>JAPDNY010000004.1:178270593-179752468 GCA_029375565.1 Gekko gecko
CCTTAGGTCTTTCACAACCCAGCTTACCTCTCAGGGTTGCTGTGCGATTAAACATATAGGAGAAACATATATGTTGCTTTGAACTTCTTAGGGGAAGGACAGGAGAAGACCATACTAGAGAGGTACACTCTCAGTTCCCTCACCTCACTGAATCAATCACCCCACTTAAAACTGAATGGGCTGGAGATGGTTCAATGCATGATTCAAAAAGGTCACAACTCTCAAGGATGTAGTTAAGTGAATCACTTGGCTTTTAATTATTCATCTTTTTTTTGAAAGCTTGAGTTAATAATCCATCTATTTCACCAAGTCATAGCACACTCTTGAGGAAAACCCTGAAGAAGACCAATTTATTGCTGCTGCTCCCAAACACACATACCACTCTCAGTTAGGACAAAAATGAGAGATGTTGTTTCATATCGACCACCCCTTGGCAGTCAGCTCCAGGTTGAGATGTACTCGGAGACTTGGGGGATGGAGACTGAGGGTGGTGGGGTTTGGGGAGGGACTTCAATGGGATAAAGTGCCATGTAATTCACCTTTAGAGGAACTGCGGTGGCTCAAGTGGTTAAGGTGCTGAACTGCAGGCTATGGAAGGTCAGTAGTTCAGCAGTTCAAGACCCGGGTGCCGCATGACGGGGTGAGCTCCTGTCTCTAGTTCCAGCTCCTGCCAACCTAGCAGTTCGAAAGCAAGAAATTGCAAGTAGATAAATAGGTACCACTTTGGTGGGAAGGTAACAGCGTTCCGTGCGCCTTGGTGTTTAGTCATGCCGGCCACATGACCACGGAAACGTCTTTGGACAGTGCTGGCTCTTCGGCTTTGAAACGGAGATGAGCACCGCAACCCTAGAGTCGGATTCGACTGGCCTTCGAGCAAGGGAACCTTTACCTTTACCTAGTTCACCTTCCATTTTCTCCAGGCATACTATCTCTGTCTGCTGGAGATCAGTTGGGATCCCAGGAGATCTCCAGCCACCACCTGGAAGTTGGCACCATTAACCACCCCACCCCTGTTTTCTTTACTCAAAGGGGCTCCCTCTGGTGAGGGATGGATGCCGTAGAGGGAAGAAACATTAGTAAGACAGAAGATTTTAATGACCAGGTGGTCCTACGATATATTTCTAAGCTGTCCTAAACCCTCAGCACTGAAATCCAAAAATAACTGCAGTCAGTATGACATTAACAACAACCAAAAAAAGAGTGAAATCTTTTCTGTGCAAGAACGTGCAATAGTTCTCACTACTATATCAGGCATTATGGTTTTACAGCTGAGTTTAAAATAATGCAGTTGTGCAAGGGATCGGCAGTGGTTTAAATGAAAGAGAAAGCTTTTTTCCCCATTAATGAACTTTTTGGAACAATCCCAATAGAGACTGCAATAACATTTCAACGGGACTGTCCATAAATTATGCTACTCTCAATGTCTTGTTTTGTTTTATTTATTAAAATATTTATCCCCATCATTCCTGTAGGTTTAAGGCAGTTTTTAAATGCTTCTGGTCACATTTTGCCTCATTTTGGCCAATGATCAATGTTTCATTTGCTACCACTTCCACCACCAGCACCACCACCTTGAGTTTATGACTGCCTTGGGGACACTTTTTAGTCCTGTTTACCTTCTCTACCTAAGAAAGCAGGGAAGGTAAAAAAGGAGGGGGGGAAAGGTGCTTGGCTTGGCCTAGCCCTGTCCAAAGGGATGTTTCACACTGGCAAGTACAGAACAAGAAGCTACAGAAGTGAAATGTAGTGTATGCAGGGTGGGGAGAGAGGAGCATCATGCACTCTTCTTAGTGTGCCAGTCCCTGCCCAACTATTTCACCCATCCATAGAAGAAGAAGAAGAAAAGTGCTATACACTGGCTTCTGTAGGATTAACAAGCTAATCAAAAGGGACTGCAGCCTCTATGATTATTATCATGTCAGGCACTGCAATGTACAGACAGATGGAATAATTAAACAAACAAAAAAAACCCCAGAATGTTTGGTGGGCTCCCTAAGGCTGCTTGGAGCTTTTATCTTACAAAGCAAGTGGGTAACAGATGCTTGTTCCATGGAACACATTAGAAGCACATCAAAAACTGAATTTGAGAGATTACAAGGCAACCCTACTTGCAGCTAACACCTTCCTTCCTTCCTTCCTTCCTTCCTTCCTTCCTTCCTTCCTTCCTTCCTTCCTTCCTTCCTTCCTTCCTTCCTTCCTTCCTTCCTTCCTGTCTTTCTCTCTCCCTCCCCCCTCCTGCCCTCTTCCTTCCTTTCCTTCCTTCCTTTCCCTCCCTCATTTCTTTCTTTCTTTCTTTCTTTCTTTCTTTCTTTCTTTCTTTCTTTCTTTCTTTCTTTCTTTCTTTCTTTCTTTCTTTCTTTCTTTCTTTCTTTCTTTCTTTCTTTCTTTCTTTCTTTCTTTCTTTCTTTCTTTCTCTCTCTCTCTCTCTCCCTCCCTCCCTCCCTCCCTCCCTCCCTCCCTCCCTCCCTCCCTCCCTTCCTTCCTCTCTCTCTCTCTCTCTCTCTCTCTCTCTCTCTTTCTCTCAATATCATACAGTGGTTTGGATTCCACAGATCTGTTCCACTAGCAGAGGTGTTTTCCTTCATCTCAGCAATTTGTGTCAGGGCAAAGCTCCTTCAGTCAGAGGAAAGCATCTCTGCAAGCCAAAGAGATCCACAGGACTGAACCCAACAGGTTTTCTTTCTGTGGAAGGGAATTGGGTAAGCCTGCCGGGACTTCCTGCACTCTATCATAAGATGGAGATAATTGGCAAGCAAAAGAAAAAGGGGGGGACCTTATTCCCATCCCTTCCCACCCATCCATACATCCTGGCTGAAGCATGGTGTGCAACTCAAAAAACCAGTGTACTGTACTGTAAAACTTGATTGGTCCTTATTATTATGACAGCCTCAGTAGAACTAGAAGTACAGTATTTCCTCTACCATGAAATGTCCCATGATATCTCTTCCCTTGCTTGTTTTGTGACTTTGATAAACTCTATTTCTTTTGCCCAAAGAGCTTCATCACATATTGTCTTCCAATTATTCAATGCCAGAATGACAGGAGAAAGCCTATTTACCAATCTCCTTCCAAGAGCAGAACACCTCATGACAGCCATGTCCTGCACACATTGTTCTCCTTGTCAGGCACCAACTATTTGTATGTCAGGTCAATGACAGGAGTCTCTTGACTATGGGATGTCATTGATCATCTTGTCACAGTCTTATGAAAAGATAAAACAAGAACACGGAACACCGCTTGGAGTTTCCAGCACTGTAAAGGCTCTGGGTTGGTCTCTTGTCCTTGCTGGCGCTCTTTCAGCATCCAAAGACTGACCTCAGGACTATACACAGGAAAACACTCTTTCTGGATCTAGATTCAAGTATGACAACCCATGGCACTGACCTAACTTTGAGGCAAAGACAGTAAACTCCTGCTCTTTGTTCTCCAGATCATGGTCTAGGGGCTGGCCCATGATATAATCCCCTCATGGGAGGTCAATCTATAGACTGAAGTTTTAGAGGTAAAGGCTTCAGTATCTTTGAGTACAAGCACTCAAGCCTAACAGACTATTACATATAGAATGCAAAGGGAAACATAAGCACTGATGTGTGGGTTATCACAACTTTAGGTTTCCTTAAAACTGAAAAAAAAATTGTGAGCACAAGTTTGATCACACCATATTCAAAGTAGTAGATGCACAATGGGCCAGGATTCTGGACATAATATTAGTTCGCCATCCCTGCCTTAGAACATAGTGTAACAGAAAGATCCACTGGTATCATTGACTTCCAACCTAAGCTGCTCAGATTGATCCATTTCTTGAAAAGGTCAGAAGCCGTTCTTTCTTCTGCTCCACCTCAAAAGAACACCTATTTACATATGAGTGTATATGTGTGCATGTGTGTGTGCAGTTTCCTTTCATGTCTGGCAGTCTCACTGGCAAACCTAGATGTTCTTCCTTGTCCACTCCTCCCACCCCAATGTACTTTTTTAATGCCACATCAGGTATGAATGAGCCTGCCTCTATCAAAGGGAAGGACCAGGATGGGGTACATCTGGATGCCTTAACTCTTTCTTTCATCAGCTAAAAAGACTTGCTTACCCACCATTCCAAAATGTAGATTCCCATCCACCAGAACTTTTGTTAGGTACACAGGAAGAGATGGTTAGGACAGAGAATGGGGTGGAAGATAGGGTGTGACGATGCTGCTTAATTCTTAGAAGCCATCTTGAAAATGATTCAATGACCTACCTTAAAATAAGCTCTGCATGGACATATACCTAGTACCATGCAGTCTAGGAATGTCCGCATATTATATATATACCTTTTATACCAGGCCTTCTCCTGGGACTATTTTGGTCTCCCAAGCCTCCTCTGCAAAGCACTGAAGTCATCTAGTGTATGGTCCTTCACCACTATTTTAACATTTCAATCAACGTCTCATTAACTCCAAATTTCTGAATTGGTGATATTAAATATTAATTTAAAATATCCTCTGCATTAACTAAGGATTTTCATAGTCTATTGGTTTGATGGGGTTATTACTGAGAGGGGAGGGAGGCAGACAATTGGGAAGGGTTTTGGTAACTGAGTGCCCCATAAATCATTTAGTGTTTCAAGGATTGAGAAACATTAGCTATGTATCTGCTAGAGATAACAACTTGAAGGCTCAGGTTTACTGGTGTGCTGAAGAGTTCCCCCCCCACCACCAAAACACTGTTATTTTACATTGGTAAGTTGTGCAGTTGAAAGAAGGCAACCAGATTCAGCATATGGCAGAAGTACAGCTTATCCCAACATTCACATCATTAGAATGGAAGACTTGTTATAGTACTTTTCTTTAATCCTGCCCTTCCTCCAAAGAGCTCGGAGTGGTACATGTGGCTCTCACATTGCCATTTTATTCTCGCAAAAACCAGTAGGGTAGATAAGAGAGCGAATGGCCCAAGGTTACTCAGCAAACTTCATGGCATGCTTTGGATTCGAAGCCACTGGATCCCAGATCCTGCCCTGACATTCTGACCACTACACTATACTGGTTCTTGGTTACACACGGCAAACTTTCCTTTTGCTATAGAAGCACAAAAAATGTAACTGACATATGAAAGGGTCTCTGTGGTAGAGTATAGAGTTCCATCTCTTGCATATTCAATTGAAGTATCTCAGGTAACAGCACTGGGGAAGGCTTATGCTTAAGATCCTGGAGAGTCACAGCCCATTAGAAAAGACAGCCCTGGGCTAGGTCCTCTAGGCAGCTCCTTCTGTTTAATGAGTGTGCCAATGCCATCATTACCTGATCCAGAATACAAATTTGTGCCACCTGGGGATAATGTGCACCGTGGAGTCTTCCAGCTGGTTGCTGCATCTGTGAAGTCTGTTCAACAGATCAGGTGTCTAAGGTCACTTCCTTTGATGAGCATATGGCACAACATCTTCGCTCTTTGAAACGCAGACAAATTGTTTGAAATCGGCATTAAGTTTGCAAAACAGTACTGTATTCCACCTGTTTCCCATGATTAAATAATTATCAGTGTGCCAGTCTCTGCTCAAATATCTCATGCCTCGAATTCACATGAGGGCAATCCTTTGGGCAATCACAATAAATCCTTGTGTTCCATTCCCCACCTTCCCCCCCCCACCGGTGATCAAGAGAGTCAGTGCACCCAAAGTTCACTTAGTGGTCCATGTCCACACCCACCAAGGACAGGGAAGTGACCATCACCCAGCCAAGCAAACATTTCTGGGGAGTATATTGGGGCTCCTTTTCCAGGATTTGGTTTTATAAGGCAGTTCTTCTGACCCTGATATGCCCTGTTGTTGGCTGTCCAGAGGAACTTGTTGGCCACTGTGTGAGACAGGATGCTGGGCTAGATGGACTATTGGTCTGATCCAGCAGGGTTTTTCTTATGTTTTTAAGCTTTTATGCATTAGAGGGGACTTCTTATTTGTTTGTTTGTTTAAACATTTATCTCCCACCTTTACTCTTGGTTCATGGTGGCTTACAATAATAGTTAAAACATCCCCAGCTAAAACCAAAGGAAAAAAATAAATAAATAAGAAGCCTCAAATTCCCCTCCCTTAAAAGATGCCTGCTATTCAAACACCCTCAAATGTCCTAGCAAACAGGCAGCCTTGCAGCACCTCCTGAAGATCTCCAAGGGGCCCCCTCACCTCTTCAGGTAGTCCATTTCGCAGAGCAGGAGCCATCATGGAAAAGTCCCAGGCTCTGGTTGATGCCACACATGCCATCCTAAGTAGTGGGATGGCCAACAGATGACTGCCTGATGACCATAGTTGGAGCACAAGGTCACATGGAAGGAGATAGTCCTTCAAATATGAAGGTCCCAGGTTGTGAAGGGCTTTAAAGATCATAACCAGCAAGTTGAATTCAACCCAGAAACAGAGTGGCAGCCAATGAAACTGTTCCTGAAAATGGGCAACATATGTTCCTGGCAGCTAACCCCTGCAAGCAGTTGGGCTGCTAAATTCTGGAACAGTTGTAGTTTCCAGATTGTCTTCATGGGCAGTCCCACCTAGGCTGCATTGCAGTAATCCAGTCAGACAGAAAAGAGCTAAATCACTGAAGGTACCCTTAATACCAACTCCATATTCAAGTCAGTAGATAAGAATAGTGTGGTCAACTGTATCAAAGCCTGCTGAGAGGATCAACAGTATCAACAGGAAGATTGCCCCCTGTCCAACTTTAAATGAAGATCTACCAGTTTGAAATGGGTCAAGGGAAGATGTGCCATTCAGGAGATCCTGGAGCTGCTTTGCCACCACATGGCTTATCACCTTCCCTAGGAAAGGTAAATTGGAGACTGGCCTATAATTGGCTACCTCATCCCTAGCAAATGAACGTGTTTGTTTGTTTGTTTGAGCCTAGAGAGAGCCCCCTAATCATGGAGGAGTTGACAATTATCATTAACTGCTCCAATAACTTTTCCCAGCAACATTTTAAAAGCCATGCCCTGACCTGAATAGCCCAAGCAAGCCTGATCTCATCAGATCTCGGAAGCTAAGCAGGGTCAACTCTGGCAACTAACTGGATGGGAGACCTCCTTGAAATACCGGAGGCAGGGCAGGCTTTATTCAGCCACCCCTCTGAATATCCTCCAGGCCTCCAGTAGGGGTCAGTCACCAGAGGTCACCATGACTTCCAGGTGCACACACAGTCAGTCATCAGAGGTTGCCATGACTTCTAGGTGCACACACACTTACCCGCACCCACATGCACATATAAAAAATGCAAACCCCCCCCCAACAAAACATTTAAAAGCTATGATGTCCAGAGCACAAGTGGTAGTTCTCATATTCCCAAGGACCTTGTCAGCATCCATAGGCAAGATCAATCTGAAACTGTCCATAACAAAAGGACAAGCAGGTGCTTCTGACACCTCAGGTACCGGATCTGCACTCAACTTGGCCTACATGTCGGAAAAAATGTCAGCGAAGGCCCTTGCAAAAACATCACAGTTGGAGGCCAAATTTTCTTCACCTACAGGGTGCTATCGCGTCATGAACCAGTTTGAACAAGTCAGCTCGAGAAGATTCTGCTAACACAACGGTGGCAGAGAAGAAAGTCTTCTTTGCTGCCATCACCACCACCTCATAAGCCTGCAAATGGGCTATATGATGTCCTCTGTCTGAGTCTTCTGCCAACATTGCTCTTGTTGTCTTCCAGTTCACTCCATGTTGCTTAGCTCCCTGGTAAACCAAGGAAATATGAACCTCACAGAGCATGGAGGAGGACACCAAGGAACAACTCTGTTTATGGCCCCAGTCAGCCCATCATTCAATGCAGCTACGATGGCCTCTACAGAGTCACCAGAGAGGTTCTCAAAATCCCCCAGAGCCACCAGGAAACCAACAGATCCATTAATCTTCAAGAGTGGACCATGTGAATTGTTCCAGGTGCAGCTGAAGTCTGCATGGACCTCCTGGCTACATTCAGTTAGCTACATGCAACATGGTAATTGACAGCTTAATCCTAGCAAGTGTATTCCTTTGTTCAAGTCCCATCCAACGTGCAAAGAGCCACAGGGGATCTTGCTTCCATCAGGAAACAGCTGCAGGAAGGATGAACTTCATGTGAAGCCACTGACTTTTTTTGCAGAGGTGGACCTGTCAAATACATCTTCAAATGACAGCTTATTCAGTACCTTCAGTGCTTTCATGTGATCTTCTGCTGTGTTTCTGATTCCACTCAGTGGCTTCTCTAGTCGCAAGAATCCTAAATAAGTGGGGGAAAATGGAGGCAGGCACCCGCACACTTGCTGTCAGTCATATCTCCACCAACAGGAGGTAACAGTGGGACAATCCTGCTAGCTCTGGCAGCATCCATTGAATTATAGCTGAAAGCAGGCAAAGGAAATTAGTGCTGTTTTGGAGTGAGGCATGAGGAACTGGTCTTCTTCTCTTCCTTGCAGAAAAAAATGGACAAAATAAAAAGATCCATATACAGAGAAGGACTCCCAAAATTAAGGTGACTTATGGGAGACCTTGATAGTGTGAGCCCACAGCCATGCCTGAAGCTGGGAAGATGCTGCTTGACCAGCAGTGTGGGATGAGCCACGACATTTCATTTTCATTCAGTTTCACAGGGAATAATGTGCATCCTTGTTCTGTTTTGAACAGCTCCACCCTGCTTCACGCTATGTGTTTTTGAGCAATAAAAAAACTAGATTTACTTTTTAAGATCAGGATTCACACAGAGGCAGCAAATCATTACAATGAAGTATGCAAACCAATATTAATCATTTGTTGGTATATTTATATCCCACCCTTCTTCCTTTATGGAACTCCAGATGGTATGCTATCAAGAGGAAAGCGGACAAGATTCCAGAGGAGCTGATCACCATTGGGCCTCTAGAGTGGGCAAGTCTTGCAATTCGTATTCATCCAATGTTTGGGGAGGATGAGGAAGGCCCAGAAGGAATCTTTATCGAAGGGTCCATGATGGCTTTTGGCAGACCCACAAGCTGCCCTGGATAGGGTTCTCAATAGGACTCCCCTCCAGCTACTGATCAGATCCCAATCTGCTTAGCTTCAGCAAGGAAGCTGCATCATGTATTGCTTTCCAGCCACAGTCTGGCACGAATCCAGTTTATGCTTATACTGGGTAAAGTCCAGTTTTGTTGAATGGAGCTTACTCAAAATGGAGCTTATGTTGAAGCCCTCATGTGTTTTTGTCTCTGTGAAAGGGAGCTTAAATATATACACACAATTGCATTCTATTTCAGTTAGTCTCCTTCTCAGCCCCTTCTCAGCCGAATTCAATTCTCAGCCCAATGCCCCTTCTCAGCCCAATTCAACTCTAGCTAGGCCACCAATCACAATTCTGAACTCTACTTTTGGTTTAATAAAAATAAATAAATAACTCCACTTCCTTCCCATCAATATCTCTGAAGCATGGGTTGTAAGGCAATGACATGACACATTGTATGAAGTATCCCAGATTCTGCTATATACTCCTAAACGGAGCTACACCTTTCTTAGACCACTGAACTGCAAGGATATAACTTTGCTTATCAGTGTTCTGTAAGTTAGATGTGTATGCTTCAAAAGCTAACTTCAGATCCCAAGGAACAGGCAATGACAGTGTGCATGCGTCAATACAATGAACAAGGAGCAGACTCTTGTAAATAATGATACTACTACTACACAACAAAACAAACAAGTTCATGGAGAATGATGAAACAAAGATTCTTTAGTACTTCCAATTACAAACAGATAAACATCTGGAGAATAATACCCCTGATAGGGGGGAAATGAGAAATAGATACTGGATCATTGACACTGCAACCCCAGGAAACAGCAGAATAGAAAAGAAAGAACAGGAGAAGATCACTAAATACTAAGACCTACAAACAGAGTCAGAACATCCCTGGGAGAAGAAGGTGACTATTCAGAAATTGGACTGGCCTATCATTTTGCAACACTGAGTTTAAAAGCAGCCCATCACATTGTGGATATTTCAGAAACTTGGTGGGATGAGGAAAATCAATGGGATACGGTGATTCCTGGTTATATATTATATCACAAAGATAGGAGGGAAGGGTTGGAGGTGGGGTGGCTCTGTATGTCAGAGAGGGTATACAGTCCAGTAAGATTGAGAGGGAAAGATAATTGGATTCACTTCTGGAAATGCTTTGGGTTGAAATAGCGGGTCCAAAAGGAAACTTAACACTGGGAGTTTGTTATCACTCACCAGATCAAAAGATAGAGGAGGATTATAAAATGGTGAATGAATTAAAGATAGTGGCTAGAAAATAAAAAACTCTGTCATAATAGGTGATCTTAAATACTCACACATTGATTGGGTCAATATGTGTTCTAGTCGGGAAAAGATATTGAGTTTCTAGACACTCTCAATGACTGTGCTATGGAGCAGATGGTCATGGAACCTACCAGGGGGGAGGTGATCCTGGATTTGGTCCTAAATAATGCCCAAGACCTGGTGAGAGATGTAAAAGTGATTGCACCACTTGGGAACAGTGACCATAATGGTATGGAGTTCAACATTTGTATAAATAGGGAATTGGCCAAAAAGACTGACACTACCACTTTTAACTTTAAAAGGGGTAACTTCTCTGATATGAGGGGACATGTGAGGAGGAAATTGAAAGGAAAAGTAGAAAGGGTCAAAACCATTGGGGAAGCTTGGAAACTATTTAAAACTACAATCCTAGAAGCTCAGAAAAAATATATACCACAGGTTAGGAAAGGCACAAATAGGTATAGAAAAAAGCCTGCATGGTTAATAAACAAAGTAATGGAAGCTGTAAAAGGCAAGAAGGATTCCTTTAAGCAGTGGAAAGGTAGTCTCAGTGAGGCTGATAAAAAGGAACACAGACTGTGGCAAACAAAATGCAAGTCTGTGATCAGGCAGGCAAAAAGGGAATATGAGGAGCATATAGTGGAAAACATAAAGACCAACAATAAAGCTTTCTTCAAACACATTAGAAGCAGGAAACCAGCCAGAGAGGCAGTGGGGCCCTTGGATGACCAAGGGGTAAAAGGACTACTGAAGGATGACAGGGAAATGGCTGAGAAGCTGAATGCATTTTTTGCCTCTGTCTTCACTGTGGAAGATGAGAAGTGCATGCCCACTCCAGAACCGCTGATTTTGGGAGGGGTGTTGAAAGACCTGAGTCAGATTGAGGTGACAAGAGAGGAGGTCCTACGACTGATAGACAACTTAAAAACTGATAAATCACCAGGCCCGGATGGCATACATCCAAGAGTTCTGAAAGAACTCAAATGTGAACTCGTGGATCTCCTGACAAAAATATGTAATCTTTCATTAAAATCTGCCTCCATCCCTGAGGACTGGAAGGTAGCTAATGTCACTCCCATCTTTAAAAAGGGTTCCAGAGGAGATCTGGGAAATTACAGGCCAGTCAGTCTGATGTCGATACCGGGTAAATTGGTGGAAACTGTCTGGGTAAATTGGTGGAAAGAATTAGTAGGCACATTGATGAACAAAAACTATTGAGGCAGACTCAGCATGGGTTCTGTAAGGGGAGATCTTGTCTCACTAACCTGTTAGTGTTCTTTGAGGGGGTGAACAAACATGTGGACAAGGAGGACCCAATAGATATTGTTTACCTTGACTTCCAGAAAGCTTTCAATAAAGTTCCTCATCAAAGGCTTCTAAGTAAGCTCAAAAATCACGGGATAAAAAGACAAGTCCTTTTGTGGATCAAAAACTGGCTAATTAATAGGAAACAGAGAGTGAGTATAAATGGCCAATTTTCTCAGTGGAGGGTGGTAAGCAGTGGGGTACCTCAGGGATCAGTACTCAGTCCAATGCTTTTTAACTTGTTCATTAATGATTTTGAGTTGAGAGTAAGCAGTGAAGTGGCTAAATTTGCAGATGATAAGAAGTTGTTCAGGGTTGTGAAAATCAGGGAGGATTGTGAGGCACTCCAAAGGGATATGTCGAGGATGGACGAGTGGGTGTCAATGTGGCAAATGGGGTTCGATGTGGCCAAATGCAAGGTGATGCACATTGGAGCCAAAAATCCTAACTATAAATACACGTTGATGGGGTCCGAACTGGCAGAGAGTGACCAGGAGAGAGATCTTGGAGTCGTAGCAGATAACTCACCAAAAATGTCAAGACAGTGTGTGACTACAATAAAAAAGGCCAATGCTATGCTGGGGATTATTAGGAAGGGTATTGAAAACAGATCAGCCAATATAATGCCCCTATATAAATCAATGGTGCAAACTCATTTGGAGTACTGTGTACAGTTCTGATCACCACACTTCAGAAAGGATATTATACCACTGGAAAAAGTGCAGAAGAGGGCAACTAGAATGATAAAAGGGTTGGAACACTTTCCCTATGAAGAAAGGTTAAAACACTTGGGGCTCTTTAGCTTGAAGAAACGACAGCTGAGGGGTGACATGATCAAGGCTTATAAGATTATGCATGGGATAGAACAGGTAGAGAAAGAGGTACTTTTCTACCTTTCTCACAATACAAGAACTCGTGGGCACTCCACGAAATTGCTGAGCGGTCGGATTAGAACGGATAAAAGGAAGTCCTTCTTCACCCAAAGAGTGATTAACACATGGAATTCACTGCCACAGGAGGTGGTGGTTGCTACAAGCATGGACGGCTTCAAGAGGGAATTAGATAGCATATGGAGCAGAGGTCCATCAGTGGCTATCAGTCACAAGGTATAGATAGGGACTCTGGGGCAAGTGATGCTCTGTATTCTTGGTGCTTGGGGGGGTGTCAACAGTGGGAGGGGTTCTAGTGTCCTGGCCCCACTGCTGGATCTCCTGATGGCACCTGGTATTTTTGGCCACTGTGTGACAGAGTGTTGGACTGGATGGGCCGTTGGCCTGATCCAACATTGGCTTCTCTTATGTTCTTATGTATCCCATTAAAATACATCTGTCCAAGGTTATATGGAATAATAGGTGTCTTTGATGTAAATGGTCAGCACTTTGATTTTCATTAAAGGATCCTGTGTGTCATTTCAATGCCTGTGAACTCTGTGTACATAGCTCAGCCTCTTTTAGGCTATAATATTACAATAACACTTTCCAGCTTTGCTAGCATAGCTGACAGTATCTGATGAATCATTATGTTTACCATTTGAGCAATTTGCTTTAAACAGTTGTAATGGCACCCATTTGTTTTTCTTTGGGGCTGTACCACATCATTACCACACATGCATTATATCTGACGACATGCTATTTTTGCCTCATTATCCAAATATTTGGATTGGGAAATACATTATTGCAGCCTACCGTACCATGTACATGCCCCTTCTTGGAGCAACCCTTTTAATCTGGATGAACTGCTACGACAGCGCCGACAATTTACTTATTTTACAAGGTAAAATAAGCCCTCCCCTGAAAATTAAGTCTCTGCCCCAACAAGTTAAAAGCTAGACTTCAAAAGTAAATGCTACGATGTACGCTGGAAAGACAGCAAGCAACGTATAGTTATGTAACTAGAAGGCATTAGCTCAAATCTCTATAATGTCTGCAAAACTGTTCCTGGTCCCCTGCATTATTACAGGATGCTACAGGGAAAGAACACAATAATTGCTCAGCAACTATTTCAGTCACAGGATTTTGGGCTGTGCCTGTGTTGCGTGACTTTTGTGCATCATATCCCACATGGTCTTCTGCGATGGGCCAAATAGCTACCCTCAGACCATGAAGGGGGAGCAAGACTGAAGCTCATTCTACATATACACTGTGGTCAGTTATGGAGTGGGGAGAGTGCATGTGGGAAAGAAGAGCATGCAAATCATGTGCGACTGCAACAGAGTTCACAGGCTGGGTCCAGAATACCCACCATCTCATACCCTAGGAATGCCATTTCCAGGAAACTGACCCTCAGTGAGCCAAAAAAAACCCAAAATAGGCTCTGTGTTCTGGAATGGGGCATGTTAGTGTGATTGTAGCAAATAACTGGGTCATCTCTGCATTCCACAGATCAACCAGGGCTTTGATAGGACCACCTGCCACCTCAGCGGGAAGCTCCTTGTGGCCCATCAGGAAATAATCTATGAGCTTTAAAGTGTAGACTGTCCTACTCCCTCCTACCTTCTGAAGCATGAAGTCCTTTTGTAATATCATGGGCCCTTGCTCAATGAAACAAATAAACTGTGATGTAGCCTTTGAGGACTTGTTTCTGAGCTCAGGGAGAAAGAGACACAAAGCAAAGCATCTTACATTAAATATGGCAGTGTTCTGCTTACCTTCAAAGCACGCTCTCATCACAGTCATCTGTCTAAAGGCATAATGGCATTTACAAGTGATGTTATCCATCTTCCAATTCTCACTCTTAGTTTCTAGTGCTAAACGGTTAGCATTGCCTTGGGGAGAAAAATTACGCCCTTCCAAAATCTGCACACCCGTTATTTATCCATATCCCACTTTGAATCAGCTTTCCCTTTTCTAAATGCTCATTAGTTACAAAATACTTAAAATCTGTGTTTGGAATACAAACCAGCTGCTGTGCCCTTGCATGGAAGTGTTTTAAGCTTACTAAATCGGTTTAGAGTAGTAGCTTTATTATTTATTTATTTATTTGATTTATATGCCACCCTCCCCCCAATGGAGCTCAGGGCAGATAACAACAATTTATAAATACAATACTTATAAATACTATATCTCTCTATCTCTATCTATCTGACAGCCGGATATCCTTCATGCCAGGGGTCACCAAAAGGTTCTTATCTCCAGAACGTAGTGCTCTTGGGGGGTATACTGGGAGAGGTGGTTTCTTAGATACACTGGTTCCAGACTGTTTAGGGTCTTGAAAGCCAGTACCAAAACCTTGAACCTGATCCAGTACTCAACTTGGAGCCAGTGCAGCTGGCGAAGCACTGGTTGAATATGTGCTGTTGATGTGGTCCCAGAAAGGACCCATGCCACTGCATTCTGGACAAGTTGTAGTTTCTGGATCAGACTCAAGGGCAGCCCTGCATATGGCATGTTACAGCAGTGTAACCTGGAGGTGACTTGCATGGATTACTGTGGCTAAGTCAGAGTGAGACAAGAATAGGGCTAGCTGCCTGATCAGGTGAAGTTGGAGGTACACCAGTCTGGCAACATTTGTGACCTGGGCCTCCATAGATAGGAATACACCCATCTAGGAATACACCCAGGCTCTTGATGGTTGGTACCAGTGTTAGAGGTACACTGTCAAGAGCTGGGAGTTGGCACCCCAATCCCATAGCCCCACCATCCAACCACAGAACCTCCATTTTTGAAGGATACAGTTTCAGCTGGTTCTGCTTCAACCATCCAGCTATGGCTTCCAGCCCTTTGGCAAAAATAGATGTGGCTGTATCTGGTTGGCCATCCATCAACAGATACAGCTGAGTGTCACCAGCATACTGGTGACAGCTCAGCTTGAAACTCTGTGCCAGCTGGGCAAGGGGGTGCATAAAGTTGTTAAATAGCATTGGAGAGAGGATCACCCCATGAGGGACCCCACACAATAGGGTGTGTTGAGACAATACCTTCTCTCTCAGTGCCACCCTCTGTCCTATGTTAGCAAGGTGATGGGTCAACTGATTATGGCTGACTGTCAAATGCTGCTGTCAGATCTAATAGTAACAGCAGCACTGACCCATCTCAATCCAGCTACCTGCAAAGATCATCCATGAGAGTGACCAGCACCATCATCATCCCACAGCCAGGGTGGAAGCCAGACTGGAATGGGTCCAAAGCCTTGGTTTCCTCCAAGAAACTCTGTCACTGTTCTGCCACCACTCTCTCAATTACCTTGCCCAGAAATGAAATATTTGAGACTGGGTGGTAATTGACAGGATCTGGGAGATGGTTGCTTTAAGAGTGGTGTTACCACGACCTCTTTTAAACGCTCTAGATAGACCCCTGAACTAAGGGATGATGATAATGTCCATTAGGGGGCCTTGTACATCCTTACCACTGGCCTTCACCAGCCATTATGGACATGGGTCCAAGAGCTAAGTGGTTGGTTAAATAGTGCCCAGGATCCTGTCAACGTCAGCCTGGGAGAGTTGACTGAAGTTGTCAATTATCAATCGATCGATCGATCAAACCTTTATTGGCATATCATATTAAAACTGACAGGCAAGGAAATATAAAAGTCATATGCACTTAATGACACATTCCCTCCTCTCAGAAGCCAAAAAAACAGAAATTTGGCCACCATTTCCATAATCGCTAAAGAGCGAGTAAATAAGTTGTCAATTACAGAATCCAATGGTGGCCAAGGGGCCTCCAGTTCATGTACTGTATCAACATTGGTGGGCAGGTCATGGCAGCGAGACTTTATCCATAAAAAAGCTCATGAAAGTCTCACAGCTAATAGCCAAATTACTAGTATTTTGGGTTCTCACCATGAAAAATGTTAAATGTTAAAAATGTTAAACAATTGTGCTGGACAAGAGCTAGTGGACATGATGGAGGCTGTGAAAAATTCCTGCCACCTGTTTTGAAGAGCCAAAAGAAAATAAAGACAAAGACAAAGAATACAGTGACTTCTTTCCTCCTTAGTCAGAACAGATAGCGAGCCTGGTTAGAGGTTTTCATGTCCAGACTGCTTGACCCACTGACTGGAAGAGAAGAAAGGAGGGTGCTCTTCCAGAGAGAGAGGGAAAGATACAAAAGAATTTCAAAAAGCGGCACATCACTTCCTCTGGTAGTGGCTGCTTTCCCCTGAGCAGGCTATAGTAGCCAATGCTACCTTAAGAAAAAATGGATGAGGACAAGGATGTCTAACCTACCACCACCTCTCTGTTTCTGGCTGCCACTGTTGTTGGGGGAAATCATGTTCCCTTTTCATATGGACTCAAACCTACATGCTCCCCAGTTAGGGGAAGCAAATCATGTGTGAACCCATCCTTAAACTGGAGAAGTTCAACTGACAGCTCTGAACAGATTAGAGCCCAAAAAGAACTTGCAACAGCCTTAGGGCCATCCCAATACAGCGTGATTTTGCTCACATGGAAATCACACATTTCGCAGAAAGTTTTTCCTCTGCCCCCTCACTCAGTCTAGGTCAGAATCAAGAGTGACTGAAGCAGAAAATGGGAAATAATGAAGAGAAAAGTTCTTATACTTGAAAGACGTCTAAAAGTTAGAGAGCTGACACAAATTACAAAATTCTTTCCCCAAAAACAATCATAACTACATACAATCAGCTATTATTTTCTTAAATCGCTTCTGGGCAGTCAGATCCCCAAAGGAAGTAATGGATGGAAAATCTCACTGAAATCAATTCGGACCTTTAAGCATGCAGGGATAATACTGAAGGATCATGACCTCTCTCTGTCTCCCCACCACCACTTCCATTTCCTTTCCCCTTCTTCTGTGACTTTCTTGTACCGTTATATTTTTTTTTGCAGAATTCGCAAAGGTGATATGAAACCCATAAAATTACCTACAAATAAATGATTTTTGTTTTGTCTTCCCTACACATTTTCCTTAATACATTTCCAAGGTATTGAGGTCTATTATGTCATGTTCCAGACAAGCATAATGTACCCTACAGTAACAGGGGCTTTAAGAAATTGAGGTAGTAAGTTGAATAGCTTACATGCAGAATGTACCAGCTGAAAGAAATTCTACTTTACAATAAATGTAACCATGGAAGAAATTCAGGTAAGGTACATATAGGCTGAGTTCAGACTGTCAGTTTGAAGTGGGAGAGAGTCGTGGCAAAAAAGCCCCGGAACAAACTGTTCTGGATCTTCCCGGTCACACTGCGCCAACTGATGCGGGAGCATACCGGGAGGAGGCATGAGGGAGCGTTCAGACTGCTGGCCCAGAGGCACGGCTGTAAATGACCTTTTCCTGATACGCTCATGCACATAAAGGTGTCAAGGCAATTTGGGGAGGATCCTGTTGCGCCTGCACTACATTGGGCAGTAGAGCAGAGCACATCCAATCATATCACTGCTGCCTCTCCAGGGCAATCAAGTGCACCTTGTGCGGAAATGCCAGGCGGACATTATTACCGCGGGTTGTTCCCAGTTTTTTGGGTTAGCATTCACACTTCCTGGAAGCAGAATGAAGCAGGATAAACGTGTTCTCTGGGATTTGCTACCACTTTCACAAGGTATCTTTTAAACGCAAGAGCAAAGCTGTACACGATGGGTTGACTATGGATGGGGAACGCCAGACAGATGTGCCTGTGTGAACACCCCCTTTAATCCGGTTGTGAAACGTTGCTGAAACATGGCTATCTCGGGGCAAACTGCCAGTCTGAACTCAGCCATATTTACTTCAAAGTGGTAGAACAGAGGATCCCAGTGTGATACCAGTGGACACCATAGCACCTGCTGACACCTTTCCTGGCATCCACCAAGTGTTTTGAGGAAATGAGAAGGGCCAGATGTGGCTTTTGTGCAACAAGGCTTCTGATTGGCCACTGGAAATTTGCTTGGCTGTGTAGATTTTTAAAAGTGTTGTTTCAGCAGCTGCCATCACAACACAAGGATCTTTATTGCATGTCTGAAGGTAAGCTACAGCAGTAGGATTACCAGGTCCATGGGACCCACAAGCAGGGGGTGGGTGGATGAAGCATTTCTGGAGTGGGAAGTGATGTACTTGGAAATAAACTCAACATCGGGGGCGACACTCTGGTTTTGGGACAAAACTCTATGGTAAAATTGGCTTCAAATCACACAGTTTTACCCTTAAACCAGAGCATCATCCCCCCAACTTCACCGCCATGCCTACGTCACTTTCGGCTGACATAGGGACATACATCACCTTTACTTCCTGCTTCTCCCCTCCCTACTTCAGGTAAGTTGTGGTTATTTCTGGCTGGGGGGGGTCTGGACTTCCTTTCCCCCACTTCTAGATAGGCCTGAAGTGGGGGGAGGGGCTCAAAATTGGAGGATCCCCTGCCCCCAACTGGGGACTGGCAACCCTATGCAGAAGCGATTTCATGGCTGGTTCTGTCTATGTGGCAGCCATTTTGTAGTTGCCATTTTGTCACTGCACCTACCACACTGTCAGAATTCCAAAGGTGCCTTTAGGCTCAACAAGCTTGGGGACCCCTGCAGTAGAAGGTGTCTTCCAGCTGATGATGCACTTCCTTTTGCAGAAGGGCTCACTGAAAATTGCTGATCTTGTGCAAATGAATATACTAGTGGCAGAGGAAGAAAGCTCAGCTGTGGATGATTGTCCTCTGGATGAGGGAAGTGCATGCAGAACACGGCCACAGGATCCAAGTCAATATAGTCTACTCACCTATTTTCAAAAGCTCTTAAAGATCAGAGAATTTTATGGAGGAAAGATTCAGCAACAGGTACTAGTCATTACCTCTGACCTTAAACCTCTAAGTATGAAGGCACTCAACCTTTAAATACAAAGGGCTGGGAGCAACTGGAAACCAAATCAGGGTGTGTTCTAAGGCTCTCTGCAGAATTCTCCTTTCACAAGATGTACTAGGCAGCACATATTTTCTTTTCCAGTTATTTGCAATAATGTCTGTCATTCAATGTGCTTTGTGAACTATAGCCCATTCACTCCCATGACATACATACAAGGTTGGCTGCTGATAAGCCCATTTTACAGATGAGGGAACTGAGGCCCAAACCATTCACATCATCACAGGCATATGAATACCTGGGGCATGAGCTAGACAACTATGAAATTAGAGGAAGCTAATGTCCTTGAGCTAATTCTGGATCAATAAATTGCACTGTTATTTGCATGGTTCATTCAAAGCACTCATTGCAAATGTCCTTTGGAAGATAGATACCACATAGGCTGCCTGGCTCTTGACGCAGCAGGACATCCTGAGTGCTTTGTGGTGAGCATTGTGCATTCAGCAGCCTTGTGAATGACAAATAATGACCAAAAAATTAACCTTAAACTCTGGGTCTTTAGATCTTACAAACACTTCCTATCTAAGATTTCTTTACAAAGCAATTCTGCTCATCAGCAAAATGCCGAACTCAATCAGGGAGTAACTCATCTCCTGGTATTGTGAACACCAGAATCAAGCACAATGTTGGTGTCAGCACATTTTTCATCGCATGCTCTTTATGGAATTTCCAATCATCAGAGCCCTCTCCCATTCTGATGGGAACTGACGGGGGAGAATTTCAGTCAATTGAGTATACAATAAAAATGATGATAGAATAGGGAAAGCCGTGGTCTTTTTACTGCAGGTTTGTATTAAGAGGAGGCCTAGTTTTCACCATAAAACCCTTCAAGCTGAACCAAGATCAAAATCTTGCTTTTGTTATAATTAGGGATCTGTCAAAGTTCCCAGTATATAAATCCTCATTATCCAAGACTTCCATAAGCCAGTAATAAAATGCTCTTATTGCTCTCTCTGGGCTAAAATGTGCCATTCAAATTCTCAGGCATTCATACTATTTTCAATAGTGTGTGGGGGGGCGGGGAGTAAGAGAGGAGTCTTTTGGCTGTTGTGATGCTGGAGTAGTTGGCAAAATTCAGAAGTGAAGCAAGTATAGCAAATACTTCATTTTTATACCTGGAAGTGAAAACTGGCTATTTGCAGCTGTTGAGTTAGTATCCTAAATGCAGGACTTATTGCAACATATGGGAGGAGAGGAAAGGTGGAGACAAAATGTTACACAACTCTAAGAACAGTTTGCTAGGAGTAAGACCCGTTGCTCCAGGATTGCTCTGTGCTATCCTAAGCAGAGCTATACCATTCAAAGTCCATTGAAGTCAATGGGCTTTGAAGGGCGCAACTCTGCTGAGGATGACAGTGTATGTCAGCAATCCTGAACATACTTCGAGTTCAGTACATCTGAAATAAATGGGGCTTATTGTTCAGTAAACATGGTAAGCCTTGCAAAAAAAAAATGAAACATTGTACAATAGCAAGCCAATTAGCATCTACAATGAGCACCATTCAGATCAGCACAGCCAATTTATTGTTATTATTTTTACTCCATTTATACCCTGCCTTTCTCCCCAGTGAAGACCCAAAGCGGCTTACCTCATTCTCCTCTCCTCCATTCTCCTCTCCTCTCTCAGCTTAACCTACCTCACAGGTTTGTTGTGAGGATATCACAACAAACCTGTGAGGTAGGTTAAGCTGAGAGAGTGTGATTGGCTCAAAGACACCCATTGAGCTTCCACGGCATGAGGGGGGATTCAAACCTGGGTCTTCCAGATCCTAGTCTGACACTCTTCACCACTACACCATGCTGATCTTGGCTCTGAATGGGTAACATGAACACTAGCTAGACCAAATAGATGCTCAGTCACTAATACAGCATCAATCTCTTTAAATTATACAGTATTAAACTCTGGATTTTTAATGGGGAATGAAGCATGAACATGTGAAGCTGCCTTATACTGAATCAGATGCTTTGTCAAAATTGTTTACTCAAATGGCAGCGGTTCTCTGGGTCTCAGACTGAGGTCTTTCACATCACCTACTGGTTCGTCCCTTAAACTGGAGATGCCAAGGATTGAACCTGGGACTTTCTGCATGCCACTAAGTCATGACCCCTCCCCTAAACGAATAATCCTAGAGTGGTGTATGATCATCAGAGACCAGGGTTCAAACTCCAGTTCACAGAATTGTGAAGCTAAGAATAAAATAACCCTATGTATGCTTTCCTTGGTACTACTACTACTACTTCTTTTTTTAAAAAAATGGCAGAGCTGTACACATTTTTAGGAGCTCTTCACCTAATTCCAACAGAGGCATTTGACCAGAAGACAGAGGTGTCTCTTCACTTGTAAATCATAGCAAAGGTGCATCATGTTTCCACAACGTTTTATTGTGGTCAGAACATGCTCTGAGGGAATTCTTGGGAGAACGTATGCTATTTTTAATGTGGTTTGCAGTTGAAGGCAAACTCACCCCACAAATCTGGTTTGGATTTAGCTCATTTTGTGTGAAATTCAATACCAGTCGGGGGGGTTTGGATGGGGGTCGACACTTTTGTCTCCTCTCTCTTCAAGCCAGCAGTTTTAATGGTTGTAACATGCAACTCAAGAGACTGTTTTAGTAAGATCTAATCTAGATAGAGAGATAGAGAGGTAGGTAGGTAGGTAGGTAAGTAGATAGACAGACAGACAGACAGACAGCTAGAGCTAGCTAGATAGATGGACAGACAGACAGACAGACAGACAGATGATAGATAGAAAGATGATAGATAGATGACAGACAGACAGACAGATAGATAGGCAGGCAGGCAGGCATTTTGTCATCAGGTCACAGATGTATGGTGACCCTGGTGGGTTTTCAAGGCAAGAGACGTTCAGAGGTGGTTTGCCATTGCCTGCCTCCGTGTAACGATTCTCATATTCCTTGGAGGTCCCCCATACAAATACTAGCCAGGGCCAACCCCCCTTAGATTCCAATATCTGGCAAGAACAGGTTAGACTGGACCATCCAGGTCAGAGACTAAGGTATCAGGATCTAAATGGAAATCTCCTGTGGCAAACAACTGCTTTATATTGAGACTCTGCCTGCTCCTTCATGAAGTCTGTCTGTCTATTATCTGTCTGTCTGTCTGTCTATCATTGCTCATACAGCTAAAGCCTTAAGCAGAAACATTTGTGATGTTTATTAATATATGTACCAGTATATTGGCATCAGGGCCCCCTGTTTATGCTCATCAGTAAAAGCAAGGAGGAGGAACAGGCCTGTAGCCCGGATTTTTAAAGTCGGGGGGCATCTAAATTTCTTAGGGGGCACTGGCTAATCGAATTAAAGGAATACCTGGCTCCTTCCCCACACCTGCCAGCGCTCAGTGGCCCTGGGCTAGATGGGAAGTTGTGGGGCCTTGCCAGTAAGTGAGGGGGCCTAGCCCCAAGATGCCCCACTGTAGTTATGGGCCTGAGGAGGAAACTAGTTACGATTTAAGGCCTGTGCAGATGTTACTTTTACGTGAACCTAGAAGCCCATCGACCACATATATTGGGAGCACATAGTCCCCACAATGCACCTGATTTGAGTGACTGCCATAACATATGAACTGGGCAATGCATAGATCTACCATGCATGTAGAGCATCTATACATGAGAACCAGATCCCTGGGAAAGCAGAGTTCTGCTTTGCATGCATGGAGGCAGTACAACAAAGGAAAATCTATTCAATATGGTAATTGTGCATATCAGAGTACATAGAATGTTCCCAATGTGTGCAGCTGGTGGGCTCCCAGGTAGTATAAATGTAACATCTGCAGAAACTTTAATGACATAAGTATCTACTTGACATTATGGAGAGGCAGGGGATGGCTAGACGCAGAACAGCTCTTTTTTTGGAACCAGAATTTAGCACCACCACCTCAAGTTTGGGACTCACACCAGATCAAATGGGAAGCCCCAGTGTCAGCTGACTGCCATCCAAGTATGAGATTCATCAGAGCTTCCCACGTTATTGGCTCTCCCTACTATACATGACTATGTATGAATACAGTGGGGGATTAAGCTAGTGGTGAATGGCAACTCTTAACTATGGTTCTGTATATCTCTACTTATGGTTCTGTATATGCATCTCACAGAGTTTTATTGGACTAGACTTCAGCCCCTAAAGAGACGAGTTTATTTGTTATAGTTAGGGAGACTGTGAAGTAACAATAAGATAAGCCTTTATAAGTGCAGAACACTTCACAGTGACATAGGAAAGGTGGCGAGGGAAATTTTTTTTAAAAAAACCAACAATCCCACCCCTAAACTGCAGCATTGTTGGAGTGATGATGTCACTTCTAGGTTCCCCAGAAGTGACATCATCATGCTGATGATGCCCCTCCTCTCTTGCCCCCAACCCTCCCACCAGTTGCCAGGCTTAGCTGGGCAACCCTGTTCACAATTCACACCTTATATTTTTAAATAAGGATAGCTTTTTTATATATATAATTGTAGTTCAGTTGCTCAGAACAAATTGGGGGTAAGGGGACAAGACCCACACCAGTCTTTTAATGTGAGAATGTGATCTCTCTAGAATGGCACTGTATATTTCATGCCTCCATTTATGTGCAACATTCATTTCAGTTTTAAATGGCTGTAATTTTTGTGTGCAGAGCAGTATTGGCCTGGTATAGGAAAAAAACCAACATATCTGTTTGCATGTGTGCATATGTAGAATTTTTATAGCAAAGATACCTGTGAGAAAAGAGATCCAGGTGGGCAGCAATGTTCCCTCTAAGCTGTGGAGTCTTGTGAGCAAAAATCCTACTTTGTGAGCTACCGGCATTAAAGCCGTGAGCAAGCAATTGGGCTACTGCATAAATTAGTGTGCTCTAGAGCCATCCTTCCTGAGCTGAGACAAAAATATGTGAGCTGGAGGCTAAAGAACTGTGAGCAAGCTCACACTAACTCAGCTTAGAGGGAACACTGGTGGGCAGCCATGTTGGTCTGGAACAGTGGAACAAATTTTGAGTCCAGTGGCACCTTTAAGACCAAAAAAAAGTTTATTCAAGATATGAGCTTTCATGTGCATGCACACTTCCTCAGATACATTTAAATGGGAGTTAACAGTCCAAGTATATATAAGCAGATGCCTCTACATAGGTGAACAGCAAATTATCATGCAACATAATGAAGATGAGAAAAGATGGCTTCCCATCTCCTAGTGACTTGCTTATGATCAAATAGACAGTCACTTTTTGGTTGGAGGGCAACTGTCACAGATTTCCTGGGGGATAGAGGCTACCCCACAGGATTTTTCAATCTGTCACAACACAATTTCCCATCTACTTCCCCAACACTGGGGTTCCCGCAGAAAGTCAAAGGGGATGGGAGGCTCAAGGGGATAGAATTTGGGCATGGATATAAACCCGTTCACGCTTGGATGGATCAGTGAGGTAAACTGACAGGCACAAGATCGTTTGCCTTTTAAAAATTAACAAGAAAAAAAGCACACAACTGAGGTAAATATTAACACTTAATATTTACCTCAGTTGTGTGCTTTTTTTCTGAAATAAACTTAACCAAGGGTGGTGGGATGCTAGTTTTTTTTGGGGGGGGTTCCCCAGAAGAACTTTCTGTCAGATAAATTAATAACATATCAACACAGTACTGTGCTGCAACTCAGGCCTATTACGCACTGCCTCACTTTCCCCATGCAAGTCTGTTTTGTTTTTTTTGGTCATTCTGCATTCCCATCACTTTCACCAGGGCTATTTTTGGACCGGAACGCACCGGAACACAGTTCCGGCTCGCTCCCAAGCCTGCCCCGCCCCCGCCCCCCAGTAGGAGAAGAAGTGGCTGCCTGGTGGCAACAAGCATGTACAGCACGTGCACTTTCTGCTGCTGAATTGCAGCCAGTGCCTTGCTGCCTGGCCTCCAGGACTGTTCCTCAGGCAAGCTGGGTAACTGTCGGGGGAGGGAGGTGGATGGGTAGGCTCAGGGGTCTTTTATTGGGGGAGCGCACCCGAGCGCAGCTCCGGGAGCTCAGGAGCCAAGCTCTGCCCCCAGCCGGCCTCTGGGGGAGTCTTTCAGGCAGCTGAATGTCAATTTCAGCTCTATTATATCCTATGGGCCATTGAAGTCAATGGTGAAAACATAGGGTATATTCTGGGGGCTGGAGGGGAGGAGGTTTGAGGGAGAGACTCCAAACTCACAGGGTAGCTGATGGAGCCTCTCCCCAAGATACCCACCAAGTTTCAAGAACATTAGATCAGGGGGTCCAATTCTATGGGCCCCCAAACAGGTTGCCCCTATTCCCTCCATTGTTCTCTATGGTGGGGGAAAAAGTTATAGCGGCACCACCCACCTAGCATGTGAATGACCACCCAAGCCTGCCCCCCTTGCTAGCCTTGTAGCAGGACTCTTGCAACTTGGTAGCCACCCACCCTCGAGCCTGGCTCTCGCTTGGAGCTGGTGGCTAGGTGGCAGTGGGAGTTTTCCAGAGCTTTTGTGGGCAGGCATATTTACTAGTGGAGCAGGAGGAGGCTTGGGGCCGGGATGCAGATCTGTGGAAGTGTCTGGCAGGAAGGCACTGCCACTGATGTTTTTGCCATCATCAGGCAAGTTGGGGAGGGTGACGATGCTCCCCACCGCCATCCCTGCTGGGCCCCCTAATGCCACCAACAGCTCCTCTCACCAGCCCACTCTGCGTCTAACATGCCCCCCCAGCCTCACCTTTATCTTTGCCCTCTGTCTCCCAGCCGTGACCCTCAACTGCTGCTTGCCCCCCACTGGGAGGGCTGAGGGGGCAAGAGGATTGGAATGAGAAGGGGTGAAGGAGGCACAGCTGAGGGCTCAAGGAGTTCTCTGGTTGCAAAGTGGTTGCTGCCTCGTCCAAGGAGAGGGTCAGAGGGAGGGACTGGCCACTTCTTGCTGGCAAATCAAGCATCCCCCCTCCACACACACACACACACACACACACACACACTCCTCAAGTGGTGCTGTTATTTGTTTGGTTCCCCTCTGGTCCTCCCCCTCCTTTCTCTCCCTGCTTCATGCCTCTCTGCTGGGTTGGTTCTCTGCCTGCTGCCCAGTATGACTATGGAGGGAGGTGGTTGCTTCTGCTGGGAACTGGCAGGGATGGAGAGGCAAGAGGTTCCCTCCTCCACAGCCCTTAGTGTAACCCTAGCCTGCCCAGACTAGGCTTTAATAATAATAATAATAACAACAACAACAATAATACCAAGCTGTCTTAGTCTAATCCGCAGTGGCTCCAGAAAGCATGCCCCCCACCACCGCTGCTGGGCTCCAAGGGCAGCTACCAAGTTGCCAGAGTCCTGCCATGGGGTAGGCAAGGGGGGGCAGGCTTAGGTGGTCTTTTACATGCTGGGCGGGGGGGGCTGCCAGTGCAACACATACCTGGCTGCTTGCTCATTCCCTTCCATTTTTTTCTCCAACAGCGAAAAACCCATAATGCTAGACTAAACCAGCTTGTTTTTTGTTTTGTTTTTTTAAAAATAAAAATGGAAAGTCTAGGTGAGAGTGGAACTTGTACATGGACAAAGGGGGAAGAACTACTATCGTTCTGCTAAGATGGCTACCAAAGAGTAAATAGAAATCAAACATTCTCCTATTTTTTTTAAAAAAAAAACCACACCCAGCGCAAAATTGATCAAAAAGGAGAGACCAACCATGCCATGACACTATCCAGGTTTTTTCATTGGTATGCAGAATATATATTCCCAATGGGGGGGGGGACTAGAGAAAAAGAAAGGTGCGGAGCACAGGCACAGCATTCAAAATAAAGCCCTACTGACTGAGCGTCATTGAAAATCTGCAGTAAGCTGTGAGTGCATAATAGGCATAAATCACACTGTAGACCCAGAAAACCCCTGCTGGCCCATTGTAATACAGGATTTCCACAGCCAGGGAAACCTTACCTGATATATCCTATCAGACAAACCATTCTCTCTCCATTCTCAAAATGTAACGTTTCACTAACAACCTCCCACAGTCATATTCTAACTTCAGTTTCTACTGGCAATTCAAAGAACTTCTCTGACTGGTTCCTGTGTCTCCGGGGTACATTTCTGTGTTCTACCCATCACAGCAACATTGCTGAAAATAAGTCGGTCTGGGTCTGCCCAGAACCTAAATGGGAGACAGCCCAGGAAACATAACAATGCAGACCAGAGTTATTTGATGGAAGAAAGAGAGGATATGCATGCTAAATATAGGTATATGACCACGTGCATCTGATGAAGTGAGCTCTGACACACAAACACTTATGCTACAATAAGCCTGGTTAGTCTTAGAGGTGGATGTCTGTTCTATTATGCAACAAATAAATTAGGAACATAAACCAACTTTTTCCTCCCCCAAGTGCTTGAGAATGCTTATTGCAATTTGGAAGCACAGTGCAATCCCAATCAGGCGTGAACAAACATTTCTCATCAAAATAGATTTTGTGTTTGTTTGTTTTTTAATTACTCCAAGCATAAACAAGATGGCATGAAAAGGAAGCCAATAGAAAGGGAAGAATGGAAATGGAAACAGGAATTTTCAGCATCTCAATATACCCATGTCTGAAACGACCTGTCATTCATTCAAACAATCATTCTGCGGCACCAGAATCAAATCCAACCACATTCTTTGGCTAACAACTTTTGCAAGGCTAGACCAAGGACTGTCCATACCTTAGGCGGGATGGCCTGAGCACCTCCCTGCCCGTGTGCCTCCCCTACCTGCCCTCCCGGGCAGGGCCTACTTAAGGTGTTTCTGTGCCCTAGGCGGGTGCAGATGCCAACCTCCCGGCGGGGCCTGGAGACACCGCCATGCCACCCCTGCCTCCTCCCCCCGCAAGGGGGAGGGGGAAGGCGGGCGAGCTGTGCCACCAATTCCTGTGCCCTGGCCATGTGCTCTGTACTGGTGGTGGTGGCGGGGAGTCCCCACTGGCCACCGCCATGCCACCCCCTCCTCCTCCCCCCTTGCGGTGAGCATGTGGTTAGGGCAGCGGGGGGGCTTTTTGGGTGGGGCAGGGTGCCGTTTGGTACCCCTGAGGGCCGGCGCACCCGAGGCGAGTGCCTAGTTCGCCTAGCGGGTGAGCCGGCACTGCTCCCAGGCACAGCCTGTGTAACAGACCAGCCACGTGGTTCAGGGCTCACTAGGCCACGGATGCTGTGGAAGAAAGCGGGAAAGAATTGTGGCGAAACCTGGGGATTATATCACTTCCTGGCAATGGCATAGGAATTTCCAAAATCCCTGTGGTAAAAAGCATAGATATTGGCGGGGATTCATAGAGCATCACCTGGAAGCTGGGTCACTTCCTGTTTTCTCTGCAATGGCCTGACATACTTTCTCCCATTGCATTGGTGGGCAAGTGAAGCTGGAGCTGCCTGGCTAACCAGTGACCAACTGGTTGGCACATACCTCAAGCTGCTGGCTGAGTGGCCAGCTAGCTAAAGCATGTCCCAACCTGTAAGATAAGTGGGGCAGCAGGGATAGGGCTGAGGCACTCCTGGTGCCCACCGCCCTCTGGCACTCCAGGCATTAACCTAGGGCTGCCTAGTAGGTAGTCTGTTTTTTGCTACGGGGGGAAAAAAACCCCTGAATTACATGTAGCACATAGACTGACATTTGGCCAGTCTCTCTTTCAAATCAAGTTCAAATGAGTAAATTTGCAGAGGAAAGGATGAATGTCACCCAGCACTCCTGAGTCCCTGAGGTTGCTCAGAGGAAGGATATACCATTGTCTAACTGCACAGCTTTTCAAAACATTTGGTGAACCATTAAACCACATGGCTTTTGCAGCAATAAAGAAAGGAGTTTAAACCTAAATCCAGGATTTACAAGCATGTGTTGGTCCAAGACAGACGCTTCTTTAGTTTGGCTTTAAAAAAAAAAAGAAAAGAAAAAGAAACTGTGAATAATGCTAGCGCCAGCACAAAACTGTTGGGTTTTTACAGTGGATTTCAGCTCAAAACTCAACCATATATTAGCAATTAGAATGCAGCTAACACAGAACTGCCGATACATGGTCGTTAAGATAGATGATAGGTGATAGATGATAGGTGATAGATGATAGGTGATAGATAGATAGATAGATAGATAGATAGATAGATAGATAGATAGATGGATGGATGGATGATATATGGATGAAAGACAGATAGATGCTATATGGATGAAAGACAGATAGATGATAGACAGACAGACAGACAGACAGACAGATGAGACAGAGAGAGAGAGAGAGATGATGGATGATGATGATGAGGAGGAGGATGAAGATAGACACACAGACAGACAGATAGATGATGGATGAAAGATAAATAGATAGATAGATAGATAGATAGATAGATAGATAGATAGATAGATAGATAGATAGATAGATAGATAGATAGATAGATAAATGATATGTTGTCAAAGGCTTTCACGGCTGGAGTTCATTAGTTGTTGACATTGTAGTACCTGGCGTTTTGCCAGCAGCTGTGACTCATATCCTCAGAGGTATAACACAGAAAGATGGAGTACTCTGTGTAAATGTGAGAAGAAAAATGGTAGGCTGGTAGTTTATATCTACTCAGGAAGGTGGGGTAGGGCTGAGTCATTATCTTGTAGGAGTTTCCCAGGCTGTGACATGCTAATGGAGGAGCTTTCCTGAGGAGGTTCTTTTGCATATGGATTGGCTGTTGAAATTCTAATCTTTAGTTCTCTTGTTTGTTTGTTTGTTTTAAATATTTTATTATTTTCCATTAAACAATCTGTAGTGCTCTTGTAAGAAGTAGAGCATTTTGTGTTTTTCAGGACAGGAAACCATGCCCTATTTATTTTTAAACTCTCTTCTTTCCTGTTGAATTTGTGTTTATGTTTATGAATTTCAATGGCTTCCCTGTGTAATCTGACATGGTGACTGGATGTGTTGTCCAGCATTTCAGTGTCTTGGAATAAGATACTGTGTCCTGTTTGAGTTAGGCTATGTTCAGCTACTGCTGATTTTCCAGGTTGGCCAAGTCTGCAGTGTCTTTCAGGTTCTTTTATTCTTGTCTGGATGCTATGTCGTGTGGTCCCGATGCACAGACACTTTATTCAGATTCAGTTCGTTTGGTTTACCACACAGTTTGGGGTTACTTAATTAATTTGGTAGTCATTTCCACTGCTTTCAGTGGAAAATACATTTCCGTCTGTAACCCCCTCCCTGTCTATGTACAGATACACACACAAAGCTGGGATAAAATTCCTAGGGATTGGAACCCTCACCTAAAGGACCCTCTGTTACAACAACAAACGCCAGTGAGGTTCTGCACCCTGCATCCCTCAGCACTCATTACATCTGAACCAAGTGATATAAGAAAACTCCTTGGATGAGGACAAAGCTGGAGGGGAAAAGGGTCATACCTGATCAAATCACAGTAGTTGGAGACGAATAGACAAAAACTACAAACTACAAGACTCGCAGTGCCATCCTAAGCAGAATCACACCCCTTTCTTGAAATAGTGAAAGCTATGACACATTTGTACCATGGAGACTTTACACACACACACCCCATCCAACTCAGGTGAAATTTTTCGAGAATGCAGCCCTCACACAAGGAATCCTCCCGACAAAATTGGGGTGGAGCAGGAGGATTCCCCCATTTTATAGACCATTAAAATTCTCCCTTGCAGAGTGGGCACATGGATATGAATTTGTCTCCCATCTCTCCCCATTACTAGAATCCTCATGCAGGTGATGGTTAGGAAAGGGGACCTATTTTAAAACTAAAATGGCAAGGGGTACTAAATCCTGCACCCTCCTAGAATGAGCTCATATACCATCTCTGGTCTTCTCGGAGTTTCCTTCTTTTTAGAGCTCTCCCCGTAGTATTTCAGCCTACTTTTGAGCGGCTGGTCTGGTTCTTTTAAACAATCACACAGAAGTACAGAGGGCTTCTACTCTAGTCCAGTTTTACAGACAACATAAGGCCACAGTAGCTAGATAAGCCACTGATGGATACTAAGGTCTTAAGCTATATTTGAGGGGGATGCTAGAACTTCTGTGTGTGTGTGCATTCTGCTGTCAAGTCAAGCTGTCTTATGGTGACCCTGCAAGGTTTTCAAGGCAAGAGACAATCAGAGGTGGTTTGCCATTGCCTGCCTCTGTACAACAACCAGGGGCCTCCTTGGTGATCCCCCATCTAAATATTAGCCACGGATGACCCACCTTGCTTCCCAGATCTGATGAGAATGGGCTAGCGTGGACCACCCAGGTCAGTATGTGTTTGTGTGCTCAACATATTTGTCTGCTAACTGCCGTAAATCACTATGACTGTTGAAAAAAGAAAGTTAAAAATGCTTTCATATTTTTTTAAAAAAACATACCACTATTGTTATCCCAGCCCTTTCTGAGTTTAACTTACCACCCGTCATCCATTAAGAAGTTGATTGGCTTGCTTGGAAAAGGCTTCTAACAGTGTAGCACAATGAAATACAGCTCAGGATGGCGCCGGCTTCACATCCCTCCATGTACATGTTCCATCCTTGTCACAATTACACTCACCCCCTCCAACCTCGCTTTGTATGCGAATGTGCAAAGTGTCCTGCCTAATTGGGTCCCTTTTGGAAAGCATCGTGCATGGAAATGCCAATCAGGGACTACTTTGTGCAGAGGGACTGTCACAGTGTCACCTCTGATTGGCATTTCTATGCATAGTTACCATCTGGGATTTATTAACCAATTAGTGAGAAATTTGTTACCTGCAGCAGGAGCATCGGGTAATACATTTTCACTAATTGGTTAATAAATCCCAGATGGCCACTCTGCAATTCAGAGTGGCTGGCTCTTCTGGTGGAAGTTTTACACCAGCCACACCAGGAACCGGCAACACGGAAACTGGGTAGTGTACATATGTGGTTGTGGAAATCCTCCAGAAGCCTCCTTTAATTCAGGCAGAAGGAAGCATGCTAACAAGATCAACGGTTTCTCCCTCCAATAAGAGATATGTCCCAGTCAGTTGTCAGTTCTGAAGGCTACTGTTATTGTTCTACTTGTTATTAAAAGGGACTTTAAGGTGGGAAGACCTACCACATTTTATATTTTATCCTGTTCTAGCTCCCAAGATCTAAACGAGGCATTGGGCAAGCCTTAGTCCATACTGCTTCAAAACCATTGTGAGGAAACTGAATTAATAGTGCTAGAATTCCTCCAGATATTTGGCTAGCTAGGCCTTGAATTGGGTATAATGATGATGAGGTCTCCCATCCCTTAAGTCCTTCCCAAGAACTACGGTTACCAGCTCTGAGTGGGGAAATATCTGGAGATTTTGGAGGAGGAGGCCAGGGAGGGCAAGGTTTGGGGATTGGAGGGTCTTCAGCAGGGTACAGTGCCAGCGCCATAGAGTTTACCCTCCAAAGCAGCCATTTTCTCCAGGGAAATTGAAGTCTGTCGTCTGGAGATCAATTGTAATGGGGGAGATCACCAGGCTGTACCTGGAGGTTGACAACCCTACCAACAACCCTTTCTGCTTCCCGAAACTTTACATGGGACACGGTGGCGGTAGCAGTGGGGCAAAATTGCTTTAGACGGGGTTAGAAACTATTATAAACAATAGCCACCCGGAAGCACGGGAGATTTAGTTTCCATGGTTCCCTAAGCCCCTGATATTGCCATTTTGGTGCAGTTTCCATGGTTACCAGTAGTCATGGATGCTACTGCTCATGTTTGTGGTAGAATGAAGGGCCTAATGAAGACCTACAATTATGTCTATCATGAATATAACTTGTACTGATAACATTTAGGAAAGGGAGGGGGAAGGGGGCAAATTAGCACGTGTCTTATGTTGAGTTTTGCTTCCTGTTACTTATTACTTTCTACACCCCAACTGCCTCTTTCACTGCTCGAAACTAAACAGCTTGGCCTTCTGATAGAGAGCCAGTTTGGTGTAGTGGTTAAGTGTGCAGACTCTAATCTGGGGGAACCAGGTTTGATTCCCCACTCCTCCACTTGCAGCTGCTGGATGACCTTGGGTAAGCCATAGTTCGTATAAGAGCTGTTCTTGAAAAAGAGTCGTTCCTGTCAAGAGCTCTCTCAGCCCCACCTCCCTCACAGGGTGTCTGTTGTGGGGAGGGGAAGGGAAAGGAGTTTGTAAGCCGCTCTGAGACACCTTTGGGTAGTGAAGGGCAGGGTATAAATCCAATCTCTTCTTCTCTTCTTCTTCTGACAGGATTGCCAGGTCCAATCTTCTCCCCAGCGGGGGAATTTGGGGGGCTTGCCAGGAAGTGGAGGGGCTGTCCCTGATTTGACGATGTCACACAGAGTGACATCATCACCTCAGGGACAGAGTGCTATGCATGCACGCCCTTCACTTTCCCCCAACCATTTAAAGGGAACAGGCGAATTTGCCACTTGCAGAGCAAGAGCAGGTGGCCTCCGCTTGAAAAGAGAGGGTGCTGCGGTGCCTGTCCTGGAAGGTGCAGATTCAAGCTTTTCAAGGGGGGCGTGGACGACTGTTGGAGGCAGGGCTTCCCCTTGCCAACCAGCTTAATATTACTGACCCTTAAGAAAATACCTGAAACTGATTTTGGAAATGATACTGATTTTCTTTCCAAAATAACTAATTAAAAAAAAATGTAGATGAGGATTGGAAAACCACCTTAATAATCCTAAATATTTTGTTGCAGTGATAGCCTATAAGAGGGTTAGCCTTTGATCTGTTCAAGACCTTTGAGTCAAAAGAATAGTAAGATGATAAAGAATGTTTTAAAAAGTAAAGTATTTTTTGAAGTGCATAACCCTGTTCTATGACTTGTGTGTGAGTGTGTGCTTCTCCAAAAATATAGTTAGTTTACATGCTTAAAACACTCATGAACATTGAACACAACTTTTTATTATTATTATTGATGACACATCAGCCTCATCCCTTCGACTGCTTTCCCACCAGAGAGGGTCCACTCAGTTTGTACTAAAGCCGAAGCTCAAATACTTTGGCCACCAAATGAGAAGGGAGCACTCAGTGGAGAAGACCCTGATGATGGGAAAGATTGAAGGTCAAAGAAGAAGGGGACAGCAAAGGATGAGATGGTTAGACAGTGTTATTGTTGCAATGAACATGAAATTAAGCAAACTTCGGACCATGATGGAAGACAGGAGAACCTGGTGTGATGTGGTCCATGGGGTCGCGAAGAGTCGGACTCAACAACAACAACTGCCTTGTGGCATGACCACTGGATGCCTTGATGATTCAGGGAAAGATGTGATTCTTCCAGTGGGCATGACTGTACACAAGAATGGTTAAAATAGTTTACTGACTGATAGTGGCCACTGAACTAGAACTATGAAAGTCGTAAGTAGCGCTTACTTACCTACCCCCCTGGGTTTCTGATATTTAATTAGTTAAATGCACAATACTCTGAAAAGAAAGATTTTGCTGCAAATGCTATATATTACCAATTCTAATTGCTGCTGTGTACATTGTTTCACATAGACATCCAACTGCAATTAAAACATTAAGCCAACACTAAATAATGAATACATTAGTCCTAATCCTGTAATGCTATTATTTCTAGGCAGCTTGTTAGTTGGGCCCACACAGAAATGCAACTTTGTTTTAGTAATTATGTAGTTATCCTATCCTGTGGAGATTTGGGAAGGTATTTTTCTTCATTCTGCGCACAGAATTCTTTTTGTTAAAAACCCCAAACCTCCCATGTGTAGGTATGAGCATGCTAAATTGTTTTAAATTAGCAAAGTGTACTGCGGTGGCTTACACAGCCCTTGATATTATTCCACAATTGTGTTTTGTTAAATGGGGCCTCAGATTTGAGCTGACAGTTTCCTTAATGGCAGACCTAAGCAATTACCGTGAATTATCCCTTTGACTACAGGTATTCTATTATTCCAAGCCATGAATTTTCTTAGCTTTGTTAGGTGCTGGAAGAAAAGAAAAACAGATAGAAACACACACACACAAACAAGTAGATGTAGACTGATTAGAAACAGTGTGCATTTCAAGAACATTTTCTCCCCTCGCAAAACATGTCCCCCATTCAGGATGACTGATTTGGACAGGGGCAAAAAAATGGGATAGAATTTTGTGCATTTCTTCTCAATCCCCTCGTTAGGAGAATATTGCGAAATACCAATATTTTTGGGGTCCAGTGACCCATATCTGGGGGAGGAAAACAACAACAGAGTGAATGCTAAATGCAGAATGGGCCTTTGTCTGCTCAGCTGATGCTGTCCAAACAGATTGTTCAGAGTGGCCTGTCACTCAAGGCCCTCTGGCTCTGTGAAGAATTAACCCTTCACACACCTTTACTCTTCTTTGTACAGTACAATACAGCAATGTATTCCTCACAAAGAATGCCGTCGGATCACGTCTGATACAGCCGGCAGATGAATCCTCCCGAGCAGCTACAGTGTGTGATTAAATAATTGTATGTGTTGTCTCCCCTATCCCCCATGAATATTGTTAGTCCAATTGTCAATGAGTAACTGTAAATCGCTCTGAGCCCACAGGTGTGTGGGAAAAAAACGATCAATAAATCAAAAGTATTATTATTATTATTATTATTATTATTATTATTATTATTATATTATTATTATTATTATTATTATTATTATTATTATTATTATTATTATTACTCTGAGGCTTTTAAAAGGTGCAGCTCATCACATGTACATAGAACTTGTTCATAGGATCCAAGCCACACGTTTTTGGAAACCCATACTAAGCGAAATCACATTTGCATACCCCAAAACATGCAGCTTGAATGAGATCCAGCTTTGGCTCCTACTCTCGGAGGAATGGCTGGCATCAGCTGCACCAATCCCATTGGTACTATGTTAGTGACCAATCCCAAGCCAGCATTTGTTGGTGCAAGAAACCCAAGGAAATGCTTACTTTCCACTGAATATATGTGAATATATGTGGCCTGGTTTGCATAGTTAGTAACCAGCTTGCAAAAGAGGCTGCCCAGTTTGGGGTCAGTAGAATATGGCCATTCAAGACTGAAACCTTGGTGTGACGAAAATGGTGTCAGTCACCAGGCACCTCATGCAATGTATTCTTCACTGAATAGTTTGTGGTTCTCTACCAAACCCCGATCGACATTGCTCCCGTTCCAATAGGAGTGATGATTGTACAAGCACAAGAGCTAATGGGCCATGCACTCTATGCCTAGCCACCTCCTTAACATCTACCTTCTCCCACTTTTGCATACAGCATGCAAAACTAAGGGAGTTCAGCACTTGACACATAAAATATTCACATCTGCAATGCAGTATCCAGACAGCTGACATTACACTGACAATTCCCTACCATTAAAAGTGAGTGATAAGGTAGAGAATGAGGAAAGGGATTATTTTCTTCCCTCATCTGCCACTCATCATTTTAGAGCCAGATAGGCAAGGCACACTGAAAACCATCCAAGCTTGCTCCACATCTTCAAAACCTCCTTAACGTATTGGCTCACTATGCTTTACATGGAGGAAAAAAAACCTAAGCCGCAAGATGAATTTGTCATTCAGCATCCGGAGGCAAATACCTGATATCAAGGTGAAAATGCAGAAAGACCCTTTTGGGAGGGGGAGACATACTTGCTATCCCAACTGGTGTTTCATTTAAGATGGATATTACAAGTGGCACAGCCAGTGGGGTTGAGGGGATTGTTATGAACATTTATTTTAATATTACAGAAGAGGCAGTTCTGCAGCACATTAAATTAAAAAAAAAATGGATCAAAGGTGGTTTCAAAAACCACTGGGGGAACACACACACACACCCAACACGCAAACAGAAGGAAAACAGATTAGGCAGCACATGTCTGAAAGTTAAGAAAAAACATGCTACTCTTAGGCAGGGAAACTACAGTAAACATCATGTGTGAAAGTGACACTAGACGGGAACTGAGGGGTGGCATTTGCCTCGTTATTTGTTCTACAAAATTTATATCCCACCTTTCTGCTCTTACAAGGGCCACCAAGGCAGTGAAGAAATTAAAACATACAAAATGAAATCACATTGCAATACCGTAAAAACCAACACACATATACACATCATTAAAATAATTTAAAACAGAGCTGAAATACATACAAATGCATTTGGCAGGAAGGAGGGATCACTGAGGGAATGCCAACCAAAACAAAAACAAAGTCTTTATCCATAGGTGGAAGAGGGCAACAGTTACAGGAGGCTATGGCATAAAGCAGACTTGTGAACAAAATCAAATAAAGCCACTAAGCATGGGTGGGGGCCTGTCGAGGGCTCAATAAACCAAGTGGAGGCTACCAAAGCTGAATTCAGACTGGCAATTTGCCCCGGCAGAGCCCCGTTTCAGCAACACTTTAAAACCGCATTAAAGGGGGCGTTCACACAAGCACATCTGCCTGGTGTTCCCCACCCGTAGGCAACCCGGGCTGTTCCGCTTCCCACATTTAATAGATACCTCATAAAAGCGGTAGAAAATCCCCGAAGAGCGCCTGTGTCCTGCGTTTGTCCACTTCCTGGAAGTATGAATACTCCGCCGATAAGCTGGGAGCAACCCAGCTTATGATTGGCCATGCTCCACTCTATTGCCCAATGCGATGCTGGCACTGCGGGGTCCTCCCCCAATCGGCAAAATGCGCTTATGCGCATGAGCACATGAGTGCTCGTGCGCACATACACCCACAGCCAAATTAATGGGGAAATGCCGCATACAGCACGCCTCCAGGGCAGCAGTCTGAACGCTCCGGCACGCCTCCTCCCGGTATGCTCTGGCAGCAGCCTGGGCTGTGTGAATGGGCTTTTTTGCCGCAACTGGCTCCTGGAGCAAATTGCCAGTCTGAACTCAGCCCAAGTATCTGTTTTTGCATTCAAAGGAATGGGGTAGGAGACTTGGAGATAACTAAGTTAAGGTGAAAGATATAGGTGATTGAGAGCTAGGGTTGCCAGCTCAGGGTTGAGAAATGCCTGGAGATTTTGGGGGTGGAGCCTGAGAAGGTATAATGCCATAGAGTCCACCCTCCAAAGCTGCTATTTTCTCCATGGGAAGTGATCTTAGACATTTGGAGATCAATTGTAATAGCAAGATATCTCCAGGTGCCACAAGGATGTTAGCAACCCTTAGGAGATCCCAACTTGGCCTACCAACAGGCAAAAGAGAGAATGATGAATGCAGAGAAATTGGCTTGGCAATTCCTATCTCTTTAATCATCTTATCCATGGAGTGAGGGTTATTTCCCCAGAAAGCACTTTCCAGGGGCATCTTTTGGGGGGGCATAAGTCAGACCCCGTAAATCCAGTACTCACCAAACTCAGAGAGCAGGTAGAGAAGAGTGAGTCAGAGATCTCCTGCAAGTTTGGTTTCTCTAGCTTGCACAGAATCCATTCTATACATTCCTGAACATTCTGAACCTGTGCCTGTCAAAATGACTAGACAGGTGCAGGTTCAGGAGGTTCAGGAGTGTATAGAATGGATGCTGCATCTCTAGCTTGCACAGGATCCATTCTTGAACCTCCTGAACTTGCACCTGGTTTTGACAGTTGGTCATTTTGACAGAGGCAGGTTCAGTAGGTTCAGGAGTGTATTAAATGGATTCTGTGCAAGCTACAGGTATCAGAGTCACAAAGGACCTCCTCTGGATGCTCCTCTACATGCCCTTCAAGTTGTTTCTTTGAAGTATGGTAAACATTTAGATTGAGCAGAGACAGTCTTTCTGGAGATGTATTCATTCATGAACCTGAAAAGTTTGTATTTGTTGACCTGCCATGAATTTCACTTAATGAACCACAAACCAGCCAAACTTCATCACAAATTTTAGTTCATGAGCTAGTTCGTGCTCATCCCTAGTTAGGGTTCCATGGTACACCGGAAACTCAGGCAGTCTCAGGTTTGTGCAGCTTCATCCAATAGTTTTTCCTTTCTGTGCCTATTCTCTTTTTTTCTGCCAACTCTAGCTTAGGAAATTCTTGGAGATTTTGGAGGTACAGCCCGAGCAGGCAGGGTTTGGGAGGGGAAGGGCCTCATCAGGGTAAAATGTGATGCATTCCGCCCTCCAAAGGAGCCATTTTCTCCAGTGGAACAGATCTCTGTCAACTGCAATTCAATTGCAATTCCAAGGCTCCACCTCAAGTTTGGCAACCTTATTAAAGCCATTTCCCTCTTATTTGGTTGACTCTCTTTTCCATATAGAACTCCCCTCTCAAACTGCACCATACCGGCTTCATAAGGAAAGACCTGCTGGATCAGATCAGTAGTCCATCTAGTTTGGCATCCTATTTCACAATGTAGCTGACCTGTTGTTGGCCATGGATAACAAACTGAGCATAGAGGCTAAGACCTTTCCCTGATGTTACTTCCTAGCACTAATATTCAGAGATTTGCCACATCTGACAATGGAGGTTCCTCCATGAATCTGTTTAGCCCCCTTTTAAAGACATCTGTGCTAGTAGCCATCACTAAAACTACTGGCAATGAATCCCACAATTTAAGTACTGTTTGCATGCTTTATATAAATTGCTATCCCAATATATTGTATCTAGTGTAGTGGTTAAGTGGAAATTACTCACTGGTGAGGGAAAATCACTCTGCACGTGCTCAAAGGCATTGCAGGTTAGTTGGACAGTGAAGTGCACTTCTATTGCAAGGTCAGCTAGACTTGGTCACATGCATTGAACATCAAAGCAGAAGTCATCTGGAGCCATTTACCAGTCAGAAGTCAGCACTACGGTCCATTCTGCATCTGACATTCACTCCACATTTTATCAGAACTCCGCCTGGTCCCCCCCTTGCCTTGGAATATCTGTTTTCATTGCATTGCCTCGGATCCTGGTTTCTACATTGGTGTCAGGTAGCCCTGCCATGATGGATGTAAGGGAGGGCGGTGGGCGATGAGCACAAGGGAGGGTGGTGGGCTATTGGCGCCTTAGTGGCGTGACAGGCGGGAGATTGGAATCCGGGGAGTAGCTGATTTACACCTCGGGTGTGAGAATGGAATGTGGCTTTTATTGCTATTATCTCTGGCAGCCTAGACGTTCTGACCTTGGCAAGTCAGGCTGCCTGCTTCCCTATCGCTGGCATAGATGTAGCAGCTGTGGGTAGCAATGGGGCGATGGGAAATTCATTAGCTTAGTAAGTTTCGATTTCCCAGGTGCATGTTATTCATGTAGTCGGAGAAGGGGGGGTCCCCATTCACCCCCTTTCCTGTATAACCGCTTGCTTTCTGTAACCAAGTCATTCTGAACAAGATACCTGTACCAGTGATCTATCTATTGCAGCTTAATAAATGCTAACCTTGCTTGCATCGTAAGGTCTGGTGTTTGCTGACTAAGTTAGGACTTCTGACAGTTTGTTCAGAATCTTCAATTACTTTTGGGACTGGTCCTAAACCCGCAACTCCAAAATGAGTGGCGGAGAAGAAGACACTATCCCAATTGAAGACGATGAAAAGGATAAGAGACCTCCCGGGAAAGACGCACCCCGAGAGACCCCAGACACACATGTGCCGAGACACTGGGGTCTGGAGTACGACTTTGGAGGGCCTTATGGAGATCCTTATGGGGCAGCCTATGGGGGGGTGAGCACCCGAGTTGGACGCAGACGTGACTGGGTGAAACCCCTGGCTGAGACCCACGAAGCGTGGTTCGGGACCCCGCGAGCTTCCATGGGTGTGAGCCACCCCGAACGGTCAGTCCGGAAACTAATCACGGCGGAAGCCTTGGAGGAGACTGGCCGCGATTCAGAGACCATGGAAGGCGCCGTGGTGAGGAGGAGATGGACTGAAGAACCTAGCCAAGACCGCCTGATGCGCTTCCTAGACGAATCCCTCGCACGCATCCCACAGATGATCGCAGAGGGTATCCGGGAAGAACGCGAACGGCAGAGGCGTGAGGAACCACCAGCCCAGGTCCCTCCTGATCAACGGCCGGTGCCGGACCAAGGCCCGGGGAACGTGCCAGCCGGGCCGGTGGATCAACCAGCGGGGCCAGGACCGCAGGGGCCGCCGGGGCAACCACCCCCTCGTCCTTGGGGGTTCTTGCCGCCCAAGCCCGCAGAACTTCTGGACGCTGATTTTGATGGAGACCCCGAGAAATTCCCCTTCTTCCTGGTGCGAGCCGAAAAGTTTATCGAGACCTGGGGCCATCTGTTCCAGAGGGAAGAGCGGATGGTCGATGTCATAGCAGCCCACCTGAAGGGAGCGGCAGCTGACTGGTATGTGGGGCTTCATCAAGTCGACGGGCGCGAGCTGAGAGAGATCGACTCTTTCATGTGGGCCATGAAAGAGCAATTTGAGGATGTGCACTCCACCAAAGCAGCGAAGGCAACGATCCGAAGCCTCAAACAGGGAGCGCGATCGGTGAGAGACTACACCTCGGAGTTCCGCAGATGTGCCGCCAAACTCCGAGGGGAAGGGAACCTCGTGGATTTCTACAAGTGGGGACTCAACGCAGAAATCCGCCGAGAAGTCACCAGAAACCAAGATCCGAACACCCTCACCGGGTGGGTTCAGGCAGCCATCACGATGGAGAACCGCCTGAAGACCATCAAGCTGGATGACGCTGCAGCGATGGCTAACAGGGGCCCTGCGCCGACTGCGAGAGGGAAACCCCCGGCACCGAACCCGAAACAGAGGGATGGCACAAGAGAGCTCCGAATGAAGCAAGGTCTTTGCCTCAAATGCGGAGAAGGGGGCCATTTCGCCGCGAACTGCCCGTCTTCAGCTGCAGCACCCGGAGCCCCGAAGGGAACCAAGAAGAAGTTTGACACATCCACGCCGAAACAGGTGGCGAAACCGAAGGGGGCAAAGGCTCTGCAAGCCAAGCCGCTCAGTGAAGCATCCGACTCATCAGATGGTGAGACCGTGCCGCAGGGAAACGACACGGACCTGCTGTAAACAGCGCTGAACAGCAGGTCCCACCTCCCCAGGCGCAACTCCCGGTGAGCAAACCCCCTCTCTTTTCTTTCTCACGGTGACTCTAATGGACCCGGGTCTATTGACCCATGTGAGAGTACGTGCTCTCATTGACTCTGGGTGTGGGAGAGACCTCATTAACCCCACACTACTAACGGGACTTGGGGCGAAAGTTGTTAAATTGAATGACCCCTTGATTTTTACGCAAATGGACGGGTCCACAATGAAAGAACCTTGCAAATATGAGACTGTTCCTTTGCGGGTGGGACTCGGGCAACACTGGGAAGAGAGACCTTTCGTGGTTACCCCTTCAGCCCGCTTCCCCTTGGTCCTAGGGAGCCCATGGTTCTTTGATCACGATCCTCATGTACTGTGGGGGGAGGGGAAGGTCAACTTCATCTCCAAAAAGTGCCAGTCCCATGCATGGAAAAAGGAGTGGGGACCCATGATGGGGGGCAACTCCTAGTGACGGCGGGGGTGGCAGCCGCGGAACTGGAAGGCATTCCCCCGAATATCACAACCTCGCTCCCGTGTTTGGAGAAGAGGAGGCTGATGAATTACCCCCCACAGAAACTCTGACTGTGCTATTGAAATTTTACCCAACCAAAAGTTACCGAAGGGAAAGTTATATTCTATGAGCCCTTCGGAAAAGGTGGAACTGAGGAAATTCATCGACAAAAACCTTAGTAGGGGCTTCATACGGCCAGCATCCTCCCCGTTTGCGGCTCCCGTGCTTTTCCGGAAAAAGAAGGATGGGGGTTTGCGGCTCTGTACTGATTACCGCGGCTTGAATGCAGTGTCAAATACAAACGCTTACCCCATGCCCCTCATAAAGGATTTGCTAGCGGCTGTGGCTGGGGGTAAAATTTTCTCTAAACTAGACCTCCGGGATGCCTATTTCAGAGTCCGCATACGAGAGGGAGATGAATTTAAAACGGCGTTCAACACCCCCTTGGCCAGTTTGAGTACTTAGTCATGCCATTCGGACTCCAGGGGGCTCCTGGAGTCTTCATGAACTTAATTAACGAAGTGTTGCATAAGTACTTGTTTAAGGGGGTCCTTGTTTACCTTGATGACATTCTTTTGTACTCCCCTGACCTTAAATCGCATGTAAAACTGGTGCGGGAGGTACTACAAACGTTGCACAAGCATAAACTATTTGCCAAACTGTCCAAATGTGAATTTCACAAATCAGAAATCCCTTTTCTGGGCTACCGGATTTCTCAGCGAGGGATTGAGATGGACCCTGACAAGGTTAAGGATGTGGTGGGGTGGGAAGCCCCAAAAACCAGGAGGCAACTCCAGGGGTTCCTCGGATTCGCGAACTTTTATAGAACGTTCCTCTCGAACTTTGCCCAGGTGGCCCTTCCCTTAACTGACTTACTGAGGACCAAAGGGAAACCACCCGAATACACTCGGCCCGGGGCCAAATTGGAATGGTCCCCAGAGTGCCAGCGGGCGTTCGACAAATTAAAAGCCCTTTTTACGTCGGAACCCGTATTGGCCCACCCGAATGAACTTAAAAAATTCATTGTTCAAGTTGACGCCTCCGACGTTGCTATGGGGGGGCGATTCTGCAGGAGGGGGAGGACGGCAAGTTGCACCCCCTTGCTTATGTGTCAAAGAAATTCAACGATACTGAACGGAATTGGAATGTGTGGGAAAAAGAAGCGGGATCGATCCGCTTAGCGTTGTCAACCTGGCGCCACTGGCTGGAGGGGGCGCGGGTCCCGTTCGAGGTCTGGACTGATCACAAAAACCTCGAGCTGCTCCGCTCCCCCCGTTCCCTGAACGCCAAGCAGCTCCGCTGGGCTGACTTCTTCTCCAAGTTTAATTTCACACTGCACCATTTCCCGGGGACATCGAACTCGCTGGCCGATGCCCTGTCACGCCTCCCGCAACACGATAGCAAAAGGGAGGAGATTCGTGACTCAATTTTTACTCCTGCCCAGCTGGGCGGAGCGGTGACTACTCGGAAACAAGCCAGTCATTCCCCCCCACCGACGAATCCTCCCCCTAATGAATGGGTGGCGAGATTTTCTACAGAACTCTCGCAAGCAGATAGGGAGGAAGTGGAGGGGGAAGACGGAATAGCCAAAAATGAACATGGCTGCTGGACTAAAAATGACAAACTCTTTGTCCCACGGTCTCTTAGGGGGGAGGTAATGGGATGGGCACATGGGTCTAAGCTGGCTGGTCACACGGGGTTTGTAAAATCCCTCCAGCTCCTGCAGAGACAATTTTGGTGGCCGGGCCTACGAAAAGACATGTCTCTCTTCACGTCAGCCTGCCAAACGTGCTTGATGAGTAAACCTCGACCCGGAAAACCCCCAGGTGCCCTACACCCTCTCCCCACCCCGGCTCGGCCGTGGGAAGTGATTTCTATGGACTTTATTACAGATCTACCCCCTAGTGGAGGGAAAACGGTCATCTGGGTGATAGTGGACTTATTTACTAAACAGGCGCATTTCGTTCCCTTTGCCTCCATCCCCTCGGCTAGGAAATTGGCCTCTGCTTTCTTACAACACGTGGTGAGGCTCCACACCTTACCTGCTAAGGTGATCTCGGACAGAGGGGTTCAGTTTGTTTCAAAGTTCTGGAGCGAACTTATGTCATTGCTTGGAGTAGAGAGGGGGTGAGCAGCGCGTACCATCCTGAATCGGATGGGCAGACTGAACGTGTGAATCAGACTCTGGAACAATACCTGCGGTGTTTTTCTAACTTTCAGCAGGACAATTGGCATTCTCTCCTACCGTTGGCTGAGTTTTGTTATAATAATACTCAGCACTCGTCGACGGGGATGTCCCCGTTTAAAGCAGTCCATGGCTACGATGCCCCGCCTTTGCCCTTTTTGACTTCTCCCGACCTCCCGGCGGGAGACGCTGGGGACTGGTGCAAACAACTGCAGGAGGCGTGGGGCTCCTTGGCTGAGACTCTGGAAGAGGCTAAGGCCGCGTACAAACTCCAGGCGGATAAGAAACGTAATTTGACTTGGGTTCCGAAGTGCGGGGAGTTTGCTTACTTATCCACCCAACATTTGCGTCGCATCCAGCCGAGTCGCAAACTTGGTTGGAAGTATATTGGACCGTTTGAAATCTTAAGAGTTATTAACGAGGTGACTGTTGAACTTGCCTTGCCTAAATCTCTAAAATCTGTTCATCCTGTTTTTCATGTGAGGCTTCTACGCAAGGCGCCTGAGGAGAACAGCTGGAGACCGCAACGGCCGACCCCTCCTCCGCTGCTGGTGGGAGGGGAACCTCACTACGAAGTATCGCAGATTCTGGACTCTAAGATCTCTCGCAATCGCTTGTTTTACTTGGTTGAATGGATTGACTTTGGGCCGGAGCAGAGGGAGTGGGTTCGGGCGGAAAATGTTCTGGCCCCCCGGCTTGTCAGGGCATTTCACAAGCTGTACCCCCATAAACCAAAGGGGTAGGACTATTTTCGAGGGGGCTGCATGTCAGGTAGCCCTGCCATGATGGATGTAAGGGAGGGCGGTGGGCGATGAGCACAAGGGAGGGTGGTGGGCTATTGGCGCCTTAGTGGCGTGACAGGCGGGAGATTGGAATCCGGGGAGTAGCTGATTTACACCTCGGGTGTGAGAATGGAATGTGGCTTTTATTGCTATTATCTCTGGCAGCCTAGACGTTCTGACCTTGGCAAGTCAGGCTGCCTGCTTCCCTATCGCTGGCATAGATGTAGCAGCTGTGGGTAGCAATGGGGCGATGGGAAATTCATTAGCTTAGTAAGTTTCGATTTCCCAGGTGCATGTTATTCATGTAGTCGGAGAAGGGGGGGTCCCCATTCACCCCCTTTCCTGTATAACCGCTTGCTTTCTGTAACCAAGTCATTCTGAACAAGATACCTGTACCAGTGATCTATCTATTGCAGCTTAATAAATGCTAACCTTGCTTGCATCGTAAGGTCTGGTGTTTGCTGACTAAGTTAGGACTTCTGACAATTGGCTGGTGTCAGCTTGCCATCTATTTTGTTTTCAACGCTGGCATACCTCAGTGCTCATTTGCTGAATGAGCCCAGTAATTCATGACAATAAATACAGAGGGGGAAGGGGGGGCTGACAGAGATCAATGAAGCCATGTCAAAATGTCTACTTATTGTTCCCTTCAAATCGGAAGCGAAGTAAGGAAAAGGTGCTGCTCAAAATCACATTCAGATACCCCGGCCAAAACCATACTGACTGCTGAAAATCCATAAATCTATGCAGAAGGTACCATAAAACCCAATGAACAAAGAAAGTGAAAGTGGCATGCAGTTTAGAGGGAGATTAACCTCCCAATGTGGCTGTGGAAAAACTGCGAGGAAACAGATGGGTGCAGAATTGGCCGACATCTATTTCCTGCTTGCATTTTAAATCGACAGTTTCCCGAGCAGGAAAGTGGTGTAGCAGACTGAGAAATAACCCAGTGTAGAAAATCTTACTGTAATCCTGCCCACCCCTATTTGCCTCAGTAAAGGGAGGGTTTCTGACTTTCCCCACGTATTATGTTAGTGCGCCCAGATAATGCCAGAGCATATATTCTTAGATCTATTAATTTACTAGACACTTCAGTGTTTATTGATTGTTTCAACAGCAGGGAAAGTCGCAGCACAGAAGATCTACAAACTCTGGTTGCTGCTGCTAGAGTGGCAGGGTATGAGCTTTCATGAGTCGCTGCTCAATCTAGCTGTACCTGAAGAAGTGAGCAGTGACTCACGGAAGCTCGGACCCTACCACAAATTTTGTTAGTTTTTAAGGTGCTCCTGGACTCTTTTCTACTGCTAAAGACCGACTAACACAGCTACCCATCTTCATCTAGCTCCACAGTAGGGTCTAATCTGGAGAACCGGGTTTGATTCCCCTCTCCTCCACATGAAGCCTGGTGGGTGACCTTGGACCTGTCACAGTTCTCTCTGGATTCTTTCAGCCCCACCTATCTCACAAGATGCCCGTTGCGGGGAGAGGAAGGGAAAAGTGATTGTAAGCTTGTTTGAGACTCATTAAGCTAGAGAAACGTGGGGTATAAAAACCTACTCTTCTTCTTCTTCTTCAGCTGGAATCCATAGGATACACATTTTCAAAAGTGTTTTACTAGGCTTCTCTGGCTTTAGCACATATTTTTATGCCGTGACCACTACAATCACACACACCTTTAGATCTGACATAGGTGCAAATGCCTGACGGATCTAAAGGGAACGATAAGACAGCAACATCTGGGAAGCGTCCCACAGTTGTCGGCAGCCCATGTTGCCCCACCGCAGAAGCGAAGTTAAAAGACACCAGGGAAAGTCCAGCTCTAACGGGTTCCGATGGGCCACGGATGGACTTTCCCCTGTCTGATTGTGCAAACATCCCAGCTCAGTGCTGTCCCTGCCCTTTCACAGTATGCGCGTCATCGCATACTCGATAGGGGGGCCTCAGTGCAGAGGTGTGATTCCTCATTTATGCACATGGGAAACAAATGACAAAAAAACAACAACCCTGACTCTGCCACAGTTGTGTCTGACCACACAGTAACGGGCTGCGCTCGCAGCTACAAAGGGAGGTGTGATCTCGCAACTGCATGTCAAAGTCCTCCAGAGGAAATAGCCTCACTTCCCCTCTGCTTCAACTGGTGCGTGTGACCGCAGCCTTATTGTCATTTCACAGAGATACAGCTAGGACAGATGTGATGCAAAAGATCCATGAGGTGGATTTTCTACAGTTTTATATTTTTTATTTCAAATTTTATCCTCTTTAATCTCGTGCGAGGGAAATAAAAACTAAGGGTATTTTAAAAAAACCCTAATTAGAAACCACAGGCAACAGCTTTGAAGATCACTGGGTGAGAGAGTGGTTAACCCTTTCCTCTCATGCCCCTTCCACAATTGAAAATGCTCTTCCACAGCTGCCATTGGCTCCATGTTGGAGGAAAAGATTGTTTCCTAGGCTTCCCAAATACTTACCTCCTGGCGGCGGGTGATGGATACATCCTGGCAGGACCATCCCCGGGAGAAGGAAAGATGTGCTGCACAATACTGTCACCAGGAAGTGACGCCAGGCGACGCTCTGGCAATGCAGCTGGAAACTCAATGGTACCATCGACTTTTCAGCCCCATTGCCATAGCGTCGCCTGGCGTCACTTCCTGGTGACGGCATGCTGTGTTACAGGGAGGACTGGTCCGGCTGGGGAGCATGTTTCCCCTGCCCCCACGTGGTAAGTACTTGGGAAACCTATTGTTTCCGATGCTTGGGGGGGGGTGCAGTTAATCAGCCTTGAAAACAACGCATGAAACCCTACTCATGGACCTTTGATGTCACATCTGTTTTGGCCCCGGAAGGAGAAATTTGGACCAGGATGATTGTGGGGAAGGGGCAGGAACTGAAGAAAACTTGGATTCTGCACTGGCTTCAGGAACGCCTGCTTATGGTTATTCTGACAATTCATTTACGGCCATCCATCACAAGCTTTGACTGACCTTCACCACCTGTAAACAGTGATCACAAGATTTGCCGGTGGTGAGAGCGCTGCTTGTCTGGCAGCTGACTAACTGACACTTTTGGGATCTGTTGGAAATCTGGCTCCCATCTGTGTTGTGCTCATCCTCTAACACTTGGCAACGAGAACCTCTCAGTCACAACATTCACGGTGGTGAAAGCTTGATTTGAGGCATTTGCGGCTGCAGTCTAAGCATTTTCACTGGGGAATGAATCCTATTGAAACCGGCATTGGGTGAAGGCCTCTCCAGCACTCTTCAGACTGATATTGAACAGCCTGAGCTCTCTTCTGATTGCACTCGTTACAAATGGGAAGACCACTCAGGACTTTCTGTCTTCCTCCTGCTTCCTTACTTCAGCCTGAGCCCTGTGTTCATTTTGGTGTAAATCTTATTGCATTGCATGGGACTCATTTTCAGGGAAGAACACCTTCCCTATGAAGAAAGGTTAAAATGCTTGGGGCTCTTTAGCTTGGAGAAACGACGGCTGAGGGGTGACATGATCGAGGTTTATAAGATTATGAATGGGATTGAGCAGGTTGAGAAAGAAGTACTTTTCTCCCTTTCTCACAATACAAGAACTCGTGGGCACTCTATGAAATTGCTGAGCAGTCGGGTTAGAACAGATAAAAGGAAATACTTCTTCACCCAAAGAGTGATTAACATATGGAATTCACTGCCACAGGAGGTCATGGCAGCTGCAAGCATGGACAGTTTCAAGAGGGAATTAGATAAACATATGGAGCAGAAGTCCACCAGTGGCTATTAGCCACAGGGTATAGAATGAGAACTCTCAGTCTGGGGCAAGTGATGCACTCTATTCTTGGTGCTGGAGGGGGCAGCAGTGGGAGGGCTTCTGGTGCCCTGGCCCCACTGCTGGACCTCCTGATGGCACCTGGTATATTTTGGCCGCTGTGTGACAGAGTGTTGGACTAGATGGGCCATTGGCCTGATTCAACATTGGCTTCTCTTATGTTCTTATGTTCTTATGTAAGCTGCCTCTCAATGGGAGGATGGGTTCAACCACTGACAACCAGGCCTATCAAATTAGCTGTAGTGCCCCTTTATGTACAAATGACTGAAGTAAAAGTGACACAACACGGGACAGAGATGGGGGAAAGAAAACAGATTATCATGGAGCAGTTCAGAGTTCTCGTTGCAGTCCTAACACAACAACTATACTATGGCCTGGACAAGGGCTCTTCTTTTGTGTGGGAACTACATCACTCGAAGGAAGTCTCTGGATGCCTTTAACAAACACCACATTAAGCACGACCATGATGGAGTCTTTTTAAAAGTGGATTTGAAAAAAAATAGTTTTGAAAACTTACATTATATATCTAGCTCATCACTGCAACCACTGAAACAATGAAAGCAAAATAGTTTATTATAAATGGACAGATGTCCTTGACCCCCGATTATCTTGGCCCCACCTCTGATAGATGGTGGTGGGAAGTGCTGTTAAGTTGCAGTTGACGTAGGACAACCTCAGTCATGATCACACGCACAATTAGCTGTGCCATATGTGCGAATGCCGGGTGGATTCAAAGGGTGCGATCAGATGCAAACATCTGGGAAGCACCCCGCACCTGTCGACAACTTGTTTTGTTCCGCCACAGAAGCAGCGTAAAAAGACACCAAGGAAAGTCCAGTAGCAAACGGGGTTGCTACGGGCCACAGATGGACTTTCCCCTGTGTGATCACTCCAGCGTGCTCTCATGGCATCAGGATGGTCTGATCAGGCCATCCCGACTCTGTGCCGTTGTTTTTCCCCCCTTCTCGGTATGCGCTTCATCGTACCCTCCACAGGGAGCCCTCAGTGCTGAGATGCGATTCATAGATTCCCCGTTTAAGTGCATCGGGAACAAATGGCAAAAAACAACAACACCCTGACTCACCCTTGGTTGCGTCTGATCATGCGGTGACGGGCTGCCCCCGCAGCTTCAAAGGACTTTGTGATCGTGCAACTGTGGCTCAAATTCTTCCAGGGGAAATAGCCTCACTTCCACCCCCGGCATTATCTCGTGCTTGTGACCGCAACCCTCTTAGGGTTTTCGAGGCGAGATACAAATAGGTGGGTTGTACTTGCCTCTGTGTAACAACCCTAAACTTCCTTGGCAGTCTCCCATCCAACTACTTGCCGGGGCAGTTTCTGCTGAGCTTCTCAGCTCTGACAAGATTAGGCGAGCCCAGTCCATTCACATCAGGGCACCCACAATATAAGGGGCGCCATTGCATTCTCCATTGGTATCTACAGAACACATTCTAGATTGCAGTGGTGTTCCTTTTCCGCGGAAGTTTTAATTCATTACAAAAAAATTCATTTCAAAACACTCTGTAATGTCAATCTTGGCCAAAAAAAAAAAAAAGAGAGAGAGAGAGAGAGAGCTTCTTTTATCGTGTTAAACATTTTCAAAGATTGGCTACATCTGTATAACACAAATGATTACAGCATTGATTCGTCCCAGCAAGATGGCACTGGGGTGTCAAATTCTGAATTCCAGCAGAAAGACTTTCTGAGGATATATAATCAAGTTTTTACACATGAAGCAACTAAATTAAGAAAGCTGTAGCAGTGCCATACATATCCCGGCTGCGCTTGCGAAATGAGATGCAGAACGTTCCGTACATGAAACCGAGATATACTCACTGAATCATAAGCAAGACGGCCAGCTATTTCTGAAAATGACCATGCCGTGCTCAGCAAGGTACCTCTAATTTTAAACTGAAAAAAACATATTTTAATCATCTTTAAAAAAAAAAAATAGTGCAGCTTGGAAGCTATTGCTGCATCATTTGGTTTCTATTTATTGATCTTCCACTCCACAGAATGTACTAAAAGTTATGAACCTTAAGAGAAAAAAAAAGAAAGAAAGAAATTAAACACATCTACTCAGCCTAGCATTTAAACTTAAGAGATGGACCTGGGAGATACTCTGAATTGGCTACCTGTGCACAGGATCTTTCTGCTGGCTACTAAATCTTAGAAGAAGAAGAAGAAGAAGAAGAAGAAGAAGAAGAAGAAGAAGAAGAAGAAGAAGAAGAAGAAGAAGAAGAAGAAGAAGGAGGAGGAGGAGGAGGAGGAGGAGGAGGAGGAGGAGGAGGAGGAGGAGGAGGAGGAGATTGGATTTATACCCCGGCCTTCGCTACCCAAGGGAATTTCAGAGTGGCTTACAAACTCCTTTCCCTTCCCCTCCCCACAACAGACACCCTGTGAGGCAGGTGGGGCTGAGAGAACTCTGACAGAAACTGCTCCTTTTCAAGAACAGCTGTGCCAGAGCTTGTGACTGACCGAAGGTCACATCAGCAGGTGCAAGTGGAGGAGTGGGGAATCAAACCCTGTTCTCCCAGATTAGAGTCCAGGCACTTAACCACTGCATTGAACTGGCTCTCTCTTAAGTGAACTGTAAGGGTGTAGGGCTGGTTATCTGGTCATGGTAGCACCATCAGCTGAGGGAAGGTGCCTTCCCTTGATGCAAGAAGTCTGAGTGGGAGAAAGGTGCCTTCTGCCAGATGAATGGTCTACCATGAGCAGAACAAATCTGTAGCATCCAATCCCAAATCCACTTACAGAAGCCTTAAATGGGAGGAAGATGTGGGGGGAGTAGGATGCGCCTCATGCATCTGGTTTCCGAGTGCCACCACTATACTGAAAGTGGACTACACGATTCACATCCTCTCACACTGGGGTACAAAAAGGTGCCTCTTCCAGGGAAGCAGTAGCAAGTGGCATGTGAACAGGGTCCCTCACCCCAGTTCCCGGGCTGCTCACTGTGCTGCCAACCCCAACTCCTGCTTTCCTTTCCCCCTCTCTCTTTGAGAATAGGGCCCTAGAACCCAGGGCATCAAAATACACTCCTGGCGTTAATATTCTGGCTTGATCTGAACTGCACATTATGGTGCAGTGAAGATATTCCACAATACCTTCTCTGATCAATGAATGGTTAGAACAAGGTGCTGGAATTGAGTAGTCAGTTAGCATGGTAAAATAAAGACGCCAGCTTGATTGCTCTGAATTATTAATTACTATGGGAGAATTTGAGATATTGTAAAATAGCATAGGCAATGCGGGAGCAAACACCTGTTTATACAGAGGTCCCGCTTCCTCCAGAAGAACCAGAGATAGACATGGAGACTGGTTTCCAATATAAAATGTTTCTTTTACTGTAGATTCTTCACAATCAAACAATACACACACACACATACACTTGTACAGAGCTAAGAAAATTAGAGAGATGTGGATAGCACATTCACATTAGCAGGAAATCATTAGTGGGCGATACATTACCTGGTCCACAGTGTGAAGAAGCGATCCTTCGGAAAAATAAGGAGACTACTAGGGAAATTAGGATCGTGTCCTGGCCTGCAGTGACACATGGGAACTCTGGCTGCACAAACCAAGAGTTGTGAGAACGGGATAGGTATGGGACAGGGAGGAGAGAGAGCTAGAGAGGATGCACGTGTGTGTGTACTTTCTTTTATATAGGGGTCCTGGTGGGGTGGGCTAGGCTGGCCACACTCCTTGTTACATCCCCTTCTAGTCCGTCCCCAAAAACATACTAATTGGTGCTGGGTTCAAGGGGGAGGGTCTAAGGGAGTGGGCAATATTGAACTCTAGTAACTCTGGGTAAGGAGGTGACGCCTGATGAGAATATGACTCATGTGGCCAGAGTCATTGTCATGGATGGTCCTCTATTGTCTTCTGGCTGCAGCTTCTGTGAGGTGAATCAAGCCGGGGGAGGGGAAGTATGTTGCCTATGTGTGCAGGAAGAAACTCCTCATGGAGTTTGAGTCTTTGTTCTCCTGCCTTGACATGGCATCTGCTTGGTTTTCAGAGCTTCAAACAGCTAGGGAGCTGGTCCATCTTACAACCGGTAAGTGGGCAGGTAACCTCAGGAAACGTGGCACATTATCTCAGGAAGGCTTCCTTCTGCTGGATATGTCTCCAATTGGCATCACTTTGGGTCACCATGCAATACAGTCCCTATTACACACCATTTACTCAGTCCAGGTTTCTCTTGCTTATGAAATTATAAGTCCAAGATGGCGTTACATGTGCCTTGTGGGGCAACAGACTGTGATTATTAAGGCAAGATTGTAGTAAAATTAAATTCAGTGAAATTATGAGTGTCCAACTCATTGTGACATAGATATTGTTTGCAAATCCAGTCTATCTGATTAGCACAATTATCTGGAATTTGGCCAGGATCCCCCACATCTAACGATACTATATGAACACATTTTTTTTTCATCTTCTACTTCCCCGATTGCGATTCCTAATGGTTTATCACTCGATACACATTAAGGATTGGTACATTGGGTAGGGGAGACACAGTACTCTGGAATTCCTTGGCTGTACCAATTAGGAACCCAATTTCCTTCTCTTTTCCCTTTGTAGTTTATCAGCTTATGGCTTGCACCACTTTCTCTGGTGAGTGAGGGTTGTAATTGCAATGCAAGGGGCTGAGACCAAGTGGATAAAGCTGCTGGCACTGAGACTAATTGGGGTTCTGGATTAGCTTCTAAGGATTTCTCACAAATCCAACAGTCACTTAATTCAGCCAAGGACACCAATTTCTGCAACGCTTCTCTGTGTGAATGATCTAAGTTCCCCACGGTTCCCATAAGGAAGACCCAAATGTACCACCACCTGATTATTCTGGATGAATAGGGGAAAGACATTGGTTACACAAAAGTGTTGACAGGAGATTTCAGCCACAACCCATGTATTGTGGGGCACAACAGGGCCTTAATATGAACAATGCAAAGTCCACAAACAGCAAGAACAGTAAAATCCAAATATACTAGTCTAAGACAGACAGTGATATATTTTTGATGACTACAAAATCACCGTGAACAAAATTGTTATGTATTGGGACTGAAACACTGCAGGACTGTGCTGCCAGAGACAGGGTGAGCTTGGAGCCGAATAACAATAGACCAACAGGATTCTGGCAGTAACCAATTAAGATGTAAAGTTCTGTAAATAGCCTATCATTGGGAGTGGGGTGTGTTGGGGTGTGGCCATTGCATGCAATATAACCAAGCTGAGGCTCTAGTCTACAGTCTTGTTCTTGCTGAAATCACTGAATAAAGTAGAGCTGATCACTAGACTGGGAATCTGTTCACCCATGGAAACCACCATTTAACAAAAGTATATGCGATCCCAAGGCCCTGCTGAATCTCTGTGCACCCCTTGAGCTAGTTCTGCATAGGAAATGAATCACATACCCTATGGAGTGGGAGGAAAACACAGGGTACAAATAGGATTGAATAAAAGTAATGTCCAAATACTTAGCTAGAGTAGGTCTGGGACTCAGCTGCACCAATGGGCCATCCCCCTCGAGGTCAGGGTTATCCCACAGTCAGGTGTACTAGGGGCAGTTTTGGCTTCTTGCCCAATACAATTTCCAGGCAAGGGACAACCCTTTTTTTAGGTTGAGCAGGAAAACAAACAATCTCTCGGGCCCAGGGCAGAAAAAGCCCTGGCCTTGTTCGAGGCTAAGTGGATGTCCATTGAGCCAGGATCAACCAGCAGGTCTTGGTCAGCACAGCGTAAGACTCGTCGGGGCACAAATGTCAGTCCCAGGCCACGCAAGGCTTTAAAGGCTTTACAGGTCAATACCAGTATCTTGAAGCAGATCCAGTATTCACTGGGTAGCTAGTGCAATTGGTGTAGTGCTGGCTGAATGTGTGCCCACACAGGCAGTGCAATTGGTGTAGTGCTGGCTGAATGTGTGCCCGCACACAGGCCGTGCCATCAGCAGGCATGCCACCACATTTTGCACTAGCTGGAGTTTCCAGATCAGTCACAACGGCAAGCCCGCATAAAGCAAGTTACAGTGATCAAATCTGGAAGCACATGGTAGGTTCGGGACAAGCACTGCTACATTAAAGCCAAGTGCACCCTGTTAAAATAAAGAAGGATCTGGATCACCAAAACCAGTACCCTTCCTACAGGTTACGGGACATTGCATCTGGTACTTCTGACACTCAGCACCTCCCTAGGCAGCCCGTTCAACTGCTGAACTACTCTTACTGTAAATGATGCTGAATCTCCTTAAAATGAATTATTCTTTTGCAGGCCATTTTGCTCAGCTTAGTCTTGTATGCGTACCAGATTCTTCCTTATCTTTATGCATTTGTTGTGAGAGTTTAGGGTGTGGATGTGTCATAGGGAGCATTTAGATATTCCTGTTCTGGAAAACACAATTCAGCTGTGTTTCAAACGCCCATGACCATTCTCCTAGTTTCCTCCCCACTTTCCTAAACACCTAGTACGGTCCCACCTAATATGGTTTCCATCATCTCCTTAAACGCCTAATGTTATTGAAATCAGTTAGTACAGGAAAGTGTACAAGCAAATGACAAAGTTATGCTGAAAAAGGAATAATGATTTGAGGGGCAGGGTTGCCAGTCTCCAGGCTGTGGCTGGAGATGTCCTGGTATTACAGCTGGCTCCCCGGTGACAGAGATCAGTTCCCCGGAAGGAAATGGCTACTTTAGAAGGCAAACACTATGGCATTATACCCCACTGAGGTCCCTCCCCTCCCCAAACCCTGCCCTCCCAAGGCTCCACCCCCAAATCTCAAGGCATTCCCCAACCAAGAGCTGGCAACCCTGTTGGTGGGAGGAGCTAACTTGGAACACAGCTGCAACACTGGTTTCATATCGTCACCCAGAAGAATACTAAAGGTAATCTGGCAGAGGTTTCACTAAAACCCCGATTATTTGATTTGATCTTTTTTTTTCCTTGCAACACGATTGTAAGTGTAGCGACAACAGGCCACCCTAAACGCTTACTATAATTGCTGTCTGCAATAAACAGTCCTGGCTGCTTATTAGTAAATGTGTCAAGCATCTAAAATGCTCAGAGGATTTTAAAAAAATAATAATAATAATTTGAGGAGTTAGATTGGAAAAGGTTTCCTCTAGTTAACATCTATTCAATTTTTATAGATTCCCCCTACTGCTACCCGCAAAAAAAAAAAAAAAATACTTTGTATTGATTTTTAAACCTCACTCTCTAGGCATACTGATTCATAACATGCTAGCAGGATTAAACTATTATATAAACTGTAATATTAGTCACTGTGTACATTGCTTCCCCCCCCCACACACATACACTTACACTGTTTTCAACAGATTCAAAATGCTCAGATGAACCCTCATTTTTAAAAAATAAATAAATAAAAGGAATCTATTGCAGAATTTATTTTTTAAAATCAGCAAAAGCCCAATAAAACGGGGCGCAGTTTGCTCACACAGTCTACCCTTTGTGCCATCAATACTCCTTCTGGCTGTAATAATAGTGGGTTACAGCTTGGAGAATTGCTTCAGAGCCTGCTCCGACAAAAGCGGCAAACTGGTCCCTCGCCACTGCGGCTAACTTCCTTGTTAGTTGCCTCTGGCCCCAGTGGGAAGCAGGGAAGTCATTTGGCACACACGGCATCCATCAGGTTCTGGAGACACTCGGTTGGGGCTGAGGTGCACAATGAATGCTTGAGAGTTAAGATTGTCATGCATATCAAAACACAGATGCTGTTCCAACAGTGAGAGGTGAAGAAAAGTACTCTAGAGCAGGGATGTCAAACATGCAGCCCGGGGGCCGGATGAGGCCCCCGGAGGGCTTCTATCAGGCCCACAATGGAACTGGCTGTCTTCTGCTTCTTCTTCCATTTCTGCTGCTGCTGTGTCATCGTAGGTTTGCAGCTTACAGATACGCACCTGAACCGCATACTCAAGTTTGCAACAGCACAGACATTTTGATGCAATAATTCAGAGCAAGAGGTGTCAGTTATCAGACACTGTTAAATAAACAAAATATTGCAAGAGTGCTAATGTTTTAAGCAGGGCTTTTTTGGTAGAAAAAGCCCAGAAGGAACTCATTAGCATAATAGGCCACACCCAACAGCAGAAACTTATTAGCATATTAGGTCACACCCCTGACAGCACAGCTCATTTGCATATTAGACCACACCCCATGTTACCAGAAGTGTTGTCATCCAGCCACACCCACCTTTTGCATTTTATTCTGTTTACCTTGTTTGTTGTCAAAACCCAGGGCTTTTTTTTTTGCAGGAACTCCTTTGCATGTTAGGCCACACAGCCCTAATGTAGTCAGTCCTGATGAGTTACTGCTTTTGGGTGTGACCTATTATGCTAATGAGTTCCTGCTGGGCGTGGCCAACTCAGGAGTCAGCTGGAACTCCATTCCTGTGCGTTCCTGCCCAAAAATAGCCCTGGTTTTAAGCATGGTTTTAAGTAAAAAAAACAAAACACCTTTGTGCTTGTGTCCTTTATAAAGTTTATATCTTTGCTACTTGGCATTACATCTTATGACACACGTGGCCCCGCCCAACAAGGTCTCATTTATGTCAGATCCGGCCCTCATAACGAATGAATTCGACACCCTTGCTCCAGAGCCATAGCTTCAAAGTTGAGATTGGATTACCAATCAGCACTGACCCAAATGAGATATTCAGCTAAGGTTTAAACTGGGGGTGGGGGTCTGGCCCTAATGGTATGGCTTCAACAGTGGCCCGAGCTGCCAAAACTGACAGATGAACCCCTTCGGCAGCGAGGGAAGACAAACTAGGATGGATCCCACATAGAATTTCTGCGGACAGATTTCCATTAGCAAAGTGCAGCTTCCTCATCTTTCCTCTCCTGCCACAGTACAAAATGCTCCCTCACAGGCTGTTTTGGGGGACGGGGAGTCTGATGTCCCCCCGGGAGCACCATTTGGGAAGTGGTTTGTGCTGCAATGGGAGGAGGGGGGAGGAATGAAGTTGTGTTCCGCCTATGGAAAGCCTCCTGCAAGTGGAAACACTCCATAGGACCCAGGCCACTATCCCCTACTACTGTCTATATATGAAAACCACTGTTGAAGATACAACAAAAGAAGCTGGCTTTACACAGAAAAAAGAGGGCTCCTCTACCTTCAGCCAAGATAGAAAATGAAATGTTGAAAAATATCAGCTAATGTGGTCTAGCACTGCAGAGCTGCAGAAACATGCCTCCTGTTGAAATCCCTTCCTTTATACAGCAATGAAAGGTAAAGAAGGTAAAGGTAAAGGTTCCCTTGCTTGAAAGCCAGTCGAATCCGATTCTAGGGTTGCGGTGCTCATTTCCGTTTCAAAGCCGAAGAGCCAGCGCTGTCCGAAGACGTTTCTGTGGTCATGTGGCCGGCATGACTAAACACCAAGGTGCACGGAACGCTGTTACCTTCCCACCAAAGTGGTACCTATTTATCTACTTGCAATTTCTTGCTTTTGAACTGCTAGGTTGGCAGGAGCTGGAACTAGAGACAGGAGCTCACCCCGTCATGCGGCACTCTCGGGTCTTGAACTGCTGAACAACTGACCTTCCACAGCCTGCAGTTCAGTGTCTTAACCACTTGAGCCACCGCAGCTAACCACGTCCTATATTCCACCAAGTTCGGCTACAGTTTTAAGTGAATTTGTTCCTTTGTCACATACACATTTAACTGTGAGGGGAGGGACTTCTCCTAGCACTAAGTGATAAGAAGAACTCCCCCCTCCCCAATTTGATTTCTGGTACTTAAGACAAAGGAATGGAGTCAGGGTGGAGGGAAAGATGCAAACTAGCTGCCCCATGTTACGGACGAGCAGATTTTCTGCATTCTGTTTCTTTAGTATCTCTTTCTGCCTGTTTCTACTTTGATTATATCATGTGACTATTTCTAAAATTCATTCTGTAATTGGCACATGTGTAATTTGGCACAGCTCTGAATTCATCTGCATCCCTCCTCCCCATATTGACCTTTCCAATTAATGGATCTGCATTGATAAAACATTCAAAAAAATAGTCTTCATGTGATCATGTGCACGAGTGCCACAAGATTTTGTGTGTGTGTGTGTGGTGTGGCACTGATGAAAACACAAGTCCCTGCACAGTAGTAAACACTGTAGTAAAAAGAAACACCACACTAAAAAAATGAAAATCTGATGTATCAGTTTTTCATTTTTATTTTATTTCTTACAGTGCACACAAATACATTGGTGATGTACCGGGGTGGCGGGGTGGCGGGGGGATGACATGTAGTGATTGAAGGCTCTGAGAGCTGGGGTAAAATATGCATGGTTTGAGTACTCAGAAAATAATAAAAAAAACAAAGCAGGGGAGGATCCCTAAAGCTCTGGCTCAGCTTCAATAATATGGAACTCCCGACTCCATGGGGAGGACAAATTTCTGAACCCGAAGATGACACAACTGAAACAAGACGTGGAGCTGTCCGGGGCAGATGTGGACATGGTTTCTGCATGAAATATTAGGCCATGCTAATATTGCCAGGGAAGAATCTTGTAGCAATAGACAGACCGATGTCATGACCAGAGGTCCTTGACTGTGATCTTTTACTGGGTGAGGCTTTGCTTCCCTGGGTCTTTCAAGATATATTGCCTATTCTTCTCCAGCTGGTGTGATCTCATCAGGTGTGGTCCTTGTTTTCCTCCAACCTCCACCTTTGTCTTTGCAGCTCTCTCTTGCTAAGCACAATGAATAATTAGGGGTGGTGGTGAGGGCCTCAGCTTCTGAAGTGCAATTCAAGGTAGCAGCAGGCAGAGATAGTGAAATGAGAGGGAAGGAGGCAAGAAGCAAGGGTGAAAAGAACGGGAAAATGTTGTTAGGGAAGTGGGACAGAAGTCGGGCTACTAAGTCCCTGGGTGGGGCTGGGGATCACCCCTAGTGAGTTCCCAGCTGCTCCAAGAGGAAGTAAGGGGGGTGAAGAAAAAACTCCCTGGCATCAAGAGAGTGATGACATCACTTCCTGGGGAAACACAGGAGCAACAGTGGCAGTTCTAGGACTCACAGGAAATTCTATGGTAAGACTTCACTGCCTCCAACCCTCCTGCCAGTTTACAGGCTCAGCCCGACAACCCTGGAGGGGGAAGAGGAGAGATGGCAGGGGTTGTCAGGGGAGAGAAGGAGAGAAAGCTGAAGATGGTGGGGGGCTTGAGAAAGGTAGGTGGGATGGGAGGAGCTAAGGAAGCGGTCCAACATGGCTACCCTCTGAAAAAGTCCTCATTTGCAATCTAATACTAAAGAAAGTTAGTCATAATAACATGATCTGCTTTATGAAGAATGAGGAGAGAACCAGTGCATAATCCTGACAAGCAATGCTTTGTGATGGTCCTCACCAGTACTTAGTACTGTCACCTTGAGGTAGGGCTTCTCCTAAACTGATACATGAATACTTGCCCCTTTTTATATTAAAACCCCCTACTTCTCAGAAGTAACAAGGCTCAGGGCCTAACTAGACTTTTAAAACAAACCTTGTCTGAGTTAGCTTATCTGAATCACTTTCTCCAAATTAATCATGTTCTGTTCTTGTACCCATTTTCATGGATGCATACTTTCTGTCCCATGCATTAAAAAAAAAAAAAACAAAACACTCTGAACACAAGAAGCAGAGACATATAAACGCTGCTCTCTTTCCCACATGAAAACACCCACTATCAATCTCTCATGCACATATGCATAAGGAACATATAGGAGCATTCTGTACACAAAGGAGATGGTCATGAGACTACCATGAGAGCTGGTCCGTTGAGCTATGGAATGCTTCCTGATCTGCTGCCAGTCCAGTGGTCACTTGTTCTCTTCCTAGAGTAAAGGAAGCACTATCTGTCTGTCTGTCTGTCTGTCTGTCTGTCTGTCTGTCTGTCTATCCATCCATCCATCCATCCATCCATCCATCCATCCATCCATCCATCCATCCATCCGTTGCAAAATCAGAGTGTGTAGGAAAATAAGCACCTCCGTCTGGCACATCTGGCAGTTGGCCCAGAGGTGAAAAAGCTAGCCAGACTAGCCAAACACAAGTCGATTTGGCAGCCCACTCTGTACTCCGGAATGCTTCCTATTCTCACTTCAGTCATGGAAAAGAAAAATGTAGTACAAAAAATAATAATACTAGCTTTGTGAAAACAAGACTGCACAAACCTATATTCAATCACCAAAAAAATAGCGAGAACATTCCCCCCGCCCCCCACACACACACTACCTTACCAGCACGATTGTTTCTTCTGCTCCCAGATCCACAGGAGCAAGGGACAAAACCCAGAAAAATGGATGTGAGGAAAAGACAACACCCGTGGGGATTTTGTCACAAAGTACCCTCTCACATTACACATTTCTGGAAGTGTTTAAATGACCCATCTGAAAACAGTTTCAGCTTTGCAAATGCTGGCATTGGATACTCAAAAGGTAAAAGTCATGGGGAAGAGGGGGGCGCTAAGTTAGAGCAATGTGGCTTTTGTTCCAACACCTTGATGATATTCTTACACATGCATCTGACCCTGGATGGAAAAATGCTTCCAAATTCCCATTCCACCAGTCACCATCCATTCAAAATATCTTGTTGGAGCGACATTTTTTTAACATATTATATTATTGTCCTACCCTTCCTCCAAGGAGCTCAGCACAGTACACATGCCTCTCTCCGCCACCATTTTATCCCAACTAGAACCCTGTTTGGTAGGTTAGAGAGAGTGAGTGACTGGCCCCAAGGCACCTGGTCAGCTTCTGGACATCTCCCATTAGGAAGTGGAGGCCACCCTTCCCTCAGCTGTGGATGGATGGTGGGAGAAACTGGGTTATATAGGTTAAATACAAAACCAAATCAATTCCCTGTTTTGGAGAAAGAATTAAATTAACTTGGTTAAAATATGCAATTATTTAAATGTTAATGAGGTTCGTGTTATCCTACGTTTGGCTAGAAGAAGTTCCCTCCGAGTTAAAGAACCCTTTTCATCCATCTGAAGTGTCTCTTAACACTGATGGTTCTAAGCAATGATCTTTGTTGCCGAAAGCTGACAGAAATTCCTGTTCACCATTGTGCCTGTTACAGCGAGTGACCAGTAGGAAAAGGTGTGCTATGCTGTTAGGTCTGTCCCTGACTGCTGCATGGCTGGGGGGAGGGGAGTAGCCCTCTGTGACGGTACCTTCCTTTTATTTTGTGTGGTTTTATGTAATGTAGTTTTAAATTTCTTCTTGTCTCCTTCTCTCACTCAAAGTATCTATCGCTGCCACCAGGGATTTTATTCCAGTCTTTAATTAACCTTTCCTACAGTATTGTGCCCGAGCTCTAAGGCTCCTTCGTTGGGACTATGTGGTTCTGAGGACAAGACTCTGGATTAACAATAAACAAGATAAAACTTTAATGGTTAAGGAAACATATCGGTTACAAGATGTTTTGTTAAGTTGCTTAGTATAATCTTTCCCCCTTTCACTCAGGTCTCTGTCAGCTTTTTCCCTTACACTGTTAAAATCCTCTGACAATATTAGATTTTTGTCTAATATGCCCCCTCAAGTATATTTCCTTCCTCCTTTAGAATCTTAGTGCCTTTCACAGCACTTCTATATGATTCTGATGAGAAGACTGCTTCTCAGACTATGTAGATTGACCACAACTGACAGCTGCTGACTGCTGACTTCTGACTTCAAACTCAGACTTCAAAACTGAACACTCTGCCTTCTCTCCACACACGCACACCTCCTAGCTCCATCCACCCACTCTCAATCACCAACCAATCACCTCACTCATTCTTCTCCCTCTTTCACCCCCTTGTTCTTCTGACACTTACCAACTATTTAAAGAAACACACACATAACTTGAAATCATTACACCCTCGCTCCTACCTTTGCTAATAAAGGCCATCATAAAGAATTGAGAAGGTAAGTGGACCTCAGCACAGTGGCATTCTTGGCTTCAAGACATATAGGGGCAATAACCTATCATGGTCAATGGTGGACAATCAACCGGTCTACCACTGTAGTTCACTGGTTTAGTTAACTGGCATACCACCCCTAGTTTAGTCATAATGTTAGGTCAATGAGTTTCAAACTGTATCTTCTCAATTCATAGTGAACAGACATCTTTAAAAGACATGTTGGCAAATGTCTACGGCAGTGATCCCACACATGGTGCCTACCAGTGGGTTTCCTGGTGCCCATGTGCTTCTTTCTCAAAGCATCTCTAACCCAAAGCAAACAGCCAGTCCTGGCTTTCCCCCCATCTCATTACAACAGGAGAACACAGCAACAACTGACTCAGTTTGGTGTAGTGGTTAAGTGTGCGGACTCTAATCTGGGAGAACAGGGTTTGATTCTTCCACTTGCAGCTGCTGGATGACCTTGAGCAAGCCATAGTTCTGTCAGAGCTGTTCTCTCAAGGACAGCCTTGGAAAGAGCTCTCTCAGGGTGTCTGTTGTGGGGAGGGGAAGGAGTTTGTAAGCCGCTCTGAGATTCCAAGTGAAGGGCAGAGTATAAATCCAATCTCCTTCTCCTCCTCCTCCTCCTCCATCTATAGTACGGTGATTCTTGGCTTGCAGCTTCCCAGAACTCCATGACAGCCATTTCCTGATTGGACCCCACTCTCCAGAGCAGTTATTTGGTGGTGGCACCCAGTCCCTGTTCTCAACATTCTAAAAGTGCTTGCAAGCTCAAAAAAACACTTGAGGACCCTTGGTCTATGGTTACCAGTCCTCCTGTGCAATGTGCAGCAATGGAAGAGCACAGGATGTACTCAGAGCAGCATGCTCAGTTTATGTGGGGCAATATCAAAGTCTAAGTGTCCTGGCAAAGGGATCCAGATAAGCCATAGCATCTTGTGAGCAAAAATTCTACTTTGCGAGTTACTGGCATTAAAGTTGTGAGCAAGTGATTTGGCTACTGCATCAATTAGTTTGCTCTGGAGCCATCCTTCCTGAGCTAAGACACAAATGCGTGAGCCGGAGGCTAAAAAACTGTGAGCTAGCTCACACTTACTCAGCTTAGAAGGAACACAGCTGATAAGACAGAGTCATGTAGAAAGGATTCTTTGATGGCCAAAAAAAAATAATAAATCAACGTTTTCACTGCACTGGCATATGAAGCTGTATTATCAAAAGAATAGATCTGAGGATCTCAAATGTTGCATCAATACATTGAGCTTGTTTGCCAGCAACACAGGAGCACCTTTATCTTATACATACATGTACAAACATGTGCCTTTTCATCAGTGAAAATGCAATCTGGGTTAGGTTCTTATGCATGAGCTAATTCCACTGCTGTTCATAAAACCTAAAAGTGTCAAAGACCTTATTTACACCAAAATGCGAAAATGTATTTTGTGAAGCATTAACTATGCAATGGGCTGAAACCAAATGGCAATCTATACATTCCACTTCCTAAAAATACTGGACTTATTTTGAAATGTCAAAAAGATTTGATTTTCTTTAAACCGTAGGTAGTACATTACACAGTGTTTGCTAAACTACTCAAAGGAATCCTCCAGTGTATACGCTGGAATTAACTGGATTTACCAAAGCCGATATATATATATAAAGCAGAATGCCAGCATCACATGCAGGTAACATCAGGTGTCATTTTGCACTTTTTGAAAAGCGAGACGCCTAAGTATTGGTTTGTGTGGAACTGAGCAAATGCTTGATTTATTGCACATAGAGCCCCAAGTGTTTAATTTTGTGCACCCAGAGTCCACGTGATTCACGAGCGTGGGCTTAACAAGGCCACAGTTTTATGGACAAAACTGCAGCACAGCTTAATCAAACTCTTGGCACATTATAGACTTCTGGGGAAAAGAGGCTAGAGGCTGCCTCCACCAAGTTATAATGGAAAACTTTCCTAAAATTGCTACAATGTAGAGGCCAGTTCAATGAAGGCCAAATGCAGTTCTTTGCACTAGAGTTTCTGATCCATAACTTTTCCTGGTGAAGGGAAGATAACCCACAGCAACCTTGTTACTGTGCTTCAAGTCCCCTAAGGTCTGGGGCAGTCATAGGGTTGCCAGCTCCCACTTGGAAAATACCTGGATATTTATGGGTGGAGCCTGGGAAAGGCGGGGTTTCAGAAGGGGAGGGACCTCAGCAGGGTAAAGGTTCCCTTGCTCTAAAGCCAGTCGAATCCGACTCTAGGGTTGCGGTGCTCATCTCCGTTTCAAAGCCGAAGAGCCAGCGCTATCCAAAGACATTTCCGTGGTCATGTGGCCGGCATGACTAAACACCAAGGCGCACGGAACGCTGTTACCTTCCCACCGAAGTGGTACCTATTTATCTACTTGCAATTTCTTGCTTTTGAACTGCTAGGTTGGCAGGAGCTGGAACTAGAGATGGGAGCTCACTCCATCTTGCGGCACCCGGGTCTTGAACTGCTGAACTACTGACCTTCCACAGCCTGCAGTTCAGCGTCTTAACCACTTGAGCCACCGCAGCTCTCAGCAGGGTATATAATGCCATAAAATCAGCCATTTTCTCCAGGGGAACTGATTCTGTCATCTGGATATCAGCTGTAATTCTGAGAGATCTCCACACCCCAGTGGGAAGCTGGCCACCCTAGGCAGGTTGTACTATGTCAGCTCCTCAGAAAGCCCTGCCCCCCTTACAATATACTCATTAAACCCTGAACCCCAGCTCTTCGTTCTGCCTGCTAACAGTTGTGATGGCCATTAAGCATGCTGAAGGGATCATCTGTACAAGACACAACTTGGTCCTAAGCAGAAGGCATTCTGGAGTAAGTGATGCATCTCCTTTCCTGGCCAATCTGGAGCTAGAGCTGCAAGGTCCCTCCTGGCAACCAGTGGGGGATGGGGGTGTGACTTACCAGGAGTGGGAGGGAGGCCCAGCCGACAATTCAGCAATGTGCCTACGCCACTAAATTCGACTTCTACCATACAGTTTTTGCTGAAATAACAGAGCATCACCTTGATGTCGCTGATGTGATGGCATCACTTATGGGTCACATCGGAAGTGATATAGACACATTGCTACAATGTTGACTGGACCTTGCTCTTTCCCAAGTAAATCCTCCCTACCAGCCAGCTGATCTGTGGCAGAGCAGTGGGGCCTGGCGGCACAGGACCCCTGCCTCCATCGGGAGGGTCTGGCAACCCTATATCTGGAGCAGAGCATACAAAGTGTCTTGCTGGTGGCAAAAAAACATTCCCGCTTGCCCCCAATGTGACCAGCTTGCATCGCCACAACCAGTCAAGGTAGGATGGGTAAGTTACAATTTGGAGGATACTGAGGGGAGAAGGATGATATACTTCAAAGGTGTATCCCTCTGCTTGGGCATCCCTCTGCTAGGAATTCCAGCCTCCAGTATGGGGTATGGGGACCCCTCAGAATTACAGCTCATCTCTAGACTACAGAGATCAGTTCCCCTGGGGGGGGGGGGAATGATGCTTTGGAGGGTGGACTCTATGGCATTGTACCCCACTGAGTCCCCTGACCTCCCCAGGCTCCACACTCAAATCTGGAGCTGGTGACCAGTGTTCCCTCTAAGCTGAGTTAGTGTGAGCTAGCTCACAGAATTTTACAGTCCGGCTCACACATTCTTGTCTTAGCTCAGGAAGGATGGCTCCAGAGCAAACTAATGTATGCAGTAGCCAAATTGCTCCCTCACAACTTTAATGCCAGGAGCTCACAAGGTAGAACTTTTGCTCGCAAGACTCCGCAGCTTAGAGGGAGCACTGCTAGCGACCCTATGTCCCTGTCCCCCACCACTGGCGACCCTATCCTCTGCCTATCTGTCATGCTGGGCAAGACACTTTATCGCATGTCCCTGCTAGGAACGGTGACCAAAACCTTCTTCCATCTAAAAGGCGAAAAGAAAAATATCCTGACTAGGAATTCTTGCTAGAGGGAAGAAACGGTTTGCGCTGAACGACATGTTGCTGCACAAGGGCTGACTTTGACAGGATTTATATTCGAGCAAACATGAAATGCAACTAGGCTGTTAACTCCTGGCTTTTGACGAGACCTCTGTGCTGAGTCTTTGCAGGATCCGGCTTTCCTGGAGGAAAGCTCTGCACCGCTCAGTGAAAAGAGCAGGGGATCAGCAGCGTGCTAAAGCAAAATAATGAAGCAGAGTCATAATCCCGTTATAAAGCCAGGCGTGTCCAACTGAATCAGGCTAAGGGGCCAAGGCTGAAGTGACAACAGAAACAGGCAGACCGTGAAACCAGATTCAGGCAAGCCATGCCCAATGTATTCCAATGGCAAACTGCTCTGACAGTGAACCAGGAAGGAATTCGGCTGAAATAAGGTGTGGAGTAAGGTAATTGGTGGATGCAGAGTCACCTGATTTCAGGCCAATAGGCTGGCAGCCGAGGTGAGATTAGGGACGAGCTAACATAGGCCTGATCTGCATCTAGCATTTGCTCCGCTGTCTTACCAAATCCACACTGGAACAGAAATTCCCATCTACATCGCATGCCACTTTCACTTTGATTGAGTGTCGCATTTTATGACAGTGTCCAGACTGCATGCTGCTTTCACTTCATCTGATCTCTGGTTTTATGGTGGCTGTCTGCATAGATTTATGGCTGTTTTATGGCCATTCGGGGGTGACCCTGGAGTCACTATAGTGTTGGCTGAGAATAGTTGAATGTGGTTTTGAACTGCGGCTGTATCTGCATTTGCATTTTAAATCAGTTGCCTGCTGCTGTGACAGCGTCTTTCTCTATGCTTGTTTGAAGAGTTGTTTGGAAAAGATTATTTTAAAGCAGTGCGGAGGTGCAATGACAGTGGAGCCGCCCCGAGAGGGCGATCAACAGATGTGGACATGTGAAACTATGCTAGCATAGTTGAGGTGTGAAAACGACACCAAATGTGGACAGCTTTTTTGAAGACGGAGTCAAAAGGTGGGGACGCTGGTGGGAAAGACTAATGCAGATATGGCCTCTATCTTTTTCTGTTCCAGTGCGGGTTTGGTAAAACAATGGAGCAAATGCTAAATGCAGATTGGCCCTTAGTATTTTAGCTTTTTTTCTTTTTTGTAACTTAACTGTATTTAGATCTCAGATCCTTTACATACAAAAGCAATCATCATAAGCAAATAAAAAGCCTAACAATAATATTAAGATTAATAACAATTTAAAATGACTTAAAACAAAGCACTATTAATAACAAATTTGCTGTTTATGACTCCGGTTGCAAAAAGAGTAAAGACAACACATTAAAAAAGTAATAATGAATGCCTACATGAATTGACAATACGCTCAGTTAAGATCCCAATGTCTTCTTCCAGCCACAGTAAAACAACTCTTCATATCTAAATATGTCATTGACATTCTAGTTTTTGGCCAGCTCGTATTCATGGCTGCTGGTGATTATTCTGTCAGGGTAGATCCAAGCATCCTCCTCCAAGTAGCTGTCCTCCAGTCTAAAGAGACTTCTAACTTGTGTGGTTCTTGAACAGCCATTTAAGTTGGAGAAAGGCTCCTTAGATTGGAGGAGGACTTTAAACTGGAGCCAGAGAGAGAGAGAGAGAGAGAGAGAGAGAGAGAGAGAGAGAGAGAGAGAGAGAGAGAGAGAGAGAATAAATATTTTAATAAATAAATTATAAACTTTTCTTAGAGTAGTGGTAGGATTCGGGTAGGAGCCACCTCATTGGTGCTTTGGTTAACTTTGATGTCATTTTTATGCTGTTTATAAACCATTTTTATGCCATCGATACACACATGATTAAAAAAAAAAGAACACGGAGAAGTGTGTTTGCCTTAATAGCTTATGTTGCAAAGGAAATTAGTGGGGCAACAATGGCAAATATGCTTGAAACTCAGGGCAAATCCTCATCGATGGGAGAGACCTCCATCGAAAGAACAGGATTTCCTTGCCTCCTTGCCTCCCGGAGTATAAAAAGGAATCAAATAAATAAGCCATCCATCAGTTGCGCCATTCATATCCAATCAACCCAACCCCTTGTTAATCATTATTTAACAACTTCTTATTATTTAACAACTGTGCAACGTTAAGTCGGACCTCGTTAATCAGCTTGCAAGCCCATTCAAAAGAAGAGGTATGCCTGCAATCCCTGTGCACGTTATGTGGGCGTCCAACCCCACTGAACTCACAGCGCAGTCTTGAAGAGCGTCACACCCTGCCAGTTCTGGTGAAAACAAGCTCAGAAGGGTGTAACTCCACACTGTCATGGGGGAGCTCCTTTCTAAGTAAACATGAACGGGAGCGGGCTGCTTGATTGCTGCCTTTAGTTACATAGCAGGAACCAAGAGGAAATATCATTGTATGTGTGCAATTTTAAAACCTCTGCATCTTCTTTGTGAGCACAAACTGTTATTTCCGAGACACGCTAATGCATACCAATTTCATCCCACATAACTTTCCTGGTACAACCTTAACTATGTCTCTGTCTGCCCATCTTCCTTTATATATATACAATTTTGTAACACTGCCAGCAAGTCTCACCAGGAGACGGAGAACAATGCTCTTCCAATTTAGCTCAAAACCTTCGGCGAGATTCATTCTTAGCTTGAACAGGGAGGGAGGGGGAAGGTGGGGGGGAAATCCATGATTATTTTCTCTTCCTGCTATCAAGAGAGAACTTTGAACTAAAATCCCACAGAACAGCGAGCCACCTGCGATGGAAACTCTGTGGAGAAGTGGAGGGGGGGATAGAAGAACGATGGCAAAGAATATAGAGCAACATGATTGCAAATAATGAGTTTGGGTTTAAAAAAAAAAAAAATCGCCGGGGAACACGCACACAATAAAAAGAGCCGCTCTTCCTAATAGGATGCAAACTGGATTTCACATACGCTAAAAATAGCTCCACGGGGGAGGCAGGAGAGCAGAGGTAATCACCATCAGGAAATCCTCAGGCCAGGAAAGGAATGAAAAGCACAGAAGCAGGGATAATAAAAGAAGATGTAAGAAATGCTAAGCTAGGCTCTTTCTTTTCTCTTTTCTCTTTTTTCTTTTTGCTTGGCTCTTTCTGATTGTTCTACGGGCAAAACGTGCCAGGAAAAGGCCTCTCTGGCCCAGCATCCTTGGGCTCTCTGATGTGGTCATCAGCTATCCAAACATTTATTCTTGTCCCTCTGCCTTTGTATGCATCTCAGTAGGAAGGGTCTTACATTGTACATGAGAAAGATCTTCTAAAGGTCGTTACAGTACAGAAAAGGAAACTGTATGACCTTGAAATACAACCGACCCCCCCCCCTTTGTTTTCTATATATGAACAGTTGCTGCTGGAGCTAAAGGCTTGTGCACATATTATATATTACCCACCGATTATGAAATCAAAACACACACACACAAAAAGACTACTGTATCTACTGGCCATTAGCTGCGGACTTCTCTCAAAGACACCGTGAGCGCTAATTCACTGAAGATGGTACCTTCTCAGGGAGGAACTACAGTCTGCCTCCAGTACTAGATGAGGACACCATGTGAGCACTTTCCTTAGCATAAATATCAGAAACCAATATGCCTGGATCCTGCAAATGAGTTCTGTATGACAGTGTTCCCAGCCTCCAGGTGGCGCCTGGAGATCTCCCAGAATTACAACTGAGCCCCAGACGACAGGGTTTAGTCCCTCTGCGGGTAATAACTGCTTGGGTGGGTGGGCATTATACTTCTCCAAGGTCTCTCCCCTCCCCAAACCCTGCCCTTTCCAGGCTCCATCCTCAAATCCCCAGACATTTCATAAGAACATAAGAACATAAGAGAAGCCAATGTTGAACCAGGCCAATGGCCCATCTAGTCCAACACTCTGTCATACAGCGACCAAAATATACCAGGTGCCATCAGGAGGTCCAGCAGTTTCAAATCAGAAGTTGGCGACCGTAGTAGTTCCTGCTGTGGAGCACCCTTCATGTTCCACTAAAAGCTCCACCTGCTCAAGGACCCACTGAAGAACATGCACAAGTGGAACTTCCAGGGGAAGAGGAAGCACATCCCACAGCAGAGGCTATCTGGCATGCGCAGAACGCACCAATTGGATTCAAGCTAGAGTTGTCAGGTCTCCACGGGCACTGATGGGGGATGGGGGATAGGGCTGCCAAATCCAGACTAAGAAGCTCCTGAAGATTGGGAATGGAGCCTGGGGAGGACAGGGACCTCAGTGGGGTACAATGCTGTAAAGTCCACCCTCCAAAGCATCCATTTTCTCCAGGGGAGCTTATCTCTGTAGTCTGGAGATGAGCTGCAATTCTGGGGGATCACTGGGTCCCACCTGGAGGATGGCATATGTAATTCAAGCCCATAATAGTTCTTAGCACAGACACTGTAGTTTCCAGTGTGTACACAATACTTCTTTGTGAGATGGCTTCCCCTCTAATTTCCATCTCTCACACAAATACTACCTAGACTGAGATGACAGAAACCCTAAGAATTTAATTTAGTTTGCAGTGCTTCTGGTGGGATCGTAAACACGCAATTTATAAGAATATATTTGACCGGGGTAGCCAACAGCAAAATTATTGTCTGTTACAGACAATCATTCTGATACACAGAGAAACTATCCAGATCTTCTGGCGATGCAGCAGAGGTCTTCACTGGTTGACTGATGTGGTTAAATGCCTAAGTGTGAACAAATTGAAACTGACCCATGACAAGACATGAGTCATGATGGCTGGGGAGCCTGAGGTAGGGAAGAACATCATCCTTCCCAGTTTCAGTGGGATTCAGCTGATCCTTGTTGACTGAGTTAAAAATGTAGGAGCTACACTTGACCCAGATTACTGCTAGAGAAGCAAGTTAATGCAACTGCAAAAAAAAAAAAACCTTCCAAGTTCATTTAGCTCAGAAGATGGCCATCTGCTTTGCCTTGGCAAATCTGACCACTTTGATCCATGCCACAGTAATGCTGAGACTAAACCACTCTAATGCCCTCTAAATAGGTGTGTTCTTGAAGTTAATTTGGAGACTCCAGTTGGTACAGAATGCTGCAGCTCAGTTATTATCAAGAGCAAGGTGGAGCAGGCATATCATTCTGCAGTCACTCCATTGGCAGTCCATCAATTAGCAGGTTCAATTCAAGGTATTGGCTATTACATAAAAAGGCCCTTAATGGCCTTTGTCCCTCCTGTCCACAGGACCACTGTCCTCCTATGCTCCATCACTAGAGTTACCATATGCCCACCAGGGGTGGGAGATCTTCTGCCCCCAGCAGACATTACCCACTGGCACTCCAGCGAGAGGTGGGATAATATTTTTTTAAAGAAGTTGGTGATGTTATGACTCTCTAGGAATTGCAGAAACTCTATGGTAAAACCTCAGAGTAAGACCATCGAGTTTCCAGCAATTCCTAGAGAGAACCCAGAAGTGACATCATTCCTACCTAAGAATCTCTGATTTCCCCCGGAAGTGACATCATGCTGTTGCTGACGGTCATCCCCTCCACATTTTGTTCCTGCTTCCAGCCTCCTGTTGGTTGGAGGCTGGGTCTGGCAATCCTATCTGCCACAACAGCTTCACTCATCTGCTCAGGGCCTTCTGTAGGTGACACCCTGCAAATGGGCAAGACCAATCATTTCCCTTACGCATGTGTTGTCTGCTGTGCACCCAACCTTGTGGAATGGCCTGCTTGAGCAGGTCCAAAAGGCTCCCATGCTTCTGGTATTTCAAAATCAAGTTAAGACTTGTGCAGCAGATCTATACGTCTGCGTACAGTGTGTATTATCTGTCACTGTATCTATTACCTTGCTCTCACTGCATTCTTTTCTACTTATATAATACTTATGTAATCTTCTGCATCTGTTACTGCATCCCGTTTTATACTTAGGCTTCGATTTCAGATTTATGTAATCTTAGACCTATTACCTTGCTTATTAGTTGTCTCAGCCTGTTGACTGCATTAACAGACATTGTGTAATCTACCTTGAGCCTCATTGAGAAAGGCAGACTCTGAATAACGTGAGTAAATAAATAAAGTGGCGATGCTTCTGAAAATGGCAATGCTATGCCGAGTTCCAATAATCCGATGCCCCTGATGTCATTACTGTGTGTGTTTCTGACAGCAACGGCCAAGGACGTGTAATGGGAGCAAGGAAAAAGCACATCACAGGGGCATCCGGTCATGAGCTAAATTGAAACAAATGTTAGGGAGGGAGAAGTCAGAAGTAGATATGTTCATTGCAACGGTTGACCCAGTCCTATGCGTGGCTATTCTAGGGATGAGCCAATTTCCCGCATAATTGTTTTATCTTGGCATAATTGCCCTTGTGAGCCACCCTGAGCCCTGGGGGAGGGCGGCCTATAAATTTGAACAGATAAATAAATAAATAAATAAATAAATAAATAAATAAATAAATACAGTTTGCTAGTGAAGGATAAATGGCAGCCAGGAAAATTGATGAGCTTGCAGAGCACCAGAGAGCCAGCTTAATGTTAGAAGAACCAGATGCAATGTCCCTGTGCCTCAGCCTCCAAGAAGCAAGTTACCAGAGAGTTACAGGTAGATAGGCAGACACTAAACATCTTCCTGTTTACACTTCTGTCCCTGAACCCTTTGAAGTGTAGATGGCTCCTCTTAGGGAAAACAACTTCCTTCTGTCTCCCTCTCGCTGTCCCCACATGCATACAAAGAGGGAAGACAAAGAGAGCCAGTTTGGTGTAGTGGTTAAGTGTGCGGACTCTGATCTGGGAGAACCAGGTTTGATTCCCCACTCCTCCACTTGCACCTGCTGCTGTGACCTTGGGTCAGTCACAAGCTCTGGCACAGCTGTCCTTGAAAGAGCAGTTTGTGTTAGAGTTCTCTCAGCCCCACCTACCTCATAGGGTGTCTGTTGTGAGGAGGGGAAGGGAAAGGAGTCTGTAAGCCGCTCTGAGACTCCAAGTGAAGGGCTGGGTATAAATCCAATCTCTTCTCTTCTTCTTTGGCACTGTGGATGCCCAATGCCTCTCTGCATCTACATCCACCCATAGCTAAGTAGAATAGAATCTGTCCCATTCTCTATGCTGCACTATCAAGGATGTATTTCCTAAATAAATCAGTTCTAATTTTCTTTTAAACTGATCGATGGCTCGGTGTAACTTTGTAGTCTTACAAGCAAACACTGTTCAAAGGGACTCTGCTGCATTTGGAGCCTAGTGCACTCTGCTAACTTGAACACTTAGCTAGGGGTACCTAGAGTGTTGGGCTAGTATTGGAAAGACCTAAATTGAAATTGGAAGTTCAGTGGGTGACCTTCGGCCACTCACTTTTCTCTGCCTAACCTAATTTACAGAGCTGTTATGAAGATAAAATGGTGTGGGGAATGGATTCTTATGTAGCCTGACTACCCTGAACTCCCTGAAGGAAGGCCAACAGATTAACATAAGGATAAATCTCACTTGCCGACCAAAGGCAAGTTCAAGGAGAAATTTGTCTGGCTGACATCCTGTTAAAATCAATAGTTCTTTAGATAGTTGCCTTAAACTCGTGCCGCTAATTTCAGCAGGACTTAAGAAGGAAACCAACACTTTTTTGGATAGTGAGTGAATTTAGAATACACTTAAAATATCGAAGCCTGAGTCATTTTAATATTAAACTAACATGAGTTGCCCCACCGAACCCTAGATCTGAAGATGCTAGAGCTTGTCATCTGCAGGAGTGTAGCCAGAAAATTTTGAGTGGTGGGGTGCTGAGAAATCCTGTGGGGCAGGAGAGCTGGGTGGAAGAGAGAGAGAGTGGTGAGCAGTGAGCTGCAAGCCCACCTACAGCAAAGGAAGAGGACTCGGCTTGGTGGCGGTACCCTCACTGCACCTGCACCAGCCTAGCCATGTGACATGCCATCATGTGACCCAGGCTGGCTCAGCTGGTGCAGGCACAGTGAGGCCACCACTGCCAAGCTGAGTCCTCTTCCTCTGCTGCGGGCGGGCTCACCACTCACAGCTTGAGTGGCATTTAAAAGCGGGAGCCAAGTCCTCTTCCTCATCTACTGGCTTCCTCATCTACATGAGGAAGGGGGAATCTTCAACTCTCTCTCTCTCTCTCTTGCATTTTGCAGTTTGGTTTTATTTTTATTTTTTTGCAATTTCATTTCATTTTATTTTGCATTTAAAAAAAATACCTATTTATTTTTCAGCCCGGAAAAAAAGAAAAGAAAATGAAACTGAAGCTTCCCTGCCTGTGCCCGGAGTCATTTTGGAAACCCCATGTGCATCTTATAGTTTAACTTTTTTATTTTTAAAATTGTCCCTGTGGGGGCGGTGCTCATCTGTGGGGGGCATTGCCCCCAAATGCCCTGTGTGGCTATGGGCCTGGTCATCTGTAACCCATCATCCTTTAATTCTGTTTCTATGGCATTCATTTTGCAAGGAAGGAAGGAAGGAAGGAAGGAAGGAAGGAAGGAAGGAAGGAGAAGGAAGTGAAGCTGAACTGTCCCTATAGCACAAATCTTGAGAAGCATTCAACGGATAAATGGAGAAATATCCATATTCAGTAAACAGACTTTGTCACTTTAAAACACCCCGAAGCAACTATGAAGATTGGTAGGCGTATATGTCCTCTAATTTTATTACTAACCTGACATTTTTATTTAATAATTATTCTCCTTCTATGACCCTTGCAAAGGCTGTGATTCCTCATCAAAAAGTTTCTCAGAAAGCAAGTTGTGTATACAAACCAATAAATGAGTACTACTAAGTAAATCATGCAAACACAGCACTAATCATTAAACCGTAATCTAAATTTAAAATGAGGGGGGCACTGTTAAGCTGTTGGTAATTCCAATTAACTGGTGCGAGGGTCTGTCCCTAAAGAATTCACCTTTGAAGTTGGTTTAACAACACCAGAACATTCAGTAGCACAGAACAAGAAACACTCACCGTTTGCCAATTGATTTATCAGATTGAGAGTACCCTTTAATATCCTGCATTTTTAAAAAAAAGTTAACTCCTATCTCAGGGCTTCATCTCACAGTGTCTTGGATTCTCGGATCAAGACTCTGCACAAAGGCTGTTTTCCATTTCCTAGTTCTTGTAGATTTTGCCCTTTTTTGTACTTTGTTTTGTGTCGCTTTTAATGTTACTCCCTCTCTCACACATGCACACACACACAATGTGATGGTGGATATGCCATCTGCATGATTGGGTTGCTGGGTTCTATAGCTGTGACTTGATGGCACTTTACACCAGCACACTTTATTTCCAGCATTCTTATTTCCTCTAGCCATGCTCTTGTGCCTTTGGCACCGGCAGAAATTAATAAACAGCAATTCGACAGGAAATTATTTCATTATTTTTTAGAGAAAAGCTTCAAATTCTCACATTGTAGAATAATTATTTATGGCCTCCAGAGCCCTGTTATTCGGGGGGGGGGATAACAAACCATATTTCAAGTCAGTTGGCAACTGTAGTTTCCATGCCTTCAGTGAGTCAGCCTTTTTGTTCAAAGTTTGTGATACTTGGATCACTGTTTAAAACCTACAATGCAGAGAGTCGGAGAACAACCACACTAGTTTAGAGGGTTTCTAAACTGAATCTATTGGGTTGAACCCACTTTTTAAAAACTTTCAGCTCATCAATTGTGTACCATTTATAACTGTACCATTTCAAAGTAGCTTTTTTTTGAAAAAAGTCTTATATTCACAGTAGGTTGTGATGGTGGAAAGTGCCGTCAAGTTGCAGCTGACTTATGACAACCCTATAGGGCAGGGGTGTCAAACATAAGGGCTGTGGGCCGGATCTGGCCCGTCCAGGGCTCTTATGCAGCCCGCAAGCAACTGATGCAAGCGGTGAAGTGCCGGGGGGATTGGACGGAGCCACTCCATTTTGGCTTCAGCATGGCAGAAGAACCTTACCTGCAGCCACATGGGAGCATTTGCCCAGCGCTGCACAGTTGCCTCTCCAGTCTGCCTGTGTGGACTTTCTTTTGCACCCCCCCCCTCCCAGCCCATGGGGCCTTGTAGTGAGGGTACACCAACTCAGAGCTTACCAGCTTCTGTCCTTTATACAGTTTCTATCTCTGGTGCCTGGCATTACATTTTATGGAACACATGGCCCGGGCAGACAAAGTGACATTTACATCAGATCCGGCCCTTGTAACAAATGGGTTTCACACTTCTGCCATAGGGTTTTCAAGGCATGATAACGGTTTGATAACAGAGACGGCTTGCCATCGCCTGACCCTGGGTTTCCTGGTGATCGCTCATTCAAATACTAACTAGGGATGACCCTGTTTAGCTTCCGAGATCTAATGAGATCGGGCTAGTCTGGGCCATCCGGGTCAGGGCATAATAGGTTATAATAGGGTTGCCATCCTCCACGTAGTGCTTGGAGGTCTCCCGCTATTACATTTGATCTCCAGACGACCAAGATCAGTTCCCCTGGAGAAAATGGCTGCTTTAGAGGATGGATTTTATGGTATTACATCCTACTGTTGTCCCTCCCCAACCTAACCCCAACCTCCCAGGCTCCCCCCCCCAAAAAAACCCCTTCAATTATTTCCCAATCCACAGCTGGCAACCCTAGGTTATCATTGTAGGGGAAATGTTGTTTTAAGTGGGATGGGTGGTATCTAGCTTTAAAACCTGGCATAGGATATTGCTTTAAAATGCCAGAATGTTTGCATGGTTCAACGAATCTCCTTGATTCAGTTAAGTAAGAATGAAACTAATACTTATACCTTCATTTGTACAAGAGCAGGTAAAGATTAAGATATGTATCATGGCTACTTAAATAATAATGCAGCTAAAGTGGTGTAAAACTAGATCCCATTAAAGTCTCTCCCTTTCTGTACAGTCTACTGAATATTTCAACCGAATATCCCACATTACTAACTTGCTCTTTCATGCCATTTGAACTGATGCAGAGAGAGAAAACACACCATTACCCAGCTGACGGATCCTTTCACATAGCCAAAGGACAGATGTGTGCGCTCCTTTAACTATACTACACATCTAAAGTATCATGTGAAGTCAGGGCCACCATGGGGAAAAACCTTCTCTGGGAGAGGCTTATTTTCACAATTCTCCCGGAAACATACAATAATAATAATAATAAAGTTATCCTAACTACAGCCCTTTTCAGATTCCTGCCTCACGTACCCGGAGAGCTTGGTACACACAACTGCCATTTTACAAGAAATGGGTAATGCACATATTCACCACCAGCCATGATACCTTGTCATCCCAAACCCAGATTTTCAAGGGTATGTCTTCACACATGTGTAAACTGCAAAAAATAAAATAAAAAAATTGTCTTTCCCATTTCTCACAAAATGGTAATCACACATAAGGAGAGGATTATCTGTGACAAGTTCCCTCAGCACATAAGACAAGAAGTGTCAAAATGATTATATGGTTGTTTAATTCAAATCTTCCGAAAGGATACTCTCAGACATTTCACAATTAGGGGGCACAAAACTAGGGGGAAATTAGGGATGCACCTATTCTTATATCAAAGATCACGGACTGAGCATATCTCCCATCACTCTCTGTTGAAACCTCCGTTTGATCTGATGTCTGCTGCATTCGTTTATGTTGCAATAATGTCAGGATCAGCAAATATTCCCTTTTTAATTTGTTTCTGTATTCATTTGATATCCACTTATATTTTTGTCAATGATTTCAGTTTCTGTTTTTTTGAATTTACAGACACATCTGTTTGTTGTACAGGTTTTATCCAGGCTAAATAGTACAATGTACAGCACTTAGAGGTGTAAGAAACATAGGCTGGATAACGTTGCTGTATTTAATGCAAAGATAATGTGGACAAGTGGATGCATTTTACAAGAAAGATTCAGTGCGAGAAACTGGCATGAAAATGAAAGTATCATAGATTCGATGCTCGCAAGTAAGTACTATAAGTGAAATGGGGATTTTTGGCAAAGTAACGGATGAGAAATTTGAAACTCTATGTTTCCCCAAACCCCACCATCACCTGTCTCCATCTCCAGGAATTTCCCAACTCAACGCTGGCAACCCTACTTTATCTGTAATCCAAGGGTCCAAGAGAAGAAGGGAAACACATGATTCCTCTGATCTACCAGGGCTTTTTTGGAGGATAGGAGTAATGAAATAATATCTAAGATTACCATCAAAAGGGCAATGCACCAAAACATGCCCAACAGTTTCAACTTCCCCACTGGCACAACAGCATATCCATCCCTGGCATGGCATACCACAATATTGCACATCCATAAAGTGCAGAGCGTAGAATTAAATCGGGATAAAGGAAAAGCTTTCCTAGTTCAGGAATTAGACAATTTACCAGATAATTGGACTGCACAAAGTTCTTGTGCCATACACAAAAGGCAAAATATAAAGCAAAATAGGAAACGTGATTTACCTGGAACTAGTACAAAAAAAACCCCTGGAACTGTCCCCGATAAATAGGATTAGTTGGAGCACGTCTGGCGGCCATACCTTTGTTCCATCCTGCTGAAAATATGGCCATCGAGGAAAGAGACATGTTTAGATACCAGAAGATGCCTCTTTACAAGCAAACATTATATATTTTATATATTTTTTTTTATTTATTCTCCCAATGGAGATCCAAAGCAGCTTACATCATTCTGCTCTCCTCTGTTTACTCCTCCCTACAACCCTGTGAGGTAGGTTAAGATGAGAGAGGGCGACTGGCCCAAGGTCACCCAGCGAACTTCCGTGGCAGAGTGGGGATTCAAACCTGAGTTTCCCAGATCCTAATCCGACACTTTAACCACTATACCACTCTGGTTCCCATGAGGTTCAAGACATGTGCGCACACATACACACACACACACACACACAGAGAGAGAGAGACACACACTCAGACACACATACACACAGAACCATCTTTAGTTTTATTATACAACAAAAAAGTGTCAGCTTTTGTATTCCCCAGTCCTCATTCATCATATTGGCATAATGATTGCATTTTTAGAATGGAGTGGCTCCATATTGGCATTCCAGTTTCACTGTGCCTGAAAGTCAGCAGGCATCAGACATCAGACAGAAAATGCCTTGCTGGGCCTCTGACACAAGAACAAGATTTGGGGGGTGGGGTATAAGTAAAAGCAGGCACAGCAGTAGTAAGAAAAAAAATTGGAGACACCTGGAGACTTCAAAGCGTGTCAACTACTTGATGGGCATTTCTTGCACGGTTTTAAGATGTTAATGTGTATAAGTAGGAAGGAAAACATCCACAACAAAAGGTCAGCTTTCAAATAATGCAAATTGCTTCTTTTTTCTCAATATTCTCCTCCTTTCCCCATCTCAGACAGTACTTTGAGTCGTATACCGAAAGCAATACTAGGGAAGATATACAAATAGATACAAGAAGTTGGCAAAGAGCCTGGCATGCCTTTGCTTGGCTCTGTTCTACCCTTCGGTCTTCGTGCAGGGAGAAGATTGCTCTGATCAGGAATCTACACATGGCTGAGCACAAACAAGGGGGTGGTTTCCCCTCCTGGTTAATCTTGGCCCACGGCGTGCAGAAGGAGTGAGGAAAATCTTGCAGAGAGGTGTGGATGGGGCGGGCAACACTCCAGCATTCTCCTGCTGGCAGATGGGCTCTGGGGGACAACCACCAGCTGGCACGGAATAGAGCAGCCCTGCCAGGGTAGAGCCAGAGTCAGTGAGCTGTGAACAACCCTCCCAGTAAGCCACCTGGCAGCTCTCCGGAGCACACCCTTTCGTGACTTGGTATATCGGATCCCCCCCTGTAGATTGCAATCTTCGCAGAGAGTCATGTTGCATTTTGCTTTCTGAATTCCCCGACAAAAAGCAGCCAGACGGAATGTTCAGGAGGAGATCTGACTCCATCGGCGGCGTTTCTAGTGCAGCCATACCTGCGAAACCTGGCTATTCACACTGCTGAGCAAAACAAAACCTTCAGATCTCATCGCAAAAGTGCTCTAGGGTTGGTGTTTTTTTTAAAATCCCTAATTATGTTACTTTTGCGAATTTTCAGAGCCAGAATTGTTCACACAATGCCCAGATGTATTGTTTATGTAACGCCACGGTGACAGGCACTGCTGTGTTGCTTCCTTAATGCTTTATGAAGATGAAGGGGGTTGAGTTAGGCCAAGCCAAGACTTGATATAGCATGTCTGGTTGTACTATTTATTTATTTTAACCGGAAGACTATCCAAATGAAATTGCTGCGAACATTCAGGATAATAGCTGCACTTCACACTGGATCCCCATGCCAGGATCTTCCTTGAGCACAAACAGTGAGATTATCACAGGCATGCATATTTGCAAACTGTTTGAATGTTTATCTGTCAGTGGGAGTGGTCTCAGTCCCACCCTTCCTGGTTGCTTCCACCGCCATGGCCTCAGATGGCAAGGGGAGAAGGCTTGTGAGCATCCGGTTTCTCCATCTTCTATACAGCTCCCCTCCTGTATGGCCTGGAGTGGATAGCCAACAAAATTCTCACTGGCCTCCTTCCAGGCCCTTTTAAAGGCAGTGCAGCAAATCATGCATACCCCCTTGTCATTCCCCATCTTTCACAAAGAGGATAGTTCTCCTTGAAAGAAGCAGGGAACTGCTTCATCTGTTGGCATGTCTAGAATCCACTCTCACTGACCCCCCCCGACCTGCATGGCCTCTCTGATCATGCCCAGTTCACACCATGAACGTTGGAGTGTTCCAAAGAGACCATCTCACATGGCCTAATCTTCTACTGTGAGAAACAAGTGGGGTTTCCACCATATGCTGTCTCCACCGATGTGACTGGGGCATCACATATGCTCTAAGCCTCCAGTGCAGTCAAGAGTGGCATTTGCTTCAACAACTGGCCATATTGGAAATGACTGGGGCATGCAAGGTGGCCTTCTACACTGTGCTTGAATCATCCTGAGTCTCCAACATGGCCAAGATTTTAATAGTGATGAAAATAATCTGCTAACCAAGCCAGAGGCTTTTCCCAGATGGTGCTGGAATAACCTTAATGTGGGAATTATGGTCTCCCTTAGCTTTGCCTCCATGAAGCTTCGTTATACTGAATCAGACCATGGGTCCATCAAGGTCAGTATTGTCTGGTTAGACTGGCAGAAGGTCTCCAGGGTCTCAGGTCTTTCACATCACCTACCTGATTCTTTTGACTGGGTTTTGGTATCTTGGATCCTGTGCATGTAGGGTTGCCAGGTCTTACCTTTGCTGTGGCAGTGGAGTCCTGATCCCATTGCGGGATTTTTTTGGTGCACGTGTGAGTAACACACATAGCTATGACATCACCCAGAAGTGACATCATAGCATCAGATATGTTGGGGGTGGGACCACTATCATTCGAGGGAAAAACATAGGGTTTTCCCTCAAATGATAGAGCGCCCCCCCCCAGCAAAGGGCCCGGCACAATAACGTCACCTCCGGGTGATGTCATCATGCCAGGCACATCACCGGCACTTTGGGGGTGGGATTCCCCCAATGGCTGGATCTGGGCTGGTGGGTAAGGGATCCATTGAGCGGGAAAATCCCCGAGGGACCTGGCAACCCTATATGCATGCCAAGAAGATACTCCACAGCCACTCCACTCAGCACATGGGTTTTGTTCCTTTAATGCTGCTAACCCTTTTTGTGCCATGGACCCCTTTGGCAGTCTGGTGAAGCCTATGGGCCCCTTCTCTGAATAATGTTTTTAAATGCATAGAATAAAATGCATGAATTACAGGGGAAACCAATACCGTTATTTAATATATACATTTAAAAAATGAATTTGTTATATAGTAATATATGTGCTTCTTTACTAACACATTAAATAAGTATATGATCTTGTTCAAACTTGCCTGGTCTACACTCATAACCTGTGTGCCTAACAGTGATACTAAAGGCTGTGCCACCCTATAAAGAGTTAAGAATTGTCATTTGAACTGTCCAGTTTTGCAAAACTTGAACAAACAAAGCAAACAACCCACTTCCATGTATTGATTGGCAAACAACTGTAGATAGGGAGTACTGGAAAGCAATGTAGATGCCTGGGTCATGCAACTTCACCATTTGGTGGCTGAATAACTACTAGGTGCAAGTTGCCTGATAGTTGGCCAGCGACACTGAAGGAGCATCTGTAGACAGGAAGACCATGATCACATGTGTTCTAGTGGCAGATCTAATAGCTACTGTAATTTCAAAGTAGCGATGAGCATAAACAATAGGCCAAGATATCTCCACCAAATGTAATGTGATATGAAAATATCTGTGATCTCTATTGGTGACAAAGTTACAGATATTGCTAATACTATTATGGTTTGTTGCTTACATTCATAGTTGAAGGGAATGCTAAATTTCAGTTAGAGGTTAGTGAAAATAAAGATATAATTTTTCTCCTATCCGAGTTCACAAACCCTCTGAGGCAGTTTAGGTGAGCTCAGGATCTCACCACATTAATATAGTACTAAATATAGTACACCACAGTGATATAGTACAACTGAGAGCCAGTTTGGTGAAGTGGTTAAGAGTGTGGACTCTAATCTGAGAAAACCAGGTTTAATTCCCACTCCTCCACATGCAGCTGCTGGTGCGACCTTGGGTCAGTTACAAGTTCTTTCAGAGCTGTTCTCTCAGGAACAGTCCTTGAAAGAGCTCTCTCAGCCCCACCTACCTTGCAGGGTATCTGTTGTGAGGAGGGGAAGGGAAAGGAGATTGTAAGCTGCTCTGAGACTCCTTCAGGTAGTGAAGGGCAGAGTTTTCTGAAGGTCCAACCTCTTTTTACCCCATTAACCTATTTTAATCTAAGCCCGAGCTGTAAAATAAAGGGCCTGCTAGCTTGTTTCAGTTTTCCATACATTCAACATCAAACATCAACCATTAAAAAACATATAATAGAATGAACAAAGAATTCACATCAATCAGAAGTCAAGTTCTTGAAACGGGTCTACTACCCAGTGATCTTTAAACAGCAAAGCTGTTCCAGGTGAAAGTATAAGGGCAGATACCATAAGAGAATTCAACAAGAAGAGACACATACCTCACAGCAAGCCAAACAAACTCCTGTTCTGTTCCAGTGTTTTCTTAAATGACTCAAAATGTCGGCAATCTGTTTAGAGGAAGAACACAGAGATTTCTAACACAAAAACAAGAGGTGACGGGGTTAAAGCAGAAGGTAATGAAATGACAACATTTATGAGGTGATATTTTGAATTTTATGACTCTCAACCATCTGAGAAGTTAGATCATATTTTGAATGCAGCCTTCTTTGCACTAATTTCCAATAGAAATAGATCAGTTGACTGTATTATTTGATAGCTGCTATTTGTTTCTTTTCTGCCATCAAATCATGTCCAATTGCTGATGGCCCCTTAGGGTTTTCAAGGAAAGAGAAGATCAGAGGTATCTCTGCATAGCAACCCTAGACTTCCGTGGTGGTCTCCTATCCAAGTACTAACCCTGCTTAGCTTCTGGGAGGCTGATATTTTCACTAGAGTAGAAAAATCCAACTGGATTAGATATACTACGGTCCCAGTCACACTGAGAATTTGTTGTGTGGAAGGCACGAATGTCAGGCGGATTTTCGGGGCGCTATCACACCACAACATCTGGGAAGCGTAGCACGCCCGTGGCCAACCTGTGGCATCCAGCTGAAGATGAGGAGTTAGAAAGTACCACAGAAAGTGCACTAGTATCCAGAAAACGCGGGGCAAAGGTGGGCGTCTGATCATGGGAGCACTAGTATCCCGTGGCATCCGGTGTCCGTCCACATCCCATCACAAACCAGATGCTTTACTGTGCATGGGCACAAACATGAAACTGAAAGCAGTGCCTCTCTGTGGAACAGCGCATGTGCACAAATAGCTGTCTAATCCAGAAGCGGTGGCTTGCTATCGCCGCTTGTGTGATTGTGCTGCGCCGCTTCTTTGCCACGCTTCAGCATCGCTGTGTGATCGGCAGCTAACAGCCTAAGTGCGGAGACTTGGGGGACCATGTGATCGGGCTACCGCACTTTATTTTGCTCCAGGGCGAACAGCCACGCCTCCCCCCCACATAACCTGGTCCGTGTGACCGGGGCCTATGTTTACTTCACATAATCTAACAGAGCTAATTTTCAGTCAATACATATGCCTTTCAAATACAATTGCATTAATTTTTTATTTTTATTTTTAAAAAACAAAAAGTGTATTTTATTCATTTCTACTAATGCTCAGACTGCTATGGAATTTGCCTATGGGATCACCACATAACCAAGATAACACCCTGATTAATTCAAGAATGGTGGATTTTGCCTGGATTCTGCATGCTAAGCATGGATTCTCATTCTCCATTTAAGCAATAATAACATGTGATAGTGTTGGGCAACTACTTGATGAGGAAACACTAATGATAATGGATCATATAATAAGTGTATATTCAAATTCTCAAACAGGTTGCTGCCTGACCCCGTCCCCCCAAAAAAACAACAACGAGGCAAGCTTAAGGGACAAAGCTGGAACATATTTCCAATGCCAAGGTTCTGGGATGAAAAATGTAAAAGTATTGCTAAAGAAATCATAACCAGCCCCTGAACGTGGGGATTTGGTCTAAATTCTTCAGAGCAGAGGCTGTAGTTTTCCAGTGGATTTGAACAATTACATTTTATAAATTATTCCTCTACTTTGGTTCCTCTCTGAGCACTTTGCTTTCAGGCAGTAGCTAGTTGCCATTTACATCTCAAGGACTCAGGAGTGAGGTAGGTACACTGTTGATCTAAACAATGTGTTATTGGGTTGCAACGGTTTTATCTTGAATCTTTCAGAGAGCTTTTGCGAATAAATAGTTTCTAGTTAAGCACAGGATTCTCTAGGATTATCTTTGATGTCCCCAGCAATAGTAGCCACAAAACATACTAAAATTATGCACAATCATATTAAATCTGGTAAAAAAACTATTTGATCATAGCTTTGCTGCTTTCAAGAACATTCTATGAACCTGTGGGGAGGGAAGGCAACATGGTACAGCCTAATCTCGTCAGATCTCAAAAGCTTAGCAGGGTCGATACTTTAAAGGGAGACCACCAAGGAAGACTCTGCAGAGGATGGCAATGACAAACCACCTCTGCTTCTCACTTGCCTTGAAAGTCCCTTGATGGGGTTGCCATAAGTTGGCTGCAACTTGACAGCACTTTACACACACGCACACACACTCCACTAATAGTAGCAGCGTCCTTCAGTGCAAGCTGCCTTCACCTCATGCAAGAAGCTTTTAGCGGAACAGCCTCGTGAACCAGAGAAAGGCACCTTGTGTGAGAAGAGGGTGCTACCATTAGTGGAACAAATTAATAGGATCTATCCCAGTGTTTTCAGGGATGCCAGCCTCCAGGTGGGACCTGGGGATCCTACGGAATTACAGATCTCCAGACTTCAGAGATCAGTTCCCCTGGAGAAAATGGATGCTATGGAGGGTGGATTCTATTGCATTGTACCCTATTGAGGTCCTGGTCCCCCCCAGACTCCATCCCCAAATCTCCTGGAGTTCCCCGACCTGAATCTGGCAACCCTAGCACCTCCCCATCCCCTGCCAGTGGCCAGGGGGGACCTGGCAAACCTAGGGCCTTGCAAAGTACTGGGTTCAGACATGTGATTTCAACTCATAATTTATTTTCAGCTCAGAACTAAGACAAACTAGCCGGTTCCGAGGCCAGCTTATATCCGTGCAGCACACCACACCCACCACACTCCCCATGATAAGCTATTTACAGTGTCCGTGTTCCCTATAGGTCTGCTCTAGGATCCAGGCGAACCGATTGGTCTGCCTCAGGATCCTCCGCGGCTATTGTTTTCCCTCCTGAAGGTGCACTAGACTGCATGGTCTTGCTAGCGCAGATGAGCTCCTTAGTAGTTGTCCATATCGATAGAGAACAGGCCTTTACCATTCTTTACAGATGTGACCTTTAACCTTTCTCAACTCAGGAGTCACCTTTCGTGCCGGGAAATGCAGCCATATACCTATCAACGCAGCAACATGACCAGCTATGCCACGTGCAGGAGAACGATTAGATGTCCATGTAACACCACCGCCCTTGTTCTCAAGTCATTATGCAAAAGTCTTGCTGAACCACTACTGTTGATGGTCCCTAACATTTAAGCTGGCAGTGGAGAGACATGCCCTCACAGATACAGGCATTTCCAGGCCAAGAGCACAAGGAAGAGCAAAAAGCGGTGGAGTAGAAACCCATCAATGAAACATTTCTACAGTTTTGACATGTCCCAGCCTCCCTATGAGTTTAAATTTTGCAAACAGAATTTTGTAACCACATTCAGGGACAGGTAAATAGATGTGCTGGGCAGAGTGCACTTGTTACAGTGGCAGGCAGAGGCTCTGGATGTTTTATTTGAACTTCCATTCCCCAGTTAAGGAAATAATTTTAAAATATTGTTCCCTGGCCCCTTTAAAGCCCTTCTCTCAAACCCTGTGCATCTAGAGAGACCGGGCTGAGTATTAGGGGGAAGGGAGACTCTCCTGTGGCTAATATTAATGTTTCTCCTTTATCCAATCGCATAAGAATGATGCAAATTGCAAGAGACTGAAAAGGTCACCTCTGCATTGTCTTCTATTTATGCTGGCCCAGCGAGCAGTAAACCTGAGGCTAAGTACACAGAAGCTCATGTTCCGAGCAAAACAGCAAGTAACCTTAGCAAATGAGCCGCCAAACATTGTAACAGTCCATTCCAGGAAATACCTACCATCCAGTACCGCGGCTCAGTGCCACTGAAGTCCTTTGAAATCGGCTTATAACCTTTCCAGTTCCTCCTGCTTAGCTCTGCAGTTGCCGCTTCAAAGCCCCATTCATTTCAGCTGTCTAACCCACTCTTCTTTTTTTAACGAAAGGAATGGATTTCCTATAATTATAATGATAGATCTCATATAAACCAAATGAATTCCTATTATGTTATAGTCATTCATTTTTTAAAAAAAATCAAGCTTGGTTAAATGCTGGCAACCTGTCTTTTCACTGTTTAGGATGACTATAGTGCAGGGGTCCCAAGTGTTCCCAAGTGTTCTCAGGTGAGAGCCAGTTTGGTGTAGTGGCTAGGAGCGTGGACTCTAATCTGGGAGAACCGGGTTTGATTCTCCACTCCTCCACATGTAGATGCTCGTGTGACCTTGGGTCAGTGATAAGTTCTGTCACAGCTGTTCTTTCAAGGGCAGTTCTCAAGAGAGCTCTCTCAGCCCCACCTACCTCACAGGGTGTCTGTTGTAAGGAGGGGAAGGGAAAGGAGATTGCAAGCCTCTCTGAGACTCCTTCGGGTAGTGAAGGGCAGGGTATAAATCCAATCTCCTCCTCCTCTGCTTCCTCTTCTTCTAGAAGTGGGTGGGGTCAGGTAGGGCTCTCATCCAGCAGGGCTTCTGATTGGAGTGCAGATTAAATTAGCATTGTTTCAGTAGCAGCGGTCACTGCCATGTTTCTTTTAGTTTCTCTCACTTTCCTTCCCCAGTGCATTTTTTAAAAAATTACCCCTCTACTCCCCTGCATTAGACTTCTTCTGAACGTGTGGCTCCACCTCCTTGGTGCTGCCTTCTGAAACTGCTATTTTTGGTTGTGCCCACCACCCAGTCAGAATTTAAAAGGTGCCTACAGGCTCAAAAAGGCTGGGGACCCAACAAAAAGATCAATGACTGTGATGGATATACAAGATGCTACTCCAGCTGGAAACAGAAGAACAAGTGAAAAAATGTACGATCAAATGAATGCAGAATTTTAGACGGCAGCTATCTCAATGGGAACACTTCTGGGAAAAAGAAATCAAGTTTACAGCCAGGCAGGTATTAAGAGAGAATGGATACAAAATGTTTTTTAGATGGGATATAACCCCAAAGGACATTGAGAAAGCAGACAAAAAGTACAAAGGAAAATTCTGGAAATGCCAAGACACAAATGGAACTATATGTATGTGTGTGTGTGTGTGTGTGTATACACACACACACACACACATATATATATATATACACACATACACACACACATACATATAGTGAACTTTTAAGAAAGAAAAATAAAAAAGGAAGTAAATACGTGGAAAAATGAAGAATATGTTAAAATTTAAATTCCATATGGAAGCTAAGAAAATAACTGCCATGGGTATCCCATTGGACTTATTGTTTACGCTCCCTTTTATGGGTGCTTTTCAGATGATTACACACAGAGTCCTCGATACTGAAACACAAAAGCTATACAGCTTAGCCAACAAATCTTGTCCCCCCTTGAACTTTGAGATACCCCTCACAGTAGGCCGAATGGCCCCTTACTTATCTGGTATACAAGCACCACAACAGCATAGAGCCTTTTCTCTAGCAAGATTCAATGTAATACCATCAGCAATCTTGCATGGGAGATATAGTATACATGGATAGGCTTTGCCATTGCAACTCTGGATGCATTGAGACAGTTTCACATATCTGTTTGCATTGTCAATTTTATGTAAAGATACATTCTAGATATTTAAATCCTATCTTAGCCAACATGATGAACCTTCCTGATGCTTTAAAACTGCACCGTCTTCTAAATGACTCTGTTCCAAAAATATCAATGAACACAGCCATGTGGTTTGTCCTGTTAACTGCAAAGGATGATTCTAAAGCAATGTTTAATCATGATTTAGACTTCTTGATTGTAGAACAAACCAGCCTGTCAGTTAAGGCCCTATTCTGAAGTCCTGCTCTCTGCCAGCAGAGGTGAAGTGGGTGGCAACCAGAGACAGGGCTTTTTGCAGTGAAGCTCACCTGGTACCTACCTACATTTAGACACTAGACTACAACATTACATTTTACTCCATCTTTTAATGAGTTTTTTGTTTGTTTGTTTTAAACTCTCTTGTTGCTGTTTTATGGTCTGCTTCTTGATTCTCAACATCATTTCAGGTTGCTCAATGTGTATTTTATGCTGTTTTTCGATGTGGTCAGATGAGCAGTTTGATCCAATGCTGTTGCTGTTCCCTTGCAGATTTAAAGTGCACAACTAGACAACAACATCTGCCTCCCATTTCCCAGTCACTGGCACCCGGTTCTGTCCTGTCCTTGGAGTTAATGGACAGCCAGGAAAGTCCAGTCTTTATGGATGTCAGTGCTTTCACTGCTAGGTTGGCAGGAGCTGGAACTAGAGACAGGAGCTCACCCCGTCATGCGGCACCCGGGTCTCGAACTGCTGAACTACTGAACTACTGACCTTCCACAGCCTGCAGTTCAGCGTCTTAACCACTTGAGCCACCACAGCTCCATCCCCCCCTCTGGAAGCCAGTTGTAATTCCAGAGGATCTTCAGCCACCACCCGGAGATTGGCAGCCCTACGTCAATTGGGGCATGAAGAGAGACAGCCACTGATTGAAAGGATATCTGGAGCAAGCTAGCAAGGTATGATGGTTCTAGATAAAGACCCTGCAGGTTGCGGATGCAAGCTCTGAGCTGGCAGGATGAAATTTAGCTATATTCCCTCCAACAGAAGCCATTTTCACTGGTTGCCGTTCGGGAACCACTAAGGTAGGTGGAGACTTAAACTCACTGACTTGGAACCTAGAAACATGCTCCACGTGCAGTAAAACTGTATCCACATGATTTGTGGTTTTCAGTGGAACCTTGCACATTGGAAAGTTTTAGCGGAAAAGGAAGCGAGCTCCATGGTAGACTATCTAGCACACACAGAACTCTTTCTTTGGATCCAAGCCATTTTACTAGATTTCTGAAGAGTAAAGATAAAATCTCACTTTCAGCTTAAGCCAAAGACCAGGTGTGATGGAGTTTATCACTTTCCAGCCTTCAGTAATTGCCTGAAATGATAAGACACATCATTAGTGATTAACTAATTGCTCTGAGATTGCTGGATTGATTGGGAAGCCTGTCGTTAAAGAGATCAAATGTGTTATGTACTTTTCAAAGCAACTTTTAAGTTTTAATTTTAAAATGGGATTCAGTGGGTCTCTCAGCCGAGGTCCCCTCTCCTCTCACGCCATAGGGAATGGCATTCTTTTAAATGGTTCCTCCCAAGAAGAAACAGCAATAGTCTACAACTATTCTGTGCATTCTTATATGACAGGTAATAACAGCGCCCACCTTTAAGTCCTGAAGCAAGTTCTTTTATGGGGACTAAATTCCTTTTAAAAATCTATTTTTATTCATGTACGACCCTATCCATCAAGGGTAATTCAGGTGAAGGCGCTATCAAGCAGGCTGATTTAGACTTGTCTGATGTCCACAAACCATAGGCAGACTGAGCCAAGCCTCAAGCTAATCCCTGTGTAGTCCAAATGGCAAGACAATTAAATTATCAACCTCAGCATAGGCAGCATGACCCAGGATAGAGAAACTGTGGGTGGATCTGTCTTTCTCTCTAACACACATGTGCACAGGTTATTACTTGAGACCTCTTTATTGCAGCATCAGTTTCCTCAGCTTTAGTGTTCCAGCAGTGCAAAACCTGTTAAAGGTGAGAAGGTTCCTCCCACAAGCCTTTCGATGATAAGTCTTTGATTTACAAATATCTGTTCAGGCAACAGAATACAAGAATATCTCTACATGGACAATCCTTTATCTCTGTGGGGCTTGTCCCGCAAACTACCTCAGCTGGTTCACTCTGAAGCAGGCATTCTGGCTGACTGGAGACACTACCCAGGAAGGCGGCTGAAAGCCAGGCGATCGTTTGACTTGACAGGGTGGCAGCCCCAGCAAGGGCAACATGGGTAGCTCAGGGAACTGAGGTGTGGTCTTGAAGCCATTATCTTGCATAGGCAGAGCCATGGTGGGCATGACCTTACCCCTATGGTTACTGGAGCGCTAGTAGGCCTCAGTGGACAGGCAGGCACTAGTTGCTCAGGGACAGAACTCATCCATTGCACGCACACAAAAAAGAGGAGAGGTGGGCCAGGAGAGAAAGAGGGGAGATACAGAGTGAGGAGGAACAGGAAGAGGATGTGGAGATGACAGAATGTGATCAGGAGGAAGAAGGTGGAGGGCAATCTTAAGGAGAGGAAGAGTCAAGTGAAGGAGCCACATGAGAAACAAAGGGAAGAAACAAAGGGAAGCAGTGAGGCAGACCACACTGGGGACACCAGAAGAACTTAAAGGTCTGGAGTGAAGGGTATGAAAGGCTGAATGTGAGAAGCTTGGAGGTGATGGCTAACTTACTTCTTCTGAAAGTAACAGTAGTTTGACATGGGGACAGTAAACAGTAAACCTTCATTCTGTAACAGCAAACCTTCATCCTGAAATGGTATTGCCCAGAGGAATTATTTTTATTTATTTATTTATTTATTCAATTTATACCCCGCCCTCCCCGCAAGCAGGCTCAGGGCAGCTTCCATAACTGGTCTATAATGACCATTAAAATCACATAAAATCAGTTTAAAATTTCAAATGTAATAACAACGTAAAATCATATAACTCAGGTTTAGGTCATGCACATTTCCAGAAAGGTTATGAGAGCTGAAACTGATCAGTCTCCTTATACAAATTGTGTGCTCACTGAGAGAAGTTGCAACATGCTTTACAAAGTTTTCGTAATAAGAGGGGGGGCAGCTTCACTCTTTATGGTTCAAGGTTACCATAAAGTTCATTTTGAGCATCACAGTTTCTTTATTACTTTCCCCCTCCTAAATACTGGGTGGTACTTTATTGCTACACTGCAATTATGAATAATGATTAAATGTATTTCACAAGATTTTATAATAGCGGGGAGTTCCTTGATGTATTTCAGACCACAAAAAAGGGAAGGCAAGCAGGCAGGCAGGCAGGCAGGCAGGCAGGCAGGCAGGCAGGAAGGAAGGAAGGAAGGAAGGAAGGAAGGAAGGAAGGAAGGAAGGAAGGAAGGAAGGAAGGAAAGAGTTTTTTGTGTTGTTGTTATTATTGTTTTTTGCCAGCCAGAAAATATTTTAGGGGAAGTAGGACATGTTTCCAATCAACCTTCAAGTCACAGGTACAAAAACTGGTGCATCAGTTCTTCTTTGATGTTGCCTTACCTCTGATATTATCTGGGAACGACTTTCAAGTAGAAGAGAAGAAGAGAAGAGATGGAATTTATATCCCGCCCTTCACTCGGCATCTTAGAGCGGCTTCCAAACTCCTTTCCCTTCCCCTCCCCACAACAGACACCTTGTGTGGTAGGTGGGGCTGAGAGAGCTCTTTCCGGAACTGTCCTTGAGAGAACAGCTGTGACAGAACTACGGCTTGCCCAAGGTCATCCAGCAGCTGCAAGTGGAGGAGTAGGGAATCAAACCTGGCTCTCCCAGATTAGAGTCCGCACTCTTAACCACTACACCAAAACGGACCACAGCTTGTTGCAATCTATGAATAAGGTTGCCAACCCCCAGGTGGTGGCTGGAGATCTCCTGCTTTTTATAATTCATCTCCAGGTGACAGAGATCGGTCCACCTGGAGAAAATGGCAGCTTTGGAAAGTGGGCTCTATAGAATTATGCCTTGATGAGGAACCTCCCCTCCACAAACCCCATGCTCCTGAGGCTACATCCCCCAATTTTCCTGGTATTTCCCAACCCAGAGTTGCCTACCCTACTTCTGAATCATGAGAAAGTGAGCAATTCTGCTTCCGAGCCCTATTCCACATTCATTGTAATACACATTTATAGGCTCTCCCTTCACATTCATCCTAGAAACACGATGTAACCACATGAACCTGCTAGCAACTTTGCTACCAACTTTTCTGCAGGTGAAAGGGGAAGGGGTCCCTTTTTGACCATCAAAAAGCTGGGGATCATGGAACAATCAAAGACAAAAGGCATACCAGACAGTAGATGCAGTGAGGAGGGGAATAAGATGAGTGGAGAAGCTGGTAGGATCAAACACAGAATGAAGAAGATTTGCCAAAGATATAATCTAATAGACAGGCCGGGGTGGACTGGGAAGGGAACATAGCCTTGCAACAAACCAAGCCGATCAGCTCTTGTGACACGAACAGGGGCAAACTGGCAGCAGTGCAACAGGAGCCAACTGGTGAGCTAACACCAATCATCATTGCCACCAGAGGCACTGGCAGAGTTGCTGGGTATTGACTTTGTTTGTTCTTGGCTGTCAGAGATTCTCCAGGGCAGTAGCCTAATTGGGGAATTCCCCTGTAAGTTAAACAGCCAGTCTGTCTTTTCAGGCACGCCAAGTAGGAACAGCAATTAAGGTTCTAACCTACTGTGAGAAATCATTTGCAGGAAGCAACCATTTTGCCTTTAGGTCACTGTCCTGATTTTCCATAGTATCATTTTCAGAATTATCATTACACCTTTGAAAGAAAGTAGATGGGGGCTATTGCCTGTTAATTCTTGAGTATGGGGGAGTTGCCATGGACTTGGCACCCCTGACTTGTCTTGGGGGCTCACCAAAGCTATGGAGTCCAAGGAGACACCCCCACTCGCCTCCCAAGGCACAGGGTTAGAAGGAGACATCAAGGACCAGGACAAGACATTAAATAGCCATGGAGCCAGGGAGAGAATGAGTCGGGGGCTGTTAAGAACATAGGATCACAAAAGAAGCCAATGTTGGATCAGGCCAATGGCCCATCCACTCCAACACTCTGTCACACAGTGGCCAAAAATAACAGGTGCCATCAGGAGGTCCACCAGTGGGGCCACGACACTAGAAGCCCTCCCACTGTTGACCCCCCCCCAAGCACCAAGAATGCAGAGCATCCCTTGCCCCAGAGTCCCTATCTATACCTTGTGGCTAATAGCCACTGATGGATCTCTACTCCATATGTTTATCTAATTACCTCTTGAAGCCATCCATGCTTGTAGCTGCCACCACCTCCTGTGGCAGTAAATTCCATGTGTTAATCACTCTTTGGGTGAAGAAGTACTTCCTTTTATCCATTCTAACCCAACCGCTCAGCAATTTCATTGAGTGCGCACAAGTTCTTATATTGTGAGAAAGGCAGAAAAGTACCTCTTTCTCTACCTGTTCTACTCCACGCATAATCTTATAAACCTCGATCATGTCACCCCTCAGCCATTGTTTCTCCAAGCTAAAAAGCCCCAAGTGTTTTAATGTGTCTTCTGTTGTTGACAGAAGGAGCCAATCCAGGAGCAGAAGGTGACTGAGGGGGTGGTGTTGAAGGGCAAAAAAGAGGAGAGAGTGGCAGGCCCAGCATCCTCGTTGCCTGTCCTGAGGCACTGGGGCAGGAAAGGGTGGTAGAGATGGATGGGCTACCCACGTCACCTGATGCCAAGGTAACAAGTGGGAGGAGGAGCCGGGGGGCAGGCTCTAGAATTAGGATCCAGGCCGGCCCATTGGCTTCCCTCCTATGAGAAGAAGCAGGGATTGGGTCAGGAGGCAGAAGCTGGGCTGGGGGCACTGGATTTAAAGGGAAGCAGATCGACCGGTCAGAGAAGAAGAGCCCGCAAAGCTATTTGTGCCTGTAGGTTTCAGCGGGATGGATCTCAAAGGACAGAATCTGGGAATGAGATAGGAACAGCCAGGTGATTTCGAACTCTCTCCCCTCACAGTGTTCTGAGGCCGTGTCAGCTGTTTCTTGGAAGAAATCAAGCCTTGGAGCAACTGTGCCTTCGGACCTAGGGAAGCCAAAGCCTGAGAGTGGATTGCTATAAACCATGCACAGGTCAGGCAGCTGATCAGGGGGAGGCAGCCTCCGCATCTTTGCTGCCCCCAAAAGGCCCACATTGATAGCCTTCAGGGCATTATTCTTCCAGCTAGCTTGGAGAAGATGCTTGTTTCTAGTATATGCACCTTTGTAGCTTCAACTTTCTACCAGAAGGCTGTGCCCAGTCTGTGTTCTGACTACTTGTTGTAAATTAGGCCCAGCTTACAACAAAGCTACACGATCCAACGGACAGGTCATGGGAGCAGTGGCCTCCATCACCGCCCCCTCCCTCATGTCAAACTGCCACTAACTGTGACATGTCTGGAGAAATGATTTCTCCAGAAACACCAGCAGACTCATGATGACAGGCACAATATCCTAGAGATGATTTAAGGTATCCTTCCTTCCTCCACAGGCCTCAAGTCTTGTAACTTGTGCTGGCTACCAGAATAGGTGGAAGAATCGTTTTCTGAAGAGTACTATACCTATGCACCCCAATACCCTAGAATTTCCAGGGATGGACTGATAATAGTTCTGTGATGCTGAAGGGACTGGGAAGAGGCCAAAAGTAAAATGGCAAGCACAGTTAGACTGTTCCAAGTCCACTGAAGCTCTGCTTCAGGCCGCATTGCAAGTCACACTAATTCTCATGAGCTCTTGCCATGGTGAACAAGAACACAGGTGACAGAACAATCAGACGGTCTGCACTGAACCCTGGTTATCTGACTGTGGTCGAGAAAGAAACCAGAAAAAAAGAGATTTCCAAATGACTAATAGCTCTTTACTGGGAACATACATTGAACAAACTTGGAATTCCCTTTGTGGGAGAAAGGACATCAGAAAGCTTCGATGCTGGACTTAATTTCAACCTACTGTCTCATCAGAATCTGCCCTTATCCTGCCCATGCTGATAAGGCTACCTATGACCTGTTTGTTGCATTCTATTCTAAAATACGGATTTATATTCCGACCACTAATTGGCTAGCCAGATCTCATCAGATTGTGGAAGCTAGAAGAAGAAGAAGAAGAAGAAGAAGGAGGAGGAGGAGGAGGAGGAGGAGGAGGAGGAGGAGGAGGAGGAGGAGGAGTTGGCTTTTATATCCCACTTTTCTCTGCCCTAAAGGAGTCTCAAAATGGCTTACAATTGCTTTCCCTGACTCTCCCCACCACAGGCACCTTGTGAGGTAGGTGGGGCTGAGAGTGTTCTGAGAGATGTGAATGGCCCAGGATCACCCAGATGGCTCATGTGGAAGAAGAGCGGGGAATCAAACCCAGTTCTGCAGATTAGAGTCTGCCGCTCTTATCCACTGCACTACTAAGCAGGGTCAGCCGCAGTTCGTATTTGGGTGGCGGACCATAAAGGAATAACAGGGTTGCTACGCAAAGGGAAGAAATGGAAAGCCACCTTGAAAACACTGTGGGGTTGCCATAAGTCAGCTGTGACTTGACAGTGAGGGAAGCATATGATCTCCTTGAGGCTTTGTGCTTCATAACTATCCATATTTTATAAAACCATGTAAAGATTTATGGTTGCATACTCTCTTCTCCCAAGTATCGTAAACAACACCAAGGTTGGAATTAATTACTGCACCAAAAAGTTTCCTGATACTCAAGAAACAGCTTGTTAGTTTCAAGGAGAAGTTATGAACAGCCAAGAGCCAGGCAACAAAATTCTGACCGGGGTGAGGGGGGGGAGTTGAAAAAAATTAATGTAATACAGCAAATAAATCTCTTTATAACAATTCAATTTAAAAAACAACAACAAAAAATGTCCATGATTCTTCAGTCACCTCCACACAAATTACACTGGTTTGATCTAATTGATTCACCTGGTTTAAGCAAATTGTTCCAGTTGTCTTTGTAGCTTCACATGTCCTCTCTGAGCCAGAACTTTCTAATAATTCCATATTCTACTTTTGAAAGAAACGAAACCTCTCTTTCTTTAGCTCTCTCAAGCTCTTAATCCTCAAATACACCTTGAAGTGTCCCCCCGTCCCCCCGGGTTTATTTCAAACATTCAAACCCCTTTCTGCACTCTCCTTTTAATCCATGTTCACCACGGTTTCCTCCAAGCAATTTTGCACTAAAATAAAATCCAACCTTCTTTTTTATTCCGAGTTTTCCCCCCATTGTGCAGTACATAGCCTTCCCTCAGTGGTCAGCCCAGTTTCAGCCTGCTTTGGCCCAGGATTATTTGGATACTGTTTTGCCGTGGACTTAAATTGCCCCGACTGGAACACTGAGAAAATCTGGAGTGGCAGGCAAATGTGGAAAGGACCAAGTAGAGAACAGTAGAGGGGGAGGAAGAAAAGGAAGATTTAACCCTTTCATCTTCTGTGGTTGTTTTACTGGAAAAAGCCAAAATTAAGCTGCAGAGCTGGGAAGGATAATCTCAAAAATGTTTCTCCAGTGGAGGTAAAAGCAGTTCAGAGCTGGCATCTTCCAGTGAGAAAAGGGTTTGTTAGTTTGTTTTTTTGGGGGGGAGATGTAAAGTTTCCTCCTCTGTTTCTTACTTTCTCCCTGTGTCATTCCCCTCCTTGATAATGTAATCCTAGAACCTGAATTTACAAGGAGGAGGAGATTGGATTTATACCCTGCCTTTTACTACCCAAAGGAATCTCAGAGAAGTTTACAATCTCCTTTACCTTCCCCTCCCCACAACAGACACCCTGTGAAGTAGGTGGGGCTGGGAGAGCTCTCTTGGGAACTGCCCTTGAGAGAACAGCTCTGACAGAACTTATGACTGACCCAAGGTCACACCAGCAGCTGTATGTGGAGGAGTGGGGACTCAAACCTGGTTCTCCCCGATTGGAGTATGCTCCTAACCACTACATCAAACTGTGGTGAGAGAAAAAAAAAGTTTGTTTTGTTTTAAAAGCATAGACATGGTGGAAACTGTAAAATGTAGTTAAGCCACAAGTTTCTTCTATTTCATTTGTCTCCAGGCATTTGAAATCGGATGTTTCCTTGCAGTGCTTAGACTATCTTTCTGCTAATTCCTCTTTTGATCCTCTCCAATCCTGCTTTTGTCCCTTCTTATTCAAAGGAAATTATCTTCCTTTCTTACAAATTTCCCTTTGTTCCCCCACCCCCACCAGCTCAGTTTTCATGTTTAGATTATTACCTGCTGGCAGGGATTCGTTCACCATTCAGGTATTGTATGATACCTAATTATGTTAGAAACTTAAGAAATGTTATTAAAATCCATGGAGATAAACTTGGATAATCAAGGACAACCTGAAAAGTACAGGCAATGAAAAAGGGATGGAAATTAGTTCATTTATTCCCTGATGGCATTTCCTTCCCATAATGCAATTTACAGCCTTCATGGTCTATAACAGAAATACAGGCATCTACCTGTAGGCCTGAAAAAAGACTCTAATATTCATCGGTGTGTTCCAACTGTACCCCATTATCAGGAATAATATTTTTTTTGGAATCTGCCTTGACTTCTAGTGACAAAGGTTGACTATTAGTAAGGATTTTTTTTAAAAAAAATAGTGTTCATCATTTGTTTATGCATATCTAATACTTTAATCTTAGACAAACTGGACATGTCTGGGAGGCAATGGGTTGGATCCAGGCCACTTTTTTGCTCCCTCTCACCCAACTCCTATTACTATAGTCTTCATCCCATATCCATTTTGTCCATGGAGATCTCATGATCCCCAGCACAGCCTTTTGGCTGGTCAGTGGGGACCCCTCATCCCCTTTTCAGCAATGGGAAAAAAACCCTGGTCAGATCCAACCCATCACCTCCTCCCATGCCACTACCTTCCTTCAACTGTGGTGCCCCCAAGCAGCTGATGTGGACACAGCCAATGGCAAACCACCTCTGAATGTCTCTTGCCTTGAAAACCCGATGGGGGCCGCCATAAGTCAGCAGTGACTTGCTAGCACTTTCCACCACCACAGGGGGACACTACACAACTACTGTCTACAAATCAATAAGCCCCTCTCATTTCCAAACAAAACCTGGGAACACAGGCAAAGAAGGCATGAATTGTCCTTCCTCTCCCAGCTCTTCTTTAGAGCTTCCAGCCTACTTCATTAGCCACATTCAACACAACGGAATCATCCTCCAGTCTGCAGCAGATGCCACTATGCCAAAGTTGCTGGAGAAGAGTAAAGGCGAAAATCTGGAACATCCTAATGGTGACATATTTAGCCATTGCTCAAAAATGAAAATAAGTTATTGTGGGCAAGTTCTGGAGTGTTTTATAACCACCTGCCGTCTCTCGAGGCATTCTTAATGGATAAGTTCTCGATATCTGGACTGGTGGAAGTGGGTGGCAAATTCACTCAAAGGCCTGTTTTATGCACCAGATGCAAGTTGGGTTTTAACGGCTCTTTCAAAGAGCCCTCGTAGCCTTCAAAGCACTTTGTTCCAGTGTCGAGGAAAATGGCAACACTGTTTGTTTCATGTCGGTCCAATTAATTACACAGCAGCAGAAGATTCTTTTGGCTATGAAGAGAAGAATAAAACACAGAGAGGTGCCATAAATGTCTAGCTTTTTGAAAGTGTAGTTTGCTCGCTCTAGTGCATGGTTACATTTCAGTGACTGAAAGCTTGGTGGCTGGACAGAATGAAGAACTTTTTCTAATGTACCTCCTCAGGTCTAAAACACGCAAGCCATATAGCTTGGGTTTGCCATTTCACAAAAGTGACTAACCTGTGATTAAGCTAATAAGAGTAAGAAATTACAGGATGTATTTACAATGGCACTTATGGCTGGTCACCAGCAAGCTCATAAAGTCCTTTATGGAGGTCATGTTGGCAATTATGTCTGTTAAGTGATACAATACCATTATTACCTGTACTAAAATTGGCACAGCAACTAGACAATGTGAAGATTCTATAAAGATATTTAAGGAGGATACTCAATGTCTACAGCGCTGACTTTGATGTATAGAGATCCGGCGTGGTGTAGTGTTTAGATTCTTATGACTGGGGAGATCTGTATTCAAATCTCTGCTCTGCCACAAAGCTCATGGGACAAACTTGGGGGCAGTCACTCTTAGTCCACCACATAGACTTGTTGTGAGGACAAAATAGAAGAGTACCCATCCCAGTACCCTATGCTTCATGGAGAACGGTGCGCTAAAAACACATACATATTTTGTGAGATTACCCTCTGCCCGTAAGCCTTGTTTTGATACATGAAGGCAACAGTTTATGAAGTGGCATGCACTCAGTGGTATGCTAACACTGACTTCTAACAGTGTGCACCTAGTGGCTTGGGAAGAGAGATATTATAGATATTGGATTTCCTTACAATTTGGGTTTGTTTCAAAAGTTGCTTTATGGTTTTCCTGTGCTTGGGATGAAATGGCAGTCATTGGCTTGGATCCTGTGGTGAATCTCTGCTGATGGATTTAGTTCCCATTAGTGCAGCAGGATTCCCATTTCTTCTCCTTCCTGTCCCTGAAATGCAACCCCTGGGGGACAGGACCCCCAGGAACAGCAGAGTCAAAAGCATGCAGTGGGATGGGGGGAATGGGTGAAAAATGCCTCCCTTCCATTAACATATTTCTTTTTTCACAGCATCAATCCTATTTTTCCCTCAAAGTGTCAATTCTTCAACTCTATGTCAATGATTAAGTAATATATCTATATATCTATCTATAAACAGACACACAGATTGATAGACAGACAGATTGTATATTCTAATAGTGAAAGCCAAATCTCAGGATAGTTAAATGCACTGACTGGGGTTGTCAATGGACAAGATGGATCTTTCTACAAACCTGAAAAAAATGTCCCAAGTCTGAACCACTACATCAAACTGGTGATTTATACCATTGCTCCAGTGAGTTCACAAAAGGGTGGGCTTGCAAACTGTTTGTGTTTGGGAAAGGATTCATTGTTTATTTGGCTGCTTTGTGAGTGTGTGTGCACATATGTGTCCCTTAATAAAGCCATGCTTGGAAATGCTAACAAAGCCTGACAAGGAACTTGTGGGGGCATGACCAATTACATTTTCCTTTAGTGGAAGGGCAGCTGCTAGGGAACCCTTTGAAAGGAAAAAAGGAGGATGAGGAAATGACTGCTCTATTCAGGGAGAACTGCACTGCTTTATTTTTATTGGGGGGGATGGGAAGGTCTCCAGGCTCTACCCCCAAAGTTCCCAGGTATTTCCTGAGTTGGACCTGACAACCCTAGCTATCAGCCTCGGTGGCTGAGGGGAACCTCCACATTCAGAGGCACTAATCCTCTAAATCTCAGAGCCAGGAGACAACATCAGGGGACGGCCTCAGCCTCTATGCCTTGTTGGTGGACTTCCAGAGGAACTGGTTGGCCACTATGTGAGACAGGATGCTGGACTAGATGGGGCATTGGTCTGATCCAGCAGGGCTCTTCTTATATTCTTATGAGGTCCTGGTGGCAAGGAGGCTGGCAGCTGCAGCCATGGAAGGCCACCTAGTTTCAGTGACAGTGGCAATTCTGGCAATTTCCGGGGGGGGCAGACTTGGCAGCAAGGAGACTGGCAGCAAGAAGGGCCACCTGCCTTTGGTGGCAGCTCCTGCAGTAGTGGGGGACAGGCTTGCCAGGTGATGTGGGTGCTGAGAGCTGCACTTCGGCAGCAGCTTTGGCAGTGGTGGAGGAGAGGCTGACCTGGCAGTGAGGAGGGGAGTGCTGCAAGTACTTCATCAATGGAGGAGGTAGGGACATTGTTCTTGGGGGGGGCAGGTAGGGAGAGCAGCAAGGGTGGGGGTAGGTAGGCAGAGCGGTGAGGGCGAGGAAGGTGAGCGGAGTGCCAAGGGCAGGGGGTAGGTAGGCAGAGCAACAAGTGTGGGTTTTGAGTGGAATGCTAAGGGTAGGAGGGGGAAGGCAGAGCAGCAAGGTGGCAGTGAGAGGCAAGAGTACTGAAAGGTGACCGGGGGCGATAGAAGCCAGAGGACAAAGCAGTGACCGGTGGTGGAATTTTCCCGTGAGCTTCTTACAGGTCACCACTTGTGTGATTGTGTGTGTCCAAATGTGTATCTAAATGATGTACTCTGTAAGTATAAATTCTGTGTAACTGGAATGTGAAAACTGTACAATATTCGGGCACAACACGAAGGAATCTGAAAAACGACATGTGAAAAAAATGGAGAACTGAAACACTGTGCGGAATACTACTTAAGCAGGGAACGTTTGCTCACCCCGAACAACTAAGTCACACATAAATACCACTTTTAAGCAAGATGAGGGTTATCTCCGGGAACCTTTGAATGAAAAAGGCCGCTTGGGAAAAATAACCACAGAGGGTCTTGTTAAAAGGAGAAATTCATTTCTGCTTTGCTGAACACATTCACTGAACTCCTTTCTGTTGTGACCCCTCACAGCTTCCTGCTCTGGCAAATATGTATACAGGAAAAGATAAAAGAAATTAGATTTCGCATTCCGATAATCAGGCTTTGTAGCACACTGCAGTGTGCTCTGAAGACAGAGGTGTGTTAATTGGCATCTTTCTTTGTATCATAGTTCATATTTGGATTTGCTCGATCAGGGTTCAAGCTTCTGAGCAGCAAAAAGACATATACCTCTAACAGATTAAGAACACTTCCCTAGGAGTAAGCCCCATTGAGTTAGACCTGGATAGGATTCTGGGTAGACCCGCTTATGATTGCTGCCTAAATACACGAGAATTGCTCAGAAATATGGTTAGATAGGAAGTGGGGGGGGGGGAAGCCCACATAACTGACTTGGAGCGTAATTAATATAAACTATGTAAAATCAGTCTCGAGGCATTTGTTTATTCTGCATATTAAAAAAAAGGTCTCGCTTCAATCCTTCAACAGTCTTGACCTGATTTTAGAAATTATGTGCATCCAAGAGGCTAGACAGCTGGATCTGACTCCCTTCTGCCCTTCGTTCATTCGTCTCTTTAACTGATACCAATTACTATTTTGCACTCTCTTGAATTCACAGGCTTCCTGGAAGAGAGGCCAAGCAGAGTGGAAAGCCCAGTCCCCAATTTCTGGGTTCAGGAGTGGGAACGGAATTCAGTGGGGCTTATTTCCTAGGAGGTACGTTTAAGAATATGCAGTCCACAGGTAGTCCAATGCCCATTCTCTAGACATTTATCATAAACTTGGTGAAACCGATATTCACTTGTAATGAGTAATGTGCACACACACACATGTAAGGCACAAGGAGGCTTGCTTAGACATCATGTGAAACCATGGCTTATTTTAACTACAGTTTGTTTGGGAAACCAGGATTTGGTGTAGTGGTGTAGTGGTTAAGTGCATGGACTTTAATCTGGGAGAACCGGGTTTGATTCCCCACTCCTCCACTTGCAGCTGCTGGATGACTTTGGGCAAGCCATAGTTCTGTCAGAGCTGTTTTCTCAAGGACCGTTCTCTCAGAGGTCTCTCAGCCCCGCCTACCTCACAGGGTGTCTGTTGTGGGGTGGGGAAGGGAAAGGTGTTTGTAAGCCATTCTGAGACTCCGAGTGAAGGGTGGGGTATAAATCCAATCTCCTCCTCCTTCTCCTCCTCTTCTTCCTCTTCTTCCTCTTCTTCTTCTTCTTCTTCTTCTTCTTCTTCTTCTTCTTCTTCTTCTTCTTCTTCTTCTTCTTCTTCTTCTTCTTCTTCTTCTTCTTCTTCCTCTTCTTCCTCTTCTTCCTCTTCCTCTTCCTCTTCCTCTTCTTCTTCTTCTTCTTCTTCCTGATTGTTCAAGTCCTGTTTTGCCTGGACAAATGCTAGTTCTGTTGCCTTGATTCTGGAATCTCGGTAGCCACACAGTGAATGACGGCACCCTCAGGGACAAAACCATGCATTATATGAAATGATAGCTAAGGCTGTACTTCATAAAACAACTTCAAACCATGGTTTCAGATTAAGGCTCAATGAATTCTAATAAATCATAGGTGGTGGAGAGGTCCAGATTCAGACAATCACACTGACCACAGTTGCCCTATTTACTGAAAAGGAAGCTTTTTTAAAAGAAAGAAAGAAAGAAAGAAACTTTTTGGCCTTTTTTGAGAAAAAGGGGGGATTGTCTTCCACTCAGGTATACAGATCTGCTGAGTTATTCTATGAAGACACTGTGGGGGGTTGATGTGAAAGGTGATTCACTGCATATGTGGAGAGCACTGGAGAAAGTGTTTGAACATAGTCACCAGCAGGAAGCAGTGGCACTAAGTCTGCCAACTCTGGGTTGGGAAATTTCTGGAAATTTTCAGGGTAGATTCCAGGGAGGTGGGTTTTGAGGAGCGGCGGGACCACACAGCAGTTTAATTCCATAGCTGCAACCTCTAAAGCAGCCATTTTTTCCCAAGGCAATTGTAATGCTGGGAGATCTCCATGCCCACCTGAAGGTCAGCAACCCTATGTGGCACAGAAAACAACACTACCTTTCAGGCTTCATTGAGTTTCTACAGAAGAGAGGAGGAGTTGGGTGAACTTGCTGGCTTTAGAAACTGCAATTCCTTGCCTGGCAAGTGGTAAGAAGCAGTAGGAACGGTGCGGGTGGCTTTGCTCCTCCACTACTACTATTGATCCATGTTTCCGGCTCATAATTTTACTCCATACCACCATCTTCCTCTTCCCTTACTTCAGGCAGGTGCTGCCTACTAACTGAGTTGTTTTTTTTTTCTCTCCTAGGGGAGAGAAACTCCAAAAGCCCACAGGTTTTTCAGCTATTTAGCACATTTGCTGTAACTATAATGAGTTTGTGGACATTTTAAACATGGAAAGGTAAAGATGTCCTTGCTGGATTGCCGAGAATACAGTCTCAGAAGAGTGTGATGTCCTAGCCTAGTGTGGGGAGCAGTTTAGCAATGTGTTGCCAAGGCAAATTACACCCTTCTAAACCCCATGATTTCAATGGACTAGGAAGGGTAAAGCTCTGTTTTGGACTGCCCGTTGGTCAATCATTAGCTCAGTCCTTGCCTAGCAGTTTGGCTCTTGTGATTAAAAAAAGTCAACTCTTGCCTTTTTAAATTTTTTTTGAAACATCATGATCCAGGCCCATAGGTACAGTGGGGCATCTCGGGGCTAGGCCCCCTGACTTACTGGCAAGCCCCTCTGACTTCCCATCCAGCCCAGGGCCCCTGAGTGGCGGCAGGTGTGGGGAAGGAGCCAGGTATTCCTTTAATTCGATTACCCAGTGCCCCCTCAGGAATTTAAATGCCCCCCAATTTAAAAAATCCTGGCTATGGGCCTCTCATGATCCAATACTACATGTAGAGAGTTACAGTGCAAAGGGGTGTAAAAAGCAAAGTAATTATTTTCTTCTCTAGTCTACATTGTTTACTTATATTGTTTATTATTCAATTAAACAAAACTCTGTGTTTATACGGCTACTTTTTTAAAGGAGTTGTTGTTTTAACATCATCTGCCTTTATGTAATAACATCTCTTTTTTTAGAGGTGTCCTCTTACATTCAGCGCTGTGTTCCTTTTGAGTAAATACAGGAGTTTAATTAAACTATGGTTTCACATTATGCCCGAATAAAAATCTATAGTTTTATAGAACATTAACTTTTGCCACAGTCTTTATAGGACAAATTTTATTCTCAGTTTTTAAGGCCTTTGACCTTGTAATAAAACGTTGTCAATGTGGCATCCAAGACAGGTTACAACATAAATTAAAACTGATAGTGGTACATCAATAAAACATGAAAATGTGTGTTTTTTAAAGCAAAAACTGCAACAGCAACAACAACAACACACACAGCAAAGAGAAAACGCCATGACTGTAATTGAGCCCACAAAAACCTGGTGTTCTAGCTACCAAACAACTAGTCATATATCATAAGTAAATAAGAGATGCCATGCTGGGTTAGACCAGGGCCCTGATCAGACATTGTGTTTTATGAGCATTGAGTGGTCTTATATTTAAACTGAAGGTATTTATACCAGAGAATGTCATTCAAACATCACACCTGTCACCTGCCTCAGCACACAGTTGCTCCATGGTTGAGTGTTCACACCTCCTGCGCTGTAATTGCAGAGTGCATGTGCAGGTGCCATTTTATAAAAAATAGCTGTTTGTGTATGTACATAAGCAGCTGACCACAGCTATTTCCCCTCTGAACACGCATGTGCATTGATGATTAATCGCAACACAGTGATCAGACATCAGGAAATGTCCAGTGAAACTACTTGGATTAGCTACCGTTGGACTTTCTCCATTGGCGGCAAAGTCAGGGGTGAAGACGAGTGGCCTACAAGTGAGGAATGCTATACAGATGTGGTAGACTGGAGAAGTAATGACATCAGAGCTAACAGCTTGTCTGATCGTGGCCCAGTAGTCCATCAACAAGCTGCTCTGCTGGGCCATTGAACAAGCACAGAGACCAAGGCCTTCCCTGATATTGCCTCACAGCACTGGCATTCAGACGTTAGCTGCCTCTACGGTTCCCTTTAAACACCACTGGCTAGTAGCCATTCATGGACCTATCTTCCATTATTCTGTTTAATCCTGCTTTTAAAGCCATCGATGCTTATGGCTATCGCTATCTCGACTGGCAGTGAATTCCCAGAATTTAATTACTCCTCTCACCTCTGCTCCTTCATGTGCAAAAACTTTTATACTAGACTGAAGAGAAGACAACCTTGTCAAACAATTTCAGAATGCAAAACACACTTTCTGTAAACTGAGAGCATGCCGATGATAAACAGAAGTTCCCCTGGGATGTCTAGAAGGGTAACACCTATCTTCTGACATCCCCATAATCCTACTTGTTTTCTTCACAGACTGAAGCAGTTCTTAAATGCAAGTTTTCAGCTGCAGAAAGTTAAGTCCTCAGGGATACCATGTAAGAGTCAGACAGGGTTCAATATGAAGCAGTCCCTTTGTGGGCAAGATTTCCCGGAATGAGCAGTCACACTAATTACAGCAGACAATGCGTGCATTTTAACCCGAACCCTGATTTAAGCAAACAATGTCTGTTAGCACTTTGCCCAGACACATTCTTGACTCTGACTTCACTTTTGCCTCATTAAGCATGATATTGATATATTTTAAGTGACCCACTAATTACGGTGATGGCCTTAAGTGACACTAAAATCCTGCTTTCATCCCAGCTACAAAGTGGGGGGGAGACGAGACCAAAGAGCAATTCTACCAACTTCTTTATTTCAGCAGCTTTTAAACAGAGAGTCACAGATGTCCCACAATATCCTAAAAAAAAAAAAGGAACTAATAAAAGATTTGGCAAAATGGGAGCTGGACACAGCTGCTAATCATGGCTTGATATTAAGTGCATGTCTGGAATCTCCCATGTCCCTACCTCCCACGACTCTACCTCCTCTCCTCATCAGCAACCAGCCCATCAGGCATTTTCAAAGCAAACTATACTTTAGTATTGCATACACTCTGGGAAACGATGGCTTATGCTTTCTTTGCAAATCAGGATCAAGCCATTGGCTTGAATCCAGCCTAGCAATTCTGCGGGCAAAAAGTTTTCTGCCAGCAGAGCATGAGTTTCTTACTTCCCCCCTCAGCCCAGACATTCTCGGCACTTTCCAGTTACCTCCAAAATGCCATGGAACAAAGATAAATCTAGGGTTGCCAACTCCAGATTGGGGAAAAAAAAAAGCACCTGGATATTTGGGGGTGGAGACTAGAATGGTCAGGGTTTGGGGAAGGGAGGGGCCTGAGCGGAGTATAATCTCTTGTGATTTCAGGACATCTGCAAGCCCCACCTGGAGATTGGCAACCCTCGATAAATGTTATCCCCTTCTCGGCTTAAAGCTCAAAAGGTGGGTTTCATCCCCACAGTCATGCTGGGGAAAAGTGTCTCTCAAGGGTAGCACAATTTTTTATAGTTACCAAGGCCATCAAAACGTTGTCAACTGATGCCCATTGGGATATGCACATTATAAAAAAAAAATCTACTTTTTATTTTCATTTCAATTTATGCTGTTGGGCACATTGCACTGGTTCTGCTGCTGGCCTTGCAAACATGTCCCCCCCCCAAACACACTTCACTTTCTACTGCAGAGATTCTCTGGGAAATTCTGCTGGGCTTGTATTGCAATGCAATTCCCCTCCCCATTGGAAACAATGAAGGATTGGAGCACCCTGTTTGGGTGCCCATAGAATTGGACCCCCACAGGCCAATCAGAAGAAGAAGAAGAAGAAGAAGAAGAAGAAGAAGAAGAAGAAGAAGAAGAAGAAGAAGAAGAAGAAGAAGAAGAAGAAGAAGAAGAAGAAGAAGAAGAAGAAGAAGAAGAAGAAGAAGAAGAAGAAGAAGAAGAAGAAGAAGAAGAAGAAGAAGAAGAAGAAGAGATTGCATTTATACCCTGCCCTTCACTACCCAAAGGTGTCTCAGAGCAGCTTACAAACTCCCTTTCCTTCCCCTCCCCACAGCAGACACACTGTGAGGTAGGTGGGGCTGGGAGAGCTCTTGACAGAAACTGCTCTTTTCCAAGAACAGCTCTTATCAGAACTACGGCTTGCCCAAGGTCATCCAGCCAGGTGCAAGTGGAGGAGTGGGGAATCAAACTCGGTTCTCCCAGATTAGAGTCCACACACTTAACCATTACTCCGAACTGGCACTACACCAAACTTGGGGTCCTCTTGTGGAGAGACTCCAGCAGCTCTGCTGCAAATTTGGTGCCTCTACCTCAAACTGTCTCGCCCCCCAATCGCTGAATATACCCTAAGAAATTTGCTATTGAGTATAATGGAGCTGAATAATCTGTCCTTATATATATTTGAATTTTGGTTCCACAACATTCTATGCTTGCCACAATTGATTCGACACAAGAACTGGCAATCAGAAGATGCTGGCCGGGGCTGACTGGCTGCTTGGTAGAGTCCCGCCCACATCAGCCCCGGCCAGTATCTTTTCCTCAGCCTGCTCCAGTCCTCTGACAGGAGAGGACCGTCTGCAGAGAGAGTGCAGGGACAGGCCTTCAAGGCCAAGGCAGGTGAGAGAAGCCCTTCTGCCCCCCCCCACACACCATCCCCTCGGCCTTCTATGGGTCCAGTCGGCCAGAGAAGCCCCTTCTGCCCCCCCACACCATCCCCTCGGCCTTCTATGGGCCCAGTCGGCCAGTGAAGCCCCTTCCGCCCCCCACACCATCCCCTCGGCCTTCTATGGGCCCAGTCGGCCAGAGAAGCCCCTTCCACCCCCCCCACACACCATCCCCTGGGCCTTCTATGGGCCCAGTCGGCCAGAGAAGCCCCTTCCGCCCCCCACACCATCCCCTGGGTCTTCTATGGCACCCCTCACACACCATCCTCTGGGCCTTCTATGGGCCCAGTAGGCCAGAGAAGCCCCTTCTCCCCTCCCACACCATCCTCTGGGCTTTCTCTATGCCCAGTAGGCCCAGAGAAGCCCGTTCCGTCCCTCTTCCCTTTCTTTCCCCCCTTTCCTTTCTTCCTCTCTCCTTCTTTCTTTCACTCTCCCCCTCTTCCTTCCTTCCTTCCTTCCTTCCTTCCTTCCTTCCTTCCTTCCTTCCTTCCTTCCTTCCTTCCTCCCTCCCTCCCTCCCTCCCTCCCTCCCTTGCTCCCTAGTAGCCAAATAAAGCTGTATAGTATTTGGAAATCTCTATATGGCTACTGAATAGATGGTCTATTTGGTATTCAGCTTAATAGATTCCTGAAAAAAGCTGAAAAGACAGTTTTTGGGGGTCTGGTTGAGAAATAAAAATAGATTAAAATCTTCTAGGACTTTCTGTAGCTCCCCAGCTGCTGTTTCAGGAGAAAAAGGAGTGGATCCTATGGATTAGTTGGGCTAGCAGTAGCACCTTCTGTTTCCATTGGGAAAAAGTCAGCGGTGGCAAAGTGCATGGCATCCCTTAAATACAATGTGCCCTCCTGTAGTGAAAGAACTTCTTGTACTGGGGGGAGGTACCTTCCCCAATGCAAGAAGTTAATCCACTAGGGGAAGGCACATTGCATTTAAGGGATGCCATGAACTTTGCCACAGCTGACTTTCCCTGGTGTAAAAGTAAAGGTTCCCTTGCTCGAAAGCCAGTCGAATCCGACTCTAGGGTTGCAGTGCTCATCTCCGTTTCAAAGCCGAAGAGCCAGCGCTGTCCGAAGACGTTTCCGTGGTCATGTGGCCAGCATGACTAAACACCAAGGTGCACGGAACGCTGTTACCTTCCCACCGAAGTGGTACCTATTTATCTACTTGCAATTTCTTGCTTTCGAACTGCTAGGTTGACAGGAGCTGGAACTAGAGACAGGAGCTCAACCCGTCATGCGGCACCCGGGTCTCGAACTGCTGAACTACTGACCTTCCACAGCCTGCAGTTCAGTGTCTTAACCACTTGAGCCACCGCAGCTCCTGATGAGCATGCCATAATTAAAGGTAGCATATCTGGTGAGCCAGTCTGGGGATTAGTTCCTTAATGCAACAAACTATTCAATCTCCTTGTAATGGTATGGAGAGAAAAAACCTGTCAATCCCCATGATCTGGGATGACAGCCCCCAGATGAAAATGGCGGTCCTCAGGATTGGAATGAGTGCTTTCCCAGAGCTGTTTCACCTTCCAGAACAACCCAAGCTGCTCTAGTCAGATGCAAGTCCCTTTTTATTCAATGAGCTTAATCCCAGGAAAAAGGATTGCACCTTCATTTTACTTGCAGAGACACTATTGGACTCATTTCTGTATTTTTATTGGGAATTGTTCTCAAGTAAACCCACACAGAATTGCAATCTGTGGCTTTTGTTAGCACAGTTTATTAGTATTATGTGTAGACAGGACAAGTGCAAAATTGAGAGACAAGGCTAACTGGGTAGTATGGCCTAGTGGTTGGGGGGCTGGTGTGCTATCTCCTTCCAGCCAAGGAAGATGGGATTGTGGTTGAGATCTTTCCAGGGATCTTTTGGCCTCCCAGTCCATCTTTAAATAGGTCTATGCAGATAAAGGATTCAGCCTCATTCTACTTGCAGACACCATATTTTAAACCCATCCCTTGTTCTTTTATATCCATTCCTGGTTTTATAGGAAACTAGAACCACTATGCTGAGGTCCTCTGAGAAACAGCTAAATTGTAAGCAATTAAACCATGCTAGCTGGCTAGGCTAATCTTAGAATTCATTAATAAGAACAACAAAAGGTAAAATCTACTTGAAAACTAATTTATTTTGGAAGAGAGGTCTAAATATGGTTGCAGAGAAAACAATTATGCCTGTTGAGCTGTGATATCAAGATATAAGAGACAACATGCATGCTTGAAACCTGAGTGTGTATAAATGCCTCCAGCCAGCAAACACCCACGGACAGCTCACCAATTATTTGATAAATCAGTGATATATTTGCTCCTGGTGATTATGTGGTGATCTGATCCCACATGAGCATCCCTAATGTTCTTCACTAAGAAACACTCATAAGACAGCCTTAGGTAGTATGACTGCACTGTTGTATGTATATATGAGAGTGAACACCATCTGTCTAGCTGCAAATCAGAAAGCCCCTGCCCCCCTTAACAGCTTCATCCTATCCCCTTTGAGTCCATGGATTGGAATTCAAGGCCATGGATTAGATCCGCCACAAAACTTTCATTTGCACTATAGTTCTTGTGCAAACAGAAAGCAAGACATGACCTTGGTGTCCACTTGCACATAAGCAAATTTATTGTACCCCCAACTTGCATTTCTACTTGTGCAAGATCTTGTGCGACCAATTTCAGGGTACTTGGTATTGCACGAGATCTTGGCAAGTGGGACTGCCCTAAATCTATTTATGTTTCCACAAGCACACTGCTGGATCCAAGCCATTCTTCAGCACATTTTCTTCAAAGTCCCATTACTTTTCCTTGGATCCATGCACGCACACCGCCTTATAAATTCTGTGGAAATCAATTTCACAATGTATTAAGGGGGTTTCAATGCCTTTGGCTTCGGTTATTCATATTAAAGCATTTAATCTGCTTTTAAAAGAACTGCAGTGAGACTCAATCGGACATATGTCTAGTTTTCAGTATCTCTTTTTAGCTTACAACAGACTTTGGGAAAGTTACCTGGCACAAGGAGCAGACTGCTGCAACTGGGCAAGGAGCTCCATTTTATCAAGTGGCTTCTGTACTTAGGGTTGCCAGCTCTGGGTTGAGAACTACCTGGAGATTTGGGAGGGGGGGTGGAGCCTGGGGAGGATGGGCTTGGGAAAGGGAGGGACTTCGGCATGGTATAACGTTGCAGAGTCCGTCCTCCAAAGCAGCCATGTTCTCAGGGGAACTGAACTCGGTTGCCTGGAGATCAAGTGTAACAGCGGGAGATCTCCAGGTGCCACCTGGAGACTGGCAAGCCTATCTGTACCCAAAGAGCAAGTGCACCTTGACTGGATCAAGAGATCCATGCGTGGAGTGCCCCAAGGCTTTCTCTTTAATTAGTAGGCACATGGGGACCCATGTGTACTGGGACAACAAACATTGGTCAGATCAAAATGACCCGCCCACGACCCTGGCAGATGTACGTCTTCTTTTATGGTGAATGCAGCGATTTAGTTCACCAACCATAAAGGTGCAAATGCAGCTGCAAATTGCAACCACTGAACACAACAACAACACATTATTCAGTGTCATGTGGATGCAGCCTCCAGAACCATGGATAGGGACTGCTGCAAAGAAGAGACCACCCCACATCCTTCTTGCACCAGCAGAAAAGCTGGCAGGATCTAAGGGTTTAATGAGGACCGGCATGGTGGTTAGAGTGTCAGATGAGGTCTTGGGACGACTGGGTTCGAATCCCCGTTTTGCCATGGAAGCCTGCTGGGTGACCCTGAGGCCTTCACAATCCCTCAGCCTAACCTTCCTCACAAGATTATTGTTGTGAGGATAAGGTGGAGGAGGGGAGAACAATGTGAAGAAAACCACTCTGGAAGAAAAGCAGGATATAATTTAAAGAAGAAGAAGGGGAGGAAGCAAAGATGGATTCTTCCATTTAGGATAGAGCAGTCTGAGCTGTCAGCACTGCTGTATATAAAGATGTAGAAGAAGAAGATAACCTTGTGGATATTTTGTTGCGCCTGCGTATCCAACACAGTGTTCTCAGGGAGGCCATAACAAACTCAGATGAGGGGAAACCAAGACAGATGGCAGATAACAACAGGGACCATAAGTCTACCTGACAGTACTGTGGAGAACTGAATTTTGTGTGGAAAAAAGAGACAGTGTGTTCCAGACAGCGCAAACAAACACAGTTCATTTGGAAGCCTGAATCTCCATGAAATGTCTGTCAGTGGTGTACAGCTATCTCATTAAAGTAAGACACCACAAAAGCAACCAAAAGAACCCCCAACCCCGAAATATGGAAAGGGAAGAGAGTTCAACCACAACCAGTTCCATTCTTGATTCACCACAGGTTAAGGCTGACAAATGATTAGTATCATTGTGGGGGGACAAAAAAAAATGTTTTCCCAATATTCCCCCACAAAATACTGAACCAAATAGACACACAATTAAGCCTACCTAGCTTATTGTCACACTTTCTTGTTTTACTCGATGGCTTGTCAAAGGCCTCACTTGTCAGAGGGCAGGAATTGCTCAGGAGGCATGTGAAGCAGGAGACATAAGAACTCTATTCACTCTATTCTTGATGCACTCTATTCTTGGTGCTGGAGGGGGCAGCAGTGGGAGGGCTTCTAGTGTCCTGGCCCCACTGCTGGACCTCCTGATGGCACGTGGTATATTTTGGCCGCTGTGTGACAGAGTGTTGGACTAGATGGGCCGTTGGCCTGATTCAACATTGGCTTCTCTTATGTTCTTATGTTCTTAACACATGCCTTAACTTTGTACTTGAGCTTGGCAGAAGATCTGTGACATGGTGCAAGCAGTTGTGAACCAATTTATGCATCCCATATGACCTGCTTTATCTCATCCATTGGGGGGGGGGAAATACCAGCATTCTTGACAACTGCATGCTCTTTCCCTTCTGAGCATTTCTAGCAAATTGTTTCCCTTGCCAGAATCCTACTGATTCGGACCATTTTTTTTTATTTTTTTTTGGCAGGTTGCAAGCAAGAATCATGCCCTCCACAGTATGGACTGCTTTGACAAAAGAATCATCCTTTCCCCCCAATGTAGTAACTGTTCAAACTCATGAGAATACATGAGAAAACTAGTCTTAGTGAGGTTGATAAAAGGGAGCACAGACTATGGCAAATAAAATGCAAGTCTGTGATCAGGCAAGCAAAAAGGGAATATGAGGAGCATATCACAAAAAAAATTAAAGGCCAACAATAAAACTTTCTTCAAATACATTAGAAGTAGGAAGCCAGCCAGGGAGGCAGTGGGGCCCTTGGATGACCAAGGGGTAAAAGGAGTAGTGAAGGATGATAGGGAAATGGCTGAGAAGCTGAATGCATTTTTTGCCTCTGTCTTCACTGTGGAAGAGGAGAAGTGTTTGCCCACTCCAGAAGCACCGATTTTGGGAGGGGGTTTGAAAGACCTGAATCAGATTGCGGTGACAAGAGAGGAAGTCCTCCGACTGATGGACAATTTAAAAACTCATAAATCACCAGACCTGGATGGCATTCATTCGAGAGTTCTGAAAGAACTCAAATGTGAACTTGTGGATCTCCTAACAAAAATATGTAATCTTTCTTTAAAATCTGCCTCCATTCCTGAGGACTGGAAGGTAGCTAATGTCACTCCCATCTTTAAAAAGGGTTCCAGGGGAGATCCAGGAAATTACAGGCCAGTCAGTCTGGCATCGATACCAGGTAAGTTGGTGGAAACTGTTATTAAGGAAAGAATTAGTAGGCACATTGATAAACAAAAACTATTGAGGCAGACTCAGCATGGGTTCTGTAAGGGACGAACCTGTCTCACTAACCTGTTACTGTTTTATGAAGGAATGAACAAACATGTGGACAAGGGGGAACCAATAGATATTATTTACCTTGACTTCTAGAAAGCTTTTGATACAGTTCCTCATCAAAAGTTCCTAAGTAAGCTCAATAGTCGCAGGATAAAAAGGACAAGTCCTCTTGTGGATCAAAAACTGGCTTATAAATAGGAAACAGAGAGTGAGTATAAATGGGAAATTTTCTCAGTGGAGGGTGGTAAGCAGTGGGGTACCACAGGGATCAGTACTTGGTCCGATGCTTTTTAACTTGTTTATTAACGATTTGGAATTGGGAGTAAGCAGCGAAGTGGCTAAATTTGCAGATAACACGAAGTTGTTCAGGGTGGTGAAAACCAGGGAGGATTGTGAGGCACTCCAAAGGGATCTGTCAAGGATGAGTGAGTGGGCGTCAACGTGGCAAATGGGGTTCAATGTGGCCAAGTGCAAAGTGATGCACATTGGAGACAAAAATCCTAAATATAAATACATATTGATGGGGTCTAAACTGGCAGAGACAGACCAAGAGAGAGATCTTGGAGTCGTAGTAGATAACTCAATGAAAATGTCTAGACAGTGTGTAGCTGCAATAAAGAAGGCCAACGCTATGCTGGGGATTATTAGGAAGGGAACTGAAAACAAATCAGCCAGTATCATAATGCCCCTGTATAATTCATTGGTGCGACCTCATTTGGAATATTGTGTACAGTTCTGGTCGCCACATCTCAAAAAGGATATTATAGCATTGGAAAAAGTGCAGAGAAGGGCAACTAGAATGATAAAAGGGTTGGAACACCTTCCCTATGAAGAAAGGTTAAAACGCTTGGGGCTCTTTAGCTTGGAGAAACAACGGCTGAGGGGTGACATGATCAAGGTTTATAAGATTATGAATGGGATTGAGCAGGTTGAGAAAGAAGTACTTTTCTCCCTTTCTCACAATACAAGAACTCGTGGGCACTCCATGAAATTGCTGAGCAGTCGGGTTAGAACAGATAAAAGGAAATCCTTCTTCACCCAAAGAGTGATTAACATATGGAATTCACTGCCACAGGAGGTGGTGGCAGCTACAAGCATGGACAGTTTCAAGAGGGAATTAGATAAACATATGGAGCAGAAGTCCATCAGTGGCTATTAACCACAGAGTATAGATGGGAACTCTCAGTCTGGGGCAGGTGATGCACTCTATTCTTGGTGCTGGAGGGGGCAGCAGTGGGAGGGCTTCTAGTGTCCTGGCCCCACTGCTGGACCTCCTGATGGCACGTGGTATATTTTGGCCGCTGTGTGACAGAGTGTTGGACTAGATGGGCCATTGGTCTGATTCAACATTAGCTTCTCTTATGTTCTTATGTTCTTATGCTCTTGCCCCCCAAGCCGGAATAAGGAGACAGACAACAGTTGGGGTACTAATGGGCCACTTTATTGAACTAAACAACAAAACACAAACAGCAAGGGCAAGGCAGGTTTCGGCATGGCCGAGGCCAGGGGCAGAAGACCCCTCTCTCACCATGATAACTACGGTGAGCAACCCCACCCCAGATGACAGCCAAGGAAATATGGCTCGCATCTGTTCAGCCTGGCAATCGGCTAATTGCCGGGGAACCACCCCTGGGCTGCAAGGCTCAAAGAAAGGCAAATCCCAGCAATGTCATAGGTGATCTGCTTTCCCCACCACGTGTTGCATGGCCCAAGGACTGTACTGGCAAGACCCCTATGCCCCCAAGGGGTTATAGCCGGTGCTCACCATGCCACAATCTGTATGGAATGAAATCTTGCGAACCAAAAGGGTTAAGCTGACCTTATATATTATAAAAGTACAAAATTTATTAAGGTGTACACATATTAAAATATATATGAGTTTAAAAATATAAATTTCCAAATATCAGACCAATAAAAGCATATCAAATATTAATACACACATGGGTCAACACTTTCCAACTGAAGACCAAAGGCATTTCGGCCTCAAAAGGCCTTCCTCAGTGGTAACTATTACAACATAGTATAGACACACATTCAAGCATATGTATACAAGATCTTTAGTACACTTGTATAACGACCAGATGTTGTATCCTGAAATTATAAAAATAGAAGGAGGGGAACAAGGGAAACAAAACTCAAATTAATATTTCAAATGTATGCCAAATCCTTATTAGTTTCCACAATTAATGATTTCAACCTATAATTACCTTATATGTTTTGTAATTGGGTCACTGGTATTAATGATGGGCCATAGGTATAGCCATGTCCATTCCAATTATTCTAAATAAAAACCACGACATGAAATAATGAGATCATTATATTAATCGTTCCAATTATGTTTTTAAAGTAATCTAATCACTGGGAATAATTAAACTGACCAACAAACCTGGTAACAGAGATTTCATAAGTCTGAATGTGTGTCACTCCATCAAGGTAAAGATTCTGTTATAGGCTGCTGTGTTGCCTTCCCATTAATGATTAGCATTAATAAACATTTGAAGGGCTGTCATGTAGAAGCTGGAGCAGATCTATTCTCTCTTGCTCCGGATTGCAAGACTAGATCTAATAGGTGGAAATTACAAGGGAGTCGTTGCCTGCTAAATATCAGGAGAAACTTCCTAACTGTAAGAGTGGTTGAGCAGTGGAACAGACTGCCTCTGGAGGTGGTGGATGCTCCTTCGCTGGATGTTTTTAATCAGAGGCTGGACGATCATCTTTCGGGTATGTTGTAGGGCTATCTTTTGGCTAGGCTCCTGCAGAGTGCAGGGGGTTGGACTAGATGACCTGCAAGGTCGCTTCCAACTCTAACATTCTATGATTCTATGATTCATTTTTGTTTATTCAAAGATATCAAAAATTATCTGAGCCAGCCTAGGCTGGGAGGGCAGGATAAAAATTTGAATAAATAAATAAATAAATAAAACTAGATTTTTTTTTGACAAACAGTTTTCAATCCCTTGTTATTTTTTAAAAAAAAAGCTTTCTACTAAGTTTAGACAGTCATGTTTAGAATTTATCTTTGTTTTTGTTTGTTTTATTACACTTATCCTTTTCTCTTTTTTTGAAAGGCTGACATGAAAAGAAAAGTTGTTAGAGCTTTAAATTAGGATCAGAAAGATCAGACTTCAACAGTACCATCCTAAGCAGGTCTACTCAGAGTTCTACTCAAGGGTATTCGGGGGGGGGGGGCTTACCCCCAGGAAAGTGTTTTTAATATGACATTGCCAATCTCCAGTCTGCTTTGAAGCTAACCATGTGGCTATGGATCAGTCATGTTCTCTGAGTCTCACTTACCTCATGCAGTCTTTGTGAAAAAATATGGGATATGGATGGGATATTATGCTGCCCCCAGATTCTTGGACAAAAAATGGAATAAATCAATGGAAAGATTACTATTTCCTTCCAATGATCACTCATTCATCAGGTCTACCCTGTTGTGTGGCTCGCAGTGAAATTCTATATAAGAACATTAGAGAAGCCATGTTGGATCAGGCCAATAGTCCATTCAGTCCAACACTCTGTGTCACACAGTGGCCAAAAACTAGATGGCACCAGGAGGTCCACCAGTGGGTCCAGAACTCCAGAAGGCCTCCCACTGTTGCCCCTCAAGCACCAAGTATACAGAACATCACTTTCCAGACATAGTGTTCCATCTATATGTTGTGGCTAATAGCCACTGATGAACCTCTATTTCATATGTTTATCCAATTCCCTCTTGAACCTGTCTACACTTGTGTCCGCCACCACTTCCTGCAGCAGTGAATTCCATGTATTAATTACTCATTTGATGAAGAAACCTAAACAGAATTACACCCTTCTAAGTACATCGAGGCCAATAGTCTTTAATGGGTTTGACCACACTTCCTATGGCACTATTAGGCACAGAGCTATAACCTTGGTTTGAAGATAAACATAGACTGATGAGCTCCCATGCCAGCATGTAAGAAAGCAAAAGCCTTTAATCTCCATGACATGCCCAATTTCACCTTAAACTTCCACAGATTCTATATTTACAAATCCATTTCACTACAGAATGAGGCTTTCTTAGGTTAGACTTTGTTGTGTCAGTTCTCATATAAAGAAAGAAAATTCCTGGAGGGTTATTTTTTGCAACTAAATGGGTGAGCAGGAACATTTAGCTTGCAGTCATGCATTTGGCAAGAATATCAATGTTATTCCAACAAAGTTCATGGCTCTGTTATGAATGAAACTTGCAAGACAATGAAAGAATCATGGGGGAAAGTACACCAGTTTTTAACTGTCTGAAGTAAAGTACCCATATCCACACGTGGGTACCTGTGTGCCACTCCTGAAACAAAGCCCTTTTAGACATCTCTTTCCTTTGCAGCTGCATTGTGACAGTAAAATTTATGGGAGGCTGCATCAACTGGCAGAACCTGAGTCAAAGAAAAAGTCAAAGCCCACTAAACCGAGGGAAATATGACTTTGGCGAAACGTGGGCAAGCAAACAAATGTTTGCATAAATGAGCCGCAGTTATAAGAAATGGAAGTTTTTTCTGTTCAGGCAAACCAACTTCAGAATGTTCTCATTAAAACATTTTACTCCCCCTCCCCGCAAAAATAAAATAAAATAAAATAAAAATAAAGTTTTCTGGATTGGGACCACAGCAACTTTTGAAAACAGTGTCTCAAGCAGGTTAGCATGATCTCTCAGGCCTGTGGGCTGGAGACAACAGAACATTTCTATTGGTGCAAGAGTTCTTGCACAAGCAGAAACACAAGGAAGCCATTGCCAAGTACATAGTTTTCCAGTCACCTGGACTCTGGAGAGCTCAGGCACTGCACGTTTCAGTGACAGCCCACAGAAGAACCTCCACCATTATGAGACTCCACTTCACAAAAGGGGCCTCCTTTATCCCTGCAGCAATCGAGGTTTTCCAAGGAAAAGCTGTCACCCAGCTCTTGTACGGTTCCCAGCTCCGTATTTATAAAGAAAGGCACCCACTGGAAGCAGGACAATCTATGTTCCTACAAATGATTTTCTGAATCCCTCAGTGTATTCCAAATGCTCTTCCCAGGCTAGAGGCTGGACTGATCTCCTTAGAAGCATGTATGTGGCTATGCCCATCCACCTATTGGCTAAAACTCATCTTCAAACTGATGAGTCTGGTACCCTTGATCTTTGCTGACAGCCACCTTGCAACCTGGCTAAGAGCAGTTGAGGGGAAACTCCAGGAGCACGGCCTCTCCCCTCAAGCTTGACTACATCTTGGCTATCTAAAAGCAAAACAAGCAATTAAACAGCGGTTCTGGGACCATGCCCTACAATCGGATAAGGCACAGATACAGAAATATCCAATTATTCTGCAACATGCCAAATGTTTTCAACCAGCAGGCTATCTGGGATCCCCCGATATCTCTAAGTACTGAAGAATCTTCACCCTGTCACACTTTAATGCTCTACTTTCAGCCCTTCTGGAAGGCAGATACCATCATGTCCTGCTCCCTCAACAGCTTTGTCCATGTTAAACGGGGAAAGGGGAGTCCATTGAACACATTCCTCTGCACTGCTCATTCTGTAATGACATTCTACAACAGTATATTGCTCCAATTTTGTCATCTACACTGGGAAGTCTCTCTCCTCCTTGCAGAGTATTCTCAGGAGATAACCCACAAAGTTGCCAAACTTTGCCTACAAGCATGTGGGATACGCAAGCAGCTGGCTCTACCTGTCTGTTGGAGAAGGCTTTTTACTTTTCTTGTCCCCCTTCCTAATCTGTCTTCACTGTTTTATGCACTGCATGCATTTTACTAGTTGTTGATTTCTCAGAGCTGATCTGGTATCGAAATAAAGTTTCCAAGTTCATTGCCAAGTAGTCCTTGCACTAAGGTGATTTCATTGTGTTCCACTGTGAAAGGAGAACCACAGGCGCATACAGCTAGACAGTCTATGTCCTTTCAGCTGGTTTGGAAACAGAACTTTATGGTTAGCTGAACTTGAAAGTTTCCTTTTCCAGGAGGGTAATGCAAACATTACAATTGCTCTGAAGATCATGGGGAAACCATCATGGGACTGCTGAGGTAGCAAATGGGCATGGCAAGCCTTTGTGTGTGTTACATGCTGGCAAGTCACTTCCGATTTATGGTGGCCCTACAAATTAATGACCTTCAAAAGCATCCCATCATGCCTTGCTCAGGCCTTGAAAACTCAAGGCCATGACTTCCTTTATAGAGTTAATCTGTCTCATGTTGGGTCTTCCTCTTTCCCTGGTTTCCAGCAGCTGTCACTGGCTAAGAGTATTGTAGTTGCCATTAGCTGTTATTACCACTATTCATCTACTACTTTATGGAGAATGCCACAATCTCTGGTCTCCATCCTTCCAACTGGAAGGGAGCTTTTGCAGGACTGGGTATTGATACTGGGCGAAAACAACAAGTAGTGAGTGAATTGACGTTGGCGAAAACAACAACTGGTAGTGAGTGGATTGACTTTTCCCATAATCCACACTACAAGGGGGAACATACTACCAGGTTGTTGTTGTTTTTTAATTTTATGTAAAAGATGTTGACAGAAAAGAGCTGCAAGATACAGCTCATTAGCTCCCTAATAATCGATAAAGGATTACTGTACAACCCATCAAGATTGGTTAGGAGAAAGCAGTTTGGACTGTGTGCCTCTTTGAGAATCTGCCAATTAAAACCGCTCAGGGAAACAGAGAGGAAGAAACCCTCAAGAACAAAACACCAAGTTTCTTGAGTTCACATCCCTTTCCCCCTCCCAGCCCAGCAAGATTGAGCTACGCTCTACTACTCCTCTACTACTCCCCCCCCGCTCCATGTTCTCAGATATGGACACCAGACAGGAGGTGGAATTTGGAGTTCTCCCAAAATTACAACTGATCCTCAGACTATAGAGATTGTGTCCCCTGGAGGAAATGGCAGCATTGGGGGTCTGGAATTGGCTACTCTGTCCTCCAATCTGGACTTGCAAATATGTGAGAAGGTCACGTAGTGTAGTGTGTCAATCTGAGGGGAAAAGGCCAGAGTACAGGGTGATAAAAACCGAAACGTAAGACTACTGAAAACAAATGACTTGATTCTCACTTCTGAAGAGCTTTTTCTTTTTTCCAGATGTGTTCTCAGTACCCTTATAATTAATACAAGTTGAGGCTTCAGATTCATTTATGGGCACTTTGTTCTGCTGCAAGGAAAGAAAGTGTGGGATTTTTTTCCATGGGAGGGAGCTGTCAAAGGGATAGAGCCACAGCTTGTAGCGTGGAGGAAAGAGTCATCACTAGTAACAGCTGAGAAACAAAGGCGATCAACCACATGCGTGGATGTGGTTACATTTACACACCATTGGAGACAATGGCACGGGCTCTTTTTGAAATAGAAGAGGGGGGGGAAACAGAATTCGGGGAGGGGAGTTAGAGGCCAGACTGGAACTTGAGCAAGACAAACCAAAGTTATATTTAGCAGCAGCAGATACATGTTACCAATTGGACCACAGCAGCCACCAGCTCCTCACAATCTCTGAAGTGCTAAAATCCAGACATCTGTAGGAAAGGGTTGCTGCCTAGCTCCTGGCTGAGGTTCTAGGCAGCATCTTGAATAGCTGCACACTAAGGAGGGTTTCAACAGGAACGACTTTTTTGAACCTGAGTCTCTTTGAAGGGTAAAGGACATGCCCTGCTTTGTATGAGACCTAGCAGGGTGCAGCTGTCTGAGTGGCAGACTAAGGCCCTTTCTGCACTCTCCTTTTAATCCACGTTCACTGCGGTGTCCTCCAAGCAATTCTGCACTGAAATCGAATCCAACCTTCTTTTTAATCCACCCCCCCCCCAATTTGAGTTCATTCTTCTTTTTATTCTGGGTATTTCCCCCCATTCTGCATCACATTCCCTCCCTTCAGTGGTCCGCCCGGTTTCAGCCTGCTGTTGTCCCGGGTTATTTGGATGCTGTTTTGCCCTGGACTTAAATTGCCTCGACTCGGGTCCTTTCCACATTTGCCTGCCACTCCAGATTTTCTCAGTGTTCAAGTCAAGGCAATTTAAGTGAAGCTTGTTAGGCCAATTTAACTGTGATGCTTGTCAGGCCAATCATTTCCTTGTTCCCTCTATGGCTGCCAACTCCAGGTTGGGATATTCCTGGAGATTTGGGGGTGGAGCCTCGGGAACCAGAGTTTCAGTCACAGAGTCCACCCTCCAAAGCTGCCACTTCTTCCGGGGTGCCTGATTTCTGAAGCCTGGAGATCACTTGTGATTCAGGGAGAACTCCAGGCTGCCCCTGGAGGCTGGCAACCCTAACTGCTTCACAGGTATCTGTGGAGGCAAAATGAGGGGACGGGAGAACCATGTATGCTACCTTGAGGTCTTGGCCAAGATTTTTTTTAAAAAAATTGATCAGTTTGTTTGTTTTATTTTTAATATTTTCAAGTTGCTTTGAAAATAATGAACTGACAGAGGGGAATCACTAATTTTTTTGATTGTTGAGTCTGAGAATCAATACATGGAGGATTGTGCATTGTGAACATGCTGTGAAACTAGGACTGCCTCGGATTTCTTCACATTAGTGCACTGGATGACAACATCACTGCGAAGCCACCAAATTAATAGTGTTTAACAGAGGAAACATTTCAGTGAATCAAAAGCTTAGGACATTGCCACTTCAGATCTTTTAAGTCCCTTTTGTGATCTCTTGTCAAAAGCCAAATTGGCACAATTTCCCTTGCCCGAAGCATACAAGACCACAAATAGAACTGTTATCTCTACATTGGAATGTTGGTTCATGTTTTGTTTTGTATACAGGATACAAACTCTCTCTCTCTCTCTCTCTCTCTCTCTCTCTCACACACACACACACACACACACACACACACACACACAGAGAGAGAGAGAGAGAGAGAGAGAGAGAGAGATCAAATAGGCATACTTGGGCATTGGGTTACAGAATAGCCTCATTGTCAAAGTGTGAGATTTATTGCAGTACATAAGGAAGTGTTCTATGCCCAGATTAAAACACGCAGCATCTATCTGTTAACAAAGACTACTTCAACATTCTGAGTCTTTAAAGTGTTAATTTTAAATGAACTCCAAAAGCCACAAGCAGATTCCTTCATAATGCTTTCATTTGCCTCTGTGTATCCAAAAAGCTCCCAGACACATTTAATTTTGCAAACCATGTTTCAGTCAAGTACAACAGCTACTTAACATGCATGTTTCATCAAATCTTTTTTTGTTTGAGAGGATCATGGGCCACGAACACTCGAATCGACCCATCAACCCTAACCATATCAAAGGGTTATCAGCCCTAACTGAGGCCTACCTCATTCACTGATAAACTATTGGAAGGTAAGTATTTATAAACTGAAGAAACATTACAAATGACATAAATATTTTCATGAAAAAAGGATTTTTCATATAGTGAACTGTTTTTGGCTGTTCTAACAAGGAACTTGACATTAGGAATGGTTCTTTCAGCATGCTGAGCTTGTGGCCACTTTTGAAATTGTGTGAAAAAGTAGCAGTAGCTGCCACCACAAAATGGCTGCCATCAGGGGCAAGACTAGCTCTCCACTCTGGGAAGATGTATGGATTCTATGTGAATTCAATTTCCAATGAAAGTAGAGGGTCCGCACAAGAAGAGTTGTTGAGACTAGAGATGTAAACAAGTCTGTGTCTACAGCCAAGGTACAGATATAAGGCTATTCCATGCCCATCCAGGATGATCTCAGTGTTTTGCTAGTGATTCAACCAGTAATGACAGTCATTCAGCCAGTAATTGGGGGGGGGATTTATGAATTTCCTGTGCGGGAGGTTGGACTAGATGACCCTGGAGGTCCCTTCCAGCTCTATGATTCTATGATTCTGTGAAAGCTCCTCCCACCGCCAATACAGCCAGAGTTGGATTTGCAGGGAAATAATGGATACTACAAAGGTTGCCAGCATAGCAAGCATTTGGGGGGCAGGGAGCAATGTCAAAGTCACTTCTGGTAACAAACCTTGTGACACTAGGAATTCATCCATCTTATTTTTTTTTTTAACCACTGAGATGGACAGATTCCTAGAGTGTCCTGGAGTCACTTCTGGGTGCAAACCTGAATTGAAGTTACATGTTCCCCATCTTTTGCTCATGCTAGAAAGAAAAGACACAGCAGTGCCCGGAGCCGGGGAGGGGAAACTTGCCCACTGTCCCCAGCAAAATGGTAAGCCGTCAGAAAATACACAGGCCAACTGACGGTCGGAAAATTGAGGCTTTCCCCCTGCCCCAGTGGCCCCGCTGTGTAGTGCCCTGATGGGACCTAGCAACGCCACCGACTTCCCAGAGTGAAGAAGCGGAAGATAGCTTTAAAAAGAAAGAACTGGCTGCGAACTGTGAGTTAAGGATCAGTTTGAAAATGGATTAAATGCACTCACCCCCTAATCGTACAAGCGCATGGGAGGAGGGAGCAACCCCCCCCTGAAGAAAACGGGATTTATAAAAGAGAAGAGAAAGGGGCAGAGTGAAAAAGCGTATTAGCAAAGTTACCTTTTGGGGACTTGTGGAAGGAGAGGAGAATAGACTGTTTCCTGAGTTGCGCGGCACAAGCTTTTAAAAGTAAACAATAAAAATGTTGGGGCAAAAGAAAGTCCCGGACAAACCGACAAAGAAGTTGAGAGGAACTTCCGGTTCTGGATCCCTCCCCTTGGAGCCAACTGTCAATCAACAGAAAAACGAGATGCTGCGCCCTCAACTGGACCAAATGCAAAATATCAGCAAAACTTTATGCAGTATGGAAAGTGTTCTCAACAACCAACAGAAACAGCTAACAGATACAGCTAAGAAGATGGAGAAGATTGCAAAAAAAATGCCTGATCTCGACGGAAGACACCAAAAAAATTAAGAAAAAGGTCAGCAAAATAGAAAAACATCAAAAGATACAGGGGAAAAAATATTGATGCTACAGGTGGAAAAATCAAACTTGACTCTCCATTTTCAGGGCTTAAAAGAAGAGGAAAAAGAAGATCTCAGAAATATTTTGGCGAATGCCTTGGCACCAATAACTGGCAAAGAAGCGCAAAAATTAAGCGAAGAGATGGATTTGGCTTATAGAGCCTATTCCAACTTTACAAAGAAAAATAATTTGCCAGCAGAAGTGGTTGTCAAGTTTACCAAGCAACGTACCCAGAGATCAAATTCTAAGAGCGACTTCAACAACGCCCTTGAAGATTGGTGAGCAGAACATAAGGATCCTAAAAGATGTTCCATATGAAATTCGTATGAAAAGGAAAGCATATAAAGAACTGACCTTGTTCTTGCAAAAGTATCAAATTAGCTACAAATGGTGGATCCCAGAAGGATTGGTCTTTAAATTTAAGGATAAAAGAGAGAAGATTGACTCCATCTTCAAAGCTCAAGAATTTTTGAAGAGGCACGCCAGCTCAGAGGAAGATGCAGAACTCGCCAAATGGACAATGTTAAGCATTGAAGATGACAGTGGCCCGGAGGGAGGAGACAAAGAATCAGTAGATGGAAGAGCAAAGAAGGGCCCATTATATAATCTGAGAGACTTGAAAGGGAGACAACCCAAAATATAAACATTTGTTTGTGAAGCGTAAAGATGGATTATATCAATAATTAACCCCAAAGGACTTTACTAATCTAACAGGTTTATTTTTGACTCACAGTAAATTGAAAAGAAGATTGGTCAACCACGGAAGAAGCCAAGAACTTTATATATACTAACAAAAAGATTAATATACTAATAGTGACTTCATTCACCTCTTTTCTTGATCCCTCTATATACCCTTCCTCTTTCTGTATTAAAAGCAATAAAATTTTCTCCTCTTTAGGAGAGTTTTACAACAACAACAACAAAAAGAAAATACATAGGCCAACACAATGACACTTAGTGACACCACATTTGGGAACTGCCAACACAAGATCATTCATCATGATTCTATATGGCTAACTTGATTTTTTATGGGAATGTGGCTGATTATTTCTAGGTGGTCTGAAATAAGCCTAAGGGTAGAACTGTTTATTATTTAAAAAAAAAAAAAATGGAAGGCCACTCTTGGGATCTCCCACAGTCAGGGTTGCAAGTTCTGGATGGGGAAATACCTGGAGATTTGAGGGAGTGGTAGGGCTTGTAGAGGGGTGTTAGCCCCGACGCCATTATGAGGCTTTGCTATGGACTGTTTGCTGTTGCCACATGGTCTATGTACTTGCTAGACTGTAAAATGGATGCCAAGGGAGAAGCCCATAGAGAAGGGGAAAAGCTGTCTTTTTACTCTGAGGGACTCCATTGCATATCTGCCGCATGTCACATACATGGATTAAGGGCCATACAGCAGACAAAGGACTTTTCCTCTGCCAGTCGTTTGCATGATGAGATTAAGTGCCTGCCCCACCCGAGCCATACACACAAACAATGAAAGAACCATCCGCTACCTGAAGAGACCATCTGCCTGCCAGCCAGCTTCCTCTGTCCAGCCCCCAGGTATCCAATGGACAGTGTAGCCAATGAGATTTGAAATTGTCACTGACACAGCCGGCTGGGAGGGTCAGTAGGTGTATACCGCCTGGCCTTCCCCGCCCAGCACCCAAGACGCTATAAAAACGCGGTCTCTGGGTTTGCTCGCCCCTGCTGCTCGCCCCCTCTTAATCTCTTGAACCAACGCTCTCAAACCACGACCTCTGTCTATCCGCTTTTACCCTCTTACGCCCCCATCCTGTACCCGAACCCTTGCCTCGCTTCGTTCCAGTCTGCAGCTGAAACTATACACGTGTGTTATTAGCCGGTCTAAACCACGTGTCCCTTCTTCCATCCTTTCTACTCACCCTAACCCCATTCGCTGGAAGATTTAGGAGCCGTGCCTTGGAGGTAAATATCGCCCTCAACGAAACAACATTTACCTGCTCATGCAACTGTGCTATGTCTATCTATATTTCCTAGTTCTTGAATGTATGCGTGTATGATTTGCTATTGTTGAGTGTAACTGTTATTAGAATTGTGTATTTGAGTAAACTAAAACATTATTCTGAGTCCTGTCGTTCGCCTCTTCACTGGGAAGGTCCTGCGGCAGCCCATTCCTCCTAGACATAGACCAAAAGATCCCAAAATTAATTATACCTGTTGCGAGGTGCTCTACCCCTAGAGAGCATTTCGCCCAACAGGGGAGGCACTTCAGAAGGGTACAATGCCATAGACTCCACCCTCCAAAGCAGCCACTTTCTCCAGGGGAATTGATCTCTATTGCCTGGAGACAAATTGTAATAGCAGGAGATCTCCAGGCCCCACCTGAAAGCTGGCAATACTACCCCCCCCATAATGCCTACTGCATCTCATCCTGAGGTCTAGTGCTGTTGTGAGGAGCATTTCCTCACAAGTAATGTGAGTAAACACTGGGTGCGGATAAGGAATAATGAACAGAGCGAAGTTTGCTGCAAAAGCGATCTTGGCCTAGAAAGGATTTCGAAACCTGGGTTAGGCCAGGAGGGAGAAACCGAGAGGGCAGTTAGGCTACTTCTGCCGCTGCCGAGCAACAAAGCTTTTAAGCAAGGAGAGCTCCTGAGCAATCATCACAGAAGGGCAGTCCTCATCCGAGTGGAGCCATCAATCTCCGAGAAGTTGTTACACCGTGATAGCTTAATCCATTATGTTAAACTCCCCATTTTGATAGAAAGAATTATGGTTCATCCATCACGAGCTTGCCGAGACAAGGCACAGGAGGCAAAGAAGACAAGGGGAACCTGGCCCCAGTCCTAAGCTGAGCTCTGAAACCTTGGGGGGAGAGAGACGTTTGCATGCAAACCTGCTGCCTGTGCTTTAAAAAAATATCTCGAATTGAATTTCTGTTCTAATCACTTTAAACTAAGGTGCCTGAAGCAGAGAGGAAACTTGGCCTATTGGGAAGGTTACATTTCGGGAAGCTGTAAAAATTCTACCTCAACACACAGAGAGAGTTTCCAGGCCTCAGGGGCAAATTCTTTGGGAAGCAACCAGTTCCCACAGGTCAGGTAAAACTGGAAAGCTCCAGGACTTTCCCTTTTTTCTAACAGAAAGCAGGATTCTAAAAAGGGCACTTCACGGGTCAGTCATGCATAAGGTGATGCAGAAAGTGACTGCAAGCTGGGTTTTACTGAAAACTTGTAGAAGGGTAGCAAGGGAAGAATCGCTTTGGCTACTCGTTAGACTATCACAATCATCCACCCAACCTACCCTTCTCTCACAACACATGCCTGAGCAGATCTAAAAACAGAGAGAGAATTCCGGGATTGCCGGATTGCGTTTCAATAGAGTCAGCTTCCTTCCACATTCTGCTGCCAGCTATGAAGTGATCTGCAATCAAGCAGAGAGAATAACAGTCTTCTGAGTGCCAATGCGAACCTGTCCAGAGCTGTTTTCTCTGGCTGGTTAAAAAAAAAAAAAAAAAGTGCACCACCTCTTTTCTCTTCCCTGCAGGTACATTTAGGCTCCTCAGTTTCTCTAGACTGGTTTCATGTACCTTCAATGACAGTCAAATGTGTGAACAGACTTCAGCACAGGGCCTTGTGATTATGGCGATGAATGCTTGTACCCAGGGGGATCAGGTCTCCCACTATAGTGGGAAACCTCATGGCCCACCCACTGCTACAGTAAAGGAAGGAGATTGGCTTTATACCCCGCCCTTCACTTTTGAGTCTCAGAGCGGCTTACAAACTCCTTTCCCTTCCCCTCCCCACAACAGACACCCTGTGAGGTAGGTGGGGCTGAGAATAGGAACAGCTGTGCCAGAGCTTGTGACTGACCCAAGGTCACATCAGCAGGTACAAGTGGAGGAGCGGGGAATCAAACCCGGTTCTCCCAGATTAGAGTCTGCGCACTTAACCACTACACCAAACTGGAGCACGGGGAGATGTAGGTCCTTTCTGCATTTGCCTGCCACTCCAGAGTTCCTCAGTGTCCGAGCTGAGGCAATTTAACTCCACGGCAAAACAGCATCCAAATAACCAGGGGCAACAGTGGGCTGAAACCAGGCTGACCACTGAAGGGAGGTAATGTCGTGCAGAACAGAGAAAAAAACCTGGAATAACAAGAAGGCTGAACTCAATTTTAGTGCATAATGGGGGGGGGCCTGGATTAAAGCGAAGGTTGAATTCGATTTTAGTGCAGAAAGAGCCATATTTGCAAAAAAAAAAAAAAAAGTGTAACTGAAGTAATGCTAGGTCATCACATCGGTTTATGCTTTATACCATAAAGATTGTGCTACTGCTAGAACATGTCGGCATGATGGTCGGTTATGCGACTGGAAGCGATGCTGCACAATGACAAACCTTGCCCCTAAAGGCTCTCAGGAGCTGTCAGACCTTGGCCGGCAACTCTGGTAGTACCTCTGGGGGCATAAAATAAACACACATGAACACACGAAGCTGCCTTATACTGAATCAGACCATGGGTCCATCAAAGTTAGTACTGTCTACTCAGACTGGCAGCAGCTCTCCAGGGTCCTAGGCTGAGGTCTTTCTCATCACCTCCTACCCGGTCCTTTTAACTGGAGATGTCGGGGATTGAACTTGGGACCTTCTGCATGCCAAGCAACTGCTCTGTCACCGAGTCACAGCTCCTCCTCCAAAATGAAAATTTTCACTATTATAGCACTCATGGGACAAAAACAGGTGTATGAGCAAAGCCCCGTAGGCTCATTGAGTACTTTCCAGCAAAGGTGGGAGGGGACTTCTGCCTTTGGCCAGTATTCCATTTGTTGATGATAATTCACATGGCATTTATCTATGCCCTCATTTCTCCACAGCTGAGAAAGAAAACAGCACAGATCCCAAACAGTACAACTGGCAATCATAATGCATGAATAGTTCAGAGAGGGTTTTTTTATTATTTTTTTAAAAAGAAAACTTAAAAGATGCATACTTTCAGCTATATTATTTATACCGGGAAGGGGAAAAAATGTAGTATTAGAGTTGTACAAAATGCAGTGTAGCATCTAACCATAACCACAATAGCTTTGTTGGATTAGCAAGGTATATTTGTTATCCTAGGATAACTTCTCAGAAAGCAGGGTCAACAGGTACAATCCACCCAAGCAAAAAGATTTACCTTCAAATAATTCTCTGAGGGAAAAGGCTTTCCACTCATAATGAAATAATGTATCATCACTGAATCATTACAACAATAATAATAAAAGATAGCAAGAGCCTCAAGCAAGGAGGTGTGGTTCATGGAACAATTATGTAGATACTATCCCTGCCTACAGATTAAAAAAATCTGTGGTTGGCAGGATCCATAAGAACTGGAACGGGACGAGGATGGGGGAAGGTTGGAATCAAATGAGACACCAAACATTAATTCAAGGTTGAGGTATGTGGTACCTCATGGAATGCTCCTGATCACTGAAGATTAACTACAAGAACATCCGTCCTTCTTGCTTCAAGCTAGCTGACATTTGAACACCCAAATCAGCTTTGAATGTCTATAATGGTTTGTTGTCATTTCAGTAAAACGGAAGATGCAAAGAAGATGGGTTAAGGCTGACAGCGTCCCTTTAAGCCCTACATGTTCTAAATCTAATGCATGTCCCATAATAGCAAATCAGAATGCAGCAGTGCAAAAACTCTTAAGTTTCAAAACTTGTGTGTCATTTTTGGTGACAGTGTTAGTCTGACGAACAGTACTTTATATAAAGAAAACCAACAACAACTCAGAAGTCGAAACAGCATTGCCCTAGCTGAAGAAACTGGTACGGTCTAAAGGCTATTTAATCATAAAGTCATTCAATCTGATAACAAAATATCAAAGATGAGGGCATAACTTGTAGAAGTGAAAAAGGAACAACTTCTGGATATACCTTCAAAATCTTAGTTCAGGGGTCCTTAACGTGGTGGCCATGGAGCCGTGGTGCCTACTTATACTTTTTCTAGTGCCTGCCAAGGGTTGTTAGAAAGTGGGTGGGGTCAGCTTCTGATTGGCTCAGCAGATTTTTCAAATATTGCTTTGCGAACAGTTGCCACAACAGCACAAAGACCTTCACTGGGTGGATACACAAATATATATATACTATGTTCATTGTATCTTCATTTTACAAAGCAGCCTGTTAGGCTGAGCTTCTGCCTGAAATGTGGAAGAGTTACTGTCAGAGTTATGCATAACCCCGCCCCTTGACATTCTGTGGCTGCCACTGGCTCTTGCAGCAGCCATTTTGTGGTTGCGCCCACTACCCTGTGACGGAATTCCAAAGACACCCGGAGGCTCAAAAAGATTGGGGACCCTAGCTTAGTTTATTGAATTCTTCCACTAGTTTAAAGAACTTATGTTTGCCATAGACTTGTTCTGAATGTTGGAATATGTTCCAACGGTCTTTTTATGTATTTCAAATGACAACAAGAGCCAAATTCAGATGTTTAACATCTTCTTCAAACAACACATCCCGAAATATTTGGAAGACATTAGAGTGCAGAATGTATTATGACACAAACCATCCACAGATGGAGACACTGCTTTTCAATGGTAATTTCTTCAATTGAAAAGGCATCTTTTCGTCTTTCGGCAATGGCCATAGGAATTGTTTTTAGAAAGTAGCAGCTAAAGCAGTGGAGGATCAAGGTCATATTTCCTGAGATTTGGGAGGATGGATCATCAGTCAGCTGCACACATGCTTTGAATAGCTCTTCCACTTAAACAAACAACAATCTCAGGTAAGCAGAGGTTAGAAAGGTTAGAAAGCCCTGTGCACATGAATGTGTAGAGGGGCTGTGGCTCAGTGGAAGAGCCTTTGCTCTGCATGCAGAAGGACCCAGGTTCAATTCCTGACATCTCCAGTTAAAAGGGCCAAGCAGCTGTTGATGTAAAAGGCCTGAGCCCTTGGACAATCGCTGCAAGTCTGAATGGACAGTATTGGACCAATAGTCTGATTCAGTATAAGGCATTCCATGCCACTAACGAGCAGCGATAAAGAATACTGGGCTAGACAGACCCATGCTTCATATGTTCATTCATCATAAATCAGCTTAGATATGTGCAGACAACTATTTATGCAAGGGGTTTAATTTAGATAAGCAATATTGTATCAGAAGAAACTAATAACATGAAGTGCAGTAGCCACTTCAATAAGCAAGGATCTCCACATCTGCTCCTGTATTTTCCATGACTATATTTTTTTATATTGCATTTCTTCATGTGCGTAGGCCACTAACATTAGCAGCTAATGTTACACACTAGAGCTGGTTTATAGCATATGAAACAACTTCATTTTACAGCATCCCTGGGGACAATCAGGGTGTATTTGTTCAGCAAAAATATGGAATGTCTTGGAAACTGCAAAAACTAATTTGCCCTACAGATGTTTCTAAGGTGTTACAAGTTCCAGTCAAATGGTGCATTTGAAGCTTTGCTGGCATGACCAGCTGGTAGGCCAACCACAAATCATGTTGACAGTGTACAGCAAAACCCTTCCGCTATTAAGCCTACAGTGTGTACCACCTATCATGGCTGAATGTGCCCACCATAGTGTATTTTCTTCTGCTGCTTGAACCAGGGCCAGCATACCCAGCAGGCAGAAATCTATGGACTTTTAAAACCAAATTAGAAACTGGTGTGTGTGTTTTGTTCTAGTATTTCTATATGTGCACTCATTCCCACACTTTGCTTCCAACCATGTCTCAAACTTCAAAGCTGTCTTTCATTAGTGGTAATCAAGTCAGTAGATAACGGACACCAGCACCACCTCTTAACAAATTACACACAACCCCCTCTTTAAAAAAAAAAAAAAAAAAGCAGGTGTCCAACCAACATAAGTCACATGGCACCAGGGCTGGTAGCTCTGGGTTAGGAAAAACCCAGAGATTTTGGGATGCAGCCCAGGGAGGGTGGGGTTTGGGGAGGAGATGGGACCTCAGTAGGGTAGAATGCCATAGGGTCCACCCACCAAAGCAGCAATTTTCTCCAGAGGTTGTCTGGAAATCCACTGTATTAGCACCACTTGGAGATTGGCAAACCCAGGGGTCATTTGGGGCCGGAGCATGCTGGAGCACTGCTCCAGAAGCCCTGCCTGGCAGCCCCACCCCCATGCTCCAAGGAAGGCATGGGGAAGCATTTAAATGCCTCCCCACTCTCCCCCTGGCCCTGCCTGGCTCATGCGCTGAGGCAGGCGAGCCAGGAGAGGGTGGGGGGCTTCAGAAGCAGGTCGGCTGGGGAAGCAGAAAAGGGGGAGGCATCTTCAAAAGCCTCCCCTTCCCTTCACCAGCCAGCCTGCCAAGGCGGTCTGGGGGGGGAAAGCGAAGAGTGAAGGGGTTGATAGTTTAACCCCCTTCTCTCTGGAGTCACGCCGCCATCTTTCCATTGTATTCTATGGCCCATAGAATATAATGGAATGATGACTCTAGAGAGAAGGGGTTAAACTTGGCAGGCGGGCTGGAGAAGGGAAGGGGAGGCTTTTGAAAATGCCTCCCCCCCTTTTTGCTTCCTCTTCTGACATCACTTCCGATGATATGAGGGGGCGTGGCATATGCTAATGAGCTCCTGCAGCTCTTTTTTCTACGAAATAACCCCAGGGCAAACCTACCTGGCACCCATGTGGACCATGTCAGTGAAAATTTCCCAATTCAAGAACATTTAGATTAACAGAATCTTCTGTTGTTGTTGTTTTTCTACACAGAGCAAGCTTCAGATGAAAGTAAGATGCCAATCACATGCCTCTTTGACCCTACAGCAGTCAAGTGTTTTAGTCAACCCTCCAAGTTTTTGATTTATGCATTTTGCCTAGGGTTCTCCAGCTGCTGGCTTCTAGACTCTCAGGTTTTCCTTCTTTCAGACAGAAATTCAGATAATTCAGATGCTAAGGAATACTGAACCAAGCTTCATTCAGAGCAACCAATTTCAGAAAAGATATAATTGTTCACAGGTATGCCCTAAGGATAACAGGAATTCCTGATTTAATTCCATTGTTATTTTGAAAGATTGCTGTCCTGTGCTCAACTTTCCCCAGATTTCAGCTTGACTAGAAGCACTTCTAAAATGAATTCTGCAATTGGAGAACGTGAAATCTGCTGCATCTTTGACTTTCTGCAATTCATTTGAACCTCTATTTCCTCTGCACACTATAGCAATATCCATGTGTGCATCAGTAAAACACCACGAAAACAATCTTCATGTGGTGGTACAGTCTAGATTATTCTGGGGGACATTTTAATAAGATGCTACACAAATAAGTAAAACATTATACACACACACAAAGAATCCTGATTCAACGATACTCACACCTGGATTGCTTTTGGAAGAAGAAGAAGAAGAAGAAGAAGAAGAAGAAGAAGAAGAAGAAGAAGAAGAAGAAGAAGAAGAAGAAGAAGAAGAAGAAGAAGAAGAAGAAGAAGAAGAAGAAGAAGAAGAAGAAGAAGAAGAAGAAGAAGAAGAAGAAGAGATGATGATGATGATGATGATGATGATGATGATGATATTGGATTTATTCCCCACCCCTTCACTCAGAGTCTCAGAGCTGCTTACAATCTCCTTTCCCTTCCCCTCCCCCACAACGGATACCCTGTGAGGCAGGTGGGGCTGAGAGAGCGCTTTCAAGAACTGCTTGTTCAACAACAACTCTGACAGAACTATGGCTTGCCCAAGGTCATTCAGCAGCTGCAAGTGGAATAGTGGGGAATCAAACCTGGTTCTCCCAGATTAAAGTCCACGCACCTAACCACTAAATTACTGCTAATGCATGTTCATGGATAAGAGGCATGAATCAACTTAAGGAACTGAAATCTTTGGCAAAATATACTTGCAGGGTGTTCTGTACAGAATTCAGAAATAAAGGAAAGGGGAGGAAAAAAAGAGGGTTCCTAATATGTTGTTTCCACTTTGGAAACAAGATTAGACAAATGAGAGCATTAACATCCTGAAATGATTGTGAATTGTGATAATTTCAGAAGCAACCCTAGCATAAAAAAAAGTCTCTTATGTTCTTAGGTTTACAAATGTCAGCTTTTCACATTATATAACTTCTGATTTCAGAAACAACGATGTCCAAGGCATAACAGTATTATTTATTTATTTATTTATTTATTTATTTATTTATTGAACTTTTACCCCGCCCTCCCACTGAGGCGGCTCAGGGTGGCTTACATAAAACCAGTATACATTTCAATATAAAACATAATTTCATTTAAATATAAATACAATTTAAAACCATTTGTATATCTTTGGTGGCGCAGTATGACGGACAAACAACTTGTGCTCTTTTAAAAGCAGAATGAGTGATTCTGAAATTTCTAGAATCAAATCACCTTGATTTTCATTGACCTGAACTCAAATACTGGTGATGTGAATCTAAGATAATAACAACAAGGCTCAATTCAACAAAATATGGCAACATTTATCCATATAGGACTATCCCATGTCGAATTTCTGCATGGCTGCAAGCAAAACCAGCCGAATGCCTTGCCTGCTAAAACCCTGCATTGAACAGATTTGGCAGCACATTAGAACTGCTGAATTTTGAGTAATTACATACTGGTAATAAAATCATTCCAAGCCAAGAACAAGATATGGTTTTAGCATGTAGATAGGTGACTCAACCTATGGTATCAGTCATCAGAAAAGGCTGAACAGATGCTGTGAGATGATACAATATGACAAATGGCCTGCCACCCATCTTATTTGTTCATTCAATGGTTTCTACCTCACCTTTCCCTTGAGGCTCAAGGTGGCTTACCATTCCAAACATTGGAGACATAAAATGCATGATAAAATCTCAGTAACCCCCCTTCCATAAGAAAATGCCTGCACAATTAAAAGCCTTAACTAATAAAACAGCCTTGTAGCACCTCCTAAAAACTTGTAGAGTGTCTCCCCCTCTCCACCTCTGGAAGCCTTTCCTACAAGGTGGGAGCCATTAGAGAAAAGGAAAGGGCTTTAGCAGATGCCTATCAAAAGTGTGGGGGGAAACTAAAAGGTTCATCATAGTTGGTGCCTGGGGATATATAACGAAGGACAGTCCTTTAAATATGTGGGACCCTGGATGTGAAGGGTTTTATAGGTTATAACCAGGACTTTGAACTGAACTCAGAAACAGACTGGTAGTTGTTCTAAAACAGGTGAGATATGTTCCCATTGGCTAGTCCCTCAAAATAATTAGGCTGACATATTATGAACCAATTGTAGTGTCTGGGTCGCCCAAAGTAATTTGCATTACCAAGTCAAAAATAGTCCCCAGTAACCCACAAAATATTTTGGAGTTAGATGGAGGACTGCAACAATATACCAGAATGCCCAAGATCCATGCTACTTCCACTAGAAAGCATTCTCAATGACTCTTAAGTCAAATTAGTCTCTGTATGTGATGTTTCCTTCCATCAAACGAGATTCTCAAGAGGAAGAGTGCAATGGCTAGGACAGAGGAGGTTTTACATATTAGAAATACAACAGGAGCATTTGAGAAGTGGGGCCGCTGAATGGAGGGACAAAGATGGAGAACTGGCTGTTCCAAATGAAAATACAGGCTAGTGTATCAGTGCAATTGCAATGCTATCCATGGCAGTGAAGAGGAATATTAACTACAGGTGTCCATAATAAAATTCCTGAACCGAAGATATACATGAAAATTGTTGTTTTGCGCCATTACTGTGATTTTTTCTGGAATGATAACACAAATCTGAGATTCTTAGGAAACAAACAAAAAAACCTCCCCAAACAACTTTGTACTCTTTTTCACCTACTGGGGGAAGGTCTATAAAATGGAATTCTTTGCTCAATCTGCTTGAAAAATTAGAAGGTCTTTAAATTACAGGAAGGACTGTATAGATAGTGACCCCTCATATACATTCCCCATTGAAAATAATGGTCCCAAACTCCAGAAACATATGAATTTGAATCTTGAACCAGTAATGTCCTACCCCAAAATGAGCAATCATAGTAATTCTCCTCCCTCCAAAGCCCAGATCTGAAATTATAACATTTTTTCTCAGTGTACACCCCTAATCTTAACATTTGAAAGCAGTCCGGACTCTCCCTGTTTTGTAACTACTTAATGTCTGTTCCTCTGCATGACCGCTGAATGATTTTCAATGATATATCCATGTTAAGTAATGCAAACTTTATTTATTTTGGCATGTACATTTAGAAACTGAAAATTATACCCAAAACAAACTAGACACTCTATTCACCAGCAGAAAATACACACAAGAAAAATGATACTAGAACAGAATCAGATTATGACATAATGAACATAAGAAGAGACCTGCTGGTTCAGACCAATGGTCCATCTAGTTCACCCTCCTGTCTCACACAATAGCCAATCAGCCAACAACAGGACATAGAGGCTGAGGGTTTCCTCTGATGTTGCCTCCTGGCTCTGGGATTTAGAGGATTAGTACTTCCAAATGTGGAGGTTCCCTTCAGTTACCTTTGGCTAGTAGCCATTGATAGACTTGACCTCCATGAATCTATCTAACAATAACAATATATATTAACTGGACCGGTACGTGGATAAATGTGGGGTTTGTATCACACACGCACCTGTCATGAACTGTTTGTTACATGAGATTTACTCAACCCGCATATGAGGAACAATCAAGAGTACATTGTACATGGACACAATGAGTGTTCAGTGTAAATTGTGTACAGGCCTAATGCACAGAGGTTAAGAATGGGGGCAGCACATACAATCACACACTGTCCTCTCCACATGTGAAAATAATATGTGAAGGAGGAAGACACTGGGGAAACTGAAAGAAGAACCAGTGATCTCACAACACTAAGGTGTTTGAGAGCTATTGTGCTGAGTTTTACTTTTTAAAATAAATCGTATATATTTAAGCTTGCAGTGTAATGCAAATTGTCTACCTTGATTTCAACTCAAAAGTGATCATTGTTTGGGGGGAAAAGCTAGTTTATCATGATCTGAAACAAAAGAAGCAGAGAATGCAAACTGACTTCAGTTGTTACATTTTCCACTTGTTACATTAATCTAGCATGGCTAAAATGCTCAAGATGCAAGCCTTAGTGTGGCAATCATGTATCTTATGGCTAACTGACAGGAAACTACTATGGAACTGCTACTTAATAGGGCCCCATACGGCACCACTAATAGCCATAATTTGGACTCTTTAGTTTGGGAAGACAATGTTTCCCACCACAGTGTTGGAACACGTTGGAACTTACAACATTAAGTGTGGGAAGTAGTCTTACATCCATGTGCACAACTCTCATGGTTCCTGCTGCAGCATGAGAACTCATCCACACTGGAACCCCGACACAATACTTTGTATAAAATACTCTGTTAGAAATGAAGGTTCTTGCTTGCTTTCATAGGACTAGTTGCTGGCAAAATTTAGACTAACAAAGAAATTTCTCATCAGTTGTTATGGAGCTCTGGTGTTATGGTGCTCTCCTTCACCTTGCTCTTCCTTTGGGGCCTAAGCCTCTTCCACTTTCCTGGATTGTGGCTCACTTTGTCAAGAGTTCACATATTCAGCAACAAATCATCAAATGCCAAGTAAACAGGTGACATGAAATACATGCTTAGGTGATCTAACCCAAGTTGTGCTTTGAAAAGACGGCGGTAAAAACGAAAAGACTGTACTGCTGCATAAGAACGCTCAAGCCTATATGGCATATTTCAGGACTGAGTCCTGAGATTAAAACAAACAGAAACAAACTCCGATTTTTAGTGAGCAAATTCAGCTTTGTTCATGCCTCCAAACCGTTTCGATTCTGCTGTGTTCTCATCCCACCCAATGTCATGTTAGTTACTCGTTCTGAATGAGTCAAGATTATTCTCATAATGGTCTGGGAAGAAAGACCCAAGACATTGTCCCACACCACAGCTTGCCCTTTTATAGAAATGTTAGGATTTTTTCCCCCTCTGAAATATCTCTAATAATCAAAGCATGCATTGTTCTCTCTGGCCCATCAAGCTATTACACATCATTTTTGAACAAAGGTTCCAAATCACTTAGGGACAAGTTAGAGGTGACATCATTAGATCCAAGAACAGACAGCCCGCTGTCTTTAGAAGTGTAAACAGCTATTGGGCAACCTGATTCAGGCTTCAGTTTAAATCAGACACTGTTTCCTGATTTTAATGGCCCATTCCCACCCTAGAGCTGCTATCTGCTCCATCAGAATGAGTGGGGGGGGGAACATACATGGGTACTTGTAATTGTATGAATTCTCCATGGGACTAATAGCAGTTGGGGGTGCGGGACAAGAGGGGGGGATCATGCACAGAATGGGAATCAAATCCTGCCTTTCCCCACATTGCAATCCCAATCCAAAACAGGTTCTCCCAGTGTAGCTGTTTACACTTCTGAGAAACTGTGGGTCAACCGTTTGCATCTCTCATGCAGTCACAATTGGTTTGGCCTTTTGTCATTGGGCTTTGTTCAGAAAGAAGTATTAAGGCGAAGAGCAGTGTTGTGTTGCTCTTGATTAGTCACTAAAACCCACTCCAGGTTTTATAACATTCTTGCTACATTTGTTTCGGCTGACTCATTGAAGCCAGCACTTTGGATACAAGTCATGTTTGGTTTAAGGGCCACCTGATAACAATGATACCTACAAAAGCATCACATTTTAAATTAGCAACATCACATTTAAAAAAAATAATAATCTTTGTAATTAAGAATAGTGGGGTGAATGAACTCCAGAATCCGATGGATAATTGGGGGACCCATGGCCAATGCCTCAGAAGCATGAAGTAGAATAAAGAGCTGCAGATAAAGCATCAGGGTGCGTATTGAAAAGAACAGGGAAACATTCACATGGGAACAAAGGGGCAGAGGGCATCTTAATACATTTAGACTAAAATGTAGAGATTTTTCCTTCAGCATTGGAGGATGAAATTATGGAATACAGTCTTCCCGGATGTGCCGATGGAACAAAGAAATTCAATTACAGCATTAGTTAGATGACTTTGAGGGATATGTAGGGAAGGTGACACAGGACTCTCCAAATAGAAATTTACTTGGCACAGAACACATTTTGGTTTTCAGGGCTCCTTCCTGAGATTACCTCAGAGTCTCCTTCTCATACTTCTTCTGTGACACCAGAAATCTGATGTCACAAAGGAGGAACCAATGACACAGCCATTTCTGCCACCCATCACAGGAAACAGAATAATGCTGTTGAGGCTAGGAGTCACAGAGCTGACTTCTCCCACATAAACTGAGGCATTCAGAAAGGTTCAACAAGGCAATATGCTGCAGTATAAACCATGCTCCTGAGGTATCATCACAACAGACCCTCAGAGAGGAATGAACCACAGAGGAAACTGGAAATGATGTAAGGCCACACAAACACATGATGGAGCAAGAATTTTGGAGGGAGAACACTTGCATCAGTTGAGAGGAGGAATACTTAACCTTATTTCTTCTTCTGAATCAACCACAGCACACTTAGCACTGTCATTTTGTGATATATTATGCTCTGCACAAAGCTGAGCGAGTCCTAAAGGAAAGAATTCAATACTCTGGTCTTCTCAGAATTCAGAACTATGAAGGTGTTTCATTAAGACTGTCATCCTGGGCATGCTCAGTAAGAACCAAGTCCCACTGAACAGACCAATGTGTGATGTCCCCTTTCCTTTTACATACATTGAAATGCCTTGTCCCATGGTTGGCTGCACCTGTTCCCTTTTTACCAGCACATTTACCAAGAAGTCACATTTATATGGCATCACAGAGTGTATGCGACTCTCGAAATTCTTATTTACAAAATATATAAACCAAGTCAATCAGAAATCTGATATCATTGATTGGAAAGACTTTAAAGACTACTTAGAACTGAACTGGGATGTTAAAAATAAGTTACTTTGCTTTGATAACTATTAAGATTAGTAGTATAGTAAGAAATGGATAGTATTTAAAATGTTACCTAAGAGAGAGAAACAGAAAAGTAAAATGTTTTAATAGAAGATTTGATTATTGAATATGAGGTGAATGCAAGAGAATATTGATTGGAATTGTAATCGGGGTGGAGCATTGTTGGGAGCCGGGGGGGGGGAATTGTAGAAAAGGATATGTTAAGAATTGGTTACCATTTATGGAACATGTTATTATATCCTGATAATAAAAAAATGTTTTGGGGGAAAAAAAGAAATCTGATATCACAGATCATCACAGCTTGGGATGAAATTGTAGTGTGTCCCCCACCCATAACATTAATGATATTTGACAGAATTATTACTATTAAACTGGGTGTGGGAGATGATGGTCAGGTGTATGAAGGTGAAGTAAAAACAGCATATCATGTATCATTAGCACAAAGACATGCAAATCGGAAAGACGAGCAACGGAAAGGCTCAGTATAACTATATACAAAACCAAAGCAAAACTATCACAACCAAACACGCACAGAGAAGCAAATCTTTATACAACTTTAGTTTTAAGCTTGCAGGACAAGGATCATGTCACTTCAATGTTCTGTACAGCACCTAGCACAACACTACTAGTCAGCGCACATACAAGTGTAGGAACAAAACACAAGTGCAAGAATAGAGAAATAAAGGGAAATGGTGACAGGGACTGTTATTTGCTTTGCACAGCTCATTAAACAAAGGCATGGCTGATCTGAGTATGTGTTTGGATCACAGGATTCCAGAATGCTTGCATCACAATGACATTAAAGGAATCTCAGGTCTGTTTCAGCTTGTGTGCTGGCAGGGCTACCTGAACACTACATGTCCCGACTATAATCCTTTCTTCATCAAAGGCAAACTTCATGGAGCGCTGAGAGTAATTAACCGAGACCTGCTATCACGTGCCATAGAGGCAGCGATATATCACCCTCTTCATTGAGATGATGTGATTGGCTGTGCAGTGTATCTCCTCCACCAAATACACAAGGCCCCAAAATGAGTTTTCAACCACCTCCAAGACAAAGAGCGAGAGCTGGCAGGTGGAAGACAGGACTGGGTGCCATCTCACAAAAATCTAATCCCATGAAACGGATGCCAGCCTCCAAGTGGGACCTGGAGATCCCCTGGAATTACAGCTCATCTTCCGACTATAGAGATCAGTTCCCCTGGAGAAATTGGATGCTTGGGAGGGTGGACTCATGAGGTCCCTGTCCTCCCCAGGCTCCATCCTCAAATATCCAGGAGTTTCTCAACCTGCATCTGGGAACCCTATGACAGGGGCCAAGCAGCTCTAGGGACAAACTGAGTCTTTGCCTGGCCATCCGACACTACAACAACCAGAACCTTTGTTCTAAAGCCCCCTTGATTAATTACTCCGTAGTCTTGATTAGCATCAGCATTTAAGCCTGGGAAGGAATTGAAGTCCACCTTAGCATTCTTTCATGTTCTACTTTTGGACTGATACGATTTGAATTGGTTTGAATTTTCTACTGAAAAACAGTTCGGTTTCTCAAGCTCACATGCTACCTGCTCTCTGTTCCTTATTTGGAAATACACAGAGAACCTGCCACTTCTCCTTCCGTAAGTCATTGGACATTCCTGTCGACTGACCTGGCCTTTCCATTTTCTAAGTTCAAGAACAAAGGAATCTTTTGTTTTTATCTTCTACTTCAAGCCTAAACTTTAGGGGCTAGAGTTTACCCCACTGGGTACCAGTATGGTCTCTGTGTGTTGCTACAGAAGCACCCCCTCCGGTATACATTACGTGCTTCCCCTTCTGGATCTCTATTCAGACAAATGTTTGGGTAATTGCTTTGGGCCCTGGAAGCACACACTCCTGCCCTTCTTGGTGGTACTTTCTGCTGGGCTTTGCTTTTTGTATCCTCAAGCATGGTGCCTAGTTGTGTTAAGGCCTTCTGGATTTAATTTTGGGATCATGGTCTGCATTTTGTTGACGAACCCTTATTACTGTTGATGTGGTGCCTTGTCTCATAGCCAGGTGTAAAACCTAACCTAGCAGTCCCTTTAGGCAAGGATTAAGACAACTGAAAGAGGGCAGTTTTTCCTTGTGCTCAGGAGCCTCTGATGTGAGCTGGGGCTGAACCTGGAAGCAGGCTGTATATGTATAAATGTGTATAGGTGTACCTGTCCCTCTGATCCATTACATTATCCCTAGGCATCGTCATATTTGGAAAGCAGCCAGAAACTCAGGACCAGACGGTCCCAGGTTTATCTCAAGCATTTTAGATCAAATATCTTAGGACCCAGAGACAGGAGAGCTGCCAGCTGGATTATACCAGTCTAGGGCTCCAATCACATGCAGAATTAGCAGCACAAGAGGGATGAATGTCGGGCAGATTTTATGGTTGTGTTCACATGGGAACATCTGGCAAGCGTCCTGCACCCATCACCAACCCGTCTCGCCCCTCCGAAGAAGCAGAGTTAAAAAATACCTGGGAAAGTGCAGTAGCAAATGGGGTTGTGATGGGCCACAGATGGACGTCTCTGTGTGATCACACCGGCACGCTCTCATTGCGTCAGTGATCCCTCGTTGAAGCGCACCGGAAACAAGCGGCAAAGAATTGCGTCTGATCATGCAGTGGCACGTCAAATTCCTGTGGGGCAAATAGCCTCACTTTCCCCCCACGTTATCTGGCGTGTGTGACCAGGACTTCGATTAACCAATGTGTACAAATGTGTCCATACATGCACTCTTCCCCCAAATCAGGAGAGAGGGTAATTAGCTGACAGCTGCAATATAGGAGTCCAAAACCCAGATGAATAGACAAATAATGCCATAGGAAATGTTAACATGGCCTTCAGTGAACCAACACTGAATCTTGATACTTTAAAAAGTAAATGAGGCCCAGTATGTTGCAGGGGTTGAAGTGCTGGATTAGGATCTGTGAGACTCAGGTTCAAATACCCACTCTGCCATGGGAGCTTGTTGGGTAACCTTGAACCAGTCACACGCTCTCAGCCTAACCCACTGGACAGAACTGTTGTGAGGATAATATGGAGGAGAGGAGAATGTTGCAAGCCACTTTGGGTCCCCATTCAGAAAACAGCAACAACCAAGATATAAATAAAATAAATAATAAATAAACACTCATATACACACTGTCAGTGTCTACAACAGTATACTGCTGAGGCAACGTGTTACAGAGTTCACAGCATGTTATAGTTGTACTACTAAAACAAAACCAGATTGATCTGTGAGCTCTGTCTGGGTGGGAAACAACCTTTTGGAGATCACCGCGGAGTCACCAAACTCATGCTTGTTACCTTCTCTCTTTCATAGCCCACATTTATGCTCATTCACTTGGAAGTAAACTCTTCAGTGTTCAGTGGGACTTACTTCCAAGTGTGCCTTGGAGTGCAGCCATAATTGCACACTCTGTTGTTTCTATTATCCTCACTCCAAAATCATCGTGATAGAAAAAGAGGTGTGCTATTTCTACATATTTACCTGGCACGGTTTAATGCTGATTTTTCAGCACTATAGAAACCTCTTGTTAGCTTTGGATCCTGACCTGATTTCTCCGCTTTTCCACTTACGGGTTTCTTTACATTCTGTAAGACTCTTGAGTCTTTTAAGTTCAGCTTGGCAGACACCATTAATCTTTTGGCACTATAAAGGAACTCCGCAGAGTTCTAACAAGTCTGTGGCAAACTTCTTCTCCGTATCTGTTTCCACTTGTAAAGAGGGTAATTAGCTGACAAGAGAGACCAAAAGTAATTATTTGAAAACAAAACAAAAAAAGCACAGGTGACTGGAGGAAGAAAAGATTGCTTTGGAACTGGATACCCTCAGGGGAAAGAGGAACCATGTTTCCTGATCCACCTTCAACTGTCTAACAGGAAGTGGTTTACCCTTCTAATCTGAAAGGTTAGCGAGGGACATATGCAGCCATTTATATTCAGTGGATATCATAAGCTGGGCCTCACAACTATTCAGAACAGAGATCAGAAACAGCCTTCTGGTAGGAACCAAATGTAATAATGCAGAGAAGGAGATTAACCCTTATGTTACCACAGTGGGTGAAATGTTCCCATATATGAAGAGAGAGTTTCAAATAGTCTGTATATCTACTCAGGTATCAGAGGAATCACCTATATTTTAGCTTCAAAGCAGGAAAGCTTTGGCCTACAAAGTCCTGGAGGTCCACCTGGTGCACTATTATTTATTTAAAATATATATATTCAATCTTGTGACCTAACTGGCACAGAGGGTAATGAATAGTCATTAAAAACAACAACGATAACTGTAAAACTAAACAAGCGCAAGAGAAGATACACAGTCCCAGATTCACTCCCTAAAGAACTTCCCAATAAATCACTATAAGGGAAGCTACCTGGTAAGCCTCTCAGAGTTTCCTCTGTGACATAACTGAAAGGCTGAAAAGGCAGGTGCCATAACACATGAAGCTGTCTCAAGGAGACAGACCTCTGGTCTATCCAGGTGAGTATTCTCTACTCATGCTGGCGACCCCTCTCCCTGGTCTCAGGCAAAGGTCTTTCACACTGATGACTGCCTGATCATTTTACCTAGAGATGGTAGGAATTGAGCCGGGGACCTTCCACATGCAAAGCAGATGCTGTACTGCTTAGTCATAGCCCCTCCTGAATGTAAACGTAAATTATATACACACATGGCTTTGAGGGACCAGTTTATCAGGTGCAAATGACGTACCCTGACACAAACGGTCCAGGCTAGCCCTATCTTGTCAGATTTTGGAAGCTAAGCAGGGTCAAATCCAGTGTTCCCTCTAAGCTGAGTTAGTGTGAGCTAGCTCACAGTTTTTTTAGCCTCCAGCTCACACCTATTTGTCTTAGCTCAGAAAGAATGGCTCCAGAGCAAACTAATGCATGCAGTAGCCAAATCGCTCGCTCACAACTTTAATGTCAGTAGCTCGAAAAGTAGAATTTTTGCTCACAAGACCTCACAGTTTAGAGGGAATATTGGTCAAATCTGGTCAATATTTGGATGGGAAACCACCAAAGAAGCCCAGGGTTGTGATGTAGAGGCAGGTAATGGCAAAACACCTCTGAATGTTGCTTGCCTTGAAAACCCTACAGGGTCACCATAAGTTGCCTACAATTTGACAACACTTTCCAACACAATAAATGATGTACGTTGTTCATGCTGCTTATAAATACCATATCACATAATGTATAAAAACACAAGTAGAAAACCAATAGAAAAAAAATCAGAGAACAAAACCCGCTAATAAAATTATAGAGTAAAAAAAAATGAATATGGGACAAAATGAAATAGCCAACATTCACTTATCCCTACTCTCTTTTCTCTGTACCCCAAAATCCAAAAAATCCCCAGCTGCACAGGCAAATCTACCCCCATTCTGCTAGCATACACACTATTCTTCTTTGACCTTAATCAGCTTTGATTTAGTAGACCACAGAGCACAAATCTTTGAACTAAGGTATCCCCACTCCCAGTTGCTAAAGACTAAAAAATAAAACAACTTGGTTCTGTGAGATCTCAGGAGTTATTCTGTTCCAGAAGCAGACTATTACAGCTTTCTCTCCAATGTCAGTTCTGCAAACCTGCTGTCCTTAAAAACAGCCCATTAATATTTGTAAACAATACCAAGAGAGAATTTGAATATCCGATTAATTAAAATACAGACCTGGTGTTATAACTTACTAGAAATACTATGTTGCCCCATTTTTCATCAATCACTACAAAAGGTCCTGATACGTGTAAGAGCCAATTTGATGTGGTAATTATCCAGTGCCTTCAGGGGGAAATGATTTGTTATCGGAATGGAGAGTGGCCAAAAAGCCTTTGGTTTGCTTTAAGAGAGAATTTCAGTAGTAATAAACAATGGCAAACAGAAGGATGAAGTGATGAAGCTTGCAAAATTAGGACCCATTTGATGTGGTAATTATCCAATGTTTTCTTAGTTTCATATTGCATCACCCTTAACACAGGCAAAGCTACCCTAAGAAAGCACATTGATGATATTCAACACTTTTAACATGTTGAAGCGATTTCAGTTGGCTCTGTTCTGTGAAAACTCAAAACCAAACTATCATCGAAAGTTCACCTGAGCTAAATTGTCCACTCATGTTCCCAACAGAACCTATCAGGACAAGAATATGAGAAAGAAATATGACTCTTTAAGATATTGTATGATGATAAATACTCAGGGGAAGATCAAGTCATGACAAGATATTAAAGACAAAGGTATAAACATTCAGTGGTTGCTATATTATCAATCAGTTTCAAGATGAAAGAAGATCATCAACAATGAAGGTGGATTTTTAAGAACACCTGATTATAAAACAAAAACTGCATTTACTACGATGGATATATGAGTTATTGTTCCTATTAGAAACAGAAGAACAAGTGGAAAAATGTATGATTAAATGAATGCAGAACTTTAAAGAACAGATATCCAAGCGTCAACTGGAATGATTATGGGGAAAAGATCAAATTTACAGCTAGTCAGGGGTTAAGAGAAAATTGGTATAAAATGTTTTTTAGATGGTATATAACTCCAAAGGATATTGAGAAAACAAATAAAAACTACAAAGGAAAATGCTGGAAATAACAAGACATAGACGGAACCTTCTTTCATATGGGGCGGACATATAAAAAGCAAAAAGATATTGGAAGGAAATACATGGAAAAATGCAGAATATATTAAAGATCAAATTCCCTATAGAAGTCAATAATACACTATTAGGTATACAGCCTAACAAACTGCCAAAAATTTTGGAAGAGATATTCAAATACATGGTGACAGCAGCTAGAATTATCTATGGGGGAAAATGGAAACTAGAAGTTTGTTTGCATTTAGAAGAATGGGAAAATAAACTTGCCAAATGTGCAGCAATGGCAAAATTAACAACCTTTTTGAGAAACAGATCAATTACGAAATCTGAGGAGAGATGGAGTGTATACTATGCAAGCAAGGGACAAATTTAGAATGAGAAGCAGTTTAAAATATTGTATACAATGTACGGTAATGAAGCAGAAGACTGTGAATCAGTTTTAAATGTAACATCTTGAATATAAATGTACGTAAGGAAGTGGACTTTGGGGAGAAACATCTTTTTAATGTTCTTAAAATTGTGAGATACATAATAGACTTTGTGTTTTTGCTAAATTACTTACTTGTTAAAAAGTAATAGCAAAGATGCAGAAGAGGAAATAATGTAATACTAAGTAGCAATGACAAAACTAATAATGCAGCTACAAAACAGACTCGTTATGAAGTGTGAAAAGTAAAATGATGCACTTTCAATCTGCTTTCAATGCACTTTGCAACTGGATTTTGCTGTGTGAAACTGAAGTGGATTGAAACTGTATTATTTTGCATGTGTGAAAGTGGCTATAGTGATATAATTCACTTGAGCACCAAAAAGAAAATGCAGCGAGGGCAGTTTTATACTTATAATCTGCAAGGGGAAAGGTGTGGAAATTACACTGCCCTGCTGTTCCAACAAATCAATATCCATGCATGCATTCTTACTTCAGAGATCACTGCATCACTAACTGCTACTAAGTAATTATCAAACATCCCAATCCAAGCAGTGAAGGTAATTGCAGGCTCATCTGTGCTTTGAAGAAATGGTATGCATGGGTTCAGAGGGAGAAGAGATGTTGCTGCTTCTTCACTGTTGTATCAAGCAACAGAGTACAATTTGCCCCAAACAGGATTTATTGTAGGTGTTAGGCAATAATTGCTGCATCATTCACTAAGACACAAGAGGACCAGGTCAAATTTCCTCCCTTCTACTTCCTGTTTCTGGTTTTGGTGGTGGGAAGTGCCATCAAGTCACAGCTGACTGATAACAACCCTGTAGGATTTTCAAGGCAAGAGACCTTCAGAGGTGGTTTGATTGCCTGTCTCCACATCACGGACCCTGGTATCTCTTGAAGGTTTCCCATCCTGTTTTACCATACTATATTTCCCAGCAGACAGTGCTTCCAACTCTATTGTTCACAACCACTGTTACATCTAAGAACACCATACTAGACAATGACTGAATCTCAGGCTACAGAATTCCCAATTCAATTTCTAAAGAGCGACCCATTCTAAGGATGTGCTTTCTTTTGTGCAAGCACTCACCGGCCCTGGCTATTGCCCCACATAATGTGTAAGTGTGCACTAGAATGGATCCAAAATCCCCCAGCTGTCACATGTTGGAAGAGAGCTAGTGTGGTATAGTGTTTGAGTCCCAGTCTAGAATTTGGGAGCTGCAAGTTCAAATTTCCACTCTGCCTTAATGTTCACTGGTTGGCCATAAACCAGTCACTCTTTTTTAGCTTTGTCTACTTCAGAGAAATGTTGTGTAAATTAAAGTAAGAAAAAGAGAAACCTATCTGCTGCCCTGAGTTCCTATTGTGGCTGGCTCAAGGACCCCACAGGGCTCAGATGGTATTGGGGTGCAGCAAGTGGCTCGGCTCTAAGGAAATATGACTGGCCTAGGGAATGCATCAGGATGCCACCAGGAGAGTAGGGTTCATCCTAGGCACTTGCGCTGTTAAAAGATGACTGCAGATCAGAAGTGAGGAAGAGGGATGCTGAGCAGACAGCAGAGGCGTGGTGAATGCCAGGAGAAATTGATGTAGACCCAGTCAGGGACAGGATGGTAATGGATGGGGTAACACACACACCCTCCTCCAGAGGAGATGTGGCAGAAACCAGGAAAGGTTCCAGGGAACAGGGTGGCTGGAATGCCTGGGCTGGAAGTCTCAGAAAGCCAGCTGGGAGGTGCCCCATGGAGAGCCAGCTGGAATGAAGGCCATTGATGTTCAAGATGGTTCTCCAAGAACCCAGGCACAGGAGTGAGCTGAGACAAACTCTGGAGATGCCTAGTGGCCATCCAGCAAGACAATTGGGGCACAGAAGTGTGAACCGTGGAAAGAACTATATAGCCTAATGGGTGATGGGCACCTGGAAGAGAGGCCATTCACAATCTGAGTGAAGGGTCCCTGGTCTGAGGCCATGGGTGTCAGTGACCCATCAGCTACATTTCCCCCAATTTTTTCCTCCAAGGACTTTGGAGTAGCATACATAGTTCTCCCCCTCCTTATCCTCATAATAGCCCTGTGAGTTTTAGGGTAGGCAGGTATTGTCAAGCATCTAGAAAGCTATGATGTATGGATGGTGGTGCATTTGGTATCAGTGGGATCATAAGTTTCAGGATGGTCCTGTGGATCGGTGATAGAGCATCTGTTTTGCATGCAGAAGATCCCAGGTTCAGTCCCTGACATCTTCAGTTACAAGGATCAGGTAGCAGGTGACGAGAAAGGCCTGAAATCCTCGAGAGCCACTGACAGTCAAAATAGACAACACTGACCTAGATATTTATTTATTTATTGGATTTCTACCCTGCCCTCCCAGCCTGAGCTAGGAGATAGATAGATGGTCTGACTCAATCAATGATGAAACACTTGAGCTGAATGTAGGGTTGCCAACTTCCAGACAGGGCCCGGGGTTCTCTCAGAATTATAATTGGTCTCCAGACTACATAGATCTATTTCCCCTGGATAAAATGGTAGGGTTTTTTTTTTTTTTTTTTTTTTTGGGGGGGGGAATTCTATGACATCAGATCAATCATCACATCCTTTCTAAATGACCCCATTCCGCAAACACTGCCCAACCCAGTCTCTGCCCTCAAATCCCCAGGATTTTCCCAACACAAGAGCTGGCAACTGTAGTTGAGAGTAACTGGATCGGGAGGCACGCATGCGCTAAACCAAGTCGGACGCTGAAACTCCGAGCTCCCCCGTAAACTAAGGAATTTACAGCTCAAAGGATTGTAAACAGCCAAATACTGGCATATAACCAGGTGGGAAGATAAGAAGGATCCAAACAGCAGCAGAGTCTGGAAACAGCAAGTAAAAAAACCTTTATTTACAACCACTCAGTGAGATAACGCTCACACAGCAAGAGCCTAGCTCATTAAGCCTTAATTAAACAGCTAAGGATGGCAAAAAATATCAAGGAACTGTCAGAACAGATAGCAAACCTCCAGAAGATATTCCTAGCATCTCAGGAAAAAATTAGCGAAGAAATTAAGGCTGTACGAGTAGATATGGCTAAGATAGGGAAAGAAATTGCCGACATAAAGCAAACAGCAAATTTTGCCAGAGAAAAGGCTCTGGCTAATGAACAGAGGATTGGCTCCCTAACAAAGCAGATAAATGACCTCTCAGACAGGAATAGGAGAGCAAACTTGATTTTGACAGGAATCTCTGAAGAGGTTTCTAACAGGAACCTGGAAGACGTAGTTTCAGAATGGCTGACAACTAATGGAATCAGGATTCAGTCAGAAGACGTCGAAAGAGCTCACCGCCTGCAAAGAAAAGGCAAGGGAGGAGCCCCTCGTGACGTTATTATCAAGTTCTCCAGAGAAAAAATACAACAACAAATATATAAGGAGCTAAAAAAGAGGAAGGACTTGAGCTTCAGGGGCAGGAAAGTTTGGGTGAGACAGGATTTTTGCCAGGAGACACTTAGGCAAAAGAACTTAATGCGCCCCTATGCCCAAAAACTATATGCAAACAATGTAAAATTTACCTGGGGCTATCCTGCTTCAATCATAATATTCCAAGAAGGGAAGAGGCTCATGGCACGGAACGCCCTTGAGGCCAAAGAACTCCTTAAACAACTCAGAATAAACGCTGAAGACATAAGGGAAGAGGGAATGGAAGAAGAGCCAGAGGGGGAAGCAGACCCAGAAGAAGGAACTGCAGAGAGAGGAGAAAAGCGCCTCAGGACAGACTCACTAGAAGAAGACACCTAAAGGGAAGTATCCAAGTATAAGTTGAGCTAATGTTAATATTACAAGTATAAGGGGGAGGAGGGGATGTGTGCACCTCATGAAGTGGAGAGGGGGAAGGATTCTTATCCCCACAAGTCTACTCTACCACAGGGATGGGAGGGAAGGGGGAGGGGTAGTTTAAGAATATGCTTAAAAATCCCAGGGCCACGGGAACTCAAAGTCCAGAATCATAAAGAATATGGATAGAACAATAAGATTACTTACACTGAATGTCAATGGATTAACGTCAAACCTTAAAAGGTACAGGATAGCTAAGCTGGCAAAAGATCAAAAGATTGATGTTTTATGCCTCCAGGAAACACATAAGAAAAAAAAGATAGCAAGCCGTTGCTAAACGATCCGACTTGGGAGATACTAGCAGAGGCCAGAGGTGATGCCAAGGGTAAAGGAGTAGCAGTACTGATTCATAAGAAATTTAAACTAGAGGTTATGGAAAAAAAAGAGGATAGGAATGGTAGATATCTGTTAGTAAAGTTTAAAATGGATGATAAGAAGTATACCATAGTAAATATATATGCCCCAAATAAAGGACAAAAGAAATTCCTGGGTAAAATATTTAAAAAAACAAAACAATTTTCCGAAGGAGAAGTGATTATAACAGGTGACCTAAATATAGACATAACAAAAGATAAATCATTCAAGTTAGGAAATTGGGGCCTGATAGAGGCACATGAGTCTGTGGGGAACCGGCCTAAACCCACACATATATCTAGTAGGCATAAAACAGTATCATGTATAGACTACATCATTTTAGAAAAGAATAGTAATATGATTATCAAAGGAATTACAACCCACCCAATATGGATATCTGACCATGCTCCAATAAGCGTTGAAATAGAATTCACTCAGCAACCAACAACCAGAACATGGAGATATAATAACTTAATAATGGTCACAGAAAGGGATAGACAATACATGTCTGAGCAGATAAAGCTATATTTTGAGGAAAATAGAGGAACAGTACCCACCAATATTCTATGGGATGCTGCAAAGGCAGTCATAAGGGGGCACTGTATAAAGAAAGAGAAGAATATAAAAAAGGAGTGGCATCTAGGAAGACAGGCCAAAATCCAAGAAATGGAGAGGCTACAAAGTAAACTAATGCAAAAATACAATCCTATGATACAGAACCAAATATTAACAATTAAAAAACAATTGGAGGCCTTAGACTCAGCAACAATATGGAAAAGGGAAGCCATGGTGAGAAATGAATTCCAAAGAAATAGCATAAATTCAGCAAAAAGACTAGCAAATTACCTGAAAAATAGGAAGGAAAGACAAAGGGTGAAAAGTATAAAGGTAAATGGTCAAAAATCTCAACATCCCATTGAAATAAGGGAGGCGTTCGAGTCTTTCTATAAAAAATTATATAAGAAAAGGGACACAACAGACTTTGTAGAGGAAGTTAACATAACACTGAAGGAGGATGAGCAAGCCAAATTACAAGAGGAAATTACAATACAAGAGATAAAGGATGTAATTAAAGAATTGAGAAAGGGAAAATCCCCTGGGCTAGATGGGTTCACAAGTGAATTTTATAAGGAAATGATAGACATTCTTGCCCCAGAACTCCAAATGATCTTCAACGAAATCTTGAGGGGGGAAGGGCCCCAGATTCATGGAGACAAACAGAAATAATAGTAATTTTGAAACCAAATAAAGACCCTGAAGAGGTAGGTTCATACAGACCTATAAGCCTCCTTAACCAAGACTACAAGATCTTCGCAAAAATGCTGGCAAATAGATTAAAGAAGTTTAGTCCCAAAATAATAAAAGAAGACCAACATGGATTTATAAAGGATAGGAACATAGCCCACCCTATTAGGAATATAATAAACGTATTACAACACGGTCAAAAAAAAAAAGTTAGGTCTTTTAAAATTGGATGTCTATAAAGCCTTTGACACCCTATCTCAGGAATACTTGTGGCAGATTATGAAAAAGCATGAGATAGGAGATAATTATATAAGAGCAATTAAGGAGATATATAGAGAGGGAACAGCAGTGGTAAAGGTCAATAATGCCAAATCACAAACTTTTCAGATCCAGAGAGGGGTCCGACAGGGGTGCCCGCTCTCACCGGTCTTATTCATTATAGCAATAGAACAACTAGCTGAAAGGATAAGAAACTGTGTAAGGATAGAAGGTTATAAGGTAAAGAAGGAAGAAATAAAAATTAATTTATTTGCAGATGATATTATAGTAGTTATGACAAATCCCAAAGAAGCGATAAAAGAAGTAAAAATTATCTTAGAGGACTTCGAATGCTGTTCAGGGTTAAAGGTTAATATGGCTAAATCAGAAATCATGTACCTCAATGTGAACAAAGAGGAAAGAAAAGAAATAAACAAAATTACAAATATTGGAATGGGCACCAAAAAGTTCAAATACTTAGGTATAGTGTTACAAAAGAAGATCGATAGAATATCGGAGGTGAATTATAGCACGATATGGAAGAAAATAAAGAATGAAATGAGAAAGTGGAAAAATAAAACTCTTGGTATATCTACTAGAATTAGGAGTGTTAAAATGTTCTGGTTACCTAAACTAACATACTTATTCCAGACGATACCATTAGAGGCCCATAACAAAAGGTTAGAACAATGGAATAGGGCAATTAGAGAGTGGATATTTGGCAGTAAAAAGTGTAGAATTCAAAAAAGGTTGATACACGGTCTCAAGGAGGAGTTGGGTTGGGGAGTCCCAGAGCTGAATAGATATTATGAAGCCTTTCAAATAAAGTCGCTATTAGAGATAGGTGAAGGAGAGGAGCAAAAATGGGTTAGATTTGAAAATGAGATAAACAACAATATAGGAAGATTCGGGATTTTCTCTAAAGCCACAAAAAAAGATCTCAAATTGATTAAAGGCCCCAGACATTCAGCATTAGAATCTTGGAGCAAGTGGCAAGCGAAATGGCTAAGAAGAAACTCAAGATGGACACCACTAGAATTAATATACAGCGAAATAAAAGAGAATAAATGGTGGGAATATCTTAAAACTAAAGGGTATTATAGGTTGGAAGACATGTTTAGAGGATGTAACTTAAAACCGGTGCACGAGATAGTGGAAGAGGTAGGTAACCAACACTGGTTAAAAATAACAGGCCTATATAGTATGGTTAATAAGATCAAGGAAAAAGAGAAAATATGGATAGAGGAACCGATAGAAGAACTATACAAAGGGATGCAAAAATCAAAACAAGGATTAGCAGGGAAAATCTATAGGAAAATGATATCAAATACAGACACGACAATATCTTACCTACAGAACACTTGGACCAAAGAAGGTCAGGTATCAGAAAACTTGGCAAGCAAAATAATGGAAGGAATAGAGGGAATTAAAGTGATCAAATTTAATGAAATGGAGCATAAATTCTTTACAAAATGGTACAAAACACCAGCGCAAATAGCAAACATGATCCCAGGAATGAGCCCCATGTGCTGGCATTGCAAACTGGCTAAAGGATGGTTTTCCCATATGTGGTGGGAATGCCCAGAGGTCAATGTCTTTTGGACAAAAATATTGCAAATTATAAGGAGAACATGCAAAGTTTCACTGTCCATTAACTTTAATTTAATGTTAATGGGCATAATAGGGAACCCAGGAGTAAGTAAAGAGAACCAAGCTATATTCAAAGCAATGATACTAGCAGGAAAAGCAGTGATTGCTCTGGGTTGGAAGGACAAGAGTAAATGGACAGTAGAAATCTGGCATAATTATTTGTTTGATTTCATACAGTCAGACATAATAGAGAAACTGAACTGGAAGACCAAATGGGCAGACAGGACTACAGCAATCAGCACGAAATGGAAGACCTACCTGGAGTGGCTACCAACAGAAGGAAGAAAGGACATTCAGTGCAAGATTCGGACCTTGTGCCCGTGGCTGGGATCAAAGGACTAAAGCATTGGAAAAGCAGAGGGGGAGGAGGGAGGGAGAAGGGATAAAAAACCGTTACGAAATGTACGGGATAAAAGATAATATGTAATACTTACCAAAAACTATATAAAAACTATATTAAAAAAAAAAAAAAAAAAAAGAGAGTAACTGGATCAAGGTGTTTCATGGTGCGAGAATTTGAACCCGGGTTTCTGGGTTCCTCGTGGGACTTTCTAATCTCTATGCCACGATGCCTCTCAATAAAATAATTCTTGTTGCCTTGATCTGCAGCTGTAGGTTCCTAGGGAAACAGAGTGGAAAACCTTGACAAAGCGGGACTTCCATTTCTCCTGCTGGTATGGTGCATTCATGTCTAGAAAGTTCCAGGTTCTGTGGATAGGAATCTTGTGAGAGGATCAACAGACCAGGTCTGTCGATCTACCATCAGCTGCGACCAAGGGCTACTTAAACTGTAGTAGACAGCTGGTTGGGAGATCTGGGGAAAAGTTTGTTTGTTAGGGCTTCGATACCTTCACCTCAGAAGGAGGGAAAGCAAACTAACCTTACCAAGAATGCAATTAGTCTTCTTAGTAAGAGTTTCTTGCCCAGACATCCCCCCCCACACCCCAAACAACACAGACCACAAGAGATGGGCAGATCTTCCATTTGGCACGTAATGATTTTTCCCCCTCCTACTGGCAGGGTGGTGCAGACGACTGAGCAAAACAAAAGAGGCTCACAGAGTTCATTAGGTGTGTCGATGTGAGCACTCGGACTAAGCAATTTGCATCTCTGGAACAAGGCGTGGAAAAAAAAAAAAGACCTGATATTGAATTATAATCCTTTCACCTTTTATATCCTGGCAGAGGCAAGACTAAATTCTAGGCAGGGCAAGACTGAATTCGAGGCAAGTCTTCTCATAGATGGGACACCTGAAGTTGCCTTATACTTTGTCAGTCCGATGGTCTACCGATGGTCTTTGTACTGTCCGATGGACAGTAGATGATTAGCATTATCTACTGTTACTACTGGCAGTGGCTGTCCAGGGACTCATACAGAGGGCTTTCATCTCACCTACTGTCTGGACCTTTTAACCAGAGATTCTAGAATTTGAACCTGAGACCATCAGCATGCAAAACAGATGCTCCAGCGCTGAGCCATCACCCCTATACTCTGGCATAGATTAGAACTCAAGTCACAATACGTTCTCTTCTACCCCAAAGAAATCATGTCTCCAACTTAGGAATCTTCCAATGAAGCGTAAGGTGTCGCTGTAGATTTCATGTATTCCTTCCAACAATGAGTCACATACAAATTTACTAAAGAAAGACTCCTCAAATGATTTATGATGCGTGAAATGGCAGATCCAATACATAAACAGTAGGAAGAGTACATCAGCCTGATGAGCACATGCTGGAACATAGGACCCCAGGGACTGGGATTATGCCATAGAATGAATTGCTGGGCTGTAGGCGTACAAGCATACTTTCTTTGATCTTTCTATGCTTTTTTTTAATGTGGAAGTATAAAATAATTTGCCAAGTGCATGTACGGTTCCTGCACCATGCATATCATGAGGATGTATGAGCAGAGAGCCAGTTTGGTGTAATGGTTAGGAGTGCAGACTCTAATCTGGGAGAGCCAGGTTTGATTCCCCACTGCTCCACATGCAGCTGCTGGGTGACTTTGGGCAAGCCACAGTTCTCTCAGAGCTGTTGTCTCAAGAACAGTTCTCTCAGAGCTCTCACAGCCCCATCTACCTCACAGGATTTCTGTTTTGGGGAGAGGAAGGAAAGGAGATTGTAACCCCTCTGAGTGAAGGGCAGGGCATAATCCAATCTCATCTTCTTCTCTTTTTCAGTTATGAGGCTCCAAACTGGATTATCAATGTATTATTGTCTTAACCAGTTCAGACATCTGAAGGAACCGTATTACTGCACTCTGAAAATCCAGCACTGACATAGATCCAGCACATACAAAAAGCTAAACACACAAACACACACAGAGAGTCCAGCAGAGTTTTGCTATTCTGTGGCTGCGTTCAGACGGCCAGTCAATCGCGCCATGAGCCCTCCTAAAATTTTATCCCGATTTTTTTAATCCAGCCTAGCACGACCAGACGCCCCCCATGAAATAGCCTCACCGCGCGTTGTTCCCACCGTGATTTGTCTACACGGCATCCACCGAGGATTTTTTTAAAAAAAGTTTTGTACATTCACATAGGCAAGGCTGCGTCTCCTTGGAGAACTGAGGCAATCGCGGAGGGTTTTCAGCAAAGTCCCGGTCCTCCCCCTTGCCATTGCCATCATGATCAATGGAGGGACTATTTTGCAAGTTAGAACAGTCCTTTCCCCCTCCATCTCCCATCGCGGTAACATCTTGTCCCTAAAAGAAATAAGCATGAATATTACATTCCTCGTAGCGGCTTATCGCTGAATGTGTTTCCTCGTTAAAGCGCACACGGGGTTTCAATTTTTTAAAATTGCGCCCCGTCGGCTTGGTCTGACGTCAGACCGAGCCAACGGGAGCATCGCGCGCTAATGGAGTGACCAGACAGAAGAAAGTCTGCAGTTGTTGCGCGGGTAAGCGAAAACCCTACATTGAAACTGCTACTTTTTAAATCAGGATTGGAGGCGCAGCAGAACGGGATGCCTATGGGACCGGAATATTTCGCAGATGTTTCTGTCTGGTCGTGCATTTTTGATCCGCAAGGAGTCGTTCCTATGGCAGATCAAAAGATCCGTCTGAACACACCCTGTGAAAGCCAGGAAGGAACAACAAATTAATAGTTGAGTTACAGCCAATCAGAAGGCATATGGGGACTGGAGACAAAAAGTCTAGAAGTCAATCTTAAATACACATGCAACCCAACAGTAAACTCATTTACTTGACAGGAAGTTCCATAATTTCCAAGTAAATGTGCTTAGGGTGACAGTCTGGATTGGGAAGAAATTGACTGTCATATACTGGGTTGGATCCAGTGACATCCTTCCTCTAAAGAACACTGACCCAGCAGAAGGAGCCTTGCTCCACTGGAAGAAGGCTCCCACCACTGGAGGAAGAGTCTTCACTTGGGGGAAGAAGATGAATTAACCTCACAAAGTTTTTGGGAAAAGGGGAATGTCTAGCCGTCAAGTTTCTGGAGATATGCCTGACACTATACAGTCCATGACCGGTGAAATCTCAGAAGCCAAATAGTAGCTAACTAGGACTGCTAAAGAAGATTGTCAGTAGAAATATAAGCAGGGTCCAATATGGTTTGCTCTCCCCTTCACTGATTTTTTTAATTTATTTAATACACTTAAAGAAAAGGGGGAAAAAAAAGAAAGAGAAACACGTTATCTCCAAAATAGGAACCCAAAGCAGCTTACAATACGGTTCTCTCTTCTTCCATTTTATCTTCACAACCACCGTCCCTGTGAGGTAGATTAGGCTGAGAGAGAATGACTGGCACGAGATCACCCAAGTGAGAGTCACGGAAGAGCGGGGATCTGAACCTGGGGTCTTCCAGATCTTTGTCAGCCCTCCAACCACTATACCACAGTGACACTGACATAATCAGTTCTTCAAAATAAGAGAAATCACACAAATTGTGTAGCTAATCTAAGGCTCAGAATCAAATGCTACTTTTAGCAAAATGTGGACTATACATTGGCACAATCATTTTAAATAAAAAAATAGCACAAATTACTCCCAGAACCTTATTTCTGAATCTTGCCCACTGCAATAACTGCAGCATTTTGAATCTGAGTACACCTTCCTGCATACGAAGAGTACAACCTCATTTTTATGTAGCATATTTTAATTTTAGTATTATAAATTGCTGTAGTGATTCATAAGAAAGGAAGTACACTATTTACTTGGACCTAAGCATTGGGATATGATACTAATCTTTTGAACCATATCAGTGTCCTTTTCAATTGCCTCTCTTGAAATTTCATGCAGTACTTAAATCTGTGTGCAAAGTGTTGTCAAGTTGCAGCTGACTTATCGGGGCCCCAACAGCAGGCTTTCAAGGCAAATGAGAAGCTGAGGAGGTTTGCCATTGCCTTCCTCTGCAGAGTCTTCCTTGGTGGTCTCCCTTCCAAGTACTGACCCTGATTAGCTTCCAAGACCTGACAAGATCAGACTAGACCATGCCACCCTCCCTAGTATTTGAGCAAACAATCCAAAAATATCTAGTGACTAGAGGCAAGCTGGCAAACAGAAAGCCATAAACCTTTTTTTGCCAAATTCCACAGAGTGGTATGCTTGCCAGAGACAAGCCATCTGCATAAATAACCTACGGGAAGGAGTTTACATCCTTATAAACGAACATGCTTATTAAAGCTAGAGGAATGAGTTGTCATAGAGGGGAAAAAAAATATGTTGTAATTAATCGGTGCATAGCTTACTGCATTTGAATGCCAAACGATTTGACTAGGAAACATCTACTGGTCTTGCTAAATTAGCACAAGAAAAAAAAAAGTTCAGTAATGGAATTTGTTACGACAATCCATTAAGTAGATCTCTACAAATAAGTTAAAAATATACTATAATGTGATGGTACATTTCCTTCCACATATACCAGATTTATTCTACTCTGACAACTTACTCCATCCTAAATCCTGGAAACATGCACATTTATCCTAATAATTCTCAACAGCCAGTGTTATAATGACCTCATACTTTTACGTGCCCGAGTCATTTTGTGTGCAATTTTTTAACTAAACAATTATACCCCTTCATGCCTTGGCTCTTTATATTACAATGCTTTATCTAAATTTATTACAGATTTATAGCCAAAGACTTTTGCTTTGTAATGTCAAAATCAGTGTAGGGGAAAAAGAATATTCCCAGTACCATTATTTTGAACTCCCCACATGCAATCCAATTTTGCACCATGGAAGATAAACAGAGACCTCGGTCACACTGGGGGGAAAAGGCATGGCTGAAGTGCGGCTTTTTAGAGCCACATCAAAAGAGACATGCAGTGGCGGGATCAGACGGATCCCCCAAGCCACCATGCAGTTGCTCCCTGACATGATCAGATGCTGGGGGAAGCCACGGACAGGGGATGGAGGCGAGCCTGCTGTGCATGCCCGGACATGCGCAGTTCAACAGGGCCCAGGAAGCTGCATGGAGAGGGGCATGGTGGCGATCAGACGCCCGCCCCTGCTGCGCATCAACCAGTTGGTAGCACTGTTTTGGTGCTACCTTTTTGCTGCGCAGTTTTGCCAGGATGGGACGGATCAAGGACGGGTGCGCTCCACTTCCCAGATGTTGAGGTATGATCGCACCCGCTTGATGCGCCCCTGATCCATCCCTCTTGCGTGGCAAATCCTCTCATGTGACCGGGGCCAGAGTTACTTAATTTGCATGTAAATCTGCATTCTTTATATTTTATTTATTTATTTATTTATTTTGGGATTTATACCCCGCCCTATCCAATAGCTCAGGGCAGCTAACAAGCAGTCAAGCCGAGTTTCAGAACTAAAAACAATAACAATATTACATACAATAAAAAATTCAAAAATTCAATACAGCAGTAAAATTCATATAAATCCAAGATGCACGATACACAGTATCCCACATTGGCGGCGGATTTCTTAATTGCATGGGCACCAGGAGTAGTCTATCCCAGCTCACGGGCGGCATCCATCTTTCCAGATAATGGTGCTGGAGGGGGCAGATGAAAGGCTCTCAATGATGGCATGATAGTGGCGGTGGCTCCTCCTCAAAGGCCTGGCGGAAGAGCTCCGTCTTGCAGGCCCTGCGGAACTGCACTAGGTCCCGCAGGGCCCGGATCTCCTCTGGGAGCTCATTCCACCAGGTGGGAGCTGCCGCTGAGAACGCCCTAGCCTTGGTTTGGGCAAGCTTCACACTGCGAGGGCCTGGTACTTCCAGGCAATGGCTATTCCCCGATCGCAGCGCTCTTGGGGGTACATACGGGAAGAGGCGATCCCTTAGATATGCCGGACCCTGGCCATTCAGGGCTTTAAAGGTAAGCACCAGCACTTTGAAGCGAATCCGGTATGCTATTGGCAGCCAGTGCAGTGCTTGCAGCACAGGGCGGATGTGGTCTCGCCTGGAGAGGCCCATCAACAGCCTGGCTGCAGCATTCTGCACTAGCTGCAGCTTCCGGATTTGCAACAGAGGCAGGCCCAAGTAGAGAGCGTTACAGTAGTCCAGCCTCGAGGTGACCGTCGCATGGATCACAGTGGCCAGGTCTTCACTGTCGAGGTAGGGGATCAACTGTCGAGCCAGCCGCAGATGGTAAAAGGCTGACTTGGCAGTGGCTGCCACCTGGGCCTCCATCGTTAATGAAGAGTCCAGGAATACACCCAAACTCCTAACCTCCCGTACAGGCACCAATGGTACCCCACCGAAGGGCGGGAGAGGGAGCCCCAACTCTCGGCCGGTTCGGCACAGGCCCAGGACCTCCGTCTTTGCCGGGTTTAATTTCAACCGACTCAGTCTGAGCCAGCCAGCCACAGCTTGCAATGCCTGCAAAAGGTCATCAGAACCAGAGTCCGACTGGCCGTCCAACATCAGATAGAGCTGGGTATCATCAGCATTGATGACACCCAAGCCCACACCTCCAGGCAATCTGGGCAAGGGGGCGCATGTAGATGTTAAACAACATCGGGGACAGTACAGCTCCCTGGGACACACCACACTCAAGGGGGTACCTTCAGGATCACTGCCCCCCCATTGCCACCCTCTGTCCCCGACCTTGGAGAAAAGAGGTAAGCCATTGCAAGGCAAGCCCCTGAATCCCCGCATCAGCGAGGCGGCGGGCCAGCAACTGGTGGTCGACCATATCAAAGGCAGCCGACAGATCTAACAACACCAGTGCCGCCACGCTGCCTCGATCCAGGTGCCTATGGAGATCATCAGTCAGAGCGACCAGTGCCATCTCTGTCCCGTGGCCCGGGCGGAAACCGGACTGGAAGGGATCGAGGATGGAAGCCTCATCCAGATAGCCCTGAAGCTGTGATGCCACCGCCCTCTCAATAAGCTTGCCTAAATAAGGCAAGTTGGAAACCGGCCGATAGTTGGCCAATTCGGCTGGATCCAGAGATGTTTTTTTCAAGAGAGGGCGGACCGTCGCTTCCTTGAGTGCTCCCGGGAACTGTCCCTCAATGAGGGACTTGTTGACAATCTCCCGTAGAGCACCTCGAAACCCCTCGTGACCTGCTTTCACCAGCCAAGAGGGGCACGGATCAAGGTCGCATGTGGTAGGGCGCACAGATACGAACAACCTGTCAGCTTCCTCCAGACTGAGTGTTCCTCATCTTGAGTCTCATCTTGAGTCTCATCTTGAGTCTCATCTTGACTCTCACACTCAAACTTAGGAGACTTCTCCATCTCTTGAATTTTATGAAGAATTGGTACAATGCAAAGAACATTTGGTATTATCTATGCTGCAACCAATGCTCCCTCCCTCAAAGCAAAAATTCCACTTTGTGAGCTACTGGCATTAAAGTTGTGAGCAAGCGATTTGGCTAATGCATAAATTAGTTTGGTCTGGAGCCCTCCTTCCTGAGCTGAGACAAAAAATGTGTGAGCGGGAGGCTAAAAAACTGTGAGCTAGCTCACATTAACTATGCTTAGAGGGAACACTGGCTGCAACCAATGTAAGCAATTTACAGTGCAATTGTAAACACAGTTAAACTAATTGTAAGCACCAGTGCAACTGGGGATAGTACAATAGTAGCCACCAAATGTTTGGTACGTTCAAGTCCCCTAGGACACCAGAAAGTCAGAACTATCTTCAGGAAATACCAGTTGGAGGGTAGGAGTTGGATTTTAATTCATTTGTGAATGGACTGGAGTTTACACATTTGGCTTTGATCATCTTTAAAGTGGATAGCTAGCATCGCCCGTTAATCAGATGAGTTGCATTTCACAGTGTTAATCTGTATGCAATTAGATTCCACGGGCCCAGCAAAGATTATTTGCTCACCACTCTGTCACATTGACTTTGAGAATGGCAGGGAAAACCTTACTGAAGAGCTGCAGGCCCGGTACACTTGCTTCAATTTCTTTCTGAAGCATGTAATCGTTCCAGGTCATGCTGTCAGCTTGCTTGTGCAATCCTTCTCTTGCGCTATGTGTTAACTTAATGTTCTATTTGCTCCCCACCCCCATTCTGTCATACTCAATAAAAGCCAAAGGAGACATTATGTGTGACTTTCCCCTGGCTTTAAAAAAAAATAAAATAAAATAAAAAGACAGTCTTGGTAATCTGTGAATTTAAAGGGTAATGGGGAGGAGTAGAAAAGGGGGAGGAGTTACTTAGTCCTTTCACTTCTGTTTTTTGGGGGCTGCTTGGGGATGGGCATTTTTGCTCAAAATCTGCCTCTAAAGACTGCATTTCCTTTCATGGATACCCTTTACAATATATCTCTTTGCTGAGGAACCTGTCCCACTCAATAGCTAACTGTCTCAGAATCCAGAACTAGCGCTGCTAGACTATTGAGAGGACAGAAATATCACAAAAGCAAACCGAGACCCGATATCTACCTTATTGATGGCAGCCAAATCTGTAATTACCAGCAACTGGAAGAACACCCCTTCACTATCCCTTCATCATTGGTATATAAAAATCTGGGAGTATTATACAATGGAGAAGATTGCCACAAAAATTCATCCTACTAACACATACAAATCACAATCTCTATTTTATGCAAAATGGCTCCCATTTATTGAAGCATCATTTACAGAATTAATAGTTCCTTCACACACAATCCCCCAATGATATAAGGAGATAATAACATCATTTTGATCTGGCTTATCAAATTAAATGTCATATACATAAGTGCAAAAATACTAGGCTCAGTGTATATCAAAAGATATTAATCTCAATGTTATTATTAATTCCTATAGTTAATGGTTTTAATGGTCTTTCATGTTACGATGCAATACGTATTTCTCATTAAGTTTATTGTACAAGTTTTATTCATGAAAAGTATATCACTATATGTTTTAAAGTTAAAAGTTATAAATAAAATGTTAAAAAAAACAACAAAACCTGTCTCTAGTGGGAATTCACATCCCCCCATTTTCTTTCTTCCCTGAAAAGTGTAGTTATGTGGGAGGGAATAAGGATCTCTAAGAGACAATTGTAGGCATCCTCACCAAACCACAATTCCCAGGATTCTTTGAGGGAGGCAAAAACAATTAAAGTGATCTAAAAGTAATATACCTTTATGGGTTATGTTAAGATAACATGACACACATAGAGAGAGCTATGTTCTATCTTTGCCTGTGTACTGTGCTAAAGATAGGGTTCCAACACTGCCTCAGCAATTGCCACAAGGTTTGGGGGCAATGCCTAGGGAATGCATGTGATATTGCTTCTGGGCGACACTTTAGGTTGCCTTCCCTAATCTTTATTGCCTTCACCACAGAGTGAAGGTTATTTTTTCTCCTGTTAATCTGTTCCTCAGGGGAAGGAAATTGGAACTGGAGTCAGGTAATTCCCTGCCCCAGGTGGGCAAATGGAATCCTAGGTAAAGGGCAACCTTCCAGTTACCCACCACCTTGACCATAATCTGTTGTCTTCTCTGCTTATTGATTTCTTTACATTGTGTAGGGTTTTTTCACCCTTTCTGTTGTTGCCTTTGGGTCTCTTTGGGGAGAAAAGTGAGATCTACATATTTACATAAATAAATAAATTATGGTCTATAATTTGGTAGCATGCCATATGGAAAACAAAAGAATGGCTCACAGACTGGAAACACTCAATTTACATTCCAATTCTGAAAAAGGAAACATGAATGACTGTAATAACTATTGGACCATCACATTAATTTCTCACAAGTAAAGTGATGCTCTAAATCTTGCAACAAAGACTGCTGCCATATATGGAACAAAGAATGTCAGATGTTCAAACTGGATTCATAAAAGTGAGAGATACTAAAGATCATATTGCAAATTTACATTGGTTACTGAAGTATATGAGAGACTTTCAGAAGAAAATCAGCTTGTGTTTCATTGATTACAACAAGCTTTTGACTGTGTGGATCATGAAAAGCTATGGTTAACTTTAAAGGAATTGGGTATGCCACAGCATCTGCTTGTTTTGCTGTGCATTCTATACTCTGGACAAGAGGTCACTGTTAGTACAGAATATGGAGAAACAGAATGGTTTCCAATTGGCAAAGGTGTCAGACAAGGATGCATTTTATCTTTCTCTCTCTGTATTCAGAACATATCATAATGAAAGCTGGATTAGATTTAGATGAAGGTGGAGTGAAAACTGGTGGAAAGAACATTAACAATTTGAGATATGCAGGTTACTGGCAGAAAACAGTGAAGACTTGAAACAACTACTGATGGAGGTTAAAACAGAAAGTGCCAAAGCAGGATTATAGCCAAACTTCAAGAGGACAAAAGTCATAACTATTGGGGAATTACACAACTTTAAGGTTGATGATGAAGAAAATGAAATTGTTCAAGATATTCTGTTTTTTGGCTTCATCATCAATCAAAAGGGAGGCTGCACTTCTTTGCCTGGGAGATTGGTGAGGGACAAAAGCCTCCAGTGTACAATTTTAAGGTGAGGGTGAAAAAATCAGCCCGATTCAGATTCAGGGGTATTTGGTGGCATCATATTCAGGCTTCTGAATACCTCCCAAATAATATTTTCAGAAATGCAAGCTGATTCGGGTGATATTCAGGATGGTCGAATATTCGGCCCCATTATACCCTATGGGCCATTGAAGTCAATGGCAAAATCTCATAGTGTACAATGGGGCCTGGGGGAAGGGGATTTGAGGGAAAGGCTCCAAATTCACAGGGTAGATGCTAGGGTCTCTCGCCAAAAGAACTACCAAGTCCCAAAAAGATTGGACCAGAGGGTCCAATTCTACGGGCCCCCAAACAGGTTGCCCCATCCACTCCATTGTTCTCTACAGCAGGAAAAGAAATCTAAATTTTCCCACAATGCTGTTAGTGGTCTGGGAGGGGAGGGGGTTTGCGGGAGAGGCTCCAGATTCATAGGATAGCTGCTAGAGCCCCCCACATGAACCCCCAAGTCCCAAAGACATTGAACCAGTAAGTTCAATTCTATGGGCACCCAATGGAGGGAATAAAAAAACCTAACCCAGCCAACAAGGACAGGCAAGGGGGCACCCAGCTGTCAGACTCTCCCAGAGAATCTCAGGGAAAGTGAATTTTTGGGTGGTTGCTTGTTTGCCAGGAGCCTGACAATCCCTGCAGAACAAGTGCCACAGAGGCAGTGCAAGTGCCACATAGAGTCCCAACAGGACCAACATCAAACCAGAGAATCTCTGAGGGGGAGCCTTTCTGAAAGGGCAGCAGAACCAGTGCATTGAATGCAGTAGTGGCAGCCTGGTGACAGAATCCTGTGCCTGCCAGTACCTGCCAACCTGTACGCCATTACTGCATTCAAAATCTTCAAGACAGGCATTCCACACACACACCCTGCAGACCTGGAGAAACTGGGAAATGAAGGAAAAGTGGAAATGGGTTCCACACAACCTTATCTAACCTCTCTCCTCCCTGACACCCCCTTAGCTTGTCACCTCACCTGTAAGATCAGATGGACTGCTTGGAATACACAACATGGCATGCTCGAAGTAAAGAAGGTGCTTTCCCTGGGTCAACTTCCTCCAGACTTTGTAGCAAGAGAGACAGCTGGATAGTCATTCTCACACTGACCTTTCCTTCCTGTGTTTTCCCTCCTGTCACTATCCCTTTGATTTGTAGGATGGAGATCTCAGGGAAACAACTTCCTTTCGCCTCTCCCACACCTGTCTCCACCCTTAGCTAGTACCCCTCTATCCGATCTCTCATCTTTCCTATCCAGCTTGTAGTTCTACCACAATAAAGAGACTAGTATTAGTCTGTTAAAATGTGGCTCTGTGTACCTTCATGGCACTCAAAGCCTAGCTAGCTACCCTGGTTGGATCCTCCCCAGCTACTTTCCTTCCAATCCAAGCAGCTGAACACATTGCTGTTGTGGGACATGCCAGCTCTACAGGACTGAGTATCCCCTTTACCCCTTGTCAAATAGTCCCAAGAAGGGCTGCTTGTCTGGCCAATGGTCCACTGGGCACTGTGGATGGGGGATCCTGGGGTTGTGTACCTGAGGGATGTTCTAGCTCTTTAGCATTACTCAGGGTACACCGTGGGGAGGCAAGCTAGGGTAGCACCCCAAAAGAAAGACTCAAATTATGTGTAGTGGTATTTTGTGGGACTGCTGCCCAGTCAGTCCACAAGCATATCCTTACCCACTGAGTCAACCCAAGGAAGGCCTCAGAAAGTGAGAGGGAGGGGTGTTGTTTGTCCACCCTAATCCTCCTCTCTCAGCAGCAATGTACCAGCTGTCCCTGTCCCATTTGAGGGACCTTAGCCTAGGTGCAGCCAGCTGCCCCTCATCATGGATGCTGCCCTCACCCACGCATCCCTGCAAAGAAAAATGTCAATCGCTGTGGCACTCCTGTGGGTTTTTCTGGTTTTTGTCTGGGATTGGCCATTTTTCCAGCTAGAATGAATGAAAACTTTTTTTTTTAATGTTGTTTAAACCAACGTTCAGTTTTTGTTTGGGGATGGGTGATATCCAGAGTGAACCTACATCACCCAGCACTGCACAGCTCCTGGGGTTTTATGGAGGTGTTCTGGGGACGGTAGACTGGGTGAAAGAATGCCAATGGGGAGGGGGTTGGTGGGGCATCTATCTGCCAATCAGAATGTTTTGGGGGATGTGTCTCTCAGTGGTCTCTCTCTACTTTTAATTCTGGGAAGAGCGCTTGTCCCCAAACTTCCCAGCACAGACTGAGGATGCGGGCACAAGAACATGCTCACTTCACTCACCCTCAAAGTCCAGGTCTGGGAAGCTGAACAGTGGCAAGCTGACCTTGAGGAAGACCAAGTGCTCTACTGTCCAGGAGTTTGGGTGAGAGTGATGTGGGCTGATGATATTGCCTGTATGTAAAAAAGCGCGCTTGCTCTGAACGCTCATAGGAGGGCATGAAAGGAGCCCCTGGGCCATGACAGAGAGGGCTGGCCAGACTGACTCCTTCACGGCTCACTAGCTCAGCAGGCAGGTGGACTGTGACTTGCAGGGCTCCAAAAGGTAGTCCCTCACCATCATAGCTGCCGTGTCCTGTCTCACGGGCCTACTACTGCTCCCAGAGGGGCCAGCGAGCCACGCCAAGAGTGCCATCTTTCCACTCTTCATTGTGGGGGCCATGGGGGGATACGGCCTAGCTGGGGAGGTTGGGGAAGAGCAACAGTTGTGTTGCTTTCACCCCCCACTTCCTCAGCTCTTGGCAACATGACCCTGCTGGCCATTATGATAGTCTAGATTTCAGAAAAGTCATATGATATATTTACCCATCTTTATTCAAAGATGGAATCTTACACGATGAGACAATGAAAAAATAATAGTAATAATAATAAAAGGGTTTATGTAATGGCTTGCATGTGAACCATAGCTTATTGTACATTCCAGGCTTAGAGCAGTAAACAATATGAATTTTGTGTGATCCAGGAAGCCCATGCTTCAAATCTTAATTCAGCCATTATTTCATGATACTCTCAGCCCCGTGCAATATGGATATAATGACACCAAGCCCACTTTAGGGAGCCTCAACAAAGATTATGGGAATTATGCATGCAAAGCACATTCAATACTTGAAATAAACAAGGAAGTATTATCACTATCAGTGCATTCAGAATCTTCAGATGCTGTATCTTGAATAGACTTTGTCCATTTTCAGAAATGATGCCGGATCCTTCTTTAACAGTGACATCCTAAGAAGAGTTACGCCTTTCTAAGCCCCTTGATTTTAGCTGCCCTACAAGTCATGCAGGGGGTAGTGTCTGAATATTCTTAATATGACACGGGGGTAAATAATAGAAGCAAATTTAATAAAACATTCATTCTGGTTTTCCAAAGAAGAAGAAGAAGGAGAAGGAGAAGGAGAAGGAGAAGAAGGAGAAGGAGAAGGAGAAGGAGAAGGAGAAGGAGAAGGAGAAGGAGAAGGAGAAGGAGAAGGAGAAGGAGAAGGAGAAGGAGAAGGAGAAGGAGAAGGAGAGGAGAAGGAGAAGAAGAAGGAGAAGGAGGAGGAGAAAAGAAGGAGAAGGAGAAGGAGAAGGAGAAGGAGAAGGAGAAGGAGAAGGAGAAGGAGAAGGAGAAGGAGAAGGAGAAGGAGAAGGAGAAGGAGAAGGAGAAGGAGAAGGAGGAGGAGAAGGAGGAGGAGAAGGAGGAGGAGAAGGAGAAGGAGAAGGAGGAGAAGGAGGAGAAGGAGGAGGAGGAGAAGGAGAAGGAGAAGGAGAAGGAGAAGGAGAAGGAGAAGGAGAAGGAGAAGAAGAAGAAGAAGAAGAAGAAGAAGAAGAAGAAGAAGAAGAAGAAGAAGAAGAAGAAGAAGAAGAAGAAGAAGAAGAAGAAGAAGAAGAAGAAGGAGAAGAAGAAGGAGAAGAAGAAGAAGGAGAAGGAGAAGAAGGAGAAGGAGAAGAAGGAGAAGGAGAAGAAGAAGAAGGAGAAGAAGAAGAAGGAGAAGGAGAAGAATTTACAGCCACCATGGGGAACACTGGTATAACACAAGTTATACACACACACACAAGCATACTTCCTCTTCCACTAAAAGTTTTGTTTGTGCAATATTGGTGGTTTCCAATGGGTGTTTGGGCAAACAGAATTTTTAGCACAGAAGGAAGTATGCTCCACAACAGTGACTACCTAATGCACATGAAACTGGCTCATAGGATCCAAACTAAAATAATTACTTAGAACGCTGCATGTGAAAATGACCCTAAAAGCACAGGGAAAGTATCGACTAGCATTAACAGTTAGGTGTGTGATTTTATTTTAAGAGGGGAGAATACCAAATTGTAGCTGCTAAAGTAATGCTATACATTTATTCAGAACTAGCTCCTCAGTTCCCAGTGACCCTAGACACTAAGCGGCATGCCTGACTATTTTACTCCAGGGCAGAGGAGATAAAAAGGAAAATCTTCCAAACCAGCCTTCTAATGGGAATCGGCATCAAATCAAAAGGCATGAACAGAACAGGACGGGTCCAAGTAACAGAGAAGTGGGAAAGCAGTTTATGAAATATAGTCTGTATCTCCATTGGCTCGATAGATATACAGATTAACATATTGTATAATGCATGGGTTGGGAGGCACCACAGATGCTGCTAAAGAGAGAGGCCAAGGACGCAACATCCATACTTAAAACTTTGCATAATTGTGTGGTGTCAATATTGCAGCAACAAATTAGCATGACGTCTGGTAGCTCATCAGTTCCAAGCCAGGTTCAATGCCATTCATGCATATATGGAAGACACACTGTATTATTAAACAGATGGACAAAATTATCATCACTTTTTAAACAATCAAGCCCCCTTCTCCCAAGCTCTCTGAAGACTATCTGACCTCACCTCAAGGCCTCTTGAGACATTCCAAATATTTATCTTTGAAAATTCTCTCTGAAATTCATTTAATACCTGTGAAGGTCTGGCCAGAAAACACACCATAGTAACACTGAGACGAGACTAATGTAATGCACTGTATATTTGTCTCAAGGTTCCCTCTAACATGCACCAGCCTGGGCTGGTACACTGATTCCCCACCAGCACAGAATTAATTAGCTCAGTGCAAGAGTCCTCATGGGTTGGCCCCACCACCCTCAGCCTAGGCCCTCCGGGCCCTGTAAAGGGGAGTGCTGGTACCAGCAGTCCTTGCCCTTGCAACCATTAGGTTTGTCTCCCAGAAGCTGCATCTCCCCACTGCCCGGCCCATGCCCTGGCTCTCCTCCAGCTGCCCTGCCCCACCACAGGAGAGGGAAGAAGAGAGAGAGAGAGAGAAGAGATTGGATTTATATCCTGTCCTTCACTACCCAAAGGAGTCTCAGAGTGGCTTACAATCCCTTTCCCTTCCCCTCCCCACAACAGACACCCTGTGAGGTAGGTGGGCCTGTGAGCTTTCTTGAGAACTGTCCTTGAGAGAACAGCTCTGAGAGAACCGTGGCTTGCCCAGTGTCACCCAGCAGCTGCATGTGGCAGAGAGGAAAATCAAACATGGTTCTCCCAGATTAGAGTCTGTGCTCTTAACCACTACACTAAACTGGCTCTCTTGCCCTCTCCACTTTCTCCAACTGGGCAGCCGGTGTTGTTGTGTGTGTGCTGCAGAGCCTGGTGACATTGCAGCCAGGGATGGAGGTGTCGGGGGAGGCTGTGCATGGCCTTCTTTCCCTCCCTTGACAACATGTTTGAGTCAGTAATGCCTTCAGGGCTTTTTTTGGGCAGGAATGCACAGGAAAGGCGTTCCGGCTGGCTCCCGAGTTGGCCACACCCAGCAGGAACTCATTAGCATAACAGGCCACACCAAACAGTAGAAATTCATTAGGATTGGCTACATTAGGGGTGTGTGGCCTCACATGCAAAGGAGTTCCTGCTCCAAAAAAGGCCTGGGTTTTGACAACAAACAAGGTAAATAGAATAAGAAGCAAAAGGTGGATGTGGCTGGATGACCACCCTACTCGTAACATGGGGGTGTGGTCTCATATGGTAATGAGCTGTGTGCTGTCAGGGGTGTGGACTAATATGCTACTGAGTTTCCCCTGTTGGGTGTGGCCTATTATGCTAATGAGATCCTGCTGGGCTTTTTCTACAGCAAAAGCTCTGAGTGCCTTTAAGACCAACAAAGTTTTATTTTGTGTGTGTTGGAGGCAGGGGGAAGCCGTGCACACCCTCCTTTCTCTCCCTCAGCAATGTGTTTGAGTCAGTAGCACTTTTAAGACCAGCAAAGTTTTATTTCTTCTCTCTGTGTGTGCGCGCATTGGAGGTGGGGGGAGGCCGTGCACACCCTCCTTTCTCCCCCTCTGTAACGTGTTTGAGTAAGGAGCACCTTTAAGACCAACAATGTTTTATTCAAGGTTTGAGCTTTTGTGTGCCCATACACTTCCTCAGATACACAGAAATGGAAGTTATCAGTGCATACATATAGGTAGAGGGTGAACAGTAAATTAGCACACAACATAATAAAGATTTTTTTTTTAGAACCAAACAGGAATAACAAGCTAAGCATCCCACAATTAAGAAGGATACATTTACACATTAGTCTCCATTTTTTTTTTTATCAAAACCCTCCTAAAAAGGAGAGGAATTTATTCTTTTTGTAAATAGAAAGAGGTAGGGTATATAGAGGGATAAAGAAAAGAGCGGAGTGAGTATTCTGTTAATAAGGGTTAGTTTAAATCAATATAGATACAGTTTTTGGCAATCTCCGTGATTAGAGAGTCTTCTTTTCATCTATCAAAAGTTCAGAGTAACTCTGTTCATGAGGTTAGTAATGTCCTTTGGGGTTAGTTGTTAGTCAACTCCTTTTTGACGCTTCGCGAACAGTTATTTCTTAAGTTGTCTTCCTTTGGTATCCCTCAGGTTATAGGATAGGCCTCCTTTGGTTTTTCCTTCTCCCGCGCCGGCACCTCCCTCCTCTGGGCCGCTGTCATCCTCACTACTCAAATCTGTCCACATTGCGAGTGCTGCCTCTTCCTCTGAACTGGCGTGTCTCTTCAGAAATTCCTGCGCCTTGAAGATGGAGTCAATCTTCTCTCTCTTATCCTTGTACTTGAACAAAAGGCCTTCAGGGAAGGTCCATCTGTACATGACCTGTTTTCTTTGTAGAAAGGTGGTCAATCCTTTATAAGCTTTCCTTTTCATCCGGATTTCGTAAGGCACATCCTTCAATATTCTGATGGTCTGCTCCCCAATTTTCAAGGGCACTGCTGAACTGCATGCAAGATTTGATCTCTGGTACTCTGCTTGACAAACTTGACAACCACTTCTGCTGGCAGATTATTTTTTTTTGTAAATGTGGAGTAGGCCCTATAGACCTTATCCATTTCTTCTTTTAATTCACGCTGATCTCTGCCAGTTACGGGTGCCAAGGCATTCGCAAGTATAGATCTGAGATCTTCCTTCTCTTCTTCTTTAATGCCCTGAAATCGAAGGGTCAGATTCGATTTTTCCATTTGCAACATCAAAATTCTTTTTTCTTGCACATCCTGATGCTTTTCTAACTTATTGACCCTTTTCTTCACTTTTCCGATGTCTTCCGACGAGACCAAACATTTCTGTGCGATCTCCTCCATCTTCTTTGACGTCTCTGTTAGTTGCCTCTGTTGACTGTTGAGAACACCTTCCATATTAGTTAAAGTTTCGCTGATTTTCTGTATTTGGACCAGCAGAGGGTGCAGTAGCTCGCTCTGTTGACTGACAGTCGGCTCTGGAGGGGGATTACCCGGACCGGAAGTCCCGCCTCCCTTCTTTTCCGTTTTCAAAGGGACCTTCTTCATGGCCGACATTCCTTGTATTTGTTTACTTTATAAAAGTTCGTGACGCGTCGCTGAGGAGACCCGCTAACTCATTCGCTTCAATGGCACCCCAAAGGTAATTTCACCAACCCTTCTTCCCTTTCGTCCCCCTTAGCTTTCTTATACAAGTCCCGCTTCTCAATGAGGGGGGATTCCCCCTCCCCCGACGCTTATTCGCTTACGGGGAAGGGGCTCGGGTTTTCGCTTCAAATTCAGACCTCCAACTCACGGTTCCTGCCGCTTCTTCTTTTTGCTTCAATTCATGTCACTGTTCCTCACTCCTGGTGGAAATCGGTGGCGTTGCTAAGTCCCATTACGGGCACGCCGCAGCGGGGCCGATTGGGGCGGGGAGAAAGCCTCAATTTCCCGGCTGTCTGCCGGCAAAGAGGCTACTCCCCAAGCGCCCCCGGTTCGGAGCCTTTGCCTAAGGCTCACTAGGGTCTTTCGCACATGCGAAGACCCCCTAACTGTGCGTGGGCTAACCGCCTCCGGGAGCATCCCGAGAAGCGGCCGCCATTCACAACGCCAAAAACCGAAACCACATTAGTCTCCAATTTTGACATATCTGACATTGATTGGTGGTATTGTACTTTGAGAAGGCATTAAATAAATTTTATTTTTTATTTGAAAAAGGAATGACAAGCTAAGCACCCCACGATTAAGAAGGATACATTTACACATCAGTCTCCAATTTTGACATATTTGACATTGATTGGTGGTATTGTACTTTGAGAAGGCATTAAATAAATTATATTTTTATTTGAAAAAAGGAATGACAAGCTAAGCACCCCATTATTAAGAAGGTCACATTGACACATCAGTCTCCAATTCTGACATATTTATTTGCTTCACTGTGCTCCCCCACCCCTAGAATTAAATCCAAACAAATGGTGAACATATAAACTTAGCCTGTTATTCCTCTTTGGTTCTCACACCTGTTAAAACATCTTCATTATGTTGTATGCTAATTTGCTGTTCACCCTCTACCTATAGGTACGGAATGATAGCTTCCATTTCACTATATCTGAGGAAGTGTGTGCACGCACAGAAGTGCATACCTTGAATAAAACTTTGTTGGTCTTAAAGATGCCATTGGACTCAAACTTTGTTCTATTACTGCATATAGTTTGCTCTACAGCAGGATCCTACTGTGTAGTTTTGCATTATTTAATGTATCATGTTAATACTTATGCTTTGTCTATGTTCTGTTGTTGTTTTTGTTTGTTTAGATTTCTGGTTGGTTCTGCAACCCAAATCCTATTCCGTTCTTTATTGAATGTTCCATCCTGTCGCTTGTATCGACTTGCTCTGTGCAGTCAGCCTTGTGACCCAGTGAGAAAGGCAGGGTGTAAATAATTTCAATGAATTAAACAAGCTGGAGAGAAACTAACAAAGCAATGAAAATTTAGGGAGGGACTTCAATTAGTGAGCGCTTTTTTCCTCCTACGATAGAAATTACCAAAAAAAAAAATCCTTGTAAAATTAATAGAGCGCAGTGTTCAAGAGGCTTTTTCTTCTAATGTTAAATTACAGAGCTTGTAGCGGCTCCCCTCCCACATCTTCAAAATTAGTGCAAAGGTTGAGCCGACATTTGAACTTCAAATACAAGCCATAACCAAACACAGTGACTGCACGTTTCGTTGTGTCCCCTGTTCAAGGGAGAATGCACAATACCAGTGTTTCCTGGCCTCCTAAAGAACAGGTATGGGGAACACACTAGTGATCAAAGATGGAATGCACAATTTTGTCCTGCACACCCATTCATTCCAAGTTCTCAGTCATTTTGGGACATACCATATTGCAGCATGTTATATTTTTATAGTTCCCTTGAAAATGGGCATCGATGGGAAGAGCTGGCATTGGAATTTAAAATGTAGATCATTCCCTGAATGCAAATTCCCAGCTCCTACACATCATCTCAATGTTCATGGCAGATAGTACATTGCAAAAATATTTAGTATGTTCTCCCCCTCGGGAAAATGGTTGAAGGATCAAGGCCAGTATTTGAACTGGAAATGTAGAAGTGCATTCTCAACATACATATCAAATTTCATCCCAGCGTCTCAGTGCCTGAGGCAGATGTCATGCTGCAAACAAACAAATTGAATGCTAAACAGGGAGACTGAACCAAAGGCCTAGAGCAATATGTGAAAGGTATGTAAGGACACATCAGGAAACTGGCCACTATGGTGAATGCTTCTACATATACCGAATTCACAAAGCAAACAATTGCAAGACTGCTCATGTTGTCTCTGTTTCATGACTACTATATCTTTGTTTCAATCAAGATAATTCATTATGTATTTCTTTGCAAATGACAACCACTTCCTCAGGCAAAGTCATTTTATCTAAAAATGTCAGGACATATGTTGATAGTGAATTAAAAAAAAGAACTTCAATGGTGTTATCCTCCTTAATTTATTCTACCATGTTTCTGGTTTCCACCATTTTTCTTTTCTTTTTGCATTCTGATAGTCTGTGTGTCTTTAAAAAAGAATATTCAGCTTTAATACTTAGTTCTTTATAGCTGCATTTCTACAGCCTATTAAAATAACTCCACATAGGACATACCTAAGCAAACAGTTCCTAAGCAATCTCTAACCGCTGCAAAACCCAAATTGGGAGATTGTGTACCTTGAAAATTAATCCACTCAGTCCCAGGTATCTCTTTTATCCCTATATGCAATGGAAAATCAGGGTTGTAAAAAGTTTAATTAGAGCCAAATAAAATACTTACTTTACACATTTTAAAAGGGGTGAGGGAAACCTTAACTGGGGTCTTTACAATACACACATTTCAGTACCGCAAGATGTTCCCATCTTTCTGGGATTGCCAGTTTCTAGGAGGTACCTGGGGATCCCCTGGAATTACAGCTCATCTCCAAACTACAGTGATCAGTTTCCCTGGAGGAAAATTTATTTATTTGTTTATTTCAATTTCTAACCCACTCTCCCTGCACAGGAAGCTCAGAGTGGGGTATAACAAACATAAGCAATTAATTAACACAAGTCTCTCCTTATATAATAATTCTGTTTTGGAGTGGCAACATTCCATGAGCTCCCAAATCAATTGGCTCCCTGATTTGTCACTCACCAGGGGTCTGGAGCCACTGGCTGCATTGCCCTGCTGCATTGCCTCACTCCCACCCACAGAGCCGGTGTCCAGAATCTCACCCTCAGTCTGCAGAGAGCCTCCGGAGGAGATGGACACTCTAGTGGGCAGAGACATTGGAGGCCCAGGCCACTCCTGCTGGCGCCGTAGTGGTCATCATTGGCTAAGGCTGACTGCAGGCGGTCGGTCACCCTGTGACCGGACGGAGGCTGGCACACCGCCAGGGTGGAGGGTACTGGAGGCAGCCCGCGGGCTGCTGCTACCTGGCCAGGGAAGCTGCCCAGCAGAAAGTTCCATGCCCAGAGGGTGGGGAGAAGGAGGAGGAGGTGGTGACAGTGGAGGCCCCTCCATGCCCCAGGCCAGCTGCAAGCAGGGCTGCTGGTGTGGTGGCACTTCCTGGGAGTCTCCGGGGAGGGCTCAGGGGCATGCCCAGCTCCTTGGCAATGCAGTCGCTGGAACACTTGTGAGTCCTGGCAAGCAGGCAGGATGGATGAGTTGCCCTGCAGGGAACTTCTCCACCCTGAAAGCCTAGTCCATCCTTGTGCCTGCCGTGCAGCTCTCCTGCAGCGCTGAATGTCTGTGTTTCTTGCAGCGATGCCTTCGCTTGCCTTGCCTGCCTCCTGCGCCAAGCCCAAGACCTCCCAGGAGCACAGCCGGAGAGACCAGGGGCCCGGGCTGAGGAGATGCCCTGCTGTGCCTCCATGGTGACACTTCGCAGTGTCTGTGAGCCATGTCTTCACAAACACCCCCTCCAGCGACTTCTCCTTGAGACTGGGTAGAAAGCGGGGATTGGTGGGGGGGATGTCTCACCTCTTTCTAGCACTCATTGTATTGTTTTACAATGAGCCTTGCTCCTAGTACAGCATAAAAACAAGATACCGTCCTTAGAACCTACAAACATCAGGTACTTGATTAGTACTACCAATAGATGGCGATGTGTAGCACAGTTGAGGAGTCCCGACCTTACCTACGTGTGTCATAGATGGAATACGCACATGCAAGGGAGTCAGCCACAGTAGATGGAACAGGGCAGGGGAGGCCATTGTAGATGGTTTACTGCTGCCTCGACCATAGGCCTGGCAGAACATCTCCATTTTACAGGCCTTGGGAAATTGCATTAAGTCCCACAGGGCCCGGGTTTCACCTGGGAGAGTGTTCCACCAGGCCGGTGCCAGAGCTGAAAAAGCTTTGGCTCTGGTTGAGGCCAGTTGGATTTCTTTTGGGCTGGGGATCACCAGCAGGTGTTGATCTGAAGAGCACAGGGCCCTTCAAGGAACATATTGGGAGAGGCAGTCCTGCAGATATGTTAGTCCCCATCTGCATAGGGCTTTAAAGGTCAAAACCAGAACCTTGAACTTGATCCAGTATTCAACTGGAAGCCAGTGCAGCTGCCGCAACACAAGTCAAATATGTGCTCTTGATTAAGTCCCTGTAAGGATCTGCACTGCTGCATTCTGTACCAGCTGAAGTTTTGGGCCTTGCATATAGTAATCCAGCCTGGAGGTGGCTGTTGCATGGTCGCTAAGTCGCAGGGAGAAAGGTAGGGAACTGGTTGCCTGACCTGCCAAAGATGGAGGGTGGACTCTATAGCATTGCACCACACTGAGGTTCTGTCCTCCCCAGGCTCCATCTGCAAATCAAGAGTTTCCCAACCTGAAACTGACAAACCTATCCCTCCCCATCTCCTACCAGTGGCCAGGGGGTACCTCGAAACCCTACATCTTTCTCCTAATTCCCTTTTCAGTTTTCAGCTGAAAATATGGTTTATAACATATCACCCTGGATCATCTCATTCCTGTGCTTCCATAGTTTTTTCCACTTCCTTAGAACTTCAAGAGTTGACCTGTGACTGGTTGTCTATCATCCTGGCCTAGACCATCCTTATGGTTTTGGGACCCAGTCCTTCAGAGGCTAGCCACATTCCTTTAAGTCACAACACTATCAAAAATAGCTGTGCTCCAGGTTCCTAGTTTTCAAGTGAGCATTAGTATGCCAGATGAGATCTCCATACAATGAAACACAAGTCTAACATGCAGATCCATTACAATTAAATATAACTGTGCAACTAGCTGAATCAGTAGCAAGAGCTGGAGCAGAAGTTACTGACAGACAGACATTTATGGAAACTGCCTCTTCACCAGCTATCACATCATTCTAACCACTGGTACAAAGAGTTCCGATGTCAGTATTACCACTAGATAGTAAACTCTGTATTATTGTTGTTGTTGTTATAGCAGTGTGTATGGTATAGCCAGGAGATCATAAGATTATCTGGCAGCTGGAAGTTCTAGCTCCTTTAGTGTTATGCAACACTAGGTGGTGAGCTAGACTTTTTTTAAAGGCAGGAAACTTTTCAGAGGTGGTTTGTCATTTCCTGCATCATGACCCTGGTATTCCTTGGAGGTTGCCCATCCAGTTACCAGCCAGGGCCGGCCCTGCTTAGATTCCAAGATCTGACAAGACTGGGCTAACCTGGGCTATCCAGGTCAGGTCAGTAAACTATATGAACGGGATAGGCAGGCTTATGCTTTCAGTCATATACATCATACAGAGCTGATATTCAAAATATTCCTCATGATACTGGCAAAGCACCATCACATTATTTTCACCACCCTTCTTGTAAAGACCTCAGGACATCATATCTGGCTCTCCTTCTTTTTATCCTTGCAACAATCCTGTGAGGTAGTTCAGGCTAAAAGAAGAGCGATTGCCCCAAGGTCACCTGAAGTTTCATGCAAGTTTGAGGCTTTGAAGACTCTTCTCTTGGATCTTAGACCACACTGGTTAAAATATACATTACTTATTTAGACCTGTCATTTATCTCCAAGGTGACACACAGCTAAAACAGAACTCATACTTCGACATGTGCCAGTCATTTTTTGTGTGCAATCCATTAACTGAACAATTATAACCTCCCTTCACACACTAGGTTTCCTCTATGGAATAGAAATAGAACTTTAAAAATAAAAACTAAATCAAAACCTGAAAACAAGAATTTACAATGCAGCTTTGGGTGGGGTATTTGCTTTATCTAATTTGTAAAGGATTCCTCACCCTTTACTTGTCACATGGACAATGTTACTTTATAACTTTTATTTCTCTTGTTTTCACCACAAAAAAAGGATAGGTGTTTAGACTCGTATGAACCCATGTTCCCTGCTTCACTACACGTACCTCAAAACAAGCTGGAGGACCCCACCCCCCAGTTAGGATGATGTAACCCAATTGAGGGGTGTGCTTTAACAACACAATTGTAAGCTCAGTCTGTCATTTAACACCCATGTTGGCAACCGTCCCTTTTTTCTGGCACACCTGGCCTCTTTCTACAATCCAAAATGTCACCGTGATGAGCATTCTCATTAAAACAGAAAAACACTCTAAAATTGCTCAATAATGGAAATAAAGAAATCAGCACGGATGTTGATTTCTTCATCTCTATGGAACCTTTCCAATTACACTCCTCTCCCTGTAGTTTTAATAGAAAACTGAATCCATGATGTGAGCATATTTAAATTCTATTGAGGTTATTTTCAATCCATTTCAGTTCTACACCTCATTTCAGACAACAGCTTCTTAACTGGCTCAGCGTTCAGGCCCAGGAGATCTCTGGCCATCGTCCTTTGAGAGAACAGCCTACTGAGAGATTTTTAGATTCAAACTCTAGCAAAGAGTCTCATTTATAAAATACGTGGGATATTCATGAAACCTATGAGCTCACAAAAGCTCCTCAAAGTATTGCCAACTTTGGGACATTTTGGGACATTTCTCACCATTTTGGGACATTTCTCACACCTCACAAGCACTGCCATTTATTGTTGTTGTTGTTGTTGTTGTTGTTGTTATTATTATTATTATTATTATTATTATTATTATTATTATTATTATTATTATTATTATTATAATATTCGTTTATTAAATTGGATTTACCACATGCTGGGAAAATACATTAATCCCAGATTTAGCATTATGGCACACACACACACACACACACAAAACTATGGCAAAAATAACTGACAACCTATCCTATCTTGATTCTCAAATTCCCTCATCCAACTTTGTTACAACTTGGTTTCCCATTATGGAATACTTAGTAAATCAAGATGGAATCCCTAATGTGCTTGATGATCTATGTCTATGGTAACTATAAAGTGTTTTGAGTTCTCTTATCTTAATGAAATGTGTATTGTTTTAGATTTATATCATATGTTCATCTCATTAATTTATGCTGTACTTCTGAAGTTGTAATCTTTGATTTTATTGCATTTTAACTTATGTATGCCGCCTTTAGCCAGTTTGCACTAGCAAGGCGGGATACAAATTGGAAGTAAAAAAAAATGCTTTCTTTATTTGTATTGTGGTTTTGAAAATATAAAATAAAAAGAAAATTTAAAAAATTGGATTTACCATTATTTTGGATGCATTATTATTAATTTTATTTTATTTATATCCTGCCCTACCCCAGGAATGGGCTCAGGGTGGCTCACAACATAAAGCCAACAAACAATAAAAACCCAATAAAACAATAAATAGCAGCAGCATATAAAACCGAAACCCATGCCTCATATCGGGCAAGAATAATTACTCCCAAAAATTCCAGTGCCCAAGTAATATCCAGAACAGCAAGGGCACTGGGAAAGGGGTCATGCACAGGGCCATGGACAGGAGGGGGCAAAATGGTTGAACGCCCACTGCCTCAAACAAAGGCCAGGCAGAACAGGTCCATTTTATAAGCTCTGCAGAACTGTAAAAGGTCAGGAGCCACCAGGAGATGTTAATCAGAAGGGCTCATATGGGGAAAGGCGGTCCTGCAGGTAAGATGGTCCCAGGACACATAGGGCTTTAAAAGTCAAAACCATAACCTTGAACTGGATCTGGTATTCGATCGGCAGCCAGTGCAGTTGGCGCAACACCAGCTGAATGAGCACCTGTGCAGGCACCACTGTTAGCAGGCATGCTGCCCTGCATAGAGCAAGTTACAATAATCGAGCCTGGAAGTGACCACTGCATGGATCACTGCAGCTAAGTCCCGGGGCCAAGATAGGGAATCCAGTTGCCAGATCAGCCAAAGGTGATAAAAGGCTGATCTGGTGACCGAAGTGACCTGGACCTCCATTTGTCTATCAAGTCAGTCAGCAGTTTCGGGCTACGACTTCAACAACAAAAGACAAGAGAGCCAGCAAAGGACTATACCTGACTTCATCACCCTAAAAACCACAGGATTTCTATCTTGAAGAGAAGCCTCCTCCAGTATTCTGGCCATCAGGTTGCTAAGCAACACCTTGCAGTAATTAATCAACATTCCCTTATCCACAAAAGGACTTTGCCATCTTACAAAAAAGAACTTTCCCTCACTTTTTTTTAAAAAAGGTCTCTTGTCTCAAATTGATCTAATTTTCAGTATTTAGAATTGCCCAACAAACCTCTGTTCAGGCCAGAATTTTCCCAGACATCGACCTCCGCACTTGGATGCCACCTTTCCTTTACCATATTGGGAAGTACTCCCAGGCCCCTAAACTACTCCCTTGTGAGCAGTCTTGTGGCATACCTGAGCATCCCCTTTGCTCAGCCTCTACTTTAAATACGTTTCAAATAAGTTTCAGAGGGTCTGCAGTAGAACCAAGAGAGTCCAGGAGCACCTTTAGAGACCAACAAGATTTTTGGGGTAGAAGCTTTCAAGAGTCAAAGCTCAGGTCTGACAAAAGAAGTGCTGAAACTCGAAAGCTTATACTCCAAAATCTTGCTGGTCGCTAAAGGCACTCCTAGACTCAAATCTAGAAAGGAAAGAATCCTTTGTACATGGATCTAGTGGCTTGCCCTACAACAAAGGACATAATCTGTCCCCAAAGGGTGCTTTTTGCCAGCTCCAAAGCATGTGTGTAATTGGTGACGCATGAAACACAGCCGTGCTCAGTGTTCCCTCTAAACTGAGTTAGTGTGAGCTAGCTCACAGTTTTTTTAGCCTCTGGCTCACACATGTTTGTCTTAGCTCAGGAAGGATGGCTCCAGAGCAAACTAATTTATGCAGTAGCCAAATTGCTCACTCACAACTTTAATGCCAGCAGCTCACAAAGTAGAATTTTTTGCTTACAAGACTCCACAACTTAGAGGGAACATTGCTCATGCGATTGGACTATTCTGGGCTATTGGAGCTGCTGTATTTCTTCTAGTCCCATCAGTCATCTTTATTTCTGTTTTCACTCTGGTTTCTCCGTGGTCCTTCCAAACTTGCAGAGTCACACACCACTTTGTCACACTTATATTACAGTTGTGAAGATCACTGCCTAGCTTGGTGGAATTTTTGTATGCCCAAAGAAAAACAGCAACAACAAGCCAGTAGCTCCTTTAGCATAAGGATGAGGATCAGCAGAAGGAAGGATTACCTGCTTACGCTCAGACTATTCCAGGATAGATTTGTCCTTGAGTTGGAAAATGAGTCACATTCATATTGACATATGTTTTCTGGCCATAAGTGGAACAAAAGACAGTGGGGGTTTTTTGTTTGCTTTTTGTTTTTCACATATGTTGTCAAGGTAACATGAGGCATGTTTGATTTCAAATTTCTTAACCCCCACTGTTTTGACTGGAAAATCTCATGAATTAAACTCGTGATTCCTTATTTTGGTACCATTTCCTGTTTTCTCACACCAGATCTGCGCCCCATAAAATGCATGCATTTTTCAACATTAACTGTGCATCAATTAATCAGCATGTATACCATGTGTGTGTGTGAAGTATCAATTATATGTAACAACTGTGTGATACCAGTTCAGAATACAAACAAACCTACAAACCTAATAGTGAAAAATGAAGATTTAAAAACTTTGATAAAAAATATGCAGGGGGGTAAGTGCTATCAAGTTGCAACCAACTTATGGCAACTCCGTAGGGTTTTCAAAGCAAAAGATGTTCAGAGGTGGTTTGCCATTGCCTGCCAACATGCCTGTTGCCCAGCGTCTCTGCCCGTGTGGAGATCCAATGCCGGAAGATCTGTGCCATTACCTGTTATTCTGCCCACTCTACCAATTCCCCTAGGAAGAAATTTCTAGACCCAATCTTGGCCTCCTTAGGCACTAGAATAGAAACTGGGGGGGGGAATCTAGTTCTACGAGCAGATGTAGAGACCGAGATTTCATACAAGGTGGCCCTCTTTGCCCTCGCTGCAGAGAAAATTTGGAAGAAAATAGTAGCAGTACCATAGCTTGATTACCAAAGGAAGTCTGGATGGGAGAGATGGAACTATTATAATGTTTTATTGTGTCCTAACTTAGTTTTAGGAGCTGCTCAAGTGGTTAAGACACTGAACTGCAGGCTGTGGAAGGTCAGTAGTTCAGCAGTTCGAGACCCGGGTGCCGCATGGCGGAGTGAGCTCCCATCTCTAGTTCCAGCTCCTGCCAACCTAGCAGTTCGAAAGCAAGAAATTGCAAGTAGATAAATAGGTACCACTTCGGTGGGAAGGTAACAGCATTCCGTGCACCTTGGTGTTTAGTCATGCTGGCCACATGACCACAGAAACATCTTCGGACAGCGCTGGCTCTTCGGCTTTGAAACGAAGATGAGCACCGCAACCCTAGAGTCAGATTTGACTGGCTTTCGAGCAAGGGAACCTTTACCTTTAACTTAGTTTTCAATACTTCTGGTTTTAGAAGTTTATACAGATGTTATGGTTATATTGTTCTGTCATTGTAATGGCCTATGGCTAAAGGCAATAAACCGAAACCTGAACCACTGCCTGCCTCCGTGACATCATCCTGGACTCCTTGGTAATCTCCCATCCAAACTAATCAGGGTGAACCCTGCTTAGCTTCTGGGAGCTGATGAGATCAGGCTAGCCTGGGCTGTCCAGGTCAGGACAACAAAAATGTAGCCAAATAATAATAAAAAAGTAACAAAATAAGGAACACTGGCTTATCCATCACAGGAAGTTTTGAACTGGTGCTCAGGGATGCAGTCTGTGCACCACACTTAACACTGAAAACAGGAGGGAATTGTCAGAAGTGTAGCTACACCAGCCAACAGAGTCAGTTTACACAAATAGCCTGGGGTGGGTAGGTGACCCATATAAGAGCTTCTAGGTCAGGCTTCCTCACTGGTACGAACATTTAGGGATGTGGTTTTGCTGTTTACAAACTGCTGTCACCCTCATCCACAGAGGAACTACTGGCTATAGACCACCCGAGGCAAGAAGGAAGCAGTATACAGGGACTCCTGCAATTGAAAATATCCATGTACTTTCTAATCTTAGCTTGGGCTAACCACTTCAGTTATAGAACAAGGAGACTCAAATCTAGCATCTGGCACAAATGGCAAATTGCACAATCATAAATCTGCTCCATCAGAGGAAGCTTCTGCAGCGCCGGGGACCAAATGGGACTAATTCAGAACCACTAAAGTTAACAGGAATATTTCTGTTGACCTCAGGAGTTTTTAAGGGCATCTCTGGCCTGAACAGGAGCCATGCTTTATTAGCGCACCGGCTGACCTGTCAACTTCAAAACACACCTGGACAAGGCTCTCAGAAGCCAAAGGTAAACCCACTTGAAGTTACAACATGATGGATAGGGCGATAAATCCATGCCAAGCTGTGCACATGGGAGAAACTAATTTGGGAACTTTGGCCAAGCATTTCATAGCATTCCCACAGCTGGAAGATCTCTATAGCCTGAAGAGGAAACATCCGACATTTGGCATTGGTGTTTTGGGATATGAAGAGGTAGATAGTTAAAGAATAAAGAAGGGGAGTGAAAGAAAGATCAGGAAGCCAACAAAGCTATCAAAAAGGAACACAGGTATTTACTAGAGAGAGGGAGACGAAGCAGGATATATACATTCATTCTCTCTCTCTCTCTCTCTCTCTCTCTCTCTCTCTCTCTCTCTCTCTCTCTCTCTCTCTCTCTCTCTCTCTCTCTCTCTCAAACGTCCTGCGTTCAACTTTGACAAAGACAAGTTGTTCATCTGAATGAGCAGTTTAAACACAGATTCTATGAACCCCCAAGCAGTAAACAAACTGTTGATGTGTACTGCAATGGCTGTTGAATCAGCAAGATATGAGAAAATGTGGCATTTAGGGATGCCAGGTCCAGGTTGGGAAATACCTGGAGATTTTGGGGGTGGCGCCTGAGGAGGGTGGGGTTTGGGGAGGGGAGAAACCTCAGTGGGGTATGACATCATAGAGTCCACCTTCCAAAGTGGCCATTTTTCTCTAGGTGAGCTGATCTCTGCTGCCTGGAGATCAGTTGTAACAGCTGGAGACCTCCAGCCACTACCTGGAGGCTGGCAACCCCAAGTGTGATGCATGTTGTAGTTACTTGGTAACTTCATGATACTATTCCCGTGAGAGACTTTATTGCCACATGAGCAGCAACTGGATCGCAGACAGTTGTTACATGACCCCCAAAAAAGAAGGACGTAGATTGGAAGCCGGCCTTGGGTGTATATTGAAAAGGCATTTTAATCACCGTGAAGGCACTCCAGTACATCCAATACAGGGTAGTTATTGGCTGTAATGGGGAGGCAAGAGAAAAGAACTTAAAGACAGCAGACTTGCTCCATGATAACACAGGATTCTGTTGTAGCTGCAGAGATCAAAGATGCTTTGTGAGCCAATATGCTTCTAAACCAAAGTAATTACAAATTACAGCCCATTTACTGAGCTGTCACTCAACAGATGCACCTGAGTGAAGAAACCCTGATTCCATTAGTGGGTGAAGGAGGAAGAGAGAGTATTTCCCTCAGGACCACCACAGAGCTACAGGAGAACAGCAGCACTAACTATAGCTGCCATGCCATCGTGAGATCTACACCCTCTGTTTTAGGAATATAATGAGGTTACCTTCCTGTGATCACCAATTCCTCATAAAGAATGTAGCATTAGGAGATTTTAAATACTGGGTTGGGAAATACCAGGAGATTTTTGGGGGAGGTGCAGCCTGGGAAGGACAAGGTTTAGGAAGGGAGCTAATTGGGGTATAATGGCATACAGTCCACCCTCCAAAGTAGCAGTTTTCTCCAGGGAAACTGGTCTCTATTGTCCGGAGATCAGTTGTAATAGCGGGAGAACTCCAGGCCCCACCTGGAGGCTGGCAACCCTAGCCATCTGGGACACTTAATGTAATCCTGAATAGAGGGCGAGACGGGACACGATGGTGTCCTTGAGTCTGCTACAGAGCCCCCACCATTTTAAAGTTGATTTTTAAAAGCTGTGAGAGCCTGATCCTGACAGAGCCCACAATGTGGCGGACTGAGGCACTCTTGTCATCATATACACACACGCACAGTGCCTTTTGAGGTGTCCAAACGGCCCACATTTTTTGTCCCATCTGTAGAGAGGACATAAGGGTACTGCCGAGTGGCACTCTTGTAGCTCCTACAGTGCACTAGCACTGGGGTCTTAACTTTGGGCTGTCCAGGACACAAACACTTTCTATATTTGCTTATTTATATATGTTCACATATCCATATATGCGAACTAGAGACCACTGACACCCACAGTTCCCTCTCGGGGGCACTGGTGCACAAAATTTTAACAGACAGTTCAGGAATTGTGAGCTTCTGCTCACAAGGCATTTTTTTCTCCATCAATTTGAAACAATGGAGGATGGGGGTATCTCCTTCTGAGGCCCATAGAATTGGACACCCTGCTCCAATCTTTTTGAAACTTGGGTGCGGGGGAGTTCGAGGAGAGGCACCAGAAGCTATGCTGCAAATTTAGTCCCTCCGCCTAAAAAACCCCACCACCACCCAACCCAGATACCCCAGGATCAATTCTCCATTAGAGTCTATGGGGCCTATTGACTATAGTGGTCCCCATAGGCTACAGTGGAACTGGGGAAAATGATCCCCCCCCCACACACTCCTATTATGCTTTTCAGTATAATTTCCAACATAGTGGAAAGGGGTCGGTAGACTTGTTCTCCGGAGGCCAGGTCTACCAATATAGTGGAAAGGTGAAATTTGACTTGGGTCTGTTTTCTCTTATAATGTTTACATTATTCTTAAAATATAGTGCAAATATAATTTAAAATAATTTATTCTGACATTTTTACAAGGTTATGGAAGCAAACTTCTACAAAAATTAATTTACGCAACAGTCAAATGTATACTTGCTCATCAACTTTAATACTACTAGCTTTTTTTTTTGCTCATGAGATAGATTTCTGCTCAAAACACTGTGAAGCTTAGGGGGTACACTGCAGTAACACCTGTAGTCCACAAACACTTAAACTATTAAAAACAACAACACATTTAATCTTCTATGTGCTATAGGACTTTTTTTTTTCTTCTATAATGTTGTCAACCTCATCTCAGTGGCTCCCTTGCATGAGAAAAGGCTCAAATGATACTCTTTTTTTAATGAGTCGGGTCAGGGTTCCTCCCAGCCTCAGGGCAGCTGTGGGGAACTTACTTCCTTCAGCACTACAAGGCCTGATCCTGGCCTTTTTCCTATGCCATTCTCTGGAGTCAAAATGGCCCTGGGGGCATTACTTGGCCCTTTTATAAGGTTACACATGCACCAAACACTACCATCCTGATCTGAATTGGGTCTTGCAGCACTTGAGGAAGCAAGATTAAAAAATGCATTGTGTAGCATTTCAAGGAGTTAGCCGGCATCGGTAACGTCTATGAACCAATGTTGTCATTTCACAGTGGCTGACGGAGACAGAGCAGGAGACAGACTGCTTTGAGATGGCATTTAACTGTCTTTTGGCTCTGGAATAATAGATGAATAATTCTTCCAAGCTTTATATTATGCACTTTAATTTCAGAACATCTACTTTTCAATGCATTTTAAAACTTCATGTGACCAGTTTTACATTGATTTGAGTGAATTAATTGAAAATAAAAGTCAAGCCCTTGATGGAGTAACTAAAGCTTTTTCTTGTTCTGAACATTAATGGTATGAAATGTCCTTCCATTATACAAAAGGCATTCAATGTGAAGGAAGAACTTTACAGCTGATTGAACAATAGTACAAGAGAAAGTACTTTAGTATCCCACTAAGGCGCAGAAACTTTCTTTACACAATTAAAGCTTTTTTTGAGATTAAACGAAGCTCCTTAAATTTGATTTAGAAATGTTAGATTTCAGGATAAGGTTTTGCACACAATTTACAAGACAGCTGGAATGCATCTGGAAACTGGATTTTAAAAGAAGCCTACGATGCCAAGTGATTGACAGAAGACAAATGCTGTCACAAGAGTTCAGGCTCGAGGACAGAGGAGAACTGTGGATACGCAAGCCGCAGCAACATGGGCAGAAGTAGGATTGTGCCCCTTAAAATCATAACTGGAACCCGTTCTTTTCTCTTTTTGAAAACTGGACTTGGATTTGTTGTTCAGTCGCACAGTCGAGTCCGACTCTTTGCGACCCCATGGACCAGATCACGCCAGGCCCTCCTGTCTTCCGCTGTCCGCTGAAGTTTGCTCAATTTCATGTTCGTTCAATCGATGACACTGTCTAACCATCTCATCCTTTGCCGTCCCCTTCTTCTTTGACCTTCAATCTTTCCCAGCATCAGGGTCTTCTCCAGTGAATGCTCCCTTCTCATTTGGTGGCCAAAGTATTGGAGCTTCAGCTTCAGGATCTGGCCTTCCAGGGAACAATCAGGGTTGATTTCTTTTAGGATTGACTGATTTGATCTCCTGGCAGTCCAAGGGACTCTCAAGAGTCTTCTCCAGCACCATAGTTCAAAAGAATCTATTCTTCGGCACTCGGCCTTCCTTATAGTCCAACTCTCACAGCCATACATTACTACGGGGAATACCATTGCTTTGACCATGCGGACTTTTGTTGGCAAGGTGATGTCTCTGCTTTTTATCATGCTGTTTAGGTTTGCCATCGCTTTCCTCCCGAGGAGCAGGCATCTTTTAATTTCATGGCTGCAGTCACCATCTGCAGTGATCTGGGATCCTAGGAATGTGAAGTCTGTCACTACTTCTACGACTTCCCCTTCTATTTGCCAAGGAGTGATGGGGCCAGATGCCATGATCTTAGTTTTTTTGATGTTGAGCTTCAAGCCCACTTTTGCGCTCTCCTCTTTCACCCTGAGCAAGAGGCTCTTGAGATCCTCTTCACTTTCTGCCATCAGAGTGGTATCGTCTGCATATCTGAGGTTATTGATCTTTTCCCCAGCAATCTTAATTCCAGCTTGTGATTCATCCAGGCCAGCATTTCGCATGATGTACTCTGCATATAAGTTAAATAAGCAAGGTGACAATATACATCCTTGTCGTACTCCTTTTCCTATGCTAAACCAGTCAGTTGTTCCATATCCAGTTCTAACTGTTGCTTCTTGACCCTTATACAGGTTTCTCAGGAGACATGTGAGGTGGTCCGGTACTCCCATCTCTTTAAGAACCTGCCATAATTTATTGTGATCCACACAATCAAAGGCTTTAGCATAGTCAATGAAGCAGAAGTAGATGTTTTTCTGGTACTCTCTTGCTTTCTCCATAATCCAGCGAATGTTGGCAATTTGATCTCTAGTTCCTCTACCTCTTCGAAACCCAGCTTGTACTTCTGGCAGTTCTCTATCCACATACTGTTGGAGCCTAGCTTGTAGGATTTTGAGCATGACCTTGCTAGCGTGTGAAATGAGTGCAATTGTGCGATAGTTTGAACATTCCTTGACATTGCCCTTCTTTGGGATTGGAATGTACACTGACCTTTTCCAATCCTGTGGCCACTGTTGTGTTTTCCAAATTTGTTGGCAAATTGAGTGCAGCACTTTAACAGCATCTTCTTTTAAGACTTTGAATAACTCAGCTGGGATGCCATCACCTCCACTAGCTTTGTTGTTAGTAATGTTTTCTAAGGCCCATTTAACTTCGCTTTCTAGGATGTCTGGCTCGAGGTCAGTGATTATACCATCGTGGTTGTCAAGGACATTGAGGTCCTTCTTGTATAGTTCTTCTGTGTATTCTTGCCATCTTTTCCTAATCTCTTCTGCTTCTGTTAGGTCCCTACCGTTTTTGTCCTTTATCATGGCCAGCTTTGCATGGAACGTTCCCTTGATTTCTCCAATTTTCTTGAACAGATCTCTAGTCCTTCCCAATCTATTGTTTTCCTCTATTGGACTTGGATTATTTGATATCATATTAATCAAGCTGTCAGTTGTCTCCATTGGTATTAAGGAAAATAGATTTCTAGGTGTACTGTCTCTCCCACCCCCATCCAATTGTGATGGTGACATCTTCAGGGTTGTATCTTTCACACAGGGAGTCCTCCTTTCCAACATCCAGACGCACAAAGAAAAGGACTCCTATTTTAAAAACAAGTAAAGCTTGTAGTATGGACACAGAGTGCTATGACAATGTCAATCTGCATGTTAGCTCTTCCCCCCTTTCTCATAATTCTATAACAACTAGGAGTAAGGCCCATTGTGGGAAGGAATACAACGAGTTCTAGAAGGAAGCTCCAGGTGAGTGTCCTGGCTGTGCCTGGTGGGGTGGCAGAGGGAAAGGGAAAATAGGGGGAAGCAAACCACGTTTATTTCCTTCTGCTTAGCTATAAGGCAGGGCTGTCTCAAGTCATTTTGCTGCCCCAAGTGGGTAGTATGGGAGGACAGCCTCATGGTAACAGGTATGGTTCCCTCCACCCCTGACTTATGTTGATTTGGGGCTATGCAGTGGCAGCTAAGGTAGAAAAGTACCTTCTCCTATGCCATGTCTTCTGGGTTCCAAGGGTCTGGAAAGTGGTTCCATAGCCAGTTACAGAGTTGCCAACTCTGGATTGGAAAATAACTGTAGGTTTGAGGGGTAGAGCCTGGGGAGGGCAGGGTTTGGGGTGGGGTGGGGACTTCAGCAGGATACAATGCCATGAGTACTGGAGATCTCCAGGTGCTGCCTGGAGGTTGGCTTATGTTAATTTGGGGCTATGCAGTGGCAGCTAAGTTAGAAAAGCACCTCCTCCTATGCCATGTTTTCTGGGTTCCAATGGTCTAGAAAGTGGTTCCATAGCCAATTACCAACTCTGGATTGGGAAATACCTGTAGACTTAAGGGGTAGAGCCTGGGGAGGGCAGGGTTTGTGGTGGGGAGGGATCTGAACACAGTATAATAACATAGAGTCCACTGGCCAAAGCAGGCATTGTCTCCAGGAGAACTGATCTTGGTCATCTGGACATCAGTTGTAATAGCTGGGAAATTTTCTGTAGGGGAATGATGTGCTGTGACTGGGGAACACGGGATTTCTGTGAGCTCTCCAGGCCCCACAGGGAGATTGGGGTACTTATTTTACCTCAGGACACATTCAGTGACTCCCACAGCAACAGCAAACTGTTTAGAATGTTGGAGGGAGGACTCAGGCAACGCAGCCAGTGGATAGGGAGACCCTCTGAGTGACAGGTCAGGGAGCCAACTGATTTGGGAGCGTGTGGAATGTTCAGGAGAGTCCATGACTAAAACAGAATTATATATAAGGAGAGATATCTTTTTTTAAAAAACCAATGGGTTATATTCAGCCGGCTTTCTCTGCTCAGTCTCACTTAATTCTCCTCCTCACTATAGCCCTCCCTCATCCTGTATAGCTTTTGTCTATGCATGTTTCCATGATATCCTGTGGTCAGAGGGGATGTCCTCCTCCCACTTTCACCAGGGTAAAAGCTAGCAAAACTCCATCTATACTGGCTCCCAATTTGCTTCCGGGCTCAATTCAAGGTTCTGGCTTTCACCTTTAAGTCCTGTATGGTCTGGACCAACATATCTTAAGGACAACGTGGCAAATGGGGTTCAATGTGGCCAAGTGCAAAGTGATGCACATTGGAGCCAAAAATCCTAAATATAAATATAAATACATGTTGATGGGGTCTGAACTGGCAGAGACTGACCAAGAGTCGTAGTAGATAACTCAATGAAAATGTTGTAGTAGATAACTCAATGAAAATGTCTAGACAGTGTGTAACTACAATAAAGAAGGCCAACGCTATGCTGGGGATTATTAGGAAGGGAACTGAAAACAAATCAGACAGTATCATCATGCCCCTGTATAAATCATTGATACAATCTCATTTGGAATACTGTGTACTGTTCTGGTCGCCACATCTCAAAAAGGATATTATAGCATTGGAAAAAGTGCAGAGAAGGGCAACTAGAATGATAAAAGGGTTGGGACACCTTCCCTATGAACAAAGGTTAAAACGCTTGGGGCTCTTTAGCTTGGAGAAACAACGGCTGAGGGGTGACATGATCGAGGTTTATAAGATTATGAATGGGATTGAGCAGGTTGAGAAAGAAGTACTTTTCTCCCTTTCTCACAATACAAGAACTCGTGGGCACTCCATGAAATTGCTGAGCAGTCGGGTTAGAAGGAAGTATTTCTTCACCCAAAGAGTGATTAACATATGGAATTCACTGCCACAGGAGGTGGTGGCAGCTATAAGCATGGACAGTTTCAAGAAGGAATTAGATAAACATATGGAGCAGAAGTCCATCAGTGCCTATTAGCCACAGGGTATAGATGGGAACTCTCAGTCTGGGGCAGGTGATGCACTCTATTCTTGGTGCTGGGGGGGGGGCAGCAGTGGGAGGGCTTCTAGTGTCCGGGCCCCACTGCTGGACCTCCTGATGGCACCTGGTATATTTTGGCCGCTGTGTGACAGAGGGTTGGACTAGATGGGCCATTGGTCTGATTCAACATTGGCTTCTCTTATGTTCTCTTATGTTCTTACTGCCTTCTCCCATACAATCCTACCTGCCCACTCCAGTCCTCCTCAGAGGTCCTGCTTCAGTTGCCCCCGGCCATCCTAGGCTACTTGGGTGGTGAGCCAAGACAGGGCCTTCTCTGCTGTTGCTGTACGCAGCAAAGGATAAGACTCACAATACTGGGTTTAAATTAAGGGCAGGAAGGTACCGGCTGGATATTTGGGGGGAAAAAACAACAACTTTTTTTGCAGTAAGAGTTGTTCAACAGTGGAACCAGCTACCTAGGGAGGTGGTGAGCTCCCCCTCTCTGGCAGTCTTTAAGCAGCGTCTGGACAAACACTTGTCAGGGATGCTCTAGGCTGATCCTGCATTGAGCAGGGGGTTGGACTAGATGGCCTGTTTGGCCCCTTCCAATTCTGTGATTCTATGATTCTATGGTTGTGGCACAGAAACCTTGGAATTCCCTCTGCAGGGAGATATGTGTGTTTCAATCCGTTTTTGTCTTTTGCTAGCAGGTGAACACTTTTTTGTTTCATTTGGCATACCCCTAATAAGTGTTAATGGCCCTCTTCCCTGGTTTTGGTGTTGTATGTTTGTGTTTTTTTTATGGAATTATCTTACATATTATTTTAAATGTTGTTTTAATGTTCAAATGGTTTAATGTTTTCCACCCTGAGGACACTAATTGGGTGGAACAACAGGCCTCGAGGTAACTCCAAAAATACACTGCCATATTCCCCCTAGTAATTTGGTAAGCTATTTTGATAATATTTTTGCCTCTGCAACCTTGCTTGCAATTACCAGCATACATAATTTATTAGATAATCTCCCTTTCTGGCCCCCAATAACAGAGAAAGAAATGGCCAGCCTCATTAGAAACCTCAAAATAGGTAAGGCTCCCAGCCTTGACTTTATTGTTAACCAACTCTTTAAGAGGAATGTGTCTGGTTGAAGCCAGATTCTAGACCCCTTCTTCTCAAATATTTGTAATTCTGTCTCCATACCACAATCTTGGCTCAATTTGATAATTATTCCTATTAATAAAAAGGGGGATTATTCTCTTCCTGACAACTATAGACTGGTTTGCTTTCTTGTTTAGGTAAACTATTTAGCGCTTCCCTGTCCACAAAACTGTGAACTTGGTTGTCAGATAATCAAGTCCTTATGCCCTCTCAGACTGGTTTTAAAAGTCAAGCCTCTACTGTAGATGGCTGTGCAGTTCTTGCCCATTTGGTCAAAAAATATACCAAAGCATCTAGAAGTAAACTTTATGTGGCTTTTATCAATTTAAAAAGGGCCTCTGACTGCATCCCCCATGCTGATTATGGGGAAAACTGTCCAAGACCTCTATCGGCCATCAGCTTCTTTGGCTAATCCACAAATTATATCAAAATAATTCTGCACAGCTGAGAGGTGGAAATAGTGTTCAATTGACCAAAGAGATCAAAGTAAACAGAGGTGTTCGACAAGGCTGCCTTTTGGCTCCCTTTCTCTTTCACCTCTATATAAATGACATTGATAGTTACCTTTCCGGTGAATTTTTCCACCCACCTCACCAGTCTCAAAGACCTGTCTCAAATCTGTTTTAAGCCTATGAGGCCATGCTGTTATCTTAGTTAGCTTAAGATGCTTAATAAACACTTTTTCTTTTTGTTGCTCCTAGGAGTCTTTAGATATAAACTATCAAAAGACCAAAATTGTTGTTTTTGGTAAAAATGCTCCATCATGTCATTTATTTTGGTCTATGAATGGCCATTTGATTGATAAGTAAACAGCTTCTGCTATCTCAGTGTCCTTTTTTTCTTATAATCTGTCCTGGACAAGTCATATTACTCCTTCTAAGAAGTTAGCATCAGTACACTTATCAGCTCTCCTGAGATTCTTTCGGACCTCAAGTGGTAACTATGTACCTTCTGCTCTCTGGGCTTTCCAGTCAAAGGTAGCTCCTTTACTGTTATATGGTGTACCATTGACCATAGCCAAGGTCAATGAGAAGTATGACCCTCCTTTAACCTCTTTTCTACATTCATTGTCCTATCTGCCAATGGGTATCTCTGGTCCAGCCAGCCATATGAAATTTGCTGAACCATCTCTGGAGGCCAAAGCTTGGATAGCAATATTCCTCTTCAGACTGATTTTTTTTTTAATTAAAAAAAAATCCTCTAGAGGGGTGCTATCTGCACCATCTTGTTCATGATGGCTTTTGAAGCTCATGGCTAAAATTAGTCAGTAATAGGCTGCAGAGGATGGGCTTCTCATTTGAGCTTTTTAACCAAATGGAATATCCTTCAGTATGTAAACTGATTAAATCTAGTGTGCTACACTTCAATAAATGGAGCACTGGTTGTAGAGCTTGAAGGGTATGTTCCCTTCCCTATATTATTTGGGTCTTTCAGCTCCAGTGACTCAATCAGTTTATTGTAAGTCCTTTAACATTTCCCAGATGCAGAATACTATTATCTAGGAGAGCTAGCAGGTAGTTTCTCAGGGATTCCATTCTCTGAGCCGCATTGTGACTGCAGATCTGGGAATTTAGATGTCATTTGGCACTTTTCCATTGATTCCAACAAATACAATACTGCCCGTGACAAGTGGATTACAATTTACATCCAAAAATGGAATCCTGCTGCAGAGCAAGCGATTGTAGCTAAGCTATTAGCTGATACTGACCCAAATGTGACTCTCACAGTTGCAAAATATTTGTCTATGACATTTAATGGCATTACCTTTTGATGTAAACTTTTTACTCACAATTCTCTACTTTTGTGTTTTTATGTTTGCCTGTAGATTATTATATTTTTCTCTGTTTTGCTTATGACCTGCTGTTCTATGACCACCAATAAAAGAATGGGAATGGAATTGGGTGGAAAGGTGGCATAAACATTACTCAAAATATTCTAAATAAACAAATAAATAAATAGTCGGCTCTGACTCAGAGTATATGGGAGAGAAGAAGTTAATCCTGAACACGGCATAGGTTACCTTTCTGTGTTCTGCTGCTTTCAGCAATTTTTGATGGAGGTGGGTTGTTGTAACCCAGCCCTAATTCTGGAAGGCAGGGGACATAGCAAGGTTTAGGAGGTCCACATTCCATATTCCTCATAGGTACGGCTCTCTGTTCATTTCTTCCCACCAGAGATAATAATAGTAGGGGAGACGTATAGTTGCTCAATAATTTTACATGGAACTACAGGCACTGAGAGCTCTCAGGTCCTGAATCAATGGCTCTCCTCAGCAAAGGCATATAACCCAGTCCTCCCTCATCAATGATCTCACATCTTCTCTTGCTTGATAAGTTTGCTTGTTGGAAGGGGCGAAGCCTTAGCCTCTGCCTCTGTTAGAGAGTCTGTCTTCAAGGCAGGCAGGGGTCCTGTCACTGGAGCAGGATAGGAGGAGGAAGACTGGACATCTCTGGTTTTTTTTCAGCCCTGCCTCACAGATACTAAATTAGAAAAGGCTTCTCTCTGTCCCCCAGAGGACATGTGGGTTGGCAGGTGCTTAGCTGGCAGCAATGAGTCATAGGCCTAAATTCTATTAGCGAAGTCTGGAACTTCCCTCCCACCCTCAAGAGTCTTCCTTTGATTGCACTGGCTCTTCTAACAGAGGATGAGCCACACGTCAAGGGAAGGGATTTATTTATTTTTTTGGCACTGAAAGACAACTTTGACCTTTTTTTTCCTGAGCAGAATTGTAGCATCCATGCCGTTGATTCTGCCTGTATATTTCCTGCCAACACTGTGTATAAGCAAAGGTTTTCTATTGCCCGCCTGTTACAGAAATTACTCTAGATAATGTAAAAAAACAGAAGCAGGCAAACAGGGTGTGCTTCAGAGTCAAGAAGACCTCCCAAAGTTAGTGAAATCGTACAGTCACTGGAGGAAGCTGAGCTCGGAGTACAAACATGACAATGGGTCAGATTTTGTTCCTTAGATGTATATACCTGCTGGCGCTCAGGCACTTTCCTATAACTGCTCAAGACCTTCCTCCTGAAAGGAAAGGAAAGGTAGATGAGAGAGAGAGGGAGAGAGAGAGAGAGAGAGAGAGAGAGAGAGAGAGAATGACCACCAGACCAACACTTCCACCTGCTCCCAAATGCTAAGGATATCTGTAGAGACAGCAATATTTATGAATGAACATTGCTCAGATCAGATCCTGATTCCAAATTTCAGTCTTCCTCGCTGCAACCTCTGTATATGATACGGAAACAGGCAAAGAGGCTGCAAGCCCCTTGGTGCTCAGCCTGAGCTAAAATTCCTTTCTCAGAGGTCATCTTGAGGAAGAAGAGGCGTGCAGCCTTCCCTTCCCCTGTGCATCAATTACAGAGAGCAAGAAGAATGCAAACTACGTTTTTCATATATATATATATATATCAACCATTTGACACATAGGTCATTTAAATAAAAATGCAATTAACATATACTCAGGGGCTCCTTCTTTCATCTAATGCCAACAGCATGGTTCCCCTGTTTCCTTAAACGAGGTCTATGCCAAGTCTGCTGCTCTTAGGACTGCAGTGAAGTAAGTACTGAATAATTTTGTGTTTAGCAAGTCAGTAATTGTGGAATCTAGTGGAGCTTCAAATAAATACATATTTTATAGTGTGAATAATAAGGAAGCCTTTAGCATTATTGCTTCTGGCAATACGAATTAGAAATATTACCGTTTGGTATTCATGGTAAACAGAGTGAATTATTTGGGAGCTTTTGCTCAGGAAGAGCGGTGATAAATAAGTGGCGATGATTTATGTCAATAACCCTCCACATTAAACTTCCTTGAATTTATTCCTCCAGGGAAAAAGAAAGAAAGAAAAAAAAAAAGGTGGTGAGTCCGTGGGCACAAACACAAATTCAGATGAACACTCTATAAACATTTGGATACAGATCTTGTTTTTAATTTGCAACTAATAATTATGTGCATCTATAATACGTGGTGAAGAGCCCAGCTTTCAACAAGAATGATAAAAAGTTGATGGCATGCAAACTGTTACGTAGACTGATTTGCTAATTTAAACTGCATTTCACTATGAGTGTCACTGAACTACAAGACAAGGTGTTTCTTGTGGTTATTTTAAATTGTATTATTGGTGAAAAATTGTTCAAATGAACAAAGTTCAGATCCCATTTTCCCCTATATCTTGAGGGTTGCTTATAGACAGAGGGGGTAGGAGCTGATGTATTATAATTAACTAAGGGCACTATCCATCCTAAGGAAAGCTAAAGTAACTCCCAGTGATTCCAACAAGAGAATGCTAAGCACAGTGCAAAGGAGAGATGCATGTTTAGTAGGGAGTAAATTGCATTAGAATTCATCTGTTTTAATCCAAAGTAAATAGGAATGTGGCCAGATCTGGATGGCCCAGGCTAGCTTTATCTCGTCAGATCTCAGAAGCTACGCTGGGTCAGCCCTGGTTAGTATTTGGATAGGAGACCACCAAGGAAGTCCAAGGTTGTGAAGCAGAGGCAGGTAATGTCAAGCCACCTCTGAAAGATTCTTGCTTTGAAAACCTTACAGGGTCGCTATTAGGAGTGCACGTTCGGTATAAACTGAACAGGGGAAAAAATACCCCGGAAATTACCTTTTCAGTATTTACCGGGTACTTTCTCAGCTGATTTCCGAGAGGGGTAGTGATTCAGGATTTTCCAGGGCTACCAGATAGCTAGTGTTTATAGGGAAGGCAATCCTTTTAAACACCTTCTCCAAGCAGCCAACTCAAGGGAAAGTTACAAAAGGAATTTAAAGGGACTGCCACTTTAAATGTCTTTTGCAAGCTGTGCTGTGAGTGAACTCCGAAGTGGCAAGTTCTCTCAGCCAGATGACCTGGACTCCAGAGAACAGGTCTACCTGTTAGGTGAATTCACCACTTATGAGATCACTCACAGCGCAGCTTGCAAATGGCATTTTAAAAAGGGACAGGCAATTAAATACCTTTTCAATAAATTGTCGAAGACTTTCACGACCGGAATTCATTACTTGCTGTAGATTTTCCGGGTTGTGTGGCCGTGGTCTTGGCACTGTAGGACCTGACGTTTCGCCAGTAGCTGTGACTGGCATCCTCAGAGGTATAACACAGAAAGATGGAGTACTCTCTATGTACTCCATCTTTATATGTTATACCTCTGAGGATGCCAGTCACAGCTACTGGAGAAACGTCAGGTCCTACAATGCCAAGACCACAGCCAAACAACCCGGAAAATCTGCAGCAACTAAAATACCTTTTTCTCCTCCACTGGAAATAATGGAGGATGAGGGCACCTTCTTTTGGGACTCACAGAATTGGACCCCCAGTCCAATCTTTTTGAAACTTGGGGGAGGGGGCTTGGTCATTTACCTCAAAAGACAGCCCCCCCAAACCCCAGATACACCTGGATCAATTCTCCATTATAGCCTATGGGGACCATTGACTATAATGGTCCCCATAGGGTCTAATGAAGCCAAAAAAAAAAATGGGTTTCCCGAATATTTCCTGAATCTGAATACCATACCAATATTGGGAATCAGGAATATCAGGAAATACCAATATTTTTGCGGTTCAATATACCTGAACCTGAAAAATACCAACTTTTTGCACACCCCTAGTCCCCATAAGCCAGCTGCGACTTGATGTCACTTTACACATACACACAAATAGGAACACAGCTGTAGTCTCTAAAGTTCCACACTACCCTTTCTTAAATTCCCATCCCCCATGCCCACAAGCTGGACAGAACTCTACTTTAGACCATTCTGCTGATACTCTGTAGTGCCATAGGCATGTGTATATGAGGTTTTAAAGATAAAGGTATGGATGTGGATTCAGAGTACATTTTCTGTCAACAGAACAGAACTTTCTTGCTTCCTCCCTCCTCTTACAGCCCACTGATCTCCATGAAATGCTGCCTTCTTCACACCGCCCATTTTGAGTAGCCAAACACTTCTCACGACTGCCTCAATAATTTGCTGACAATTAAAAATGAATATCATTTTGATTCATCTTGCACAGTAGCGGCATTCAGCATAGCAGCTGACGCTGCATTTCACAATTTGCTCAGATTATACATGACCCAAGGTCATAATGTCTTTCTATAAACCACATAATCCCTGCCCCTTCAAAGGACTTTCAAATCAGGGCAGTGCTGCTTGCAATTTGCAACTGGCAAACAAAAAGGGAATTCAAGCAGGGGTTTATCATTTGTAAGGGGGAGGTAGTGGATTCTCTCCTTTAACATGCTAACAATAACAAAGCAGGAAACCTGTTTCAAATAGCAAAATGGAGTGGTGGTAAAGGGTTAACTTCTTTCTTCCACTGCATTGCCTTAAGACAAGCTGAGGCTGCATGAGTCTGGAAACTACATTAAAAAAAAAATGGAACAAGACACATCTTTGTGTCATCTGTGGAAGTCCTCCAACACCAAATACCAGTCCTTGTGGATTAATCAACTGAAAGTTTAATTGTTTGGTCTGACCAGTAGATTAAGGTTTGGATCCTAAGAAATTGTTCCCCTCACTCTTTTCTCCTGCCACTGCAGTGGCGATATGCTGTGGCACTTATTTCCCCTGTAGACAGGACTTCTGCTTGAACAGAGGGTGCTTGAAAAATATTGGTCTTGCACAAGCAGAAGTGCTAGCAGCAGAGGAAGTGAGTATTGCAGGGGAGGGCAGACTCCAGGAATGCCTGGAAAGAAGCACAAGAGGAACTATGTCACCAGTTCCAAGCCTAAAAGCTACGCACAGCAACTGCTGTCTTAGCTCACCATGCTCAACTGAATCAGACTGGAGTAACTGTAAATAGGTTTGCCCTGTTGAGGCTGCAATCTTTTTCTTTTCTTTTCTTTTTTTAAGCTAGTCTCCACCCAGTATCCAAAGTGAGTATTTTGAACTCCCCTGACACAATACAAGCAGTGCTCCCTCTAAGTTACGCAGTCTTGTGAGCAAAAATTCTACTTTGTGAGCTACTGGCATTAAAGTTGTCAGTGAGCGATTTGGCTGCTGCATAAATTGGTTTGCTCTGGAGCCGTCCTCCCTGAGCTAAGACAAACATGTGTGAGCCAGAGGCTAAAAAAAGCTGTGAACTAGCTCACACTAATTCAGCTTAGAGGGAACACTGAGAACAAGTGTACCTGCTTTTGGTGATATTGGACCAGGAGGCCTGCTTTGTTTCACAATACATAAAAGGCCCATGGAATGTTCTTCACCCAACCCATCTAAGCATGAGCAGCCTTAATTGTCCGACCCATTAAAAAGATAGCCTCTCATTTCGGGGGATTTTCTTGAATTTACCCATTAAAAAGATACCTGACAAAAGTGGTAGCAAATCCCTGAGAGAGCCTTTATCCTGTGGTATTCCACTTCCTGGAAGTGTGAACGCAAAGCTGAAAAGCTGGGAGCAACCCGCTTCTATAGCATGTGCTGGCTGTTTCCACGCATACGTATCACGCCCCTGCCATGGTCCCAGCAGAGCCCCGCCCGTAGCCGTGGCCAGGAGAGTCTGTGTGCAGAATGTCAGCCCTGGGGGTGGGGCCGGTGCTAAGTGGGGCTTGGTGTAGAGGCCTCGGAATGGCAGGGCCTGGGGTTAGCGCCACCCCAGGAGTCCCTCTGCCCTCGGTCCCAGGAGGCTGCTCGCTGGGATGCCATCTCGTGTGCCTCCTCAGTGGCTGCGTCCTTGGCCTGTCCTTCCTCCCCGGCCCCTCTGTCATTTCCCTCTTTTATTCTCCCGGCCTCACTCCCAGCACTGCCCTTCTTCCCTGCTGCCTCCCACCTTCCCAGGCCCCGCCCCCCTTGATAGCTCTGGATGCCCTCGTTCCTCTGAGGGAGTGGCTATCATTGGTGCCTCTGCGACGTTGACATTTCCTCCCAGTGCCGTTCGCGCCACTCGGCTCTGGGGCCGTGCCCGCCCTGCTGCTGCCTTCCCTCCCTCTGCTGCTGGGGAGGGGTTCATCTCGGTGGGCCGGCGAGGCCACTCCCCTTCCAGGTCGGCGTGCACCGGGCCGCCCCCGCTACTTGGCTCTTCAGCAGGTGAGTGCGATGGGGGGGGTGTGGCTGGGTGCAGGGGCTTCCCCTCCAGGCCCAGGGAACCGGGACATACGGCAGCAGCTATCAGATTGACTGTCCTCTGCTATACTGCCCAATGCAGTGTCAGCGCAACGGGGTCCACCCCAAATCGGCCGGATGTGCTTATGCGCACGAGCGCCCATGCGCCCATACACGCAAAGAGGACAAAAGCCATTTACAGCCGCACCTCTGGGGCAGCAGTCTGAACGCTCCTGCATGCCTCCTCCCGGTATGCTCCCGCATGTGACCGGGAAAACCCGGAACAGTTTATTCTGGGGCTTTTTTGCCACAACTGGTTCCCGCTGCAAATTGCCAGTCTGTTCTCAGCCATCCTTCCTTCTTCTCTGAGCATGACTATCTTTGAGTTGATCACACGGAATCATCAGGAAACTGCCTACTTCACAGCTCATAAGATAGCATTTGATATTTCATCAGTCCATTCTGGGATTGACACCTCTTCTGTTTATTGACTTGTGCATCTCTAGACCATCACCAGCAGGTGTATGATACAGCATAATGTGTTTTCCGTCTGTTCAGGAACTACTACAATGATGACCTGCAAGAGATTCCTGGTGTATGAAAGATGCATTAGAAAGCTCTTTATGGCCACTCACCAGGTGCATGATAGCTCTATAAAACAGGATATAATTGCTTGTGTATTAAACCAACTTCGGCTTTATTGGCCAAAGGAATAACATTAGAGCTGTATTGGTCCATCCAGTTTGGGACATTTGTTTGGATGATAGCCAGATCTGGAGGTGTTAACACAGAACACTTACAAAGTATGCAGTTCTCTTCCATTGTCTCACATCTTAGCTATTAGGTATTCCAGGAGACAAGAGGAAGAAAGTAAAATGCATATAATGATGATGGTGTGGCAGTGATACGTAGGAGGAAAAGATAAAGGTGGATGGGAGCAAGAATAGCAGTTGAAGGATAAAGGAAAGAGAACTAGATGAAGACAGAAAAGGATAGGCCTCAAAAGAAGGATATTTCTCCAAATCAGCCCAGTCCTAAAACTGTCTGAAAACTGTTTCGTTGTTCAAACATTAAGAAGGACAGATATTGTGCTGCAGTACTAGATGCTTAAGACAAGTTCAAACAAGTTACTGGGCATGTTTGATTCTACATGGATAAGTTCTGGTTTGGCTGGCAAAATATTCATGTTAGACAATAAATACAGTGAAGAACAACTGATTCCACATGATGTAATTTCATCACAGTGCATTCTCCACATTACAATGAACACCATTTGATTTATCTTCTAAGACCACTGCTACTTGGTTAAAACATAGATTCCTATGTCACCAAGACTAGCAAATATATAGTGAAATGAGCTTTCTTGAGCTACATTTCGCCATTAGATTATTCAGATCATGGAATGGTAACTATATTTTTCTTTTCTTTAATTGGTAAAGAAACACACACACACAATTTTAGCTTTAATTAGAAGAAATGAAGCTGGAAATCTACCTGAGCTTTCTAACATTTTAAACCTGTGTTAAAAAAAAAAAAAAAACCTACACGATTTTTTTCTGCTTTGACTTAAATTTCGAGCTACTGCAACTGTTTTTGTGCACTGACACAGAAGCAGATGGTCTCGTACAGGGGTCTTTTTGTAGAAAAACAGCTGCAGGAGCTCATTAGCATATGGTATGCTAATGAGCTATTAGGCTATTAGCATATGCCACGCCCCCTGACATCACCAGAAGTGATGTCAGAAGGGGAAGCAAAAGGGGGGGAGGCATCTTCAAAAGCCTCCCCTTCCCTTCCTCAGCTGGTCTGGGTGGGGGAGCTAAGAGAGAAGGGGTTTAAAGTTTAAACTTCTTCTCATGAGAGTTGGGACACAGGAGGAAAGAGGGAAGGAAAGAGAGACAGTAGAGAGAAGGAAAGAAGGAAGGAAAGAGGGAAAGAAAGAGAAGAAAAGGGGATGGAACGAAATAGAGGGAAGAAGGAGGGAAACAGGGAAAGGAGGAAAAAGAGAAGAGAAGAAGGTGGGAAAGAAAGAAAGAAAGAAAAAGAAAGAAAGAAAGAAAGAAAGAAAGAAAGAAAGAAAGAAAGAAAGAAAGAAAGAAAGAAAGAAAGAAAGAAAGAAAGAAAGAAAGAAAGAAAGAAAGAAAGAAAGAAAGAAAGAAGAGAAGAAGGAGGCAAAGAGGAAAAAGAGAGAAGGAAAGGAGGAAATGAAAGAAATTTGGCAGCAATTTGGCCCCATTATATCCTATGGGCCATTGAAGTCAATGGTGAAAACATAGGGTATATTCCAGGAGCTGGAGGGGAAGGGATTTGAGGAGAGGCTCCAAACTCACAGAATAGCTAATGGAGCCTCTCCCCAAGATACCCACCAAGTTTCAAGAACATTGGACCAGGGGGTCCAATTCTATGGGCCCCCAAACAGGTTGCCCCTATTCCCTCCATTGTTCTCTATCGTGAGAAAAAAAGTTACTTTTTCCCCACCATAGAGAACAATGGAGGGAATAGGGGCAACCTGTTTAGGGGCCCATAGAGTGGACCCCTGATCCAATGTTCTTGAAACTTGGTGGGTATCTTGAGGAGAGGCTCCATCAGCTACCCTGTGAGTTTGGAGCCTCTCCCTCAAACCCCTCCCCTCCAGCCCCCAGAATATACTCTATGTCTTCACCATTGACTTCAATGGCCCATAGGAGATAATGGAGCTGAAATTGACATTCGGCTGCCTGAAAGACTCACCGGGACGCCAGCTGGGGGCGGGGCTTGGCTCCTGAGCTCCCGGAGCTGCGCTCCGGTGGGCTCCCCCCCCCCAAAAGACCCCTGGTCTCGTATCTACAACTAATCCATTCAACATTTACTATCCATGATATGTCCTTTTTACTCCTATTTGGTCATAGGGGGGAATGTAACCTTTAGCTGGTATACCCTGAAGAAATCGTTACCTAATTTTACATTCGAATGCAGTTATTTGACATAATTGCATCCAGCAATATATTTTCAGTAATCTTTCCTAATGATACAATCATAAACATCTCAGTACATGGGAAGCAAGTGAACAAGATATGGATAATCATACAAAAAGAGATTAATCTTTGGTCAAAATGATTTACAGGGAGGCATGTTGAAACTGATGTTACATTGCCTCCCATTATTATTCTCTGCCAAGATTAATAAACTGCCTGATTTGTTCAGCAACTCAAGACCAAATCAGGGTGCATGAGCCTGCCAAAATTAATCACTTTTAAATCCCATTGATTGCAAAGGGACGGTCTTAAAGTTGCCTAACTCCTTCTTTCTAATCAATTAAACTTGGATTTCCCTACGATTTTAAGCTGCAGAAAACAAGATTTGTCATCATAACATAAACCAACCAGAAAAGGGAACTTTAGCAAGGGCAAAATAAGTCAGGGTTTTTTATGGTACAAATTAAACTCCCCCTCGTTTATAATGGATAGAGACAAATCTTTTAAAAGAGTAGTAAATGAGTGCCTTTAATATAGCTGTCCCTTGAAAATCATTGGACTATGGACTCTGAATTTCATTAATCCTGAGTAGGAGGAATAGGTCCAAAGCAAGTAAGACCATCAGCACGATTAGAAACCCAATGGACTGCTGGTTTCCCATCTTGTTTTCTTCGATAATGAGCATGTACGTTGCCTATCAATGTAAACCTGAGTATGCTAAAAAGATGTTTCTTTAAAAAACAACAAAACCCCACAATTCTAGTCTTTATTTTTAATGGAATATATTAGTAAGCAGTTCAATGGGCTACAACTAGGAATGGAACAAAACCATCCCAGTACATTCTTTTGCAAAGGAAGATCATCATCTATTTTATCTTATCCCCCTCCCCACATCTGTGTCTCATCCATCCTGTTCTTTGCTCAAAGATTTTTAAGGAGGCAGCATTGGATTAATTGGATTGATTCAGGAACTGTACAGATCCAAACTGAAAGCCAATTTTGTGTAGTGGTTAAGTGCATGAACTCTAATCTGGGAGAACCGAGTTTGATTCCCCACTCTTCCACTTGCACTTGCTGGATGACCTTGGGCAAGCCATAGTTCTGTCAGAGTTGTTCTCTCAAGGACAATTCTGGAAAGAGCTCTCTCAGCCCCACCTACCTCATAGGGTGTCTGTTGTGGGGAGGGGAAGAGAAAGGAGTTTGTAAACTGCTCTAAGACTCTGAGTGAAGGGTGGGGTAGAAATCCAATCTCTCCTCCTCTTCCCCTTTCTCTTCTTCTTCTGTGTCATAAACAAATGTCAGAACATGGATGTAAACAATTAACAAGGGGCTCTACAGAGCAGGTCCTGGGCTATAAGCCCAATACCGAAACATTTCAGAAATAAACCATCTCCCCCCATGATTTTTTTTAAAAAAACTGTATGGATAGCTTCAGATGTATGTGTGGTGTACACAGGGGTACAAATATGTATCAGGTCCAGAAAAATAAAATCCTGCTCTCTTGAGGGGCTACATAAATTCTGAACACGGTTTTCTTGGGCAAGTTGAAAGAATAGACAGCTGCTTCCAAATCCTTCCATATGTCCTCAGGTATGAACTTTGGGAAAACTAAGACTAAAGAAACAGCCTCCCTGTAAAAAGCCTGGAAACCCTCAGTCTTCATCATCCGTTGCCTCCTTTGGTGATTTAAACCCCCCCCCACAACTGCCTTATCAAAACAACAATTTTCACAAAAACTCACAACTACAAAAACTCAGCTCAGTCCTGTGCACATCCACTGGAGCCAGTGACAGTTAGGGATGGGCGTGAACTGAATTACCAACTGAATTTTGTGATGAACCAGGCCTATCTGTGAGATCACGAACCACCATTCATGCAAATGCACTGTTCCCAAACAGAAATTGGTGAAGCCCTCCCCCGCTCTGTGGTGACCTTTTTATAGGATCTAAGTCATTTTGAGGGAACCAGCCTGCTGCCATATCTTTTTTCCCACACGTCATGTGAACTTATCTGAGGCTACAATGCATTGAGGGTATTGTACTTATACACTTATATACACTCACAGAAGTTGGCTGCCAGCTTGTATATTTAAGTTTCTGCACCATTTTTTGTTCTATCTGGCAATTTTGTTCTATCCACTTCTCTTCTGCCTTCACTACAGTTTGCTCCCAATACTGCCCGTCAGTAAGGATTGCTGCTTTTATTTACTAGCTTTCTTCCTGTACATTTAACAACAGCTTGGCATGCTGAAATTTCACATGGGAAGCTTTTCCCATAACTTAGATCCATTATGCATACACATCTTCCTGCAGATTTTCAGAGCAGTGAGCCTTCAATCTTGCCTTCAGATTCTGTGCCCACCTTATGCACAATATTCCCCCCCCCCGGTGTATTTATTCTGCAGCTACAATTAAAAACAAACACACTTTTCTAAATTGGGGTGGAACATCACTTGTGATGTGTAGGGGTGGTGCCCAATTTTTTTTTTTAAATAAGAAATTGCCCTCACAGCTGAACAGTAGTGTCCAGCATGTGCCTTCTGTTTAAATCCTCATGCTTCATGTTTTGCACATGTGTTTTGGCATTAATTAGTTAAATGAAAAGAAACAGAAAGGAACCCAGGTGAGGGGGGGGAACCAATGTTGAAATTGACAAGACTTCTTTTGAAATTGACAAGCAGCTGAGAAGCCTTGTTTTCCATATTGTGGAGCATTCAGAGATACTCTGCTGTGTTATCAGCCACTGTGAAAAATGGGAGTCACATGATCTCATAATATAGGGGAACATGTTCAGTGTACAGGATGCATGGTAGAACACACTGGCACTGCAAGCTGCAATAGCTGGCAACATGTGTCTGTGTGTCTATGTGTGCACACACACCTGTGCAAAGTTGGCTACAATTCCACCACACTTTGCACAGGGCTGCAATTTGTACGGGGGAGGAGTCCTCTGGCAGAAGCTCTGGAGAGCTCTTGTGTTCTTATGTTCTACCCCCCTGGAAGGTCATGTGACAAAAATACATAAATAATAATTAAAAGTAAAATAGCATTTATTCATTTAATTATTTAAAACATTTCTATGCTGCCTTTCCGCCGAAATAGGGCCCCCAAGGCTGCGTTATGGTATGTCCAAGTCAACCGATAAAACTACCAGAATCAGGAACTGCTCTGAACAACTTTATTAAGACCCAATAAAACATTCTGAAGAATAGTCCTCAACAGGTAATCTGCTGGCTGCTGCACAATTCCTCAGGCATCCCCTGGAAGACTCAGGGAAAGATCTGCTCTAGACGTTTTGTTTTGGAAGCTCTTATTTCACAGGATTTTTTTCTCTGTGCCATTTAGCCGACAACTTCATTTCTGCTGCCGTACCTTCCCTTTGTTCTGTTTGCTGAACAGGACAATACTTAGTAACCTGGCAAAGATATGTGTATGTGCATGAGAGAGAGTAGCTTGGGTTGTTTTTCATTAGCCAGAAGTAGCTCTAATTAACTCTAACACTTCCTCCACTGCTAACACTTTCATTTGCACAAATCTAATTGAAGACCATTGATCTTCCACACACACAGGCACTAGCCACAGAGGAAGTTAGCTATGCTGCAGCCGGAGCAAAGCGTGTGAGGAGCATGGCCGTAGGACCCAAGCCCAGTACAGGGGATAGACCGAAAGGTTATTGAGTATTACGGAATCTCATTATTTTAAAAAAAATGTTTACAGAATAATGAAATGAATGAAAATGGTGTTCTCATTTTCATTTTTGGGGTCTTAGTTCAGATCTGAAGGCACATCACTGCATAACACACGGCTGCTCTAAAGATCCACATCTAAACATTAAGAATTAAAATGTCTGGGAGTTTGTTTTTTTTAATATCTCCACAGCACACCTACAACTCAACAACAAGAGCCAATATAAGGAAATCTATCTGCATAACTGAAAAAAAATGGAATTTAACATTGCTTAACTAACAATTCATAAAGATTCTGCAGCCCAAACACTGGTGGCAGTAAATCTTTGATTAGGAAGTGGCAGTCACAATAAGTATAGATTCAGGTGGACAGTCATGTTGGTCTGAAGCACGAGATCAAAGTTTGAGTCCAGTGGCGCCTTTAAGATCAACACTAAAGCTTCTACCCAGAATTAAACTTTGTTGGTCATAAAGGTGCTACTGGACTCATAACATAAGTATATACAGGTGCACCCTGCATGATTGTTTAGTGCACTGGCATAAATTGGTGCATGGTTCACATCTGGAATGCAAACAGCTGTGTCCAACCAACTCCAAGGTTGCCAGCCTCCAGTTGGGGGCTGGAGATCTCCAGGAAGTACAACTGATTCCCAGACCACAGACCTCGAAGAAAATGGCTGTTTTGGAGGGTGGATTTTATAGTATTACACCCACTGAGGTCCCTCCCTTTTGCAAGCTCCACCCTCTCCAGACTCCACCCTCAAATCTAGGCTGATTCCCCAACCTGGAGTTAACAACCTTGGCTGTTCACCCCTACATTTTCCCTTTCTGCAAAGCATCTCTAGGAAGCCATTTAGTCCCACAAAAATCTTTGTTTGTCATTCCATTCACACAGTGTTTATCCTAACAGCTCATCTGCCCTGCCCCCATAGACCTTAACTTAAAAGATTTCATTTTCTTCTGTAAACAGGCATATTTCATTCCATACCAAGCCACATCTGGCTCTACAGCCAGAGGTTGCAGACCCCTGGTCTATGGCCATAAGGTTGCTATCCAAACACATCTTAAGTACAGGTCAGGGTTAACCTCCCTAGGACTCATAAGCAGCTATAACATTCTTGCATATTTCTCTAGAACACACAGTGCCACAGATAAAAAGATCTAACATCACTGCCAGGTGTTTTGGGTTCCCCCCCTTTTTCTCTCAGGGGCAACAATCTAACAAAACTGGGTTAAGCATGCCTGGTAATTTAACCTTTGTAAAAAGAAAAAGGAGAAGCTTATGTTACTCAACTGCCCGAGTGCCTTTCCAGAGCAAGCTAAATTCAATAGCCTTGGCTTTTTAATATACCTTTAGGGTAACTTGCTCTACCCTGCCTAATGATTCTCTTCTTTAAAATTAACCTAGGTCACACAGACATTCATATGAATGGCCCTAGAGGAAAACAGGCAGAGTTTCAGAGACTCCCAGCGCCATGCAGACAATCTGAATAATAAGTTACAAGGAATCCTTGTTGTGCTTCTTTTGCTGGCTTGTGGGGGGGAGGGGTATGGGGAATGCTGTTCAGGAAGAGCTCTGGAATCTATACCAATTATATATGTGAACAATAAAAGGTGTTTTCCAACCTCTTCCTTTTCTACCAGTGCTATCGGAATACAATTGCTAAGACTGTGTTGCTCTAACAGTCCTGTTCCCAGGGTTCTGTACATGTATCTCGGTTCATGGGGAATCTTATGGGTAACCGTGGGTTGTGAATATTCTTCCTCTCCTGAATCCAGGTCTGTACTTCTTTCTTTCTTTCTTTCTTTCTTTCTTTCTTTCTTTCTTTCTTTCTTTCTTTCTTTCTTTCTTTCTTTCTTTCTTTCTTCCTTCCTTCCTTCCTTCCTTCCTTCCTTCCTTCCTTCCTTCCTTCCTTCCTTCCTTCCTTCCTTCCTTCCTTCCTTCCTTCCTTCCTTCCTTCCTTTCTCCCTTTCTCCCTTTCTCCCTCCCTCCCTCCCTCCCTCCCCTTCCTTCCTCTCTATCTCTTCCCTCCCTCCTTCCTTCCTTCCTCCTTCATCAACTCTTCAGGGAGGGAAACTCGATTTAATCCACTTCTTAGCCCAAAGGTTGATTGTTGGGATTTCAGTCTTTGAAAAGTGCAGCCGGAATGGGAGAAAGGAAACATATGCTCAGCGCACTTTTGAGCATATGTTCCCCTCATCCAAACAGAATATGAACATGCAAACCCCAGCTGCTCTGTAGGCAACACTGGATCAGAGTATTTGGATAGACAGACAGACGTCTAGTTTGTTTAAGGGAAGCAAGTGGTAGAGGGCATAGAGTACACAGCCACGTTCTTAACTAATTATTTTATACCTCGTTTCTTATCCAGAGACTTCCAAGTAGCTTCCAAATAAAATCCCCATAAGATCATAGTTAAACAGTTCAGTAAGTAAAATAAATTATCAAAGCATGGTAAATACTAATCTATCCAGCATTCAGTCACCCCCAAAGAACCAACATACAGTGTTATGTGAAAAGGACATACTCACAAATTCACCAACACCTTGAGTGGCTGAACAAGCCTTGTCCTGGCAACAGAAACTAGAAAGCCCAGATGAACCTCTTTGGAGGTAGAGTTCCCTAGAGTTCATGGAGAAGGACCGCTCACCTCCCTTCCAACACTGGAGCCAGCTCTCTATGTTGTTCTCTATGTTCAGTCGCACAGTCGAGTCCGACTCTTCATGATCCCATGGACCAGATCACACCAGGCCTTCCTGTCTTCTGCCATCTTCTGAAGTTTGCTCAATTTCATGTTCATTGCATCGGTGACACCGTCTAACCATCTCATCCTTTGTCGTCCCCTTCTTCTTTGACATTCAATCTTTCCCAGCATCAAGGTCTTCTCCAGTGAGTGCTCCCTTCTCATTTGGTGGCCAAAGTATTTGAGCTTCAACTTTAGTATCTGGCCTTCTAGGGAATAGTCAGGATTGATTTCTTTTAGGATTGACTGATTTGATCTCCTTGCAGTCCAAGGGACTCTCAAGGGTCTTCTCCAGCTACCATTTCTTTAAAAGCAGACCCATGTAAAATGCATCAAAGTAATCTCCACTGGATGCAAACAGAGCATGGAGGGCCATGCCAGATCAAAGAAAGGCTGATGCTGGCCACACCAGACAAACTAGGGGAATGGCCAGGGCCAGTTCACCCATGAGGTAAGCTGAGAGAGATGCTACCTTAGGTGACAGATACAGAGAGGAAGGCAATCTCCCTTCCTTCCCTTTCACTGCCTCCCGGCCTTTCCCTAGCAGCCAAAGGGAGCTAATAGTCCTTCTCTCCTGCAAGAACTTGACCACTGTTTTGGTTTTCTGGGAATCACTGAGGGAAGTGTTAGTTTCTTTCACCTCCTGGGTGGGGATGAGATAGGGGCTGGGGCACGATGCAAGGGTTCGCTGCCTTACAACAAAATGCTTTGAGCTACCACATAAGATGGTATTGCATGCTAAAATGGAGACCTGACATTGGCAGATAGATTACTATTAATACAGGTTGCCAACTCCACGATGGGGAATTCCTGGGGATTTGAGGATGGAACCTAGAGTGGGGGAAGGAGGTCAGCAGTGATGTGACGCCACAGTGTCCACCCCCCAAAGTTGTTCCTCCGGGGGAACTGATCTCTGGAGTCTGAAGACCGGCTGTAATTCAAGCAGAATTCCAGGCCCCACATGGAGTTTGGCAACCCAGAACTAATAACATTCCCCGCAAGGGTTCAACTTGTTTTTTTCTAGAAGACCTTGTCTAGTAGAGGCTGCCACCTTAATCCTTTGATGGCACTATTATCAACCATTCTTGTTTGGATTTATGTTCTGTTCATTCAAAAGTATAAACGGAGCTGTCTATTATCTAGAATTATTGTATCCCCACCCTTCAGGGAGCTGAAAGCAGCATACATAGTTCTTTATCCCCTCTTTTAAAACTCAGAACAAGCTTGTAAGATAAGTCGAGTAGACTGGCCCAATGAGCTTTGTGGCTGAGCAGAGATCTGAAACCCAAATCTCCTCTGCTCTATCCCCAACATGGTAACCACTACACTACAGTACATCTCACAGTGCGCTCCAAATCTTTGGAAAGTCCCTCCCAGCTGTTTCATGTTGATGTGTCAAGTCATTTAAAACTATTGGGAATCTCCACTTCGTGTGACTCTGTCTTCTTTAGTTTTGTGTGTTTGTGTGTGTGTGTTTTAAGATTTTCTTTTACGTCTTGAATCTGCCACCAAAGTATCCAGAAGAACTCATGGACACTCAATGAAATTGCTGAGCAGTCGGGTTAGAACGGATAAAAGGAAGTACTTTTTCACCCAAAGAGTGATTAACACATGGAATTCACTGCCACAGGAGGTGTTGGCAGCTACAAGCATGGACAGCTTCAAGAGGGAATTAGATAAGCATATGGAGCAGAAGTCCATCAGTGGCTATTAGCCACAAAGTAGGAGCTGCGGTGGCTCAAGTGGTTAAGACGCTGAACTGCAGGCTGTGGAAGGTCAGTAGTTCAGCAGTTCAAGACCCGAGAGTGCCGCATGACGGGGTGAGCTCCCGTCTCTAGTTCCAGCTCCTGCCAACCTAGCAGTTCGAAAGCAAGAAATTGCAAGTAGATAAATAGGTACCACTTCAGTGGGAAGGTAACAGTGTTCCGTGCGCCTTGGTGTTTAGTCATGCCGGCCACATGACCACGGAAACGTCTTCGGACAGCGCTGGCTCTTTGGCTTTGAAACGGAGATGAGCACCGCAACCCTAGAGTCGGATTCGACTGGCTTTCGAGCAAGGGAACCTTTACCTTTACTATAGATAAGAACTCTCAGTCTGGGGCAAGTGATGCGCTGTATTCTTGGTGCTTGGGGGGGAGGGGCAACAGTGGGAGGGCTTCTAGTGTCCTGGCCCCACTGCTGGACCTCCTGATGGCACCTGGTATATTTTGGCCACTGTGTGACAGAGTGTTGGACTAGATGGGCCATTGGCCTGATCTAACATTGGCTTCTCTTATGTTCTAAAGTATTGTACAGTTCACAAGTATCCACAATTTGGCCGTGCTTCCATATCCAAAAACCTTTTTTTATATAATAACAATATTTCACTATTCATGCAGAAATCAGCTTGCTTTCTTTCGTTTTTGGTTCTAAAGTAGTATTATTAAAATTATTAAAATTATAATTCTGACTGACTGCCTTTGTTATTAAAACCATTCTGCTTGACTGGATTTGTTTTTCTAAGAGACAACATGATATCTATCTATTTCCAGGGCAAAATAAACAGCAGAGGCTACTGGTAGTTAGCCAGGAACGTTTTTGAGCCCTGGATGCCGAATGAGCAACGTATTTGCAAACCAAATCAGTAGCTAGAGCCATCCGTCTTGAATTTGATAAACAAACATGATCAAGGCAGAGCAGAATGGCAGCATCTTCCCCCATATAGCTCGCAGGCTAAAAGTACAGTTAGCCCCGTGTTGTTTACATGACCCCAGCGTAAAGCCTGAATTCTCCCGAGAAGCTAAAATGACTAAACTGAGGTGATCGTATTTTGGTCACATGATGAGAAGACAAGAATCACTGGCACCTTTACTGCTCCCAGCACAGTGTTTAGGGTCCAAGAGAGAACACCTCCACGAAGAGTTGCCAGGTCCCTGCTGTCCACCAGCGGGGGATGGAGGGGTAGAGTTACCAAATCCAGTTTGGGAAACCCCTGGTGATTTGGGGATGGAGTCTAGGGAGGACAGGGACCTCGGTGGGGTACAGTGTCACAGAGCCTACCCTCCAAAGCATCCATTTTCTCCAGGGGAACAGATCTCTGTAGTCTGGATATGAGCTGTAATTCCGGGGAATCTCCAGGTCCCACCTGGAGGCTGGCATCCCTATTAACATTCAGAGTTCCTTGCACTTGCTGGGTCCTTCCTGGCTCAGACTTGGGGCAGTTCGCCTATTACTAGTTTTTACTGGCTCTCCCCCATCTAGAATTGGTGGGGAAACAACATTTCTCCCCAAACCCCAGCCTAATTACAACTATTAATATGGAGTTCACTCGGATGGTACTTCACACAACATAGACATTTTATACCATCAACAAGACATGGAGATTATTATCTGAAGATTTATATCTTTATAGAGATTATCTATCCTTACGTGATCCTGCCCTCCTTTCAAAGAGTTCAGGCTGGCATACGTGGTTCCCCTCGACTCATCCCCCCTCGACTCATCCCGCCCTCGACTCATCCCCCCTCCTCATCCCCCCTCCTCACAATAATCCTGTGAGCTGGACTGTGAGATCACGACTGGTCCAAAGTCACCCAGGTAGCTTTATGCCCGAGTGAGAATTTTAACCCAGGGCTTCACTAGCCCTGGTCCCACACTCTAATTATGACAGTGGTTTTATGTAGAACTGTTAATTCTGCGAAACTGGCTTCCCTCCCTTTTTCGTGTTAAGCAACACACAAGAGAACAAGCCAATAAATACTGATCAGAGAATAACCACATTGGTTACTATGTAAACATAGTGTTTCCCCAAAAAACTTAAATCGCTTGTTCCATGGGCATGTTTAACGACACCACAAGTTTGTCGTCTCGACATTTTAATGCCGGGCAGCCCCTAGGTCAGGAATGGAGACCCAGTTAAAAAATCTTGAGATCCTTCCAAAAATGCCGACCCACTGACAAGATCCGCCCCCCTTCTGTTTCCTATACTTCATATCATTCATGTCAAACCCCCCCCCCAAGTAACCCATAGCTCAGACTATTTCAGGGCCCATAAGTCACTGCTGGCACCAATACCATCAGCTTCAGTGGGAGCACTGCCCAAGCTGAGACTATATAAAGGGCTAAATTATACCCTTCGCTTTAAGTGATGTATAGCATCTGGCACAGGCCAAATGCCCGAGAATGAATTTTGAAAAGGAAGGTATAGTCTTAACAGTCAGGTCCTAAACTTGAAACAAAACCACTTCTTTTGCTTCATTAGATACCAAAGGCCTAGTACTGCAGTTCTCACGTTAAGGTAATATTTCTCAACAATTCTCTACAGCTGGCTACGTCTACCACCGATGTGTGTTTGCATGCCTTTCACCCTAGAGGATTTGGGGCGGGGGGGGGATTTTAATTAACTCTACAGCATGATAGGGCCGGAACTTCCATAACCAAACACTCCTAATTAATCTGTTCTTAATGTATCTGCCAGTGTTATCTGGATTGAAGTGGGTTAGAAAGGAGGGGGAACAGGAGGGGCCAAAGTGAACCTTTCCAGAGAGGTCTCTAAGTCAAGGAACTCGATTTAGCTGAAAGACAGATAGATGGCTTAAGCTTTCCTCACTTCACGCAGAAAAATCACACACACACACACACACACACCCCGTACATACTGAAACCCATGTACTGAGTTGGTTTGCCAACTCCGGATTGGGGAATTCCTGAAGATTGGGGGTGAATACTGTGGAGTCAGATTTTGGAGAGGGAAGGGGACTTACTGGGGTTATAATGCCATAGATTCCCTCCCCCTTCAAAGCAGCCATTTCCTCAGGTGGAGCTGATCTTTGTAGTCTGGATATCTGGACCCACCTGGAGACTGGCAACCCTAATATCGAGTCACCAATCCTCTCAACTGGGCTCCAGTCAAAGGGTAGCCTTCCTGTCAGTTTGATTTCCTGATGCCACACTCAGCTTTTCTGCAAGACAGCACATCAATCTGTCTCGCAGGAGAAATCATTTTTTATGCACTTTCGTCCAGTTCCATTTAAGCACACACAAAGAGGCAGTTTCCACAGTATGTCCTCACGGCTCGGAAGCAAGTCTGCAGCACTACGTCCACAGGAGGGGCTTCCCCACAGCGTTTCCTTTGCTGATCCCGAGTCCCCACTCATGCTCAGGGAAGACAGCACATAAGTGAATCCCCCCTCCCCAGAAGAGATTTACTTCATTACATTGGTCTGTGCAGCGTTTTTTCACAGTAAAATATGAAATCCTTTTTTTAAAAAAAATGCATGCAGCAAGAACGATATTGGAATGCAATATAAGCCGCGTATTAATGTGTTTGCCTCAGACTATTTAAAAAAACAAATAAAAGAAATGGAAACCGTAAGCTAATTAACTGGAAAGTGTTCTGTGGTAACATGGGGTTGGAGGGTGGGGCGTGCAAATATGGAGGGGAGGGGAGGGTGGACCGAGGGTTGAAAAACACCGGATAAGAAAGATTTTCTCACTAGGCTGATGTGGGGTATTACAAAAACTTCCCGGAAACAAGGGATTCAGCAAGAGGGGAAAGTGCATTTTTACACCTGGGAGGGCAAAATCAGGGAAAGCCACAGATGACTAGAAGTGCAGGTGTGAGGAAATTCGATTGCACGTCCACACCATTCTTAGCCCAGCTGCACTATATTGGGCCATTTTTGGACTGTATGTATGCTAGTGTATAGAGCCTGATGAAGTGCCATAAAGAAAATCGCCATGTTGGAAGGTCCCCCAGAGAGGAACGAAACGTCAGCATAGAACAAAGACATGCTGACCAGGCTTCACTCCCGACGTATTCCAGTGACGACTGCATATCAGGGTTACACAATCACAGGTGTTACATTAGCTGACAAACTCATTCACTGCCCGACAAGCACCCAGCCCCCAGGACAAAAGAGACGTTAATTGCCCTAAACGACCCCTACGTGATATACTGCACAGATGCCGCCATTGCCAACGAGAAGGACAGCACGGACCCCTGGTGAGTCACCCTCCATTGTCTCAAGCTTTGCTTTCCCGCGCCCAGGTACCACCGGCCGAGTTAGCCTATAGCATTTGAAATTGACCTTGTCAGCCAATCCATGGCCCGTGGGGAGTGTCCCCTGGTGTAAGCCGCCTGACGCCCTCCCCGCCCCTCTAGCCAGAGGTCTTAAAACCTAGTGCCTTTGGCAGACGCAGTAGTCTGTCTTTTCTTCCATCTACGACCTCTCTTTGTCTGCTTTACCTCTTAAGTCCAGCTTGCTTTACCCAACCCCTACCTCACTTTAAGGTTTTGGTCTGCAGCCAAAGCAACGCACGTGTTCTCAGCTGGTCTGGTTCACGTGTTCCCTAATTTCTTATTACTCCTCCCCATCCCGATCCCACACCGCTGGAAGCTTTAGGAGCCACGCATCTACCTGAGGTAAATATTGCCCTCATCGACCATCTACAGATTCCTGCTAATGCGAAAGTGCTTATATTTCTCTCTATTTTGTTCTTAGTTCTTGTGTGTGTGATCGCAAACGCTGTGTTGTATGAATTGCCTTTCAACATTTTAGTAAACGAAAGATTTATTTAATTTAGACTCTGGCTGATTTCCCACTACAGCTGCCTCGGGGTTGCGCCGCCGTTTGCCCCGATACTATTCGTCAATTTCACACCCAAAGCCGCGGGGCTGCATTTGACCCGCGGCTTCGCCCGATTTCCCCCACAGTTTCGTAATCCTCAAAAAACAGGATCACGAAACTGCGGGAAATCGAGCTAGCTGCAGGTCAAATGCAGCCCACGGCTTTGAGTGTGAAATTGACGAATAGTATCGGGGCAAGCAGCGCAACCCCAGGCAGCTGTAGTAGGAAATCAGCCTCTGTTTCTTCATTGGGAATGTGCTGGGGCAGCCCATCCTTCGTATACATAGACCAGTATCCCGATTATTAAAATACCTGTTCCATTTGCTCTATTAATAAAAAGAGAGAGAGCATTTCGGCTAACACCATGTTTTTACTCTTCGGCCACATCCAGTATTTTCACACTTACTGAGACGAAGAAGCCAAAAGATGTGTCCCCCACAAAAAAAAACACCTGGCAGAGAAATGGACCTCTTCAGGGACTTCTCCACTGCCCTTCCCTTGACCCACCTACTTCTGAAGTTAGCCTCTGAAGAACCTTCAGTCCTGATAAGTGGAGTCTCTTGTCTTGCTTAAGCAGCTGCTGCTCAGAAATCCACATTCAGGCCTTCTTCCAACACTTCGGAAAGGCTGTAGCAGACGGGGACCTCTGGGGATTCTGCATAAGCAACACGACAGAGAAGAAAAAGAAAAGAGGAGGCTTCAGGCGACTATTATCTTGCATTAATACGGCAGATAAGCTTCACAGTGGCCAGCACTCCTTGCCGCAGTTACTACTAATCGGGAGAGACAGAGGCATGCCGCCCACCAAAGGGAGTAAAGGTTAGGCTATGATACAATCACTTAAAAACAATCTCGCAGCCCCCGAGTTGATGCTGAGGCCTCGTCAACTCAGATGGCCACGCGATGCCAAAGGCTCCACCAGAGATGATAAGGCAGAAGGTGCACCATGCTGTGCTGCCTTGAACTATGCAGCTGGGCCCGCTTTCATAGTGACTTCCCCAAAACATCAAGAAAGGAGACCTTTTTGCCAGAACTACGCCTGAACCCCCACGGCTGCTTAGAAAGGCCATTCTACAACACGGGGGGCAGCAGCTGCGGCAATACAGCATGCCATTCACCTGTGCTAAGAAGAAGAAGAGGAGGAGGAGGGAGGAGGAGATTGGATTTATACCCCACCCTTCTTTACCCAAAGGACTCTCAGAGCATCTTACAATCTCCTTCCCCTCCCCACAACAGACACCCTGTGAGGTAGGTGGGGCTGAGAGAGCTCTTCCAGGAACTGCCCTTGAGAGAACAGCTCTGAAAGAACTTATGACTGACCCAAGGTCACACCAGCAGCTGCATGTGGAGGAGTGGGGAATCAGACCCGGTTTTCCCACATTAGAGACCACGCTCTAATCACTACACCAAACTGGCTACATGAACCATGGTGGCTGAGCTAAGGTTCTTCTGCTGGGGGAACAGCGGACACCATCTTAAGCATTTCTGTGCCTAACAAAGAACTATGTGGAAGTTCCAGGGAAACTTATGTGGTGCTAGAAAGTGCCATCAAGGCACAACTGACTTATGGAAACCCTGTAGGGTTTTCTTCAAGGCAAGAGACATTCAGAGGTGCTTTGCCATTGCCTGCCTCTGCATAGCAACCCTGGATTTCCTTGGCAGTCTCCCATCCAGGTAATAACCAGGGCCGACCATGTTTAGCTTTTGAGGGCTGATGAGATCCATCCAGCCTGAGCCATCCAGGTCATGGTGGGCAAATTCTAGACTGGTACAAATCAACAACAAAACACTTCTTATTCTACCTTGCCTCTGGGGCCTAGCTCTTCCAGCATCCTTTTGACAAGAAGCAGCAACGGGGCTACTCCTGAAAGCAGTGACAAAGGTGCCATAAAGCATCAGACTGTTGGGGGGGAAAATGCCTTGTGCACAAAAGTAACATCCTTCAGATGGGGCCTGGAGTTCTCCCGGAATTACTCCTGATTTCCTGACTACAGGGATCAGTTCCCCTGGAAGAAATTGGAAATGGCAGCATCAGAAGGTAGACTTCTGAATAAGCATAGTTTTGCCATGCCACTCCTTTTGTTTTGTTTTTTCTCTAATTGGAGGCTGAAACGCAGGGAAGTTTGCACCAGCAGTGTGCACCAGCAGGTTCTTTCAGGCCTTGTCTCCAAATGCTTTGTACCAACTTGAGGGAGGTTGACACAATGTCCTTCTCACTCCCAAGTCAAGGACTGCCACTTTAGATATGCAACTCTGTCAGCAATCTTTACTGCCCCTGCCACTCACAAAGTTACCACATCGGTTTCAGCAGCACCCTATGGGTCTCTCTGGTACACTAAAATCCCCTTAATCAGTGCAGATACATAGAGTCAGCATTCATTGTTGGAGAACAGGCATGGTACCTTAGCACAGCCCGGATATGGGGAAGAGTAAAGCCATTCGGTCAAACATTTCTGCTCTGTTGATGGTAAAGGCATTACATAAATATCTCCAAACGCCATCCCAGTTCGTGTGCATGCATACATGTATACTTAAGCTGGCTGAAAAGTCCTGCCTTTCAAACATCTGCTTAAATCCAATCTCTCTCCTACTATCCACTTATTTCTGGACCAGACAGGTTTGCATATTTCATACTTGCCTTGAGCTATATGCGGGATGTACCAGGGGATGGGGGGGGGGAGTCTGTGTTTGCATAGTTTCAAAAGCCTGACACAGTTTTAAATAGCTCTCCACTTCCGCCCTACCGACTCCAAAAGAAATACGCTGAAACGCATTAAAAGCCTGATGTTAATTATTTCAGCAGTCGTGATATTTCTGCCCATTCAGAAGATACATTATAGATCTATTAATGCAAGATTCACAGTCATTACGTCTGCCCAGGCCATCCATTAAATCTCAAACAGTAACTCCGAGAAAATCAAGACGACTTTTATTGGATCCCCCCCCCAAAAATCCTCCTCACATACATATTACCTCAGTGGCGAACTTCTGAATGCAGAGCTTAGAAGCTGTTAACGGTAAATTTAAAATTTAGTCCCAAAAAGCAGATTTATGAGATGCCAATTATCTGATTTTGGCTGAAGCCTCCAGATATTTTTTTTTAAGACTTTACAAAAGTAAATCTTTTTTTTTTTAAGGTGGATGTGCTATGCCAGGCTGAACAGCGCTGCTCTTTCCCTCTAAAGACTGTAGATAAAGCAATGAGAGAGAGAGAGAGGATGCCCTTTGGAAGGTACTCAGGGAGAATTTCAGCCTCTTGTTTGCCTTGTTAGCCTGGCAGGCAATTTGATGTGGAGTTATTAAGTCACTCAAGCGGGATCACCCTGAATACCAATGCCAAGAACTGTTAGCCTTGTCGCGACCTATTTTATTTTCCCTAGGATGAGATGCAGAATTGGAGGTAATGAATTGAACAAGGCAGGACTGCCTTTTCAACAGTTTTCTCCCTTATTTTAAATACAGTGCTTCTGAAATAAATAAATAATGGTGGGAGAGGGACTCCTTGGCACTTACCTGGGAGGACAAAGAAGAAGAGGAGGAGACTGGATTTATACCCTGCCCTTCACTCAAGAGTCTCAGAATGGCTTACAATCCCCTTTCCCTTCCTCTCCCCACAACAGGTGGGGCTGAGAGGTAGGGGGGGCTGAGAGAGCTCTGAGAGAACATGTGACTGATCAAAGGTCACACCACCAACTGCATGTGGAGAAGTGGGGAATCAAACCCGATTCTCCCAGGTTAGAGTCTGCGCTTTTAACCACTACACCAAACCAGCTCTCAGAGGGGTATGAGTATGGTTAACACCCCGATGGTAAAGAAATCTGGAGGTTGTTGTTTGATTCCCTGAACAATTGGGGAAGATTGATGTTGGAAGGGATCCCAACCAGTTTGTTGTGTTCCCCATGGAAAAAAGGGGGGGCTACACCGGGGGTTGTGGGTTTTGTGTGGACAAAAGCCACGTGGGGCAGGTGAGAAAAAGTCGGTAAGATCTCGCCTATTGTCAATATAGCTTGACTGAGTTCCTTCTGTACCCTTATCAGTTGCCATCATCCATGATAGGGTTGCCATCCTCCAGGTGGGACCTAGAGATCTCCCAGAATTACAAATGTTCCCCAGATAATAGAGATCAGTTCCCCTGGAGAAAATGGCTGCTTTCAAAGGCGGATTCTACGTAGGTTTGCCAGCTCTGGGTTGGGAAGCACCTGGAGTTTTGGGGGGTAGAGACTGAGGACGGCAGGGTTTGGGGAGGGGGGACTTCAATGGGTTACAATGCCACAGAGTCCACTTTCCAGTGCAGCCATCGTCTCCAGGTGATGTGATCTCTGTCACCTGGAAATCAGTTGTAAAAATGGGAGATCTCCAGCTACTACCTGGGAGTTGACAAATCTAACTCTATGGCATTATACCCTGCCGAGGTCCCTCCCCTCCCTAAACCCCACCCTCCACAGGCTCCACCCCGAATCCACCCAAAATCGCCAGGTATTTCCCAACCCAGAGCTGGGAATCCTCCTCCTAGGTGTGATGCCAAAGTAATGTTGCTTAAACTCGGTAAGATCAGCAGTGCTACTGTCACGCAAGTCTTCAGTAACAAGATACAGATCTTTTTCAGAAGTGAGCCATGCTCCCGGCTCTAACAGGTACCACTGCTGTCTTTTCCCCTACCTTTCTCCATGAGTATAACGATACTAAACAGCTACATGCCTCCGCAACATAAATGAATCATGCACCCAACCCCAAACCACCTCCTGTTCTCTGCACTTCCTTTTCTCGGGCTTCAGCATCACTTACTCATGCATTGTGCAAAACGCATCGAGTCACAACCTTTGCAAGGACCTCATTCATCACTGCTCTTTGCAGCCCTTCTGTTCTCAACCCAGAGCTTTAAGGTTCCATTTTTAATCCACATCAAACATTCTGTGTCATGCTTTCTTCTGTTCCCATGGCCACCTCTCCAAGCAAGTTCTCTTTCTCCCCACCCCCCATGTATGAAGCTGCAGCAATACTTAGCTTCGCTTCAGGGATGAGCTGATATTTCTGAGGTAATTTCTTTTTATTTCTCCCCCAGCAGTTTCGGGTTTCTCCTTTTCAGTATCAGCTCTGTGTATTTCTTCAAACCTTGTATAAGCCATACACTTTGTATTCATCATTTATGTACATCATGCCCTCCCCCTGGAAGCTCACCTGATGCTTACCACACTGTCTTTTTAGATACATTCTTGAGATCCAGTTTGGTTAAGACTGCGGACTCTAGAACTGGGTATGATTCCCCACTCCTCCACATGCAGCTGGTGGTGAGATGTTGGGTCATTTACAAGTTCTATCAAAGTTGTTCTCTCAAGGGCAGTCCTCAAAAGAGCTCTCTCGGCCCCTCCTACCTCACAGGGTGTCCGTTGTGGGGAGGGGAAGAGAAAGGAGATTGCAAGGAGATTGCAAGCTGCTCTGAGACTCTTGAGTGAAGGGCAAGGTATAACTCCAATCTCCTCCTCCTCCATCTTCTAGGATTTCATTCTCCATCTTTCTCAGGAATGTATAGCCTATCCCTCCTCCTGCTGACACTAATGTTTTTTATGACCCGTTCTGAGTTTGGTTAGTGCTGTAGTATTTATGATACTTTTACTAAGTCTGGGATGCTTACATTGCATGGGATGTTAAGTTTCATTACTCGTTGTTGCAGGGGTCCCCAGCATGGTGCCCACGGGAACCATAGGGCCCACCAACACCTTTCTTGGTGCCCATCAAGAGTTTTTAGGAAGTGGGACCCCAGCAGGGCTCCTGATTGGCCACTGAAAATCCAATTGACTATGGCAATTGGAATATTGTTTTGGCGGCACCTGCCTTCACATCATTTGTTTTATTCTCCCTCACTCCTCTTTCCCAATGCATTTTTATCCCCCCTCTTCTCCCCTGCACTTGGCTTCAGCTATGTGGCAGACAATTTGTGCTTGGTGCCGCCTCCTACAACAACCATTTTGTGTCAAAATTCCAAAAGTTCCAGAATTCCAAAAGTAACCACAGGCCTAAAATGTTTAGAAACCCCTGGATTATTGTTTCTGGGTATCTTATTGTTAGGTGCATCAAGCAATACCTCTGGGGACGTGGCGTACAAGCTCACTAAATAAATGCATATGTAAAATATACGCACAGGGTTTGAGCCAAAGTTGTGTGAACATGAGCTAAGACAAGCAGTTGTTCCCTCAGCACCCCTCCCTTTATGTATGTTTAGCTGGACTGTTTGTGCTGGTTACGAACCGTAATAAAGGTTTCTGCTACAGCACCCCTCCCCAATTCACCCCAAACCTTTTACTGGGGATCAGGGGACACTTATAATAAAATGCACTGTAGATCAGATAGCTGATGATGAGAAGAAGGGATCAGTCAAAATTATCTTCCTTTACTCTTTGGCTAGTGAACCAAACTGATTCCAAGCTTGTTCCACTAGAAAAAGAAAAACAAAGAGGCTTAGCCTGATTTCCCCTACTCATTGCAGTTTCCCAAGTCAAGGTACATTCTGTCTATGAGGCTCTCCCAAAACTTAGCTGAAGATTTTTAAGATACACATGAAGCTGCTCTATACTGAATCAGACCATTGGTTCATTAAGGTTGCAGTCACATATGCCAGAAAAAACAGGGGGGGAGCGAGGCTATTTCCTCCAGAGGAATTTGACCCACAGTTGTGCAATCACACAGTCCTAGGAAGCTGCAGGCACAGTCCTCCACTGCGTGATCAGACGCAGCTGCAGATGAGGGGTGTTTTGTTTTTTGTTTGTTTTTTGCTGTTTGTTTCCAATGTGCTTAAACAAGGAATCGATGAATTGCATCTCCGCACCGAGGGCTCCCTATGGAGTTTGCAAAGATGTACATACTGAGAAGGGAGGAAAAAACAACGGCATGGAGTTGGGATGGCCTGATCAGACCATCCCAATGCCTTGAGAGCACCAGGGAACGATCAGACAGGGGAAAGTCCATCCATGGCCCATCACAACCTGTTTTCTACTGGATTTCTCCCGGTGTCTTTTAACTCTACCTCTGCGGTGGAGCAGAATGGGTTGCCAATGGCTGTGGGATGCTTCCCAGATGCTGTTGTCTGATCGCACCCTTTAAATCCACCCAGCATTCGTGCCTATGGCAGATCTAATCATGCGTATGATTGCAGCCATAGGTTAGTGTTGTTTACCCAGGCTGGCAACAGCTCTCCAGAGTCTCAGGCAGAAGTCTTTCATATCACCCACTGCCTGGTCCTTTTAAGTGGAGATGCTGGGGTTTGAACCTGGGACCTTTGGCATGCCAGGCAGATGATCTGCCACTGAGCCACAGCCCCTACAAAGACATGAGAACCAGTGTGTTTTGGTGGACAGAGTGGCAGACTCAGGTCTGAACCTCTCCTTTGCCATGGAAGCTTGCTGGGTGACCTTGGGCCACTCACTGGTTCTCAGTCTAGTCTACTTCACAGGTTGTTGTGAGGATGAAATGGAGGACTGGAGAATGACGTAAGCCATCTTGAGTCCTCACTCAGAAGAAAGCTGGGGTATAAATGAAATAAATAACAATAAATGGCACATAGGGCCGCTTGGGGAATTGAGAGTGGGGTTGCATGAGCCCATTCCAATCCCACAAACTTGGATCCAGCATATTAGGTATAATACTGATTTACAAATGCATGGAAACCATTGTGGGGAAAAGCAGAAATTTTGTAGGGGGGAATGGTACAATGGTAGGGAGAGAAAATGGCTTGGGGGGGAAGAACTGTGGGTTTTATTTTCAGAAGGAAGAAGGAAAATCAAATTGGGATTTTGGGGTAAAAGTGCAGAGGTGAGAAATTTCAAAGCACCCCTATTGAATATAGATGCTTTCACTGAGCCATATAGGTTCTACATCATATTTCAGTTACAGTGAAGGTCTCCATAGAAGTAAGCGGTAAAATTCATTAGAATCCATTATTCCTCAGTAACAGTTTCTGAAACTAAAAGCTAAGTCACTTTTCTGTTGATCAATAAAGGGGGGGAATCATATAGTTTCACAAACCAGTGCCTTTGGAGAATACAGGAAAGTTGGCAGTGCCTCTATTAGTTGGTTCATATTTAAATGACTGGAGAGAATTGTTTTTTCTTTGTGGATGGTGGGGGGAAAAAAAGAACAAAGTATTTCCTTTCAAGGCAGAAAAAAAGTGATTGAAAGGCTATCTCAAAGCTTTATTCTGTAGAACCTGATTAAGATTTAAAAAGAGATGCCAATGGTATGCAGCAGAATTGCAATTAAATTACACGGAATTTATGTTTCAGTGGCAACTTGGTATATGGGCCCTCATTTACAACTTGTTGTCTGCGCTCATTAGGCAAACATCAGGCAGTTGATTGCTTCTAATCAAGGGAAAAACAAGGCTACTTGCTGATGAGTCTTTCTGCTTCCTGAAAAGTGTGCCAGAATAATTTTAAAAAATCTTTTAATTTTTTTTTCAAGGCATCTTATAGGAACTTCTCAGACTTTTCCTGGTAACGTAGAAATGCTAGAATTACTTAGAATGATAAAAATATAACTGGTAGACCGTTGTAGGGGTTTTATAACACCATCAGAGCCAGAACACCCTGTGAGTAAGAATTTGGGATATGAGTGATATGTGGGGATTTGAGAAGTGGGTTCACCTGCAATCTGAATAGTCCAATTTGCCCTGAGTTTGTCATGGCTTGGAGCTAAGCAGGATTGGCCACAGTCGATACTTGGATGGGAGACCAACAAGTTAGACTAAGGTTGCTACATTGAGGAATGCAATGGACAACCACCTCTATTTACCTGTTGCCTTGAATACCTCTTGGTTGGCAATTGTGACTCAACAGCACATTCTTCTTCTTGGGTGGCCTGCATAACCTTCCTCAGTGCAATCATCTGAGAGAGGGCTATGGTTTTTTGCTAGTGATCGACATGAACCACATTTTTACGGTTCAGTTCATGGTTTGTGGCTGAACCACAAACTGAACAACAAACCCATATGAACCTGGAGGCTGGTTCGTAAACTGACCCGGTTCATATTGGTTTGTAAACCATTTAAAGTTTAACCCCCTACTTTCCACTCCCCAAGACTTTTTGCTGGGAGAAGAAAGCAGGGGTTTAATGGCTCTGAGCAAGAACCAGGGGGTGAAACAGCTGGGGATCATTTAAACTAAACAGCTGAGTGGCAGGTTTGGTTTAAATGACCTCCTGCTATCTACTCCCTGTGGCTTTTTGCAGAGAGCAGGAAGCAAGGGGTTTAAATGGTTCCCAGCCATTTAAACCAAACTGCTGGGTTGTTTTTCATGAAGAGCAGAAAGCAGGGGTTTAAAGCCCTACAATCTGCTCTTCATAAACCACCATGAACTGCATCAAAATTCATGAAAGTTCATTCTGGCTCTTCAGTTTGTGATTGCTTTGTGAACATTTTTTCCAGAACCACAAACCAGCCAAAATTTGTGATGTCAATCCTTGGCCATTTTAGGGAAGCAGCTCTAAGCTGGCCTACTCAGAATCCTATCCATATCTATTAAATGGGGTTACTTCTAGGAAAGTGCTCTTAGAATTGCACTGTTGGACACCTAAGGGCCAAAATACACATTACATGCACCACCAGTCACATGCGCTCAACCCGACTCTCATTCACCCATTCATGCAGGGATGAACCTTTAAAAATTTCTCAGTTGCTGCGTGTATGTGTCACACGGAACCTCAGGAGGACAGGCCCACCCACTGTAATCTCTCCCAGCAAGAATGGTGTGAGAGGGAAGCCTGAAGCCCCTCCTTCCCTCTTGCAGTATGTGAAGCCCAATGCAGCGACAGAGAGATCACTAAAGATTAATCCCTATTTGAATTTTATGATTGACAGGTGGGCACCTGGGACTCAACCTGTTTAATATTGAATATGTATTTTGACCCTAAAATACCATATATTAGTGGCAAACTTTTCCCCCCATCTCCTTTGCTTGAGATCCTGGATAGCCACTACTGGGCTAGATGGACATGGCTCTGTGCAAGGAAACATCATCGCTTCATATAGAGCCACATGACCCTGCAACTAGAGTTGCTAGTCATTGGTTGGCTACCAGTGGAAACAAGAGTGGGCAGGGAGGGGGGAATGATGTTGTTCCAGCTGATACCTAGAAGTGACATTAATGCAACACACTCTGATTTGGACAAAACTCTATGGAAAAACCATCAGCATCACACTGGCAACCTGACATTGCTTACATGTGTTTGCAGGAAGTGACATTGCCCTGTTGGGGTGACATCACTTTTTAAGTCGAGAGGGATGCCAGGAGGTCCTACATTGCACACAAACTTATACTATTTCCTGATGCAATAGATGTACCATTTTCTGGGGAATGCGATTAAGTCAGCTAATTCCACCCCCATCTATCTGCATCCATTGGAATATGTGCATAGATTGTATGCATGTGCAAGCGTAGGGCCGCCTCCCCACTATTAGGAACCTTCATTTTTCAGGCTTACCAGTTATATGGAAAGCAGCCTAGGTGTATACCCTTTCATACTCACAGGATTTATGCCCGCCTTCCAACTAACACACATAATTTGGAGTGGAATTTTCCATTGTGATCCTATCTCCTTCTATGCATTTGCATTCTCTCCCATTGTCTGCTCATAGGGTGATCTACAAATTGTATTCAGGGCAGAAATCCATCCCCACATGTTCACTATACCCTGCTTTTCAGTTATCTCTGACTAGGTCCAGCTGGACTCACAAAAGCGTTGTATTTGAGCCAATGTGTTTAAATACAGGAGGTGTTTTTGTAGGGTTTAACCTCTAGTGGCTCATTTATGGTCCATCCTTCAGTGGGTAACATGCACATTTGAACTCATCCTGCAGCAGAACTGAGGAGGCAATTTTATCAGGAAAGTGAAAGAATGCCATATAGAACAGAGGAAAACCAGGCAACTCTATGGTACATAGATTCGGGTAAATGTCATTTTGCATCATTTATACGGAACAGTATTAAAGGCCGACAACAACAGACTCTCTAGGGCTAAGGTGACTTGTTAGTTGCTTACTGGAAAAGCCTACTCTGAGTGGTCTCCAGGAATAAAAAAAAAACTCAATTAAAGAGACACAGGCATCTTTGCCCAATTCATGACTTTCACATATGTTTCTCTGACTATCAAATTGTTTTCCACATGGAGTGAGATCAGACTTTCTAATATAAAAACCCATTTTGTAAAGCAAGCTGGTTTGCCAGAGACTGATGAACAAACCAACCAGCTTTTATAAATGTTGCTGTTGAAACTGTGCGTGGCAACACATTGTTTGTTCCCTGCCAAAGAGTGCCATTTTCTGAAAAAAATATCCTGAATGTCTTAAAACTTGTTTTCTTGAAGCCTTGCCTATCATCACCACCATTATCCTCCTCCTCCTCCTCCTCCTCCTCATCATCATCATCATCACCACCACCACCACCATCATCATCTGCAGCAGCAGCATGTTTCTGTGAGGCTTGGAACCTTTTCTTCTAGAGTGGAGAAGAAGCAACCTCTGTGCTTCTAGAGGATTAAAGAAAAAGTTAACGCAATAGTTCTCAATCTCTCACAGGCCAGAAGGGAGGAGGAGCAAACTAAGCTGGGAGAGGAGGGCTCGGGTGTGCCTTCTCCTACTGGTGGAAAACGAGAGGAGAGGGAGGAGGTTCTATATGCCCTCCTCCTCAATTCCTTCTGTCTGGTGGCTCCACCTCTTTCTTCAGAGAGGGAGCAAGCGTCTGAGCCTGCCACCTGCCAAGTGCAAACCCAGCATCTCATTTGCCAAGTGTAGGCTGGGAAGTGAAAATAGCCCTAATGGCCACCGTCACACGCTGTAGTTTCCAATTCCATAAAGACGACTTGCCTTTTTTCTCAAATCTTCCGACTAGAAGTAGGATTCCGAAAACCAGATACCTTCACAAAAGCGTACAAACTTGCCGTGATTGCCAGATGGTGCCTGGAGAGATCTCTTGGAATTACAACTGTTCTCCAGCCTACATTACTGCTTTGGAAAGCGGAGTCGACAGCATTATTCCCTTTACCAAACCCCACCCTCCCTAGACTTCCGTCTCCAAATCTCCAGGAGTTTTCCCAATTCAGAGTTGGCAACCCTAGCCATGATAGACTCAAGTCAAGTTTGTGGTCAGTCAAACCATTCTTAAGGCCTTAACTAAAAGTTCGACTCCAACGAACAGTCTGGAATGAACAGCTCCCACTCTTACTGCATGGACAATGCTACGACACTCCCGTGTAATTTACATCACGCTAACTAAAGACTCCGGCATACATTCAAATAACAGCAATAATACCACAAAGATCAGAAGTTGTTTGAACATCAGTACTCCGGCTGGTTTGTTTTCATCTTAAGCAATGCCTGGCAGGTGTTCGAAAATGCTAACCAAATTCAGATTGACGTGACCTATCTATTAAACTCCGTAAATTCTTTTCTCTCTCCAGAGAATGCTTTTATTCATTGATATGCCACTACTATTTTTCAAAGTATCAGGAGGCACAAACAGTACCTGAATACTTATTAGGAATCTCTGACACCAAGATGAGCCAGATCTTCTTTTCCAGAGCTTCACCTCTGCTATTGAAGAGAGGCAAAGCTTTTTGTTTCATCTGTCCTTAAGTTTGAAAAGGACGGTCAGGTTTTGCTGTCCAGGTACGAAGCTGGAAAAGGAGACTGGCCTTTAGGGAAGGGGGGGGAGGAACCTGCTCTAGGAGGGCCTCAACATTAGAATAAGGTATTTGTGAATGTTTGCAAACAGCTTTAAAAAAAAATATCAGAGAATAGCCCAAATGCAATGTAGTTCTTTCTACTCTTGTATGTGTGTGTGTGTGTGTTTTGTGTGTTTGTATGTGCATGCCTGGAAGTCATGATGGACTTCTGGCAACCCCTGGTGGGGCTTGGACATTCAGAGAAGTGTCTTGCTATTGCCTGTCTCTGCATCCCAAGCCCTGGTATTCCTTGGAAGTCTCCCTTTCAGTTACTTGCCAGGATCAGCCTGCTTCACTTCTGAGATCTGACAAGATTGGGATTGCCCAGGTTATCCAAGTCAGGGCAGTTCTTTCTACGCTTGAAAAGCACATAGGGGCTGAAAGTTAGAAACCTGTTTTGCCCGTATGGCACATCATTTCAGGACCAGGTGAAGACTAAGGGTGGCTCTTCCTGGAAGGGGGCTTAGGATAGGTAGAGCCAGTTTGGTGTAGTGGTTAAGAGCGTGGACTCTAATCTGGGTGAGCTGGGTTTGACTCCCCACTTCTCCACATGCAACTGCTGGTGTGACCTTGGGTCAGTCATAAATTCTTTCAGAGCTGTTCTCTCAAGGACAGTTCTTAGGAGAGCTCTCTCTGCTCCCACCTACCTCCCAGGGTGTCTGTTGTGGGGAGGGGAGGGGAAAGGAAAGGAGATTATGAACCACTGGAGATGAACTATATTGCTGGGAGGTTGGCAGCCTCTGGACTAACTTGGATCAGGTTGATGGTGGTACAAGTAAAGGAGGGCCTTCACTTGGGTGTTAAAATGATTTTTTTTAATGCCCCCGAAGGGGATTTTATTGATTTTATTTTACTTCGGGATATGGGGAAAGGTTGCTAATCTCTACCTCTAAAAATTTATGGGACTTGGGTAGGGAAAACTAATACAAAAAAGAACTCTACCAGGATGGGGGAAGGAAACTAAGCCCTACTTCTAAGAAGAAGAAAAAACACTACTGGACACGGGGAAGAAAAGACTAACAAGGTGACACGATCTGGTTACATTTGTATCATTTGTCACCTGGTGTTACAGAGCCTTATAAAAAACTTAACAAAAAATTATAAAAGTAAAAAATTGTAAAAACCGCTTAGTTAATCAAAAACTGCATCTTCCACGATTATTTTGGTCTTAGGATCTCTTCTTGTATTTCTTCTTTCCTCGGGGTTTGGGAGCGGCTGCTCCTTTCTCTGATTCCGATGCGCCTGAAGAACTAAGGAGTATTGGACTACTGCTTTCTGAATCCTGTGAGTAGGATTCCTCTTCTTCCTCTTCTTCCTCCTCAACTTTTCCCGGTTTCTTATCTTTGTTGTGCTGCTTTGGATTCAAGTGTTGCTCCACAAATTTTTTAGCCTTAGGAACAGAGTCAATATTGTATTTTCTGTCTCCATATCTAACTTCGAAGGGGATATCCTTCAAGATCCTTATTTCTTCATTCTTAATTTTTAGAGGGTTCCCCTGCGTGGCTTTTAGCACTCGATCTCTGGTAGATCTTCTTGTGAATTTCAAGCATATTTCTCCAGGGAGTTTATTCTTTTTGATGAAATCTGGATAAGCCCTGTAGGCCCAGTCCATCATCTTCAGTAAGTCTTCCTGTTTGTAAACCATTATTGGAGCCAAAGTCTCTGATAAAATGTTCTTCAAATCCTCGTCCTTTTCTTCTGGAACCCCTTGGAATCGTAGAATGTGCATAGATCTTTCCAGCTGTAGCTGTATTAGTTGATTTTTATTGGAGAGTCTCTCCTTTTCTGCTTCATCCGCTCTTTTATTAATAGTCTCAGTCTGCTTTTCCATTTTTTAAAAAAGTTTTTTCCGTTGTTGAGGTCCTTCTATCCATTTGAGTCATCTGCTTTTGCAAATTATCCATTTTTGCGTTGAGATTAGTCATCTGCTCCATTAGGGGGCGCAGTGCATTCGCCAGCAATGTAGACACCTCTGCAGCTACTTCCTGGTTGTGGGAGGGAGTCATTGGTATACCATTTCCAGTTGACATTTTTTTCTCCAGACCCAGCTTCCGCCCTCTCCCAGCCATAATATCAACAAGAAGTAAGTTTCCCAAAACAAAGTAAAAGTTAGCAGAAATTAATCTGCTTTTCTTTATTTTCCATCTTTTGTTTTCGCTAATCCTCTTATGCGTATAGCTTAATTCAAGGTTGTTCTTAAAGTTCATTTTTAAAACCGCGTTGTTTCAAACAGAGGGGGGTGAACTCTTGAGCGTCTCCCTCCCCCCTGCCGCTTTGCCCTTAGGCGCTTCTAATTACTACCAAGGCTTTTGTTCGCTTAAATCACCTGAACAATGCTTGACTCATGCTTTGCAGCCTTGGAGATCTTTTAGAAGCTTTTCAGCAGCTGTTGATCGTGTCCGCTGATCCGGTAGTTGTCTCTCGGCGCCACGCTGGCTCTTTGGCGATGGAACCTTTAGGAGATAAAGGTGAGTCTCAATTCCTTGGCTGTCACATTGGAAGAGGCTCCCCTCAGCTCTCCAGGCTGGGGGTCTCCTACAGAGACCCCGGGAGGGTCCAGGACCTCCTTGGACCCTTCCCGTCAGCCGAATCTCGGCACAACCCCATCGGAGTGAGACGGGGATGTGACCGAGCAGCGAAACGCTTAAACCAGAAATCCTGGTGTTAAAAGATGTTGAATCAGGCCCTGTCATAAGAACATAAGAGATGCCAATGTTGGATCAGGCCAATGGCCCATCTAGTCCAACACTCTATCACACAGTGGCCAAAAATACCAGGTGCCATTAGGAGGTCCAGCAGTGGGGCCAGGACACTAGAAGCCCTCCCACTGTTGTCCCCCCCCAGCACCAAGAATACAGTGCATCATTTGCCCCAGCCTGAGAGTTCCTATCTATACCTTGTGGCTAATAGCCACTGATGGACTTCTGCTCCATATGCTTATCTAATTCCCTCTTGAAGCTGTCCATGCTTGTAGCCACCACCACCTCCTGTGGAAGTGAATTCCATGTGTTAATCACTCTTTGGGTGAAAAAAATACTTCCTTTTATCTGTTCTAACTCGACTGCTCAGCAATTTCATGGAGTGCCCACGAGTTCTTGTATTGTGAGAAAGGGAGAAAGGGACTTCTTTCTCAACCTGCTCTATCCCATTCATAATCTTATAAACCTTGATCATGTCACCCCTCAGCTGTCGTTTCTCCAAGCTAAAGAGCCCCAAGCGTTTAAACCTTTCTTCATAGGGAAAGTGTTCCAATCCTTTTATCATTCTAGTTGCCCTTTTCTTCACTTTTTCCAATGCTATAATATCCTTTTTGAGGTATGGTGACCAGAACTGTACACAGTACTCCAAATGAAGTCGCACCATTGATTTATAGAGTGGCATTATGATACTGGGTGATTTGTTTTTCAATTCCCTTCCTAATAATCCCCAGCATAGTGTTGGCCCAGGTAAATCCGATCTTGTCAGATCTCAGAAGCCAAGCAAGGCTGACCCTGACAAGTACTTATATGGGAGACCTCCAAGGAATACCGGGGCTGAGACATAGAGGCAGGCAACAGCAAGCCACCTCTCTGAAACATCCTAGCCCCACTAGATGTCACCAGAAGTCACCATAACTTCCAGGTACACACATACACAATATTCACCAAAAAGGGGCCGGGGGGGGGAGATATTGAATTAGCACTGATCCCTGCAGTCATTTGCTGGACCCTGGAGTGCACCAGGCAGGGGGAAAAACAATCTGTTGACAGGCGGGACTGAAGGGTGAGCCCCCTGGACTGCATACAAGGGCAGGCCAATCTAAACACCTCGAGCTGACTGCAAATCACAGAGGCCGATGTTAAGCATCCCTTTTTCTCTTTTGTGCCTGACAAATGATCAGGAAGCAGAAGTGTACAATTGGTAACTTACTGAATGGGATCTCAGGCCTCAGGTAAACATGATACTCGATTTTTACCTTTGCAATCTTTCCCCTGCCCAGAGCCTTTGGTTCTCAACCTGGGGCCATATGGCCCCCAGGGCTATCTATAAACAAAACACTGAAATAGCTACCTTCAAGTACACCACCTTTATTGGCATATAAAATAGCTAACTTTATACTGGTAGGACAGAGAGGCCACAGAAAGGAAACAAGGATGCGAGGGGGCCACGGTCGGAAAAAGGTTGAGAAACACTGCGACTCTTAACTACTTCACATGAACACAGCACACCAGAGCCCAGGCAGATGTTGCACTGCTGTGCTAATGTTGCATGCATGGGAGTATTGTATGCATGGTACATGGAAGATCACAGAGGTAGCACAAGCATTTGGGGAGAAGGAGTGCAGGTCCCCAAATGATAGGGTGTATTGTATGATGCCCTTCCACTAAACTTGGATCATATATGACTCCTTTCCATCAAATCTTCCTCCAACAAAGAAAGACTTGAGCAAAGACTTTCTCCATTAGAGACTTTCTCCACTGGAGGAAGTCTTTCTTTCTCAAAGGAAGAATCAGTCATAGGATCCAGTTTAGCAGAAGAGAGGCACAGGATTCAACCCTATGCTTTGCCCTGTGCTCCCAGATTACCTCTCTGTAGCCCGGTGTATATGAGAGAGACCCCTTTGCAAATGATGATGCAACTAAATTTTATTTAGAACACTGTACGACAGAGCGTTTATTGAAAAAGAAAGTCAACATTCCCCACATAGCAAGGGTTGATTTATGTCGAATATGGTATTTTAGGGATTACTGAGGGAACACAATAAACACAGACAAAATATATTTTAGTGGCATTGGTAATCCCAGGGGAGATTATACCCGCTTTATTATGAAATGAGGGGATAAATGTTGCTGCAAAGATCAAGAAAATCTATGCTCTAGAGACAAAGACAAGTTTATGACAAAGGTTGATAAGAAGGAGGGAGAGGGGAAGCCATGAATAAAATGCCAGCGAAATGTCACATTGCAACTTCAAAAATTGTGCATCGGTAAGAAATGGAGCACTTGCTTTGCTTTTCCCCCTTACCCGTAATTGAATTTTAGTATTTTTTTCTGTGTCTGCTTTGCTAGATGATGCCAGAGACAGCCCCTGTTTTTCATTCTGTTCGGAAAAGGAAGAGGAAGAGGAAAAAGAAGAGGAGGAGGAGTTTCGACTTATATCCCGCCCTTCACTCAGAGTGTCAGAGCGGCTTAGAAACTCCTTTCCCCTCCCCACCCCACAACAGACACCCTGTGAGGTAGGTGGGGCTGAGAAAGCTCTTTCGAGAACAGCTCTTTCAAGAGCAACTCTGATAGAACTATGGCTTGCCCAAGGTCATCCAGCAGCTGAAAGTGGAGGAGTGGGGATTCAAGCCCGGTTCTCCCAGAGTAGAGTCTATGCACTTAAGCACTATACCAAACTGGCTCTCTATGAGCCAGTTCTCTATGAATATGCCTTCCTAGAAAAAAGGCGGAACACATGTTGGGAGATAATTAAATCCACAGCTCATTTTTTTTAAAGGAAAACAACCTAAGATTTTATTTTTGGGTTGTTACAGTTCCCAGGAAATCTCTTGGTACCAAAAGCCTTAGCCCACAAAGGAAAAGGACTCAAAGCAGGGAGCCCAGTTACCACAGTGCCCTCTCCATTCCAGCCTGACAGGAGGCTGAAGATAAGGAGTCAGGGTGAGAAATACTTAGGGTTGCCAGGTCCTTCCTGACAAACAGCAGGGGGAAGGGGAACTTACTGGTGGCAGGGGGAGGTCTAGGCTAGTAAAACCATAAAGTTTTTGCCCACATACCAGACTATCCCACATTGACACAATGATAGTACTTCCATTCAGCACCAGAAGTGATGTCATCAGAGATGCAACTATGGCTCTGACCTAGGCCAGGTGATCAGTGGTATAAGGGGGGAGGAACTGCCTTCCCTCTCTGGATTGGCTTGGCTTCTGCCCTGCAGCTTGCGAGGCACCTGGGGGACCCGAGTGGGGGGGGGGCATGGCCAACTCGGAAGCCAGCCGGAACTCCGTTCCTGTGTGTTCCTGCCCAAAACTAGCCCTGACCATAAGATTCAGTTCACAGCATTAGGTAGTGACTGCAGCAAGCCTAAGAACAAGTTCCTGGGAGGGAGCCTCATTGACTGAAATGAGATTTGCTTCTAAGTACACCTGCTTAGGATTGTCCCCATTGTTTCTTAGATAACGTGGACCTGTCCCTGTCTCAAATCCTCTTACCTTCTTCAGATTCCCCCATCAGAATACATGGAATAAACTGGTCATTTATTTATTTAGTGAATTTCTATGGCCCTGGTCCATGGAATGGGCCTGAGGTGGCTTCCAAAAGAAACCATAACAGAAACATAGAACAATATAAAAGCTGTTAATTAAAATCTAGCATTCGAAGCTTAACCAAGAGATCTGTGTGTGCAGCAGAAGTCAAGAAAGGAGGTTGAACATGAAAGCGCTTCAGTCCATTCAGAACTAATCTTCCAGTATCTGATTCTAATTAGAGAAAGAAACTTAATAGGAGGTTTTCAGAGGCTATCAACTTTACTGTCTAGATCCTATGATTTGGTAGGTAATTTTGTCTGCCTTAACTATGTCACTAACTGTGCGTATGATGCTGATACACTGAAATCAATATCTACATTTACTGCTAGACCTAGGTGTTTGGCTGCACAAAATTTGGGGGGAGGGGGGTTTCCCCAAGGTTTTGGCAGCAATTTGAAGGAGAGATAATTCTATGTATATGTTAACAGCAATTCATTCTAGAAATAACTGGAAAGGGACGTTGTCACATAGGTAATGCTACTTCAACAACAACACACACAAAAAATTACCCTGGCTGTTGTTTGTAGCAGCCGTAGGAACCCAGGGGAATCCACCAACCAGGGGTTTGGCATCCCTATGTTAAAAAGATCCTATATGAATGGGGCTTCTGTTACAAATTTGAAAATATTAGTTTTGTTTTAGAGTTATGTTCTCAAAGTAATTAAAGAATTAAATAGATAAGAAGTGTTGCAAAACCTTTGCTGTTGATATCATTGGAGAAGGAGGGGGAGCCTTTATTGAGTTCAAATTTTCTGGAAATATTTCATTTCTTCCCCTCTCATCTTTTACCTTGCCCCCAACCAACTGCAGGTAAATGCACAGACTTTTGGGGAAATCTTCTATTTTTAAAAGCAAGATAAATGAATCCAGTTTATGGCTTCATTACAGCCACTTAGAGGCAATGCCCCCCCCGGGTTGTTTTTAAAGGTGCCTGTATTCATATATAAGGCTGTACCCATTTTCCCATTAGGATGTGGGAAAGCCCACTCTCAAAGGGGCCAGTATACAAGGACTGTAAAATGAGAATATACCTTACAGTCATAAATATAATCTACACCAGCATTTCCTAAGTAATGAGTAAGGAACCAGCAACAGGCTAGGAATGGTGCAGAACATAACAATTTCCACATTTAGCTTATTTAAGCTACTTTCAGCTTTCCTACTTATCCCAAGGTGGCCCTCAAACATGAACAAAGGACAAATGGCTCAGTTAAAATAAGATCAATTCACGTCATAAAACTGCAAAGATTTCCAAAGCAGCAATGTTAAATTAATTGCCAGTCCACAAAGTTCTGCGTAAAAATATACTGGAGGGTGAAAGAATCAACAGGAACAAAAGGAAGGCAGACAAATCATCATCATCAACAACAACAAGTACTGGAATTGCACATACCTTGGTCACAGTAATCTTTTGGTTGTATCATAAAATCAGCGCCAGTGATTAAGGAGGGCAAAGGAATGAGAAAGGGATTTACTTCTGGGGCAGATGGGGGGGTGGATCTCCAAAGGTAAATAACGGCAATAAAGATTCTATGTCCTAAAGACTTTGGGAATGAGGGATCTAGACTTCAAAAAGCAAGACACACCCCCTCCCCATTTGGTGAGCATATCAGCACATGGAGGAAATATGAAAGACTGCTACAGCAGTGTGACAATAAAAATGCTATAGATATGTACCTTTTGTTTTTATTTGTAGCCCTAGAATACCAATTGCAGAAAAGAAGAAAAGTACATCAAATATAATGCATGCACCTACATTATTTTGAGCAATAATAATAATTTTAAAAATGGCCATTTCAAGACTGGGATATTACACAACTATCAAGGTGACCGGGATGGCACCAAACTACCCATTTATCTTCCTTCTAGGCTGCCCTTTAGTTTTACGAGTGAGAAACGATTACATCTCAAATATTCTTTGGTTGTTCTTGCTGCCGTTAAATACAGGATCGTAAACTGAATAATGCAAGTGAAGCAGGTTGCTCTGGTTAGCCACTTTCCCCCGTCTTGTTTAGAACCGTGCATTTACATTTTTTTAAGTGCTTGATTAATGCATTGTCAAGGTTGGGGTCACATTGTTTGTGAATCTTACGGCTAGGGATCATAAATCATGGTCCCGATAAAGTTTATGCATCCAGACACGGTTTCTCTTTGTTATGACTGCTTAAGAGTACGGATGCTAAAACATTTATCCAAGTACCACATAAATCTCATCCCACTCTATTAAATGGGAAGACCATGAGCAAACACAGTTGCTCCAGTGACACCAGAGATCAGCACCTGATTGGAAAAAAAGTGATGGAGGCTTCGGAATGGCATGGATTCCTTGAGGCATCCAGCTGGCGTACATGCATGCGCATAATGCGGATCACTCAGAACATTAACCTTTCCTGCCCAGAGTGATTGCTAAAATGATGTTGTTCAATAATGCTTAGCATTTTGAATGGCACTTCTGGAGTATTCAAACATTCTGTATATGCTATTTCAGACTAAATCTATGTTTTGGCTGCTAGCCTTCAACAAATGGAGTAAGTTTTCGCAAGAGAGATCTGCTACTTTCCCCTTCCCCAGGGAAAACCTGCTCCAAAATCCTAGGGAATCCTTGGAATAAGCATCGGATGCAAGAAAGGGGGGTGAGCAAAGTAAGACCTACAAGCAAAGCAAAAGCTTGTAAAAAGGGTGTAAGAGAGAAAGAGGAGGAGAAATATATGGAGGGGGAAGAGTCCTGTGGTCTTTGCCAATTTCCTTTTCTGTCTGTTCTCAGCTGCAACATATCCCATGGTGCTCCTAGGACAGCCTTAGTCCTCAGGCACAGCTTTTGGGGAACTATAAAGAATGCACTGAAAAGGGAAAACAGGAAACACATGCAAGTTTGCTCTGGAAAGGCTAGATCTCATCTAGCTGATTTCCCACTACAGCTGCCTCGGGGTTGCACCGCCATTTGCCCCGATACTATTTGTCAATTTCACACCCGAAGCCGCGGGGCTGCATTTTGACTCGCGGCTTCGCCCGATTTCCCCCGCAGTTTCCTGATCCTGTTTTTTGAGGATTACGAAACTGCGGGGAAATCGGGCGAAGCCGCGGGTCAAAATGCAGCCCCACGGCTTCGGGTGTGAAATTGAGAAATAGTATCGGGGCAAACGGCGGCGCAACCCCGAGGCAGCTGTAGTGGGAAATCAGCCATTCTGTACACATTACAGATGAGCCGCACAATTTTATGTCCTAAGAGAAGTTATCTTGCAGAGATCCACCTTATAAGCCTGTCTGAGAAGACTCAAAATGAGCACATACATAAACACACATGATTACTGACTCAATCCATTGGTCCATTGCAGTCAGTACTGTCTACTTAGACTGGTGGCAGCTCTCCTAGGTCTCAGGCAGAGGTCTTCCCCATCTCCCATTACCCGGTCCCTTTAACTGGAGATGCTTAGGACCATCTGCATGCCAAGCAGATGCTCTGCCACTGAACCACAACCCCTCCCCAAAATGAACTGGTAAGCAGAGAGTCAGATAAACATAAAACACAAATATTGCAGAAATATAGTACAAGCAGAATCCTTCCTCTTAATTTCTTATTTGTAACAGTTCAGTATCGCCATTCTCCCATTAGTTTGGGAAATGTCTCTGTAGTGACCCATTCCATTTCTCTTTATGGCCATGCATTATCTCTGTTCTTGAGGCTGTGTACTTTGTATAATCACAGAGGTTGCTAATTAACTTTATGGAAGCTTTACCTTCAGTCTGCCCTGCATATTTTAGGAATGCCGGATCGCAACCCCAGAAAAGTGGCCTGGAAATCTTTTTGCAGTACCCCATTTCAGCTCATTTTATGGTCCTGCCTTGTCTCAGTTCCTGAGGCTATATACATTTTAAAATTACAGACGTCGCTGATTACCTTTGTGTAAGCATAACGTAAGGGCTTCATGTTGTCTTGAATATCCTACTGCTCAATGAGAATTTGAATGAAGGCAGTAAAAATCACCCAAGCTAGCCTGATCTCTTCAGTTCTTGGAAGCTAAGCAGGGTCGGCCCTGGTTAGTATTTGGATGGGAGATCTAAAAGGAAATCCAGAGGCAGACACAGAAACACAGAGGCAGACAATGGCAAACCATCTCTGCCTGGAAAATCCTACGGGGTCCTCTCTTGCCCTGAAAATCCTACAGGGTCACATAACTCAGCAGTGGCAAAAACAAAACAATATGGGCCCCGTCCACACGGAGCATTTGCCCCGCTGAAGTCACAGGAGCCCTGCGGACTTTCCATGCGCGATCATACGAGCACATCTGGGAGGCGTAGGGCTCCCGTGGCCAACCCGCGGCTTCCCTCCGAAAACGCGGGGTAAAAAACTAGTAGGTCCGAGGTACTAGTTTCTGGAAACCCCGGGGCAAAGGCTGGCGTCTGATCGTGGGAGCGCCAGTATCCCGCGGCTTCCAACACCCGCCCATGTCCCCGGGGTTTCCGGATGTTGTAAGGTTCCCTGGGATGTGCACCAACGCTGGACAGAGCATGCGCACACACAAGTCACCGACAGCGGCCTGCCCCCCCCAACGGCGCATGTGCACTTCGCACTTACGTGGTCTGCTGTGCTGCTGTTTTGCCGTGCTGCAGCAGCGCAGTGTGATCACTGCGCAGAGCTGGCGCGTGGCAACCCGGTGGCCCGTGAGATCGGGCTACCGCGCCTTATTTAGCTCTGGGGCAAACTGCAACGCCTCCCCCGCGCGTTTTCTGACCCGTGTGACCGGGGCCGAAGTTAGGTTTCCTAAGGTACAGCTCTCTTTTCCAGGTAGCATCCTGCCAACCCTAAGCCCCATTTGCAAGTTACAGTGAACACATGTACAATCCGTGTACACTTGATGGTTCTTTGTAGATGTGTTGAGTAATTCTCATGTTACAGTCAATGCATGTACAGCAGAATGTGTGATACAAACCCAACGCTGATTAATTAATTAATTAACTAACTAACTGCTCCCTGGTTTCTTTCATAAAGTGAACATGCATCAATTCTTTCTTGCAAACAGACATAACACACATACAGGCAGGATGTGTGTGTGTTTGATGTAACACGTGAAGAGGACTCTAGAATGCATTAATTGTGTCGAGAACAAGACGAGTGCTGTGGCAGGCATATCCTGGAAGGGTAGCGCAGTTGCGTCTCTTCAGCCATCTTAGGTAAACTGACACGCATTTGCCATTTGTTCAGTGAGTATGCATGAAACAAAATTGGCCCATACGGGACCCATGTAGGGATGCCAACTTCCAGGTGGGGCCTTGGGATCCCCCAAAATTACAGCTCATCTCCAAACGACAGAGATCAGTCCCCTGGAGAAAATGGATGCTTGGGGGAGTGGACTTTATAGCATTGCACCTCACTAAGGTCCCTGTCCTCCCCAGGCTCCATCCCCAATTCTGCAGGAGTTTCCCAACCTGGATCTGACCATCCTACTCCCTATCCCCAGCCGATGGCTCGGGAGGACCTGACCACCCTAGACCCATGCTCAGCAGAACTGAGTGTTAGCAGCATACTATTTGTGTCTCTTTGCATTAACCCATACAGCTGAGAAGAAAAGTGAATGAGTCTCTTGTGAACATTTAAAATGTGCTGTCTGTTTCTATTCAGTATTCCTTTAAAAAAAATCCTCCTAAAGAAAACTGCAAACGTCAATGAATTGTTTACATGAGACTTCTTTTGCATACAGAGTATCTGATTTGTTCCCATAAACAGCAGATTAACTGCCCAAAGAAAAAGCAGCCCCACACAAATAGCTTGAGTATAAAACTTTCAGAGACATTCTTTCCCCCCCTCAGCACTGTTTTTTCCCCCTCAGATAGTTTCTCCTTTTGCTCTGATTTGCCAGCCCTTTTGTATCATTTTAGGTTGATTTGTTTTTTTAACTTAAACACACACAACCTCATACTAAATAGAATGTTTGTGCAACGTTTCTAATATCTACAAGGAAAGAAAGTATCGGGCACTCCGAACATTTATTCATCAAAACGGAACAGTAATTTAGACCTAACAAAATGGCTGCCATTTTACAAAATTCTACACACATGGCTTCGGATTCTGACATTCATTAGCACACACATGCTTGACAGAATTCATTTGTTATTTAAATTTTGCAAATCAAAACCAATCCCGAATTTAAATCTGAGGTAAGTTTCCACTTCCTTGCAAACTATACAATACATGGAAATATGGCTTTTTTTATTCATAGTATACAAATTACACCCCTCCCCCCCCCGGTGCCCTGTGCTTATTTGGGTAATAAAGAGAAATGTTATGCATAACAGATGTTGAATGCCTTTTGAGCATTAAAATACAACTTCCTTGGACCGGAATAAAGCAGAAATCCCAATCTGTGGAGAAAGCCTGTGAAACAAGTTACAACAGACAGTCCCCCTTACTTGATACAATGGTAATGAGGAGGCTTATTGGAACACCGAGGAAAAACCCACTAACAAAAATATTCCCAACATGCTCCAACAAAACCACCTTGTTAAGTCAAAACACTAGCACCAAATGCTTCTTATACAGGAAGTATCCCATACAACTGTTTGAGAGAACACGTTAAATCTGCTATTAAGGGATGAATACTAAAAGCAGATGAGAACATTTTTTCCCCTTGGAGGTGCCGCTTAGGAATTGGCCATCTTGTAAACATGTCAACAAAACAGAAAATGACAAAGCTTGACTTACTAAACGGATTGTCTGGCCAGCAGCTTTCCACAAGTAAATAACAACACACAACATTTCTCTTACATAATGGCAATTTGTTACAATCTGGTATAAAATCCGGTTTAACGTCTATAATTCTTAGGCCATAATCATAAATATAGGTGTTAAAAAGTAAGTCCCACTGAATTCAGAGTGAGATACTTTTAGATAAGCCATTCACCTGATAGCTTATTTCTGAATTTAAAAGGTTACGACCACATACTTTTGTAGAAAAGACAAAGGAAAAGTGATCAGAGAAAAATGAATGATGGCTTGACTCTCACAGTAAATAACTGTTAAGTGGAATAGGACTGTGTAACGTTTGCTGATATTTCTTATGGCCCTTTGTTCCTTTTTTTTTTTTAAAAAAATACGTACTGGTTAACTAGAGTAGTATAAGATGTTTTTTCTAGGGTTTCTTTGGAGTAGTTTTGGATATAGATATTCAATAGTGGGAAATTCGAGCATACAGCACAATTTTATAAATGAAGAACAAGGCAAACATGTATCGTTTCTACAGATACTTTAGTTCAATATAAATGACAAACTTTCTAATGGAGAACATTAGGCAGACATGATTGTATTATCCCCACGTTTCTGTAAGCCTACCTCTCTCCCAAGGTTCATGATACGTCTCTTCTCCCTTGAGATGAATGTTTTGTATTCTGCAGTCTGAACCTCTCTTGAATAAAGACTCACCGGGGGTTTTCAGAGAACCACAGTAATCCCTTTTCCTAGGTATCCTTTTTTGGGTTGTCTCCCTCACAAGCCCACTCATTCACACTCCTCACTCTTCTTTGGCCCCGGTCACACGGGCCAGAAAACGCGTGGGGGAGGCGTGGCAGTTTGCCCCGGAGCTAAATAAGGCGCGGTAGCCCGATCTCACAGGCCACCGGGTTGCCACACACCAGCTCCGCACCGCGATCACACTGCACTGCTGCAGCGCGGCAAAACAGCAGCACAGCAGACCACGCAAGTGCGAAGTGCGCATGCGCCGTTGGGGGGGCGGGCCGCTGTCGGTGACTTGTGTGTGTGCATGCTCTGTCCAGCATTGGTGTGCATCCCAGGGAAACTTGCAACATTCGGAAACCCCGGGGACTTCGGCGGGCGTCAGAAGTCGTGGGATACCGGTGCTCCCGCGATCAGATGCCAGTCTTTGCCCCGGGGTTTCCAGAAACTAGTACCTCGGACCTACTAGTTTTTTACCCCGTATTTTTGGAGGGAAGCCACGGGTTGGCCACGGGAGCCCTACGCCTCCCAGATGTGCTCGTATGAACGCGCACAAAAAGTCCGCAGGGCTCCCGTGACTTCAGCAGGGCAAATGCTCCGTGTGGACGGGGCCTTTATCTCTGTTTCCTCTCCTTTCTCTCTCTCTCTTTTCTTTTAACCACCCACCTGGCAGTTTAGGATGCTTTTTCTCCATTTCACACCTCCCCCTCTGCTCTGTCAATCACGGAGGTTAACATTTTGCTTGGGCTATACCTTTTGGAATCATTACAGACTGCCTCACCTTCCTGCTGCAGTCTGAAACAATCCCCAAAGTGCTGTTCCTGGGCTACAGGGAACTCACAGGAACAGCATGAGTGGAAAACTGGACTGTTGCCGTGGGAGCAAAAACTGCCTCTGTTCCATTACCAGAATTTTATTGTGAGATTCATCCTGCTGGTATCTGTTGCAGATTCAGACACCTGAGAGGTTAACATGGTAGGGATACAATACTTCATAGTAAAGGTAAAGGTTTCCCTTGCTCGAAAGCCAGTCAAATCCGACTCTAGGGATGTGGTGCTCATCTCCGTTTCCAAGCCAAAGAGCCAGCACTGTCCGGAGACATTTCCGTGGTCATTTGGCCGGCATGACTAGACGCCAAGGCGCATGGACCACCTTCTGACTGAAGTGGTACCTATTTATCTACTTGCAATTCCTTGCTTTCAAACGGCTAAGAAAGTTCAAGTAGGATTTCGCTCATTTGTTGTTGTTAAATACTTGAGTTTGGTTCTTCAACATGAACATTAAAGCAAGTTATACTAGGAAATTAATCTACTAGAAGTTTCTGTTAGTTTCAATGGAAAATACTTTTTTTCTAGATTGACTGAGCTGTGGCTCATGGAAGGCTTGCATTTTAATGAGCGCTGCTAGTCTTTATGGTTCCACTGAGCTTTTGATTGATTTTGCTATAACAGACTAGCACAATTACCCTTTTGCATTCTTCTCCCTGTCCCCATATAGAATAAAATTGTCACAGAATATATCCCTCACCAAGCCAAAAAGCACCTCCATTCTACAGACATTTTTTTTTCTTTTTGCAGAGTGAGAATAGCTGGCATGAATTGTCACAAGTGTTTTTCCCTGACTCTCCAGGATTCTCAAGTAGAAGTGGGATATTTTATATTTTTAAACAAACATGAATGTGTTGGCAATGTAAAAAAAAAAAAAGAAGAATATGTCACCTTCCCACAATGTTTCTTTTACCAGTATTCCTAGGTCTGGCTGACTTCTAGTCTGGCTAGGAGAAACTATGCTGCAAACAGCAGAGTAAAGTGACAGAAGGTAGAAAGGAACAGGGTTTAACTAGTAATTTAAAAAAAAATGTACCCCAAATGGCTGAAGTTTAAAAGCTGCCTCCCCTCACCTGCATAATAATCTGTTTTTTATCTAATAATAGAACCTTAACAGATGAACAGATAGATTTCTGCATACCAGGTTCCCTTTCCCACAGCCCACAGTTCTAGTAAATACAATACATACTTCTGGGGGAGTTCAGATCCTAAGCCTGTCAGTATATTTTATTCTCTTTCCCCCTTCCCTGATTTCACAGCCCTACCTGCCTACCGGAACGTACAAATAAGTCCTTGCTTCTGCTCCTGTAGGGCAGACATTAATCTTCCTCTCCATTTTGCAATCAAGCTATCTTTGTTGTCAGTGCAATCTGCCTGCCCGTGTGTGCAAGCAAAGAATAACCCTGACATTGGGTTTGTATAAATCAAAAGGCTCTCCCAAAGCCAATGATACAGTGCAGTGATTGGCAGAAAGTAGGAATACTGGGCACAGAGTTGTCAACCAGAACAATCCTCTTTGGCAGGAAGATGGTTAACTGTTTTTGCTGGATGGTATCTCAGTAAGTCATAAACCAGCTAATCACTGTCTCCCCTCAATGCTTACCATTACTTAGGAAAATTAAAACTTACAGTGAGGCACCAGAATATATAAATGATCAGAAGGTTTCCAGCTGTCCCCAAACATCAGAAACAAACATTTAATGTATTACCCAGCTGGGTGTGTTTTTGCTTGGATTTTGTCTGATAAATTCAGTTTGCACGTCCCTACTACTTGGACCTTATACAGGAAAATGGATATCCCCAGGAAATTCATTCCTCAGGGACAGGTAAAAAGAACTGAACATAGATTTTGCCTTTTATACTGACTTGGTTTATATGGCCCAACAAATCAGTGATTGCAAAGAAAAAAAAATCCACATTTTTCCAAAGAATTCAAATTTCAATATTATCTTTCTCACTCCCATCCTCCCCCTCTATTTATATATGGAGGGGGAGAGAGAAAGAGATTGCTGCATATTTTAAACAGAAAGGGCTAAGCCCTAGACTTAAATTCACCTCATCAGCTAGAAAAAGGCTAGGTCAAAGAGCTGCAGTATGCTGGAAGTTTACCAGAATTGACCTTTGGATGTCACAGAAAATAAAATAAGGACAGAGATTTCCAGGAGAGAAGAATATAACCAGTCCTGGGGAATGGCTAAGCATAATTGATCTTGAAGACAGTAACAACCACAGATGCAAAGAGACACATTGTCCTTCAGATACATCCAAGCTCTGAGATAACACACTTGGTTAGTGATTTCAAGCACATATATAAAATGCATGAGATACTTGATGGTGCAGTGAGGCAGAAAGGTCTTATCGGCAACAGTTTGTGATGGTACTATCACACATGAGCAAGAATTATTTAAGCACATCGTTTTTTCCCCAGCTCTCTATGTCTCAGCTCACCTTGCATGGGAAACTATGACTTTGAGACTCCCTGTCATTCAAGAGGCTATCTGCTTAATCTTAGGGAGACTGGAGGGGGGGGGCAGGGGGAGAGATAATTATTGAAACAAAAAGGATAGAGATTATATTAAAAATGCTGAACATAAGTGATAATAATTAGAACCTCATAAGAAATAATGAATGTTGCCAACATCCCTATCTGAATTTCCATTCAGTGAGATGACTGAATATGCCAAGATGCTAATTGTTCTTCAGGCAAATTCGTTCCTAGCATCCACTACAGCAGATCCTTTAACGTCTGAGGTCTTCTGCATGGAAAGCAGAATGTGCCACAGGAAGGGCTGAGGCGAAGATGTTTGCTGGAGACCATTTAGTAAATTCAGGGCAGAAATTAGATTTGGATCATGGATCTCCAGGACACAGCTTGTTGGCTTAGCCTCCACTCTATTCCATCCTGTCCACACTGGACAGCCACACTGTCCAACCTTTGAAAGTTTGGGGAGTGCATATCATACACAATGGTAGGAATGAACCAGAAATTAATATTTCCATTTCGAAGAACTTTAGAGGAGATGTATTTGTAAGATTTATTATCCCTCCCAGGGTCCCTCATTCCAAACGTGATAAAATACGAAGAACACTTCATATTAAAAGTGTAACACTGGTAAAAGGTGTTTTCGTGCTGCTGTTTTTTAATACACAAAGAACGCTGCTCCCAACCACCAAATCCAGCTAACATGACTAAAGGTGTGGCCTACAACTGAGTAGGGCTGAACTGTTGAGGGAAAGGAAACAGGGCTTGAAGAAATAGAGGGCTGGATCCTGCCAGATGTTTATACTAGTGGAAAAAAGAAGAAGATGAAATGGGTGACTGCTAAAAAAGCTATGGGAGGGATAATAGGACCCATGTGGATAAAAGCCTGAAAGGCTGTGGCCTGCAGCATGGAGGGAAACAAGTTGAAATCATGTGGAACAGTTGGTAGGATCCCTCTGAATGGGCCCAAGGGAGAGGCAAGAGTCCAAACAGACAGACAAAATGCAAGCACATGTCACAGAAAACAAAGGCAAGGAAAAATCAAAGAGCTCTAAATGGCATCCATCCATCCAACACCACCACAATGCACTGAAACAGCCACACCTCCCCCCCTGTATAAATATATATTCATTCCATTTGGTGTGCTAGGCTGCATTCCCTCATTGCCCATGTGTGCATCTGCAAGCAGGTCTGTCTGCCTCCTTAACTGAGTCTATAGTTCAGTGATGGGCAGGACAGGTGCCATCAGATAGGCAGAAGGTAGGAAAGACCTGAGACTGTGACTGAGGGGACCTATGACCTGTCAATGGGAAGCACAGTTCTGAAGGAAGTCCCAGGGGACTTCAGCTTTGCCTACAGGAACTGGCCAATGGAGTACCACAAATTATTAAAACAAATTTTAAATCTTGAAGCCAAATGGGTTATGTTTCTACAATGCCCTTTCTCTTCCTTCTGTAAATTTTCTATTGCTGTGAGCCTTTTCAAGTCACTCATTTCTGTTCTTGATTTGTTTCGCACCTTGTGTACATTATGTGCCATTCATGCACCATTTATGCCCATATGAGACAAAAAAAACCCCAATTTAAATGGTAATAATTCTACTGAATTTCATTAGTGCGCTCGTGACAAAAGCTAACTGCAATGTCATGCTGAGTGGGAGAAAAAGCTAGGGTTTTTAAAATCAAAACTGTGTGACCATTAAATTTGGTAATATCCCTACTACAATCATCAGCAAGGAAAAGGCTCTCTCAGTACACAGTGAGGAGTCACTGTGATATGAATTACTAGTAATTCAATAATTTTCCTCTGGCCCCCCCCTTCATTTACATGTCTGATATTTTTGGTCTACAAATGGTAGGTTGAGCTATGCTTCATGTTTCAGACATTCCCACCATTTGGTTGCCCTTTCCATTGCAGCCAATCTTGTCACTGAAAACAAACTACAAAATGTGGTTGAATGCCTTATGTGAAGACCCAGATAAAAATCGTTATATAACCAACCTACTTGAACACGTGTATGTCCGTTTCTGAGCAAAAGTTATCATGGATCCAATACAATTTCAAGTTCTGCACTCAGCTAACTACATAAACTAGAGTGCTAGGAAACCATTACGGGGGGACCCTATAACACAGTACGAGTATTAAGAGGATGTAGGAAAGTGGAGGATGTGTGAAGAGAAGGAAGAAGTATCAAGGTTGTTATGTACTGAATGTGAATTGCTCCTATCTATTCACATGTTAAGCTTGAGTCTGAACGTGGCTCTTCAGATGTCGCATTGCTATTGGCAGGGGTCTTTTCGTAGAAAAAGAGCTGCAGGAGCTCATTAGCATATGGTATGCTAATGAGCTATTAGGCTATTAGCATATGCCACGCCTCCTGACATCACCGGAAGTGATGTCAGAAGGGGAAGCAAAAGGGGGGGAGGCATCTTCAAAAGCCTCCCCTTCCCTTCTCCAGCTGGTCTGGGTGGGGAAGCTAAGACAGAAGGCGTTTAAAGTTTAAACTCCTTCTCATGAGATGGGCCACAGAAGGATGAAAGAGAGAGAGTAGAGAAAGAGAGAAGAGAGAAGAAAGAAGGAAAGAGGAAAAGAAAGAGAAGGAAAGGGGAGGGAAGAGAAAGAGAGGGAAGAAGGAGGGAAACAGGGAACGAAGGAAAAAAGAGAAGAGAAGAAGGTGGGAAAGGAAGAAAGAGAGAAGAGAAGAAGGAGGGAAAGAGGAAAAAGAGAAGGAAAGGACGGCATTCGGCCCCATTATATCTCTATGGGCCATTGAAGTCAATGGTGGAAACATAGGGTATATTCTGGGGGCTGGAGGGGAGGGGTTTGAGGAGGGGCTCCAAACTCACAGGATAGCTGTTGGAGCCTCTCCACAAGATACCCACCAAGTTTCAAGAACATTGGGCCAGGGGTCCAATTCTACGGGCCCCCAAACAGGTTGCTCCTATTCCCTCCATTGTTCTCTATGATGGGAAAACAAGTTATTTTTTTCCCACCATAGAGAACAATGGAGGGAATAGGGGCAACCTGTTTAGGGGCCCATAGAATTGGACCCCCTGATACAATGTTCTTGAAACTTGGTGGGTATCTTGGGGAGAGGCTCCATCAGCTACCCTGTGAGTTTGGAGCCTCTCCCTGAAACCCCTTCTCTCCAGCCCCCAGAATATACTCTAAGTTTTCACCATTGACTTCAATGGCCCATAGGATATAATGGAGTTGAAATTGACATTCGGCTGCCTGAAAGACTCCCGGGACGGCGGCTGGGGGCGGGGCTTGGCTCCTGAGCTCCCGGAGCTGCGCTCCGGTGAGCTCCCCCCCAAAAGACCCCTGGCTATTGGTCGGTTTCTGCGAAACCTGTGTAATTACCCAATCACTGAGTGATATTGTTGCAAAGAGGGAACGGTCCTGATTGGCCTTTATCCCTGCAATGCCATTGGTCTTTAACTTGTTATGGGTGTGGCTTGGACAGCCCAGGAGAGTTTAAAAGAAGGAGCTGTGTTCCCCTTGTTGTCGTGTGTTCCTGACTTACAGTTGCTGTTTAATAAAGCTGAAAATCACTTTGAAGCTGAATCCTTTGTTGAGTCTCAGACTTAACAAAGGTTAATTTAGGAACATGTAAATTGTGCCAGATGGACATGTGTCTGACTTCATGGAAAACAGCTTGCCAGTGTTCATTTAGCCTTTTCCTTCCCACATAATTTGCCTTGATTTTTTATTATTATTATTTTTTTAATCGGGTCAGGCTGAAATGAGAGGGCCATTCAAATTCTTTCATCAGATTTGTCTATTTGGTCTATCTTTGCTAAATCACGAATATTCAGATTTCAGCTGACACACTTTGAAAAGTTCTCCTTTGGTTATTTCTAAGCTGGGTCAAATGCCTCCATGGGTATGGGATACCCATTCAACCAACCCTTAATTGTACAGACAAAAACATATAGCATCCAAAAGTAAGATGCATTGGATACAGTGTGAAACACCTCTGCAAAGAGTAATTAGACACGTTTTAAAAGTATGCTGCTCATTCATTATGACCATCCAGTCCCACAGCACCATCTTCTGGATCCTTCCTACCAAGTAGAAGCAGACCACGATTTCTCACTGGTAGGAAAGAGCATTTGGATTCTGGAGCAGGGGGACTGCAGCTCCATCTATGGGGATTGTCTGGCAGAGTTCTACATTGTTCTGTCATGTCTCCCATGCCCACAGATATGAGGAGTCACTAACATACTAATGAAATTCAGGTCTACCTTTCTTTTCCAACCAAACCAAATGAAATGGCGGAAGCCTGGAATGCTCACCTAGCACTGGGGTTGGATGTAGAAGGAAAAACTTCAGACTTAGTTGAGGCAAGATGGAGATGCTGATTGTGGGAGGTCCACTCAATAGGAGAGTTCACAACTCAGCCATGCTGGAGCAGTCACATTTCCTTCCTTCAAGGAAGGGCCAGATGCACAGTTTGAGGGTGCTCATGGATGCAGCTTTGTTCCTGGAAGCTCAAGTGGCAGCCAATGATAAGGAGTGTCTTTTATCAGCATATATACTAACTCAGTCATTCCTAGAGGATAGAGACTTTGGCTTACTAGAACATGGGTTACATCAGTCAGCTTTTCAGCTGGCATGATGATTTTGCTCTCCCTCACAGGGTTTCTGTTAATCTTCTTTTTGGCTGAGCAACCCCTTTTCTTCTTTGTCTCTCCCCCCCCCAACTGTCTCATCCAGTCATTTGAATATATATTGGTAAAAGCCTAGGGAACTGAGGGAAGAGACTGAAATCCTTCTTATTTCCTGGTCTGATGATATACAAGAGGTTCATGGTAGTTGAAAATAAATGATTTCATTTAACTTTGAGGGGAAATTATCAGGGAGGAATCAAGTATAGGACTTATAAGGTGAACAGGCAACAGGAAAGAGGTAACTTTATATAAAAATAAACACCAGATAATTTGTCACAATCAAATAACTGTTTCTGTTATTCAGACAGGTCTTTAAAACTTGAGGAGAGATTCCTGGAATTCCAGGAGGAGGATAAGCTTCTTGGTATCTCAGACACTAAAGTTGGTGAAGAAAAGGAAATTCAAACAAGTTCCAATTTCCTTTCTTAACCACTTAGGGATCACCCCCCCCCTTCTCTCAGACTAGATAGGGATCACTTCCCTTTTCTAGGATCTATTCCCCTCAGGCTTGAATAGGGATTCTTCTTGAGCCTCTCACTCCCTTAGCCTTCCTTCCCAATCAACCATTGGTTCTTAACTGCCACTCCTAACTGATGCTCTCAGTTGAAAAAATCCACTTCAGTCCTGTCACCCAAGGTACTCAGACTGTGTTACAGCATTAACCATTTATGATCCATCACAGCTGGTGAAGAAGAAATGAGTAGTCCGCCATTTTTTAAAAAGCTACACTGGGTATTACAAGCCCTATATGGACAAAAGTAGTGTGTGATGTGTTAGCCTGATTGTTCTGAATTATTAATTACAATGCAGAATTTGTGATATTATAAAATAGCAATAGGCAATAAGGAAGCAAACATCTTTTTATACAGGGGTCCTGTTTCTTCCAGAAGTACCAGAGATAGACAAGGAGACTGGTTTCCAATCTAAAACGATTCTTTTACTGTAGATTCTTCACAATCAAACAATACACACACATACATACACTTGTAAAGAGCTAGGAAAATTAGAGAGAGATGGATAGCACATTTGCATTAGCAGGATATCGTTGGTGGGCAATACTTTACCTGTCCGACGAGATGGAGCAATCCTTAGGAAGTCTGAGGAGACTATAGGGAAAATGGGGTCATGTCTTGAACCAGCCCAGACATGTGAAATACTCTGGGTAGCTAAGAGAGAGAGAGAGACCACATGGCTGGGTGCCCCTTTATGGGGGAGGTTTGGGGGTTAGGTTGGCCACATGTCCTAGTCACCTGTCTCTTGGGGGTGGTCAAGCTGGTCACATGTCTTGGCCCACCTCCTTCTAGTCCATCCCAAAAACATGCTGATTAGTACTGGGTTCAAGGGGGAAGAGTCTAAGGGAGTGGGCAATATTGAACTCTAGTAACTCTGGTAAGGAGTGGGTAAGAAATTTTAGAAATATAGAAGGTTTGGGTTTTAAAATGAACCAAATAGTTTATAAAATCCATGTATCTGTCTCTGTCTTTGCTAGCATGACAGTAAACAGCCTTGGCCTGCTTTCATTGAACCAAATCCCATAATTCTTTGCAAACCCCTTTGTTCCAGGCAAAGCACCCCTCTCTGTCATGTACAAAGTTCACACATTCCATTCTCAGGATCTGAATCAATGTAAATTCCTATAGGTGTGAGACCCAAAATACCCAGAGCCATAAAGTACATCTGGTAGGAAAAGCCATTTGGGCAGTGACAGACTTCAATCCATCTGATACAGGAATTCACAGCCTCACTCCCATCCCAGAGATAACATCAAAAGAACAGTTTATCTTCAATGCTGGGAACACCAGGAAGAAAACAATAACACTGTTTTGATCCTGTAAACAAAAGGTAACTTTTGTAGTGTGAGATTCAAGGAAGCAATTTCCTCACAAATAATCTCAGCTTCAAGATTTCAATTTACAACTGTAATTTGATTATTGGGGACCCTTTTGATCATTTGGTATAAATGCTAGGCAGTTCCAACAGACCTTTGCTGGTTCTTGAAGGAATCAGGAAAGAAATTTATCTCCTGGGACTTTGGGAGTCAGCCCAAAAGGCCTTTCATTTTCTGCATGCTTTGGGGGGGTAAAACTTTGCTTGCATGTTTATTCTCTGTGATTTTCACTATCAATGTTTAGGAAATAGGATTCTACTGTGTTGGCAGCTGGTATAGCGTTTTGCTGGCCACCTTGCCCAGTAAACCTTTGGCTGTTTTCTTAATAAAGATAAGTTTTATTTTAAGAAGAGACCTTTTGCACAGAGTGTCTCTGCCAGTGTTTAGGGGTTTCCAAGCTTGCACCTATTGCCTTTGGTAAGGAGGCCACACTCAGTGAATACACGAACCAAAGGGGAAAGGTATGGGTGGCACGGGTGAACACATTCACAAGACATGTGCAGCCCCATTATTCTCACAACAAGGAGGTGACGCCTGATGGGATTATGACCCATGCGGCCAGAGTCGTTATCATGGATGGTCCTCTATTGTCTTCTGGCTGCAGCTTCTGTGAGGTGAGTCAATCTGGGGGAGGGGGAGTGTGTTGCCTACGTGTGCAGGAAGAAACTCCTCATGGAGGTTGAGTTTTTGTTCTCCTGCCTTGACATGGCATCTGCCTGGTTTTCAGAGCTTCAAGCAGCTAGGGAGCTGGTCCATCTTATAACAGGTAAGCGGGCAGGTAACCTCAGGAACTGTGGCACATTATCTCAGGAAAGCTTCCTTCTGCTGGATATGTCTCCAATTGGCATCACTTTGGGTCACCATCCAATACAATCCCTATTACACACCATTTACTCAGTCCAGGTTTCTCTTGCTTATGAAATTATAAGTCCAAGATGGCGTTATATCCGCCTTGTAGGGCAACAGATGGCAAATGCATTAAGGAGGAGAATTGGGCACTATTGAGTGAAAAACCTGGCTGGGTCCCAACTAATGTTTTGGTTACAGAGATAATATAATCATAGAGTTGAAAGGGACCTCCAGGGTCATCTAGTCCAACCACCTGCACAATGCAGGAAATTAGCAAATGCCTCCCCCACTCTACCCCCAGTGACCCTTGCTTTATGCCCAGAAGAGGGGGGGACACCCATCCAGGATCCCTGTCCAAACTAACCTGGAGACCAATTGCTTCCTGACCTCAAAGTCACAATTGGCATTTTCCTGGATGTGTAAGAAATGGCCATGAGTACTAAACACTGATGCAACCCTTCCTGCCCTCCCTCTCATGATCTGCCTAAGTTCACAGAATCAGCATTGCTGTGAGATGGCCATCTAGCCCCTGTTTAAAAACCTCCAAAGAAGGATATTCCACCATCTCCTGAGGAAGCCTGTTCCACTGAGGAAATGCTCTGTCAGGACGTTCTCCCTAATGGTAAGCCGAAAACTCTTCTGATTTAATTTCAACCCATTGGTTCTGGTCTAAACTCCTGAGGCAACAGAAAACAACTCTGTACCATCCTCTATATGACAGCCCTTCAAGTACTTGAAGACAGTTATCACATCACCTCTCAGTCGGCTTCTGGCCAGGCTAAACATACCAAGCTCCTTCAATCTTTCCTCATAGGACTTGGTCTCCAGACCCCCCCTCCAGATAATTTCAAATTGTCCAGGCTAGCCTGATCTCAACAGATCTCAGAGGCTAAACGGCTTAGCCCTGGTTAATATTTGGATGGGAATTCATCAAAGGAATTCTTGGGTCACTATGCAGAAGAAGGCCACAGCAAACCACTTCTGTTAAGTCTCTTGCCTTGAAAACCCTACGGAGTTGCCATATGGGTACAGGTTCCATCAATGCAGACCAAAACCCTGGAAAAATCAGGGTTCTGGGTTCACATGAATGGAAGCTTTACCCATACAGAAAATCTCTGTTGCCCAGTACATGTTCTGGGATCATTCGTAATTGAGGCATCACTTGCTCCAGTATGCACAACTGGCAGGCTCCTGCTAGGGTCATCCTGAGAAGTAGCTAAATAGCATGTCCACAATGGACATGTCTAAGAAGTTTCTTTAGGAAGGGCTGTGGCCCAGTGGTAGAGTATCTATCTGGCATGCAGACAGTCCCAGGTTCAATCCCCGGCATTTCCAATTAAAGGATTTTGCAGTAGGTGATGTGAAAGACCTCTGCCTGAGACCCTGGAGACAACGCTGCCTGAGCAGACAAAACTCAAGGGTCTGATTCAATATAAGGCAGCCTCGTGTATTCATGTAGTAACATAGGTTATTAGAACCCTTTGGAAAATTACAGTAGTGGGGTGGAGTTTGAATGAGAACCAAAAGGGGGTGATCTCATTAGGGGAGTTGCACTTTCTAAGTCCACTGACCGGCTGCTTCTGATGCATTATATAGCAGGTTTTGTTACATATTTTTTTTTGTTCTAGTTTTGCTGGTGATAACGGATGGTGTTTTCTGGTATAAGCATCTTGTTTTAATTTGATATTGATTTTTAAATTATTATTTATTGCTCTCAGCCACCCAGATGGTCTGCAGAGCCACACTGGGTGGGATTATAACCCCCAACATTGAGCATAGCTTAGCAATTGTATAAAAATAAGGATATGTTATTAGAATACATAATGCAATAGATAATAAAACAGAACTTTTAACAGACATTTGGACAATCTGAATCAACTCACACTGATGGATTTTGAAGGTACAGAGTTTTGAATTCCAAATGCATGGGCTGAATAAATATTGAAACCACCAACTGGTATTTTGACAATTTGTGAGAAACTGGTGTCATACCAAGAGACTTCAGAATATATATACCCCAATCTAAGACTCAAGCTACACAATTCAGGAGACCCAAATTATTTATTGATTTCTGGACTGTTCTGCATCAGGATGGGGGCTGAATATTCGAATGCTTCCCAGCAGTAATTAAAAATTCTCAGCACACTTAAAACCAGCAATTCAGAGAGGTTATTTGCTCCCTAATACCACAGTCTCTCCCCCCCTTACATCTTGTGAAGAAAACCTGCTAATCCACTTGTGTGCTACTGCTTAAAAATGGTTTGTTGTGTGGAAAGAGCTCATATATAATTGAACACAGCCTCAATGTGCTAGCTTGACCCAAGAACATTATTTTGTATTATACAGAGGCCCATTCTGAATCTAGCACTTGATCCACTGTTTTACCAAACCCACACTGGAACAGAAAAAAGATGCGGCTCAAAATCACATCCAAATACCCCAGGCCAACTCCATACTGACTGCCAAGTCAACCCTGAACGACCATAAAACGGCCATAAATCTATGCAGGCAGTACCATAAAGCCAAGAGTTCAAAGGAAGCGAAACCAGCATGCAGTGTGGAGGCTTCCATAAAATCCCACAATCAAAGAAAGTGAAAGTGACATGCAATGCAGACGGGAATTTCTGTTCCGACGTGGGTTTGGTAAAACAGCGGGACGAATGCTAGATGCAGAATGGGCCAGAGTGAGCTCATCCCTCCTCATCCAGTGACAAGATCATACTTAATGTGATCTGTGCCCGATTACATGGAGGTTCAGTATGCACAATTCTTCCTTTACTAGCAGGTGGAAACATTGAATGAACCTGGCATTCACAAAGGATACCAAGTATCTATTAATCATTACTGCACGGGGGAGAGAGGACAGAATTCACTCTTCCGCCGTGCCTTGCCTCCTCACGCACTGAGCTATGACTACGTCTCTGCAGTTCTTATAATTCTTCTAGCCAAGCAACTTAGTGCATTTAACAATCATATTTAATGCCCTGTAATAACAAAGATTAAAGCCATTCGCAAATTACTGAACTGCACCATTTGAACTGGTAAAGGTCACCGTCTGTAAACTATACATAGTAAAAAAAAAAAAAAAAAAAGCTTACTTCCCTCAAATTATCTTGCCCGAATTTACAGCCTTCTAAATCATTAAATCATACTATGCAAATTATCCCTAACTTTCATCCAGTGTTTTGAAATAATGAATGGAACCACACAGGGTGAATATTCAGCGGCGTTCATTTCCTTCTTTGGTTTAATCATTTAAAGCAAGCTGCTGTGGCAATTTGTGAATTAGGCCTGCAGGCCATATTAGACATGATGGGAAATGTGCAGCAGCAGCCAAGAATAGCAGCCGGGACACTAATTCCCACTCCGTAACGTCTCGAAGAAATCCGATGCCATTTTATGATGTCATATCCCATATTTTCCTGTCCCTTTCCATCAGCAGCCATTGATGTAGAGTTGGTTAGGGAAACAGAGAACATTATTATTATTATTATTATTATTATTATTATTATTATTATTATTATTATTATTATTATTATTATTATTCAGCACACAAACCTCATAGACAATAGAGCAGGGGTGTTGAACTCATTTGTTATGAGGACTGGATCTGCCATAAATGAGACCTTGTTGGGCCGGACCATGTTGTCATAAAAGGTAATGCCAGGTAAAGTAAAGGTAAAGGCAGTCGAATCCGACTCTAGGGTTGCGGTGCTCATCTCCGTTTCAAAGCCGAAGAGCCAGCGCTGTCCAAAGACGTTTCCGTGGTCATGTGGCCGGCGTGACTAAACACCAAGGCGCTGTTACCTTCCCACCAAAGTGGTACCTATTTATCTACTTGCAATTTCTTGCTTTCGAACTGCTAGGTTGGCAGGAGCTGGAACTAGAGACGGGAGCTCACTCCATCTTGCGGCACTCTCGGGTCTTGAACTGCTGAACTACTGACCTTCCATAGCCTGCAGTTCAGCGTCTTAACCACTTGAGCCACCGCAACTCCACCAGGTAGTGGAGATATAAACTTTATAAAGGACACAAAAACAAAGTTGTTTGTTTTTTTACTGAAAATAAAAAACCCTGCTTAAAACATTAGCACTCTTGCAATATTTTGTTTATTTAACAGTACCTGATAACTGACACCTCTTGCTCTGAAGTATTGCATCAAAATGCCCGTGCTGTTGCAGTCTTCAGTATGCTATTCAAGTGTGTATCTTTAAGCTGCAAACCTACTTTTGATTTATTGACATTCACCACAAAAATCTCATGCTCAGAGTTCTGAGTCTAGGACCCAAGGTTAAAACATGAAATGGCTGAGTGAGAATGTCCGGCGAAGCAAGCTATGATGCAGCAGCAGCAGCACAACTGGAAGGAGGAGATGGCCAGTTCCACTGTGGGACTGATAGAAGCCCTCCGGGGGCCTGATCTGCCCCCCCCGGCCACATGTTTGACACCCCTGCAATAGAGGTAGAAATCTGACAACAAGACTACACATACTTCTATAAAAGGTTTCCAAATATCTAAAAATATGTCCATACACAATCATCGTCCATATGTCAGACGTTCAAACATTGACAAGGCGGTCAGGTCCTCAAGCCACTCCAGTATGTGATGTTGGCATTTTTCTCTCCAGTGTTGTAACAGGCAAACAGAAAACATCACACTATGTTATGGCACAAAGTATGTTCTAACTGATGTTGTACAGGGAGGTGGGGAATTAAGTGTGCACTTCCGGGCAGCAGCTATGGTGAAGTTCATGTTAGATCAAATCTGATGCTGTTGCAGTCCAACCAGTTGCTTACTATGGTCTAGTCTCTTTTCATGTGCAAAAATCCTCAATAATAGGGCATATTGAAAGACATACTGGGAGAACAGTTCTGGTTATTACATTGCCTCTAGCAGGGACCTCCCCTAATTAGCAGTCTCATCTTTCTTCAATAGCTATTGCAATCCGGTAGAATATTTTCAGGGCAGATAGCTAATGCTTATTAGTTAAAAAAAAAGCATCACATGACTTGAGTGGTATCATGATTTCTTCCCCCTTCAGACGTATCTGTTTTGCGGAACTGAAGCCAAGACTCCTTCTGAAAATGGCTCATATCCCGTATTTATGTCAAGTGGCACTAAAACATGGCACAATGAAACGAGAACTCAAAGAAGCCAGCTATTTCAAAGCCATGGATTTGTTTAGACTAAAAAAAGCCCAAAGGGTTTAGGTTCCGTCTGGCGGACCTCGCATTTCCAGGACCTGAAATATGGTAACTGACAACCAGCAACACGCATTTCCTTTCCTTTCCTTTTTAAAAATGTTGTATGTGTGTGTGAGAGAGAGAAAATTATGTCTGCAAGTCCTGCACTGCTTATCTTTGGCACATATCTAATGTTATGACAAGAAGAATCAGGAACGATTTCCTGGCACCATAACAAAGTGCTTTGTCTCCCCTCCTTGTTTTACTTCAAAGGCTGCAGTTACATGACAGTTACAATAACATACATAGAACATCTTGCAGGGCTGTGCATTGGAAACTGTTAACTTCGTTGAAGTAAGGGGTGTAAGGATGTCATGGGTGTCTGCGATTTGTAGCTTCTGATGCAAATACTGCAGTTTTGCTTGTTTTTAAGTGGAAAAAAGCTTGGAAATGTTACCAGTGGGGCTCTTTTTTTGGGGACTGAAGTGACGTGATATACAAGCTCATAGACAACAGTGAGAAACTACTGGATGGACTTGCTTCTGCCTTCATAGCAGGGATGCTTTCTTTATGAAGTGGAACATGACGTAACTGTAGGCCAATGGATATTTGAGCAAGTGGTTTCACATCTGATTGGTATTTAAATACAACACATGGGCAATGATCACGTGGAACTTTTATGGAAGTACAAGCCACTGCACAAAGTTCAGACTACTGCCACATTTAAAGCCTCATATGGCCAGGGGCCAGCATACCTTTGAGAATGTCTCTCTCCATATGAGCCCCATAGGACATTGAGGTCCACGAACCAACATCTCCTGGCAGTCCCCAGCCCCAGGGACATCCATCTAGCCTCGACCAGAGCCATGGCTTTTTCGGCTCTGGCCCCTGCCTGGTGGAATGAGCTTCCATATGAGATCAGGGCCCTGCAGGATTTATTACAGTTCCGCAGGGCCTGCAAGATGGAGCTCTTCTGCCGGGTTTTTGGTTGAGGGGACGGGCGTCCCTCCCTTTTTTCCTGGCCAACCCCCCACCTGTGGCCTGGTTCAAATTTGACATCAGGGCATCACTGTTATAGTCAAATATGACTAACACCTGAATAGGCTATTTTACATGGTAGCTGTGATTTTATGTGATTATATGTTGTTTTAATTTGTCTGACTTGATGTAAACTGCCCTGAGCCTGCTGGCGGGGAGGGTGGTATATAAAATAAATAAATAAATGTGATAAATAAAAGGAGCTGTGACCTGGATGGCCCTAAACAGTCTGAGACCTTCATATCTGGCAGACCACTGCTTCCGACATGCCCCCCCCCAAAATTTGTGTTCTTCAACCCGCAGCCTGCTAGTTGGGATGTTCACCTCATATCAGCCAGGAGGAGGGCCTTCTCTGTGGTGGTCCCGTCCTGGTGGAACCAGCTGTCAGACAGTGCGTGGGCTCTGTGGGACTTAGACAAGTTCTACAGGGCCTGCAAAGCAGAGCTCTTCCACTGAACTTTGTATTAGTTGGGGTCATTTATGTGAGCTGCCTTTTAGCTTTATTTGTATTATGCTTTTAATTGGTATCTGTTAATATTTCAGCTGTTGTTAGCTGCCTCGAGACTGCATGGCAATGAGAGGTTCCACATAAATATAATACTAATACTAACAATAACAAGATATTAGAGGCAACGCAGTGTTGGCCTGGAGTAGTATATAGATGGTAGACCACCAAGGAAGTCCAGGGTCACTACATAGAGGTAGGCAATGGAAAAACCACCTCTGAAATCTCTTGCCTTGAAAACCCTACAGGGACACCATAAGTTGGCTATGAGCTGACATTTTCCACCAACAGACGTCAAAACAGTCACATAATTAAAACATTAGGATTCATACTACAAGGGAGAAGGGACTCATGTCCCAGGCTTAAAATCACTTAAAAACAACAGTAGGGTTAATTATTTTGCCTCGCCCATTTCTGACAAGAAATCACACATTTTAGAGCACATTAACCACATAAATACAATTTGACTTGTTTGGACATCCTCAGTTAAGACCAAAATCTGAGCAATCTGGCTCTTGGAACTAAATCTAGAAATTTGCCTATGGGTTGGATCCAACCAGCTTTTCCCCTAGTAAAAGGGAGGGAAGGGGTCCCTTTTTACCACCCAAAGGCTATGCTGTGGACTGTATAACCCCTCTAGACAAAAGCCATGTGGGACAGGGCAGAGGTTTCAGCCCAAAGCTAGCATCTGGAAGGAGAATCATCAGCATGGCATGGCCTCTCCAGTGTCATCATAACATAGGTGTCACACTCTAGCTTTTGCCCAAAGCTCTATGGTCAAAAGTACATAGTGATGTTACTTCTGGGTTGCACCAAAAATAACATCATTTCATTGTGGTTGCTGGCGATTCCTTCGCCCCACCCCCAACCCTCACTGGACCATCAAGTACCTGCCAGGGAGCTGCCGGAGGTAGGTCTCCCACCAGTCCAGGAGACCTGGCAGGTCTAGAAAGGGGCTGTAATAAAAATTGGGTGATAGAAAAATGCTACCTGCTTTCTCAGTATCTCCCTCCTATGAACTATCCTCTGAACTCACAATTGGTATTGTTCTCACAGTGACCATTTTTTGTTTTGTTTTTTGTAGCCTTGCACGAGGCCCAGTTCTTATGATTGACTTATAAGCCTATAACTATTCTAAGTAGGAAGGCCATCCACACCATCGTATGCATCTTCTAGAAGAAGAAGCAGATTGGATTTATAACCCACCTTTCACTTGGAGTCTCAGAGCAGCTTAAAATCTCCTTCCCTTTCTCTCCCCACAACAGACACCTTGTTTACATGTGAATAAAGGTGACTGACTGACTAACACCTTGTGAGGTAGGTGGGGCTGAAAGAGCTCTTTGAGAACTGTTCTTGAGAGAACAGCTCAGAGAGAACTGTAGCTTGCCCAAAGTCACCCAGCTGGCTTCTTGTGGAGAAGTGGGGAATCAAATCCAGTTCTCCCAGGTAAGAGTCTGCAATCCTAACCGCTACACCAAACTCGGCTCTCATCAACTTCTAATTTCATCAACTGCTGTCTAGATCACCTGCTAACTAGATAATGGAATGTGGTAGGCCAGGGTCAGTATTTTGATGGTATTTGAAAGTAATTATACATAACAATTTTTAAAAATGGAATGCAATCCTTTCTCCCCCACCTTCTCCCCACCTTCTAGAAAGTGTTAGGTGGTGTTTCAAAAACCAATACATTACCATAACCTTAACAGTTGTTTGCAATGCTTTTGTAGCACACATCTGGCCACGATAGTGTTGCATGTGATTAAATTGTGATATGCTTTGTTCAATATCAAGTTCTTTCTAAATATAAATAGGAATTAAAAAATAAGGGGCCATGCTCGTGGCGTAATACACTACCTGAAAATGACTGTATGGATATGATGCCCATTCTTTTAACGCAAAATATTTGTTTTCTCTTCACCCGGAGAGTGCAGCATTTACTCAAATGCAAGATTTGGATTTCTGTTTCCAGGTATGCTGTCTAAAAGAGAGGGGTTCTCTTCAACTCAAATAATAATAATAACAACAACAACAACAACAACAATACTAAATAACAACAACAACAACAATACTAAATAATAATAATAATAATAATAATAATAATAATAATAATAATAATAATAATAATAATAATGATAGTGATAATAATAATAATAATAATAATAATAATAATAATAATAACAACAATAACAATAATAATAATAATAATAATAATAATACAGCTTTAGGTGTATAATATTGGGAGGGGGATCATCTGGCTTTCAAGTAAATACAGTATACCTATACCGTTGACTTTGGGCTCTCAAAGTAGAGGTTTTTCTTTTTACTTTTCAGCTGAAACATCTTCCACATTCTGCTGTCAGAATTCAGGCAGAGAACTTCCCTTTCACTTTGATGGGGTGGTCTTAAAAAAAATCTAATAAGGTCTCTGTTCCTCCTAGGGCCAAAACATGCCAAAATTATGTAGCAGCATCAGATTTAAGCTAGATTGCTCTCTTTCTGTTCCAAGGAGTAATATGCTAGTGGGGAAACTTTCAATTACTCAGAACATCATGTGGGGTTTTTTTTAAAAGTAAATTCTGATTAACATCAAAAGAAACACTTCCAAAATGAATTCTTGACTTAATTCCCATTTAGACATGTTTTCTGAGGATAGCCCAATGTGCATTTTTCACACAAGGTCATGACTTTCTAATTACTGCTCAAGCATAACATATTTTTTTCTTAAGGTATGCTAATGATGGGTTCCCTTAAGGGACAAATTGAAAGGGTTTTGCATCTAATTTTTCTTGACATATCTTAGATCTTAGAGTTGAAGCCTTTTGAAAGCTACTAAAGCACAACCTGAAGTATTCTAATTTGTCCCACTGCTAGAACATGTTTCCTACATTTCCTTAGTAACCCTCAGCTTTGACTATAATTTAACCCCTAAGGCATAGATCTGTCATGGGGACTGCTGTCTCAAGGCTCATTGGTCTCTTAATGACTGTCCTTTGCTGCATCTTGCTTTATTGGGGGGGGGATCTAAGTAGCATATTTACACGAATCCAAGGAGGAGGTCTGGTTATATTTACAGACGATAATTAAATTTCTTTCAATACATGTTTAGACTTTCTCATACTAAGCACATCCCACAGATAAGTGACAGATTGCATGTTCTGCAAACATAAGGTCCCAGATTCACAGTGAAAGTTGGACAGTGAAGAAAGCTGTTAGGAAGAAAGTTGAGTCCTTTGAAATGTGGCACTGCAAACCACCAAAAAGCCAAATAAGTAGGTTCTAGATCAAATCGAGCCTCAGCTCTCCCTAGAAGCTAAAATGACTCATCTGATGCAATCATACCCTGGTCACTCCATGAGAAGATGAGAGTCAATGGAAAACACAATAACTCTAGGGAAAGTGGGGGCCAGCAGGGAAAGAGGAAGACCCAACATGAGATGGACTGAGTCACTCAAGGCAGCCACAGCCCTCAGACCTGAGCAAGGCGGTTAAGGACAGATAAAAGGAAATACTTCTTCACCCAAAGAGTGATTAACATATGGAATTCACTGCCACAGGAGGTGGTGGCAGCTACAAGCATGGACAGTTTCAAGAGGGAATTACATAAACATATGGAGCAGAAGTCCATCAGTGGCTATTAGCCACAGGGTATAGATGGGAACTCTCAATCTGGGGCAGGTGATGCCCTCTATTCTTGGTGCTGGAGGAGGCAGCAGTGGGAGGGCTTCTGGTGTCCTGGCCCCACTGCTGGACCTCCTGATGGCACCTGGTATATTTTGGCCACTTTGTGACAGAGTGTTGGACTAGATGGGCCATTGGCCTGATTCAACATTGGCTTCTCTTATGTTCTTATGTTCTTATGATGGGGCATTCTGGAAGTCATTAACTCATTGGGTCACTGTAAGTCAGAAGCAACCTTGACAGCACTTAACACATACATACACACACACCCCAATCTGTTTAGGCAATCCTCTGCCAGCCTGCAGTATGTGTAGCTATAAAATGATCTCAGCTAGCAGGCCTACGGCTCAGTGCAGGTGTTGTGCAAGACCATGCTCAAATAAGCTATGATTGGTGCATAAATCTAAACACGGGCCAGGCCAATAACTATGATTCGTTAGGATCCATCAAAGCAGAATGGTTTATTAACGATAGATAATCTTAACAGTGGTTTCATGTCATGCCTAAACGGTAGATATCCTGCCTTCATCCTAGCTTGTTCTCTTTTATCCCCCCCCCCGCAGCTACAGTTTCGTGGCAAAGGAAACCAACATCTGCTGAGGCTAAGGAGGATCTGAGTGATTGTGTGTAAACCAAATCCTAGTTTCACAAACTAACCGTAGTCAAAGTCCACCATGGTTTTTGGCCATATTTTAAACTGAGCCTCTAAAGACTATTGGGAAGTCAGACAACATTTGGACAGATGGAGCAATGATGTGTGTCGATATAAAGCATATGCTTATATACTCCCTCTTCTCCTTTTTGTATCGCCTCTATACTATTACTTTGTTTTCTGATCAGGATTTCCCTGGTCAGTTTCACTCCCACCTGCCTGTCAGCTGTTAGGTTTAAATGGCTTAAACCTAACAGATGACTGACAGGAGTGAAATTGACCAGGGAAGTTGCAGGGGGAGGGGAGCTGGCATTCAGCTATTCAAAAGCTGGCAAAGCCAAATAAATTTGCAAAACTCTATTTGGTAGCCAAAAAGTTTCCTGAATTTCCATACAGTTTAGGAATACCAAATAAATATTGATAAGGCATCTGTTCCAGTTTTCTGTTTGTTTGTTTTTTGACTCAGGGAAGCCGAATGCACACCCCTAGTGGGTGGGAAGGTTAGGGAAGATACTGCCTGCCTCTGAGTATCTGCTGAATGAAATTCTGAAATTTTGTAGGACCTCCCTTGATCTTCTCTTTTGATCAAAACAGAATTGATTCAAAACAGAGTCAAAATTCCTAAAAAAAAGAAGAAAAAAATGGATTGTTGGATTTCAGGGAGAAACTGGATAAAGAGGAATTAAGAGAATTCTCTTAGTAATAATATGAATTTCAGTCATACAGCAATGGTTTTCCAGCTGTGATTCATGAAACATTAGAATAAAGATAATCCAGTGTTTTGTATGTTGTACTGCAAAAGTGGTCTGGGAAAAAAAAACACACGCACGCAGGAAGAACTCAAAGAAAAACCAGGATGGCAACCACCGTGGTGGTGGAGGAGGAGGAGGAGATTGGATTTATACCCTGCCCTTCACTCAGAGTCTCAGAGTGGCTTGCAAACTCCTTTTCCTTCCCCTCCCCACAACAGACACCCTGTGAGGTAGGTGGGGCTGAGGGAGCTCTTTTCATAACTGTCCTTGAGGAAAAAAACTCTGACAGAACTATGGCTTGCCCAAGGTCATCCAGCAGCTGCAAGTGGAGAAGTGGGGAATCAAACCTGGTTCTCCCAGATTAGAGTCCACACACTTAACACTACAGGAGGGAAAAGAAAACCAAAAAAGAGTGCCATTAAGAAGCCAAGTTACCGCAAAAAATAATCTATGTGGATAAATCCTCCAAGCAGCCATCTTCCACAGCAGACAACTGACCATGTACTGTGATGCCCCTTCAGTTTATGAAAAGTTCACAAAAGCCCTTTTCAGTTGATTTATTTTTCCTGCTCCCACCTCATGCACCAGAACAGTGTGCTAAGTGCACCTGCCATTCCATATAAATAGGGCAACACATATATCTTTCCAGGTTTGATATGTGCAATAAGAAACCTAGGTTTGTTGCAGGTGTGCATTCGCAGATGTGCAAAGTGGGTAAATACATGCATTGCCCTATTTACACAGAATGGTGACTGTTTGTACAGGGGCGACTGCAGAGAGCACACTGTCCTGGTACCTGAGGAAGGCATGGCAAAAGTACAATGACTGAAAAGGGTGAATGAAGCCCAGCTTAAAGAAGGTCCCGGGTTCAATCCCTGGCATCTCCAGTTGAAAGTCCCAGAATCTCCTGCAAAGCATGGGGATTTGGCATCAGAAGCGGTGTGGCAGCTAGCAGTTGGTGAAAAGCACTTCTGTAATGCCAAAACCAGCTGCTCCGAGGAAATCTTTTTTTCCAGACTTCACTTCAACTTAGCCCAATCCATTTGTTCTGTTCTTTTTTTTTTACGTTTCTGGTAACAAGGTTCTCATCCCATAGCTATACCACACAGTTAATCTGCAGTCATTATATTTAAGCTCATTCAAGCTGAACTAGCAACAAGAGACTGCCTCTTTAGTGATTTTACTTCACTCGCTACCGTTTCTCCCCCCACTGATTTAAAGTTTTCTGTTTGCACGGATCAATGGCTGTAAAACACCAGCTATAATCAAAAGCCTTATTCTTTGACTCGATGAAAGCAACGAGATAAGTTTCACTACCCTACAGGGGGAAAAAAGAAAGAAAAAGAAAAGAAGACCCAATTACATAATAAGAGAAGGAGACAGCCCAATTGTTTGCCAGAACACAGAGGACCCCAATCATGCTAACCATCTCTTCGAGAAGTCTGCATTGTAAGCTTGAGACTGCTCGCTTCAAACTGCTGGAAGGAAAGGCATTTGCTATTTTGATGCTTCTATAGCCTGGACACAAAACCCCTTCTGTTGTTCGGCAGCCCGAGGATTGTACAGCTCATCTTACTGTAGAAAGCCTTTGCTCAAGGATTGGCATTCCCAGACAATGCTCACACCATGATCAAAGCTGGGAAGGGATGTGACATTCACAAGCAAGTTCATGCCCATTCTCTCCTACATTGTGTGTACGTGTTGGGGAGGGGGAGAGGGAGAAGAATCATATTTAGCCTACAGTAAAGAAATGTCATTATTTACTCATCGACGGTGCACCAAATGAGGTCCCTGCTTTAGCAACGCTCCATCTAGTCCACCATCTTGCCTCCAGCAGGGGCCAGTCGGATGCTTCTGGGAAGCTCACAAACAGTTGTGAGGGCTGCAGATTCAATATTTCTTCCGGGCATCTGATAGTCAAAGGTAGACAGGATTGGATCTTATGGATGCTAGACAGGCTCTGCTTTCGACTGGGGAAGGGCTGTGGCTCAGCTGTAGAACATCTGCTTGGTATGCAGAAGGTCCCAAGTTCAATTCCCAGAAACTTATTTAAAAAGAGAGCGAGAGATCTGGCAGTAGGTGATGTGAAAGACCTCTGCCTGAGACCCCAAAGAGCTGCTGCCAGTAGACAATACTGGTTTTGATGGATCAAGGGTCTGATTCCGTATAAGGCGGCTCCCTATGTGTGAGCTGCCTCTTCCATTAAAGTATCTGCTTGGAGAAAAGTCCATTGAAAACCACTCACATTGCTCAACATGGATGTTTCAGCATAAGAGGAAGTGTGCACATGGAACTCACTCATAGAGATCCATGCAGCTGAACTGAACATGGAAATTTTATTTTGCTACAGTGGCTAACAGATCTGCCCTCCATGAATTTGTCAGTTCTTAAAAAAAAAAAAAAAGCTCTCAAAGATATTCAGCATCACCTTTATCTTGTGTCACTGAAGTCCATGTTAATTAAAGACAGTGGGGGAAAGTGCTTCCTTTTGTCTGTCCTGAACAATTTTACTGGGTGACCTCTAGTGTTTTAATGTTAAGAGAAAGGACAAAAAGTGTCCCTTATTCTTCCTTGCTCTAAGACAAATTGTTCCTGCTCCTTAATTATTCTGCTTGCCCTTTTCTGCATCTTCTTCCAGCTCTTTTGATACACACACACACATATTTGTATGCGGGAACCACAAATATGCACAGTATTTCAAACGAGGCTGTATCATATAAAGGCATTATGATAATGGTCACTTTAATTCTGACCCCTGTCCTAAAAAATGTCAACCTTCATTCACTTATTAAAGTATTTTTAACCCACCTTCCTTTGTGCCTCAAGGAAGTTAACACATCACAATTTAAGACATACAGAATAAAATAAAATCCCAACCACTCAACATTGCCTTTTCCATGGCTAGTGCACACTGATCTGACATTTTCAGTGAGCTATGTAAGAAGCCATCTATCAATGTGTTAAAAAGTATGCATATAAAGCCACAAGTCTACAGTAAAGGACCCAAACCAAGGGCCCCCGATTCAACCTTTTGTGATGGAATCACATGGTTTCTTCTCCCTTTTATAGTTCGGTAACACGTGGGCTTAGCCAAATAAATGCTGTATCAGATCTCCAAATATTGCTGCTGGTTGCATTGCATTTGCCTCTCATATAGCTTTACAACAATTTATACAGACTTACATGAAAGTTGCTGGCATGATCTGGGCTGTGCAAGTAAAGGCCTAGCAGGCCCAAGGAGTCTGAGTAGCAGTGGGAGGTGCCAGGCCTGCAACTCCCACTAGTCCCTGAGAGGTTTTGGCACCAATTTTAGCCAATCACAGAGAAAGGGGACTTAGAATAAAAGACCTGGTACAAAAGAAGAGCTGTTCTTTCTTCCAAGAGAGCAGGGCCAGAGAGAAGACTGCTGCTGGGAGAGACTAGGGTTGCCAACCCCCCCGGTTTGGCGGGGGTCCCCCGCTTTGGGGGGGGTTCTATCCGCCGCTGGCCAAATGGCTGGCGGGGGAAGCCCCACCCCCAAGCCCCAACACTCCCAGCCACCCCTCTCCCTTCTCTCTTGAAGGGCTCCCTTTAAATGCAAAGAGCTGGCGTTCCCCGCTCACCTGAATGCCAGCTCCAAAGGCAGCCTTCCCCGCACGCTGGATCTCGAGCGGAGGTTGGGGTGCCTGGAAACTGCTCTTAAAGGGACAGTGCAGGAAGCTGGCATTTCCTCGCAAGCCCAATCTCCGTTCAAGATCGACCGTGCAGGGAAGGCTGCCTGTGCTTAAATGGAGCTGGCATTCGGGTGAGTGGGGAAATGCCAGCTCTCTGCAGAGCATTTCCCCGCGCGCAAGGGGCGCGCAGCTGCGGGGGGGGAGCGGACATCCCCAATATGACATCATCACGTCAGGGATGCCCCACCCCCTCCAGGAACGGCCCCCAAAGTCCCCTGCTGCAGGTGAAGATGGACTTGGCAACCCTAGGAGAGACCCTCACCTTGAGAGGAAGGGTTAGTAGACTCAGGCCCAACTGAGACAATGAACTACGGACTGTGAATCTAGTCACGTTAGGGCATTTGGTTTCTTTTCCCTTCACCCATTTATCATTATTGTTCTTGCACCTTGTTTGTTTCCCATATTAGGCTGACCTCCTATAAAAATAAACCTTTCATTTGTTGTTTACTCTGCCTGGTCCTCGTGCCTATTATTTGACCAAATAAGGGAGGTCTGAAGATCTTGGGAGGGTGCTCTGGGCCTTCTCAAGGGATCCTAAAACCAGAGTGGTGGCAGCATCAGGTGACACCCCATCTGAGCTGTAACAGTTGCATATCGCCTATATAACATGGGTGTCTCAGTGAAACAAGAAGGTCCCCTTCTGATCCTCAAAAATGCTATACTGGGGATTATAAAAAGCTGCAAGAGATGAGCCTGCAGTGAGGAATCAGACAAATTCACCCTTGGTCCTTCTTGCTGCTGTGGAAAATCTGGTAGGATCCAACATTTCTATACTTATTGGGCTTTTTTGCACTCTTATTTGTATTGCTCATGTGCTGGAGATAGTGATGGAATATTGAAGTGACCACTAGAGGGAGCAAAACACATGTGGGAAAGAAAAAGGAATGATGCAATATAGGCACACGAGTGACAAAAATAAGAGTGTGGATAAGCCCCTTTACACACAAATAATATTGAAAAATTCATATATTTAATTAGAAACACTTGGTGCAGGGAAAATGAAGTCTTTGGGAGTCAGTTGCATAAGAAGAAAGGAAACCCAAACAGAGATTTTATGGCTACAACACAAGGAGCATGATTTAAAAAAAAAAATCATCTGCAAAAACTGAATTCAGTGGCAATCTATACATCTGCTATCGGTCTGGTTAGTAATGGTTGCACTTTGGTGAGTTATACCAACTATTAAAGTGCTACTAGCTACTCATGCCAAGCCCCTCTTTCCCCAGTCCTAATCCAAATGGAACTTGTGTACACCTAGGAATTAAGTTCCAGGCACAGAGCTCTCAGTAGAGATGTGGTTTATGGATTCCGACAAATTCAGTTTGACTACTGTATTAGGTTGCTAGCTTTTGCTGTGAATAAACTATTCTTACTCTTACTCTCAGTAGAGATGGGCACAAACAAGCTCATGAATGAAAGTTTGTAATGGCTTTTTGCGGCTTGTGAAGCGATGTTTGCGAACAGAAGAGCTGCCACGAGCTTCCATGATTATATTATACACACTCACAAAAAGAAGTAAATAATTATATATTATAAAACAGAAAATGTTTCTCCCCAACCCCTTCATTACATAACAGAATTTTTTGAAACATTGTCTGTAAAGTGCAATAAAGAAAATGCCAGTTGGCATATTCAATATTTTACATTTAAAATTATTTCTCATTCTGCTTCTTCATTGCAGTACATGTTAAATGACTTTGCATTCTAAATTTGTCTCCAGCTCCTATGCATATAATGCACACTCCATCTCTCCTCGAATTTCATAACTAATCCATTTCTCAAATGAGTTGTTAGTTTTGCCACCACTGCATATTCTAAATTTGTCTCTTGCTTCCATACATATAATCCCGTCCCCATCCAGCAGCTGGCCACCTGACCATGCTGCTGGGGGCTGCTTTTGCCTCCTTTGAGGAAAAAGAGCAGGCCCAGACATTGCGTAGCAGCATCAGAGTTCCATCTAGGGGCAGAGCAGCTTTGCTCCCACCTCTGCATTCACCCTTGGAAGCTCGACCCACCCCCCCACCCTGACGCCTGTACGTGCTTTGGCTGGTTGCCTGTTTGTTGGAGCCAGGAAGGAATTTTTGATCCCTGCCTGATTGGCATTGTGGCAGGGGTGTTTTTTTCACCTACCTTGTATGGCTATTTGGCGGGTTGTGGACTAGGCATAGGGTAGTGGCGTTTAATTAGGTTGGTCACTTTAGGTGGGCTGGATGGTTCTGGGTGAGTGATATGTGGGCTAGGGGAGCACTAATTAGCACCCCCAGTTTGGAGGCTAGAAATCTGGCAGGATCAGCCCTTGGGCTGTGTGACCCAGGGTGAGGAATGTGGACTGCCTTTTGGGACTGCTTGGACTGATCCTCCGCTTAAGTTATGGGCTTGGTGGCTGGAGCTCCAGGGCATGGCTCGCTTGCTGTGCCAGCCTGGTGCGAGCCATGTCTATTGGCTCAAGCCAGGGGCAGGGTGGCTCACCTGTTATACGAAAGGGGAGGGGTCATTCCTGACCCCTGGCCTTGACCATGCCACAAGTTAGATTTGCCCTTGCCATTTAAATGCAGGTTAAAATGTAAATAAAGTGGTCCCTTGTTTACCCAATATCTGATGTCTGACTCTTTATTTCGAATGAGGGGGCAATGCACACTCCATCTCACCTTGAATTTCATAACTAATCCGTTTTTCAAGTAACTTGTTAGTTTTGCCATCACTTCATAGAAAGTTTATTTTCCCACTCTTCTAATTGTGGGCAAATGTCTGCTTCCAGTTTTGCTGCATAAATAGTTCTAGCTGCAGTCACCATATATTTAAATATCCCTTCCAGAATTTTTGGCAAATTGTTAGGCAGTATACCTAATAACATATTCTTAGCTTCCATGGGGAATTTAAAATGTTCTGAATTTCTCTATGTATTTCTTACCAATATCTTCTGAATATCTCCACAACTGACACTCTGTGAGGTGGGTGGGGCTGAGAGAGAGATCTTTTTTTTGGCTCCCCAAAGGGGATTTTGTATTGATTTTTTTTGTATATACTACTAAAACTACAAAGAAAAAAAGGGAAAGGGAACTACATCTAGGGATAAAGGAAAGTAAACCCACACTATACTAAAACCTCAAGAGAAGGAGATCATATCCGTGTTAAGCTAAATGTTAGTATTTTAGTGTTAATAAACAATGTGTGTTGTGAGTTTCTATTGCAGCTAAGTTGTTAATTTGTTACTTGTTATGAGGAGATTCCAGAGCACCCCCTCCAGCTCGCTTCATAAAGGCAATTTCCAGAGTCCTTCTGCCTATATCTAGGCTTTCTATCTCTAAAGTCATAAGATGATTTGATGGCAGCAGCTCCCTCTTCCGCGGCCAGGTCTTCATCCGTCTCCAAGGGGGTGGAGCCACTTGACCCTGTTTCTTCTTCTTCTTTTGATCCCAGACGGCGTTTTAAAAATTCTTTGGCTTTAAAAATGGAGTCAATCTTCTCTCTCTTGTCGTTTATTTTAAGATGACACCTTCTGGCACCGCCCACCTTTATGGAATTTGATTGGTTTGCAGAAAAAGAATTAAGTCTTTATAGTTCTTTTTTTTTATGAATTTCAAATGGAATGTCTTTTAAGGTCTTGATAGTTGTATTTCCCAGTTTCAGTGGAGTTGCTGATGTTGTTTTTAAGATTGCATCTCTGGTCTGTCTTCTTGAGAATCTGACCATTATTTCCCCAGGCAGGCTATTGTTGTTTTTTTGGTTTAATTAGAATACACCCTATATGCTGTTTCCATATCATGTGTAATTTCTTCCACTTTCAAGCCTGTTGCTGGTGTGATAATTTCACTGAGTATTTTCTTCAGGTCCTCTTTAGCTGATTCAGGAACTCCCTGGACCATGTTAGCTTTTTCCATTTGTAATTGCAGCAAATGAGTTTCCTGGTAGTTCTGCTTATTCACTAACTCTCCCATCTTTTTCTTCATATTCTTATTTGTGGCGTACATCTCCTTCACAACTTCCACTGTTTGCTCCGTCTTTTTGGCTGTTTCCGCCAACTGGAGTTGCTGTGATGCAAAGTTTTGATTTAGTGTGACCAATTGCTGGTTAATACCAGTGAGTTGTTCCATCACGGGCTTGATGGTATCTGCTAGGAGTTTCATAACATCCACTCCCTCTTCCGGCCTTGGACTCTGGCCGCCCACTGATTTCACTTTTGTTCCTTTTTCCCCCGCACCCGCCAACATGGCATATTGTTTACTTAAGCCACATGCTATTTCACCACCTCTGAAAATCGCTTCCGGACTAAATCTGCTCTGGTAAGTCACTCAAAACAAGCCAATCACTTATTTTTCCCTGTCCCCCCCCCTTTTCTGCTTATCTGTTTGCACAAGTCGGAGGCGTCCCTCCTCTCTCTCACCTTGAAGATAGGGGGCAGGGGGAGTTTCCACTTATTTCAAAGTTTGTTTACATCTGACTCAAGTTCATTGTCGGTCCCGTTCGACTGCATTTACATCCTCTCAATTCTGCTTGATCTCCAGGACTTGTTTCTGTCAGCCCAGCTTGTGCCCGAAGGTCACACAGCAGCAAGACCATCAGGGCAGAGGGACGCCTCAATTCTTCAGCATTACACCATCAAAGAGGCTACTCCTCAAGAAGCCTTATGGCTTGGAGCCTATCCCTAGGACTCCATGGGGAAACCGTGTCGGCAGCTTCCCTCCGTGCCGCTGGTGTGCGAATTGCTCCCCCGAGTATCAGGGAGAGTGACCGCCACCACTGCACTGAAAACAGGAAGTCCGAGAGAGATCTTTTGAGAACTGATCATGCGAGAACAGCTCTGAAAGAATTTGTAACTAACCCAAGGTCACACCAGCAGCTGCATGTAGAGGAATGGGGAATCTAACCTGGTTCTCCCAGATTACAGTCTCTTAACCACTACACTAAACTGACTCTCTTCTTGTTGTTGTTTTATTAGAAACTTCTTGTTGCATTAGAAACTTCAATATTATTTCAGTCTTCCATCTGTTAATTTTGGAGCCAGAGAACGATCCAATTCAGTGTGTTCCGTTACATACCACAACATTTGGGGGGGATTCAACACTGTCAATACCACATTACCTGCATAGCTTTTCATTTTAAATCCTGTATCATCCACTTTTATTCCATTAATCCTGGTATCTTGTCTGATCTTCATGGCCAGAATCTCCATCACAAGGATAAATAATAATGGTGACAAAGGGCATCCCTGGTGTACGCACCTTTTTCAATTGTAATTGCTTCTGCTAATTTCTCATTTATTAAAATCCTTGCTAGCTGATTTGTATGTATACTCTGCATCCAGTTCCAGAATTCAGAATCACAGCCCATATTCTGAAGTACATTCAATAAAAAAGGCCAAGTTAGATTGCTGAACACTTTATCTGCTTCCAAAACAAACAAACAAAAAAATCCTGTTTTATTTCTCTTCTTATCCACACATTTAATTGCATGCATTACAAATCATATGTTATATTTCATATATCTCTTTGGGATGAAACCTGTTTGGTCCCTGTGCATTCAATTTAGTATACATTGTCTTAATCTCTCTGCCACTAATCTTCATTCAGCAGAGAAACAGGTTGTATGACTGTGGTAGAGTTGCATTAGTGCCTTCTTTATCCATTAACATTATATATCCTTCTTACCACATTGAAGGTACTGTCTTTGTTTCTTTTATCTCATTCATAACCTTCTGTAATGGAATAACTAAAATTGCCATTTAAACCCCTGATTTTTGCTCCCTGCAAAAAGTGATGGGAACCAGAAAGCAGGGGTCATGAATTTATATGAACCGGTTCGGCTTGCAAATGATATATTGGTCCATGATTTGGTTCATGGTTCAGCCACAAACCACAAAAATATGGCTTGTGCCCATCCCTAGCTCTCAGACAAGTCTTGTTGACCAGATTAGAGCAAACATGGGGGGACAATGTAACATGCTTAGGCCCTGATCTTCTTGCATTTATTATTTCTTAATCTTATGATGTGAATTCATTTTTTTTGTACAACTCTCGAACTACTCTTAACCATTTTTCAGTACTTAAGACTCTTCTGTTCACTGACAACTAGACAAGTTGCAGCTTTTAAATTTTGGGTCAATTCAATGTCATTCTCTGGTGTATTTTTAGAATACCCCAACAACAACAAAAATAAAGATTGATGTCTCCGAGAACTGATAACCCAACAGACCTTCTCTTCTAAATCTCTCTGACTTTCATAATCCAGTTATATTAGAAAAAGCCGAACAAAGTTTGAGTCCAGAGGCACCTTTAATATCAACAAAGTTTTATTTAAGGTATAAACTGCCATGCTTCTTCGTATACACACTTCTTCATATACATTGAAACAGAAATTACGTAGAGGGTGAGCAGCAAATTAGCATGCAACATAATGAAGACCAAACAGGATCAAACAGGAACAACAGGCTTAGTTTATATGGTTACCATTTGTTTGGGTTTAATTCCAGGGGAAAACATAGTAACGGACATGAAGATATCAAAATCGGAGACTGATGGGCAGATGCAACATTCTTAATTGTGGGATGCGGAGAGTAATTAACTGAGACCCTGCCATGATGCTCCATCCATCTCCTGTCAAGTCTGGAGGTGACCTTGCAGCATCCACTCCTTTGAGGTAGGGCAGAAGTGTCGGACTCATTTGTTACGAGGGCCAGACCTAACACAAATGTCACTTTGTCAGGCCGGGCCATGCGTGCCATAAAATGTAATGCTAGGTACTGGAGATATAAATTGTATAAAGGACATCAGCTGGAAAGCTCCATGTTGTTGTATCCTCATTGCAAGGCCCCATGGGCTGGGAGGGGGGTGCAAAGAAAAACCCATATGGGCAGACTGGAGAGACGGGGGCGCAGTACTGGGCATATTCTCCCAGTCTGCTTGATTGATGCAGACTAGGCTGTTCTGCCATGCTGAAGCTACAATTGGAGAAGCTCCGCCCACTCCCCCCCCGAGCAGTCTCCTATTCCCTCCTTTGCATAGTCGCTCATGGGCTGCATAAGAGCCCTGGATGGGTTGGTTCTGGCCCTGGGCCTTATGTCTGGCACCCCTGCATAGGGTAATTGGCTGTGCAGTGTATCTCATTTGTCCCCAGACCAGAGAAATACATTCAAAAATACAATTCTAAATTACACACATTCTACTGTTCATTACATTACATTGCAATCTACTATTCCAAATAAGAAATAAAAGAAAAGAAAGAGGATGTATAGCCCTTCTGGGAGATCGATGAGACTACAGATGTAAGGACTAAATGAGGTTAGCATACATAATGAGATAAGAAACCAATATACTTGTTAAGTTATCAGAAATAGTTAACTTTACGAATGTAATGTTTTCCCTGCTCTGTCTACATTTTACTTCTTTTTTAACCAAAGGGAACGCCAGCAAACCAGTAAAGCAAAATACGCACTTAATCCACTGTCCACCCAGAAGGAAGTCTCGCTGAGTTGAAAGTTTCCTACTCCTGAGCAAACATGTATAGTATTGAGCCTCGGATACTTGCACTTTGTAATGATTTGAACTCCCGATCATTGCAGATCCAGAAATTGTGTGTGCGCGTGTGTGAATCTCTAAATAGTTCTAGCTGGAGATGAAATGAGCTGAGAGAAGGATTGGGATATTTTCAAATCTGCATGCATGTCTCAAGCTTTGCATTTGCAAAAGTCCACCAGATCTTGCGCTGTATCCTCCCACTTTACTCAGCTAAGTGTGAGTACATCTTCTGGAGGAAAAATCTCTTTAGCCGAAAGAGGAACAATGGTAAGGATACAAGCCCTCATATTTGTGAGAGAGAGCAAGTGTAGTACTAATTAAAACATTGGAATAAGTTCTTGGGCGACCCATGGTGGCAACAGTTCGGGGCGAATGCTAGAGTGTCATCCCTGCATGGGGTTTTTTTGTTTTTGTTTTGTATTTTTGCATTTCTTTTGTATGTGCGTGCCCATGCCTGGAAGTCATGGCAACCTCTGACGACTCCTGCTGGGGCACAGAGGACATTCAGAGAAGCGGCTTAGAGATTGCCTGCCTCTGGTCTCCCAAGCCTGGCATTCTCTGGCAGCCTCCCATCAAAATATTTGCCAGGGTCAGCCCTGCTTAGCTGCTGGGATCTGACGGGATCAGGCTTGCTTGGGCTATCCAGGTCAGGGCACCCCTGCAGGGCGATGTTACTTCCAGGCTGTGCTGGAAGTGACATCACTACCGAGCTAGTGATTCCCTACTCACTCCTCCCCGCCGGCCCACTACAGGCAAGGGAAGAGTGCTGCCGGTAGAAAGTTTCCTGCTAATCCAGGAGGCTCCACAGTCCTACGCCTGTGGAATCGTTTTACTAAGTCTGCAGCATGAAATATTACCCTTGGTATAGTCTATTGGAGGGTAAAGCATGCCCATCGATTCAGTCCTTCATATATACCCAAATGCCCAACTTTTTAGGAGATAAATTAGGAGACAGGGATTGAGCCTAGAACTCTGGAGGCAGCAGCTAGAGGTCATGACGTGCAGAGGATGCAGTGGATGGTGAAGGGGTCCGTGTAGAGGAGGCTGGATTCAAGAATTCAAAAAGACAACAGAGGCTTCCCATAGACTATAACTAATAAATCCTACCTGACTAAAATTGCAGTGCTGGTCTCATTAATGCAGATTTGCCTATAACATCAGCCATAAAATTAAGCATCTCTTGGCAGAAACTCAAAATACAACCCAATTAGGAAATGTCCAGGACCCCCTCTATAAACCCTTCTGAGACACAGTGTAGCTGGTTAAGGCTTAAAGTGACGCTTCCTTTAGAGTGACTGGTGAAAAATAACCATTTGCTTGACCACCACAGAGGCAATAGCATTAAATTGAAGTAACTTAGATTTAGGTGCCCACCCCCCAAAAACCCAAGCCTTTTATATGTCAGCCTTTTATATGCCTAAACGTATTAGTATTCAGGACAAAAAATGTTAAACAGCAGTTTAGGAAAGAACTGCTGACAGACTCTTAACTAGACGGGGTCAATTAATTCTTACTTCTTTTAAAGGAACGCTGGTGAACATTTTTTGGAAGTCAGCATTTTACCAATGAGCAGGTATGAGTTTAAGAAATGTTAGGGACCGAATATGTAAAATATAGAACAATGACCTTTGTACGGTTACATTTTGCAGATCAAGGGGGGCACCCACGTGCTAGAAAAGCTGTAATATTTCCTCCACGACCCCCAGAAACTGGAGTATTTTTGGATATCTTTTTTAAAAAAACAGACCTTTTGCAGTCCCTTAGGCACAAAGAAGTGCTGTAAAAAGCAGCCTAGAAATAAATTATCATTATCTTAGAAACTGGATAACCAATTAAAAAGTCTATTGACTTTAGGACCCAGGCATATATTCGGGTCCAAGAGCTCCTTTCACATAAGGAGTTCCTGCATTTCCATTTCCCCCCCTTCATTGCTAGCATTGCCAACTTCTAGGTGGGGTCTACACCATCATTTAATCCTATTGGCTATGGTGCTCAGCATGATGCTTTTAAGGTCAGGAAAACCGTGTGATCACATCACTTATCACTTATCAATGGCCAACAGCATTCAATGAAATGTAAGCAGAGGATTCTGAGGGCAAAGGAGAAAGAGGAAAGTGATGTTAAAAAGCAGATAAAAACATGGCTGCGTTCACAAGAAGCAGTGAACACTGATGAAAATAGGAGGGACTTTTCAAACATTCATGAAAGGAGAATATATTATGAAAAAAGTAGCTTAGCATAAATCACGTATATGATATTCCCCATGATTCGGTGCAAACCTTACATTTATATTTCTTTTCACTGCAATACATTACAGACATTTCATCACTGAAGCTGCCGTCCTTGGGCAGAAGGGAAGCTCAAGGAACGTGGCTCCAGCGAGCAGCGCTGTATGCTCATTCCAGAGGTGCACCTATCAGAAGTTAATTGGTATTACATCGCTAAAATGTTAGCCTGTGTACATGCCAGACTGGGAAATCTCCTAAACTGATCGGGGTTAACACCCTGTTAGATTTCCAATTAGTTATCTAATCACTGAATCAGAAAATTCCCCTTATAGACTTCAGTTCGTTGACTTTAATTAAACAAATTGAAATGCCCCCCCCCCTCAGCTTATTATTCCCCACCCCTCAGTTATCAGCACGAGCCTTCCAAATGATTTCCAACTAGTTTAGCAAGCCGATTTATATTAGCACCCTAACTACCGAGCCACCAGCGAACATGCCATCAAAGCCCTGACCTCAGGTAAAGCATTATTAAAATGAGAATAAAGTGGTTCTTTCATATCCAGCACCAGATTCAGATGAAAATACATTTTCTCTGCTTTACTAGTTACCATATTATTAGCAATTCTGTTCCAAAATCAGGGTACACCCGAGGCATACGTTTGATATATGGATAGATGGCTTGATATTAACTTTTGGGGTCTATGTCTGTAAATAACAAGCCTCTTTGTTTTACTAGAGTGGAAGATTTTATCAACAGGAACATGCATACAAGTTCCAAAGTAAGACTATATAACTTTTGGGGAACTGAAAAGGCAGCTGGGAGTTAACAAGCATCTGTACTGCCACAGGGCACATTTTTTTCTGACTGAAGAAACCCATGAGAAGTATTAACTACTTCATGTCTCCTTAAAATAGATAGGGGGAGGGGGTCTTCACTTGATTTTTTTTTACCACCTTCATGGCTCTGAGAATGAGGCATGAGCTGAAAACAGCAGGCACCAACAACATCCAGAACACGTTTTGCCATTTCATACATGTGTTTATGTGGCAGGAATATGAGTACATGGTACGAAAGAACTAACACATATCCTAGTTATGATCTGGCTGCTCTAAGCAGTGAGCAGAGTAGGAAACTCAAGAGTGACATTGGTGGAGTACAACAGTTTTGAAGGAGGTAGTTGAAATAAAATCATACCACAGATATGACCTCCAAGGACTGGAGAAGACAGGACAGATCTTTTCTTTTTTTCCTTCTGCCCCTAGAAGTAGAAGTAGAAGTAGAAGAAGGAGAAGGAGAAGGAGAAGGAGAAGGAGAAGGAGAAGGAGAAGGAGAAGGAGAAGGAGAAAAATGTGCAAGGCTTTTTCAAGCTATGCTGGTAGGGACTAAAACTGCTTTTGATTTTTGACCTGGTATAATTGAATTGAATCTTCACTGATCCCCATTGGAAGCTTCAGTTGCTTGGGCCAATGATTTTCAAGCAACAGTCATAAGTAATTTCAGCAGAATCAAAGCTATCACGTCCTCTTTAGTGATACTTTCCATTTTATTATTATTATTTTGTACCATAGAATTCTTAAAGTTCTTGGACCTACCAGTAGGGAGGCATGTCTCCCGCTACAGCTAAGAACATAAGAGAAGCCAATGTTGGATCAGGCCAATGGCCCATCCAGTCCAACACTCTGTCACACAGCGGCCAAAAATACCAGGTGCCATCAGGAGATCCAGCAGTGGGCCCAGGACACTAGAAGCTCTCCCACTGTTGCCCCACCCCCCAAGCACCAAGAATACAGAGCATCACTTGCCCCAGAGTTCCTATCTATACCTTGTGGTTAATAGCCACTGATGGATCGTCAGCAGGAGACCTCCCAGCAATTACTCCTGTGCCACTAGAATGGGGAGAAATGGGGGGGGAGCACACCAGCATCACCAGCATTGTGCAAGAATATAATGTCATTCCAACACGAAACTAGAAATGGTGCCATAATGTCAGGGTGACACTACAAGATTTGCTGAAAACTCTATGGTTAACCATAGATTTTCTGAGTGAATCCTTCATTGTTTAATTTCCAGTTTTTCACTGGAAGTTGGTCTATGTGCCAGCATACCTGTCCCTGCTCTTCCAATTCCTCTCTATCTGCTGAGCTGGATACAGATTAGATTCCTTCCCCCCCCCCCGCATAACAGGAGACATTTTTTGTACACAAGGATGCAAAGGAACAGAACATTTCTGCCACTTTCCTCTTTTTCTGCCCACTGAACAATGCAAAATGCTTTTCCGGGGAGGGGGTCATTTATTTATTTATTTAAATTTCTAGACCACCCTCCCCTGTAGGACAGGGCTCAGGGTGGTGTACAACAGCAAGAATCACATTCATAAATTAGATTCACAGTTAAAACAATAAAAAAATACAACAACGATTGGCCTAATTAGATGGCATTAGCAAACTTCAGATTGTGTCACTGTCTTGTGAGGGGCAAGAAACTGGAGTGCCAGACATGTGGGAACTGTCCCTGTCCTCAACCAAACAGCTGGTGGAACATCTGCCTTACAGGCCCTGCAGAACTGCATTAAGTACCTCTGGGTACAGATGTTGTTCAACAGAGAGTTCCACCAGGTTGGAGCCAGGGCTGAAAATAGCCTGGCTCGGGTTGAGGACAGCTGGATATCTCTCAGGCTTTGGATCACCAGTAGGTTCTTGTCTGCAGAGTGCAGTCCTCTTTGCGGGGTATACCAGCAGAGGGGATCCCACGGATACTTGGGCCCCAGACCATGTAGGGCCTTAAAGGTTAGTACCAGAACCTTGAACTTGAGCCGGTACTCCACCTTTAGCCAGTGCAGCTCACACAACACAGGTTGGATGTGTGCTGTTCTTGGGTTCCAGTAAGGAACCATGCTGCCACATTCTGGACCAGTTGGTGTTTCTGTGTCAGTCTCAAGGGTAGCCCTACATAATTTAGCAGTAGTTTAATTTGGAGGTGACAGTTGCATGGATTACTGTGGCTAGGTCAGGGTGAGACAAGTAGGAAGCCAGTTGCCTTACCTGGTGTAACTGGGAAAATGCCAGTCTGGCAACATTTGTAATCTGGGCCTCCACTGATAGAGAGGCATCCAAAAATCACACCCAGGCTCTTGACAGCTAGTGCCAGTATTAGGGGCACACCATCAAGAGCTGGGAGTTGGTGTCCCAGGCCTGAGTCCCACCCACCGAACCACAGAACCTCCATCTTAACAGGATTCAGTGTCAGCCGGCTCTGTTTCAGCCATCCCACCACAGCCCACAGCCCCTCAGCCAAATTTGGTGGGGCGGTATCCAGCCAGCTGCCCATCAACAGATATTCACTGCCGCAGGAGGCGGTGGCAGCTACAAGCATGGACAGTTTCAAGATGGAATTAGATAAACATATGGAGCAGAAGTCCATCAGTGGCTATTAGCCACAAGGTATAGATAGGAACTCTCAGTTTGGGGCAGGTGATGCACTCTATTCTTGGTGCTGGGGGGGGAGGCAGCAGTGGGAGGGCTTCTAGTGTCCTGGCCCCACTGCTGGACTTCCTGATGGCACCTGGTATTTTTGGCCACTGTGTGACAGAGTGTTGGACTAGATGGGCCATTGGCCTGATTCAACATTGGCTTCTCTTATGTTCTTATGTCATCAGCATACCACACCTGCACCAGTTGGGTGAGGGGGTGTGTATAGATGTCAAATTTTGGGAAGTTCAGTGGGCTATAGTTGGAAAGGGGAAATACAAGTGATTTTCATTAAGGGAAAGACAAGTGATTTTCATTAAAGGAAATGCACAGTTTGTATTTTATTACATTATTGATTTTTCTCCAAAATGGGATATAAATATAGAACTACATAAAAACATATTGGGTTGGATCCAACTAGTTTTTAACACCAGTGAAAATAGATGGAGGAAACTACTTCGACCACCCCAAAAAGCTATGCTGGGGATCATGGGACCAGCACAGATAAAAGCCATATCTGGCAGGGGCTTTAACAAGGAGAATTTTATGAGACTGGGTGAAAAAGCCAGTTGGATCCAACCCATTAAGTTGAGGGGCGTGAGTGAGTGAAATAGATTAGTATGTCATGTGGTTGGTGTTACATAAATGTTCAGCTCATTATTTTTTTAAGAAAAATGATAGAGCATTAAATAATAATACTTCTGTGTAAAAGCCACACCCATATTATATTCATAGAAGTGGTAAGTTACTAAGTATATATATTAAGTGATACAGTGGATCATCATCTAAACAAGCGGTAAACTTCTCCAACCTGAACAGATGCAAATGCCTTAGAACATAAGAGAACATAAGAACATAAGAGAAGCCAATGTTGAATCAGGCCAATGGCCCATCTAGTCCAACACTCTGTCACACAGCAGCCAAAATATACCAGGTGCCATCAGGAGATCCAGCAGTGGGGCCAGGACACTAGAAGCCCTCCCACTGCTGCCCCCTCCAGCACCAAGGATAGAGTGCATCACCTGCCCCAGACTGAGAGTTCCCATCTATACCCTGTGGCTAATAGCCACTGATGGACTTCTGCTCCATATGTTTATCTAATTCCCTCTTGAAACTGTCCATGCTTGCAGCTGCCACCACCTCCTGTGGCAGTGAATTCCATATGTTAATCACTCTTTGGGTGAAGAAGTATTTCCTTTTATCTGTTCTAACCCGACTGCTCAGCAATTTCATGGAGTGCCCACGAGTTCTTGTATTGTGAGAAAGGGAGAAAAGTACTTTCTTTCTCAACCTGCTCAATCCCATTCATAATCTTATAAACCTCGATCATGTCACCCCTCAGCCGTCGTTTCTCCAAGCTAAAGAGCCCCAAGCATTTTAACCTTTTCTTCATAGAGAAGGTGTTCCAACCCTTTTATCATTCTAGTTGCCCTTCTCTGCACTTTTTCCAATGCTATGATATCCTTTTTGAGATGTGGTGACCAGAACTGTACACAGTATTCCAAATGAGGTCGCACCAATGATTTATACAGGGGCATGATGATACTGGCTGATTTGTTTTCAATTCCCTTCCTAATAATCCTCAGCATAGCGTTGGCCTTCTTTATTGCAGCTACACACTGTCTAGACATTTTCATCGAGTTATCCACTACGACTCCAAGATCTCTCTCTTGGTCCATCTCTGCCAGTTCAGACCCCATCAACGTGTATTTATATTTAGGATTTTTGGCTCCAATGTGCATCACTTTGCACTTGGCCACATTGAACCCCATTTGCCACGTTGATGCCCACTCACCCATCCTCAACACAACAGATCCCCTTGGAGTGCCTCACACTCCTCCCTGGTTTTCACCACCCTGAACAACTTCGTGTCATCTGCAAATTTAGCCACTTCACTGCTTACTCCCAATTAATAAACATCCCTTTCAGAATTACTTAAGAAGACGGTGAGAGATATTCAGGGCCAAATTATAAACAAATGTATGCTGATTATAGTGGATGGAGTGCCAGACTTGAACATACAAACCCATATTATTATCCCTAGTCAGCCAGGAAGTCGGGGAGGGGCTCAGGGATAGAGCATCTGCTTCACATGCAGAAGGTCCCAGGTTCAATCCTTGGCATTTCCATTTTAAAGGATCAGGTAGTACGTGAGGGGAAAGCCAGCTTTATGTGTTCCCCTGTTCAAACTCAACTTGAATCTGTCTCTTCTATCAGAATAACCTGTTTCATATTGCCACTGCTAGAATGAAACGGAATAAATCCGCATAGGCAGCCTTGAAGGTAAGCCTTTTACAACGCCTGTGTACCAGTATATGAAATATACATTTGACTTCATTGTCAACTTGATATTGTTCATGTAGTCCTCCAGTAGTGGTTTTGAGGGGACAATTTAATATCAGAATCTTAGAATAAAGATTTATCCCCAGTTTTCAGCACAAAATATCACATTTACATCTTCATATTTATAATTCTGCAGCACCAATTGATAGTTATCAACAATCAGAGAACTGCCTAATGCCTTCTTATCCCTTTCCAGCATAAAAGAAAATTGCTTTGGTAATCCTTCATAGTTAATATTGATAGATTGTCCTTGTACACTTAAAAAAAAAAAATCAAAGCTCCAGAGCATGAACACCTTTATTTGTATGTTAATCATCTATGCCCCATGGATGCTGCACAACAATACAGAATACTTGTAGGGGAAAAAGAGGCCCCTTCATTTGAATATTTTACAGTCTCTCCATCTTTTGTATGGTGCAGCTGTGCAAATATCAAAGACTTAAGGGAAGAACGTTCAGTCATTCAAATTCATACTTAAAATTCCGATGTGAAATTAAAGTTGCTGATATAATTCATGCATTTATTGATTTTTTTTCTTAATCAGAGCGGGGAGAAATCAATAAATATATGAATCATATCAACAACTTTAACAGATGGAGCTAATGGGCCTGAGCTGAAAGGAGGACAGTTGTCATTTTAAAAAAAAAAGTTAACTTTAAAGATGGATAGTTCTTAATTATAAGGAAGCAAAAGTCCACTCAGAATGACGTCAGTGCAGTTCCAGGAGGCTCTACTTCCATTCGTGACACTGTGTGGCATGGCCAGGGTAAAGTCCTGCAGTACAAGCAGCATTCCCTTACACAAGCATCCACTGGAAGAAGGAATCACTGATGTCTCCTCCTTGCTCTGGAGGGGAGCTCTGTCATTATTGGAACATATCTACAGGATCCAGCCATCAGTATAAGACGGTGATGAAGTCTGAGAGTCACTGTTGCCATGTTGGTAACTGCCACAACCTAGTCTCATCTGACCATCGTTATATGGAAGTGAAATGCATAAAATAGCATCCTGTTTCACACAGCAACCAACCAGTTGCCCTGAGGGGAGGGGGCAACAAACAGGGCATAGAAGCAAAGACCTCCCTCGCAGGTTTTAATTGTTGTTTTTATGTCTTTGTATGTATTTTAGTTCTGTTTTTTAATGGTCGCCACGATTTTGGAGGGGCAGGTTTTAATGGTTTTAAAGATGTGACTTTTTTATTATGCTTGTTTTAATTTGTCTGCTGCCTTGGTGGCTCTTGTGAGGGCAGAAAAGTGGGATATAAATTTTGACAAAATAAATAAATACAATAAATGTTGCCTGTGAGCACTGGTAATCAGGGGTTCGTTGCCTCTGGGTATGGAGATTCCCTTTACTCACCATGGCAAGAGTCCAAAGAGTGGTCGCAACAAGAAAAAGGATGGTGGTCGCAACAAGAAAATGGCCACGAGGGGAAGCAGAGCTAACCACAACCACAGAGGGAACCCATGTGTGGCATACAAGAGGAGTAAATATTAGAAATATACTGGGAAAGAGGAGTCAAAGAATAAAACCAACACTGGAGTGGCAGCAATCTGCACAGCCCATCAGAATTACAGTGGGCAATCAGAAGCCCTACTGGGCAAGAGCCCAATTGGCCCCATCCAGTCTCTAAAAACATTTGATGGGTGCCAGAAAAGGTATTGGTGGGCACCCCCAGGCACCACACTGGGTAAAGGTAAAAGTTTCCCTTGCTCAAAAGCCAATCGAATCCAACTCTAGGGTTGCAGTGCTCATCTCCGTTTCAAAGCTGAAGAGCCAGCGCTGTCCAAAGACGTTTCCGTGGTCATGTGGCCGGCATGACTAAACACCAAGGCGCACAGAACGCTGTTACCTTCCCACCGAAGTGGTACCTATTTATCTACTTGCAGTTTCTTGCTTTCGAACTGCTAGGTTGGCAGGAGCTGGAACTAGAGACGGGAGCTCACTCCGTCATGCGGCACCCGGGTTTTGAACTGCTGAACTACTGACCTTCCACAGCCTGCAGTTCAGCGTCTTAATCACTTGAGCCACCGCAGCTCCCACCACACTGGGTACCCCTGTTCATAGTCATGGATGGAATATGCATAGGCTTTAGGACTGTCAGACCCCCAGTCTGGGCAGGGGTTCCCTCAATTTTTCAGGCTTTTGCCCACTACCAGCCAACTAGCCAGTGGGGGAAGCCACGCCCCCAAAGAGGGACATTGCACAGCAACATCACCAATGTGATGATGTCATGTGGAAGTGAGGTCGTCATGTCAGGATGCCGTGCAGCGATGCTCTGCTTTTTTGGGCAAAACTCTATGGTTTTAGGCCAAAAAAAAACATACGAGTTTTGCCCAAAATGCAGAGTATCATCACATGATGCCCCCACCCACCCCCAGAATGCCCCCACTGGCAAGCTGAGGGGACCTGGCAACCCTAATACGCCTGGACTCTTATTTGCAAATTCCTGTCCTAGTTTTCATTTCTTAGTGCAATATTCACAAATGATGGAGTTAGGCGAATTATTTTCCTATTCTACATAGGGGGAACAGAAGCAGAGATAAAGAGTCACTTAGCAAGAGGGCTTTGGCATGCTTTCATACTGCGTAATGAAGTGTTATTATGAGCAATATTTCATTAATAAAAATAAAGCCTGTTGCTAGGTCCTGTATAATATACATCCACACAGACAGACACATAAAACTCCATCAATTCCGGAAAGTTTCCTCAGTGTGGTTTTATATACGAAAACTTTGCCTGGTTTCAGAACATCTTTATGCAGGTGGAAAGACATCACCAAAAGAAATCACAAAGTTCACAGCGCCTTGATGTATTTCCGGAAGGTCTGCCCGGCTATTCTTTACAGCCTAACGGAATTCACACTTCAGACAGTAAGAGAACAAAACCTCCATGACACAATAGCAGCTCAGTTTCTCCCAGGGTGCATGTCTGATTTTCAAAACGACCACTGAAAAGGCAGATGTTATAAAGAATGTATCTTTTTTTACATGGAACACCATGACAAAAGACAGAGGTAAAAATAATGATTTTATAAAAAAAAGGGGGGGGGGCTTCTGGGAAATACTGTGATGAATTTTATACACCATCGCACTGTTCTTGATGTAGTCCCATGAAACGACAAGACACATGATACACTTGCTTGCTTGGGAAAGAGAGTGAATGTGCAGTAACTAAAGAAAAGGATTGTTGGATTTCAGGGAGAAACTGGCCAAAAAAAAAAGAATTAAGAAAATTACTCTTAACAATGTTACTTGGTAGTCCCTGTCAATTTTTATCATACTTGCATTTGAGCTTATCACACTTAACAGTGCAATGCAAAAGCATACTTACAGACAATGAGCATTACTCCCTAGCGTGGTCAAGATCTAACCCCCTATATGCCCATGTCTCTGTACTTCATCCATGCCTATACTCTGCTCATGCATAAACCTGACCCGGTTTCTAACATTTAGAATGAGGTTCAACAAGGACTTTTATAACTAGGCCAGCTGCCGTAAAAAGAGCTAGCATTTGGAAATCACATCATTACATGAAGTTATATACATCTGTGGCCCACTGAACTCAGTGGAAGATACTTCTGAGTAAATGTCAAGGCTAGGTTGTAAGCAGAATGTGGAATGTCTGGTATCAGCAGGAAGCACCGAGCTGACAAAGGTTCAAGCCGTTGCAAAAAGAGAGCAGCCCACAACAGAACAGAGCAGGGTGCAAGTGAAGGCATCTGACTGAAGGGCAGGGAGGCAGAAGATAAGGAAGGTATTTCCAGGTGAAGGGTGTAAGGCAAGGCCCAAGTCTAGCTGTTGCCTAGGCAAAAGCTCAGGCCTGACCTGGAAGCTTTAATACCCAACCAGGCCAGTGTTCAGAAATGGGATTCCAAATCGAAATCTATTCTGGATTGAGTCTTCATTTGGCATGATCAATACCTCGGTACTTGCTTATAACAACCTGAATTGATTTTTTTTCCTTCAAATTCACAGCTGTTTTTGAAGTCAGAGAAGGTCTTCAGAACTGAGAACCAGATGTCATCCCTCTCTCTTATTTATCAAGGACTGAGTTATGAAGTGTTGGATGTGACGGACTTTGCACTTTCTCATAGCCTCAAGCTTCAGAGGGGTCCTACAGAGAGCCATCCTGAACCGACTGCCCATCAGTTTCATCGGGTACCCTCAAGTCCTAGTCTTTTGGGGGAGGGAGAACAATTTCTCTTTGTCAACTCTCTCCACCCCATGCATAAGTACAAAAACCTTTATCATGCCCTCCCCCACCCCAGTTGTCTCCTTTCTAAACTGAAAAGTCCCAGATTCATCAGCCCAGGAGTGGCCAAGCTGCAGCTTGGGAGCTGCATGTGGTTCTTTCACATAGCCTAATTTAATGTTAATAAAAAAAGCAGATTTGCATATCTTCCAGTAAAAACGTGTTTGTGATACTTGTTCATGACTTGTGGCTCTCAAACAGCTGACATTTATTCTATGTGGCTGTTATGTTAAGCAAGTCTGGCTACCCCTGCTTCAGCCTTTCCTGAGAGGGGAAGTGTTCCAACCCCCTAATCAAATTGGTCGCCCTCCTCTGCACTGTTTCTAGCTCTGCAATGTCCTTTTAGAGATGTGGGGACCAATGCTCCCTTCTAAGCTGTGGAGCCTTGTGGGCAAAGATTCTACTTTGTGAGCTACTGGCATTGAAGTTGTGAGCAAACGATTTGGCTACTGCATTAATTAGGTTGCTCTGGAGCCATCCTGCCTGAGCTAAGGCAAAAATGTGTGAGCCAGAGGCTAAAAAACTGTGAGCTAGCTCACACTAACTCAGCTTAGAGGGAACACTGGTGGAAACCAGAACTGTACACAGTATTCCCAATGAGGCCTCACCATAGATCTATACAGGGGCATTCCTTGAATTGCAGCAAGTGAGTATTGCTGTCCAGGCAGTGGCATATCGCTACCACAAAATGTTCCCGCGTAGAGGCATTTGTGCTCTTCAGCAGCAAACACCATTACTTTCTGACATCCACAAAGCTTGAGGAAATGTTACACGCGCGCGCCGCAGCGTTTGGAAAACACAATCTGGAGGCAACAAAACTGAAAGTGTTGATGTTAAAAAGCTGCCAAGGTACTTTTTTCCCTTCCCAAAGATAGCATTTTACAATCTCACCACCACCACCACCAATGAAAGCATGTGAAACAATTGCACTTAAGAGTTTCATTTGCCTCAAGCATTTGAAAGCAAAGCGTCGACGTCTCGTGTTTGGAAAGCGCTTCAGGCTTGAACAACTTCCTCCCTCCTCTCATACAGCATTTTCTGCTTAGCCTATACAAAATAAAAGACACTGTGCATTCTTCAAAAGATGGAAAAAAAATATACCAGCAAATCAGTGCATTGACAGAAAGGGTTTTTCCATTACTCGGGGGGAAAATAATCTGCTAAGAGTCTCCAAAATTGATGCTGTCATGTAAACGCAGGTACAGATGGTTCATCCGGGAGATCCTCAGCATCTTGTTCAGGTCCTTCTGCACTTCGACCCCCCTCCATCCTTAGACACCCTGTTCACATGTCATAGCAAACACTTGTAAATCCTGCACATGCATGAGTCCTGTTTGTAAGAAACAGCCACACACACATTCACTTTACCAATGAAATGAAGAACCAGTACTTGGGAAAATGTGTGGTTTCAGTCACATGTTCATCTACATGCTGTATGATAATTACTTAATGCACATATAAAGAAAGTTCAAGTGTACACTGTACATGGATTGTATATACATTCACCATAATTTGTGAACAGGACTCTTGCTGAAAAAGGCTGGATGTCAAGGCTGCTGTGAAACTATTACTCCAAAGGCCAAACTACACATTACATTTTTTTTTAAGCCTAGTTGGGTTCAAGGAATTGGCCTGTGCCTGCAGTCACCCAGAAGCTGTGGAGGAAAGGCATTTTTAAAGTCCACATGAGTGCAACTTGGCTCAGGACAATGGCATGGGGGAAGGAGGGCCTCCAGCCATTCTCTCCCCATGCTGTCTCCCCAAGCCAAAATGGCTGTGGACAATAATCTGCCCATCTTTTGGAGCTGCACATGGACCATTCTGTTCACAGGGAGGGTGGTATATAAAGAAGAGGAGGAGGAGGAGGAGATTGGATTTATACCCCACCCTTCACTTGGAGTCTCAGAGTGGCTTACAAACTCCTTTCCCCTTCCCTCCCCACAACAGACACCCTGTGAGGTAGGTGGAGCTGAGAGAGCTCTGAGAGACCTGCTCTCGAAAGAACAGCTCTGAGAGAATGATGGCTTGCCCAAGGTCATTCAGCAGCTGCAAGTGGAGGAGTGGGGAATCAAACCCGGTTCTCCCAGATGCACTTAACCACTACACCAAACTGGCTCTCTGTGAGGCACTCCAATAACTCAGTTCAACAGCAGGTCCTTAAACAAGTAAAGCTTTATTTTGATCAGAGTCAAGTGAAGCAGTCTATAACGTTAATGTCAGGAATGAAAGTTACAAAATGGCTATTACAATTATAGGGGATTCATACATGCCCCTCTGACATCTGGAACCAATAGGTAAGCTGGAAAAGTGGCAGGGAGGCATCTAATGGTTCGAGGCACACGGGAGATTGGGGCACTTCGTGCCTAACAGACTAAGCAGTCAAGGCCTGGGGAGGATAAGGGAGGCTGCGGAGACATTACAGCTGCAGGGCAAAGCAGATTCCTGCACACACATACATCACCCAACTAACCCATGGCGGGAAACCCAGCACTCTCAATCGAATAAATCAAATGAAATAAATAAATAAATGTGCAGCATCCTAGATGAGCAAATAAGTCCACCTTGTCTGTTTTGAATGAGGAAAACGTGTGTATCACTGCCTCAGACACAGAGTTTCTTTTCTACCTATGGCTAAGAGCCACTCATGGACCTCTGCTCCATATATTTATCCAATCCCCTCTTGAACCATAGATTTATACAGGGGCATCATGATACTGGCTGATTTGTTTTCAATCCTCTCCTTAATAATCCCCACCATAGTATTTCCCTTTTTTATTGCAGTTGCACACTGAGTCGACATTTTCAGGGAGTTATCTATCACCACTCCAAGATCTCTCCCTAGTCAGTTATCGCCAGTCCAGACTCCATCAACGTATAATTAGGTCTTTTGGCTCCAATGTGCATTACTTTGCACTTGCCCATGTTGAACCTCATTTGCCATGTTGACAGCCCCTCACAGTCCTCTTTGGTTCTCACTGTCCTGAACAACTTAATGTCATCCACAAACTTAGCCAGTTCACTGCTTACTCCAACTCTAAATCATTAATGAACAAGTTAAAGAGCACTGGACCTAGTACCAAGCCCTGTGGTACCCCACTACTTGAGAACTGCCCATTTATACTCACTCTCTGTTTCCTGTTAATGAATCAGTTTTTAATCCACAAGAGGACTTGTCCTCTTATCCCATGACTGCTGCATTTACTTAGGAGCCTTTGATGAGGAACTTTATCAAAAGCTTCTTGGAAGTCTAGGTAAACAACATCTACTGAGTCATCCTTGTCCACGTGTTTGTTCACCCCCTCAAAGAACTCTAAAAGTTTAGTGAGACAACATCTTCCCTTACAGAGTCCATGCTGATTCTTCCTCAATAGTTTTTGTTCATCAATTGTTCATTAATAATGGATTCCAGGGCTATTTTTGTAGAAAAAGCTCAGCAGGAACTCATTAGGCCATACCAAACAGCCGAAAATTATTAGCATATTAGGCCACACCCCTGACGGCACAGCTCATTAGCATATTAGGCCACAGACCCCATGTTACCAGAAGTGTGGTCATCCAGCCACACCCACCTTTTGCTTCTTATTCTGTTTACCTTGTTTGTTGTGAAAACCCAGGGCTTTTTTTGGAGCAGGAACTCCTTTGCATGTTAGGTCACACACCCCTAATGTAGCCAATCCTAATGAGTTTCTGCTGTTGGGTGTGGCCTGTTATGCTAATGAGTTCCTGCTGGACGTGGCCAACTCAGGAGCCAGCCGGAACTCCGTTCCTGTGCGTTCCTGCCCCAAAATAGCCCTGAAGGATTCCAACAACTTACCCAGTTTCACCATTAGACTGACTGGCTTGTAATTTCCCAGATCTCCTCTGGAACCTTTTTAAAAGATGGGGGTTGCATTAGCTACCTTCCAGTCATCAGGAATGGAGGCAGATTTTAGTGACAGATTGCATATTTTTGTCTGGAGAGCCACAAGTTCACATCTGAATTCTTTCAGAACTCCTGGATGCATGCCATCCAGGTCTAGTGATCTGTCAGTTTTTAATTTGTCCATCAAACATTATGACCATCAACCACCACTCAAGAGTAATCATGTACCATTGGCTGGTTGCTGGGTCTGCTCCTGTACCCCACCCACCGCCAGCCTGGATACTCTTCTCTCACAGAATAAACTGCCAAAACAGCTGTCTCTCCTGACAAAGTCATTTCTCCTACTTGGCTCCTGTGGGACTAACTTTTCCCTCAGTGGCTGTTCCTAGGCAACCAAGTTTGGTTTTATCAATAAAAAGGCAAAAGCTGGAGGCCCTTACTAGGCCTTTGCAGTGAGCTCATTGGGGCCAGTCCTGACTAGGTTTGCCAGCTCCAGGTTGGAAAATTTCTGGATATTTTGTAGTGGAGTCTATGGAAGCCAGAGCTTGGAGAGGAAAGAGGCCTCAGCCGTATAGAATGCCATAGAGCCCACCCTGCAAAACAGTTATTTTCGCCAGGGGGGGAGATCTGTTATCTGGAATTCAGTTGTGACACTGGCAATCTTCAGGCTCCACCTGTAGGTTGGCTACCCTAGGCTTAGCAGTTAGCACTTCAGAGCAGGGTCTGTCAGACCCAGGTTCCTGCTGTGGAAGTTAAGTGGGTGATTTTGGACCAGTCACAGACTTCCAACCTAACCTACCTCACAGGGTTGTTGTGCAGATCAAAAGGGGGAGAAGATAATGATGTAAGCTGCTTTGGACTCCACTGCAGACTGTACTTTTCCTCCTGGGGATCCATTGCTGCCAATCTCCAGGTGAGGGCTGGAGATCACTCAGAATTAAAACTGCTCTCCAGATGGCAGAGATCAGTTCTCCTGGAAGAAATGGCTGCTCTGCAGGGTGGACTGTGAGTCATTATACCCTGCTGAGGTTGCTTACCCTCCTGCTTGGGTCCCACTGAGGAGGAGAAAGACTGTACTTTTCCTAGGTAGAGGCTTGGGGGGGGTGGAAAGCTGAAGTCAGAGGGGCAGATAAAGGTAGGTTGATGATTGGCTGGAAAGGATATAGGGTTCCCAACTCTAGGTTGGGAAATTCCTGGAGATTTGAGGGGTGGAGCCTGGAGAGGGTAGGATTTGAGGAGGGGTGAGACCTCAGACAGGTACAATGCCATAGACCATCCTCCAAACCAGCCAGCTCCTCCCAGGGAATTATTGTTGCCAATCTCCAGGTGAGGGCTGGAGATCACTCCAAATTGCAACTGCTCTCCAGATGGCAGATATTTGTTCCCCTGGAGAAAATGGAGGGTTCTGTGTCATTATACCCTGCTGAGGTGGTCCTCCCATGACAGACAGTGTGACGTAGCAGTTAGTACTTCAGAGCAGGGTCTGCCAGACCCAGGTTCTTCCTGTGAAAGCTGATTGGGTGACTTCAGACCACTCACAGATGAAAGCCTAACCTACCTCACAGGGTTGTTGTGCAAATCAAAAGGGGGAGAGGAGAATGATGTGAGCTGCTTTGGTCCCCACTGTGGATAAAGACTGTGTTCTTCCTAGGTAGAGGCTGCTGGGAGGGGGGAGGAGATGAAAACATGAAGTCAGAGGGATAGATAATGGTATGTTGATGGTTGGCTGGGAAGGAGATAGGGTTGCCACCTCCAGGTTGGGAAATTCCTGGAGATTTGAGGAGTGAAGCCTGGAGAGGGTAGGGTTTGAGGAGGGGTAGGTCCTCAGACAGGAACAATGCCATAGACCCTACCCTCCAAACCAGCCATTTACTCCTGTGGAACCATTGTTGCCAATCTCCAGGGGAGGGCTGGAGATCACTCAGAATTACAACTGCTTTTCAGATGGCAGAGATCAGTTCCCCTGGAGAAAACAGTAAGCTCTGTGCCATTATACCTTGCTGAGGTCACTACAGCAAATTGACACTGAGTGCCCATGGCCAGGGTACCTGCCCAGAATCTCTTTCCAGAGCTCATTGTATTTATTTCCACAATGGGCCTTATTCATAGTTCGTATATAAACATCTATAATTTTCCAGACATGTTAGGCCTGCAACCTTCCTCCTGCAGCTTCTGGACTTTATCAGGCAGTCACTATTGTTTGTTACCCTCTTAACAGTCAGTCCTAATACATTTCCCTCTAGAACAGCTACCCCTTCATCTGTTAGAGATGAGCCATCCCATACCAGAGACATTCCACCTCCTGTTGTCTTTCCCCAAGATTTAGTTTAAAACTGCTCTGCCACCTTTTTGATTTTAAGTGCCAGCAGCCTGGTTCCTTCTCCGGGCAATTGGAGGCCATTTCTTTTATACAGGTCCTGCTCATTCCGAAGAGTATCACAGTGTCTAACAACATTAAACCCTTCCTACACCATTATCTCACCCATGCATTGAGACTCCTAATTTGTGTCTATCTAGCTGGCCCTGCACATGGAACAGCAGCACTTCTGAGAAGGCTGCCTTGAGTCTCCTGCCTAGCAGCTTAAATGTTTCTTCCAGGACCATATGGCTACATTCCCTCGCATTGTTGGTGCCAACATGTATCACAACCACTGGCTCCTCCTCAGCACTGTATACCAGCCTATCTAGACCATGTGTAATGTCCACTACCATCACACTGGGCAGGCAAGTCACCATGTGGTCAATACACAGGTTTGCAACCCATCTATGTACATGCCTAAGGACTGAGTCACCAACTACCAAGAGCCCTCCTCCCTCACTGCCCAAAGTTGGTTCTTTGATGCAAAAGGATACCTGTTCACCAACTATCGAAGGGGTTCCATCTGAGGGCACGTTCCCCATTTCTTCAGCACGGTGTCCTGTTTCCCTTTGACCCTCATGCTCCCTGACAGCAGCAGGGCTGCCATTTTCAGAGTGGGAAACATCTAACAAATACCCGTGAGTCTTATCCGTGTCCCTAACTGTCTCTGCTTCTCCAGGTCAGCCACCTTGGCCTTGAGGGTGCAAACTTGTTCTCCTCTGAGAACCAGGAGCTTCTTACACCCATGACTTCTGTCGAGCTGACAAATAGTTAGACAGACATGTTACACTCAGTGCAATACACTGGATAGCCCCCCAACCCCTGCTGGCATTCAACCTTCACAATTGCTCCCTTTTTATTATTATTCCCCTTTCCTTTTATAAAATTCCCATTTATGTAGATTTGTTTGTGGGAAGTGTGCTTACCCTTTTTAGGGACATGGAGAGACTAGTGCCCTGGTTTGTTCACCCTGCTACTGAACTCTCATGCCTGCTAAACTTGCCTGTTTATACCCTGTTCTGGACATTTCGTCACTGGATCTAGGCCTGCAACCTCACAGAGCTGGGGCCTGCTCATAGGAACTCCACCCCCACTGCAGCCAGTCATATTGACTAGGAGCTAACCAGTAAAGGAGGATGTGTGAGTCAGCCTCTGGTTGATTAAAAAGAGTTATTGCTGAAAGGGGACTGATCAGACAAGAGCTCCTGTCCTTCCCAAGCTGCCTTTTACTTCCAATTCTTATTTATTAGCTGTTGTAGATTTTCTGGGTTGTCTGGCCGTGGTCTTGGCACTGTAGGACCTGACATTTTGCCAGTAGCTAATTCTAATTCAATTTCTAATTCTAATTTAATTTCAAATGTTAATTTAGCCCTTCTAGGCTAGGATTAAAGGAGACACTATCCAAAAAGCTCCAGCAGTTACAGGAGGTAAGTAACTGTTTGTTTTCTTAAAGGAAAAAAAAGAGCACCTTATTTAAAAATGTGAAAATTAACTTAAAATTTCATATTTAGTTTAAAATTGGACCGGCTGTTTTTAAGCCCCAGTTGTATTTAAACCCCTAGATGCAGTTTGTTTTGTTATTTGTTTTCCTTTTTCTATTACAAAAACCTGCCTAAGGTCAAGCCTTATGTGTGAACTCTCTATCCCTACTCTCTGCTATTAGTATTTTAATCTATAGGTATAATGAAATTTCAAAGTGATATTAGAGCTTAAGCTAGCACTGTGCCCTCAGTTTTAATCCTTGTCCTTTGTTTGACCTGCTATTTAACCCTTCCCATACTGTGGTAAAACTAGCCAAGAACCTCTGATCCAGTTTATAACTAAAATTAGCTATAACCTTGTAATTTGAACAGCTACGACTAAATGGAAATTAGGAGACCAGAAAATTAGAACAGAACTACGGTTAGAACTTAAATTAGCTATACCTGAGAAGTTTGACCAGCTACAACACTGAGAAGTGACCAAATGTTGGTGCCTAAAGGTATTTTAACTATCTGTCCTCCTTACTATTTAACTCTTTTCACTTAGCTTACTTTGATAGAAGTTTATTTTTTTTCTTAAAACTTAGGTATAGATATATTAAAAAGTGGCATTTACCCTCTCCACGCATGTCTGCTAAACTCATCTGTTTATTCCCCTGTTCCATACACTTTATCACTGGAGCAGGACCTGCTACCTCATAGAGCTATACAACATGTATAAATGCCTCTCCCCACAGCTGTTGCATAACTGCGGGGAAAGTGAGTTCTCATGAAGAGACACACCATGCAGTTTGGCCCTAATAAGGCCAAGTTTGGACCTTGTTACAATGGCATCCTGTGTGTCATGAGTAGTGGATACCCGTCCCAGAGTGACAACTACTTGGAATGATTGTGCAATGGCTACAATGTCTTCAGAATGCACAGCTTTGTGGCATCCTGCTCTGCTCATTTCAGTGCTGTTGCTTCATAGAATGGCCAAATGAGACATCAACAGATAGTGGTTGCTGTAGTTAGGTCCCAAAAGGCCTGCCATTATTTCCTGTAATTCTGTCTTGTCTCAATTGACTATTAATCGCTCTCTAAGGAATTGAAGTCTTTCTACAAGCCGAGATTCTTTTAACAAGAGATGTCAGTTATGGATTCAGTCTGGGACCTTAAGCATACAAAAACGTGTTCTTCCACTGAGATACTTCATTGCTTACTAGCCTCACTATTTATGTGTTTCTGTTCCTGCTGTGGTTGCATTTGATGTTTTAGTCCATAAATGGCCACTGTACTGATCACAAATGTGTATCCTGAGAATGAGACCTTTATATAGACTACTTAGGAACAGCTCAAATAAGCCTGTGTATCACATCAGTGGTAACTTGAATGTATTAATGAGTAATCATTGATAAAACTTTCCAACCACATCAAACACAATGGGTTTCCATGGAGTCGGTTGAGATATTCCAGGAGTTCCCAGTGTGGTATCCATGGGTGCCATGGCCAGTTTGGTGTAGTGGTTAGGACCATGGACTCAAATCTGGGAGAACTAGCTTTGATTCCCCACTCCTCCACAGGCAGCTGCTGGTGTGACCTTGGGTCAGTTTCAAGTTATTTCAGAGCTGTTCTATAACGAGCCATTCTCGAAAGAGCTCTTTCAGCCCCACCTACCTCGCAGGGTGTCTGTTGTGGGGAGGGAAAGGGAAAGGAGATTGTAAGCTGCTCTGAGACTCCTTCAAGTAGTGAAGGGTGGGGTTTAAGTTCAATCTCCTCCTCCTTCTCTGGAGCCCATCAGGTATTTTTTAGGAAGTAGGAGGGGCCATGTAGGGCTTTTGCTCAACAAGGCTTCTGATTGACTACTAGAGATTTGATTGGCTGTGCAGATTTTTTTAATGTTGCTTTGGCTGCAGCTGCCAACACAGCACAAGTATCTACTCTGTGTTACTGGAGTTAAGCTGTGGTTATCATTTTGCGGCTGGCTCTGCCTCCTGTGGAAGACATTTTGTGGCAGCCATTTTGTTGTTGCACCCATCATGCCATGCCACATTCCAAGTGTGCCTTCAGGCTAAAAAAGGTTGGGGACCCCTGATATATCCAATTGTGAATCATCAAGTCTTCAGTGATAGAGATGTGCACCTAAAAGAAAAACAACAACAGGGTTTTGTTTTGTTTTACTCGGGGTATCAGGGAGCTGAAAACTATCAGTCTCTGTGGTTATTCAGGTTCCAAACACCAGTTTGATATTCAGATCTAGGTTTTGTTCTTCCCCAACCCCCAAGATGGTGATACGGTTTAGTTCCACTATTCCATATGAAGAAGCTTTCCAGAGGACTGGAGAGGCTGTTTTTCAAGCAAACCGCACTAAAATTGCAAGTGAGTTGCTGGTGCCTGTCCTATAAATAACCACCAAGTTTCAAGGGAATTGAACAAAGAGGTCAAATTCTACTGGCTCCTGAACTGTGAGCCCCCAGGCATCCTCCATTGTTTTCAGGGGGGAGGATTAAATGGTTTTTTTCCAGGACAAATAATAGCCAAAGACATAAGAGCAAACAAACCAACTCCTAGCCAAAAGCCTCTCAAAGCAGACAGAACCAAGACTTCCAAAGAGCCAATGCAGAATGAAGGAATCCCAGCGGAAGCACAGGATAGGATGGCAAAATACAATAAATGTATAACCTGAAAATCCAGGTCAATGTCAAACCTGAGAATCACCCAAGCCAACATGAAAACAGAGGCTGTTACAAGCCCAATAAATGTAAAATTCGAGAATCTGAGCCAATATATAATCCATGAATCCATGGCAGTATCAAACCCAAAAATCCATGAAAACTGCAAACCCTATGCAAAGTAACTTGAGCAAAGAGCACAATGTTGCAACACTAACAATACTAATTTCAAAGAGCAAACCCCAAGCCAAATCAATATGTCGTCTATACCAAGCCCCATGAAGACACACACAAAGGGAATCCTTGGAGCTATAAAATGCTGGCTTCCAATAACCCCAGTTACTGCTGAATATTTCTGGGATTTTTTTGGAACCCATTTCCCAGTAATCCTGAAAAATCCCAGTTGCCATCCAGAGACCCACATATATCTGGAAAACAAATATTTGGTCCAAAATCCAACCATATTTTCTACTGGTGAAAAGAGAGGAAAAATCCCCTTTGACCACTCAAAATGACTATGCTGGGGACCTCATAGACAAAAGCCATGTAAGTTGGAGGCTGCATAGTAATTTCATTTCATTTTATTGATTTAATTTATACCCCGCCCTCCCTGCCAAGGCGGGCTCAGGGTGACTTACAAATATTTCATAGAAATACAATTAAAACCTATCGTAACATATAAACATATAAAATACCAATAATTTAAAATACAACTAAAATGCTAGAACATTATTGAGTAAACAGGAGCAAGGATTATTTATAATATGACAGGTGACCATATAATTCCCATAACTTCACACCACCTCAGTTTGGTCACTCATTATGTGGCGGGTACAGGCTGAAGATAGCGATGGTAAGGCCAGGACACGGGCTGGCAAAAGATGGTAAAGCCGGGGCACAGGGACACTCCTCGGTGTATGATGTGGCTCCTTAGTCAAATGCCTGGTGGAAGAGTCTTGCAGGCCCTGCGAAATTGTAGAAGGTCCCGCAGGACCCTGATCTCTTCCAGGAGCTCATTCCACCAGAATGCAGCCACCACCGAGAAGGCCCTGGCCCTAATGAGAACCGGGTGACATTGAGGGGAAATCATATATTGTAGTGAAATAGGAAAAAAATCCATTAAGGAGTATGTATGTCTTGCAAATGTTAAACTTTGACATCCAGCTGTTTCTAGGAGGGGAAATGACTGAACAAACGTAGCTGTGCTAGCTGGGCTACAATGTCCCTTTCCCCATTATTTCTGTAGTACAACAGGATGGCAGGTCTTTATAGAAAGGTCACGGGTGTCTGTTACAGTTAGTGTAATTTGTCTGGCCTTCTTGAAATTTCTGAAATGGTGTCAGATACCTACATTCTAATTCTAAGTCATCTTTGCATTTTAAAAAGTATTTAAGTATTTATAAAGCATAAGTATTTAAAAAATACTCAAACTGGGAATGTAGTTTGAAAACACACAGCTGTGGATGGACATGATTTTGTTTTATCTGCCTTAGGAAATGGTCCTTAGAGATGGTTAAATTGTCATAGTCTCTCATCCTTATTTTTTCCTGAGTTGAAGAAAAACAACTTCTACACATTAACCATTGATTTAAAAAAAAAAAAATAGATTCTTACATCTAATTGTGTTCCTGGGAATTCTAGAGATAAATAGCACAGGAAAGATTTAATTATTGAAACAAAATTATCTACTGAGGTTTCCCCTCTCCCAAAATATCCAGTTAATGGAACATGGTCCACATCATCTCTTCAGGTGAGTAACTCCTGAGCATCAGAATAAAGTTTGAGTCCAGTGGCACAACAAAGTTTTATTCAAGGTATAAGCTTCTGTGTGCATGCATGCTTCTTCAGATCCATTGAAATGGAAGTTACCACTCCATACATAAAGGTAGAGCGTGAGCAGCAAATTAGCATAGAGCATAATGAAGATGTTTAACAGATTCAAGGGGCAAACAGGAATAACAAACTATATGGTTACCATCTGTTTGGGTTTTATTCCGGGGGAAAACATGGTGAAGGAAATAAATATATCAGAACTGGAAACTGTACTCTTCTTAATTGTGGAATGCTGAGAGTAATTAACTGAGACCCTGCCATTATGCTCCACTGGACTCAATTTTTTTTCCCCCTACAGCTTCAGACCAACTTGAATCTAACTCCTGAGCATGTAATTCCTACACCTTATAGTAGCATCTGGGACATATTTTAGGGTACATACTCAATGTCAGGCCTGATGGTCTCCCTATTTTTATATTGAAAAGGGACTTCTCCTTGTTTACATTTCAAGCTCAAGTCATGTTTATGCAGGGGACAGGGAGGGTAAATCAGCATAGCATGTTTTCTGCCATACCTATGATTTAGGGGGAATTTATAAATGTGCAAATCTTTTTAAAATTGTTAAATGTTTTAAAATATTTTTCTAGTCCTAACATACAGGTTGGATTCAACCAACTTGCCTGCTGGTAAAAAAGCAAAAGAGGGGTCCTCTTTGACCACCAAAAATGCTATGCAGAGAATCATGGTAGTTAAATGTACAAAAGCCATGTGGGGTAAAGACTGTAGTATGGAGGGGAAATGGGCAAGATTGAGCACAAAAGCTGTCTGGATCCAACCCTATGTCTTCCTTTCAGCATATTTAAAAGGCTTTCATAGTGTGGGGATACTATGTCTTTAAGTGGATGTAGCTTAACATGACATAGATCCTAGAAGATATATATAAATAAATTAAAAATGAGGTGCCAGAACTCTCAAGAGGGAAATGAAGTTTTCAATCTGTATACTGAAAGCTCATGAACTTTTAAACATTTTTGTCGAAGAGGTTCCAGAACTCTGTTCCAGCACATTCCCCTTGGAAAAAAGCCATGGATCCTAGAGGGTCAGAGCAGATGAGCAGATTCATGGCTGAAGTTGTAAGTCAATCTGTTCCTTCTAATACTGATAATTAATAAAGTTCATCTTATGTTATACTGCATCCTGGATCCTGAAGATATTCATAAAGAATGTGACAGATAGGGCTGCCTTATAATCATCATTTTTTCATTTCTCTCAGATCTGTCTCTTAAATTTAGTCCAAATCCAAACGATGACTTGTTTCTTTGGAGGAACTCTACCCATCTAAAATTGCATGCACCCCCACCCCCAAATGACAAAGACTGAATAACAGGATGTAGGAATTTTAAAAAATTCAGCCGAGCTCTTTAACTTCTGCAAAGATTTAGAATGAGAATTGTGAATGATGATTTACACAAAACTTGAGTTGTTGTGCACTCCATCATCACTTTTGGGATAAGCCACAAATAATTTCTGAAATTTGAATTCCATACTTTGTGGGAAGGAGCAGAAATGAACATAACATTAAAAGAGAATAGTCCATCTAGCCCAGCTTCCCATCTCACACAGTGGCCAACCACTGGATGGCCCACAACAGGGCATAGAGGCCAAGGCCTTCCCCTGATGTTGCCTCCTGGCTCTGGGATTCAGAGGAGTAGTGCCTCTGAATATGGAGGTTTTCCATGGTCACCATGGCTAGTAGCCATTGATAGGTTTATTCTCCATGAATCTATCTAATTGCCCTTTTAAAGCTGTTTGTAGATAAATAGGTACCACTTTGGTGGGAAGGTAACAGCATTCCATGTGTCTTGGTGTTTAGTCATGCCGGCCACACAACCATGGAAATGTCTTCGGACAGCACTGGCTCTTCGGCTTTGAAATGGAGATGAGCACCGCAACCCTAGAGTCGGATTCGACTGGCTTTCGAGCAAGGGAACCTTTACCTTTGCCTTTATTCCTGTGGCTATCACTACATCCTCTGGCAGCTAAGTCCACTATTTTAATCACTATCTGTGTAAAGAGGCCTGCCATTAAAATCCAAGGTAAAGTCTCATTACAGTTTTGCAGGGCCTGTAAAATGGAGCTGTTCCGCCAGGCCCTCGGTTGAGGCGGTGGACGCCCAACCATCTGGCCCCCCTTGCTGAAAACCACCCTATTATATCTGCCCATTCCATCTTTGTTCTGTCATCCAGTTAGCATTGCTGGAACCATAGGAACAAATGTATCGGTTTGCCTTACTGTACTGTTATAATTGGTTTTAATTGTGTTGTGACTTCTTTGTCGTTAGCTGCCCTGAGCCCACTTGTGGGGAGGGCAGGATATAAATTGAACAAAATAAATAAAGAGGGGAAAAAATGTTTTTGGCCTGTCTTCCGAACAATAGTAAGGTAGGCAAGAGGCGAGCCCATATCCCAGAGATTTTCCCCATTCCACCATGTTTCTGAGATACCTACTATATCTAAATTGTCATTGAAATCCAGCACTTCAGCCCCCCATCTTGGCTCGCAGACTTCTAGCACTGGTATACAGACACCTATAATGGGATTCCTTCCTTCTCCAGTAACCTTCACCTCCCTTGGCCCCTTAGTTGTCACACATGGCCCTCAGTTGCCATCCTGCCCTCACTCCCAAGTTCTATTTTGCTCCTATCAATATCACCCTGAGTGTTTACGCAATCATCCCTTTGGACTGACTTATCCCAAACCAGAGGCTCTCCAGCTCCTGTCGGCTTTCCCCTCAGGATTAGTTTAAAAGCTGATCTGCCATCTTTAATATATATATATATATATATAATTGTTTTCAAAGAGAAACAAATGATAATACAATGAATACAATTAAACAGTGAGCTTCGCTTGAATAAAACGGCAGGTAAATTAACTACATTAGATTATGGCATTAATACTACTAACAGTTGTCATAAATTATTTTCTGTTTCAGACTATAGATTCTCTTTGTAACTCAAAAATACAATAACTCCTGGTGTTGTCTATTTTTAGGAATATTTTCGCCCTCAGAGAGATACTGGACTACTGGGAACCATATAAGCTTGACATTTTTTCCAATAGGATTGGGTATTCAAATTTGATCATTGAGTTGGTATTTTCCCATGAACAAAATGTTCCCATAGTGCATTTTGCCAACTTGATAGGGTGGGAATGTTTTTTTTTTTCTTTCTATTTCTGTGCAAGTGTTATTCTTGCAATTGCCAGTAATGTAGAAATTAATGGCCTTAGCGTATTTCTTTTTACAGATCTGCCGCCCTTTTGATATTAATTGCCAGCCGCCTGGTTCCCTTTCGGTTCAAGTGAAGCCCGACTCTTTTGTACAGGTTGGGCATGTCCCAGAAAGTTCCCCAGTGCCTAACAAATCTAAACCCTTTCACCCAGCACCACTTTCTCATCCACACATTGAGACCCCTGCTCTGTGCCCATCTAGCTGACCCTGACTGTGAAACTGGCAGCACTTCTGAGAATGATACCTTTGAGGTCCTGGCCTTTAACTTTCTGCCCGGTAACCTATTTTTTTTTTCCTCCAGGATCACACAGCTGCATTTCCCAATGTCACTGGTGTCAACATGTGCCATGACTGCTGACTCCTCCCCAGCACTACCTATCAAGATAGTGTGTGATGCCCACAACCTACACACCAAGCAGGCAAATCGTAATGCAGTCAAAACACCAGTCACAGACCCCACTCTCTATATTCCTAATGAATGAATCGCCCAGTACCAGAAGACCGCCTCCCCCCAATTCCCCAGGGATATCTTTGATATGAGAAGGATATTGGTCTATCCCTTCTAAGGGATCACATCTCTTCTCCTGATGCCCTCCGACCTTGAGACTCTCACTCCCCCCAACAGCAGAAAAACTGTCAGTACAGGAGTGGGACTGTTCTTGGAAGTCTCCAAGGTTTCTTCCCCCAAACCTCTCTCTCTGCCTCAGCTTCTCCAGGTCAGCAACCCTAGCCTCAAGGGAACAAACCTGCTCCCTGAGAACCAAGAGCTCCATGCAGTGCACACCCCCACAATTTCCACCCAGTGGGTGGGTAATCATACATGTGGCACTCTCTGCGAAACACTGGATAGCTCCCGCTCCCCTGCTGGTTTTCTACCTTTGTAACTGGTTAGTAATTTAAAGGTACCTAGGCCGATTTCCCACAAGCACTGCTCCACCGCTTACTCTTCCCTTTTGCCCCGATGGTATGTGTCAATTTCACACTAAGTGCTACACAGCCGCATTTTGCCCCACAACTTTGTGTGATTTTCCTCACGGTCTACTCAATCCTGTTTTTTGAGGATTGAGTAGACATGGGGGAAATCGTGTGAAGCTGCAGGGCAAAATGCAGCCATGCAGCACTTAGTGTGAAACTGACACATATCATCGGGGCAGAAGGGAAGAGTGAGCGCGGAACAGCACTTGTGGGAAATTGGCCCTAGAGTGATACATGGTCCTGGCTAAGAGCCACAGGCTAAGAGCCCTTTTGACTCTCACCCTTTGGCTTAGGCCAAAGGCTCACTCCTCTGCCTAGGAGGAGCCTTACAGTTTAGAAATAGGTTAAAACTTGACTCACATAGTGGGTGCTTCAGCCTTTTCCACCAGTGACCCTGAATTGAGGAATAAATGGATTGGATCCAAGCTCCCCACCCCCCGGTCAATCTTGCCAAATTCTCCTCTTTATTCCAGACCTTATGCCACAGTTGTCTAAAAATCTCATAAGTATGGTTACTGTGTTTATTGCTAAACCAGTATTATATAACCCTAATAGCTTTGTCAAGGGTAACTAGTTGTGTTTGACACCTAATTGCTCTACCCTTTCATATAGTTTTTTTCCTGCAAATATGGATGATAAAATAAAACTCCAGGGGAGGAAATTGTTTCATTTCTCCAAATACCTAGCCATTGAGTTAGTATTCAACTAATCCATCTTCAAATTCTGCAATCCTTGGTTATCAATTACTTTGCCTCTTCAAACACAGATCTTGTTTGCCCCCCTGGTTTCAAAAACTAAAACCACCCAGAATTCCCTTGGCACAGTTGGGAAAGCCTATAATAGATTCTTATTATACAGATTACTTTAACCATAATAGCTAATAATTCCTTTTCACTCATGTAAAGTCTCCCAGTGGTCTTAAACTCTGCTCTGCTTTAGTAAATGTGGTATTTCTTTGTTACGGGAGTCTAATTTAAGCAAAATCTGGGAAAGCATGCTTTTTCAAACATATAATCTTCTAGCAACAACTGTACCTGAACTTCAATTTCATAATCCTGTTTTAATTCATTCAGTTGTAGGTTGTTATGCATAATTTTAAAAAGTCTTTCACCCACACCTTCAGGAGAGGTGGGGAAAGCTGTTGATCTGCACTTCATTATTTCAAAGCTGAAGAACATACAGCTCTTTGCAGGTTTTCAGTATGTTTCGTGTAAGGGAGTGAATCTCCAATTCAACCCAGGTCCCCTGATGGCATGACCTGTCCTGCGGTTGCCAGGTGCCAACCAATGCTCCCTCTAACCTATGGAGTTCTGTGAGCAAAAATGCTACTTTGTGAGCTACTGGCATTAAAGTTGTGAGCAGGTGATTTGGCTACTGCATAAATTCATTTGCTCTGGAGCCATCCTTCCTGAGCTAAGACAAAAATGAATGAGCCAGAGGCTAAAAAACTGTGAGCTAGCTCACACTAACTCAGTTTAGCAGGAACACTGGTGCCAACTCCAGGTTGCCAGCTCCTGATAGGGTTGCCAGTTCCAGGTTGGGAAGCTACTGGAGATTTGGGTGTAGAGCCTGAAGAGGACCAGGATCTCAGTGGGGTACAATGCCACAGATCCCTCCCTCCAAAATATTCATTTTCTCCAGTGGAACTGATCTCTGGAGTCTGGAGACAAGCTGTAATCCCAAGAGATCCCCATGCCCTACCTGGAGGCTGGCACGTCTAACCAGCCCATTTATTCATTTAAACATTTATACCTCACCTTTCCTTGTGGTTCTTTGTGGTTCAGTGAGGTCATACTACACTTACCATGATAGGATACCAAGTAGCTACACTGGTGGCCAGGGTACTTAGGTTTCAACTGTCCCACAACAAATGACCCCAAACCAATTGCAAATTTTTGTTTGTTTGTTTTTGCACACCTCTAAATTCCAGCGGGATCCATATGACAACTACGCCGGTTCAAACAATTCTACAACAACAGTCCTACAATCTTCTGCCTAGCAAAGTCTTTCTCAATTACTCATCATGGCCAACGTAGCCCACCATGTCCCGAAGGTTGCCAGGTGCTTTAAAAAATCCCTTTGGCTTTTCAGGTTCAGGTAAGAAACAAGAAAAGAAGGCCTGTTGAGCCCCTAATGGATCGCCTTCAATTCCTGTACAGACAATCCCTCCTATTTCTAAAACTTTGTGCCAAGATGCATGTGCTCTGGGACCTCTCTGTAGATATAAGTCCCTTGTTCTCACGTCTCCTTTTCTTACCATCTTTTTTTCAAAAAGAGTCATCCATTCTGCACTGATTCCCATCCCTTGCCTTCCTGGGGTACTCTGACACCTGAAATTATTATTCCATCCAACTTTAATGCACCATTCTTTGGATGCATAGGATGATTGGTATGGCCATCTGGCTCCGGGCCTCTCCATCAAGTCAGTCCGCTAATAGCAATTGCAATGAAGGTTTCTGTAATTTGGCAATTGTCCTGCAGGAAATGGACTGTGATAATGAACTTTACCTCATATAGGCTATGACATAGCAATTTTGTACTTTCTATCTCGGGCCAATCTGGAATAGATTCCTATTTGCTGTGACTAAATGACTTCTCTGATTCCCACTTTCATATACTTGACCTGTTCGGCTATTGTTTATACCAATAATAAAAAAAAAAGATATTTTCCCTCTCCTGCCCTTCCTACTCTCATGCAACACTAAACGACCCATTCAGAATGAATTAATTGACTCCGCTATGCCACGGACTTCCCCTCTCCCACTTAGCCTCGGGCACCGCGTCTGCAAATCATTACAAACTGAACTGTATTTTAACACTGTTTGATCAGACACAACAGACCCTGTCAAACAGTTTCAGAGCATCAGCGTTGGAGCCAACAGAAAGAGATCTTGGCTAAAAATGGCCTTTTTAAATTTAAGCCTTTTAAAAAGCTCATCACAAAGAAGTTTAAAAGCTTATATATTTCCCCATTATTATTACCGTTTTTTAAGGAAAAAGGCCCCCCAAGCAGATGAAGTTTGATGGAAAAAAATTGTAACCCAAACTCTGAAAAACAGATGCCTACAGCACAATCAAGCAGGGTTGCCCTTACAACTCTAGGCAGTGCCTATATGAAAATGCTGGAGATTTAGTGCCCCATAGTTCAGCATTTAATGGAAAACAACACCTTGCCAAAAAAATCCACACTATCATGATTTCATCTATTTTTAACATAACTGGAGGATACTGCAAATAGCCAGTTTGGTGTAGTGGTTAAGTATGTGGACTCTAATCTGGGAGAACTGGGTTTGGTTCCCCACTCCTCCACTTGCAGCTGCTGGATGGCCTTCGGCAAGCCATAGTCCTGTCAGAGCTGTTCTTGAAAAAGAGCAGTTTCTGTCAGAGCTCTCTCAGCCCCACCTACCTCACAGGGTGTCTATTGTGGGGAGAGGAAGGGAAAGGAGTTTGTGAGCCGCTCTGAGACTCTGAGTGAAGGGTGGGGTATGAATCCAATCTTCTCCTCCTCCTCCTTCTACAAATAATAGCTGAAACCCTTACTATTCTGAGTCATAGCCTATGAATTTACTTAGGATTGAACTGCAGCACACTAAATGGAGTTTGATTTATAAGTGATTAATTTTACACATTTATACATTTGACACTGTGTTGTGTAACTGTGTTGTGTGATTTACTAGATTTGTGTTTATGATACTCATAGATCATAGTTCTGCAAACCAAATAAATATTTATATTAAAAGTGGGTTGCCAGTCTCCAGGGGGTGGCTGGAGATCTTCCACTATTACAACTGATCTCCAAGTGACGGGGATCAGTATACCTAGAGAAAATGGCCGCTTTGGAAGGTGGGCTCTATGGCATTATACCCCACTGAAGCCCCTCCCCTTCCCAAACCCCGCCCTCCTCAGGCTCCACCCCCCAGATCTCCAGGTATTTCCCAACTAAACCTGGCAACCCCATAATCAACATATTCCATTATATTACACAGAATGAAGTGGTGGTAGTTGGGGACTGCAACACTTCAGTGTGCAGAATGGAGCAGAACCGGTTCCAGATTTTCAGGGCCCCTGGGCAGAGTGTGCTCGGGGGGGCCCCATACCCAACACTAGCCCCCTTTCTTGCATGCTCATTCATGCATCCCCATCTCCCTGCGTGTTTTTCTCCTGCCCGCTCACAAGCCATCCCACCATCTGCAGTCACACAGAAGCTTCATTCACCCCCATAGGAAACATGCCAACTTGATTTCGTTTCAGTTGGGTCCTCTCTCCGGCAACAGCAAAAATGAGATGAACCTGAGCAACGCTAATGTAAATGAAAAAGGATGTGTGTAGGTTGGCCACTGTGCCATCTAGGGCCAGGCAGGTGGTCAGTGGATCTTTTTTTTGGGGGGAGGGGGATAAGGAGTACTTTTGCTGTATGTAGGAAAGCCAGTCCAGTCCCTAGCACCTCAGGTCAAAAGGATCTCAGGGTAGTAAAAGATCTGTCTGAAACCTCGGAGAACCACAGCTACCTGGTTGCACCCTTGAGCTTTTGCTGCCTCTGCAGTCTGCCTGTAGGGGCCAGCAAGGCCTCAGACAGGACAGAAGAAGGGGTTCCAGCCACTTGTCTCCTCCTCCTTTCCTTGGTTGAAGCCTGTCTCTATGGCAGCACAGAACCAATTTCCTCCCCAGCCTGCTGTTGGGCACCTATTGAGGTAGGGTGGGGGAAAGTCATGCATACCGGATGATTGTCCCTAGTCTCTCAAGGACCTGCTGCTCTGTGAGATATCAGGAAAAGCCCTTGCCCATCTGGCCCTGCTCCCATGCAAAATGGCTGAATCAGTGGCATTTTCTACCCCTGCTCCGAAGTCCCCCTCACTCCATCAGTAAGCCTGTCTGTCAGGGACAAATTCCTTTTTCCTTGAACCTACTCCTGATGCCTCAGCACCTGGCCTTGTGAGGACAGCTCAGCTCTACAAGGCCCAGGCTCTCTGTCAGCTGCCTGAAGGGGCAGCATGTCCTCTGATCTCTTCTTCCACTGGGTAACGTATGTGTGGGCCAGGTTTCAGTTTCGAAGAAGGTGGAGGTGGTGGTGGAGGAGGAGGAGGAAGAAGAAGAAGGTTTTTTATATCCCACTTTTCTCTAAGGAGTCTCAAAGCAGCTTACCTTTTCATTCCCTTCCCACAACAGGCACCTTGGTAAATGGGGCTGAGAGAGTTCTGAGAGAACTGTGACTGGCCCAAGGTCACCCAGCAGGCTTCATGTGAAGGAATGGGGAATCAAGTTGGGTTCTCAAAATTACAGTCCACCACTCTTAACCACTACACCACACTGGCTTTCTTGGCTAGAGAGCACTTGGCTGGCTGGAGCAATTCTCTGATTCATGAAAAGGTAGCCCATACACTGTGCATGTTCAGAATTGTAAGCACACTACACCGGCCCCGAATTTCACTGCACAACTATGCATCAGTAAGGTTGTGTTTGTGTTTTCTTTTTGGTACTTCAAAGAAGGCTCCAGCCTGTTCTTAATTCTCAAATCTTACCACTTAGAAGAACTGCAGGGGAAGTTGCTGTTGAGATTACAGAAACAGATTCTAGATGTCTCCATCAAGAGAAACAAGAATTATGGTAGAAAGTGACAGGCACACTAATACTTGCTTCTGTAGGACCAAGGGCCATACTATACAAGACTGTGTCCTCCTGGTCACTGCAAAGATGTTGCCATTTTAAAGTCACTCAAAAATGCTTCAGGGGCCCTATCTTGATCAATCCAAAAGTTCCAAAATGCCCCCCCCCACCACCACCACTGCAGTTGTTTTGGCATGGGTGGGGGAGAAACAAGAGTCCCCCTTTTCCCTTAGTAAATAATGTATTATTCTTTTAGTTATTGTTCAAGATCATCTGATTATAGGAGCTTTGAAAAGGAAAGTTAAGTAAATAAGTAAGATGGGACCCTTGCAGCATTTTAAAATGACTTCAGAATGGCCACAAGGACACACTATGGCTAGTTTGGCCCCAAGTCATTAAGAATTGTGCATTATTCTTCAGATCTAGAGTGAAACGTCTGTTATGACTTTTCTTCTTTCCCCTTAATTTAGATGTAACTGGAAATGTACCTTTTTATCTATCTATCACAGCCTTTAAAAAGCATCCATTAATCAAATTCTTCATGTGCCACAATAAAATCACATCTTCCTAACATCCTGTGTATGTCGTGTGAAGGTCTCTTCCCTTCCCCGATATTTGAGATAGCCTCCAGAACAAACAGATGCATTTTCCCTGGTAACATCAGCCGATTTCCAGATGTTTACAGTGCATGGTTTTTTCTTAGAATAAACAACGCAGGTCAGATACGCATTGCATTCATTTTGCATTGCCTTTGGCCTGCAAAAATGCTTAACACAGGCACAATGCTTACCATTATTTTTTTTTTACACTGGTCTTCTGTGTGCACCCTGTAGGGACCCTGTTTTTGACCTGTGTGTGCATACAGAACCTGTGTGTATGCGGTTGGTACACAGGTAGGTTCTTACAGTAATTGTGGAAACATTCCTAGGAAGTGTAGAACCTGTATCCCCATCCCTTCCTAGTGTATGTATTGATTGTATATGCTTATTTATTTATTTGTTCTCAAAGGTACTCCAGGCAGATTATACACAGTGAGTCAGTACAATCAATAAAAGGGATATTCAGTAACCAATGCATGAGGAGGAGGAAGAGGAGCAAGAAGTGAAGGAGAAGAAGAGGAGGAGATTGGATTTATACCCTGCCATTCACTACCAAAAGGAGTCTCAGAGCAGCTTACAATCCCTTTCCCTTCCCCTCCCCACAACAGACACCCTGTGAGGTAGGTGGGGCTGAGAGAGCTCTTTCGAGAACTGCCCTTTAGATATCAACTCTGAAAGAACTTATGACGGATCCAAGATCACACCAGCAGCTGCATGTGGAGGAGTGGGGAATCAAACCCGGTTCTCCCAAATTAGAGCCCGCACTCTTAACCACTACACCAAACTGGATTTTTGAAGTCTGGAACCACCAGAAAGAACTGAAGCATTCAATAAGTATACACACGACACATTAAGCGGTAAAAAAACTACATAACATGATCCTACTTACAGCAAGCTATGCACAGCAATATAGACCATAGTCCCTAAGCATGTATCCAGGTAAGTTTGTGAACCATTTTGTACAGTACAACCAGGGCCGGCCCCAGGTGTCTGGGTGCCCTAGACAGGACAGCCTGGGGCGCCCACCCCACCGGGGATGCCAGCCTCCCGGTGGGGCCTGGAGATGGCCCAGCGCAGGAGAGCTGGGGAAGGGGTGGGCTTTGAACGCCCGCCTCTTCCCTCCCAGCGACGGTGGCGGCGCAGCTCTCCTGGGTGCCTCACAGCTGCGAGGCACCCGGGAGAGCCAGGGAAGGGGTGGGCTTCGAACGCCCGCTCCTTCCCTCCCAGCGGCGGCGGCGGCTTTTCTGGGCGCCTCGCAACCGCGAGGCACCCAGGAAATCCAGGGCTGCCGGTGCTGGGCAGCCGGGGGGCTTTTCACGGGGGGGTGGGGGGCATTTTGGTGCCCCTGCAGGGCCGGCGCCCTAGGCCCTAGTGGGCGAGCCGGCCCTGAGTACAACCCCTATTACCTGTGCAGCAAAGCCCTCTTGGATAGTTCTATTTTGCATAGCTTCCTTGCCTCCTCGGGCAGGCTGTTCCAAAAGTAGGAGCTGTAACAGAGCAAGCACATGTATGGGCAGGTATTGATGTCTGTAATTGAAATCTGGGTGGTAAAGGATAACAATGGTGATAGTTAGGGGATGATTTCAAGTCCATCATGCCTGCTGTTTTAATCCCCAAATCCCTGTTTCAGTATTGTCTCTTTGGAGAGACTCGAACCTGTGATTCTTTAGTTTTGCACCTTTTTGTTTTTCGTCACACCAATTTCCCCCCATTAAGTGAAAAATCTTTTTCATGTTCCTTATGTATCGGTGAAATGGTTCTATACATAAATGTGTAAATGATGTGCATGGTACATATAAAAAAAACCATACGGGCTGAGCGTAAAACGTGCACTCACAATACAAATGAACCTACTAGCAATCATAAAAAAGTGGAGAACCAGAACTGTCGACAAAACATAAATGAATATCCAGTGAAACTAAAGAAGTGACCTTTTCTTATCTGTATTAGATCAAGATAGTTTGTCTGCAGCACTAGAAAAGAGCAAGAGTCCAGTAGCTCCTTAGTAAAGGTTCCCTTGCTCGAAAGCCAGTCGAATCCGACTCTAGGGTTGTGGTGCTCATCTCCGTTTCAAAGCTGAAGAGCCAGCGCTGTCCAAAGACATTTACGTGGTCATGTGGCCGGCATGACTAAACACCAAGGTGCACGGAACGCTGTTACCTTCCCACCGAAGTGGTACCTATTTATCTACTTGCAATTTCTTGCTTTCGAACTGCTAGGTTGGCAGGAGCTGGGGCCAGAGACGGGAGCTCACTCCGTCATGTGGCACCCGGGTCTCGAACTGCTGAACTACTGAACTTCCACAGCCTGCAGTTCAGCGTCTTAACCACTTGAGCCACCGCAGCTCCTCCTTTAAGTAGCTCCTTAAAGACTAACAAAATATGTGGCAGGGGATGACCTTTTGTAAGTCACTGCTCACTCCTTCAGATTATTATTATTATTTATTAGATTTATACCCCGCCCTCCCCGCAAACGGGCTCAGGGCGGCTCACAATTACCGGCACCATGTGCCGAATCAACACAGAACATTTTAAAACAGGATAAAATAGGATAAAACAATCATGCATCAAACAATTAAAATGCACGCAGATATAGCTAGGGTGGGATTCCATCTGTCCTATTTATTGGAAAGGGGAGTGATTTCAGATGCCAAACGGCAGCAGGAAAATGACAATAGCCGGTGTGACTGGAATTAGGTAAGATATACAGAGGGATAATGGGCATGGAGAAATCAGCATTGGTAATGGGACAGGAAACTCAGATCTCGTTTCAGTCCAGGTGGATGCATTGTCTTCAGTTGCTGAAATTGCAACTGAGAATGAAGCTCAAGAACCAAGAGTTAGGGTGATATTCAGTCCAGTGACTGCCTGCAAGATTAATTGGTATTAGTGGTCAACAAGGGCCCCGATCACACAGGAGGATTTGCCCTGTGAAATGGACGGGTTAAGGGCACATCAAATGGGCGTGATCATACGACAATATCTGGGAAGCGTAGCGCACCCGTCACCAACCCGAACTGTTGGCCCGAAGAAGTGGATTTAAAAAGTACCAGCAAAAGGGTAATAGCAACCGGAAAACACAGGTCGCAGGCGAGCATCGGATTACGGAAGCAGAGTTAATCAGGCGCAGCCGGCATGTGCATGCGTCCCGTCACACTGGATGTTTTTTTTCCAAGCCTCCACAGTATGAGAAGCAACGTAAGAGTGCCCATGTGCAAGATCCTTTGATGCGTTTCAACATCGCCGTGTGATTGCCAGCTATTGGCATCTGCGTGGCATCTCAGGGACCCATCTGATCGCGCTACCACACATCCTTTTGCTCCAGCTCTAATTTGCCTCCCTTCAGCGGCGCAGTATCCCGCTCGTGTGACCGGGACCAAGATGTAGTGGTATTTCTGCCAACTTAACAGAAAAGGTCCAGATCTGGATGGTCCAAGCTAGCCCAATCGTGGCAGATCTTGGAAGCAAAGTGATCAGCTCTGGTTGGTATTTCAATAGAAGACCACCTGGAAAGCCCAGGGTTTCTATGCCTAGGCAGGCAATGGTAAACCACCTCTGAATATCTCTTGCCTTGAAAGCCACAGGGGCCACTGTACATCGGCTGCAATTGACAGCACTTCCCACCAACAAGAACCAGAGCGAGATTGCTGGCTTTCTCTTCTGCCTTTAACAGCAAGTTGACCTGCAGAGATCAACTGATGGAGGTAATAAGTTTGAAGTAAAATGGCCACCTGTGAACCCCTTCCTTCAAGGAGCTAGAGAGATACAAGGTCCTTTCCCAGCCAAGTTAGGTTGAGAGAGCATGGCTGGCCAAAGACTGGTGGGGACTGCAGGATGGCCAACCTCCAGGTGGTGGCTGGAGTTCTCCTGCAATTTCAACTGATTTCCAGGTGACAGACCAGCTCTCCTGGAGAAAATGGCAGCTTTGGAAGTTGGACTGGATGGCATTAAACTCCACTGAAGTCCCTCCCCACTCCAAACCCTGCCCTCTTCAGTCTCCACCCCCAAAATCTTCAAGTATTTCCAAACCCAGAGCTGGCAACCTTAGGGGATTAGCACCCAGGTATCCCCATTTGCAGCTCGACACCCTAAGAACACAGGCAAAGTGGTATGGACATATTGAAGGTACATGTTTATGGAGTGACTGGGTTTCAGGTGGGAGCTTTTCATTCGGAGTATGACAAATGTTTCTATGGTGTCCTGCGTAGAATTTTCAGCTCTTAAGGATGTGCATAATCTTCAGGATGATCAAACAAACAAAATGACCAAAAAGCAGGGTCATACTTTGGAATATCACCAAAGCTTTTTACTCCCCACCCCCCCACCCCCAATCTGGTACATGAACATCAAAATGTTGCTTTCGTGAGCACCGAGTCTTTAGTTCTTCCGTTCATCTTTCCCACAGAGGGAAAGCTTACATTTGAGCCATCGCACACTGAACGCCCATAGGACTGTTTGAAGTTTGCATGTAAGGATCTCTGCCTTTAAAAAAAAAAAAAAGCAAACTTTTGATGACACCATAGCCCTCAGCATTACTTGCATCTTTTTCCAAATTTGTTCTAAGAAAAAGGCAAGGCTTTGTGAATTTCTTCTGTTGAACATCCTTCCTTGAAATGGGAAACATATTGCACTTCAGAAGAAATTATTTAAACCCCCCCCCGTGCTTTTTCGGGATGACCATTAGCCTACTTGAAAGGATGAAGGCTGGAAAAAATAGCACTGCAGACCAAAAGATCTGATTATTTACATTGTGGGTTAAAGAATAGAAGTGCCTGTTTAATATACATTTTACGGTTACAACTGGGAAGGGTTTTTTTTTTTAATATCGTTTCATCATAATAACTCTGTCAACAGAATACGGGGAGTCTGCTTCATTAGAAAGAGAATCAGACAATGTTGGCAGAGACAGAGAAAAACACGTGGCACACTTTTTATATATATCACATCCTTTTAAAAATCTGCTCAAGGCCTCGCTGCTGGCCTCCCCTCTACGCATCCCCCAAAACACAGTCATGGTGCCAGTTCAGAAAAGGAAAATACTTTTATTTCACTGCAATCCCAATTTGGGAATTTCCATCCACTAAACTCCTTGAATTCTCTGCTGGCCTGGCTGGAATTCAACTACCCCTATCCCACACACACACAAAGGTAAAATCTGCAGTCAAAGAATTATCTGGGTATAGTTAAAATTCAGGACCTCGATACAGTGGTACAGTTAGGTAATTTTGGATTCTGAACCTAATGATTTTAAGGGTATTTGGCACATTCATGAAATCTGATGTACAAAACACTGAGCCAGGGGGAAAATTCCATCTTCCAATCCATTTCCATTTAACTGCCTTGTTGATGAGGAATAATAAAGTGGCAGCTAAGGCTGCCAGTTCTGGGTGGAGAAATACCTGGAGATTTGGGGGGTGGCGAGGGCAGGGTTTGGGGAGGGACTTCAGCTGGGTACAATGCTATACAGCCCACCCTCCAAAGCAGCCATTTTCTCCAGGAAAACTGATCTCTATCATCCAGAGATTGACTGTAATACTGGGAAATCTCCAGACCCCACCTGGAGTTTGGCAACCCAAACTGCAGGAAGCAGCATCTTTGCCCCACATCCTCTCCCTGCCCATCACATTCTGGAACTGTAGTTCCCAGAACAGCTGACATTGATCAGGCCTACTGAGAACCACAGTTCCCAGAGTAGACTGGGACCAAGGATGTGAAGGAATAGCAAAAGGCTGACATGAGCTGGGGGAGTTTGCCTATACATACTTACACACTGTACTTGCCTCCCAGCCCAAGCCAGAGTGGCTGGGGCCCTGCTGGCTCCACTGACCTGGTATCTTTTCCCTCAGTAGTACCCACATACAAAATGTGACAATGATGGCAGATGCCACTGATGCTAGAATTCTCCCAGACAGCTCTGGGAGTATCTGATTGGCCCCGGGGGAGTATCTGATTAAAAGAGGAGACTGTGCTACATTGAGCACAGGTCTGATCTAGAAGAATCACTCTTACTTTCTTTAAAGGACCCCTTCTTGTCTTTAATGGTTCCTTGCCTAGTTAACCACACTAGCATTCCTTTAGATTTGGTGAGATCTTTCCTAATACATTATTTTGGATAAATTTCCAGAATCCTGAAGAGATTTGACCCTCTTTCCCTTATATCTCAAGGTGGGCTTTTTTGTTTGTTTTTTTGTTTTTGTCCTTCGTAATGTTAAACCTGGAACTTTTGCCAACAATCTAATATCTAACTAATCAGCACTACCAAATTGTATTTGTTTCGATCTGTTTTCCCGCTGCATATTCTGTCTCTTTCCTTTTTCCTTCTTGTCTCTGAACTGTCTACCACTTAGATTTCCTACCTTTCTCGCTTTCAGCCTTCCAGGGCTCCATGTTTCCCCCACAACTAACACTCCCACAGATTTTAGTCCCAGCCAAATTGACCCCAGTCCCTTCTCAGATAAATTGGACTGTGAATATTTTATTGCTGACAGTTTTGCTCACCAGAGAGTTCAGTTTAACCAATCTATATCAGACACTTTGTTGCCCCATGTGGAGAAACCCCCCTCCTCACTCTGAGTTCTTAAAGTGTTCCTGTTTTGTCTTGTTTTTTCCTCTTCTCTCTAGAAGTTAGGTCAGTTACCAGCCTTAGTTATGCAAATAGCTCAGCTTGCAAAGAAACTTAGAGATTTGGTGTTAGGAATCTCCAGGTGACTCCTGGAGATTTCCCAGATGCCTGTAAGGAGAGCTCCCAGGATGTTCCTGGGTGCCCAGGGTCCACCTGGGTGACCTTGGAGGACCAGGTCAAAGGGGGTGGAGAGTGTCATGTATAATGGGTGGAGCCAGAGGTTTCATAAAAGTGCTTGCTCCCAGGAGGGAGGGTCTCTTGACTCTTGATGTTGGTCCTTAGAAGAGGACAGACTACTGAGCTCTGGTCAGCAGGCTGGCAGATATCTTGAACATGCAGCTAGGTCTGGCTGTGCGGCTGGATGAAGGATGCCAGAGGTAATGAAACATCCTAAGAACATTTTGGAACCTTCTAAACTTAGAACTGCCTGCTCTGCTTCAGCATCTAGCTAGAGTACGTTTTAGAACCAGGGACAGGGGATGCCATTATGACCAACTTTTATTTGTCCTTCTGGTTGCAGATCGGGTGCTCTGCTAAAAGTATGCTTGTAACCTTTTTCTCTTTTTCATAAAATATTTTACTCTTTGAAGCTGGCAGTGTTCTCTAGACCACATAGTCTCCCCAACTGCCTTTGACCACGCTACCTGAAGAGCGGAGTCCCGGGAAGAAGGTAAGGCAACCAGTCATGACACCTGTTGCCAATCCTCCAGCCCCCCAAGAAGGAATTTGGTTCCTGTGATAGCCAAGCACTGGGTAGCAGGAGACCAGAGGCAGAGCCTCAGTTTGAGAAGGGGTGTCAGGAGTCTGTCCCTCCTGGCAGGAGGACCCCAACAAGACAGTGGTGGCAGCGGTACCCTAGTGGAAGGAAATGAAATAGCACCCTCCAGGAATTGGCTCCAGTGAAAGAAGCCGCTGGCAGAACAGGGTCTGTAAGCCAGAGCAGGCCTGTTCCGTCACACCCCAAGTGCAATATAATATACATTCTAGGCTATTTGACTAGGACTGCCAACTCCCCCCTCCCCCATTAGGTTACACTGTGCTTTTAATAGCTGCATAATAAGAAAAAAAATCAACAGGGAAAGCTTCCCTCAGTTTACAGATGCAGTGACCCAGAATGCTTTCCCGACTGAACTTACACTGATCACATAATTGTCTAAACACAGGAAAATCAAAACAAAAACTGGATATGGAAATCTTGAGACCCTATAACTGTGTCATCAATGATATGAAGGACATGGCGGATGTGCCATTTTGTTAATCTAACAGAGACCAGAGACTCATGGCGTAACTGGACAATACATTGTTCAGAAGTCCACCCTGTGTCCTGTCATTCCACTATGCATCTGGATTCCAGGTTGAAACTTAAAATTTCCAGGCGCACAAAGACTCGACCCAGATTGGAATGATGACACAGAGGCAGAGGGGACTTCAGCTTGACATACCATACAATTTCCCTCACATGAAACAGCCATGGGGAGTGGCTAGTTGCACTGTTGGGGGGAACTCATATGTAGACATAAAACTACATGTTTAATGTCTACATGAAACCTGCTGGGTGAGGTCACCTGGGGATTTGGGCTGGGCAGTGGGTGGTCACCAACATGCAGCTGATCCCTGGAAGGCTGTAGAAACCCTGAACTGGTGCCTGAAGGCAGTTTTGGAGTGGATGTAAACTAATATAGTGAAGCTTAATCCTGACAAGATGGAAGTGCTACTGGTAGGCAGAAGGTCTGGCCTGGGATTGAAGGTGTCACTCTTTCTGGGTGGGGTTACACTTCCTTTGAAGGAAGAGGTCCATAGTCTGGAGGTACTCTTGGACCCAAACCTAGGCTCTGGTCACACTGCAACTGACATGCGCTTTGTTCCCGGTTTATTTAAATCGGGAACATTTTTATTCGCATTGGGCTGTCTACATGCAGCCAGCCCCTCTTTCCCAGCACCCGCTTGCCTGCTGCTGCGCCGTCCTTCCAGGCGATCCTGCTGGCCACGGGGAGCCTTCGGCAGCTGCTGCTCCTGCCGACACTTTGGGGGAGGTGCTGCCGCCGCTGCTGCCACCATTGACCCGCGAAAATAGGCTCCACCGTCTCCGCCATCCTCCTTGCCGGCCCCATCCAGGCTGCCGTAGCCCCCACCTCTCGTTCCCGCCTCCAGGGCCATCTTTGTGCGTTTGTTTTTAAAAAAAGCTTCTGGTTTGAGCGCTTGAGCAAACATGTGCTTAATAAATCCATTATTAAACTTTAAATGGATTTATTAAGCACATGTTTGCTCAAGCGCTCAAACTGGAAGCTTTTTTTAAAAAAAACAAAAAACCAAGAACGTTCAGACGGCCCTAATCACAATCCTTGCGAGAGATGGGCTGTCCACATAGGCGAAATCGCGCAATCAAAGCGGAAGTGCCAGGAAAACACTAGTTTTTCCAGGGGTCAGGAAAACCCGGAAGCATTGCGCGAGTAAGCCCGCTTCGCGGCGGGAGGCGGATTGGCTCGTGTGAACATGAAACTGACATGCGCAAGTAAACAGCAGCGAATCCCGATCAAAACGGCAGTGTGACCGCACCCCTACTGTTGGATAAGCAGGTGGAAGCTGTGACCAGGAGTGTCTTTTACCAGCTTTGATTGGTTGGCCATCTGTGGCCTTTTCTGGGCAGAAAAGATCTGGCCACTGTGGTGCTTGCCCTAGTTACAACTACATTAGATGACTGCAGTGCACTGTACATGGGGCTTCCCTTAGAAAGTGTTCAGAAACTTCGACTGGTACAGAATTCTGCAGCTGGGACACTGACTGGAACTGATTGTAGGGACCATATCACTCCAGTCCTGGCCCATCTACACTGGCTCCCAATTTGTTTCCAGGCACAATTCAAAACCTTCAAAGTCCAATATGATTCAGGCCCAACATACTTATGCTTTTATGAACCCATCTGACCACTGTGGTCATCTCCAGAGGAGCTGCTTGAGGTACCTGAGCCAGTTGGTGTAGTGCTTAAGTGCGCGGACTCTTATCTAGGAGAACCGCGTTTCATTCCCCACTCCTCCACTTGCACCTGCTGATGTGACCTTGGGTCAGTCACAAGCTCTGGCACAGCTGTTCTCTCAAGGACAGTTTCTGTCAGAAGTTCTCTCAGCCCCACCTACCTCACAGGGTGTCTGTTGTGGGGAGGGGAAGGGAAAGGGATTGTAAGCCGCTCTGAGACACCTTTAGGTAGTGAAGGGCAGGGTATAAATCCAATCTCTTCTTCTTCTTCTTCTACCTCAGCCTTCTGAGACTAGGCAGGTGGCAGCCCGGGCAACAGCCTACTTGGTCATGGTACCAAAGTTCTGGAACTCTCTCCCTAAGGAGAATTGTCTGTCCCCTTCTGTTGCCATCTTCCACCAGTGGGTGAAAATGTTTTTTTGTTTGTTTTGTTTGGCAATCCCTCAGTGATCTCTCCTTCCTAAACCACTGCTGTAATTGTTTTTTTTTTTAAATTTTGTAAGTGTCAAGTACTTAGGTCCTAATCCACCCACAACCCCATTCACACTGTTTCTTCCTATATCAAACTTGCATTCAAATCTCTCATCCCTGCTTGCACAGAGACCTGCCGGATATGAAAGGCTGGCGGGGGAAGCTGTGGCAGGGCCACCAGCCTCCAGGTGGTGTCTGGAGATCTCCTGGAATTATAACTCATCTCCAAACTACAGAGATTCGTTTCCCTGGAGGAAATGGATGTTTTGGAAGGCAGACTCTATGGTATCACATCTTCACTGAGTTCACTCTCCAAACTCTGCCCCCAAATCTCCAGAAATGTCCCAACCTGGAGTTGACAGCCCCATGTGAGAAGCCTTCCTTATGTGGGATCTGAGAGCTGCCCCTTTTTGAAGTTGGGGGGGGGTCCCCTGACACAGAGGATTCCATTTGCAGGTTGCAACATGTAGCAAGATTTCAAGCAAAAAGTGATTTCCTTCTTCTTGCTTTATTCCCCCTACCACCACAGCAACCCATTCTGTTTTCATGAGAAGTTGGGGAGGCAGGAAAGAAAGAGAAAGAGAAATCATCCTGTTACTAGTTCAAAGTATCCAGACCACAGTCCTTTCTGATCCCCCTCCTTCTATCAAAGCAGTTTTTGATAGGGGCAGCTTTCGCACTCTCAACAGCTGAGTAAGTGGAAGAGCCCCCTGCGACCTCGTTCCAAGAGCAGCTGCTCTTATTGCACTTGTACCTTTACGCACCTATTGGGGCATAAAGACTAAGGAAAGTGGTTTACAAGCCTGTGGATTGCGAGGGGGGAGAATTATGCTACTCTCTGCTTCCACCAAAGACAATTTAGGTGAGTACCGCTTCTAACGTGAAACCCATCATCCTCAAGGCTTTCCTAGGAGTGCTTTTTAAATGTGAACAACAGCTGGAAGAAAGCTACAGCTGCTTCACTAAATGACACTGAAGACCTCATTAGAGGAATATTTATGAACCCAATGCCTCTCACTTCATTTTGGAAGTGGTGCAAACAGTTAATAGCTTTGAGTCGTTTCCCAATAACCAGCAGGATTCAAAATATTTACGTTCTAAGCTAATGACAGCTTTTTCCCCCCACAGTAAGGCTTTGACGTGCTTTTTTAAAAAAGGGACATACTTCATTTTGATGGGGAGACATTTAAAGGTTATAACTAATTTCAACAACAGTGGCGGCGGGCATCCATTTGGTTGCAAATTGCAAGGAAAATAACATAGTAAGAGAAAGTGCAGAAAGAAAGGAAACTGTTCATTACTTGGGTTTCGGTACTTTGAAAGATCCATTCTGTATAGCCTGCCTTACCTCTGGGGAAACAGATCCAGCATCGGAAATAAAATGAAACAAGTTTCTGAGATGCTGTGCTATACATTTTTAAACAGAATGTTCTCTCCTAAACCACTGAGCTTGTCACCTGGGAGTCATCCATTGTGAAATCATTTTGGTTTAATCAGGTGATTAGTTTCAACTCAGTCACCATGCCAATAGCCTTCATGCTTTTAATATATATATTTTTTAAAAGTATTTTCTAGCTTTTGGAGGATCCTGCAACAACCTGCTTTTTTCATCGGAAATGCAGTCTAAGACGCCTCACATGATCTCCAACTGTACTTCAGTTCATCATGAGAACTGACACCTTCACCGTGACAGGGGCCCCATGCTTTGAACAGCTGCACAGTAGGAGGAAATTCAACTGAAATCCACCGCATCTCCAACGCCGGAAAATACAGCTTGCTGAATTTCTCTCTCCGGTGTGCATCACTAAAAGCATGCCATCTCTTTTGGAAATGATGAAAGAAAACCCACATTGTTGCATCATGCATTATTCACAAATCACTGTGCTACAGTTTATCATTCGCCACTGGGTTTCCCTAGGCAGACGAGCCAATCCAGTTGCTATAGAGCCATGACAGTGCAATATCCATCAGGGTACAGAGCATCTCCCCTAAGCGATCATGCCAAAACACAGAAGAACCAAGTGCTCCTCTGCTTCAGATGCAATTCAGCTGGTGGTTTCGAAATACCACTGGACAGCATGCTCCGTAACATCTTTTCCCTTCAACTGGAGACCTCTCAGTGTTCTAGGGAGAAATCAGGGCTGAGTTCAGACTAGCAGTTTGCCCCGGTAGGGATCCATTTCAGCGACGCTTCAAACCCACAGTAAACAGGGCGTTCACACAGGCACATCTGCCTAGAGTCCCCCACTCGTAGTCAACCGGCGCTATTCCACTTCACTACCGTGTTAAAAAGATACCTCGTGTAACCGGTAGTAAATCCCGAAAGCACGGATGTGTCCCACATTTCCCCACTTCCAGGGAGTCTGAACGCTCCACCAGGAGCAACCCGCGTTGGGCAGAAGGCAGCAGCGGTATGATTGGCCGTGCTCCGCTCTACTGTCTTCCCCCATTGGTAAAATGCGCTTATGTGCATGAGCGCATGAGCGCTCATGCGCACATACACCCATACACTCACAGCCGAATTAATGGGGAAACGCCGAATACAGCGCGCCTCTGGGGCAGCAGTCTGAATGCTTCTGCGTGGCTACGCCCAGTATGCTCCGGCAGCAGCCTGGGCTGTGTGAACGGGAAACCCCGGAACAAACTTTTTTGCCGTGACTGGCTCCCAGAGCAAATTGCCAGTCTGTCCTCAGTCCAGATAAGGCTGTTCTGTCTCAAGTATAATTTCAGTAGCCTCTGAATGACATCACAGTTGCTTTGGTGGTCTACCCTCTGCCCTTGGTGGTTCTTGGTGGCTAACAATAACAATTCCAAAACTTTTCCCAGTTAAAAACCAAAACAAATCAACAAACCCCAATTCTCACCTTCTCTTCTCTCCCCTTTAAAAGATGCCTGACATTCAAACCTCCTCAAAAGTCATGGCAAACCAGCCCCAGGGAGAACTACATGGGATATCACACGGAGAAACTCACGTGTGAAAAAGGAAAAGGTGTTCAGAAGGCACAACTGAACTCAAAGCCTACAGATTGCCCCCAACCCAACAAGCCAAGCTTGTTCCCCCTCCCCCTCTTTAAAGTGCTGTCATGGTGACCCCATAGGGTTTTCAAGGCAAGAGATGTACAGGGGTGGTTTGCTTTTCCCTGCCTCTGAATAGCAACCCTGGATTTCCTTGGTCTCCCAAGGAACTAACCAATGCTGCCACTGCTAGCCTGGACTATCCAGGTCAGGGTGCTCCTAGTTTGGTGTAATGGTTAAGTGCGCGGACTCTGATCTGGGAGAACCAGGTTTGATTCCCCACTCCTCCACTTGCACCTGCTGGATGACCTTGGGCAAGCCATAGTTCTGGCACAGCTGTTCTTGAAAAAGAGCAGTTCCTGCCAGAGCTCTCTCAGCCCCACCTACCTCACAAGGTGTCTGTTGTGGGGAGGGGAAGGGAAGGGAGTTTGTAAGCCGCTCTGAGACTCCTTTGGGTAGTGAAGGGTAGGGTATAAATCCAATCTTTTCTTCTTCTATCTATCTACAATTCCATTTTTCTAGATAGTTTTGGGAGGGTGGTGCAGAAGACAGATGAGGACACTACACCAATGATAACATTCTGAAGGATTAAGTCTGTAAGCATACTCAACATTTTGTGGGTTTGTTTGCTAAGTCTTTGCCCAAGGGAGAAAACTACTCTAAGCAAGGTGTAAACAGCTGTCCCAAGAGAAGCATAGTACAGCTATAAACTGACTAGCTGAGTGGACTGCCTGATTCTCCAGAAGGAGCTCAGCCATATACCCAAATCAAATGCCAAACCCAATTTGGTTAATACTGAAGACGTTCTATAAAGCCAGAAAAGCCCCAAGTTTGGCCTGTTTGGGGCATTGCAAAGGTAACCTCCAACACGGCTGACATCATAGATGGACATTCTCAGTTGCCCCCAATGCTTAAAAATATATATGTAGAATGAAGCATAGAACAGGGGATGGGAAATAGTTTGGCAGTATACATATTATGTAGGGCTGTGAAGATTTTTTTTTTTTTTTACTATTATATACTTTAGTGGATTACTTAAACTTTAAAAAGGCAAACTGGATTTTATTCAGAAACGTTATTGTGAACAGCAGCAAGAAATGTAAAACAGTGGTAGAGAAATACAAGGAGACAGCTATCATGATAAACTTGGTGGAATGGCCTTTTTTTATCTGGTGGCAAAATCTTATGCCGATTCTCCAGAGATTCATATGAGAGGCTGGGAATTCTCCTACCACTCCACTAAGCAATCTCTGAAGACCTCCTCCAGCCTGAGAAGTTTCCAGTACCATTTAAGTTAGAGAAAGACTCCCTAGGCTGAAGGAACTTCTCCCAGTCTAGGGTATGATACTAACCCACTGTATTCATAGCCATGTAGAATATGATATTTTGACCTCAGAAAACCAGGCAATTTTTTCCCCACAGAACGCATTTTTGGTGTATCTGTTACGAATATATTTTCAATTAATCTGCCATAAAAAGGTAGATTTTGAAGGGGATATTAATATTTATGGACACATGGTAAACACGTCACTAAGGCCTCGATGTATCACAGCACTCTGGCGTGAAATTTAACATGACCAATGGCATTCATTTAGTGGCACAGAAATGTTTTTAGTTCATTGATTAAATACATATCCCATTCAGTCATTACTGTAATCTTTATGGGGACTAAGGTGGCAAACAGAGAGACTCGCCTGTTCTCTTATGTTACCGTTTGCCAGCCTCCAAGCATTGATTTCTGTCAGTAAAAGGCAGGGGGAGGCAGCAGGGCACTTTCTAGATCTTTTTCGTCCTTCCAGGGACAACTAATTGGGACCAGGTGGCTTTCCAACAACCACTGGGTGATCTGCCACCACCCAACTTGTATGACTCACCCAGTCTGCTTACTACTGTTCAACAGCAGCCACCCTATGAAAGGCAGTGTAGTGTTTAAATTTCAATCTGCAAGACCCAGGTTCAAATCCCCACTAAGTCATGGAAGCTCCCTAGGTGGCCTTGATTGGTCCTACACAGCTGCGTAAAATGGAGGCAAGGCAAATGATGTAAGCTGCTTTGGATCTCCGCTGCAGAGAAAAAAGTGGGGTGTAAATGAAATAAATAATACAGTTGGAAGATGGTGGCAGATAAAAACATTGAGAAGGAGAAAGGGAAGCAGGGAAAGGGGGGAGGCTATAGCGGCTTTCAGATAAGAGAAAGGGGAAATAGTGGGAGAGGGAAAATGAGATACCTTCTGCAAGTCAGGTCCCCTCAAGTGACCTGATCCACAGGACTATAGGAAGACAAACAAAATACAAGACGTAAAGAACTTTACACACTTAAGATACTGGAAGTGATTTATAAAATAGCAAATGAGTCTACAATTGGAGCTGCGGTGGCTCAAGTGGTTAAGATGCCGAACTGCAGGCTGTGGAAGGTCAGTAGTTCAGCAGTTCGAGACCCGAGTGCCGCATGACGGAGTGAGCGCCCATCTCTGGTTGCAGCTGCTGCCAACCTAGCAGTTCGAAAGCAAGAAATTGCAAGTAGATAAATAGGTACCACTTCAGTGGGAAGGTAACAGCATTCTGTGCACCTTGGCGTTTAGTCATGCCGGCCACATGACCACAGAAACATCTTCAGACAGCGCTGGCTCTTCGGCTTCAAAACGGAGATAAGCACCGCAAACCTAGAGTCAGATTCGACTGGCTTTCAAGCAAGGGAAAGCCTTTACCTTTAAATGAGTCTACAATGATCATGTGTAGATACTCCTCTTGAGAAATTTGCACTAACCTTACACAAATACATTCAGCATCCCTTCAGATTGTCCCTAGTGTAGACCTCTAAAAATCACAGATGGCTCTTATCAAAATCTTGCACCTCTGGCCATGCTCAGCCAGATCTTATTCAGCTGCCTGAGATGTTCCCAATTCTAGTGTACAGAACGATTTCAAATGCTGCCTGTTTTTATTTCAGCAGACTTTATTTTGATTACAAACCATATTGCTATACTGACAAAAATACAATGTAACTTACTTGTGGTTTTCCTATGCATAGGTGTAACACTGTTTTGGGAAAGATTTATCTTACAGCTAAAACTGAACAATGCTTCCATATTCTAACCTAATTGATTCCAGTTACCTAGTCCCAAGTAGATGTGTTTGTGGACTATATAAGAAAAGATCGACATAAACACAATTCCTTGTGTGATATATTCAGCTTCTTCAAAGCAGCTGGGGATTCTCTTTGATAGATTTCTCTCCCTCAAAAATCTTTTCTTTTTTTAGTATCAAAATTACGTAGGCTTCTTTGAACTCACTGGGGGGGGGGGGTGAGAATGCCCCCCCAAAAAAACAAATGCTGTTGTCATGTTGTTACGGAACGGAGATGATTCACCAGCTAATAAGCATTACAAAGACAAGAACAGATTGTCTACTGTTCTTTTGCAAGAAAGTCAGGGCATGCCATGTAAAGAACAGTTAGCATAACTGGAGTTCAGATATACACTTGCAATGTGCAACAGTTCTGCGGATTTATTTCAACAACTAAATCACATGGCTTTTCACAATCCCTAAGAGTTCATTTATGGAGCTGCGGTGGCTCAAGTGGTTAAGATGCCGAACTGCAGGCTGTGGAAGGTCGGTAGTTCAGCAGTTCGAGACCCAAGTGCCGCATGACAGAGTGAGCTCCTGTCTCTAGTTCCAGCTGCTGCCAACCTAGCAGTTTGAAAGCAAGAAATTGCAAGTAGATAAATAGGTACCACTCCAGTGGGAAGGTAACAGCGTTCCGTGCACCTTGGCATTTAGTCATGCCGGCCACATGACCACAGAAACATCTTCAGACAGTGCTGGCTCTTCGGCTTTGAAACGGAGATGAGCACCGCAACTCTAGAGCCGGATTCGACTGGCTTTTGAACAAGGGAACCTTTACCTTTTTAAGAGTACATTTGGCCATAGTGGCTCAGAAGTTAAGATGCTGGGTTCCAGACCAGGAGATCTGTAGCTCGGCAGTTTGAGACCCGAGTGCCGTGTGATGGAGTGAGCTCCTGTCTCTGGCCCCAGCTCCTACCAACCTAGCAGTTCGAAAGCAAGAAACTGCAAGTAGATAAATAGGTACCACTTCAGTGGGAAGGTAACAGCGTTCTGTGTGCCTCGGCATTTAGTCATGCCGACCACATGGCCATGGAAATGTCTTTGGACAGCACTGGCTCTTGGGCTTGGAAACAGAGATGAGCACCACCCCCTAGAGTCAGATTCGACTAGCTTTTGAGCAAGGGAAACCTTTACCTTTTACTAAGGCTATGCTGGGAGTGTATTGAAGCAGGGTGCCAATGTTCTTGCCCAGTTGTCACTACAAATATACTACGTCAATTGACCACAGTCGGAAAATCCTACTGCATTAGCAAACACAAAATATGATATGAACATGGCTTGAACCCAGTAACAGGCAAGCAAAAAACATACTTAGCACAGTTCAACTAGCACAAGATTTTGTGCAGCACCTAGTGCCTTCTTCCCCATATAGTACAGTGTCCAGAAGTTGACCACATAAGACCTTGCACAAGTGGAAACGCAAGTGTGGATACAATAAATCTGACTTAGGACATGTGTCTAACACATTCTTTTTCTTCCATTTCTGCTTGCACAAGAACTCTGCATCCAACCCTCTGCCTTTAATGTGAAAAAGGGTTTTCCCATGAAACCACAGCACCTTCACACTCTAAAAATATTTCATTACATACAAAGTTTGATGCAATTATTTTCCCACCTATGTGTCAATGGCTGATAATCCCATATTCTAAAATATTATTTATAAAACAGAATATTAGCAAAATATAAAATCATGGACATAAAAATTGCTAATTCGTCCCCAGTTTCAGTAAACCAAGGATCTCTGGCCAGACACAGCCAAAGACAGTTCACTGCTCAAAACAAAAATCCCCGTGTCCTGCCATGGGGCGGGAGAGGGGGGTGAAAATTAGTGGCCTATGAATGAGACCCATGCCTGTTAAGTAGCTTCTGCTGTGGACCGCACTTCCTCATATGTTAGCACTTCCATTTGTGCAAAGGCTCACTGCAAACCCTTGGTCTTATTTCTTTATTGTATTTATACCCCGCCCATCCAGCAAATGGGCGGGTAACATTGTCATATTATAATAAATACGATTAATTTTTTTTAAAAAAAAAACAATATAGACATTAAAATTGGTGGTTACGGCCCAATAACAAAAATCAGGAGAAGTAATGGCCAGTTGTCAGTGGGCGGGTGACAGCAACCCTGGGGAGGCCATATATGGGTGCCTGCTACCTCAGCCAAAGGCCTGGAGGAATAGCTCCATCTTGCAGGCCCTTAGTGCAAGAGGAAGTGAACTCTAAATAATAGACTCGGGCAGCCTCAGCCAATGGAGGGGCCCCGACCACCCACAGCCCCGCCCCATCAAAGGGGGAGAACAGCAGGCTTCTGGCACCACTTACGTCCACTCCATCTGGAGTTAGGCAGCAGGTTAATGGCAGCCGCCACTTGCCCCCAGCCCATTTGGGGTTCAGGCAGCTGTTTTCCAGTGACAGTTCATGCCCACTTTACACAGGGTGGGGGGCACCCCTTGCTTGGCTCCGGCAAAGGCACCAGTGGTTGGATGTTGGTGATTCCGGGACCCCACCCTTCAATTTTACCCTGGGCCACAGAATCACTTCGACCATGTCTACATGGACTATCTACAGCACATGGAACTTTTATACAGGATCCAAGTCACAGTAACTAACTTTGGGTAGTATTAACCTGTAAATTCTGCCACAAAAGGCTTTACAAGGGCAGGATCCAATGAGCTCCTCCTAGCTGCACACAGTACTATAAAGCCTGGGAATATATCCTGCCCTCTATTAAATAATAATAAACACAGAAGATCTATATAAGAGCACCTAATATGTGCACTGACCCCGAAGCTGAGGTGATAAAGACACCCAATCTACAGAATAATAAAAACACAGCACGTGCTCTGAGGCTAAATGTGTCTGCAGCGTTCGATTTCGTTTCCAGAGCTGGCAGAGCTTGAAGGGCGAGGTTTGGTACAACGAATGAGGAATCCGTTAAGTGGAAGTAGTGAGGGCTAATTGCCTAATTGCATTCAAACAAGTATTAAGCAGATTTGTGGAGGGCCTAGCCAAGAAACTCTGGAAACATATTCTCATTGAGAAAGGGTCCCTTATCTGCTAATTGGCAAAAGCACTTTGAGAAAGGGACTGCGCCATTACTGTCATCTGCTGTTGCAGACTTTTCCCAAAGAACTGGGTACCAATTTTATTTCTGAAATGACACAGATAGGGCATATTATGGGACTGAGCCTGCAGCCCAGGTGAGGTGCCTGTGGACTTGTGGGCCTGGGTTAAGTTTACCCATCCCATCCATGTTTGCACTGGTTAGAGACCTAGTGGTATAGTACTTTTGTTCCTCTTGCCCAGACGTCTTCCTGCAGGTGGGATCAGGGAAATGGTAGATGGGGTTCTACCTGTCCCGCTAGCTCTGGCTACAACTGCAGAGAGACCGGATGTGCAAGGAAATATTTTACACCAATGGCCCAAAGCTGATTAAGAGTTTGGGGCCAGATTAGCTCACTAGTTTCAGCAAACTGCAGATTGAGTTTCTGCTCCACTTAGCAGCCTTCTCCTATCTTCAGATTTACATAAACCTTGTCTCCCCACCTCCTGGGATTGCATGATTTATTGTGACACGCTTTGTTGTGGGGAGAGGCAAGGAACAATGCAGAGAACTGGAGCTTTGCTCCACGTCTCTTGTGACTTCTAAAGTTTCAGCAACCATTTGCTGGCACTCAAGCCTGATCCTGCAACGACTAGAAATCTGCTCTCGCTTGGGGGGGGGAGGGGTAAAAATCAGTAAAAGATGAGGTTCTAAATCTTCTTCCAATACCAGATCCTGTGATACTCTGCACTTGTGCAGGATTCACATGAGCCAGGCACTGAAGTAAACAAGTGTGCAAAGTACGGAAGAGCAGACCTAAGGAAGGTCAATAGCCATCATCTGAGGTCACGTCAAGATGAAAGGCTAACAGAAGGGCACATCTGACTTCTCCAGTTTATAGAAGATGCACTTCTAGGGCTTCCTTCCAAGCCCTGTAATAGGCACAGGCAGAATGCTCCGAGGCTGTACTGACATCTTTCCTATCTCCCCCACTGACAGGGGCCAGCACCAACTGTGCCGTCCATATGGCTGGCTTTCCAAGGGTGTCAGAGAAGGAAAGTTAGATGCTTTCTGCCAGCACACTTTGCATGATTTTTGCTAGCCACTGCAGAGACCAATGGAAAGCACAAGCAGCCTCTATCTGGGCATGCCCCTAACAGTTAAAGGAGTCAGCAGAAGTCCCTTGAGTCAAAGCAGGATTAAAGGGAGATGGAGCATGGCAAGGATTCCATTACAGACAGACTGGAGGCTGGTTCACACTCTATGCAGTAAGGGAACACAGCATACAAATCCAGAGGCATCTCTTGCAAACTGCTAGGGATATGCAGCGGGTATGCACCAGGGAGCCATAGGCTCAATGCAATTTCTTGATCTTCCAAGACTGTTTAGAAAAAAATGCGTCTCTCCACACTTGATGGTGTTCAGCAACACAAATATGGATGTATGTACCAAAGGTATTCAACTTGTGAAACTGGTCTTATTTATGTCATCCTTTCTCACTAGCAAACTTCTACAATGATGGGTGACAGGAAGTTAAGGCCAATTAAAACACTCTGCTCGTAATGAATTAGATCTGGGACACAGAGGAAACTCCAGTGGTGGTACACCTCCGACTCCCCGAAGTAGAAATCACAGCATCCACTAAGCAGGTTTCTACTGGAATCGTAGTCTGATCTCATTAAGGCCGTTGTTCGATATCCATTCCCATCTCATTTTGGGACAAGGTGTACCCCTATCAGGAGAATACCCGCTTGTGAAGAATTTGCTCCAAATCCCCACAGTATCAATTACGCTGAGACAAAGATAATTAAAACTGAATTTTAAAAATACCCTAAAGAATTTTATCGCAGTCCATGGTCTGAAATAGATGCCCCTGTGGTTTAACAGGTCAGAATTATAGAACTTTATTATTAGTAGTAGTAGTAGTAGTAGTACAACTATTACAACAACTACTACTGATTTTTGCAACTAACCCTTCCCCAGTTATGCCTGCTTCAGTTTAGACCCTTAATGTGTTCTACAGACTCTACTACTGAAGACAGGGATGTGGAAAGAGAGACTGAAAGTGGATGCTTTAAACAATTCTGACCGTTTGGATCTCTTATGTCAGGAAGCAAAAGCCCTGCTCTGCTATCTGAAATCATACATAGAATGGAGACGGGTTGTGTTTCTCACTGGCCTCCCTCAAGATGTGTACATGCTCAGAGAACCATCAGTGAAACCTTCTAAATGCAAAATTTCTCCCTTTCTCACAATACAAGAACTCGTGGGCACTCCATGAAATTGCTGAGCAGTCGGGTTAGAACAGATAAAAGGAAATACTTCTTCACCCAAAGAGTGATTAACATATGGAATTCACTGCCACAGGAGGTGGTGGCAGTTACAAGCATGGACAGTTTCAAGAGGGAATTAGATAAACATATGGAGCAGAAGTCCATCAGCGGCTATTAGCCACAGGATATAGATGGGAATTCTCAGTCTGGGGCAGGTGATGCACTCTATTCTTGGTGCTGGAGGGGGCAGCAGTGGGAGGGCTTCTGGTGTCCTGGCCCCACTGCTGGACCTCCTGATAGCACGTGGTATTTTTGGCCGCTGTGTGACAGAGTGTTGGACTAGATGGGCCATTGGCCTGATTCAACATTGGCTTCTCTTATGTTCTTATGTTCAAACATTTTGTATGTATGCCTCGTATATGTGGGCAGGACACTGCTTTTGGCAGCATTTCCAATCAAGTGTGTAAAGAGTGTAAAGTCAGGGATCACAGCAGCTGCTCAGTGGTATGGGATGACATCTGAAGGGTGGACTAACTGATGTCACCACCAGTCCCCTGAATATATATACTCTGTGGGTGCGGTCAGACAGCATGCTGGGAGTGGTTTAAATTGCTCCGGTCTTGATGCGTTGTTTTTTTTAACCCAGAGAATCGTGATCACACTCACCTCTTTGTTCCGGATTGCTGCTCAGCCACATCGCTCCCCACCATCCATGCATGGGAGCGTGCATCGGTGTTTTTTTTTTGGGGGGGGGGGTCCCCTCTCAGCTTGAGCATGGACACAGGCGGCCATCTGTAGAACTAAAATTTCTACACGTGCGCAGAACAGCAATTTCCATACTTCCCTTTAAACTTTAAATGAACACGTCCCTTAAACTTTTACCATGAAACTGGCCTCCGTGAGATCCCAAACTCGTCTAAATGATAAAATGAGTCACCATCTAAACTTTGGTTTTATTAACTTAGGAGTGGAGCTCCGCCTATGCGCACACCGCCAATTCATGAAAAAAAAATGGTGGACAAAAAGGAAGCCTTGGGCTTCCGCAGCAGATTTCCAGAGGGGAAGGGGTTGAAGCACCCGGAAGTGGCTCAACACCACAGGAGTGATCAGACATCAGAAAAGTGCAGCTAGAACCAGAGAATCAGGACAACACCACTTGGGGACCTGGTATCAAAATATTCCGGTTTAAAGGGGGTTTGATCCGGAAAGCGATGGCTGGGGATGGTGCACAGATGTTGGGTGTGTGGACGTGCACACAAAATCCGTTACTGAAGTGTGCTGAAAGTGGTTCAAACAGCGCTGAAAGCGCCCTATAAGTCCTTTTCAATACTTGTACAGGGTTAGGGTTAAAATAGCATGCAAGTCAACAAATAGGAGTTGTGGCTCACTGGTAGTGCTTTGCATACGTCCTACATTCAATCCCAGGGCTCTTTTTGAAGCAGGAACTCCTTTGCATATTAGGTGACACACCCCTAATGTAGCCAATCCTCCAAGAGCTTACAGTAGTCCCTGTAAGAAGAGCTCTGTAAGCTCTTAGAGGATTGGCTACATTAGGGGCATGTCGCCTAATATGCAAAGGAGTTCCTGCTACAAAAAGAACCCTGTTCAATCCACATTATTTTCAGTTAAAGGGACTGTGCAGGTGATATGAAAGAACTCCTATATGAGGCCCCAGAGAGCCGCTGCCAGTCAGAGTGGTCAATACTGACCATGATAGCCAAGTAGCCTGACTCAAATGGCAGCTTTGTTTGTTCATGCGTTTTCAAATAAAGTTGACATGCAGGTAGTGCATTATCTGTCAGACTAGGAAACTTATGTTCTACTATAAAATCAGCAATTGTTGCCTGTGGAACCCTCACACACACACACCAATTCAACCTGGCTTTTGTCTCTGATCTCCTGGATTTCTAGATACCCCACCCTGACTATCATGGTTCATGATATGTCCCCCACTGCTCCAGCCAAGGAGCCAGTTTTTGTTTTGGAGATCAGCAGTTGCTAATCCCCTCTGTTTATGAGGAAAAGAAGGCATCTGGACTGTGCAGGGTTTACTTCTGAATTAACCAAGCTTTGTGACAGAACAGAATGCAGAGTACAGAAAGCCTCTTCAAAGATTTATGTGACCCGAGACCACACAGTCTCCTACGGCTGCTCCGTTCCCACTCTACAACCCTGCGCACAAGCAGGGGGGGATTAAGAGTGCTGTATAATATTTGGTAAATAAATCACAAGCCAGCGTTTCCTGCTTTTACAGAAACATCCTCTGAGTTTCGGGAAAGCCAAGCTATTTTCTCCTTTTATATTGGACAGTCTTGTCATCTTTGGTGACTTATTTAAACTAAAGCTTGTCTTATGTGTATATCACTGCTGGGGCCTACACGTTTATAGATTAGCGCTCAGAGGAGGCATTTACCATATGGAAGATTTAAAACTTTTACCTTCTCTAGGAGAGATGCAGTAAAAAAAATAATAATTTCCATTATTATTTTTTCTGAACATCAATCACAGGGCAACAGTCCCCAGAGATTTTGTTTGTTTTGTGCCGTCAAACCACAGCTGACTTATGGTGACCCCATAAGGTTTCCAAGACAAGAGACATCTAGAGGCGGTTTGCTGTTGCCTGCCTCCCCATCACAATCTTTTGTAGGATATCTTAACCCTGAGTCCCAATGAGAACATAAATAAACAAGGATGTGTCGTCAAACAAGGACAGTGACAATTTCCAACATTCAATAATATCAGAAATATTATGATTCTACCACCCTGCCACCTGGTTTCGTTTCCCTGGGCAGCAAAAGTAGCAGCAAGGACAGAAAGTGACTCGGCAAATGTGCCTGACAGGGGTATCATCCAACCAGAAGGCTTGACAGCATTCTCCAAACATGATTTTTTTTTTTTTTTGCCATTGGTATCTCTGTGCTCACCATTTCTAGTAAAGGTAAAGCTTTCCCTTGCTCGAAAACCAGTCAAATCCGACTCTTGGGGTGTGGTGCTCATCTCCGTTTCCAAGCCGAAGAGCCAGCACTGTCCGAAGACATTTCCGTAGTCATGTGGCCAGTGTGACTAGATGCATGGAACGCTGTTACCTTCCCACCAAAGTGGTACCTATTTATCTACTTGTAATTTCTTGCTTTCAAACTACTGCCTGCTAATGAATGCACCATCTCAACAGCTCCAGGAGAGATTTATGATTCTAGATTATCATAGTTCCTACTTGCATGAGCTATTGTTTTATGTGGGATTGTGCTGTGAAGTAGAAGCAACACTTCGTTTGTACTCGCTGGCAGGCAGAATTGAAGATGAAGTAACCACATGCACATATGGAATAGGACAAGGCACAGAAAAAAAAGTCTGCTTGAGAAAGACCTTCAATCAGAGGCTCTGAGACATCTCAATATCACATAGGCTGAGAGCTGGAAGGGATAAGTGATCTAGACCAACTCTGTGCTCAGTGAAAGAAATCCAAAGCCAAATAACTGTAACTTTATTTAAAGAGGAGCTGTGGAAGAAATTGTTTAAGAATAAAGACTGGGAACCTATTCTTTTTAAGATGAGAGCTGAACTAGGTGATACTTGTGTGCACAAGTCTGTCAATTTGTACGTAAAGGGACAAGTTATTTTTTAAAAAAAATAGAGTTACATGGATAAGGAAAGCTAACACTGCCCCCTCCTAAGCCGTACATACGTGCTTGAAGCAATTTTTTCTTCCAGTCAGGCTGCGATCACACACACTAAATAATCCACTTTCAATGCACTTTCCAACAGGATTTGACTGTGTGAACTGGAAAAATCCGATTTGAAAGTGCACTGAAAGTGGATTACTTAATATGTGTGATCACAGCTTCGGACTCCAATTCCATAAATGCACTGGAATGAGGTATGAGAAGAGGCAGGGTTTACCTCTCCTTGCCTGCTTCCCCACCCCTTACTAAAGATGTCACAAACTAAGTATCTTACATGCCGATTCATGCTTTCCTGTGTCCTTGTGTGAAAGAAATATTCATGCTCTATAAAATGGGGGTCACTATTTTCCCAAACTTTGACATAGAGATCCCATGGGCAAGAGACATTATCCAGGACAATTTCATCCAAACTGGGTAGAAACCAAGTCACAGGCAGAAATGCATTTAAAACAAGAAAGATAATAAAAAAGCAATTACTTCAACCAGGTGTATGAGGAAGCAAATATAATATGTTAAATAAGGAAATGGATCCATAAACCCACATAAAATTTCTCTACACATCCTAAAAAGTGGCCAGTTTGCAAAGATGGATCACACATGCACAGGTCATCAGGTTAAGGACTAGACTGAGAGAACGCAACTGGCCATTTTGCTACTGGCAAGAGAAAATGGGAAATTTAGTGGGCGTTGTAATGGTTTACTTGGATGTCATTCCCTGCCAATTTGAACACCAGCTATGAAATTAGACTGGAGTCTCAGTACATACTGATGATACTGCCTCTATTCCATTTAGCAAGCTCTCTTGTAGGTACTGTGACAGAATTCATTCCAACCAGCATTCTAGTCCAAGCATATTTGGACTGAACTGCCTAATTTCCTTACTTTTCTGTAAACTCCTGTGTTTTTTACTTGCATTTTACACATAGAATGTAATAGCACATCTCCCCACTACAGCAATGCTTTGGGCCCAGAAGCAAAACTGCCTTTGAGTGTTTTCAGGGCTCTTTTGGTAGCAGGAACTCCTTTGCATATTTGGTGACACACCCGTAATGTAGCCAATCCTCCAAGAGCTTACAGAGCTCTTCTTACAGGGGCTACTGTAAGCTCTTGGAGGATTGGCTACATTAGGGGTGTGTCGCCTAATATGCAAAGGAGTTCCTGCTACAAAAAGAGCCCTGAGTGTTTTATTCTTTGCTTACCAATCAAAATGGGTAGCTGTGGCCGTGGTCAGATGTGCTTTTAGATCTAACCCAGCTGTAAATGCCTGATGGATCTAAAGGACGCAATCAGACAGCAACATCTGGGAAAGGTCCCGCAGCTGTCAGCATCCTGTGCTGCCCCTGTCACAGAAGTGGAGTTAAAAGATTCCCGGGAAAGTCCGGTCCTAATCCTTGCAGATGGGCCACCGACGGACTTTCCCCTGTCTGATTGCTCATGCACACATTCAAGCTGTCAGGATGGTCTGCTCATTCCATCCCGACTCAGTGCCATTTTTTTTCCCTTGCATAGTAGTATGCACAAAACTGCATACTCCAAGGGGAATCCTCCATGCGAAGGTGCAATTCCTTGTTTGTGTGCATGGGAAACAAAAGGCAAAAAAAAAAACCAGACTTGCCCTCACATGCTGTCTGATCACACAGTGATGGGCTGAGCCCGTAGCTACCAAGGATGTATGCTAGCGCAACGCCATGTCAATTTCCACCAGGGGAAATAGGCTCACTCCCTCTCTGCACCAAATGGCACATCTGACTGCAGCCTGTCTTAGTGTGCCTGTAGCAGCATAAAAGAGCAAGAGTCCAGTAGTGCCTTAAAGATTAACAAAATTTGTGGCAGGGCAGGAGCTTTCATGAGTCGCTGCTCACTTCTTTTCTAGCTGTATCTGAAGAAGTGAGCAGTGACTCACAAAAGCTCATACCCTGCCACAAATTCTATCAGTCCTGAAGTGCTTCTGGACTCTTGTCCTTTGCTTACAGTTACTGTATGTGAAGAATAGCTGAGAGATTTCAGTGCTTACCAGGGAACAATTTTACTTATTTGCAGGCATTCTCTGGAAGCATGCAGGGCAGAACCCCATGCCTGTGTGATGTAATCATCAAGCTATTTGGATGAGTCTGTTCGATGTCAATGTATCCTTTAGTCTAGATCAGGCTACTGTCCTATAAATAATGCAGAGACCAGTACTGATTTCCCACAAGCTGCTGCGCCGCGCTCGTTCTTCCCTTTGCCCCGATCGTACATGTCAACTTCACACCAGCTGCTGTGCGGCCATATTTTGTCCCGCGGCTTTGCCCAATTTCCCCCGCATCTACTCGATTCTCAAAAAACAGGATTGAGTAGACATGGGGGAAATTGGGCAAAGCTGTGGTGCAAAATGTGGCTGTGCAGCAGCTTGTGTGAAATTGACATGTACAATCGGGGCAAAGGGAAGAGCGAGTGCAGAGCAGCAGCTTGTGGGAAATCGGTCCAGCTCTTTCCTGAAACAAATATGACTGGCACTCCAAGGTGCCATTCTGCCATTGTAACAAGATGTTTGGCAGAGGATGGAAGGGAGATTTCTGCCAATACCCCTATCCTGCCAATACCCTTAACTTTGTCCCCTACGCTATTCTTGGGGGGGTCCACTGACTTCCATTCATGGAAAAGCATTTCTGTTGGTGCAGGAAGAAAGGGTGATTTCTGCCAGTTCTCCCTTCTCACAAAGCCACTCACTTAGTTCCTCACACTGCTTCTGGGAGTCCAGTGACCCAGAGAAGCACAATTTCAGGGAACATAGAGGGCTGTAGGGGAAATGGGGAAGCTGCCTTCTTTTTGCAACCCTCTACGCAGCTGTCTTAGGCTCAGTGGTGAAGCATCTGCAGTGCACAGAAGTTCCCAGCTTCAGTCCCCAGCATCTCTAGTTTAAAAGGATCAGGTAGGAAATGGTGTGAAAAACCTCAGCCTGAGACCTAGAGAGATGCTGCCTCCCTGAGTAGACAATACCGACCTTGATAGATCAATGGGTTGATTCAATCTAAGGCAGCTTCCTGTGCTCATGTATCATTTTGGTGCCAACCCAGCCACAATTCCTACTGTGGCCAGCCAGCTTCAATCAATGCAAGAGTGTGAGAGTGCACGCAGTGGCTAGAAAGGTGACTGAGGTCAAGCTTTACTCTTGGTCCAAGTATGAATATTTCTTGTGTGGACATAAGTTTCAGTCAGTGTCTTCCCCAAGTAAAAGCAGTATCTAAAGCAACTGCAGCAGAGTTACAGAGAAGGAAGGGTCCTTCCCAATCAGGCTGAGTAGGTCAACCATTCTGTGAACTCCTTGGGAAGCCATTTGGCTGAGAGCTGTTATGCAGGCAGGAGATTTACATGCACATATTTGAAAATAAACACTATTTTATTCTAAGGAGTCTTTACCTTCCGTAGGGCATCCTCAGGAATGCATTCCCAACTCATACAGAACGTCACTATGAAGCCTCACACATATCCCCAAGCCCTCTGTTCTCCTGCAGACATGCAAGGGTCTCTTGCCGAAGCAGTCCACCAAGAAAAGCTTGTGAAAAGGGAAAAAGCTTGCAATCACAAATACAGTACTTTCTGCCTGAGTTTTTGGGAAAGGCATTAAACCAAGTGGTTATTCATACTAGATTCGATCGAAAGGTGCTGTTCTGCCAGCACAACAGGCACCCATACTAGTGGAGCAGCGTTTACCCTGGGAGAGGGAGAAGGCTGATTTTTTGCTGATTCCACCTCCAATTGCAGGCCCCTGTGCTGTTCACTGGGGTCCTCCGGAGCAGACTGGGGAGAGGAATCAAAGGGCTGCAGCAGGGGTGGAAGGGGGAAAGCCCCGTTTTATGAGGTTTGCTCCACCCACAATATTTTGAATTAAGCCTACCATGCCCAATGGCAGATTCAGGCCCATAGCTGCAGTGGGGCATCTTGGGGCCAGGCCCCCTGACTTAGTGCTAAGCCCCCCCAACTCCCCATCCAGCCGAGGCGCTCCCTTGGGGTGGGGGTGGGGGTGTGGAGGTGTGTGGGGGGGTGCCCCCTGACTTATTTAAAGGCCCCTGCAAATTTAAAAAATCCTGGCTACAGGCCTGGGCAGATTGCTTCATTCCAGCTCTATCAACATTGAATAGCTTTACTGCCATCTCTCAGCACTGCAATACAGCAATATTTGCCCCCCCCAGCAGTAGCTGTTGCTTTTTCCAGCTAGTGAGCTTGATCCATAGGGAAATGACACCATGATAGTTTATGTTCTACTATCATCTTTGCACGCTTCCCTTCCCCCCCAGTAAAGAGCTCCTAGTTAACCACAGAAGCCTCTTAGACTGTGTTGGCTGTTCTGAACACTCACTGGATAACTTGCCCAGTGACAGCAAATGAAGACGGTGAGTAAAGGACTTCCCATCCACTCCAAATACAGAGCATATTTAGAGGACAGTTTTGAATGCAGGCTCAAGTGGCATCATAGCTGGGATGCGGGCCAGCATATCTAATCGGCAAGTGTACTTCCAGCAGGATGATATTATGTCAACAAATACATTAGAATCCAAAGGAGAACTCAGCTGCAGTCTCCTTGAATTTGCCAGTGAACAGTGAAGGGCAAAGGATTCCCAAGAATTTCTTGGTAGGGAAGGTTGGCTCCGTTTCAGTTAGAAATTGCTTACTTTTGTGGAAATAATGACAGGTACAAGGATATTTACTACTCTGTATTAGATTCTAATAAATACATTTTATTACTGCACCTTTATTCTGAGAACTGTTAGGTGGGTCTGTAACTGGTTGACAGCTCACACCCAAAGAGTGCTTGTGAATGGTGCCTCATCCTCTTGGAGAGGAGTGACAAGCAGAGTGCCTCAAGGATCTGTCCTGGGACCCGTTTTATTCACCATCTTTATAAATGATTTGGATGAAGGAACAGAAGGAATGCTTATTAAATTTGCAGGTGATACTAAATTGGGAGGGGTAGCAAATATGGTGGAAGACAGAGTCAGAATGCAGGATAATCACGACAGGCTGGAAAACTGGGCTAAAACAAATAAAATGAATTCCAGTGGGGATAAATGTAAAGTTCTGCATTCAGGTAGGAAAAATTAAATGCATAATTATAGGATGGGGGAGAATTGTCTTGGCAGTAGTATGTGTGAAGAGGATCTAGGGGTCTTAGCAGACCATACACTGAACATGAGTCAGCAGTGTAATGCAGTTGCTAAAAAGGCAAATTCCATTTTGGGCTATATCAACAGAAGTATAGTGTCCAGGTCACGCAAAGTGATGGTATCGCTTTACTCTGCTCTGGTTAGACTTCACCTAGAGTATTGTGTTCAGTTTTGAGCACCACGATTTAAGAAGGATATATAGACAAACTGGAACATGTCCGGAGGAGAAGGAGATTGGATTTATGCCCCACCCTTCATTCGGAGTCTCAGAGCGGCTTACAAACTCCTTTCCCTTCCCCTCCCAACAACAGACACCCTGTGAGGTAGGTGGGGCTGAGAGAGCCCTGAGAAGACTGCTCTTTCAAGGACAGTTCTGACAGAACAATGGCTTGCCCAAGGTCATCCAACAGCTGCAAGTGGAGGAATAGGGAATCAAACCCAGTTCCCCCAGATTAGAGTCCATGCATTTAACCACTACACCAAACTGGCTCCCATGAAGATGGTGAGGGTTTGATTTGATTGATTTGATTATTAAATTTCTACCCCACCTTCCCAGCCATGGAGACCAAGTCCTACAAGGAAAGATTGAAGGAGCTGGGTATGTTTAACCTGGAGATGAGATGACTGAGAGGTAATATGATAACCATCTTCAAGTACCTGAAGGGCTGTCATATAGAGGATGGTACAGAGTTGTTTTCTGTTGCCCCAGAAGGTCAGACCAGGACCAACGGGTTGAAATTAAATCAGAAAAGTTTTTGGTTAAACATTAGGAAGAACTTCCTGGCAGAGCGGTTCCTCAGTGGAACAGGTTTCCTCGGGAGGTAGTAGACTCTCCTTTGGAGGTTTTCAAACAGAGGCTAGACGGCCATCTGAGAGCAACACTGATTCTGTGAACTTAGGCAGATCATGAGAGGGAGGGCAGGAAGAGTTGCATCAGTGCCTAGTTCTTGTGGTCCTTTCTTACATGCCCAGGGAAATGCTGATTGCCACTTTGGCTGGAGATCCTGGAGGTTTTTTTGTCATCTTCTGGGCATGGAACAGCCCAGGTCACTGGAGATGGGTGTGTGTGTGTGTGTTTGGAACAGATAACCCTGGAGATCCCTTCCAAATCTATGATTCTAACCCAAGAACTGAAAACAGCCTCTGCTAGCAACTAGGAAACAAGAACAAGGAATGTTGAGAGAACAGCCAACTGGGAGAAAATATTGAAGACTTGAAATGACTACTGATGAAGGCTAAAGCAAAAAGTGCCAAGTCGAACTTACAGTTGAACATTAAGAAGACAAAAGTAATGTTTACTGGGGAGTTAAACAATTTTAAGGCTGACAATGAAGAAATCGTTCAAGATTTTCTATTCCTCAGATCTATCATCAACCAAAAAGGAGAATGCGACCAAGAAATCAGGAGATTGAGACTGGCCATGAAGAAGCTAGGAAAGACCCTTAAGTTTAAGTATGTGCCACTAGCCACAAAGATCAAGATAATTCGTATCACAGTGTTTCCCATTACTATATATGGGTTTGAAAGTTGGACAATGAAGATTTCTAGATCAAATCAAGCCTGAACCCTCCCTAGAAGCTAAAATGACTCAACTAAGGCTGTCATACTTTGGTCACATTATGAGAAGACAAGAGTCACCGGGAAAGACAATAATGCGAGGAAAAGTTGAAGACAGCAGGAAGAAAAGGAAGACCCAGCATGAGATGGATTTACTCAATAATAATAAAAAAGCCACGGCCTTCAGTGATAGGACATTTTGGATGTCATTAATTCATAAAGTCACCAAAAGTCAGCAATGACTTGACGGCACTTAACACACACACACATGTGATAGGGACTGTCTTCCATTGATAACCAAGCCTCTTCTCACCCCTAGTCCTGTTATCTTTATCCAGCATCGTCCCTCTTTCTCTCTGTTATATAATGGGATATTCAAGCTGGCCTTTATCTGTACCACTCTCGTAATGCAAGCAAGATGAAAAAATATTTCCTTGCTGAAGTACACTAGACAAATATAACTTATTTTTGAGCCAAAGAAAAGGGGGGAACGTGGTAACTGCAGAATACTGCAAATGTGACATGCGGGTAGTTAACAGGCTCTTGGCATATAAAGTTTACATGCGGTGAGGTTCAGGAGTAAGCCTTATGTCTGCTACCCAGGAGTGGACTCGTACGTGAAACATCCCTGATCCTGGAACAAGCTAAGCTGAGTGGTCCGTGAAGCGCTACCATTGCCCATGAAGGGTCTGAGCCAAGGAGCACTGGCAAAATGGTTTGAGCTTGACTTGCTTTCCAGCAGATAGTGGCCCACTGGGAAATTTCCCTGTAAGATAAATGGCTGTTCTGCCTTTGCTAATACCTCATTACCTTGCTATTACCTCATATAAATCACATTCACATCTATAACATGATACAGCTGGGGGGGAGTGGACAAATCAAAGGGGTGGAAGTGTTCAAACATCTAGCTATGGAGAGGACCAGGCATGCGCCCAAAATGTGCAGAGTCTACATCCTAGGGTCCCTTGTTAAGTGAACTATTCTGATACCATTACAACAACTTTCATCCAAGCCCAAGCTCAGAGTGGTCTTTGCGATGGCAAGCGGCATTAAGTGATTAACTTTTGTGTTCACCTTTAGCCCTCAGGATTTTGTGTAAATTATGTGAAGTATACGGACAGGGAGGGAAGGTACAACGGATGCAGGATGGCTGTGCCTTCCATTCCACTCCCTTCAAGCCCTGTTCATGAGTTTCAGTGAACACACCATCTGTACACAGTAACACACTTCTTTCTTTATACATGTATCGAGTAATTCTCAAGTTACATTCAACAGATGTATGCTGAACATCTGATTGAAACTGTATATTGATCCAGGTACTGGTCTCCAGTTTCATATGCAAAGTTAGAATGCATTGGCTGCTTTGTTTTTTGTTTGTGTGTTTTTACAAACAGACATACTCAAGTATATGCAGGGTGTACGTGCATTCATTGTAAAATGGGAACAGGGCTTTAGAGTCGTGGATGTTACTGGAAGAGACAAGGGCTGACGGTATGGTATCTTGCTTTTGCGTATTAGACTTCTGCATAAAATAAAGGTTTTTGAACCTCAAAGGCAAACTGATCTAAATTGCCAGCTCGGCACTGCACAAGCTGATTGATCAAGCACATAGCAGGACACAGTACATGACTAACTTGTTATGTTAAGCTTGGTGAATCACATATTTATAATAGGTCTGCATGTAGTACAAGATTTTCCAACTGGAATTAACAGGGAAAATATTTTTCAATTACCATCCTGTAGAAATTATTTTACTGATTAATTTTATTGAATATTCCTTTTCTACAGAAATGTGAAACAGAACATTAAAATTAATTAAGAAGCAGTGTTAGTAGCAATGGCAGAACGATTACTGTTTTAATTATCTGCCTGCTGTCCTTGCATTGTTCATATACTGTAGTATTTAAAAGGTAAAGGTAAAGGTTTCCCTTGCTCAAAAGCCAGTCGAATTCAACTCCAAGGGGCAGTGCTCATCTCTGTTTCCAAGCTGAAGAGCCAGCGCTGTCCAAAGACGTCTCCGTGGTCATGTGGCCGGCATGACTAAACGCCGAGGCGCACGGAACGCTGTTACCTTCCCACAGAAGCAGTACCTATTTATCTACTTGCAATTTCTTGCTTTCGAACTGCTAGGTTGGCAGGAGCTGGGGCCAGAGATGGGAGTTCACTACGTCACGTGGCACTCGGGTCTTGAACTGCCAAACTACAGACCTTCCGGTCTGCAGCTTCAGCATCTTAACCTCTCAGCCACTGCCTCCTTATTTCCTTATACGTAACAGGCATTGACTGGCACTCATCCTGTGATGATAAAATTTATGATGGAGGTGGCCAAAAGGGTGATTTTTGTCCCCTTCTCCATCACCACCACAGCCTCCCAATCTGTGGCTAATACACCATGTTGGTCCTGCAACTCTGAGAATAAATTTTCTCAGGGCTGGAAAGTACTGAAAGGAATGCAGAGCCAGTTTGATGTAATGGTTAGGAGCACAGACTCTAATCTGGGAGAACTGGGTCTGATTCCCCACTTCTCCACATGCAGCTGCTGGGGTGACCTTGGGTAAGTTACAAGTTCTTTCAGAGTTTTCTCTCATGAGCAGTTCTTTCAGAGCTCTCTCAGCCCCACTTACCTCACAGGGTGTCTGTTGCGGGGAGAGGAAGGAAAAGGGGATTGTAAGCCTCTCTGAGACTCCTTTGGGTAGTGAAGGGTGGGGTGTGAATCTAATCTCCTCCTCCTCCTCCTCCTCTTCCAAAAAGATCCATGGTCATCAGTACTTTCTGCTGATGGATTTTGGGTTCCAATCCAGAACATACATTCACTAGGCATGAACAGCAGAAAGCAAGACTGTCTGGGAAACAGAGTATAGCAAAGCACATATGACACTTCTGATATTCTGGAGCAGATTCTGGTGTTCACAATTGCCAGCAAGAGATAAGACATATTTTTTGATAAACCATCACAATGTGACTGAGGATGAGAGGACAAACCTCTTCTGGCTAAATGTAGCAAGCTGCACAGAGGTCCTATGGCACCCAGCATGAGCCGATGCTATCATCAGGCTGCATAGTCCATTCTATGGATGGACTTTTACCCTATCCCACAGAACAATATTTTGGCGACATAATAACCATTGGAGGTATATTATGCAGAAAGAGAGGGTCAGAGAGAGCATCCTCTCCAATGCCACACAGATACCTTGATTTCTGAAAGGAAATCCAATCCTAAATTCTCCAGATCTTAGCCTGACCTCTACATGCTATCTAGTTAGCTTCTCAGGGAAGCCTAGTTCCAGGGACAACTGCCAGGCTGGAACAGGATGTGAGTCCAGATTATTGGGCAGTTTCCAGATCAGCTGCCTCCTAGTGCTAAGTGATGGTGAGCTCCCTAGTGTTTGGTTCATTCAGAGATGCCCTCGCCTAAAAAGAACCTTGAGCCAGCCCTGGAAACAGCAACCTACCCGCAGTACCTCATCATCACTGCCCTTCCGATCCTTTCCAGATGTCCATTTCCAGGAGCATAATCTAGAATGCTCGAGCACGAGTGAATGAAAAGCAACGGTTCAATTTATTTGTCCTCAGCTATACGATTTTCACGATGAGGTTATCATGTTGCAGGGAAACTGGTAAATGTGCAGATGGCTAAGCCACCTCATAGGAAGGGACACCAGCACCCATTTCTGGTAACCAGATCAGGACATTCTACTAATGACTAGGGGTGTGCAGGAAATCCCCCCCCCAGATTCGGGTATAATAAAGCTGGATTTTTTGGGGGGGGGGATTCCTGAATATATCTGAAAACCAATACTGGTATTCTATTGGTACCTGAAAATTTTCAGTATTTCCAAGAATTTTCGGCTCCATTATACACTATGGCGCCATTGTAAGTAAAGGTAAAGGTTCCCTTGCTCGAAAGCCAGTCGAATCCGACTCTAGGGTTGCGGTGCTCATCTCCGTTTCAAAGCCGAAGAGCCAGCGCTGTCCAAAGACATTTCCGTGGTCATGTGGCCGGCATGACTAAACACCAAGGTGCACGGAACGCTGTTACCTTCCCACCGAAGTGGTACCTATTTATCTACTTGCAATTTCTTGCTTTCGAACTGCTAGGTTGGCAGGAATGGGGCCACTGTAGTCAATGGCAAAAATCTTCTAACAAGTATTCAGGGGGCTGGGGGAAGGGGTTTGAGGTAGAGGCACCAAGTCTGTACTGTAGCTGCTGGAGCCTCTCCCCAAAAGAGCCACCATGTTTGGAAAAGATTGGACCAGGGGGCCAATCCTAGGGGCATCCAAAGAGGGTGCCCCCAATCCTCCATTGTTTCTTATGGGGATGGGGAAAAGGCAGGAGCAGTGTCTCCCAGAGAAAGCCAAAAAAACCACCAATTTTTTTTGTGGGGTCGGCATCCAGTATTTGGCAGCCGAATCAGCTTAGGGAATCTGATTTGGTATGCCAAATACCTGAAAAATGCCAAAAAAAATGGGGGGGGGTTGGTTCAGCTTTACCAAATGCACACCCCTACTAATTACCTATAAAATACACTTTGATTATCTTCAGCTTTTCCCATTAGGAAGTAATTGGGCTTCATATATATGTTCCAAAGAGAGAGAGAAAGATAATATGTGATAATACAGAAGTCACACATATTTCCATACATATTCCAATCTAATGATTATAGGGGACAAGAGGCATGTTTTAAAGGCAAAGACTGATCTTACCTTTTCAGAAACCATTTGCTTCCTTGAATTCTGCAGGAGAACAGTACCATTTTGTACATTTCATGGGGTCACAATCATCATGACACTTCTTGTCGGCATCACAAATGTGATCATCGTAGCAAAGGAAACCAAAAGGGGGAGGGAAAAAAACCCTGGTATTTCAAATTCAGCTGATGTAAAAGGTAGGAAATGAAAGACACCTTGTTATCAAGCTAAGCTGATAAAAAAAAGATAATCAGATCTTGCTTATTGTCAAAACCCAACAGCTGCTCAGTCAGGATAAATTTGTTTACCCTTCAGGTCCAAGACCATGACACAGCTTAGATCTGTTTGAGGGATTTGATGACTGTTCATTGTTGGGAAGAAAAATGGCATGCTAAATATACTACTGGTGTTATTATTCCACTGACTGCTCTGTCTTCCTTCTGCATACCTCTGTGAGCACAAGCTGCTCTGAACCTTTTGGTCCAAGTGCCGAAAAAAATACTTTACCTGTAACAATGCTGGTGTGCCAACAAACAACATGGCGGGGGAGAATGAGGGTTGTACTTGGTGGCCCCCATGGCAATGCCACCATCTCAGGGATTCACTTTGGACTTGGCTGGTGGCTGTGCAGCGTAAGTTATGCCTGTAGCCTTTTCCCACACTACAAGGCCTACTGATGTTACTGGTGTCTCAGCTGCTTGGGAGTGCCAAGCAAAATTCTCTGCTATGCCACTGTCAGCACATGTGGTGAGCATTCCCTACCACTGCCTTAGATAGTCAAGCCATGGAGGATTCTGGGGCAGGCTTGCTCCTGGATGGCCACACAAAGATATGAAGATAAAGCATGCTAGTGAAGTTTTGTTTCTCATAATATTAATGATTTTGGTGGTATTGTTAAATTATAAGATTCTTTCTTCAATAAAACAAAATGCATTAAAAAAACGCAAGGTCATGAAGTTGACCTTTGAAACTGAAGTATGCATAATAAAGTTGAAATGCCATCAAAATTTGTTCAAGTGAAATTCAACAGAAAAGCTGTTTCCTCTAAGGACAGATTCCTCTAGCTCCATCATCATCATCACCATCATTATTATTATGTGATCCTCAACATATACTTCCTGAGATGGATGAAGCAGAAAACAATCAAAGATCCCTAAAACAAAATCAGTGTAAGTAGAAAAAAAAATCTTATGAGTTAACAGTGAAAGATACAAACATATGCATGCTGGAAAATGCTCTGTGCCTCAGATCACAGAGATCCACTACAAGTCAAGAGTAAGAGCAGGAAAATGCTCTCTGGGTAAGACCAGGGTGAGAACCTACAGGTCAGAGTAGACAGTCATTGGCTAGAATGACCCAGCAAATTCATGTGTCCCTGTACAGCTCCACCTACGAGGTTCTATCTTTGTTCTCTTCCTGTTCCACAATTGGCCTCTCTGCTTTACCCCTAACTCACTATCACCATTCAGGCTCTGGCCAACTCACCAGGTTAGACTTGGGGTTGGCTGTCCCTGTTCAGTTATACGGGCTTAGACATGGACTTACTCTGTTGGCTCCAGCCATGCCACTGCAGAAGAGAAGTTTCACTTAAGGTAGTTCTGTTTGTGCAAAAGTTCTGTAAGATCAAGCACTGATTTTATTTCATTTCCAGCTGGCATTGCTGTGTGCAAAAAAACCAAAAGGCTATGTGATGCAGTCATTACAGACCCATTTGGAAGTGTGATATGATTTGATCAAATCAGGTCATTGCTGGGTGAGGAATGCTGCTGAAATATAGTTTGCACTATACCTTCCACAAGCGGAAATGCAAGATAGGATATGGAAAAATTAACTTCATGCAAAAGCTAAACTTGTGAAGACCTTGTGTTTCTGCTTATACAAGAGCTCTTGCATGAACAGAAATGTTCTGTGAGATCCAACCCAGTATTTTTTCAAATAAGACACTGGAACCACCCCCCAACCAGCTCTTAACAGAAATCACTATTTGATTATGACTACGCTCCACAGGAAATGGCTTCAACCATTTTTACTTTTCTCATCTAAATTCTATAGATCTAACAGGTCTCCTTTTATAGCACAAAGCTCTAGAGGAAAAGAAATGGGCAAGAACCATTTCGCTGTTGTACAGCTGTCACTCTGCTCCAAAGAACTGTCTCTTCCCTTTTAAGAATGCCAGATCTGTCTCTTATATATCCATAGATGTTACTTGCTGCCACGTGAGTCCACAGAAAAGAGTACTTTCCTGACATCAAATGAAAAGTGAAATGGATAACATTTCTTGCATAAAGGCAAGTGCGGGCATCTGGCAGGGAATACCAATTTCCTCCTTTTAGAGATGCAGCGTTTTAAGCTGCAACAAAGCGGCCTACATACTTCAAAGATGCAACAGATCAAAACGATGCACATTACAAATAGACGTAAAGCAGGAGCAGAACAAGGTTTCCTACTGCATTCGCTTTAATCATAGAGTGAGCCCAAGCCCACACTGTGGAGGTAGAGAGACCTGGGGGGGGGGTGTCAAGAAACTCATACCCATTCTTTCAATTCTGTCTTAGAGCATAATGGTAGATCATACATTCACTTGAGGACCAAAAAATGGGTGCAAGTGAACAAAAGGTATACAAGGGGCTAGATTGGTGGAAGTATAAAAGAACAGAAGGAGGGAACATAGAAGCCTAATACATACAATCCATAGATATGCTCCCTAGTAATTCTTTTTTTGGTAAATACAATTTATTATTGGATATATCACACGTTCAAACATTTTCAATCCACCTACATACCCATTTCTCTAATTTTTCTCCCCCCCCCAAACAAGACTTCCCGCACCGCTCCAACCCCATTAATATCTCTCTTATTCTGTTACAATTATTTCTAAACTTATTTTCTCTATCAAACGGTAACAACAATTCAAAAATCTAATTCTATTTCATTTTCCACTTAATAACTATCAAAACAAACCAAACCACGCTTAATGTCCCAATTTTTCAACAAGTATTTTTTGAAAGTCTTTCCAGTCTTCAAAAAAGTTTCATCTTCTTCGTTGTTTAATTTTTTTCTTGTTAATTTGTCCATTTCTGCTAAAAACAACGTCTTTTTAATCCATTCCCATGTTTCAGGTACTTTATCTTGTTTCCAACATTGAGCAAAAGTCAGTCTTGCTGCTGTAGTCAAGTACCATAATAATGTTCTCTTGGCTACATTTATTTCTTCCATTTTAAGACCTAACAATAACATCTGTGGGTCTTTCTTAAAAGTACAATTCAAAATTTTTTGTATCTCATTGTGGATCTCTGTCCAATACTTTACGGCTTTATCACATGTCCACCACATATGGTAAAAAGACCCCTCATGTTTTTTACATTTCCAACATTTGTTGGACATACTTTCATTTATAATAGCAATTTTTTTAGGCGTCATATACCATCTATACATCATTTTATAACAATTCTCTCCCTAGTAATTCTTGATTTAACGTGGCATGCTTCTAAAATCCACACTGGATTATAGAGTTCTAAATTATGTGGTCTCATTTCAAGAAGGGAAGTGATGGGTTTGTTAGAAACTTTAAGTTCCAAATTCATTGCAGTTCATTGTGCATACAAAGTTTCCACCAGCATTCAGTTCCTTTCAACTCTCAGCATTTCCCCCCTTCTCCCCTCTTGATCTGCTGATGGAAGAGCAAGGACGGGTGATTTCTCTCCTTCCCCCTCCTTGCTTCTTCTCTGTAAGGGTTACTGTCCACAACAAAATCTTTTTGGCAGTCACAGAGAGCAGCTGATGGAAAGGGAGCTTCCACCAGCAGAACACCTGTAGGATAGTTAAGAGTGTCAGACTGGGATTGGGGAGACCCAGGTTCGAATCTCTAGTAAAGGTAAAGGTTCCCTTGCTTGAAAGCCAGTCGAATCCGACTCTAGGGTTGTGGTGCTCATCTCTGTTTCAAAGCCAAAGAGCCAGCGCTGTCCGAAAACGTTTCCGTGGTCATGTGGCCAGCATGACTAAACACCAAGGCGCACGGAACGCTGTTACCTTCCCACTGAAGTGGTACCTATTTATCTACTTGCAATTTCTTGCTTTCGGACTGCTACTCTGCCATTAAACCTCACTAGATGCCCTTGGTTCAGTTACTCCCTTCCCATCTAACCGAACACACAAGGTGGTGACTGGGGTGATAAAATGGAGGAGAATTATGTTGTAAGTGACACTCCCAACTGGGGAGAAAATTAGGGTATAAATATCTAAAGAAATAATTTCAGGTGGGTACTCATATTGGTCTGAAGCAACAGAACAAAGCTGGAGTCATCTAAAGAAGTGTGCATGACCACGAAAACATATACCCAGAATTAAACTTTGTTGATCTTAAAGGTGCCACCAGGCTCAAACTCTGTTCTAAAAAAATGAGATTGCTGCCAAACTGTCCATTACAGAGTGAGTGTGTGTGTTGGTTACATTTTTATTTTCTTCATTTAAGATATTTTTATTCTGCTTCTCAGCCAAATGGCTTCCAAGGCAACTAACTATATTTGCTATATTCATCACCAAATATAAATACACAGAACATAGGTCGAATGTGCTTTTGCATTTTTAAATCAGTTTCGTGCTGCTGTGACGCTGTCTTTCTCTATGCTTGACGGCATCGCAGCAGCACAAAACCAATTTAAAAATGCAAATGCAGATTTGACCATAGTATCCTACTAATAACATTTAACATCCATTAACAATAAATTGGTTGCAGAAGCTGCATTCAGATATTACCAGGAACTATGGCTAAGAAAAACCATGCGTGAACTAGATTTGTGGCTGGCGTAGTACGTTCAGCACAGTCCATGTTCCTCTTCACTCTGTTCTCATGCAAAGAATCACGGTTGAGCATTAGTGCCAGTTACTTGTGGCATACAAATGCAGGCAGACGGGTTAACTAGAGCTGGTTATTTAGAATCCTAGTTGGGGGCGTGGAGAGAGCTAGCTAGCTCTGGTTAGCCAATATGTGCATGTTTCAAGATTTATTTTTACAAATTCACAGCATGTGCACACGAATAGAACAATTGCACACACAATCACATACAGTGTGTTTTACAGTGCTTGCACGTTGATAACATGAAAGGGGGGGGATGCAAATGAAATTTTAAAAAACCTGTAAGCCACAGCCAAGTATGCAGGTTCCAACCCAGAACTACGGAGGAGAGGAAACAGGGTATAGATTAAGTTATGGGACAGTAATGGAACAGAATATGAAAAATGCAACTTCCGTGCACAGCTGGGTTTTCCATTACATGCACTAAGCATTATGCACTGTTGTACCAATGCAGTTATATACTGCTTAACTGGCAGTTTGCTAGAAACTCTGAACATACAGGCTTGGATCCACTACAGAATTTTTGCAAATGTATTTCTGTTAGGGATTTCAGGTAAATACAGAGATAATAAATGCAGCAGAACACTTGTATTGGCTTTTTAACAAGAAACTTTACTTCACTAATAAGGGAAGGGTCACTTGGAAATACTAGAAACAAAACAAAGGATTAACATCCTTTCTGACTATACTAATCTACATGTTGACTCTCTAAAGTCAAAACCACATGTGCTAGCCCCAGGCAGAGTTCGAGACAAAGATCAATAAAATTTCTAAGCCTCCACCCCTGGGACATCTTCTGATCTATTGATTACCCAACTGGAGAAACCCAAACCTAGATAATTATGCATTTTAACACCTTGCTCTGGCGGCAAATATAGGCAGGGTCTGCTATTGGGTCTCTCGTTAAATAGCTAGGATAGCAGCATAGCAGCGTGCATAAACAAACATGCAAATTCTTCCATGACTGCAGGGAGAGAACTTGAAAACTCCAACAATTTCCACCTGTGGAGCACAACTTTCTTTCTCTCCCCCTTCCCACTGCAGCCCAACACACACCCAATGCTCCAAGGTCATATTTTGGCCTTCCATGGAAGCAAGAAATTCTGTGGGCAGAAATCTATACAGAGAAATGCTCCAGTGGATGCTGGTCTAAGTATTCAGGATACCTGGCAGAAGAAGCCTGGCTATTTAAGGCTGCATCCACACATGGAAATACTCTAAGACAAAGCCTGGGATCCCAAGATGTTAGTTTACACATCCAGGGGGTTGTGTGTTTGCACTGGGGATTCACACATTCCTCTTTCTGTAGCACACACACACACAAGGCTGTAAGCAAATAGGAAAATGATCCCCACCATTTGTGCTCTTTCCTGCCACTAGGAAGCTAGAGTTTTGAGGCTCATACCTCCTTTAAAGTTCTCTTCAGCATATCTACTGAACTCGTGGTGGGCGGTAAGGTACACTATGTACCTTACTCCTGATGTAAGGCTTTCCGTGTTTCTTTGAGATTTCAGCCAGGAACAGCAGCTAGCATAGTCTCGCAACTCATCACAGCAGGAGAAACACATTCATGTTACTAAGTTTATCTATGTTCAACTTAAGAGCTTCCTCTATGAGCTGACAAGGACTGGCATTCTTCCTGGTGCAAGCTATCTCCCAAACAAATCTCAATATGTTAGCCAGATCCTTTGCTCAGCATATGAAAGCTGATAACAGAATATTAGAATAAAGCTATTGAGAACATCTTGCAAATGTTCAGCGTTCAGCTTTTGGAACAAAACGATACTAAAGAATTAGCTTTCCACGAGATAATGTAGAATGGTGAGGATGGGAAAGAAGAGATAACTGAAACGTTGGTTTAATTAAGAAGTTAATGTTTTGTTCTTGTTGCATTAAAAAAAAAACCTAGATACCAATATGAATGTTCAGAAAACCAGCTGAATTTGATTGGAGCCAATACCAATCCAGTTAATTTGATCTAGTCTGAAACACAGGCCTCTACAACTTGTCACCCCTCTGTTAGCACAGACCTATCCACCATGAGCTATGGCCTGCCAGCTAGTTGACAGTCGCTTTATTTCCACACTACCAGACAAGGAAAACAGGAGACTGATGGGCCATCACACATAGCTGGCATTCTGCTTATAGGGTAGCAAATGGTGCAGATCTGCTACAAATGATAAAGTAATTGGTGGTTCTAGTAGGCTTTTACTGTGAACGAACTTCAGACAGTTTGAACCAGAAAAACTCTCCCTGCCTTGAAAGATGCAGCTGTTAAGTCCCTAGATTATGGGTCTTTTAAAAAACATTTTTGTGCTACCCTGCTACCCAGTCAGGGTCTGCAATGTGGCAAGCATTAAAAAAACACCTGTTTGAGCAAATAAAATACATTTAAAATGACAAAATAATTTGATTCAAAACAGATAAACAAGCAACCCCAGAAGGAGGGCCAGTAACCATTATTGGGGTTATACCAGACAAAAGAAGAAGAAAGTCTTCATCTGCTAGAGAAAGACACTGATAGAGGGAGATATCCCTGGGGATGCCACATCTGAGAAGATCTTTCCTCAGGTTGCTACCTGTCTAGCTTCAGATGATGGGGAACAACTGAAGCAGGGCCTTAAAAGTGAGTGGATTGTATGGGTAGGTTAATATGGGAGGAGGCAGTCCTTAAGGTATGTTGGTCCCAGGCCTTACAGGGCTTTAAGGGACAATACCAGAAGCTTGAATTGTGCCCAGAAGGAAACTGGAAGCCAGTGTAGATAGAACAAGACTGGATTGGTAAGGTCCTTACAACCTACTCCAGTCAACACTTTGACCACAGCAGCCAATAAGGATTACACCAGTCTCTCCCATCTCTCACTGAGTACAAGGACATATAGAAGCCACCAGCTGCAAGAAGGTAGAGATTGTGACATCCTCTTTTTCCTGAGAGATGGCTGTATAAGAACCTTTTATACCAAGTGGACATGTGTGACTGACTGTCAAGGGTTAATGTCTAACAGAGTCTGAGAACCTTTGAATGACAGGCTGTTCAAATGTGTGTTCATTGATAAAAACTTCTCTCTAGATATTTCACCAATCTTTGCTGTTGGCATCATCAGAAATCAGTCTGTTATTGTAAAAGCAACTAATGAGCATCTTTAAAAGGGAACTCTGTGCCACGTAGGTCGAACCTCAGTTTGCGTCACTTCCTGTTATTTGTGAGGTAATTGAAGGATGACATAATTGTGTTTATTAGAATATCCTTTCTCCCAATTGATGTTCTCAGGGTGCTGTTCTATCTCAATAGCTTCCCTTCTATATAAATTGTAATAGCCATTAACCTTTGCAATTACTTCCACTTTATCAAACAAAATATTGTGATTTTCTTCTCTAGTGTGCTGAGCAACTGCTGATTTTTCTAGTTGTTTCAAGAATATATAACATTCATGTTCAGTCATCCTAATAGTTACCAAATGATCAGTAATAAAATAAAATAAAGTGCCTGGCTGGGACAGCCACAGACAAACAAATAAGAAGAAAATAGATAAATGGGCTGTTCAGCAAGAAAGTAGACAGAAGGGAAAATTCTGCATGGAAGGGAAGAGGATGAGATCGTTATGACATGCCATTGGTACTCTGTATGTACAGCACATAAAGGATGCTATGCAAAGAGAGTGGGCCATTTTAAGGAGGCACAAAGAAGGAACCAGGTATTATGCTTATATAATAGTGCACTTATACTGGACTGTGATTTATATCAGCACTGATGAGTTTCAGTAATATATTATGAATTAACCACATACATCAATTATGGATGTCTGTAGTAAGGAAGGAGAGTTTGGAATTAAGGAAGGAGGCAAAAATTCAGGAACACAGGCCCTACATGGACAATATCTCACCAGATGAGTCTCAGACATCTACCATAAAGGATGGGTGAAGGCAGAATGTTGGACTTGGTGAGCATATGGACTTGTGGAGACTTAAGATGGAATAAATATCATTTACTACCATTTAAAATAGGGAACATATTTTATTTGCTAGAGAGTGTCAAACTTGTCTCTCAACATACAGCAGTCTCTGACAAAGAAATCTGAAGGCCTGTTGCTTCCCTATCAATGGAGGCTCAGGTCACACATGTCACTAGGCTGGCATTAGTCCATCTCCACCAAGCCTGACAACTGGCTCCTTTCCTGTCGAGCCCTGAGCTAGCCAAGGTAATCCATGCAATGGTCATCTCCATATTAGACTACTGTAACTCACTCTATGTTGGCCTAATCCTTGAGACTGACCTGAAAAATCCAGCCAATCCAGAACACAGTGGTGCGAGTCCTGGTGGGAATATCACAGATGACACATATACAACCAGTGCTGTGCCAGCTACACTGGCTTCCAGTGGAGTAACGAGTCAGGTTTGAGATTTCGGTATTGACCTTTAAGGCCTTGAGTGCTCTGGAACCAATGTATCTATGGGACCATCTCCTCCAGTATGCAGCTTTCACTCTTCAAACAGCAACTTGTTGGTGATCCCTCGCCCTAGAGATGTCTGGCTGTCCTCAACCAGGGCCAAGGCCTTTTCAGTCCTGGCCTCAACCTGGTGGAATTCTCTGCCAAATGACAGGATCTTATGCAATTCCACAGGGCCTATAAGGCAGAGACATTCCGCCAGGCTTTTGGTTGAGGACAGCAATGATTACCTATTGGCTGGCACTCTTCCTTCTTTCTTCTTCCCTCCTGCCCCCAAAAAAAGGGGGTGGGACTGGTAGTCTGGAATCCGGATGTATAATAATACATGAAAATCACCATCTGGATCTTTTTATCTATACTGAAATTTTTACTAAAATTATATATAAATATTAATATTTCGTGTTCTGTATTTTATGACGTTATGTTATGTATATTGCCCAGAGCCAGGCGTAAGGCAGGATGGGGTGATTAAATCATATATATACACACACACACACACACACACACACACAAGGAGTGAGTCGTGGTTTCTGACGTATAAATGTATGCTAACTGGCTATGCAGCATTTTAGATTGTTCAGTGTTTGTAACAAATGCCTAATAAAAGTTCCGTTATGATGATGAGTTAAGGAAGGAATATTTATTTGTATGTTATCATAATGGATTCTGTAGAAGAAATGACTACTATAAAAAACAAAGAGGAAGAAAAATGTTAGTTCTTGATAGTATCAGACAGAAGTTGCAACTGGAATTTACAAAGTTTGAACAGGAATGTAACAGAGAAATTAGATCTTACTACAAAAGAGTAAGACAGTAATTTAGAGGGAAGCCTTGAAAATCTTGAAGAAGTCATATCAACGATTTCACAGAAAACACCAGTAGTTTGATTAACAAGATGGTAGGTCAACAGTAATTAGAACTCAGCAGTTAAAATTAGTTTGTAAATGGAATAATGGAATAGTGGAATAATAAATCTATCCAGATACTTGAGAATCAGTAAGAAGTTATAGATCAGGGGTGTCAAACATAAGGCCTAGGGACCAAAGCTGGCCCATCAAGGGCTCTTATCCAGACTGTGAGAAACTGATATGAGGGAGGGAACAGGAAGGGGGTGAGTGGCCAGAGCCACCCCAATTATGGCTTCAGCACAGCAGAACAACCTCATCTGCAGCAGTCAAGCAGAACCCCTTTTCTTCAGTGGCAGCCTCACTAGTAAGTTGGGAGCCACCACGGCCACATCCATGCCAGCTCGGGGTTCCAAGGCAAGGTTGTATGCTTCTCTGCTTGACCTGCAGCTCCAGGGATGATGTCCCAGATGGCCATGGTGACCGATGTTTGCATGTAGGTGGATGCAGACAATCCTCTGCTAGGGCCTGCTGGCAGCCAGCGCCACCACCATATTCATGCCCCTCCATGTGTCAGCTGTGCTTTGATCCATGGGTGGCATTCTTCCACACATCAGGGTCCTAGTCCTGCTACCAAGCATCTGACTTGGCAGCCAGGTCTCCCTTCCCCATGGACCACCCGGCTGCCTCCAACCATGGGCGGCTGATGCCTTGTGTGTGTGTGGGGGGGTGCCAGCAAACTCCAGTTATACTGGTCACTGGATGGCCTGGGGCCTTTGCTACACATGCACCCTTGTACATGAGATGCCTGCTCCTACATCAGATGATTCAGTGGCCTTCGGCCTGGGGTGGCTGCTGAGGCTTGCCAACAATCTCTGGCTTCAACCCCCAGCTTCACCCCGCCATGGATCAGCTGGTGGACTTGGCTGGAGGTGGCTGCTCCTGCACAGGCGTCTCCAGCTTATTGGGCTTTGCTTTGCCTGGGTCCCTCCATGTATGTGGCCTTGGATCTGGCCACCCTACCCCACTTCCACAGGCAGGGGTGTTAATTCAACTTGTCTTCCCAGTCCCCTTCCTTGGTGGCTTGGGGGAGCTCACAACATCCAGCCATTTTGTGTTTTTAACCCTGGAGCCTGGGCTCACAGCATTTGCAGCAGGAATGGGCTGGGAAAGGGGTTTGACCTCCCCCCCCCTTTCAGGCAAGGCCTAGCACTGTACCTCTAGCTTTCCAATCTGCCCATGTGTGTTTTCTTCTGTATTCCTCCCAGCTCATAAGGCCTTGCAGTGAGGACATACCAACTCAAAGCTTACCAGCCGCTATCCTTTAAAAAGTTTATGTCTCTGGTAGCTGGCACTACATTTTATGGCATACATGGCCCATCCCAACAAAGTCACATATATGTCAGATACGGCCCTCGTAACAAATGAGTTCAACACCTCTGTTATAGATAATAAAAATCAAGAACAAAATATAAAGATATGTGGTCTGAAATAAGGAACTAAGGGTAGGAATTTGATCATATTTGGGGGGGGGATATTGCTGCCATTCTTGGTTCATATTTTACTGAAAAAAATCTTATAGGACCCAAATAACATTGTTAGTGTTTTTTTCAGAACTTAAGAATTACACATTATAAAATTTGCATTGAAACCACAGATATTACAATAGAAAGCCAGGAGTTACAAGTGCTGGCAGGTTTATCCCCAGTAACATTGAGGGAAATATGGGAATTTAATTTTTAACAACCTGCTTAAGGGAACATATTTTACTATAAATGACAAACACCTTGATTCATTTAATTTCTGGTGTGCTAACTGAATCAAGGCATCTATACGATCATGCAGCTGTTACCTTGAACACGAAATTAACACAATAAAAACAGTTATATTTGGAGAAAGAATGCTATGTCATAAACCTGTTTTCTTTCTATTTCCACACTGTCTTCTAGTTAATGTCAATGTTTATCTTGTAAAATGTACACAATGTTATATATGCATCAATAAACCAGCACTGACGATGCATCAAGATGCACTGTAGTATAGCATACAAAGACAAACGTTGTAAGCGAAAATGCTGTGTATGAATTGCATGCAAAAATGCATACAATACATGCACAGTACCAAAAAAATCTACAAAATACAAGCAAAAATCAGCCAATAGTTGTGGCTGCCAAAAAATATAAACTTTTTTTTTTTTTTAATGAAGGACCATTCACTCATTCCTACTGGAAAATAAATTGTTTGGGCACATTGGGAGGGGTACAGTTTGCCCCTTGCCTTGTTGGAGAGAGTACTCACAAGAGTTCAGTGTTATCAGTAAGTTATCATAGCTCTATTAACTTCTGAGCCGTAATGGGGGCTTGGGGAGAGAGCCAAATTTTCTGTCTCTAGTTTAGGTGTTTCAGAAATGTAACTGGCCTCCATCCTTTCAGAATTAGACTCTTTGTTCAGAACTTTTGATCTAACGAGCTGTGAATTGATGGAAAGGAAACAAACTGGGATAAGGAAAAGAAAGCCACAATGGAAACTGAGACGTCAAGTGACCGATAAGTGTCAGGGAAAAGCTAAGAACAGATTGTCCAAGAGAAACAGAAAGAGCAACCTCAGGTTTTGGAGAAGAAAACGAGTACAAAATTAAAGCAATATCACTGAAAGTTCACAGCCCACAACAGGCCCCAAAGATTTCAAACATGGAGAAAAGGTTCAGAGCTACATTGTCCAGATCAAAGAATCAGAATTAATTGCCTCCTCCCCAAACCTTACAAAGCAAAAGAAAATTGCAATGAAATAATGAGAGCCAGCAGTTACTGGGATAAAAGTGATTCATATAAGAATTAAATGTGTTGAATCTTTTTGTTTTTCTTTCAACTTTCCACAACAGATTTCTCTCATAAACGGCTTGGAGTTCAAGTTGAGAGGCGCATAATTTACTGGCTCATGGTTAGGATATTTTTATTCTTAGCTTTCCTGAGAGATCACACATGAAAGCTCGAAAGAAAGCACAAAGGGAAAAAAATGTCCTGAAGTTACAAAGACTCTCATGCATAAAAGATTGATATGATGGTTTATAAAGTGTGTTGTGGGGGGAACACGGGGGGGGGGTCCTCCACACCTGCAGGAGGCTCCCCAATGAAAACAAAACAATGTTGAATTATTTTGTTCAAAAAAAAAGTTGTTTGCAAGTATCATTGTCTCCTTATTCACTTAATTTATACTTGTGAGTGGCCCAGGGTCACCTGACAAGCTGTACTGGCAGAGTGGGGATTTGAACCTGGGCCTCACAGGTACTAGTCTGATGCTACACCGTGCTGGAATGATAACACACAGCTACAGGGCAGTATGGTGGAAGTTTTCTAAGGCATATCATGAAGGATAAGAATGAAGCCCCAAAGACAGCCATAAGCATTGGAAATATGTTCAAATCAACATTACCCTCAAAATGAGCTCTTTCGATCCACTAAGACAAGATTTTAGGGTTGGGGAGGGAGAAAGGAAAGCATGCTCATTATTTACAAATTCAATGCAACTCAAAAAGGCCATCAATGACATGTTTCCAACCCTCAGTACATAGAATCTTCCCAGCATTATCCTCCTTTCCTACAGCCCTTTTTGATCCTGAGGGGGAAGGGGGAGACATTCTTGGGGTTCTGAAATCTGGCAGAGAAATTGCTGTGCAGGTTGGTGGGCTGGTGCAAAGAAGGACAAGGTGATGGAATAGGTCCATTTCAACAGAAGAGCTGCACTTATGGAAGAAAGAGTAGGAATTTCTCCAGCTCGTCTTTCCTCACTCCAGCCTCCAGACCTACATGTTTATTTCCTCTGCATGGGTCTCATACCTCTGATAATGATCTTTCCGACACTCAGAAGTGGCTGCAGGAATGGAGAGGAATGAGGGCAAACTCTGCATCCCATGCACTGAGTGACAGGCTACTGCCTAACATCTCCTGTGGGTCACCCTGCAAATCAACTCTGCAAATTTAAATAATGCGCCATCCCACATACAGGAGTGCTATGCAAATGCCCAAATACATGCTACAAGTGTACCAGATGAAAGCATACTGGAGCCTACATACCTACTCGGTAAGTCTTTTAAAAATACACATTAAAAAAAGGAAAACAAAAGCCCCTTAAAGACTAACAACATTTATTTCAACATGAGCTTTGTGAGTCTCAGTTCACGTCTTCAGATGTGTGGAGATCAAACTGGGAGTCTTACTTTCTGGGTGATGGAGATTGCAAAAGCAGGGTACAAGTTAAGGCAGAGACTGAGGCAGAGACTGTGACAGTGTGCCCAAGAGATTAAAATGCTCTCCCACTGATTTTGGATGTTGTGGTTTCTTACGTCCAACCTGTGTTCATTGATTCTCTCATGCAGAGACCAATACGTTTGTCCCAGGTAGACAGTATAAGGTCATTGCTGGCGCATGATGGGATATGTTAAACTGAATGATGTGCAAGTAGATGACCCCAACATGGTTTAGGTGGTGTCATTAGTTCCCATAACAGTATTACCACACTGCATACAGGGACAAAGTAAGTCTGTTGCAAGGATTCATTTCTGGGTTTGTGTCTCTGTTGGGTGGTCCATCATTGTTGGTAGAAGCCATTTATGTTAGCTGAAGAAGTGAGCTGTGACTCATGAAAACTTATGTTGAAATAAATGTTGTTAAGTCTTTAAGGTGCTGCTGGACTTTTGTTTTATATTGGAGGGGGGCAGGGCTTTTTTGTAGAAAAAGCCCAGCAGGAACTCATTAGCATAATAGGTCACACCCAACAGCAGAAACTCATTAGCATATTAGGTCACACCCCTGACAGCACAGCTCATTAGCATATTAGGCCACACACCCCATGTTACCAGAAGTGTAGTCATCCAGCCACACCCACCTTCTGTTTCTTATTCTGTTTACCTTGTTTGTTGTCAAAACCCAGGGCTTTTGGGTAGCAGGAACTCCTTGGCATGTTAGACCACACATCCCTAATGTAGCCAGTCCTACTGTGTTTCTGCTGTTGGGTGTGGCCTGTTATGCTAATGAGTTCCTGCTGGGTGTGGCCAACTTGGGAGCCAGCCTGAACTCCGTTCCTGTGTGTTCCTGCCCAAAAATAGCCCTGGAGGGGGGTATGGTTCAGTGGTAGAGCATTTGCTTGACAAACAGAAGGTCCCAGGTTCAATCTCTGGCATCTTCAGTTGAAAGGATCTGGCAATAGGTGATGTGAAGACCTTTGCTCGAACCCTGGACAGCAGCTGCCAGTTTGAGTAGATAATACTGACTTTGATGGACCAAGGATCTGATTCAGTAAAAGGCAGCTTTGTGGGTTCATGTGCTACACAGCTACCCCTTGTAAAACTATCCCCCCTTTCTTCCTAAATATAACTCTAAAAATTGTGGGTTTTCAAAACATTCGTAAGCATGATTTAAATTTATACAGATAAATCCATAACTCACATGACTGTCAAACCCAATTTAGCAGGGATGAACAGTAAAGTAGTGTTACTCACAAGAAACAAATGATAGGTTCTCCGATAACAAATACCGTTTTCACATATTCTAAGTGCAGACAGTGAACACAACTAAGCTGTGTGGTCGATATTTATGGAGATTTCTCCATATGATCCTGAAAAAGTATAGTTCTCAATCTCTTGGAGACAATGGTAGACATATATATGTATGCATGTAGGCTCCTTGTCTACATTCCAATGAACGAACATAGATAAACTTGCATGGACAAAACCAGTTTGAAGCAGGAGTGTGGTAAAGAGGAGAACTGGGCAAGACCAAAAGAGAACAGGTGGCTGAATCCAATCTGTGACAGTCTTAATTTCCAGTAATAAAGTTCTAGTGTCTTTTCTTAATACCATGTAAAACACAGCCTAAAAGTGTCAGTATAATCAGCAGCTGCTATTAATAATTGTTTATATTGCAGTAATTGTCTTATATTGCCTGTACCTCTTCAAGCTCCAACGATCTCACTCATGTGCACCTGCAGTAAAAAAACTAATTAAAGTTCTGAAAGTGTTCTGCATTGTTAATGTATGCATGCCATTAATCCAATACAAAACTTTTTAGTGAGGGTCATTACAGGTGGTAACATTGTGACATAAGAAATACTGTGACTAACAGTAACACAAAGAGAATTAGAATTCTTCGAACATATAATCCCTGAGTAAGGGTTATTTCCAAATTCTCCCCTAACCAGAATTCTCCCCAAAATACAGCAATCCAACCTAAACCATCCAAGATGCAGAATGGAATTGCATCAGCATTCTTTTCTGCTGGGGTGTCCCAGATTTTTTTGGTCGGTAATGGAGGATATGCACTGGATTGTTACTGAAGGCTATGTTTATGGATTTAAGCATGGATATAATACATACCCAAATGGGTATCATGTGCAGATCTACACAATGGGCACGATCACATGCACAATTAGCTGTGTCATAGGCGCAAATGCCAGGCAGATTTAAAGGGTGAGATCAGACACGAACATCTGGGAAGTGCCCCGCATCCATCGGCAACCCATTTTGCTCCGCCGCAGAAGTGAAGTAAAAAGACACCAGGGAAAGATTGGTAGCAAACGGGTTGCTACAGACCATGGACGGACTTCCCCCTGTCTGATCGCTCCAGCGAGCTCTCAGATGGTCCCAACTCCGTGCCATTGTCCCCCCCTTCTCAGTTTGCACATCATCGCATACTCCATAGGGAGCCCTCATTGCAGAGATGCGATTCACCGATTCCCTGTTTAAGCACATCAGGAACAGATGGCAAAAAAACCCCACCCCTTGACTCACCCGCGGTTGCGTCTGATCATGCAGTGGCGAGCTGCCCCTGCAGCTTCAAAGGACTGAGGGTCAAATTCCTCCGGCGTAAATAGCCTCGCTTCCCTCCCACGTTATCTCATGTGTGCGACCACCAACAACGTTCAGAGAAATTCACAGTAGATCATTGGATGGGACACTTGACCCAAAACAAGTACATGTCCTGTTTTTGAGAACTTGGCACTGAAACATGGGCTATAACTCATTAATATAAAGATGGCTTTAAAGCAACATTGTGTACGGTACAATTGGGGTAGATTGATAAAAAATAATCAGATCTGTGTAGTGGGATTACACAACAAAATGGACTAGGAGAACATGCTTGAAGATGCTAACAAACTCCACTCACACAGGAGAAATCAGTGGCTGATTGGCAATTGCATCCAAAGTGGAACCAGGCTGGACTAGAAAGGACTATCACTGATGCTCTCTGTTCATTTCTGTGGGTTTTCTGCCAGACAATATTCTGGTGGAACATGCCCAGTATTGTTAATTCTGTGGGTTGAGAGATCAAACCTCAATAATTTAACTTCTGGGACAACACAGATCATCATGTATATTTTCAGCCCTATTGATATATTATTTAGTGGCAGTTCCATACATTTCTCCCCAACATCTATATAGGAAAAAAAAGCTATGTACAAAAGATACATAATCACCTGCATATTTCTTGTCAGTACCCTATTTTCCCCTCATGTGTAACAGCAATTTGAAACATTTATTTCAGTGCGAATCTGAAAGTCTCTGTTTTTCCAAGGTTTTATCATGGTAGAGTTTTTTGCTTATAATTGCATCTCAACTTTCTTCTGGTTCGCTATATATTCTGGGCCCCTTATGTTCTTTCTGAAGAGGAGTGTGTGTATTTGCTTATCTAGAGTTAACACTGTAGGCCAGTTTCTTATCACACTTTCCATCCCTTCTCTGAGCTTTCCCCTCCCTTTTTCAAACATTCACAGTTATTTGCAATCTCCTTTCATGACCCCAGAGTAACACAATAACTCTTTAAAATGGTGTTTGGAATTCCATTCTATAACAAAATATGTCTTTAAAACAACACTACAGTGTCTAAGGTGTCTACAACACTAAGGTGTTTAAGAAACATCTGTGAAGTGAGGGGGATTATCCAGATATACAATATACATTTTACAATGCATTCTTGTTTAATTACACAGAGTCAGTTTGTGGTCTGTCTTCTGCTTCTCTCCACAAAATATCTGAAATCAAACAGCTGTGAAACAGAAAATTCACAAGACCCCAATTTCCCCACATTTAGAACCATACAAATGGAACTGTATCGACTAAACTCTCTTGGTCAAATATATATTTCTCTTTCTCACAGGGTTGCTAGCTCCATGTTGAGAAATTACTAGAGATTATGGACTGAGGCTGGGGAGGGCGAAGTGCAATGCCATAAAGTTCACTCTCCAAAGCAGCCATTTTCCCCAGAGGCTCTCGTCTGCCCACCCCCTCTCAGCTTTAGTTACATCTACCTGTACTCACATAGGGAGCCTGGGAGTAGATGTATTATTGGTGCCACCAACAGTGGGCTGTTAGTGCAGCATAAATTGAGATATTGAATTTTAAATTATGATGTTTTAATTGGTTAGTATTATGTTGTGTATATATTGTTGTAACCCACCCTGAGCTTGCTTGTGGAGGAGGGCAGGCTAGAAGCCAAATAAAATAAAGAAATAAAAAATAAATATGAAGATCAGTTGTAATTCCAGAAGAACGCCAGCCCCCCGCCCCCCAAGTTAGCAATCCTACTTTCTGAAATTATTTTAAAGCAAATTCAGTGCTAAGAAGAATTTTCTTTTAAAAATTAGCAGTTTGATGCATGGGGTGTTGCAGGAGATTATTATTATATAGAATCATAGAGTTGGAAGGGACCTTCAGGATCTAGTCCAACCCCCTGCACAATGCAGGAAATTCATGAATACCTCCCCCTCCACACCCCCAGTGACCACTGTTCCACACCCAGAAGATGTTTTACCAAAATCTGGGGTAATGGCAATGCTATTTCCTTACCTGCTACCAATCCTGTTCTTGGCTGTTGCAGACCTCCTTCTTTCACTGGGAACTGCATATATCTATTTACATTTATTGCTGAAATCTACCACATTAAAATGACCAAAAAAAATATTTTCATGCCATACAAAGTACCTTGGATTTCTATCCAATCAAATTCATTTAAAAAAAATATCTAGAGTGTTGCTATGGTATCAAGTCATTATCGTCTCATGTCAATTCAAGGGCTTACATCTTCCTTTGGACATTTGTAGGTATTTGGAACAGTCAGTTTCCCTTTGGAACTTCTCAAATTTAGCGAAAGAATCTCACCCACATAATGTTGAAATTACTTTTTCTGTCCAGAAACACAGCCATATAACAGATGTCACTGATAAAGAAAACAAACTGTTTCCAGACACACACACACAGAGAAAAATACATAACACACTAAGATATAAGACCAGAATATTTACTAACTCATATACCCACATATGTTGTATATGGCACAACAGTGACTTGTTTAGCCATCTGAAGGATATTTCTGCTCACCATAGACAATCAAAGGTTTATTCTCAAGATTTTTAGACAATGACCATGTCATAGGGTTGCCAACTCTAAGCTTGGAAAATTCCAAGAGATTTAAGGGAAGTGCCTTAAAATGGTGGAGGATGGGGGAGAAGGAGGTCAGCAAGGATGTGATGCGATAGAGTCCACCCTCCAGAGATGCAGTTTCCTCTAGCAGAATTTATCTATAGAGTATGGAGATCAGTTATAATTCCAGGAGAACTCCAGGTTCCACCTGAAAGTTGGCAAGCCCTACCATGACACATCTAAGGTTTACACTGCTGTAAATATGGCCATGTTACGTGGTGGGTTTAATTCAATTTATCCTTGTTGTGGATTTAAACCAGAGATGATCGACTGATTATCCACCAGTCTGGGTTGCATTTAGCAATCACGGGAGCAAAGATTTAATGGGCTGTTCTGCAGCATTCAGATATATCATTTTTATCCAACTGCAGAAGATCTGTGCATGAGCAGTTATGTTTTTTCTTATAGTTGCCATCCTGCCTAATAATGCAGGCATAAAGAGTAGGCCATGCATCAAATACAGGTCATTTAAACAATGCATCCTAAATGTAGGCACAAACCTTGAGGCAATCTGTGAATAGAGATCAAAAATTTCCAGAAATTTTGATTCCACGGGGGGGGGGAGAAGAGAATTCTCCTTCTTTTTCTGTAAAAAGAGGAAATTTGGGGAAAAACTGAAATATCTGCAATACTTATTGCCCTACCGAACATAAAATGCACCGTTGATAACTTACTTAGCATATAAAAAAACATTTGACATATTTATAAAAGTTATAAATACTTCAGTCTCCTATAAGCAAAACTGCAGATATCCCCAGTACTTGAGAGAAAACTGCAAGCTGATTGAACACTATACTATCTTAGCACATGTAAATGCTTGCTATCTAGTTAGAGAGAGTTCCCAATGGAACTTTCAGAATTCTTCTGAGGCTTTGGTGTAGTTTCTGCCCTCCCTCCTTCTGATCTTTTTTTTTCCCCCTCCAGCAAGGTAGGACAATAAGCTACTTGCTACTCAGTCTGTTGGTATATGTGTCACAGTGGTTTGAGGAAGAAGGGAAAAGGTCATCCAGAAGCTCAAGCATGACAGGTCAAAAGGACAACAGAAGGTATGCAACAGTTGAAAAGCAGTGAAAGCCCTGCATGCTCCCCTCACAAAGATTAAGTATTCTTCTAGGTGCAGAAATGCAGCTTGGATTTAAGAGCTGTCTATGTCTATGGCATGCCCCCTTGTCTTTAAAAGTATTTCATTCATTCCAAAAGAGAAAATAGTCTATATGAAGGGGGGGTCAGTACTCCCCAAAATTTCATATGAAGTCCCCCCAAAGTCCCCAAAATTTCATATGAAGTTCCCCCAAAAGTCCATATGGAGGGGGGGGGAATACTTAAAAAAGAAAAAAAATCTTTTTTCTCCCCCCCGCCCGCACTTGAAATGTCAATCATTGTAATGATCCCACCATGACCCTGGGGAGAACCAGGTACAAACGTGGTTGCAAGATACAACACAGAATAAATTATATTTACCTAAGAAGGAACAGACAAACCCTGACTCTGTAGCCCAGTTGCACAGTTATAATTCTGCTGTGATCATCAGCCACTGAACAGCAACACAGAGGCAATCTGATAAGGGAGTTCGACTCACATGCCTGTGAGGAGTTCAGACAAGGTAAGTTCCACTGGTGACCATGTTTGTCAAAGTTCTCATCATCCCTAGCTGACAGCCAATGTTCCCTCTGAGCTGTGGACTCTTGTGAGCAAAAATCCTTACTTTCTGAGCTACTGGCATTAAAGTTGTGAGCAAGCGATTTGGCTACTGCATAAATTAGTTTGCTCTGGAGCCATTCTTCCTGAGCTAAGACAAAAGTGTGCGAGCTGGAGGCTAAAAAACTGTGAGCTGGCTCACACTAACTCAGCTTAGAGGGAACACTGCTGACAGCTGTTGCTTACTTGGATCTACTAGTTCTCCCCCTTCTTCAATCTACAACTCCACCTACTTACCAAAAATCACCCTGGGAGATCCCCTGACCATCTGGAACCAGTCTGCATGGGCCACAGAGGCAGAAGAGAGGATTAAGTGACAACTCCACAGCATCCGCAGGGCCTGTAAAACGGAGCTCTCCGCCAGGCTTTTGAGTAGGGGCTGCCACTGCTATGACATCGCTATGATACCACCAGCGTATAGCCATTAAAGACATTCTGGCCCTGGCAAGGGGCCCTTAGTTGTATATGGGCACCACTGGAGCAACGCCAACTGGGTGTTTTAGTGTGACTGTGTGGGGTCTACTCCGTAATGGCTTTTTCCTGTGTTATTGATGTTTTACCATTACCTGAAATGGAGTTTTATGGTTATTTATTCATGGTTGTTTTATGTTTATATGGTTGTATGGTATTGCTGCCCTTGTTCGCCACCCTTAGCCCATGTGGAAGGGCGGCATATAAATCGAATAAATAAATAAATAAATAAACGCTCTCTGCTCACACAAAAGGAGAATCCAAGCTATAATGGGGTTGAACTTGGGCTTTATGTATTATGCTTTAGTAAAAATGTTAATACTGAAGATGTATTTATTTTTATTTTATTTATTTATCATTGGATTTAGATCCCACCCTCCCTGTAAGTGGGCTCAGGGTGGGTCACAACAGTCAAATAATAATACAAATAAATACAGTTCATAACGGTTCAAAATTTAAAACAACACATTGCAGTATGTTTTCTGGAACTTCAAAAAAAGTTACACACACATACACATAGAACTGAAACCAAATCATACAAGCTTAATGCTAAGTGCTACGGGTGGGTGGGAGGCTCACATCTATTCATACACTGGAAAGAAAAAAAATACTTTATGTGCTTTATAAAACTTTGACTAAACAGGGCTCAGTGCATCAGTCTGATTGTGCTTCAGATATCTCAGAGACATCTATGCCCCTAAAATACATACTGTGTTTAAATTAAAATTAAATGACTTGTTGCAAGAAAAAAGGAGTAATTTGAATGTGCAAGTGGTTAGGGATAATGCAAATTAAGGGTTGCTTCCACTTCATTATCTAAGGGAAGGGGAGAGGGGGTTGCGGCCATTCTGTTCAGCCCCCCAATGCTAAATTATCCCTTTGAAGCAGAAATTTAACCAATGTAAAGAAAAAGGGCACCTTTGAACCACCCTTGTAAATTACTGAAAATAATTCTGACGGGAGATAAAACCTCTCACTTCAAATTTGCAAGAAAAATTCTAGTAGGATTTTTGTTTAGGCTGCCCCTTTTTTAGAAACTATATGGAAGAATAATCACCAGATTTCAAATGTCTGTTGATTAGTCTGATTATTCAATGCACAATGATCACTCATAGTCTGCATATTATTTATAGTTACATGTAATTAATTTCTTTGAGATTAGTAGCGAACCATTACTCTTGCCTCCGGTCTCCACTTATTGTATCCCCCCCAATTTCTAATTTTCATAATAAAATTCAAACAAAACACCTTCTAGCAGGTCTCATTACTAATATACGGTGAGAGAAAATAAGTCTGATACTTTTTACCAACTTCAATTGGTGAATGAGGTGTGTACTTCCTTGGATCGAAAGGGTACAGCATTTGTATCAGGCGCACTGCCACTTAATTTCTGGGTCCAATTCCAAGTGCTTGATTAATGTGACCCTTGAAGTCTAGAATGGTCTGAGACAATAATAACTCAAGAAATCCTTCTTTCATTCCTGGACACTGAGGTAATCTTTAGAGACTCTTCCGTGTGTGCCTCTACCTTGAAAGGTGGGGAAGACAGTCAAAAGAGAGGGCCTTTTTGACGATGTATAGGTGGAAGACATTGAAGAAAGCTGACAGGAAGAAAATGGATTTGTTTGAAATGTGGTGCTGGAGGAGAGTTTTGCGGATCCTCTGGGCCACCAAAAAGACGAATCAGTGGGTTCTAGGTCAAATCACGCCTGAATTCCCCCTTGAAACTAAAATGACTAAACTGAGGCTACCGTACTTGTGTCCCATTATGGGAAGAGTCACTGGAAAAGACAATGTTACTAGGAAAAGTCAAAGGCAGCAGGAAAAGAGGAGGACCCAACATGAGTTGGATTGATTCAATAAACGATGGCATGGTCCTTGGTTTGCAGAACCTGAGAATGGCTGTTATCGATAGGATATTCTGGGAGGACATTAATTCATAGGATCACCATAAGTCAGAAGCAACTTGACACTTAGCACAAACAGAGAGGGCAGAAGCGCAGGATAGAAACACTTCAATAAATAAATACAATGAAACGGAGGGACGTGAATCAAACTTTAGTTGATCAAGCTACCAGTTCAGCTGATCCAGTCCTTCTTTGCACCACTGCTGACTGAAATACCTTTGCAAAATAGGGGCCTCAGAAAAATCTTGGGGACACCACGGCTCACTCTGGCAACATGTCAAGTTCTGTACAATCAGAAGAGAAAACGTTTGCCTCTGAGTAGAAATATGGACACTCTGCTTCCTCCCATTCCCTTGACAAGTTCTCAAGAACCTTTCCCTCTGATTGCCAATATCTGAGGGCTTGTTGTGATTGCTTCACAGTTAAGTCGCAGCAGCACTCACCCCATTCTTATAGAAAATAATCATTATCTGAAGATCTTCAAGATGAAACTCTCCTGCTGAAAATACACACCAGGGCCCAGGCCCAGTTACTCCTGTCTCAAACTCAACTGACTGCTTATTCAATTCTCCACACATTTACAGTTTCCAGTTCTTAGGTTTACATGATTTAGAATGGCAAAATTATCACTCCTTGGTCTGTTTCAGAAGCTGCCATGTTTACATGTGACTCAAAAGCCAAAACAAATCCAAAGTGCCGACAACCTTGGAAATTAAGATTCATTCCCCACCCCCCTTAGATTTGACTCTCACAAAGTATCTCTAAATCCAACACACACACAAAACCGTCAGTCACCGAGACCAGTTTTCTAAGCGCCCTAGGGATAAATCAGCATAAAATCAGGATGTATGTCAGAACTCAGGTGATTTATGAAGCTGTTTACTAAACTATATTGAACTGATTGTGCTCCACTGGTGCCAGGTATGGGGAAAACTCATGCATGACAAGTAGAGAATATTATGTGTTTCCCAGCCTGAAAATCTTACCTTGTGTGACTTTCCAAATGTGTGTTCTGGGGAAATAGGTTCTCACTGCTGGAATACTGCTCTTGCATACTAAAGAAGAGACCTTTTTCACCTCTTTTTTCTATGAACCAAGTTGCAACCTCCAACATGGCACCGAATTCCAGTTTTACAGAGAAAACTAACTTAAAAAAAAAAAAAGCAACAAGCCACTGCAAGCCATTAGTACTGGGGCATCACAGACTTTAATTGATTTGTTTATAGCAAAAAGGGAAAGGGGAGAAATAAAAACCATCCTACCTGATGAGTAATCATGGTCCAAAGGGAAATGAGCTGTGGTTATACACTATCTGGCCTTGTCCTCAGAGCTGCTAAACTCAACAGCTGAAAACCAGCCCTCTCCCATTACAATACCTGCAACTGGGATAGGTTCACAGGTTGAACAGCACAACTTAGGGTGAACCTTTCAGAGATTTAAAGGAAGCTTGGGGAAAAGAGAAGAATCGCAGGCTGCCACTCATAGACTCTTACAGTCTTCCCCTGGGGCCTATTCACTTTTTTCCCTTCATTCAGCTCGATATAATATGGCCCAATGCCACATGTTCATCCTTGTGATTTGAGATCCACTGGCAAGGTCCTGCTTAGAGTGTCCACAGTAATGGTGAACTTTACAACAAATTTAGAGTCCAGTGGCACCTTTAAGACCAACAAGGTTTTATTCAAGGTATGAGCTTACATGTGCATGCACACTTTTTCAAATACACTGGAATGGTAGGTAAAGTTCAAATTTATAGACAGGGGCTGAACAGCAAATTAACATGTAACATGATGAAGATGAGCAAAGACAAAAGTAAATAACAAGCTAAGCTTTACAGTGAACATGCATGTGCAAAAGGTCATAGATAATAGAGTTCAAAAACCAAACAATGACCTTTTTTCGTTAACCCCCTCCCTCATAGCATTTATCACCAGTGGCTGACTAATTGTCTTGTGCAGTGTTCGCTCTAAGCTGAGTTACTGTGAGCTAGCACGCAGATTTTTAGCTTCCTGCTCACCCATTTTTGTCTTCGCTCGAGAAGGATGGATCCAGAGCCAACTAATTTATACAGCAGCCAAATCGCTTGCTCACAGCTTTAATGCCAGTAGCTCACAAAATAGAATTTTTGAAGAAGAAGAAGAGGAAGAGGAGATTGGACTTATACCCCACACTTCACTACCCAAAGAAGTCTCAGAATGGCTTACAAATTCTTCCCCTTCCCACAACAGACACCCTGTGAGGTAGATGGGGCTGAGAGAGCTCTGACAGAAACTGCTGTTTTCCAAGAACAGCTCTGCCAAAACTATGGCTTGCCCAAGGTCATCCAGCAGGTGCAAGTGGACGAGTAGGAAATCAAACCTGGTTCTCCCAGATTAGAGTCCGTGCACTTAACCACTGCACCAAACTTGCTCTCCTACACCAAGCTGGCTATCTGCTCACAAGACTCCACAGCTTAGAGGGAGCATTGGTCTTGTGTACTCTTTTTTAAACACTTGGCTGTTGGGTAGTGTTTAGCATTGACAAATCGGGGGTGGTGATGAAATAGGGTTCCTACTGGGCTGTGTGAGAACATGCATATGTGAAATACCGCCAACTGCACTCACTGAATACACAGAAAGTCTTCTCAACATACTCAAGCAGCTAATGAATAGCTAAACTGATGGATGAAAAATCGGTTTCCTGCTCAGAACTGGCAAACAAAAGGGTAAACTGGGCAGACATGAATTCAAGCATTTGCTTTAAAGTGGATCTGAAATTTCTCTTCTTTGCTGTTTCTGCACAAAACTAATGACAAAACAATATATTTACCTGAAAGGAAGATGATCTCCCTAAATTAGGATTACCAGTAACTGGTAATTTACCTTTGATGTCAGCCAGTGCCTTGGACATCAGCAGGAGATTTTGGGTGGGGGGAGAAAAGGCCGGACATTCTGGCGGCCCCCTGGCACACCAATGTTACTTCCAGATTAAACTGGAAGTGACACAGGACAATCCAGCATTCCACAAGAAAAAAATATATGGTAAATCTCTATGGAATGCCAGAGCATTTCTGGTGATGCAGTGTCACTGCCAGGCACGCAGGGAATGATGTCAGCAAGATTTCAGGGGGCATTTTGGGATGTCGTTGCTGCAGAAGTCCTTGAGTCTGGAGATAATATCTAGTCCAGATCCACATCTATCACTTTTCTTGTTCCAACTTTAAATTGTGTTGCCTAGCTAAGAAATTTTATACATGTGTTGTCCTACTTTAAATACAAATTGCTCGACTCTTTAAACACAAATAAAGCATAACACTCAAGCAGGCTTTATTGCTCAGAGAGAGAGAGAGACATTAAATTGTATTTTATTTTCATTCCCCCACACACACACAGGTAATTCCTTCACGGTTAGGAAAAGTGGATGTCAGTCGGCTGGAGGCATTGCTACATTCTTCCTCTTCATTAACTGACTCAGGTCTCACAGTTTCTTCCCTCAGGCAGGACTGGTGGGAGAAACTGGGTTACATGGAGCAGAAAAACCTCTCCAGTCTTCCTTTCAGGAAAAGGAACATTAAAGAGAAATGAAATGGGGAACAGTCACTCATCCTTAGCCCTCACTGACTGAATTGTCACAGAATAAAAGACTTGGGGATTCTCTGTGGTGATATCCTCACTGCAAAACTCCTTGATAATTTTAGAAGTACACACATACACAAGAGGTATTAGCTCATATACATCTTCACCAGCCCACCTCGCAACCTCTGCCTAAGTTTAGTCATTTGTGATCTTGAGAAAGAGAGAACACATCAGCTGGCATGGTTACTCATTCTGTGTGCTCCACATGTCATGTATTTTGGTCCTCACTGAACCCAGCATGGAATGACATATAGTAGAAGATTCTATTGTACTTCGGAGCTCACTGTTTAAGCCCAAATTTAAAAGGTCCTTTTAAATACTAAATCCTAGATGTATTTTATTTATTCAGAAAATTTTATGCCACCTCTCCAGGAACCTGCCTGAGGAAAATTACAAAATAAAAATAATCGAAACAAAACATTAAAATCCAGCATTAAAAACACAGCCTAACATAAAAACAGACACCATACAATAGGGTTGCCAGGTCCTTATCAGTTGCTGGGGGGGGGTGTTCCGAGTGTGGGTGGGGCCATTGTCGACATGATGGTGTCACTTCCGGAAGTGATATTGTGCTGGTGACATCAGGGTGACACTCTACTTTTGGGGCAAAACTCAATGGTAAAAACGGCTATGTGTTTTTACTCTTTATGTAAGCTGCCCCGAGCCTGCTTTGGCCGGGAGGGCAGGGTATAAATCAGATAGATAGATAGATAGATAGATAGATAGATAGATAGATAGATAGATAGATAGATAGATAGATAGATAGATAGATAGATAGAATCCATTGAATTCTGCCCAAAAAGTAGTGTTGGCCCCCATGTCGCCAATGCAATGACATCATTTCCAGAAGTGATGTCACCAAGTTGATGATGTCATTGAGGAACGTCTTTTGGGGGTGGGGGTTCCCCGATGACCAGCTGGCCAGCGGTGTGCTCAAGACCACAAAAGCAGGGGATCCCCCACCTCCATCTGGGGGCTGGGAAGCCTACCATACAAATAGCCCGCTGGCAGCTTAAAATAAGCTTCCCGAGACTAAAACAGAATTAAAAGATCGGCCCCTTAATTAAGAGTCTGAGTGAACACAAATGTTTTTGGCCTGCTGCTTAAAAAGAAAGCGATATGAGCACCGGAGGAGCCTCAAAGGAAAAGACCATCCACAAGTGTGGTGCCACTACTGGAAAAGCCCTGTCTCTGGTCGCTACCTGCCTCACCTCTGAAGGTGGGGGCATAGAAAGCAGGGTTTGTGAGACAAATCTTAACTGGTGGCCTGGACTCCAAAACTCTGTTCTACTGAAGGAGCTCTTGTGTACTCAGAAGATCTGGTACACATGAAGGAAATCTGTTTTCTTCAGTTTGCTGGCTCCAAGTGCTACAGTTCACTAATGGACACTTGCGAGTTATTTTACACAGCTAAAATGCAGGGTTATTTAAATGGGGGGGGGAGGTGACCTATAAGTCATAGAAAGCCATTGGCGTGAGCTTAAAATATACATGCATTGACTGAGTTATGAGGATTGCTGCCAACAGTGTGTGTGTATGTGGGGGAACATTAGAGTTACTTTAATTACTAGGAAGCAAGGCCGTGGCTTGAACCACTGCTGCTGTCATAATGGCAACACCTCGCAGTGGGCTAGGAGCTGTTCCCGACATTACTTTAATGGCAAAGACTTGCTCTTTATGGAACACTAAGGACTTATTTTAAGAGCGTGAGCTTCTATAGACTAACGCACCACTTTGCAGGGATGCAAGGATCGTGGAACAAGAGCAAGCACGTAAGGGCAGTTGTTTGAACTTCAGAAGGAAACACATTGGCCGAATCGTCATCTTAAAAATGAAGCTGCTTTTTTTTTCCCCCTTCCATCCGGTTTTACAAAGAGAGAAATCTTGTTGAGACTGGCCCAAAAGGTCAAAGCATTCGACCCACGGGCTTGTAATCTTGAAGTCAGAATGTTCCACTGCCAATTTAAAACAGAATCTGCCTTTGCCTATGGAAACTGCTCCTGGCTACTGTTGGTAAGAGCGGCTGTGTGTGTGTGAGAGAGAGAATTTATATGACGTTGAGTGTAACAAAGTTTGAGTCCAGTGGCACCTTTAAGACCAACAAAGTTTTATTCATGGTATAAGCTTTCATGGGCACGCACAGTTCCTCAGATACTGGACTCAAACTTTGTTCTGGTGCTTCAGACCAACACCACTACCCACCTGAATCTATGATGTGAGTGTGTGCACGTGCCAATATCTGTTGCCTGTAGAGCTAGATTCAAGTCCAGTAAAGAAGAAGAAGAGATTGGATTTATATCCCGCCCTTCACTGCCCAAAGGCGTCTCAGAGCGGCTTACAGACTCCGTTCCCTTCCCCTCCCCACAACAGACACCCTGTGAGGTAGGTGGGGCTGAGAGAACTTCTGACAGAAACTGTCCTTGAGAGAACAGCTGTGCCAGAGCTTGTGACTGACCCAAGGTCACATCAGCAGGTGCAAGTGGAGGAGTGGGGAATCAAACCTGGTTCTCCCAGATAAGAGTCCACGCACTTAACCACTACACCAAACTGGCTACACCAAACAGTAGCACTCTCAGAGACCAACAAGGACCCTGAGATATGAGTTTTGACTCTCAAAAGCTCATAACCCAAAAATCTCATTGGTCTCTAATGTACTACTGGCCTTGAATCCAGCTAACCTCTGAAACTATCTTGCTGCATGCATGTATGAATAAAGTAAGATGAACAAGTGGGCAGCATTCCTCTTTCAGCTGGGAACCAACAGATGGGTGGACTGGCCATTAAGGCCACTGGGAAAAGTCTTGGTGGGTTGATGATCTAGGTGTCTGATCCCCCGCCACAGGAGTCATCCGGATCCTGGGGCTGCTACGTGTGACATGGGTGGGAGCCCCCCCCCCATGATAGAAGTGGAAACTGCTGCTGCAAGCCAGCAGCCTGCCTTGTGAGAGCCAGCAGCCCCCCACTGGCAGAAAAGCATGAAGGGGGTGATAGCTGCTGCAGCCACAAACTGGAAGTTCCTGCCCTGCACGATACAAGCAAGTTCAAACCAGGTGGATCTACAGTGAGCCTCATCCTTCCCCCGCTGACGGGGGGCAGGTATGCCTTCCTTCTACTTTCCTCTCCCCTTCATGGTGGATGATGCCAGACCCCCTTTCCCTCTCTAGTAGATGGCAGTGGCAGGCCAGTTTGGTGTAGTGTTTAGGAGGGCGGACTCTAATCTGGGAGAACTGGGTTTGATTCCCCACTCCTCCACATGCAGCCGCTGGTGTGATCTTGGATCAGTCAGAAGTTTTTTTAGAGGTGTTTCCCTCAAGAGCAGTTCTCAAAAGAGCTCTCTCAGCCCCACCTACCTCACAGGGTTGTCTGTTGTGGGGAGGGGAAGGGAAAGCAGATTGTAAGCCACTCTGAGACTCCTTCAGGTAGTGAAGGGTGGGGTATAAATCCAATCTCCTCATCATCTTCTTCCTTTCCAGGGCCATTTCCCCAGTGTCAGACCCATCACCAAAGGTTTGGTTTCCAAGGCAACCCATGCCCATTACCAGGTTCTACAAGCAGGGGTAGGTGACCCCTGGTGTGCATGCCAAAACACCAGTATGCCAGACAGGCCCATAGCCAGGATTTTTTTAATTCAGGTGGCCTTTAAATAAGCTGGGGGCACCCCACAGGCAGAAACCAAAGCCTGGGAGCACCTGGTAGAAGCCCTGGTCTGTCATACAAGCCGCCAAGGGAGAGACATAGTGAAAGGTTGAGCCTCCCCTTGCCACACAGTCTGAAACAGCTCTCTCCACCAGGCTCAGCAAAAAGTCAGGAGGCCTGGGCTGTAAGTCGGGGGGGCCAGCCCCGAGATGCCCCACTGTAGCTATAGGCCTGATGCCAGACCAGTTTGCATGGTGACCCAAAACGTGATCTCTGTCAAACTGGCCTCCCAGTTTCCAATACAGAATGTAATGAGACAGGCAAAAGGTTATTCATCAGTTCCAAACAGCCACAGATTCAGTACAGTACAAGTCTATTTAAGCAAAAACCAAGCTGGAGAACTAGCCAGTCACAATTGACTATTGTTTAATAGCTTCAGAATGGTTATTTAAAAAAAACCCCACAATATTGCACTGCTTGTAACATAATAAGCGCCCGCCTTGATATATAATCCATTATTAAAATTCAGCATTTTTTAAGAGAACTCTTTATGCAGGTCAGTGTTCACACTCTGTAAAGCGCTGCTTTCGAACCAGATGGTTAAAGAATGTCATTAAATTAGCCGAGAACAGCCAGCTCTCCTTCAATGCAATGTATAAATACCGTGCATGGCAAATGAGTTTCCTTTGTACTGGTTATGCAACTTTCAACAGCTGCCCATTTTCTGGTTCGTCGGGTCCTGTCTGAAATGGTCATTTTCCCCAACCTGCTACAGCCAATCAAAAACCCGCCAACGCTGAGAGAGAGAAAAACATCACACATGCAGAGAGCTGCTCGGCCGGTGCTTCCGTCAGAGAGTATATCTTATATTTCATGCTTAAGAACATGAGACAGTATGTAAAATGAAATCAACGGCAAAGTGGCGAAATAGCACAGACGTTTTACGGTGCCACAGTAATGCCGCAATCTGCAGTGTGCGCATCGCTCTCTGTGTGAGCAGTTATTTTATGAATGAAAATTGGCTCCAATGAAGTGGAATTTAAAATGTCTCCGCGCTTGATTCGCAGGACATGCATTTCAGTGTCTTTTCTGTCTCAGCTATTGGGTTGAATTCGCTTTTGGCAACAGAGCTACGGTTGACTTCTACAAGTTTTAGCTGACTTCTTGACTTCTACCAGTTTTAGGAATTCTTATATGTCATTAAAAAAAAAAAAGATTCTTTAATCAAAATATTAGCTACCCTGGGTTGTATCTAACCAGCTTTTTTCCTGGTAAAAAAGAATTCCTTTGCCCACCCATAAAGACTATGCTGGAGACTTGTATGATCTTTCATAGGACTTGCATGTAGGGTTGCTAGTTTTATGTTGGGGAATACCTGGAGATTTGCAGGTTACTATCATATGGCTGTTACACACAGGAAGTACATAATATAAAATATGTAACCAAGTTACTTCTCCTTCTTCAGAGGTTTTCAAACAGAGGCTAGATGACCATCTGACAGCAATTCTGATTCTGTGAACTTAGGCAGATCATGAGAAGGGAAGGCAAGAAGGGTTGCATCAGTGCTTAGTTCTTGTGGTCTTTTTTACACACCCAGGGAAATGCTGATCACCGCTTTGGGATGAGGAAGCAATTTTTTCTCCAGGCCAGTGATCCTGGATGTGTCCCCACCCCTCTTCTCAGCATACAGCAGGGGTCACGAGGGGCGGTATTTGTGAATTTTCTGCATTGTGCAGGGAGTTGAACTAGATGACCCTGGAAGTCCCTTCCAATTCTTTGATTCTAAGTTGATACAACAGCTGTGGCAAGTCAAATCCTGTGGGCCTCTCGTTGGTGTTTATCAGGTTATGGACATTGGGTGGAACTGATTGCATCCATGTTCACAACTATTCATTCCCTAGAACAAAATTTTATGACTGCAAGATTTGTGCAGATCTTAATGTGGGGTGTGTTGTCAAGCGGCCACCTTAGAAAGCATCTATAAAGGTTATGGACTATGACTGTCAGGCTGGAATGGGCAAATCGGGTGCCAGAGAAATGGACTGAATGGTAGCCATGTGAAAGTGCCAACCTGCTGGACACTGGCATGTGCCCGAACAACGGGAACCTTGTTCTGAAGCAACATGCCTTACCAGATGTGGACCCATTGAAGACCAGTTTGGTGTAGTGGTTAAGTGCGCAGACTCTAATCTGGGAGATCCGGGTTTGATTCCCCACTCCTCCACTCACAACTGCTGGGTGACCTTGGGCAAGCCATAGTTCTGTCAGAGCTGTTCTCTCGAGGACAGTTCTCGAAAGAGCTCTCTCAGCCCCACCAACCTCACAGGGTGTCTGTTCTGGGGGGGGGAAGGGAAAGGAGTTTGTAAGCCGCTCTGAGACTCTGAGCGAAGGGTGCGGTATAAATCCAATCTCCTCCTCCTCCTTCCATCGCTCTTGCATCACTGCAGCCAGACGCCATAAGGCAAGCCAGCCTCCCTGACCCTGCAAATATGCAGACCCAGCAGCAGCTCCTTGAAGAGAAGCCCTGCTCTGCAAAGGGAACCAGGACATTCCTTCACAGATGCCATAAGAAGCTCTCTTCTCCACCATGCAGGCAACCCCCCCACCGCCACCTCTGCATATTGACATCTCCAGGTGAAACACATAGGCAACTTCAGCCTCAACAAAAGAACTCCTTCCATGATCGGGTTAGTAAGCAGTCACTCTTCCAGCTAACACAGCTGCTTACCATCGGATTTAACAGCAACTACTGGCGATGGAGTTGGGACATGACTATTCTTTTCTCTCTCTTGTCTCTCCCCCTCACCCCTTAAGAGATGTCACTACCACTATTTCAATTGCCCAACCATTAATCCCTTTTTCCTGGCCCATGAACAGTAGTTATGCTTCATGGGGACTTTGGGACAGAGGAAGCATCAGCTTCTAGTCATTTTAGGGTATAAAAGAAGAGGGCTACCCCATTGTGCTCTCTCTCATTTCTACCCTCCTAAACCCCACCCTATCTTGCTGGTTCCATTCCTGGCACAGTTTGGAGTCTTCCCACGTGTGTTGCTGGCAACTCATGATTCCCCTCCCCTAGTTATTTCTTTTTCGCTGCAGATTCAACTCACCACATTGGACAGGTAAAGTATTGCCTATCGATGATATTGCCTGCTAATGCAAATATTTCTGTACCTTTCTAGCTGGATTCCTAGATCTGTATTGCATGTGTGTATGTTTGATTTTATATTGTGTTTTGAGAATCCTTTTAGTAAAATAAATCACTGCTTCTTAAGATCTAGTCTCAGCATCTATTTCTGGAATCTGGCTAAAGTTGGATTCCAATATACACAGGTCTGTTCCTATATTTAATGCTTTCCCAAACTTGGGATAAATCAGCGAATTCCAAGAGGGTGGAGACTGAGGAGGAATCTTCGAGGGTTCAGGGAGGGATCTCAGCAGGGTATAATGCTGTAGAGTCCACCCTTCAAAGTAGCTATTTCCTCCAAGGGAACTGATCTTGACTGTCTAGTGATCAATTTCAGCAGCAGGAGATCTCTAGGTGCCACCTGGAGGGTGGCAACACTATTTGCATGGAACTTATAGTAAGGAGGAGAACTGGGTGAGGTTGAACAAAAAAGCTGGCTGGACCATTCCTCACACTTTCTTCAAGCAGCTCAGAATATAAATCATGCCATTTTACGTTCACAATAATCCACTGAAGCAAATTAAGCTGAAAGTTACTTCCCCCCCCCCCAAGTCCAGTAAGCTTCATGGATGTTTAAATATGGACCTGTACAGTGTTCCCTATAAGCTGAGTTAGTGTGAGCTAGCTCACAGCTTTTTAGCCTCTGGCTCACACATTTTTGTCTTAGCTCAGGAAGAATACCTCCAGAAAAAAAATAATTCATGCAGTAGCCAAATCACTCGCTCACAACTTTAATGCCAGTAGCTCACAAAGTAGAATCTTTGCTCACAAGACTCTGCAGCTTAGAAGGAGGATTGGACCTGTCCACAGTCAATGATTACATCATGTTTGTTTGTTTGTGGGGAGGAGAACACTAACTGCTAAAGCCTACTGCTTGGCCCCTTTGAGTGTTTTGGCCATTATGAGAAGTCACTCATAAACTGAGGCCCTGAGATGTAAGTAACTCAGCCTGTGCATAAATCTAGCTCTGGAATGCATTCTGTTCATGGCTAGATCTGTGCTGGGCCAAGTTTGGATGCACAACCTGGACAAATGAAATACACTGCAAAAATCATTTGATAGAACAGCTTGAGCTAAAATGAAGGTGCTTGTGAATGGTCAAGGAACATTAGTGATTTCGTCAATGACACTGGATTCTATTCCGGCTGCTTTGCCGGGAACATAAATGCTGAATGCAATTAACGGCTTGTAAATATATTTGCTTTGTGGCAAAGGCAACACTTTCCCTCACTGACTTCTTGACATAAACATATTACAATGCTAGGTCTGTGATTACAGTGATGGATGACACCCTTTGCTATCTGTGATTTTAATCATGCAACAGGCAGAGTCCACAGGTTTTATTGTGTTTTTTTTAAAGCACATGAATGCTGAAGGGTCATTAATTAGATCGCATAGCACTGTGTCCTAAACTATTCATTCCCTTGAGCAAACAGAAATGTGGTATCCAAAGTTCAGAAAGTCAAGACATTTATTTTTTTCCCCTGATTGCAATTAAAGGTACACTTTACTCGAATCGCAGAAGTTCTTAAGTTCTGAGCTGCTTGAAGGAAGTGAACCTGGGACCTTCTCCATGCAAAACAGACACTCCAAGACCCTGATAAAGTACTCATTGTGTAGTATATCTCATAGTATGGGATGAGTATATCATTTCTTACATAGCTGCATTGGAAATTTGATACAGCACATAGTAGGATTGGGAAAGAAATAATGGGAGGAGTGCAGTGCTCAGTTGTTGCACCTTGCTCTTTAAAACTTCATTACTGTTAAGAGAAAGATAATAGCCCTAAGTGCTGGTTAATTTGACAAATTTTTAACAGGAGACGTTTGTCAAGGATGAAGCCTTTACTTGTTGGCTGGAAAAGGCCATGTTTATTAAATTGTTCGCTCGTTAGTGGGGAGATAGTGGATAAAATTGGTAGAAGGTTGGGGGTTTTATCTCAATCTCTCTCGAGGATGGAGGATTTGCCTGCAGCTGAACTAGATTATCAAGGGGAGAAATTGATGTGCAGCCGGCAGGACTGAAAGTTTTACTTCCCTCCTGTCTGAGTCTCTCTCTGGAACAAGAACCTGCTTTTAAAGACATAGTGAGATAGTTCAAGTAGCTGAGTTCTTTTTTAAATTTCCAGTTTGGGATTCTTGAAAGTACTGACATTTGTCCTTTTGTAAAAGAAATTGCCTCTCTTTTGGAAGAGTGTGGTTAATTGATGTGCAAAGAGCCCCCACGGCACCTCTAATGAGTTTCCCTTTCTCCAGATCGGGAGGAGGGCTACATCACATGGTGCATCACAAGGAGCCACCATTTTACTTAGGGTTCCCAACCTCCAGGTGGTGGCCGGATATCTCCTGGGATTACAACTGACCTCCAGATGGCAAAGATTACTTCACCTGGAGGCCACTTTGGAAGCTGGACTCTATGGCATTATACGCCACTGAAGTCCCTCCCCTTCCCAAACCCCGCCCTCTTCAGGCTCCACCCCCTAGATCTCCAGGTATTTCCCAACCCAGAGCTGGCAACCCTAGTTTTACTAGCTGGGAACTTCTGGCAAACACTCCCTGTTGGTTCCTGTTCTACAAGGAATGAAAGTGCATGCACAGCAGGCCTGTATCATATCACCATATTCATTGAGTAGTGTTCCAAAACACTGACTGGAGACAATTCAGCAGGTACAACTTGCTGGTTTCTTAAGAAAACTAATTAAAATCTCTATGCTTTTATATTCAGTAATTCTAATTGCTTTCATTTAAAGAACAGTTATTTCCGGTCAAAGAAAATGTATTGAAAATGCTTTCCATTATAGGAGATAAACAGGGACAGGCATTGTTTTTGGCATAAGCCCATGGAGCACACAGGGGTAAAATAATATTGCGAGCACAGCGAAGCTATGAGGTTGACAAGCGGATCAATCAGGGGAGGTCTCCTAGTTTAAAGTAGACACCATTTTTCTTTTAACCATTATATCCCCAGTGCCTAAAGTGTTCAAAAATAAAGAAGACTAAGCTGACAAAACAAAACGTAAATAAGAACTTGCTTGCACTTTGGCTTCAATTTGGCTGCTCAATTATTTATTAGTGCTTTTTGTCTCTGTCACTCAAAGTTAAACTCACAAATACCCCAGGGCTTGCAAACAGTTGCATCAAGGACCACTGCCACCCAAGCTCGCACAAAGTAACCAACTAATAACGGGAGGGTACACCTAGACATGTAAATTTTCTGGAAATCTTTAAACACACACACACACATTTTAAAAGCTTATTTCTGCACCAAAACAGACAAATAGAAACTGGGGGAAATTGAAATATCTTCCATATTTACTAAACCATCGCACCTAAATTTGTATTGTTGCAAGACCATAAAATGCATAATTCAGAAGTTAGCATATAAATTTGTACAGTTTGGGGCTCATTCATGAAATACAAAAGCAAACAGAATTGCAAATAGCATGTTGCACCCTAGCCTGCCTAAACTCAGTTTTCACAGTCTGAAGCTTTGCACAACCACACATCTTTCTGCAGTTCTGTACTGCTAGCTCCTTTTGACTAGTTTTATCCTCCAACCAAGGCAGGGTAATAGCCGCCTGTTTCCATGAAGCAGGGTGCCCATAGGGCTGTCCACTAATAGCCAGGAAGGACAGAGTGCACGGCAGTCCCCCACATAATTGCCAGAACATGGGCATGCCACCAATGTGCATATCAACTGTACACTAGGGATTGGCACAAACTGGGAAAATGGAACAGAATGAGAATTCCATGGTTGTCTCCCAGAGCTGCCACTCAAGTTATGGACAACTGCTATGGGTGTTTCTAGGGCTCTCCACAAGTCTACCCCCATCAAACCTCCATGGAAAAAGGTGCTTCATTTTTTTTTTTATTTGGGAATGACGTGACCAAACGAACTGGTTCGAAATGCACCACAAACCTGATTCAGGCTCGAACTGTGATTCGTTTCTTGGTTCGTGCCCATCCCTACTGTACACACCTTCCTGTTCCTACATGCATTCCATCTACCATGGTTATCCTGAATGGACACTCTTCATGTCACAGTACTTTGCTGCAACCGGGTACAAGGGCAGCTGATTCAGGCTTCCATACCTATGCAATGCTCCGATCCAAGAAGTCTACACTTGGAAGGAGCTGTCAATTTCATGAGGGGCACATACAAGCCTTCTAAACAAACAAGGCAACATCTTCAAGCTGCAGAAATGCATCTTAGATCTGAGTGCTGTATAAGTCTACGGCACAGACATATTTTTTCCCCTAGTTAGTTTCTAAACCTTCACATATCTAAGTATACACATACATGAACATACATGAAACTGCCTTATTCTGGTCTATAAAGGTCAGTCTTGTCTACTCAGACTGGCAGCAGCTCTCCAGGGTCTCATGCACAGGGCTTTCACACCACCTTTCAACTGGAGATGCCAGGGATTGGACCTGGGACCTTCTGCATACAAAGCAGATGTTTCACCATTGAGCCATTGCTCCTCCCCAATACGACAGAAACAAAACACAGATCATGTATCAGTTGTTCAAACCATTCCAGATTATCCCTTTGCTATATCGTACTGATGCAGTAATCCATTAGCTGAGGGGTGCAAGGTTATTCTTTGTGCTATTCTGTAACTGTCAATGTATGGACACCCCACCTGGTTAACCACCGGTAGTATTTTAATCCTTGTCTAAGCACATTTAAGTACTCTTCAGATACAATATACGACACTGATAAGTACTTGATAGACACTGACAGATACAGGATATACACACTGAACCGAAGACAAAAGACGATAAACAGTTCTAATCCTATTTAACTTTACCCCAAACTTTTTTTCAGAGCCAACAGCTGATGGTGGATACTTAAATGCACAGAATCAGAGAATTTATATTGAGAAGAGCTTTGCAGTTTATCTAGAGCAATTTTTAATCAAAGACAAATGTAACAACTATAAAACAGCACAAGATAATTATACATAGCTGAGATGTTTGTCTATACTAAATGCATTTCTATTCAGCTCATCGATATCTCTCAGCTAAACAATTACTGCAAGTAAACACATCACGAGATTAAAAATGCACTGAAATTTGTGCACCCTTCCAACACACTTGAGATACTTTACTCATCCCAGCAAACCAGTACAAAACATTTTAGAATAATAAATAAATATTACTTACTAAAAATGTATCTCAAGTGCCCTGGGGACAGCTTCGCAAGCGTCCTTTTTACCTACTCAGATGAAGAAAAAATTATATACTGTGATGCGCAAAAATTGCACACAAAAATTACACACAATGGTGAGGGGTCTGGAGACCAAGTCCTATGAGGAAAGGTTGAAGGAGCTGGTTATGCTTAGCCTGGAGAGGAGATGACTGAGAGGTGATATGATAACCATCTTCAAGTACTTGAAGGGCTGTCATATAGAGGATGGTACAGAGTTGTTTTCTGTTGCCCCAGAAGGTTGAACCAGAACCAATGCGTTGAAATTATATCATAAGAGTTTTTAGCTAAACATTATAAAGCACTTCCAGACGGTTAAAGTGGAACAGGCTTCCTCGGGAGGTGGTGGGCTGTCCTTCTTTGGAAGTTTTCAAACAGAGGCTAGATGGCCATCTGACAGCAATGTGGATTCTGTGAACTTAGGCAGATCATGAGAGGGAGGGCAGGAAGGGTTGCGTCAGTACTTACTTCTTGTGGCCCTTTCTTACACGCCCAGGGAAATGCTGACCGCCACTTTGGGTTCAGGAAGCAATTTTTCCCCAGGCCAGTTTGGCTGGAGGGTTTTTGTCATCTTCTGGGCATGGAACAGCAGTCACTGGGGGGTGTGGAGGGGGAGGTATTTGTGAATTTCCTGCATTGTACAGGAGGTTGGACTAGATGACCCTGGTGGTCCCTTCCAACTCTATGATTCTACAATTCCAACATGTACATATGTTATGAATAGGATTGCCAGCTCTGGGTTGGGAAATACTTGGAGGTTTGTGGGGTGGAGTCTGGGGAGGGTGCAGTTTGGTAAACGTAGTGATCTCAGTAGAATATAAGGCCATACACTCCACCCTCCAAAGCAGCCATTTTCTCCTGGTGAACTGATCTCTGTAGCCGGGATAGCCAGCCACCACCTGGAGGTCATGCAAAAAAATAAACAGAATAATCTGTCACGCAGTACAAATAACACCAGAGACTTCTGTCTTCTTATAGAGGTCTAATTACATTTATAAACAATACAAACAAAACAACAAATGGTTTTGCCACTGTGCATAAATGACATCTACACTAGTTGAATAGTGACCTAACAGTCCTTGAAAGTAGAAGTCTCTCTTTAGAATGATGCAAGCACTGGCTTATGATACAGATAAATGTTTCAAATAGAAAACACAAAGAGGCAGGCCTGAGCTCAAGAATACCCACAGTGCGAACTCAAGGGGTGTGGTCAGACGGGCCATTTAGTCTGCTTTCAGCACAGTTCAGTAATGGATTTTATGTACACGTTCACACACCCAACATCTGCACACCGTCCCCGCTGTCGCCTTCCAGCTCAACTCCCCATTAAAATGGAGTATTTTGTTACCAGTTCCCCAAGTGGTGTTTTCCTGATTCTCCGGTTCTAGCCACACTTTTCTGACATCTGATCGCTCCTGCAGTGTCGAGCCACTTCCAGTTTAAACCCCCTCCCCACTCGAAAGCTGCTCAAGGCTTCCACTTTTGCCCGCCATTTTTTTTTATGCATTGGCGGTGTGCACCTAGGCAGAGCTCCACCACCGCATTTAGAAAACCGACATGTAAACAGTCACTTGTTTTAGCGTTTAGATGAGTTCAGGATCTCACGGAGGCCATTTTCGGGTCAAACATTTAGAGGGAAGTCTTTTGTTGGAGGGGTTGGATTGATTCGCCCTGGTGGTTCTGTGCATGCACCATGATAGTCCCCCCCTTCTATGGAGGGGTGCCTATGTAAGGGAGGGGTGGCACAGGCAGTAAAAACGCCTGCAGTAATTTATCAACTAACAGCCACAAGCCTGTTCGAGTCCCACCGCAGCCGGAGTGAGCTCCTGGCACTTGTCCTAGCTCCTGCCTACCCAGCAGCTCGAAAGCCTAGCAAGTAGATAAATGGGTACCTGCCTAGGTGCAGGGGGGCACCCACCTTCCGGCAGTGAGGAGAGACAAGGAGAGGCAACGGTGCCGGCAGCGGCAACAGGCAGCGAGACGTTCCGGCGGAAACAACATGGCGGCGAATTGACAGCAGCCAAGCAAGCATTCCAGATGGGACTGGCTAGAGACGAGGCGACGTGACGACGCAGCACAGTCAGAGCCAATCAGGATGGAGGCTGGTGCAGCAGTCGTCGCACAGCCGCGGACTATGGAACCAGACCAGCGGGAGCCGCTGCAAAGTCACGCCAAGCCGGAAAGAAACAACAAGCCGGTAGGGCGCCTGGTAGGCACTCACCTCCCCATCCAAGTGTGGCCCTAGTTAGGTAATAAAATTACTATGTAAACCGCTCAAAGCCTCCGGGATTGAGTGGTATAGAAATCGAAATAATAAATAAATATATGCGCATGTACAAACTGAGAAAAAGTTTTAAAAAACCGCCGATGCACGCTCCCGCTCCTTGGTAGTATAGGTAGTGGGGAGCGCAGCGACTGCACAGTAAAGTGGAATAAGGGAGGTAAGTGTGATCACGATTGTCCAGTTCAAATATAATCCGGTCAGAAACGGAGCAATTTAAACCACTCTCAGCACACCGTCTGACCACAGCCAAGGAGTGGCAACGGCACGCCTAGGTTGCTTCGCCGTTTCTTAGGGCTTCATCAGCTCGCTTTCCTTAGTAATGGAGCCCACTAAGCTCTGATAAGATTCAAAATGACATGAAGTCTACAAGTATATTCCAAACAGCTAGGAATTAGCCTGCACTCTTTTCACATGTAACTGTAAATTGATGTAGGTTTCCCCCCCCCACAGCAATGCATCAAGTGTGGCATTATTGAAAAAATCTGTTTAATAGCATACATATATTGAAAAGCTGCAGACATTCTTGCAGGGTGACCTCAGAACTGAAGCTGGCCCTAGAATAACATTCCCCCCCCACAAAACCAATATAAAACCTATAGGTTACTGAGATTTTTGAAACAGTCCCCCCTTCCAGTTCTAGCACTCCTACCTTTCTCACACATATGAAGTTGCCTTATACTGATCCAGACTACGATTCCATCAAGGTCAGTATTGTATGTTCAGACTGCCAGCAGCCCTCCAGGGTCTCATGTAGATTTCTGCCTGGTTCTTTTTGACTGGAGATCCCGGGCAGTGAACCTGGGACCTCCGACATGTCAAGCAGATGCTCCCCAATAAGCCATAGCCCCTCTCCAAAGAAACGCTGAAAAACAATGGTTCTGAAAAGCTGCGTCAAGTCTCGATTGGCTGGTAGCTATGATGTCACCAAGATATCTCGACCCATTCCTTGGGGAAAAAAAATTGTGGGTGTTTTGTAAATTTCCCATGTTATTAATAGGACTTAAGAATTAACATATTAGTTGATCAGTATATATTTTATCATTTTAAAAAGCCCACCTGGAGGTTGATGTAGAGAAAGACAAGACTGATATACAGCAGCAAATCAAATGTATGTTAGCCCTTTCAATCAGAATGCTGGAAAAAGAAGGCAGACAGCCTACGGCAAGCACTTTTTTGCAATAGGCACCTTTAGTCTGAAATAGTAATTGCCACTTACAAACTACAATGGTAGGTACATTATTATGACCAAAGTCCTTGCAAATTTATATAAAGTGTTTTGTATTCCTAAACAGCAAACCTGGCAGTATATTAATTTGCTAAATGACTATCTGATGAACGTAATTATACACAGGCTTTATTCTCTTTAAATTATATTGCAGTAGATGATAGTTATGTAAATATGCCTTCTCAGGAACAGGAAGAGAATGTTAAAGGAAATCATTAACAAGAGTTGTGAGTACTTACTACCCGGAGAAGATATTAAATTAGCAAACCAATGCCAATTTTCAGGAGTGCTACCTCAGTGCTGCAGATGATCGTTACCGCCAAAGGGAATTTTACAACCAGGGCAGCAGCTGAGAAGGATCAGCCATGAGTCCCTGCCAAATTCACCTCTCATAAGGTAATACTTGGACAGGTTAATAAAGAAGGTGATGGCCACTCAAATATTTTGGCCCAACAAATGCAGAGCTTCAAAGGTTAGAAAACTGCACCTTTTACTGAGCCCTGACATAAACTGGAAGCTAAAGTAGTTGCAAGAGGATAGGCTTTATATGTGCCACTAGATTATACTAGCTATAGCTTCCATACTGCATGTTGGTCTATTATGGCTGTAACACAGCCTGCTGCATCTTTACATATCTAGCAGCATATAGGGGAGAGAAGGATCCATACACACTTGGTCCCCAGAGACTGGAGGCAGGATGCTTGCTATGCTTTGTGTTCAACCCAAGCTCCACTGCTGTAGCTCCTCAGAAGGCATGACCTGAGGTCCAGCAGGGCAGGTTACAGGCAAAGTTGTAGAGAGTAACCAAAGTCCAGTCCAAAAGTCAGCAGTTCCAGAGAGCAGGTTTATCAAAGTCCAGTCTAGGGTCAAGGAGTTCCATGCAGCATGTCCAAATCTAGTCCAAGGTCAGCGGTTTCAGAAAACCTAGCTGTCAGGTCCAGTTCAAGGTTGCAGCAGTCCAGTAGCAGCAAGATTGGTGGCTCAGTAGCAAAGTTACATTCACAAACTGCTGCTTTTCCCAGCTGAATTTATAGCCAAGTCTTAACAAACTAAAACCCCAGCCAATTCCTTGACAGTCATCTCAAAACTACTCATTCATCTCTTCAATTGACAGCTGACAATGGGACATGAGTCTTGCACTTCTCCTTTCTTGTAACTCTAAGCATCTCTGACAGCAATGGTACTGCAAGGTAGTGAGTGAGCTAAGCGGGCTGGGAGTGGCTTTTGAAGACTTATTTACTGCTTCAGAACAACAAGGTGTTGGCTCAGTTTCAGCTGTAGCCTGTGACTCCTGATCAGCTGGTAACCTGATCTCTTGTTGTTCTCCTTCTGGCTCAGAGCCAGCTGCAGCTGGCTGTTCAGTTACTGGCTATGGGCTAGCAGGTAACTCTTCATCTGAGAAATCAGAACCATCACTTATGACAATTACATTCAACAAAAACCTTCACATGGAACAATTTGGGAAAGAGACAGAGGCTGCATTAGAGAAGCAAGTAGGGAATTGAGATGTCAATAAGGGCCAGGGAAGATATGAAAAAAATACCTCCACTGGATTTGGCACACACATTCCCCTGTCCTTCGGGGCTACTTCTCTGTAGGTTGCCAACAGGTCTTTCATCTGTCCAGGGTTGCAAGCTGGTGTTTGCACTCTCAGTTCTGCCTTGCTTTACAACGAAGACAGATGGGAGAAGACAGTGCATTTGAGGCAAAAGTAATTTATAATGGCAATCAATGCATGGGTATACAAGGTCAAAATTCAGCATTCTGCTGCAGACTGGTTATTACTGCTGTTGGATACCTAAATAATTGGTTTGTCTAATTTCAGCACCTGAAAGCATTGAAATGCACCACTGGTGGTTTAATTATGCGGGCTGGAAGAGACCAACCAATGACAGGGAGAAAAAAACCACAAGAAAACATCTCCGAAAAAAGCATGAATTAGTAACTTTCTGTACACAGTATAAATGGTTCTTTGACAGCCAACAAGGAAGGGACACCTGAGGCTGCCCACCATTCCTGGCTGCCACCTCCACTCAATGTCTCTTACCCCCCCCCCCACTGCCTCAGTCTGGACCAGTTAACTCTCCTTCCCTGCTGTTCGACAATGCCTGAGGAATGAGAAAGAAAGGGATATTCACTGTACCAGGTGGCAATGGCAAAGGAGAAAGGCGGGAGTAGACAAGAAAGAAAGGAGTAGAAAAGACTGCTACTGCCTCCAAACATCTGCCTCAGGACACCACCCTCACCTCACCACAGCTCACAGAGGTGGCCCCGGCAGTAGAAAGGTTTCGCTTCTAATATTCCCATTAAAAACATTTTAAATTTGAGCATGTTAGAATGCAACTACATGTTAGAATATTCCTTTTCTTTGTATTAAAAATCACCCATATTCCCTGTTACTTGTCTCCTAGCTCTATTTAGGAGCGAAACATTCCCCCCCTCCATCTAAACAACTGCAGAGTTCCCAGCTGTGTACTCGTACAAAGCATAACTAAGCTCAGTCATTCTCATGTGTTCTTAGGAACCTATTAAATATCACAGACCACCTCAATTCTACCGTAGTCAGTTATGCTACCAGGATATCCAACTTCCTCCATTACTGAAGACAATACCATCCACATTATTGCATTATTTTAAGGTCTTTTGTATTGACTGGATAAAGCAGGATTGCTTTACTTCCTTCCTGTCTGTCAAAAGCATAAGATCAGAGTATCTGTCTCCTCTTGAGACCGCTATTGTTCATGTTCGACAAAGTGTGACCAATCTCCTAAGCTTTCTGGTATGCCAGCCTCCAGACAGGACCTGGGAATTATAGCTCATCTCCACACTGCAGAGATCAGTTCCCCTGGAGAAAATGGATGCTTTGGAGAGTGAATTCTATGGCATTGTATCTCACTGACGTCCCTGTCCTCCACAGGTTCCATCCCCATATCTCCAGGAGTTTCTCAATCTGGATCTGGCAACCCTAACCCCTGTCCCCCACTGCTGACCAGGGAAGACCTGGCAACCCTACAGTTAGCAATTCACTCTGGAGAAGACATCGATGCAAAAGCAAGTCCATATTTTTTGTACTGTTGTGTAGATTTCATGGGCGATTAAAAAACACAACAGAGGTTTATTTAAAGAATGATCAACAGAAAGAGTGACAGTAATTTGGGGTGAGATAGACGAAGATAGCAACATCACCAAGGACAGATTACCAAGCCTGGGATGGGACTGATGTGGCTTCTCAAGATGACAACTAGCCATCCATTGACTAGCTGGGCTAGTTGCTGCCCAGAGCCAAGGCTTCTCAAGATGACAACTAGCCATCCATTGACTAGTTGGGCTAGTTGCTGCCCAGAGCCAAGGCAGACAGTCCTACAGAAAATGGCCCTCCGCATTTTACAAAGCTCTCCTTGCCTTCAGTTCTCTCTTTTTGTTTATTAGGAGAAATGTACCCACCCTTCCAAAGGTCCAAAGCAGTTAACAGGATTACTAAAAACAAATATGGAAGCTCATTCAACCACAAACAGTTGCCGCCCAAACCAATCTCATGTCCATATGCCAAACTACAACAGTCAATTACCAATAAAAGCCCTGTGAAATAAACATGCTTTGTATATCCTCCTAAAAGCTAGCAGTGAAGAAATCTTCTGGCAAGATGCTCTATAAAAATGTCAGCAACAGCTGGAAAGATTCAAGATACTACAAAGCCTAAATGAATCCTTCAGAAGTGACTGGTGAGCAGATCTAAGTTGGCTTCTAAACACTTGACAGGTACTCCACCAAGAATGCCAAGCAGTTCTCAACAATCATAAAGGGTCAGAGCTGTAAGTGGCTCTAATAAACCACTAAAGCCCTTATTTCATGGCTCAACTCGGTCCTGTCCTTTAGCTCCAAACGGTGGAACTGGGATTGTGATAATTTATTCTTTTATCACAGACACCACCAAGTACTTATTAATCCTAACTCTACAGGACAGTCTTTCACTCATTGTTCCACATTATTATGTATTCGTGATACAACTGGATCCAGAAGCCAGGAGTAGATGGGGAGGCAAAAACAGCCATGGAAAAGGGCCCTCCCCCAGCCTCCCCAGCCCCCAGATCATAGTGCCTCCTCACACCCAGCTTGCATGCGGAGGGAGCCACCCAAGTGGGGGTTGCTTCTAAAGGCCATCATCCCATTGGGACTTCTTCCAGTGCCCTTAATGGCCAATCTGCCCCTGTCAAAACCTTACACAAGGGTAACTAGAATCACAGAATCATAGAGTTGGAAGGGGACTCAAGGGTTATCTAGTCCAACCCCACACACAATGCAGGAAATTCACAAATACCTCCCCCCATACCCTCAGTGACCACTGTTCCACACCCAGAGAATGACAGAAAAACCTCCAGGATCTCCAGCCAAAGTGGCCTGGAGAAGAATTGCTTCTGGCCAGCATTTCCCTGGGCGTGTAAGAAAGGGCCACAAGAACTAAGCACCGATGCAACCCTTCCTGCCCTCCCTCTCATGATCTGCCTGAGTTCACAGAATCAGCATTGCTGTCAGAGGGCCATCTAGCCTCTGTTTGAAAACCTCCAGCTGAAAACCTCCAAAACTGCAGATGTATTTATTGATACATGACCTAAGGCAGAGGTAGGCAAATGCTGGTGCACATGCTGAACAGAAGCAAGCCAGATTACATTGCTTGGCATGCAGACTTATTTCTTTGCCAAGCAGCTAAACTGATTCCCTGAGAAGCGTGCGGAGCCTCTGGGACTGGCCGTGTGGGCACTCCTTCTGCTTGTCATCACCTCACACAACTGTGAAGTTGCCAGCTGGACCTAAAAGCAGCTTCCTCCAAGCACTCACAGTGATGCTGGGGTTCAGTGTGCTCTGATGTGTCTGTCCAAACACATCCCCTCCCTTTTCTGTTCACCGATAACCCACTAGTTTCACTGGAAGGCACTTGGGGCATAAAGGTTGTCTACCTCTGACCAGTGGTTTTTTCCCCCCCATACATATTGCTTTTGCCCAGGGTTTCTTCCAGTAAATAGTGGCTAAATAATTTAAGCTATAATTGGTGATTCATGAGAAGTGAACATCAATCTAACAGGGGCCCAGAACAGTTGTCCCCTAAAATTGCAGAGAGACAGGTAAATAGCACCAGTACATAATGTAAGGATACCATACATGTGAGGACTGCAGCTATGGAAAGAGATCCATGCTCTTGTGGAGTTCCATAGCTGGAAACAGGGAATCCTCGGATGTGTCACAGGAAATCACAGATAATGTGTACACAAGTGTCGTTTCCCCAGTGTTATGCATCATGGAGAACATTTCAACAACAGTCAGAATCAGGTCTCTAGTCTGAAAGAACGTTAACTGAATGAACAAAATGAACAGTTAAATAAAAGGAGGGGAAATATGGGTCATTGAAAACTGCAGCTTGGATCCTACGAACAAGGTGGGCAAAAAACTGAGATATTTCGGGCATTTTTTTTGTCATCAAGTTTCAGCAGACTTATGGTGACCCCCATAGGAATTTCAGGGCAAGAGACATTCAGAGGTGTCCTGTCTTTGTGTAGCAACCCTGGACTTCCTTGGTGGTCTCCCATCAAAATACTAACCAACGTTGACCCTGCTTAGCTTCCAAGATCTGATGAGACTGGACTAGCCTGGGCCATCTGGGTCAGGATTAAACCCGTTTATACTAATTTGTTTATTTTCATTTCTCAGATTTAAAGGTCACACCATTATCTTCTTACAAGTGGTGCTTCAGTAGGGTTCCCAAGTACTTACCACGTGGGGGTGGGGGAAACATGCTCCCCGGCCGGACCATTCCTCCCTGTAACGCACCATGCCATTGCCAGGAAGTGACGCCAGGCAGCGTTCTGGCAATGGGGCTGAAAACTCGATGGTACCATCGAGTTTCCAGCAGCATTGCCAGAGCATCGCCTGGCATCACTTCCTGGCAACGGCATCGTGCGGCACGTCTTTCCTTCCCCCGGGGATGGTCCTGCCAGGATGCATCCGTCCCCCGCCACCACGAGGTAAGTATTTGGGAAGCCTATGCTTCAGTGCCTGATGCTTCAATGTGTGCCCTAAATCTAGATACAGTGTTTTAAGCAACATAATCAGGGACTCTAGAAATCACAGATAATGCCGAATTAAAAATGTGCAGAAGTATTATTTATTTAGGCACTAAGAAAGGAAATCAACATCTTCCCCAGTCCCATTCCCAAAAGCCCCATCCTGAAGTTAAACATCATTGGCAATTATGCACAACAGTCAAGCATGAAGAGGTGCTGCTAAAAACTATGTTATCTAAGAAATTACTTTTTTAAAAAAAAAGTTCTGGAGGCAATTAAAAGCAAAATGCAGCGATGTAAGTGAAGGTACAAACAGATAAGCCAGAAAATTAGAATCCTTAACTTCAACTGTGAAATAAAAATAACAAGCACAGTGAGGAGATGACAGAAAACTAAAACTTTTTAATACTGCCTTTGCTAACTCGGTGCCAAATATTTCATTCAGGCAGAGTGCAAACTGAAGCTGAAACAGTGGAAGCTCTGGTAATCCTCTGTTCCATGTTTCCTTAACGTTAAAGAGTCATCCAGAAGCCACTGAAATTCAGTCCAGAGAGAAAGAGAAGAAATAGTTGGAGGAGCAAAAATGGGCTGGGAAACAAAGCATGTTATGAGCAGGGCTCTTTTTGTAGCAGGAACTCCTTTGCATATTAGGCGACACACCCCTAATGTAGCCAGTCCTCCAAGAGCTTACGGTAGCCCCTGTAAGAAGAGCTCTGTAAGCTCTTGGAGGATTGGCTACACTAGGGGTGTGTCACCTAATATGCGAAGGAGTTCCTGCTACAAAAAGAGCCCTGGTTATGAGCATGGCTTAAAAACAAGCAAACAACTAGTTTGTTTAGAAAATGGTGCTGATTATGCTAACATGTGGCACCTTTGCACATCAGGGAACCCACCGACACCTTTCCTGGTGTCCCACCAAGAGCCATGAAGAGCTTTGGCCCAGCAGGATTTCTGATTGGCTGTGCAGCTTCAAAACAAATTGCTTTGGCAGCTGCTGTCACCACAGCGCAAGAATCTCCAATGTGTGACTGAAGGAGAGATGTGTGCGTGCAAGAAAGCCTTTTTTTAAACAGTATGTTAATTTAAAATGGCATCCTGTTAAGCAGAGCTTCTGCCTGAAATGTTGAAGAGTTGTTATTAGGCCGATTCCCTGAGATGTTGTGGTTGGCTCCTTCTCCCGTTTTGTGGCTGGTTCTAGCTCCCGTGGGAGCCATTTTGTGGTTGTCCCTATGTCAGAATTCCAAAGGTGCCCAGAGGCTCAAAAAGTTGGGGATTTCTGTGCTAACCCAAGAACAAAAAAAGATCGCCACAGATTTTACTTACGGCCCTAAAAATAAGGCTGACTGTGACACCACAGAAGTGTGGCACTTACCTTTTCCTCACCAGAACTTCACAGCATAAGTAATTTGACTTAAACCCCATCTCCAATAGTGGCCAGTTGGATGATACACAGCAGCCCACAAACTGAGCCCACTAGCAACAGACTTCACCTGCTGAGCTGCTCCTTAGTATATGACAACAAGAAACATTCTCTCTCTGAACCTGGAAGCCATATTTGGCCAGGGAAGGTTCTACCATGCACAGGGCCGGCTCACTCACTAGGCGAACTAGGCATTCGCCTAGTGCGGGCCAACCCTTAGGGTGCCAAACTGCACCTGCCCCCCCACCCCACCAAAAGTTCTGACCAGGTAACTGCCACCACCGCCACTTTCTCCCCGAGTCTAACAAGTGCACCCAGAAGCACTGACTGCGAGCACAGTGTCCTCTGCGTCAAAAACCCCCCCCCCATTTCTCCTCTCCCTGAGATCTGGAATGGCGCCCCCTGCGAGAAGGGCCTCCTCGAACGGGAGGGGCAGGGGAGTGGGCCCGCAGATATGAAAGAGGCCGAGGGGGGGAGTGGCGAATGAAACGCTGGCCGAACAAGCTGTTTGCAATTTGAGGCTTTCACCTTCCAGGGCTAGTTTCCCCCTTCCGCAAAAGCACCCGGCCGAGGCACCTGCTGGCCATCTCTGGGGAAGTTTGGCGTCCCACCAAGATGTCCCCCTTGGGAAGCTCTCCCCACCCAGACAGAGCCAGTCGCTGGGCTGGGAACAGATGGGCCCAGCGTTTCCTGTTGGCCCAGCCTGGCTGGACTGTCTGGGGCTTCCAGGTCCCAGGAAGCCGGAGAGGCCTGTCTTCGCCCAGTGTGGGTGAGTGACGACGCTTCAGAGAGTGTCCCTCCTTCGGCCTCCTCCCGCTGCAAAGCCTCCCCTTGCAACGCCGGGCTCGAGGGGGGGCACCGAAGCAGCCATCCAAAGGAATGACACTTGGCAGGGGTGGAGGGATTTTGGGTGCGTGCGGGAAAGTATGTGCACAGGCTGGGAGTCATCTTGCTAAAGAGTGTGTGTCAGGGAACAGCTAGTCCACCTGGATAAATGGTTGCACGGGGGGAGGGGGGCACATGGGGGATCCTCGTCTAGGATGCAAAATAAGCTGGGGCTGGTCTTGACCATGCATAAATCTGCCCAACCCCTTTTATATCCATTTGGCCCCTGGCCATCACCATGTCTCATGGCAGTGAGTTCCACAAGTGTGAAGTTCTCTTGTTTTTCCTGCATTTACTGCTCATGCTCTGGTATTATGGGAGAAGGACTGTCCTTAATGTTTTGGTTGGCCCACAACATGGACTCTGTTATGGGCTAACAGAGTTACTAACAGAGTTTCAAAAAGCTTGTAAATTTCGGCATCGGCCTGATAAGCAAGCAGCACATCTAGTAAACAAAGTAACCCTTTGTCCATTTCACCATTCCCCCCCAAAAATCCTTAGAGACTCAAAGTTTGTCAGTTTCCTTTATATTTACATTGTTCAAATACAAGATTCACGCTCCCTTGTGGAAACTCTGCCCCCCTGCTGTCATGATGTTTAGATCTGATCTACAAAAGAGGATGTTTGTTGTCTTTTGAGAACCCTCCATGTGAGAGGAATGATAATCACTTCTGATAGGTAACATTTGAGAATAGGGAAAGGGGATAAGGGACGATTGTTGCCTGCTACTTCTTCCAGGATTTTGTACTGAAAATGACAGCTATTGAGATTTTCATGGACAAAGTTCAACTATTGATGCTCTCTGTAGTGAGGAAAAGACACTGTTATTATGGCAGATTTTTAAATTTTGTTTTAATTACATTCCTTTGCTCAATGTTGCGTTTGTAAGAAGATATGAAGAACCATGATCATAATGAACTTGATGACAATGCCCACTCAACATGGGGCAGTGGTGAGAAAAGACAATGTCATGTTGAGGATGATCACAAAAGGGACTGAGAATAAAACTGTCAACATTGCAGTGTTCCTGTATACCTCTATGGCACACAGTCAGGCTCAACTGTGCAACTGAACAACGACATCAAAAGTACAGTTCTAGTTGCTGTACTTAAAAAAGGAAAGCCGGAAAGAGCAAAGAAGAAAGCAATAATGTGATCAAGGGGCTGGATCTCCTTTCCTGTGAGGAAATGTAAAAGAGCCTGGGCCATTCAGTTTAGAGAAAACAGAATGGGGGGGGGGGTTGTAGAGGCCTATAAAATGTACTTGGTGAAATAGATGGCCAGTAGGTTCAGGACTGACAAAAGGAAGTACTTCTTTAATCAATGAGTCATTCAATTTTGAAATTCAGTGTCAGTTGATACAGTGATGGCCACCGGCATAGATGGCTCTTAAAGGGGCATTAGACAGATTCAGGGAGGAAGGTTCCATTGATGGCTCCATCGAGCAATTCATTCATTTATTTAAAATATCTGCTAGACACCATTCTTCCTTATGAAGATCAAGGCGGCTTACAATATTAATACATAAAATAGACGATATTTTTTTAAAAAATGAAAATCACAATTTAGGACTGTTTTAATCCAATCCTGAATAAAACTGTCCTCAGTTACTTCCTAAAGACAGAAAGTGAAGGGGCTAGACACACCTCCCTGGAGAGCAGGCCTGTAGCTACAGTGGGGCATTTCGGGGCTGGGCCCCCTGACTTCCTGCCATGGCCCCCTGACTTCCATCCAGGCCCCCTGGCTCTTTGGGCCACCCGGAGGACTCCCAACTCTCTGGGCCACCTGGAGGACTCCCCAAGCATGGCTTGCTTCCCCATGTAGGCAAGCAGAGTGCAAATGCTGCAAAAGTGAGTTTTAAAAATTTGGTTTTTATTTTTTATTTTGTGAAATCAGTGCCCCCTGACTTGTTTAAAGGCCCCCTGAATTACAAAATCCTGGCTACAGACCTGCTGGGGAGGTTGTTCCATAACTGGAGTGACAGCAGAAGGGGTTTCAGCATTTCCTCCCTTTCACTACAACAAACATGGCAGGGGCTGTTTGTCCTGCTGGCTGGTTTTCCATTTCCCCATTTTCCCCAACCAAACTCACATGCCACATCTCATGAAGACAGACGCTAAGAGACTGACATATTTCTGATTTACCTCTCCATTCTTGCCTCCCCCCAAGCAGCTGTTTCTGCTGAGTGGGGACAAATTTCAGCAGTCCATTGACATCTAGAGATTGAAGCAGATTTACCTGCCCACACAAGATGTCGTCCATCACATCTCTTGATAAGTCACTACTCAGCGGCCACCTCCATGCAATCAGGATGTTGAAAACAGGCTACCTAAGAAAAAAGGCGACTCTGAAACCCAGCCTTCTGTGGCATAAATGAAGTATGCCTCCATTTTTAAAAAAATCCATAAATGAACACTACAACAGAGTATCAGAACTGGACTAAAGGGATTGATATCCAAATCCCAGCTCAGCCATGAAGGTCACTTGGTGACCTTGAGCCAGTCAGTCAAATTTACCTCATAAAGTTGTCGGGCACGGTTGGGTAGCTTTATATAACTATATGAAACCCCTTAGAACATAACTGTAGGTATGACTGTATAAATAAAGGATTTCTGGGCTTTTACCTCCTGTTACTGTTATAGCTTTATATATTGAACTTACAGACCAGATCTGCTCACTTTAAGCTCCCATAACCACATTTATTTAGGGAGATAGAAGAATCTTGCATTATTGGCAGAGAAAGATTTTCAGTTCAAGTATCCTTTAAAACTCTAAAAGTTATTGTTTTAAACTTATGTACATATGTATTACTACAGCATTTATGAGAACGTAATTATAACTTGTTGTCAACCGTCCTGAGCCCCAGTTGGGGTGGGGGGGGTACACAAATAAAATCAAATATATAAATAAAAATCAAGTCTCATTATATTGACACCATGCTTTCCAGAAAATATGTGAATTGTTATTGTTATATTACTTATAGGTGCCAATTAAAAAGAAACAACTATAGATGCTTAAGTTCCAATGAAACTAGAACACCACAAGATACTAATCTTTCTCATGCTTATTCAGAATTAAACCCCACGAATATCACTAGAACTTCCTTCACAGTAAATGTGCATATGATTGCAGCCAACAGCAAGCCCTCCTTAATTTTGTTAAGATTGATTAGTGTAAGGAATTGTTGGTCCCCATTCAAAGGTCATAAGAACTTATAACCACCATTCAAACAGCGAAGCCACCAAAAAAAGCCAATAAAATGCAAAACAACAACAAGTCAACTAAAAGAACAAAAACTATACAATACCAAACAGCAGAGAAAGTCGAAACATACCCTCTTCAAACCACCTCCTAGTTACTTCATAGCCTAAAGGCAACTGAGCTCCAGGTGTACCCATTTTACACTAGAAAACTCATTTTACATCAAGCAAAATCTCCAAACCCACAAGTCATATAGGGTTCTCATGCAGAAATCTGGTCTTTGGAACACACACATGCACACAAATAGCTATTCCAGTACCCCAAACACTGGACTAGAGATGAGTAAAATCAACCCCTCTCCACTTAGAATAGACTGGATTTTCCCAAACCTTTTAAAAAGAACTCTCAGCAAAACATTCGGGTCCTGTCTGCAAAGGCTGCTACCCAAGGTACTCACCTCTCTCGTTTCCAAGTTTTCCCTCCACACTTCCCCAAGACTGCCCAGCAGCTTCTCTGGAGGAGGAGGAGGAGTTCTGAGCATGCTCACAGCTTACCTCCCCACAAGGAACTATGGGGCCTGTAACCTCTTATCTGACCTGCTAAATAAGCCATGAGTAATTTAGCAACAAGTACTGTGGTTCATATTTGATAATATAGACTCCAAGCAAAAAGTTTGATTTTTGATTTGATTTTTTCCCTACCTAATTGCAGAACTTTGCATCTGCCTCTGGTGTAATTCATTTGATTTCTTTCAGCCCAGTTTTCCAGGATTTGTTCTCCAAGAGAATGGTGACTACTGGAGAAGAGCTGGTGGAGGACATGACTGTGACTTTTGGCAAAACAAACAACTAAGATTGTAATTGGAAGTCATGGAGAGAAAAAGTTTGTTTGTTTGTTTTGCTGTATATAAATACATTTACATTTATTCTGTTTATCAGATTTCAACCCAGGAACAGCTTCAAGGAGTCCTGAGCGCTCCCCCAAAGTTGCTGCAACTCCTAAAACTCCCCCCAGCTTTGGTCATAGGGTTGCCAGCTCCAGCTTGGGAAATACTCACAGATTTTAGGGGTGGAGTCTGAAGAGGGTGGAGTTTGGAGAAGGAAAGGAATTTCAATGGGGGTATAATGCTATGGAGGCAGCCTTCTCCAGCAGCCATTTTCTCCAGGTGAACTGATCTCTGGAGCTCAGTCGTAATAGCGGGAGATCTCCAGCCACACCCTGGAGCAAAATTAAGAAGGCTTCTGCATCTAGTTCGAGAGGACAAGAGTGGCTGGCTCCTAATATTAACACTTCAGATGGAACCAGAGGTAAATTCTAAACAATATCAACATTCCATTCAGCTCCACGTTGTTTTTCATTTTCAATAACCATGTTTTTTTTTCCTATGATAATAATTTGAAGAGTGTATACTCTTGAGGCTTGTAGAGAGCAGTTAAGCGCTGGTTTGCAAACCTGTGGAGAGCAGTTAAGCACTGGTTTGCTTCCAAAATAACACTGAGCTGGATCAGGAGGCTAACACCTTTGAAGATAATAGGATTGCTCCTGAGGAGGATTGGGATGAAATGAGCCTATATCCCAGTGCTCATTGAGACGGATGGACTTTCCTTGTAATATTATAAAGGTTTATATATCTACAATACAACGTTTAACATAAAATGTCTTAGACATCACAGTCTTTGTTTGGTTGTATTTCCTGTATGGGTAAATGTGATCCCAACCACTTGGAGGCTGTCAACCCTATTTGGTCACTGTATGTTAAGGTCTGATAGCAGGGATTAAAACTACCGTATTTTTTGCGCCATAAGACGCACCTGACCATAAGATGCACCGTGCTCAGGAAAGCCGGCGCTGGGGCTGGGAGGGAAGGGGGGTTAGTTAGAATGCCCGCTCCTTCCCTGGCTTTCCTGGGCTCGCCGCTGCTGCGGTGCACTCAGGAAAGCTGGGGCTGGGAGGGAAGGGGCAGGAGTTAGAATGCCCGCCTCTTCCCTGGCTTTCCTGGGCACGCCGCAGCTGCGGAGCGCCCAGGAAAGCCAGTGCTCCACCCCCCCCCACTGCACTCTTTTTGCAGTATTCGCTCCATAAGATGCACACACTTTCTCCTCCGCTTTTTTTTGGGGGGGGGGAAGTGCGTCTTATGGAGCAAAAAATATGGTATATTTACTTCATTCTATAGGCCAGTGATCCTAGGGTTGTGAGCCAGTGGCTGGCAACCAGCATGGGGTGGGGAGCATGGGGAAATGGCACCACATTGAGGGGCCCATGTCGCTTCTGGCCATTTGTTCCCAGGGTTTGTTGAAATTCTGGTCCATTGAAATTTGGAGGAAGGTAGTAGATGCCACCACCAAAACAGCTGCCATGGGGGCAAGCCAATCTCAAAATGGACACCATGGGATTAGGTGGGGCCAAGCAAACACATACACACAAATGGGCAGTTTCAAGCCAAGTGCCCTACAACACAGGCAGCTAGTTGGAAACAGCTCTCGCACTGAGGCAGCTCTCGCACTGAGGAGATGAGGAAAAGCCGGCATCAGCCCTTTGTTTGCAGAAGGAGATAATATTTGATTTCGGCTTCTAAAGAAGAAAATTGGCTTCCTTTATGATTAAAAACTGTTCCCAAGCCCAGCAGCACAATTAAGTTATGTCTGTGGCCAAGACTGAGGTACACAGCTGCTATATGGCTGCCCAGTACTTACTTTAGTACTTTGCCAGTCAGTCATTTGCTGCGGTGAAACCTTCAGCTCTGTGAAGAGACCTTCAGAGAGCCAGTATGGTGCAGTAGTTAATAGTGGTGGACTCTAATCTGGGAGCACCAGGTTTGATTCCCCACTCCTCCATATGATGCCAACTGGGTGGCCTTGGGTCAGTCACAGTTCTTTCAGAGCTCTCTCAGCCCCACCTACCTCACAGGTTGTCTGTTGTGGGGAGAGGAAGGGAAGGAGATTGTAAGACACTCTGAGACTCCAAGTAAAGGGTGGGGTATAAATCCAACTTTTCTCCTTCTCCTTCTTCTCCTTCTCTTCTTTGTATTTTTGTGTTTTATACTGAAAACCCTTTGGACTGTGACTCAAGAAGCAAGTGGAAGCCAGGAAACACACTGGTGGGCACCATGGCAAATTGGGGACCACACTCAATATCACATTCAGAGACCATTCAGTTTAATACTGAAAGCCTTACTTTCCTTTTATATATAAGAAACTAGGATGCACCTTTTCTGGCTAATTATGCTTGTATTAGTTTGATCTCGAAATAATAATCAGTAACATTCCTTTTTTAATTTCTTAATTGTGGGAAGACTATCAAGGTATCGTTACAATTAATGTATCATGACTCTTGCTTTAGCTTTGTATTTTAGTTTAGTTTTCCCTTTTCCCTTATACTTTGTAGTTTGTGTAGTGAAAAAAACAATAAAAAGTTATATGCAAGTGGGAGCCAGGAAACACATTGGTGGGCACATTGGCAAACTGGGGACCACACTTAGTATCACATTCAGAGACCAGCTCTTCTGCTTAAGATGGAGACACCCTGCTCCCCCCTTTTGTCACCTGCTGGACTGCCAAGAGCCAGCAGGAGGATTTCTTTTTAATGGCCATTCTAGCGGTGTGACATCGCTTCCAGCAAACACTCAGAAGTAATGTCACATTGCCAGCATGATGACATGGCAACACTCTAGTGTTTGGGGAAAACTCTATGGTTTTATCAGAGAGTTTTGCCCAAAGCCTAGAGTGTTCCCTTGATATCATGCCAGCAACATGACATTACTTACAGTATTGGCCAAAAGTGACATTGGGGCTTGAAATGTGGTTTATAGAATGGAAGTACATATAGCTTTAATCCCTGCTAACAGACCTTAACATACTGTGACCAAAGCTGGAGAAGTTTGAGGAGTAGCAACAACTTTGGGGGAGCACTCAGTACTCCTTGAAGCTGTTCCTGGGCTGAAACCTGATTAACAGAAACCCGGATCTAGATAATCAATCATTACTACATCCACGGCTCGGGTGGCATATTTTATTCTCCATCTTCCCTGTCTTGAGAATTCATAAGGAAATAAACATTCAGTTTGAATGGTATTCTTGTAGGGTGCTCAGACGAATCCCCCTCACTCCATGTAACCGAGCACGGCACCCCTTGTGCTTACAAATTGTAGGAGACAAAGTAATGACATTGCTGTCAGAAATGAAAGCTACTTTACCCCCCCCTTTCAACTGAACTCTCTCCATTCCAAATAATCATAGGTTACAAGTGAAACTGGAATTGAGCTTTATATCTTTATTATTCACTAAATTATTATAGTGAGTACACTTTCCTATATACATAATTCATCCGCTATGTTTGAAGGGGTTTCGTTTAATCTGGATAATGGACTTATCTTCAGTTTTCAGACAGTCCAGACTACATTATTCAAATGACTTGGCTCAGGCTCTGCGGAAACAGCAGGGCTCTTTCTGCCTTTTCCCTCTCCTTCTACCGAGAGTCTTTAAAGAGACCCGGCCCACAGGAAGCGAGCCATAATTTTATGTGCCACAATAAAACTCTTTGTACTTTTGCACATGGCAAGCACCTCCTTTAATTAGCGCAACAATGAGCTGGTGATGTGTAAAACAAACAAATGTGGGGCTTAGCGACAAAGGGGCAACATGGTGGAATGAAACACAAAGCAGATAACAAGCCAGAAAACAAAGCAGCAGCTAGAGTTCCGGATTCAAGGGCAAAGACATCATGCATGGCATTCTAGATATCTGCCTGTTCCCTTAAAGACTAGTTGAAGAGGCTGTGGGGATCTATGGGGCTGTGAATTCAGAATTCTCTAGGTTTGTGCTCTGATGTCCATGGTGGTGATGGAGGTTGCCAGCCCTGAGTTGGGAAGGACCAGGAGATTAGTGGGGTGGCGCCTGGGGAGGGAGGGGTTTCTGAGGGGGCAAGACTTCAGTGGGGTATAATGCCATGGAGTCCACCCTCCAAGGCAGCCATTTTCTCTTTAGAACTAATCTCTGTTGACTGGAGATCCGTTCTAATTCCTGGAGATCTCCAGGCCCAACCTGAATGTCCGCAACCCCAGCAATGAGGGACTATGCAAGAGAGAGAACAGATAAGACTTTTAGGCTGAAGCCTGAATCTGCCCTCCTTGGCCATTAGTCCCTCTTGACTGGTCTGCTTATAAATACTTAAAAGTCAGGACTGTACTCTTAACTCTGCAACTTTGTGCTCTGTCTGTGTCTCCATCTTGTTTCTCCCTGCTTATCTGCTACTTAGGCCCTCTCCTTCAAGAGATTATTGTGGTTCCTGACCTTGTTCTCCCTAGTTTTGTCAACCTCCAGAGGCTGCAGAGATCAGTTCTTGTGGAAAAAATGGCTGTTTTGAAGGGTAGACTCTCTGATATTACACACTGCTGAGATCCTTCCCCTCCACAAACCCCACCCTCCATAGACTCCACCCCACACATTTCCAAGAATTTCCAAACCTGGAGTTGTCAACCCTACTTCTTTCTGATTCTGACACTGCTTGCTGTATGTGTAGACTATCAAGATCCTTGCACCCTACTATATATAGTTGATCTTGGTTGTAGGTCTTGGTTGTCTGACCCGACTGGATTGTTCACCTGGTTCTGAACCCCTGTTTTCTACCATCTCAGGACTGGCCATCCTATAGAGCTGTCCCAGTGTTTCTCCATGACCCGATCCATTATCTATTGGCTTGACTGCCTATAACCCAGCACTGACACAGGTATTGCTATGTTACATTTATGGCTGCCAACTCAGGGTTGGGGAATTTCTGGAGATTAGGGGGTTTGGAGAGGGGAGGGACCTCAGCAGGGTATAATGCCATATAGCCCAGCATCTAAAGCAGCCAGGAGAAAGAAAGAGCTCAGTTGTCTGGAGACCAGTTGTAATTTCAGATACCCAGGTCCCACCTGGAGCTTAGCAACCCTAGTTACATTCAATCCGTAAATACCCAGGGTTGCAACTTCACAATGATGTAACTGTTTCCTCAGTGGAGATAGATGGCATCCCATTCTAGACAGGTCTTTTATATCAGAAAAACAAAGCTCCATTTTTTTTGCGCTTGCTGTTCCAGTGCTGTTCCTATTTCCCTTGTATTATCCGGGCTTGCTACAATTTAGTAACAGGGAGGCGGCTGAGGCAGCTGTGAAAGATTACTAAGTGAAGGATTTTTCATGGCTGCACCCTAAATGAACCCTGAGGGCGAGAAGGAGCAAGGCATCAGGGGATCATTAGGGTCCCGTCCCCCCCCCGATAGGCAGATGTGACCAGGTCTGATCTGAGAAGGGAGGAAAAGGATGGATGCAACTCTCAACAATTTCTGCAAGCTTCAATTTGGAACCTGCAACTCTAAAATGTGCATGATTTGACACTGCTCCATGGACTTAGAATAAAAATGGTTCCTGGACTTGGACAGACTGATGATTGGAGACCTCAGGATTCACCTTAATAAAATGCTAATCTAAAATGGTAACATGAGTATATTTGCAACCCCATTAATATCAAGGACGGCAGTACTGGTAGAGCTACCAACTTCCCTGGAATTGCAATTGATCTCCAGGCTACAGTTTTTCTGGAGGAAGTGACAGCTTTGGAGGGCAGACTCTATGGTACCACATTTCCACTGCCTTCCCTCCACTCCCAAATTCTGCCTTCCCCAGACACTGTCCCCATATATCCAGGAATTCCCCAAGCCAGACTTGGCAATCCTGATTATTGGATTAGAGGTCGTTTCTATAATGGGCCATGCCGTCTTAACCAAAGAACCAATCATGCCTTCAGCAATTGTGAGAAGATAGTCTTAAAAAATTTAAACACAGACATTACAAATTGGCAATGTATTCCAGTTTCTAGAACTGAGTGGGAAAATCAACACATCAAGAGGATTTTGATATTTTCAGTGGCACAATCGCATGAACATTAAATGAAGAGAATAACAATCACATAGCTCTCTAACAAACTTTGAAGGCCTAGATGTTGTTGTTTTTTTTCTTTTTAAAGGAGAAAGAAGTCGTTTTGACATGGTATCACCAGTCTGCTGAAAATAGGACCATCAGTGCAACTCAATTTCTCTAAGTAATGGGGAGAAATGTTGCATTGTGCAATCCACAAATGGAATACAATTTTCACTTCAGGTTCTGCTAATGTGATCCTCACCCATTATGAGAGAAAATGTTTATAAAGTAGTTTACTTGTCGTACATGACTCTGTACAAATGGAAAAAAATGTATAACACTGACCCTCTCAAGTGCCAGAAATGTGAAACTGAGATAGCAGATTTCAAGCATACACATAATTTAAGTTTAAATAAGTGTCCCATAAAATGAGGAGAAAATTATTATGGAAACCAACCAAATAGCAAGTCTTTGTATTATGAGAAATCCCAAAATTATCTTACTAAACCCTATCCCATAGAGCAGTGGTTCTCAACCTTCCTAATGCCGCGACCCTTTAATACAGTTCCTCATGTTGTGGTGAACCCCAACCATAAAATTATTTTCGTTGCTACTTCATAACTGTAATTTTGCTACTGTTATGAATCGTAATGTAAATATCTGATATGCAGGATGTATTTTCATTGTTACAAATGGAACATAATTAAAGCATAGTGATTAATCACAAAAACAATATGTAATTTTCCGATGGTCTTAGGCGACGCTTGTGAAAGGGTCGTTCGACTCCCAAAGGGGTCGTGACCCACAGGTTGAGAACCGCTGCCATGGAGGGAGGGAGGGAGGAAAGAAGGGAGGAGAGAGTTCAGATCTTCTCTCAGTTTAGGAGGCAGAAACTTGTGCTGAGTATTGATGTGGAACATCTCTTCTTTCATAGGACACTGATAAGATTTGTAACCACAAATAAGGTGATATTATATGCTTTGTACATTTTCCACAAAATAATAATAAAAAAGAGAGATTGGAGTTCTTCTCCTGTCTTACTACCCCCACACATGAAATATGCCATGCTGGACTGTGTACATATGTCTGTCGTGCTTCACCTTGGTGTCCAAACTACAGAGGATCTATCTATGTGATGCTGTTCACTAGTCTACTCCCCTTCATTTTGCTCTTCTTTGGGCCTCCTGAGCATCCTGGGTAAATTATATGCCACCCATCTGTTAGAGAAACTACAAAGTTGGCTAACAGAAGAAAATTTCTTAAGAGATGAACAGGCAGGCTTTAGGGAAGAGCGTTCTACCATGGGCACAATTTAATTTTAGCCCACCTGATTGATAAATATGCTTCCAATCAGACTACTGCTCTTTATGCAGCATTCATTGACCTCTGGCTGTGGTCACACACACTGTATAATGCACTTTCAATCCACTTTCAATCCACTTTCGAATTGGATTTTGCCAGTCCACTCAGTAAAATCCAGTTGGAAAGTGCACTGAAAGTTGATTGAAAGTGCATTATTTAGTGTGTTGTGATCACAGCCATTGTAGCACCTCCTGCCTACACCAGTGCAAATTTACCACCATCATCCCTTCACGCTGACTGTTTCTCTACCCTCCTCCATTCCAATGGAGAGATTTTTTGCCAGCTAAAAAAAGAAATTAGTTGCTGTAGATTTTTCGGGTTGTCTGGCCATGGTCTTGGCATTGTAGGACCTGATGTTTCGCCAGTAGCTGTGACTGGCATCCTCAGAGGTATAACACAAAAAGATGTAGTACTTTCAGTGTCAAGGTGAGCAGAAAAATGGTAGGCAGGTAATTTATATCTACCCTGGAAAGTGGGGTAGGGCTGAGTCATTATCCTGTAGTAGTTCTCCAGGCTATGAACATGCTAATGGAGGAGCTTTCCTGAGGACGTCCTTTTGTCTATGGATTGTTTCCTGAGGAAGTTTCCTATTTTTTGAGGTGGTTCTTTTGTGTGTGGAATGGCTATTGAAACTCTAATTTTATCTGTAATGCTACTGTCAGCTGTAGAGCATTTTGTGTTTTTCAGGAAAGGAAACCATGCCCTATTTATTTTTAAACTCTCTTCTTTCCTGTTGAAATTGTGTTTATGTTTATGAATTTCAATAGCTTCCCTGTGTAATCTGACATGGTAATTGGAAGTGTTGTCCAGTCTTTCAGTGTCTTGGAACAAAATGCTGTGTCCTGTTTGGGTTAGGCTATGTTCAGCCGCTGCTGATTTTTCAGGATGGCCAAATCTGCAGTGTCTTCCATGTTCTTTTATTCTTGTCTGAATGCTACGCTGTGTGGTCCTGATGTAAAGTTTGCTCACCTTGACACAGAGAGTACTCCATCTTTTTGTGTTATACCTCTGAGGATGCCAGTCACAGCTACTGGCAAAATGTCAGGTCCTACAATGCCAAGACCATGGCCACACAACCCGGAAAATCTACAGCAATGAATGAACTCCGGCCATGAAAGCCTTCGACAACATATTTAAAAAAAGAAAATTGCCAACTTTCTAAAAAATACCATTTTCAAGAAAAGCTGGCCCAAAGCCCCTCATTGGTATGGGGGAGGGCGAGGGCCACAAAAAGTACAGAGAACAGCCTCAGGCAGACACTCTGTTGTGGATATTCTGCATTCACACTGGCAATAACTACACAATGGGAAATAATCACAGTGTGGGTGCAGCCCGCGAGAGAACTCATCCTTTCTGTTCCAAATATTTAACTGACTGGTGGTGGAAAGTGCCATCGAGTTGTAGCTGAACCCTGTTGGATATTCAAGGAAAGAGACAAATAGAGGTGGTTTGCCATGGCCTGCATCTGCACAGCGACCATGGACTTTCTTTATGGTCTCCCATCCAAGTACTCAACAGGGCCAACCCTGCTTAGCTTCCAAGATCTGACGAGATTGGGCCATCCGGCTCAGGGCTACAAGTAATTGTAACTTTTCAATATTCAGCAACTGGTCAATGCCATCTTGTGAGAAACCGTCACCATGTTCCCAGCTGAGAGAGACTGGAACATATTCAACATATGAAGGAGGTCAGACATAGATTTAGAGTCAGCCACCTTCCTTCTCTCTGAATTCTCCTCCTTACTAAGGTTCATATCATATGGGTTTTTTTTGTCCATGCAGTTGCCATGATGCCTAGGGGACACCTCCTCCCTTTTTCACCAGCAGAAAAAGCTGTTTAGATCCAGTCCACTGTTCCCATTGCAGAAGAAAGGGGTGAGGGGAATGACAACAAAACAGGAATCTCATTCATAATGTAATTAGATAGTGAATAATTCAACCAACAAGAAAAATCTGTAGAACACCACAATATAGCACCGGGGGGGGGGGGATCACCATTATTAACTCTCTAGTAGGTAATATGGTAATTTTTTTCCGGGGTGTGTGTGTGAGCACTACTCAGTTTGGCACCACAAGACAGATATCTGTTTCCTGTTAGGTAAGAAGACTCTTCACTATAGAAATAAAAATGTCTGCTTTCTGGAAAGATGACTGTACAAAGAAATAATATTTGCATGATTTGTGATATTTGGTCTTCAATTTGTCGAGGAAACAGCATGCATTCAGCACAACACTTGCCAAAAAGAGAAAAAGCTCCATGGATAGCTATTTATTTATGGAAGCTTCTATAAACATCTACAGTTGATATGTTTTAAAAAATTAATTCCTTTAATTAGGATGCTGATTTTGCATGCAGGGTACGGATTATATTGAAATGACACGACATATGCATTAAGAAACAAAACAGTGGAGATCTGCATGCAAAATCTTTATCATTTTCTTCTTTGCCAACCAAGACCAAAAACGTGGTGCAGAAAATAAGATATTGCCGGATTAAGGGCCATAATTGTGGTTTCTCTGGAAACGAGATTCGTACTTTGAAAAGGTAATTCTTTCTGTGTCTCTTTCTGTGTCTATACAAATCTGTGTCTATACAAAGTATTTATTGCTTTTAAAAATATGTATTCCAGTTTTGTTCTTGGTCATGAACTCATGATATTACAATCTTGATGCAAAGCTGTAAAATTATCATCCTGAAAATCGTACATGACATGGAGAGAGTGAATACAGTGAACTTTTCCTCCCATAATATTAGATTTCATGCATACCAAACAAAGTTGGTTGGCAATAGATTAGGGACATACAAAAAAGAAATACTTCTTTCTTTAATGAATAATTAAATTGCGGAATTGATTCCCAGTAGAAGTAGTGGTGCCGGATTATGGAATGGAATAGTGTAGCCTGATCTTGTTAGATCTTGGAAGCTCAGCAATGTCAGTGCTTGGATGGGAGACCACCAAGGAAGACTTTGCAGAGGAAGATCATGGCAGACCACCTCTGCTTAATCATTTGCCTTGAAAATCCTATGGGACCTCCACAAATTGGCTGCAGCTTGATGGCACTTTACCCACACACACAAATGTAGCAATGACCACTAGCATAGATAGCTTTAAAGGTATATTAGACAGGTTCATGGGGAATAGATCCAGTGGCTACTTACTACAGTGACTAAAGGGAACTTACACATGTAGAGACAGTAAACTAGAGGTGTTGAACTCATTTGTTACGAGGGCTAGATCTGACATAAATGTCACTTGGTCGGGCCAGGACATGTGTGCCATAAAATGTAACACAAGGTAAAGGTTTCCCTTGCTTGAAAGCCAATCAAATCCAACTCTAGGGTTGTGGTGTTCATCTCCGTTTCCAAGCTGAAGAGCCAGTGCTGTCCAAAGATATTTCTGTGGTCATGTGGCCGACATGACTAAATGTCAAGGCACACAGAACGCTGTTTCCTTCCCACCGAAGCGGTACCTATTTATCTACTTGAAATTTCTTGCTTTCGAACTGCTAAGTAGGCAGGAGCTGGAACCAGAGACGGGAGCTCATTCCGTCATGCGGCACTCGGGTCTCGAGCTGCTGAACTGTACTGGAGATATAAACATTATAAAGATGATTTCAGAAGCCAAATGGCAATAGCAAGCATGACTGGATCGCGTGTGATATGCTGAGGGATGGAAATATCAGCATCGGTGTGATATACAGAGGCATGGAGATATCAGCATTGGTAATGAGACAGGAAACCTAGGTCTCAATTTGGTACAGGAGGATTCAGTCCAGGAGGATGCAAAGAATAAATGAGAACGCATCTAAAAAAGTGAGCAGTGACTCACAAAAGCATATACCCTACTATAATTTTGTTAGTCTTTAAAGGTGCCACAGGACTCTTACTCTTTCTCCCACTATTAGAAACCACAACATTCAAGAACCGTGGGAGAACATTTTAACCTTCCAGGACATTCAGTTGCTGACCTAAGAGTAACAAAGGAATTTCAAAGGGAGATTAGAATTATTCTATTTATTTATCTTTATTTATTTAATTTATATCAAAACCAGCACCTTGAACTGAATCCAGTATGCTATTGGCAGCCATTGCAGCGCTTTTAGGGCAGGCTGGATGTGTTCCTGCACAGGAAGACACAACAACAGCCTCACCATTACATTCTGTATCGGCTGCAGCTTCCAGATCTGGGACAAGGGCAGCCCCATGTAGAGAGCATTGCAGTAATCCAGTCTCGAGGTGACCATTGCATGGATCACTGTTGCCAGGTCATTGCATTCAAGGAAGGAAACCAACTGCCTAATCAGCCGTAGGTGATTAAAGGCTGATTTTGCAGCGGCTGCTACCTGGGCCTCCGTCATCAAGGAGGCATCTAGGAGCACTCCCAAACTCCTAACCTCCGTCGCTGCCACTAGTGGCACCCCATCGAAGGTTGGGAGTGGGATCCCTAACCTTGGTCCACTCCGACTCATGCACAAGACCGCTGTCTTTGTTGGATTCAATTTCAATCGACTCAGTCTAAGCCAACCAGCCACGGCTTTCAACACCAGGTCCAGATCTCCTGGACTAGAGTCTGACTGGCCGCCCAACAACAGATAGAGCTGGGTGTCATCAACATACTGGTGACAACCCAGCCCATGCCTCCGGGCAATCTGGGCAACGGGGTGCATGTAGATGTTAAATAGCATTGGGAAAAGTACTGCCCCTTGTGACACTCCACAGTCTAGTGGGTGCCTTTGGGACAGCTGTTCCCACAGTGCAACCCTTTGTCCCTGACCCTGCAGGAATGAGGAGAGCTACTGCAAGGCAAACCCCTGAATCCCGGTGTTGGCAAGGCGGTAGGTCAGTAGTTAATGGTCGACCGTGTTGAATGCCGCCAACAAGTCTAACAACAACACTGCTGTGCCGCCTCAATCCAGATGCCTCCAGAGATCATCTGTGAGGGCGACCAGGACCGTCTCTGTCCCATGGCCTGGTCAGAAACTGGACTCGAAGGGACTGGAAGAGACTGCTAAATTGCAACGGATCATGAAGCTCAAGACAATACAAACTCCTGGACTGAATTAAGACCTAGGTTTCTTCTCTCATTACCAATGCCTGCTATTGTCTTTTGACATCTGAAATCACTTCACTCTCCAATATATAAGGACAGATGGATTCACATTCCAGCTGTATCCAAAGAAGTGAGCAGTGACTCATGAAAGCTCATGCCACAAATTTTGTTAGTCATGAAGGACCTACTGTACTTTTGCTCTCTTTTACTAATAAGGAATGCAAGCTGTGCTGTTAGGTTTCTTCCCTCCCCCACAGTTGGTTAGAAATGGAAAGGGGATCTCTCCAAGTGCTATGAGATATTCATTCTCTCTCTCTCTCTCTCTCTCTCTCTCTCTCTCTCTCTCTCTCTCTCTCTCTCTCTCTCTCTCTCTCTCTCTCTCTCTCTCTCTCTCTCTCTCTCTCTCTCATGTACCTGGAATAAAACAGTTTTTGGTCTTAAGCACAGACTCTCCCCCTTCCCCATACCTGGATTAAAATGTTTTTTGTCTTTAACATGGGACTTTCTCTCTTTTTTCTGGCATGCTGCCTTGGCCCACTCGCTGTCTCCCTCCCTCTCTGAAGAAAACCTGTGCTTCTACCTGGAATGAAACGTTGCTGATCTTCTTAAAAGTCCCACAAGATGCCATCCCCCCCCCCCCGGCTCTTTCCCTCCCACTCTCTCCCCAGAGGAGGGGGAGAAGAGGGGGAGGTACCCTCAGCCAACCAAGGGAAGGCTTTCTTCCTCTTCTCTACCAAGCAGGAACTAGGAGAGACTGGAGAAAAGGAGCTACAATGTTAGAAGCAGGAAGCAGCATAGAGTCATCTGCTCTTGGGCTGGATTGCAGCCCTCTGTGGGCCTGATCTGGCCTGTGGGCCATATGTTTGACACCCCTACAGTAAACCTTTAAATAGCCAGTGCTAGAATCCAATATTATGGTAAGGCCTTGGCCTCTTTGTCTTGTTTGTTGGTCCTTCTAGCTTCTAGCAGATAACTGCTTGGCCACTGTGCAAATTCTGTATTTGATGGACTGCTGCTCTTATCAAGCAGGGCTGTTCTTATACTGTTATGAAAGAGAGAGAGAGAGAGAGAGAGAGAGAGATTGAAAGAAGGAGTTGCACATCATGAAAGATTTAGCAAATGTTTGGGAGTCCAGACATAATTTTTCAAAGCACATTCATCAGTCCTGTTCCAAAGCACAAATATCACTACAGATCCCACTTTGTGTGTGTTTGTGTCACACAAGCAATTGATTTGGTTTTGTATTATGCTCCCCAGTGAAAGGCACAGGCAGCAGGATAAAGTAATTCAGACTTGAATCACTGTTGTGTTCCATAAGCATATCATTGGCTTAATAGCGCAAAAGACCCAGTGCTAATGCTGGCAAATTTGCTGTCCTTTCCAACCACTTATATGCAGCAGCAAATGGGTGGTTTTCTCTTCTAGGATTGAAAATAAATGTTCTGTCCATTGACAGTGGTTTGATCAAGACTCAGTAGATGGCTGAGTTGGGACAGAAGAGTCTAAGCATACATCTTGTACTCTTAGCTCATGCTGCATTCTGCTGCGGGAACGTCTATGAAATTTGCATGATGTCACATAACATCAGCGGCCTTCCTATTAAAGAAGATTAATAGGGAAAGAGAGTTAATTAGCACTGAAATGACAAGCCCCGAATGAACGGAATGTATGTATATGTGGGTCATCTGGGCTTTATTTTGCTCCTTAATATTTTATGTGTAATTTACTATAATTTATTTATTATATTGAATTTATTGGGCACCCTTCCTTGGTGGCTTACATCAAAGGTAAATACAGTCTAACTGAATTAAAACAACATTAAAATACTTAAAAACAGTCAGAAAGACAGTATTGTCCACCAGCCCCCTAGGTGGAGGGGATATGTAGGAATAAAAGGGGAGGTTGGAATATGAGAGTGCCAGACTGTTGCTGTCCTCCACCAAATGCCTGGCAGAACATCTCTGCCTTACAAGCCCTATGGAAAGATAGCAAGTCTCATATGGCAGAGATGTCCTCCAGTAGAAAGTTCCAGCAGGTGGGGGCCAGGACCGAAAAGGCCCTGGCCCTAGTTGAGGACAGACAGATCTCTCTTGGGCCAGGGACCACCAGTAGGTTCTTATTGCTAGAGCTTAATTCTCTTCCAGGGACATATTGAGAGAGGCTCTTCTTTGTAAACCTTATTTGTCCCCACTACTTTCAAAGGAAATTCATTGCCACCCATAACTGTTTTGTTTTTCACTGGCTTCTGGGGGAGGAAGTTTTAAGCTCCAGATAAAGGTGTTTTCTTTCACTAGAGAAGACCCTAGCCTCTGCCTTTATCTCCTTCCACACTACCCCAGTCTATACAGCTCTATTTGCCTGCACAAAGAAAATTAACTAGTAGAGGGCAGCTTCTCACAAAGGCTTAATATTGACATAGAACTGGGAAGTCCTCCCAAAAGCAGAGGCAGTGCAATAATTGGTAAAAAGCTGTATTTTCATACCCATCATTCCCAATCGGGGAATCCTGTTCAGTGGGAACACTAGTTAACTGTTCTGAGTGGATGATGCCCCTGTCAGCTACATGTCTGTTGAGTTACTCCCCCTTTGCTGCCCTCCATCTGCTATGGAAATTGCTCTAGACAGCACAGTCCCAAAGTAACAATCAGATCTGAATAGTTCTTATTGTTTGCATATGCTAAAAATCATTGTGTTGTTGTATCTGATTAGTTAGACTAAATGTATTAAAGAAAGGACTGTGATTTGGGTTGAATTGTCATTACTTATTATTTGAATGCTTATCCCTACAGACACTGATTTTTCCAAGAAGCTACATGATACATGCATTTTCAGGGAACAGAGCCTGACAGTAATCTCATTCATTTAGGAAGCTCCAATGCATAAATTGGCATGGGGATACATTTAAGAAATGATAAAATGATATTAATCTCCACGACTAGATGCATAATGCCTTCAGGGGGCTCAGAGACTCCTTGTCTTCCGTATCTATGTACACATTTAAATCTAATGCAGCTCAGAGAAGGTAAAAGGCTAACATGGGAATCTTTGAAAAGCTCACAGAAACTTCTGTTACAAATGAAAAATGACTGCTCAAAGTGACTCATTAAATCTTCTCAGTGGCAGCATCCCACGAGGCAAGAGTTTGGATGTTCCTGATGATCAAACTCTGCAGATGTAAAGCTCACTCAAGATATACCACTTAGTTAAAGCTTTTGATAACAAAACAATTTTGTACACTATAGGTTAGAGAATCCCATCTTATTTTTTGTCATGTTTGACAAAGCCCCAAAGCTCCAAAAATGCAAAATCAAAAACACAGGCCTCGATTACATCTAATTTATCTTGTTCCTTCCATGGGCTTTTACAAAAGGAACATCATGTCACTCAAAAATGTTGCATTCCCTTTCTCATCCTCCAGAATCCCTTGTGCATAAGTGCCTTGGGCAGAATCCATCATAACATTTTCCAGTGCATGAACTTCATTGTAACGAATGGAACCTGGGGGGAAAAAATGTCTTGCCCCATTCATTTCAATGGAATTTGTTTTGGAGAGTTTATAGGTTGGGTCCAACCAGCTTTTCCTCTGGTGAAAAAGGCCATCTAAGATGTGGAGGAGAATCAGATGAGGCAAAGTTAAAAAGCTGGCTAGATCTAACTTTATACGAAACATATGGATGCTGCTGGATCAGATCAAGGGTCTACCTCAGGGGTCCCCAGTGTAGAACCTATGGGCACCAAGGCCCCTGCCAATACCTTTTCTGGTGCCCACCAAGTGTTTCTGGGAAGTGGGTGGGGCAAGAAGGGCTTTGCCAAGCAAGGTTTCTGACTGACTATTGGCAATTTGATTGGCTGTGCAGATTTTTTTTTTCAAATGTTACTTTGAAAACAGCTACCACCACAGGATCTTTTTTTAAAAAAACCATTTATTATAGAGTATGTTTCACATATTTAAAATTACATCTTATAGATATCGCATACCTTTTTCTTTCCTCCCCACCCTCCCCAGTACAAGGCTTCCCGCAATGCTCTTACCCCCTTATAAACTCTATTATCTAATTACCATTAACAAAATGTCTCACTTTCATTGTCAAATTAGGTAACATTTTAACAATCTTATCATTCTTTTTCTTGTTTTCTCCTTAATAACTATCGAAGCAAATCAATTTGTTTTTAACGTCCCAGTTTTTCTCAAGATAGTCTTTGAAATCTTTCCATTGTTCATAAAACGCTTCGTCTTCTTCATTATTAAGCTTTCTTGTCATTTTGTCCATTTCTACTATAAAAAGCATCTTCTTAATCCATTCCCATGTTTCAGGTATCTTTTCTTGTTTCCAGAATTGTGCATAAGTCATTCTAGCTGTTGTAACCAAGTACCATAGCAATGTTCTTTTGGTTACATTTAATTCTTCCATTTCATTGTGTTACTGAAGTGAAGCTGTGGCAATCATTTTGTGGCTGGCTCCACTTCCTGTGGCAGCCATTTTGTTGCTACACCCACCATGCCATGTCAGAATTCCAAATATGCCTGCAGCCTCCGAAAGGTTGGGGATCCCTGGTCTCCCTATCCCAGCATTCTGCTTTCTACAGTGAGTCAACAAATGTTTCCTGATGCCTACAAGCAGGACATGAAAGCTCTTCCCAGTTTCTTTATCTTCCAGCAACTTCCTCTGGGATACCTATGCCTGAAGGTTCAGTTTCGCTGTCTTGGCGAATCACTGATGAAAGGCCTATTTCCTGTGACTCTGTCTGATCCTCTTTTAAATCTAAGGTAATTATCATCACCAGATCAATTGGTAGCAAATTCCACAAAGTAATTGTGCATTTTGGGAAGAACTTTTCAGTGGATGTCAGGAGGAGACTGAAAAGTGAAAATGGCCCAGGAGCGAGGCAAAGGTGGACAGTCCCTATGGTCCTACAAGCCAGGACTACAGGGGCCACTCACTTCATACCTGACCTGCAGTACCAACAACAGGCTTTTACTCAAGTATCCTCTGAAGAAGTGACAGAGTTGCTGAGGCTCAGGTCTGCTGGCTTCTGGCCCCCAAAAGCCCTCTAGGGCAGTGGGCCAACAGGAAATTTTCCTATGAGCTAAATGGCCTGTCCACTCCTGGTGCTCACTGTATGTTGTTATTTTATATTCAGGTGTTGGTCATGGAAGGCAAGAGAGGTTCATAGGCCCCGTTCATACTGAGCATTTGCCCCGCTGAAGGCACGGGAGCCCTGTGGACTTTCCATGCGCGATCATACGAGCACATCTGGGAGGCGTAGTGCTCCCATGGCCAACCTGCAGCTTCCTGTGGAAAACATGGAGTAAAAAACTACTAGGTCCAAAGTACTAGTTTCCGGAAACCCCGGGACAAAGGCTGGCGTCTGATCGCGGGAGCACCAGTATCCTGCGGCTTCCGATGCCCGCCCATGTCCCCAGGGTTTCCAGATGTTGTAAGTTTCCATGGGATGCACACCAACGCTGAACAGCGCATGCGCACACACAAGACACTGACAGCGGCCCGCCCCGCCCCCCACTGCGCATGCGCACTTCGCAACACTTTGCACTTGTGTGGTCTGCTGCGCTGCTTCAGGGTGCAGAGCTGGAGCGCGGCAACCCGGTGGCCCGTGTGATCGGGCTACCGCACCTTATTTAGCTCCGGGGCGAACTCCCCCCGCCTTAGATGATTTGCCGAGGCCTGTCTTTGCAATTTGCCCCTGGACTTCCTTGGATGTCTCCCATCCAAGGACTAACCAGGGTTGACCCTGCTTAGCTTTTGAGATCTGATGAGAGAGGCTAATCTGGGCCTTCTAGGTCAGAGCTTACATCCAATTAGAGCCTGACATACCTGAGGGACCGCCTTTCCCCTCATATACCCCAGAGAGCACTGAGGTCGGGGTCTCAGAACCGACTGACCTTTCCAGGCCCCAAGGATGCCAGGCTTGCCGCCACTAGGGCCAGGGCTTTCTCAGTGGTGGCTCCATACTACTGGAATGAGCTCCCAGAGGAGATCAGGGCCCTGCAGGATGTTATGCAGTTCCACAGGGCCTGCAAGATGGAGCTCTTCCACCAGGCTTTCAATTAGGAGCCACCCCCACTATTACCAATGAACCGGCCCTAGTTCTAACCTCTGGCCTCCATCACTGTGCTCAGGAAGACCATTGAGTGGCAAACTGTTTGGCTGTACGGTATTTCCAGCATGCCATCTTATGTACCTAATGTATCAGCACCAGCACTTTATTTTACGTTGTTATTGTATTTGAAATTTTAAACTGATTTTATGTGATTTTAATGGTCATTATAGACCAATTATGGAAGCCACCCTGAGCCTGCTCGCGGGGAGGGTGGGGTATAAATTGAATAAATATATATATATATATATATATATATATACACGTTATTAACATAGCAATGGAGCCTGTATCATTAGATGGCCTGCAAAACAAGCCACAAGGGCTGCTTAATTCTTCTTCTTCGCATCTGCCACATATTAGCAAGTGATATGTCATAAAATTCTTTTTATGACTTGGTATGGTAATACAAATGAAAGCTCACTGTGGCGCAGCTTGGTAATTTTTTTATGGGGTCTTACTCTGCTCTCACTACCATAACACAACAGATAGCCTAGACAGTGATGGTAACCCAGGGGGTTGCATAATGTCTTTCAGTTCTGGTTTAAGAATTCATGCTTTACTTTGCAGGAGAGGAATATAAATATTAACAGAAGAATCAAATGTCTTTCTTTCCACATCTATCCTTACTTACATCCATGCATAATTGCTCACAGACTCAGGGATCTCTTCGTGTGCTGGAAACTGCAGTGCATGTGGGGCTTTGAGATGCTGCCAAAGGGGTTGCATTTTTTTGTGCGGGGCTATATAATCCACTCGTAGCTGCTGGATGACCCTGGGGAAGCCACAGTTCTGTCAGAGGTGTTCTTGAAAAGAACAGTTTCTGTCAGAATTCTCTCAGCCCCACCTCACAGGGTGTCTGTTGTGGGGAGGGGAAGGGAAAAGAGATTGTAAGCCGCTCTGAGACTCCGAGTGAAGGGTGTGGTAAAAATAATTTTAAAAAAATCTCCCCCCCTCCTCCCTCCTCCCTCCTCCTCCTCCTCCTCCTTCTTCTTCTTCTACTTCATGAGCTTTTACAGGGCTCCATTTGCAGTGTCACATTTTTATTAATTTGTCTGCATTTACGTGCTGTTATTTGACAATAAGACCCTCAAAGCAACTTTAAGCATTTTAAAAGACAACATTTTATGGGATTTGCTCAGAGACATCACTCAGCTATTCTTTCAAATCATGTCTGTGCTGCTTTTCACAAACTCAGAATGGGGAAATTTACATAAAACAACATAATAAAACACATTTCAAACTAAAAACAAAACAATGCTACACAAAATAACAGTAGCACCAACATGGGCGTTATGTATTTACCTGATGGAGGCTAAGAAAAGAAAAACCAGAAGAAGAGGGAAATGCACAATTAAAAGCAGGGCTTTTTTTGTAGAAAAAGCCCAGCAGGAACTTATTAGCATAATAGGCCACACCCAAAAGCAGAAACTCATTAGCATATTAGGCCACACCCTGACAGCACAGCTCCTTAGCATTAAGCCACACCCCGATGCCTTCCCTTGGCTTGCCCAGGAGCCCCACAGCTGCAGAGAGCCCAGGCAAGCCTTCCCTTGCCTTGCCCGGTCATCCCACGGCTGCAGGGAGCCCAGGCAAGCCAACCCTTGGACAGGCCAGGGAAGGAATGCCTCCCTGATCCTTCCAGGCCTGGCCGCTTGCCTTGGAGTCACCGGGGGGTGTGTGGCTCTCCAGGCCTTCCCTCTGTAGCCATGCGCAGAGAGGTTTTGGCTGTAGTGGGTGTGGCCAACTCTGAAGCCAGCCGGAACTCCGTTCCTGTGCGTTCCTGCCCCAAAATAGCCCTGATTACAAGGCATTTTAATCTGATGTCATCCCTCAATTAAATTCTCCTCCTTCAAAGTGAAAAGGAACACAGAAACACTTCTTGGAAATGAGGTGTCTAGTATTTTGAATGCATTTAGAAGACATCTAATTTCCACGGACAGTCCTAGGGAAGCAAAAGAAACAGTTACAATAAGTTTCGCATGAATTTGCAAATAAAGTGAGAATTAGAAAAATAAAGAGCAATACGCAAGGGGCACATTTGTCCTAGTTATCTCTCTAAAGTGTTTCCCACACTTAAAAGGTGTCCTTATTATTGTTACAAAGTGTTTCCCAGAAACGAAAGGAGATTCTGACCTGGCTCTGGAAAAACAGCTAAATGGACAGCATGTATTTTTGTGCGTAATCATGCCACCTGACCTCTGTCATCAAGGAGTCTTTGGTCTTCAAGACTGGTGGCTATCACAAGCCAATGGTTTCCTCATTTGCAAAGACAAGGCTTTTATTTAAATGAGGGAAAGAAGGGTTTACATTATTTATGCTGGGAAAGACAAGAAGGTGATACCCAGGATTAAAGGTTAGTCCAATAGTCCAAGATGCTTCATGCCTCGACTTTGAGAAGGAGGAATGTCCTTTTGATTTGGGGGAACTACCCATAATTCTATAGGCACTCCAGCTGCTTTCTTTCCTTTGGTGGTCCAGTGGAAAATGCTGTCACAATAGAGTTGATGTTGATCTGGAACAAGCACACAGGTCTTCTCCCTCAGGAGTTCCAGGGGGCAAGGCATCTTTCCCAGAATTATGGTTTCCATGCAATGATGGAAAAGATAGGCTCACTCTAGAATGCTGGAAACTGCATGGGTACAATCAGTTGTTCATACAGAAAAGTTTCTCCTCCTACAACCACACATCATCTCAGATAGAAAAGCAGGACCCCAACAAGCCGTGTAACTTTCTTACGAAGACCACGCCTCTCTCCCTATTCCTCCTAAAGCAGGGGTTCCCAACTTTTTTGAGCCTGAGGGCACCTTTTGAAGTATTCACAATGCAGTGGCTGAAGCCACAAAATGGCCGACGCAAGAGGCACAGCCAGCCACAACATGGCAGCCACAGCTTACCTGCAGTCCCACAGTGAAGACCCTTGTGTTGTGGTGGCAGTTGCTGCCAAATAAAAGTTTTGTAAAAATCAGCACAGCCAATCAAAAACCTTGCTGGGCAAATTCCCCACCTGTGCTTGCCCACCTTCTCAAGGCTGCCAACAGAGAGGGACTGGGGGGTGGACAAAATTTGGGGGGCCCAAGTCAGCTGGAGGGCCCTTGAAGTCAGCATCATGCTTTCCGTTTATTTTTTAAAATGCAGTTCTAACTGCAACCATTAGGTGCAGGGTCATGGGGGGCAGATGGAATCTTTGTCTGGGAGCCCATGGTGTTCTTGGCAGCCCTGCACTTTCTAAAAATACTTGTGGGCACCAGGAAAGGTGTCGGTGGATGTGTTGGCGTCGCTGGGCACCATATTGAGGATCCCTGTCCTAAAGAGTACCAGTTGAATCTCCCACCCCCTTTGTTGGGCGAAACTTCAGAGTTAGTCACACACAAACGCTCATTCTCCCCTGTCCCACCCATGGCAGCATTTTAGACTACTCATTTCTTTAAAGGCAAGAAACACAGAAAAGCCAGGATACAGTAGCACAAAGTCCTCAGCCTTTAGAAGCCAAAAGGTCAGCTCATTATTTAAGAAGCTAAACTGAAATAAAGAAGGAAGCATGTAAAAGCACTTGATACTCGGAGCGAATACAGAAACCGATTGGCCAGTTCTAGGGGTGCACATCAAGCATGTGTGAAGCGGGGGGGGATAAGTCCTTTGACTTCTTTATGAGAAAATGAGAGCCAATAGTAGAAAACACTGCATCGTTATGTCTTGGGTCAAGCATTCTGGGATCAGATTGTACAAGCCATGTCTTCACACAAAGAAGACTTGGAGAATTATTCTGCTATCTCACACGCCAAAAGGACTGAAGAGAACTGGGGAGCCAATTATTGATTAGAAATATAATTGGATTCTGTGTGCAGCTGCTACCTCGCATCTTCAAACCACCATTCACATGACTTTGTATTTTCAAGTGCATGAACTAGAAAAACCACAAGTTGCAGTTTTCCAATTTACAGCTGCAACCTTTTTTTTGTGATTTTTATGGCAATGCCATTATCGTGATTTGCAGAAGTGAACCGGCCACTGAACGTGATAAATCAACTATTAAGTTTCCAGCTGCACCCAATGCAGACCTTAATACCACCGTGACCTATAAATACAATTTATTATATATGTATTTGGAACTGAATGTTATAATTACTTAGCGGTAGTATGCCAGTGTTTGCCATTCCATTCTTCTTGAATGTAGATATAAGATGAAGTCATACAAAATGTGTTAGCATTGCAGGCAAGTAATAGCATAAAGATCTGTGATATTTTTGTCATTTTTCAATGTGATTTGTTGGGGCTAGCCTGTGGCAATGGGCAGCCATACCTGAATCTAGGCTTACCATGAGATGCCAGAGCTACATTTGATAGATATTATAGATGTCCTAGGGGCCATGGTGGCTCAGAGGTTAAGACGCTGAACTGCAGACCGGAAGGAGACCCTAGTGCTGCGTGACCCTAGCAGTTTAAAAGCAAGAAACTGCAAGTAGATAAATAGGTACCGCTTTGGTGGGAAGGTAACAGCTTTCTGTGTGCCTCAGAATCTAGGTATGCCAGCCACATGACCATGGAAATGCCTTTGGACAGTGCTGGCTCTTCAGCTTGGAAATGGAGATGAGCACCGCCTCTAGAGTCAGATTCAACTGGCTTTCGAGCAAGGGAAACCTTTACCTTTACCTTATAGATATCCTGCCCAAGTATGGGCAGTGGACCAGCCTCCAGTATTTTTCCAAGGCTTCATTCTGCCTACCTAAGGTTACCAACCTCAAGATAGGGCCTGGAGTCCTCCCAGAATTACAACTGACCTCTAGACAACAGAGATCAGTTCCCCCAGAGGAAGTGGAAGCTTCCGGTGGTAGACTTTTACACTATCACACCTCTGCTGAGTTCCTCCTCCCTCCTCCTCCTCAAAACATCACCTTCCCCAGGCACTGCCCTCCAAATCTCCAGGAATTTCCCAGGCTCCAGTGGGTAAGCTTGTACCTGCCAGTCACAGAAGCTGATATAGCATGTGCCTACTAGGGTTGCCGGCCTCCAGGTGGTGGCCGGAGATCTGCTTTTACAACTGATTTCCAGGCAACGGAGATCAGTTCACCTGGAGAAAATGGCCCCTTTGGAAGGTGGATTTTATTTATTTATTTATTTATTTATTTATTTATTTATTTATTTATTTATTTATTTATTTATTTATTTGGATTTGTATCCCTCCCTCCCCGAAGGCTCAGGCATTTTCTGGCATTATACCCCATTGAAGATCCTCCCCTCCTCAACCGCCCCCTCAGGCTCCACCCCCGAATATCCAGGTATTTCCCAACCCAGAGCTGGCAACGCCAGTGCCTATTTTTTATTTTCTTTGCTACATTAGAGCTCCAAGACCAGAATGCATAGAGCTGGACGTAAAGGTACTCTACTGCCATATACTGCAAATCCCCAACTCACTGTTATGCTGCTGTGATCTGAAAATCAGGGAGCACTGAGAACAGGAGGGGGTCCGAGTTGCCCCCTAGATTTTTCCCTCATTCCCCCCCCCAAAAAAAAAAATACCTCCACCTTCTTAAGAAATATTTCCACTTTTTAAGACAAGGTTATAATAATTCAGGATATGTTTGAAGATTTTTATGCAGATAATCTACTGCATGAGCAAATTAAGGAATGCATACCTTAAATATGCCACATAATACAATTTTTATATACTAAGTTACAAATGGTGTATTTTATGTTGTTAAAGCAGCAAAATAAGCTTATGTTTGATAAGGAAGTGGATGGTAAATAGATAATTAGATGCAGGGTTCTTTTTGTAGCAGGAACGCCTTTGCATATTAGCTGATACACCCCTAATGTAGCCAATCCTCCAAGAGCTTACAGTAGCCCCTGTAAGAAGAGCTCTGTAAACTCTTGGAGGATTGGCTACATTAGGGGTGTGTCGCCTGATATGCAAAGGTGTTCCTGCTACAAAAAGAGCCCTGATTAGATGCATATATTTCAGTTTTCCCCATATTTCCAAAGAAAACAAACTCTTGAAAATAACATTTTCAACCTTTCCAGACCTCTAATTGTTTCTGAACATCAGAGCAGACACTGAGCTTTAGAAAGAGGAAAGGTGCGGGAAAGTCCATTTATGTGAACGACACTCATATTATGGAACTTTGGATCTGACCCACAAAGTCCAGGTAGTTCAATACACCATCCCAGAGTCTATCTGCATGTTACATAGTTCTTGTGTCCACCACAAGGGCTTTCTATGAGACATGAACTGCGAGTTCTCTGGGGGAAAACTCAGTTCCCAATTATACAAGGACCCTATCTGGATTAGGAATCCTTTTCTGCTGTGAGAAGGAGCTTAAGCTGATTTAACACTGTTTTCCTGACTTAAAGTGGCCGCAGGAAGCTACTATTTTCACTGCTGGAATTTCTACATGTCCTGCTGTAAATATAAATAAGAACATAAGAGAAGCCAATGTTGGATCAGGCCAATGGCCCAGTTAGTCCAACACTCTGTCACACAGTGGCCAAAAATACCAGGTGCCATCAGGAGGTCCAGCAGTGGGGCCATGACACTAGAAGCCCTCTCACTGTTGCCTCCCCCCCAAGCACCAAGAATACAGGGCATCACTTGCCCCAAACTGAGAGTTCCTATCTATACCTTGTGGCTAATAGCCACTGATGGACCTCTGCTCCATATGCTTATCTAATTCTCTCTTGAAGCAGGAAAGTCACTGAGGCAGCGGGGGCCCTCACTGACATCATGACATTGCTGCTGATGCACTGATGTCACTTCCCCTGCAACCAGAAGTGACATCAGCACTTGAGGGCTCTAGTCTTCACCCTCACATTTTCTACTTTATTTTTTTCCCCCACTGCCCAGTTAAGCGACAGTAGGAAGGGCCTACTGGGGATGTGGGATTCCCTGTTCCCAGCAGGAACTTGTGAAGTCTAATTTAAGGTCTGAAAAACAGTGAAGGCTTAAGTCCCCTCTCCTTGTGCACAGTAGTCTCAGTCCAAATTTGTCCCACACATGCCTGGGAATTGAATTCCCATCAGGGAACAACTCACAGTAAACAGACTGATCAGAGAGTCCTTCTGGCAGATCTGAACATGATGCAAGGGATGTGTGACCTATTACAGGCCTCAGTTTATCAGGTCCCTGGTCCAAGCCCTCACGTTGGTGACAGGAATGCCTCTTTTGTTGTTGAAAGCTCCAGCATTTCTAATATGTGTTATGATTTCAGGCATTTTGGCAGCATAGATTAATAAAACAAAGTGTAGTGCTTTACACAAAGGTGTAACAAACTGGGGTTTGTTGTGATCAATACTTTGTGCAGTCCATCTTTGATCCCAATTACTACAGTTCTCCTAATAGCTGCCTTGTTTCCTGAATGCCAATACCAGGCCGGGGGGGAGGGGGAATGAATTAAGAAGAGGATACATTGAACAAATATCAATGGATTTTAATTTATTATTGTTGCCCACCGGCTCCTTAGGTTCTTTCTCCCTCAGCCCTTATGAATACACATAAAAACTAAACAATTTGTAGTAAGCAGGAATACAAATCCCACTATAGGCACCAACATTGTATAGATTCAGATTTATGGACATTTCCATTTTCCTTAGGCAAGATTAAGTTTCTATTTATAAACAATCTGATTGCAATCTCAAATAAGTCAATGATAAAATTAACTCTTGTTTCCTGCTTGTAGTGCTTTAATTTAATTAGGCACATGTGTCAATAATCTAAACTAAAAAGCGGGGGGAAAGTTTGAGTAGAGTATGAAGTTACTCTCATAAAGGTTCCTTTGTATACATTCTGCTGTAGAGACATATCGTATGTAGAGATGTGATTTTTTTAAAAAAAATCAATTTACAGTCTTTTGCAAATATGTTATGGTGCTATCCTAAGCAGAGATACACCCTCCTAAAATCACTGAAGTCAGGATTGCATTCTTAGCAATAGGGAATTTCTGATGTTTAATTTCTGCAACTATAGTTGCAATTGATTTTCTACAACTGTAGCTAAAGTAAGATCTGGTACAGGCAAATCAATTGGCATAATACTGCTTTGCCTTCTCTCTTAAAAACACTACAGTCTATTTCATACATTGGATTCTGGGCATCATCACCCTAGAAAATGTGGATACCCAAAAGTGACTGTAGCAAATTCTCGAGCCCATACGTTGCTTGCATTTAATTGAATCCTTGCTGTGAAAGTCCATACTGCTGCCTTCCTCTCTTCCATACATATTCTACTGAATCTGTTTAATTTATCTAATCTATCTTCCAAGCAAGGATCCATTTAGATGATACAATATATAGCTGAATTTGAATTATTATGACCTATATAGAGTTTCATTAAAAAGATACCCAGCTTAGTCATCCAATTTATAGCCAATTATGAAAGGCAAAATAATTAGGTTATTATTTTTACATGCATTATAGATTTTTAAAGGAAGTTGTCATGTTGCCCGTATAGTATCATTTATGTGCTATATTCTATTCCACTGACATAAATGTTCTTTCTTTTCCTGTTTCTGCAGGCTCCTGGCATAGAGAAGAAGCTATCTGTTTTGATGTATTAGTTCTAGATGCTAGAGAAATCACCATTTCTGTGGTTTGAGAAGCAGCTGAAACCTCATTTGCCACATTAGCAGAGACATGCAAGGTAACCGCTTTGCTTCCTTACACAGGGACAAACAGATCTGGGGAGGCGGTCACGAGAATGGGGGGGAGGAATGATAACTAGTGTTCCCTCTAAGCTGAGTTAGTGTGAGCTAACTCACAGTTCTTTAGCCTCCAGCTCACAGATTTTTTGTCTTAGCTCAGGCAGGATGGCTCCAGAACAAACTGATTGATTAATGCCAGTGGCTCACAAAGTGGAATTTTTGCTCATAGGACTCAACAGCTTAGAGGGAGCATTGATGATAACCCCACCCACGCATGAGAGTCCCAATCTGAATTGGCACCTCCTTCAGGATTACTTATAAAGAAAAAAGCACTGCAGATCTGATTGTGGGTTTTCCAGTATCTCCTCTGGTTTGACTGTCATAGTCCCTGCTGCTTTGCCACCCAAACCCAAATCTCAGTTTCAAGACTAGGTTCACGACCTCTCGTGTTAGAACAAACTTCAAAATAGCATCTTCTTTTCTCTTCAGTTGGAGGTTGCAAGTTGGAGACCTGTGTAAAATTACAGGTTCTTTTCTTTTCTTTTTTTTAATGTGTATACAAAACCTTTCTGCCTATTTTCCTTTCACCTTGCTTCAAACACACCAATTAATACTACTCGTTCATAGTGCTCATGAGGATACTACCCACACATGTCATTCACTTATCACAAGTGCACAACATTCTCACACCCTAATATTGTAATAGTGATGCTTAATCCCTCCTTTGATGCTCTCCTTCCTATCTAATCACACAACCCAATTAATTGAGGTCGTGACAGATTTTTTTTTTTTTTTAAATCCCAAACAGTTGGAATGTCCATAAGCTTCCATGACATTTTAACAGCTGAGCTAGTAGTTCTAGTTTCAATACATTGGTCAAAAACCCAACACTGATGTTGATTCCAAATACTTCATCCTGTACAGGTCTCAGCCTCCCATCTTCTAGATGAGTTTTATCTTATGCCGGGGACGAATTAGCTGAGCTTTTCAAATGAGCTTTTCAGCAAATGTGTGTATTTCTTTCTTGTGATGACGGCAGGATGCCTAAAAGGTTATCTGACACTGGCTTTGATTTCACAAACATATGTACATCAAAGTTTCAGGTGTGTAGCCATGCTGGTCTGCAGCAGAAGAATGAGATCTGAGCCCCAGTAGCACCTTGAAGTCCAACAAGATTTCCAAGGTAAAAGCTTTCGAGAGTCAAAGCTTCCTCTGTCAATTCTCAAAAGCTTATACCCTTTAAATCTGGATGGCCTTAAAGATGTTACTGGGCACACATACATCAAATTGATCTTTATTTACTATAGGCATCAATTTTCTCCTGTCAGTAACAGAAGGCAAAGACAAAACATTCTGGGAAAGGCACGATGTTCACATTTCTTTCGTGAAATGTGCTCCTGTTCCATTCCTGTGTATGGAAATGTAATTATAGCAATGGGCTCTAGCTATGTGTGTATGTGCATGGCTATGCCTCGCCTTTCTCTCCTCTGTCTCACTTTTGGCTGACAAATCTGCACCCTAACCTCAAGCATTTCCTGCCTCCTAACTTTTCTCCAATTCTTGAACCATTTGGCATGTTAAAACCCTACGCCCCAAGAACCCAGTCTCGAAAATACAATATTTAGACAGCAGGCTTATTTGTCTCCAAGATATGCAACTTTTCCATTTTCTTCGGGCACTTAAAAAAAAGTTACTGGAAATACAGGCAATCTATAAGGGTTTGTAACAGCCCAGCAGTCATAAGATTAATAGAAGTAATTAAGGTGTTTAAACTGCATATACTTATTATACAATATTCAGTTTATATGAAATGGTAAATTTTACAGAAAGGATTAGATAAGCCTCCCCCCCCCCCATAAGCAGAACTGCAGAAACAAACTCTATAGCAAGTATTTCTGTTCACACAGGCAGCTAGGGTTGCTAGCTCTGGGTTGAGAAATACCTGGAGATTTTGGGCATAGAGCTTGAGGAAGATGGGGTTTGGGGAGGGGAGGGACCTCACTGGGGTATAATACCATAGAGTCCACCTTCCAAAGCAGCCATTTTTCTCCAGGAGAACTGATCTTTGTTGCCTGGAGATCAGTTGTCATCCCAGGAGATCTCTAGACACCACCTGAAGGTTCACAATTGCAGGACATAAAAGGAAAACACAGTGTATGAAGGTCAACAAAACTAGGAAAGAGCACCATGTATAATTATTTAAATGGATACAATCATGCATTGTATGTACAATACTCGATCATACTACAATAAAACATTATTTGAGAACAAGAATCACTTGTACATATCTCATTAAATCAGTGCACAACCAGATAAACAATCCTTATGAACGTTACAAATTGTAGTGATTATACGCTAAGCGACATACGGTGGCAAACATGCGACTACATGCATCCTCGACTACATGCATCGAGAAGCAGCATGCCATTGAAATCATTTGATGGAGGGTTGCTGCTGCTAGAAAGACGTTCTGTTGGGCTTTGGTTCACTTTAGAGTCTCTATGGTAGAATTGCAGCCATGAAGAGGATCTTGACTTGAAACATGCTTGAAGTCCACTATGCATGTAGTCGCATGTTTACCACCTTATTTTGCTTGATCATCATTAACTAATTTTTGAGAGACGGTGATGTCCTTTTGAATTGGCTGTCACTATTACGCTTATTCATATCAATGTTCGTTGGAATCTCTGTTGGAGTACAGCATTACAATGTGTAACGTTCATAAGGATTGTTTATCTGGTTGTGCACTGGTTTAATGAGATATGTACAAGTGATTCTTGTTCTCAAGTAATGTTTATTGTAATATCATTGAGTATTGTATATACAATTATCATACATGATTGTATTGGTTTAAATAATTATACACAGTGTTTTTTTCCCTAGTTTTGTTGACTGCCTGGAGGTCGGCCACCCTACAAGCGACTTCATGATCAACTTGCCTAAGAAACAGGTTGAAGCTTCACAGCCTATACAATATCCTCCATCAGTATTTACTCCGTCCCTTTAAAGGAGCATTCAGGGAAGGGACACACACAGGCGGCAGTCTAGAGACTTTCATTATCCCTTTTTACAGACTAGCCTTAAGATTGGTGAGGCTCAATTCACCATGCAAAACTGAAGTGGTAGAGGCATCTTGACGTGGTTGCTCATTTGCTGGAAATGGCCTCTCAAGAAGTTTGGTCAACTGTCACCATGTCAATACCATCGTTTCTGGCATAGTGCCTATTACCAGAGAGCCAGTTTGGTGTAGTGGTTAAGTGCGTGGACTCTAATCTGGGAGAACCGGGTTTGATTCCCCACTCCTCCACTTGCACCTGGCTGGATGACCTTGGGCAAGCCGTAGCTCTGATAAGAGGTGTTCTTGAAAAAAGAGCCGTTTCTGTCAAGAGCTCTCTCAGCCCCGCCTACCTCACAGGGTGTCTGTTGTGGGGCGGGGAAGGGAAAGGAGTTTGTAAGCCGCTCTGAGACACCTCTGGGTAGTGAAGGGCGGGGTATAAATCCAATCTCCTCCTCCTCCTCCTCCTCCTCCTCCTCCTCCTCCTCCTCCTCCTCCTCCTCCTCCTCCTCCTCCTCTTCTTCTTCTTCTTCTTCTTCTTCTTCTTCTTCTTCTTCTTCTTCTTCTTCTTCTTCTTCTTCTTCTTCTTCTTCTTCTTCTTCTTCTTCTTCTTCTTCCTCAAATGCATATGGAGCTGAGCTGCCTCTGCTTGGTGCATAGCAGTAACCCTTGATCAACCGCTAAAATTAGACCCCAATATAATTCTAAGTGATCTCATGGGGGCCACCATATTTATGAAAAAGGCCTGGTTTTAAAGGGACTAGCCTTATATTTCGCCATATATTATGCCAAATAATTGCCATATATTTGCAATTAAGATCAAGGTCTATGATTTTAGAATCATGGAGACTAAACCTGGAAATAAGTCCAGTTGAATAATAACATATTTTTTTTTAATTAAAAAATGTACACCGATACATGATGTGTATCTGTGTAATGTTTCTATTTATTCATTTGTAAATTCTGGAGTTTAAGTGCCTGAAAATGGTAATTTTAAGAGGATGGCTCTCCAGAGCCAGCAAGGAAACTAATGTGGCATATAAACCCAGATAGGTGCAGCGTTCTGGTAGTCTTTTGGCCTTGTGAAATGCCAGAAAGTTCTGAACCTGAGACTGCTTACATTCTTTCAAGCCAAGATGAAAAACAAGTGTTCTGGCTAGTTGTTCTATGCTTCTGGACTGAGGAACCAAGGTTAACCCTTATTGTCATTGTGGAACAGGGATAGGGTTGTCAGCTCTGTGTTGGGAATTACCTGGAGATTTGGGAAACGGGGTCTGAGGAAAATGGGGTTTGGGGAGGAGAGGGACTTCAGTGGGGTACAATGCCGTAAAGCCCCACCTTCCAAAGTGGCCATTTTCTCCAGGGAAACCAATCTCTGTTGCCAATTATGGTCTCAGGAGATCTCCAGTCACCACCTGGAGGTTGGCAACCCTATATAAGGAGGGATAATGCTAGAAAGACTTGACGAGAACTGTCTTGTGACATTGAGGGGGGACGGATCTGGAGAGAAAGCACTGTGCTTGAATCATGTCTGTAAATTATGCTGCCATTCCAATATTATAATTTTCGAAAAGACGTGTCTTTTTCAAGCCCCATTAATTATGTCACAGAACATATTCCTCTTGGAGTGTCTCCCCTTCTAGTTGGCCTGGTTTACATAGTATGTTATCCAGCTCTTGCTATATTCAGGCTTAGTCCTGACTGCTGCATCCCACAGAAAGGTGATGCATGATACATAAATTGAGAATTAAATGTGCAGTTTAGAATCTTGCTGTGATGTCTCTATAGATTCTGTTCCTGCTGCCCGCTTACCTTTTTGTAAGAAATGCTGCTAAAAAGTAATACTTTCCTTGTCTTTTTTTTTTAAATGCTTCATAATCTGGCCATTTCCATTGTTATGCTTGCAGCCACATATTTTTTTTTTCCTGGAACCAAACACATAAATCATGACTTAATTTATGTATGCATTTACTGGAAAATTGCTTTCAAGGGCAATTCAGTTTGACTGTCTTATTTACAAGGCTCCTCTTCCAAACAAGCTTGAAAAACATAACGGCAGAATCCCAAATTGCCCAAGATGAAAAGAATGCTTCAGAGCAGGAGATAAAAAGGATGCCTCGGAATATCTTCACCAATCTCTTCATTGTTTAAGCAATTTAATGGAGCATACTTTAGTGCCAAAGGATATTATGTGCTCTCATTATCAGGCGGCGAGGAATTGTCCCACATAAAATAATGTTCAGAGGAAGATGCACAGCTCACTGACAGAGCATCCGCTTCCTGTGTGTACGGTCTCGGGTTCAAACACTGGCATCTTCCTTTAAAGGCCACAGGAGCAGCGCAGGGAAGGGCCTCTGCTGTCCGTGATCTTGAAGCGCTGAAGCCAGGCAGAAGAACAGACAACAGAGCTAAGCAGGACAAATGTTCTGAGGCTGACCACGACCAGGGGGCGCAATTGCTTTCACTTTGATACGGGGCTGTTCAGAATCGAAACACCTTTTCTATAGCCTTAGGAGTGCAGTTGGCTTTGATGTCGTGAGCTGGGCTGGGAGGGAAGGTGATCGTCTAGTACAACTGGCATGGGCTGGTTCAGATAGGAAACTGGCTTGCAGCATAGCTGGACATGCGTGGATGCTCTGTTTGTGTGAATTGGAGTCAGCTGTGCATTATGCCTGGCAAAGGGATCTCCGACTCTTGAAAGCTCATACCCTCATAGCTTATGCTCCAAACTAACTATTTTGCTGCCGACCAGCAGAGTTACCAGCTGAAGTTCTAGTTAAAGGTAAAGGTTTCTCTTGCTCGAAAGCCAGTTGAATCCGACTCTAGGGATGCAGTGCTCATCTCCGTTTCCAAGCTGAAGAGCCAGTGCAGTCCAATGACATTTCCATGGTCATGTGGCCAGCATGACTAGATGCCAAGGTGCACAAAATGCTGTTACCTTCCCACTGAAGTGGTACCTATTTATCTACTTGCAGTTTCTTGCTTTCGAACAGCTACATTGGCAGGAGCCTGGGACCAGACACAGGAGCTCACTCCATCATGCAGCAATCGGGTCTCGAACTGCTGATCTACTGACCTTCCAGTCTGCAGTTCAGCATCTTAACCACTTGAGCCACAGCAGCCTTCTGAAGTTCTACACTGTGCTAAATTTGATGACTAGGGTTGCAAGCTGTGGGTTGGGGAAAACCTGAAAACTTTGGGGGTGGGGCCTGAGGAGCACAGGGTTTGGGGATGGGAGGGACCTCGCCCACAAAGCAGTAATTTTCTCCAGGGGAACTGATCCTGGTCATCTAGGGATCAACTGTAATAGTGGGAGATCTCCAGGTGCCACCTGGAAGTTGGCCACCCCTATTGATGAGAGTCCATCTTTTATGACATTTATGATATTTTACCCTATGAGATGAATCCAACAGAATTGTCTGCCGATCCAAGGGGAAGAGTTTTGTCAGTTTGCCTCCCCACCCCTCTCCTATGCTGTTTCTGAAAGAACCCATTTTGGGTTGCAGCAGAAGGTGTGGAGAAAAGGAAGTTCCACTCTGCTGACAGAAATCCCTTCTGTCCTGACAAAGGAGAGCTGTGGTGGATCCAAACCTCTACATGGGTGCCATTTTTAAGCCACTTATATACAACCAACATACAAACAACACAAAGCATGCATATATGTTTTCTCTGGGGGGGAAATGTCAGTACAAGGAAGCAGAAAACGGTGTGAAAATAAGGACTCGAAGGTTTGTTTCTTGTTAGGGAGAAGCAAGATCAAAATGGGGACAGCTGAGTCAAACCATTAAACTTGCAAAGTTTGGTTTCCTCCATAGGGTCAGAGAAAGCGCAACACCTTAGCGTACCAGTATCTGTACTGATTTTCTCTTTCCAGGTTCTCTTCCCTCTGCAATATCACAATTCAGACCACCCTCTGGATTGTACCATCCAGTTATCACCATGTGAAAATTTGCATGTACCATTTCCATGTCACATGGAGTGTGAGCCCCAAGAGGGCACGGATGTTGTTATACTCCACTCCAAAGCCAACTTCATTGTCTGTCTGAAGAATCCCAGAGGGGAATTTTGCTCAAGAAATAACAGCTACAGATGTTTTTGTTTGAAAAACAACTCATGATTGAACATAGAGACATGAAGAAAAGATGTATTTTTATTGATTGATTCATACTGTTACATTGCAAATTGGGTTTCATACCACAAATAGAAGATGAAAGAAATACAGCTGGAGACAGAGAGAGCAGCTGCTGGAGGCAGCATTGACAGAATCTAAGCGTGACTGGTTGCAAGGGGCAAAAACGGACGCCTGCGTCAAGACACCGCCAGGCCAGTCAACCAGATTGGCTAAAATGGACTCCCCACAATATTTGCATGGGGAACGGTGGGATGAATTCTCCAGACATTGTTTTGTTTCAAAACAAGAGCAGATGAGTTTAATACATAGTACGAGGTAACGTACAGTACACAAGTAGTAGGGCTCTGCAACCTATAGGATAGATCCAACCAACTCTCTGCTGGTGAAAATAGGTGGAGGAGGTCTCCTCTGACCACCCAAAATGGTAGTGCTATGCATTATAGAACCTGCATGAACAAAAGCCATGAAGGATGGGAGCTGTAGTAAGGAGAAACATTTGGTGAGCTTGAGCAAAAAAGCTATCTGGATCCCACCCTACATCTCTAGAGCTAAATGTGGCTCAGGGTGGAACAAAATATGGCACTTTGAGTCAATGTGTACTGGAGAAATAGACAGGATGCTAAATTAACCAGTAGGTAAATGGAATTCAGGTAATGATTTTATGAGACTAAAGGGATTCTTGGAGATGTTTTACAGGAAGTGACAGAGATGAACAGTTGCCAGTAATCCAAAGTATGAACCATGCACAGATTTATGCCAGTGCACTAAAACAATTGCTCAAGGTGCTCCTGGGTATAGTTATTACTAATTATAGGAATGTGTGTGGTGTCATTATCTAATAAAGGACTCATAACAAATCAGTATTTTATCTGCAGAGACTTTATGGATTATTCATCAACATGTCCATTGTCAGTAATGTTAACCCGTATATTTTCAGTTATGAAAGCGGACATTCTTATAGCAACTTTTGGTTGATTTCTTGCTCTGAATTTTGCCTTAGCTTGGCTTGTTAATTGTAAAAGGTGGCTGACCCTTGGTCTGACCTGCAGCTCTTTCACTGATCCTGTGAGAAATCTCAGGCTCATAATATAGGTTGGATCCTATGACTGTGTTCCACATATACTTTGCTACAGCCGCACTTCCTCTGCTGGTGGTGCTTCCATTTGTGCAAGATCAGTGGTTTTCAATGAGCCTTGCACAAATAGAAGTACTAGTGGCAGAGGAAGTGAGCCACCCTGAGACCAGAGTGAAATGTATGTACAACTCAGTCGTAGGATTATTTAAAAAATGACTTTAAAGTTGACAGTATGAGTTCCTTCCCTCTCATATTGTCAGCTCCAAAGAAATATTCATCATCATCTCCACCACCACCATTGCCATCATAAGAACATAAGAGAAGCCAATGCTGAATCAGGCCAATGGCCCATCTAGTCCAACACTCTGTCACACAGTGGCCAAAAATACCAGGTGCCATCAGGAGGTCCAGCAGTGGGGCCAGGACACTAGAAGCCCTCCCACTGCTGCCTCCCCCCCAGCACCAAGAATAGAGTGCATCACCTGCCCCAGACTGAGAGTTCCTACTGTTGGACTTCTGCTCCATATGTTTATCATCACCACCATCACCACGCAGCACCACCATCATCACCACCATCAACAAGCTGAAAAGAAGGGTTGGATCCTATGGAAAACACTAACAGAAGGTATTTCCACTAGTAGCATAGGACTTCTTTGCCTCCCACTGCAGCTCAATATGTTGCCCTGAAATATGGCTCCTAGGGGACATGGAAACCTCAGGAATAGTATGAGGAGGGGTAACTAGAGCTCTGCAAAGGAAGGTGAAAATCAGCAAAAACTGCTTCCTTCTGTAAACAGAAATTTCCACATTGGATGTAATGCAGGTTGTGTGCAAGCTGATTTATGGCAACCCCAGCAAAGGGCTTTCCAGGCAAGTGAGAAGCAGAAGTAGTTTGCCACTGCCTTCCTCTGCAGAGTCTTCCTTTGCAGTCTCCCTTCCAAGTACCAACCATGCTTAGCTTCTGAAACCTGACAAGATTGGGCTATACCATGCTGCCTTCCCTCCCAACAATGCAGGTTAATCTTGGTAAAATAAAAATACAGTGACCTGCAATGTTCCTAGTTAACCCGGGGTCTCTTTGTGTGGCTATATCTCTGCATATTCAGGAAAAAGCTAACCTGAGAATAATTCTCTTTTTCATGGAGAGTGTTCCCAATAGCTCCCTCAGAAAGATAATGCACTTTTACTCTTAGGAAAAGTTCCAACTAAAAAACTCAGGCAGAATAGATCTCATTTTGATTTGGTAGGAAAATTTTGACCAAATACTATTGCGGAAGCCTCCTCTTGTACCCTTCGCAATGGACCTGCCATCGCCTGATGGTTATGAAATGATCAAAAGTTTAAACCAGCAAAGTACATAGTACCTATGACCTCTCAAAAGCCAAACGACTTTTAAAAAATCCTGACAGGCTGAAATCAGAACAGTTCAAAAAATTGCTGAGAAATACAAGCCAGGTATAGGTTAGAGTGCAAACATAAGTGGAGTGTGACCAGCCATTCATCTCAAGAGAAGACACATCAACCAAGTCTATAACATTCTTGTTCTTTCACATAAAAGATTCAAAAGGCAGATCCAAGACATTTTAAGCTTTGAAGTAAAGAGCTTCAGCCTATAGCAGATAGGGAAAAAAGTTTGCAGCCAAGCAACTTGATATTTTCTAATAACTCAGTATCCAACACTTCTGCCAGCACAGCCTCTTATGACCATGGAACAAGATCCCCTGCCCCATTGTAACCCAAAATGTCCCCTGCAATTCTGTTCCTGGACCTTCCCCCTGTTGGCAGAAAATGGAGCACCAACTGTTTAAAGAAAATAACTTGGTTTATTAAAGAAGAAATAAACTTTGATAGAACAGAGGAGAAGGAGAGATGCTTAACTAACTGACTGCTGTGAGAGACAGGAACAAAGGGGAGGGCTCCATTGGAGCAGGAAGTCTCCAAAGAGCCTATCAGGAGACAGGACAGACATAATTTGAAATTGTGAGAAGTCCTTAATCTAACTATGCTAACTAGCAGTCATTCAGCTGTACCCTATAGGCTGTTCTTCTGATCTGAAGTAGGTGCACTATAGACCTTGTATATTCCAACACCCACTCCCCCAGGGACAAGATTTTGGGGGCCATTTGGGGCTGTTGCTGGAAGGGAGAGGGCAATAAAATCTTGTTGCTTGCACCTGCAGAAATGCTCAGGGGAATCCAAGACACTGTTTACAAGCATGTTCTAAAGACAATTAGGAGACACTGCCTATTAGTTCCTCTGTCCAGTGAGCCATGAATCTTGAACAAGGCTACAAAAATATCACCTTCGGGTACATTTATTAAGAGTTACATTTTTCCTCTATCTCTTTGGTGGTATTATTCTTGCCATTTATGAGCTGCATCTTGAGTCCTCTGCTTATTCTATCTAAAATGTGATGGTTAGCAAAACTTCTAGCAAACAGATGATCAATGGTATGATTGTATTTTTATAAGACAGAACACCTACTAATAGCTGAGCTGACTAATCAGCAAAATCACACAGCACAGTCACTGGGCTGAAGCCTATAGGTCCATTCCACTAATGGTAGCACCTTTCTCTGGCTGAAGCCTATGGATCCATTCCACTAATGGTAGCACCATAACATCCTCTCATGAAAGAGACTCTTCTAGGGATGGGCATGAACTGGCTCACGAACTGGCTCACAAACCTTTGTTCATGACAAATTCTGGCCAGCCACGAACCTCCATGAACTTTTAAGACAGTTCATGGAGGTCCGTGGGTATGTGGGGAGCAAAAGACATGAGTTTAAAACCCTGCAAAAGCAGCTAAAACAGTTGTACCACCAGGGCAGCCTGCTCCTGTGGCTCAGCTGTTTTGGCCTCTAAACAGCTGAGTCTGTTCCGTGTGGCTCAGCTGTTTATAGGAACTTTCTTGGGCAGCCAGCCCATGGGGCTTGCTGCCCTGCTCAGCTGTTTAAAAGGGCTTTCTTGGGCAGCCAGTGCCTGGGGCTCGCTGTCTAAAAAGCTCCTTTAAACAGCTAATCCCCATGGAGCTAACTGCTCTGCGTGGCTCAACTGTTTAAAGGGGCTTTCTTGGGTTCAGCTCTGAGGCACTTAAACCAAACAATTGAGCAGTGCTCTGCTGCTCAGCTCTTTGGTTTAAATGGCTTAGAACTATTTAAATCCCTGTTTTCTGCTCCTTGTGAAAAGCAGCAGGGAGCAGAAAGCAGGAGTCATGAACCCAACTGAACCAGTTCAGTTCACAAACCAACCTCTCAGTTTGTATAGGTTCATGGTTTGGTTCATGATTCAGCCATGAACCAAAAACTGAACCAAAAATGTGTTCTGTGTCCATCCCTTTACTCTTCCACAAGCAGAAGAACTTGTGGCTGTATTCACATGTTCTCAAATATTAGACTAGAGAAATCAGAGATCTTCTGAATTGTTGTGTCCCACAGGAAAACCCAATTGTAAATGACAGCTATAGCATAACAATAGTACTATATGCAATAATGGGAGGATACAATCTTTTTTTTATATATGAACCTTTTATTAGATTTTCAAATTTTATACAATTATATAAACTACGGTTTTTGTTGGCAATCAGTAGCAACAATATCAAATATATACAACATAAAAGGATAAGAGCTTTGATGGTCTCTGAAATGTCATACAGTAGACTTCCAGTTTCGGCGCTCGCCATGGCAGTCGCTTTCTCCCAGACCTCTGGGACACGATCACCAGAACCCATGGCAAGGAGAGGGTGTGATTGTCTGCGCCCCCCATGGAGCCCTGGGAATGGGCTCCAAGCCATGAGGTGCTAGAGGGCTCCCCCTCTGGCAATCCTGCCAGCAAGGGGGGGCCATCCTTGCCCCAATGGTCCTGCTATGGGGTTTCCTGATGGAACTAGAAGCTCACATTGGATCAAGCACTGGGTGATCAAGAGATTTTGAGTTTAAAGCGAATTGGAAAGCACGTTGCCATTGAACTGTGAGTTAAGTTTAAGCGAGAACATAGGAAAGCATAAGCCAAAAGCCGCCCCGTGGGAAGCAAGGGAGGGAGGGGACTCTCCTCAGAAAAGATAAACATAAGTAAACTTTACTATTTGAGTGGGGGGGCAAGCTTGTGAAGTGAGAAAGACTGAAATAAAGGACTTTTAAGAACTTACCAAGTGCATTGGTGAGCTTGAGAGACTGTGATAACTTTTGTTGAAAAGTAAACAATTCCTCAAAAATGGTGCCTCCAATGAAGAAAGAGGAGAGAGAAAAAATAGCGAAAGCCAAGCTGACCGGAAGTGCCAGCCCAGTGAGTGTGGTGCCCAGACAGGACATAACTTCAGACCTGCAAAGGATATTAAGTGAAGCATTGCTCCGTCTGCTGGAACAGGTGACAGAAATAAACCAAAAGCTGGACACACAGCAAGCGCAAATCAACCAGAACGTCAAAAAGATAGACCAAACTGAGCAGGAACTTAAAGAAGTCAATGCCACTGCCAAAAAGCTACAAAAGCAAATGCAGGCAATGGGGAAGAAGCGCCAAACAGATGAATCTCAATTACTGCAGTTACAAATGGAAAGGGCAATCTATGCCCTAAGACTCCAGGGGATCCCTGAGGAAAAAGGGGAGAACCTCATGCAGATAATGTGCGATGCTATGGGGCAAATGCAGATCTTAAAGCGGAGAACTTGCAAAGCAATATTGATATGGTCTTCAGATCGTATACTGAGTTTATAAGGAAAAATAATCTGCTGAGAAGTGATGGTGAGATTCTCCAGAAGAAGAGTGAGAGATCAAATTCTCAAAGTAGCTAATGGAGCTACCCTGAAAATCAAGGGCAAAGAGATAAAGGTCTTAAAAGATATTCCATTTGAAATAAGGAGGAAAAGACATAATTACAAAGACTTGGTCTCATTTCTACAAAAGAACCAAATTGCCTACAGATGGATTTTGCCTGAAAGAGTCATCTTTAAGTTCATTAATGGAAGGGAGAAAATTGACACTGTGAATTCTTGCATCTTCATAGCTGTCCAGCAGATGTGGAAGAAAGAGAAGAAAGAGACAGTTCCAATGAGGGTGGTGGTGATGGAGCGGTGCCACCTTCTGGCGAAGAATCAGACTTGAGTTTGGGGGCTGCTGCCCCCAAAATAGGCTATAAATTGAGGAAGAAAAAGGATAAAAAATGAATTATTATCATGACTCTGAAGTTCTAAAAAAATGTTTCAATTACCCTTTCTTAGGCTCTTTATGAAGTTATAGTGGATGTTGATTATATTTAGACTTGAAGTTTATAGAAAGGGGATGACCATGTTCAATGGTTGGCCATGAGTATCTAGGTATAAAAATATGTAATCTTGTTAAAACTGTTTGTGTGACACCCACTTTTGGGTTTTTAGAGGTTACTTTTCTTTATCCTATAGTTTGTAGACCCTTCCCTCTTTTCTTATATGTAGTGTTTAGTTATAGAAAATGCAATTAAAAAATCTTCTTCGGGGAGCCAAAAAAAAAACCATGAAATGTAGAAGGGGGGAGAGGGTTGTTTGCTTCAGTATAACCATTACAAAGAATCTCTTGTACGTAGACCAATAGCATGTCAGAAGACAAAGATGTGCGTGGTTCCCCGACACCACTGTTTCACCCAATAGGTGAACTGTCCACCATAAAGGATTACAGAGAATATAAATTTCAGTGACAGACTGGGTGGTCTATTTGTAACTGTGTAAAATTCATCCCCCAGCAAGTAGCAGACTGCAGATGTTAATGGGCTAACAGAGTCACACGTCCATTGCTTCAATGCCTAAATGTCTAGTGCCTCATTAGCTGGAATCTGAAGAGCATAAGCAGTTAGATTTAAAAGGATATCAAGTGTGCATTGAAGCTAGGCATCTTCAGAAAGGCTGTTGCTGCAATAGGAACAAGACCTGAATCAGAGTGCTGTGTTTGGATGAAGAATAACTGGATGCAGGGTTCCTGACACCTGAGAATTTAATGTGTAACATGGGGTGAGTCACATTTACAGCTGAAGTACCCCATTTGTAAAGGAGGAAGCCTAGTAACAGGGCTGTTGTAAAATGTTTGAATGTCATGTCATTTGCAAATATTTTTTTAAAAAAGTGGACAGTATTATCTTTGGGGCAAATCGGAAGAGTAACTGTGCCCTCAGGGGAGAGAGAAGTTAATACAACACCCATCAAGCTAAGATGAAAACACACTTTATTCAAGTCAATCTAGGACAGTGCAACCCTAGTTAGAGTTACACCTTTCTAAATCTACTGAAGTTAGTGGCCTTTGACAGCCAATTTGGTATAGTGGCTAGTAGCACAGACTCTAATCTGGGAGAACCGGATTTGATTCCCCACGCCACCAAGTGCAGCTGCTGGTGTGACCTTGGGTCAGCTACAAGTTATTTCAGAGCTGTTATCTCACAAGCAGTTCTCAAAAGAGCTCTCTCAGCCCCACCTACCTCACAGGGTGTCTGTTGTAGAGAGGGGAAGGGAAAGGAGATTGTAAACCACTTTGAGACTCCTTTGGGTAGTGAAGGCAGGTGTATAAATCCAGTCTCTTATTTTTCTGTGAAGGATGTATAGGACTGAATTGTTAGTGTAGCAATAGCTAGTCTGCATTCCTAGTCTAGGAATTGCAGGTTTAGGAACTTAATCTGGGAGAACAAGAAAGATTGAATCTATCGTTACTGATCGATTATGTGTACATGGGGGGAAATCGTGCCAGGCAGAGACAACATATTGCTAGGCTGGGCTCACTAGGATCTTTAAACCTCATCTTCAAGACCTGGACACACGTCATTTCCTGATGGAATGCATGGGAATTGAAACTTTCTGTACCTCATAGTCCAATTCAATAAATCGAAAGGCATAGCAAATTACTCTCCCCGTGCACTTTGGCAGGGAAAAAAGTGACTTCTGGATGTGTTCAGAGATATCCAGGGCTTAATGATATACGGAATGTTTATAAGAAAAACAACATGCAAGACAAAGCAGGGGAGTTCTTCCATTACTAATCCCAGCACAAACACAGAATTATACTTGTGTTATCACTTTCCAAGACGGAGATGATTTTCAAGTGCTTTGTTTGATTTTCATTACTGTCTGTGGAAAGTAAAGTGTATTCTTCAGGTCTGGAATTCATTTAATAGCAAGGTTCACTGCAGCGAACCAAAGCAGTGTTCAGGTTGGGTCGACGTACAGCCATTTGCAAGATTCTAGACTGCGAATAGAAGCAGGGTGATTTTGCGCTAATGATATTCTATTCTGCTCGGTATATCTGGAACCCCAAATAAACACTGAGTGTGTTTGCAGTGGTTGTAACCACTAGTTACCCCCGCCGCCTTCTTTGTAATGGGGGGGGGATTAAGATTTGAACTATGTATGGAAGTCATTACGTTCTGGGGAAAAACATGACTCATTTGCAGTTTAGCATCATCTTGCCATCTGCCAGAGGCAGTTTCTAATTGAAGTCTTCTAATTGGAAATTATCTTGGCTTTCTTTTAAGAATAACTCTTGTAGGCAACAGTAAATATAGGACAACATCTGCACTTTTACAGATACCAAGATGTAGATTACAATGTGTGGCTGATCAGGCCATTACTTCGTTCTTGTCAAGCTCACCCGAAGAAGGAACTGAATTGTCTGAACTTGAGCTTCGCCGTACTGCTTGCAATTCACATTCAATCTGTCTCCCCCCCGCCCCTCTGCACAGCCCCATCCCAGTATAATTCTATGCAAACAGCACATCCATTTATTCAAACATCTGAAATGAGTCTGTTTTGGCAATCATTTGTTACAGCATAGTTCTAATTAGAAAAGTGGCTGTGCAATGTAAATGCAGCCTCAGTTTGCTAAATAGCTTTATATTTACACTGTCAATTCACAGCATCAAGGTCTATCATTTAAATCAACATTCAGTCTCTATTTACCTGTTCTTATTCCTACTACCTAATGAATATTAATGGACAAAATGCATTACTTTGGATTTCCCCCCTCCTCCTATTTACCTAAAGAAATAGAGCCCCATGCGGTCTACAGTCATAATCTACAAATCGCTCAAGAGATTGCAACCAATTGATGTTAAATTCAAGCCTGGGCATAGTGACTTGGGAATGAGTCCCATTTAACTCAGTAGGATATTTCCAAGTGCTTGGAACTGGGCTGCTAATCACTTAACTCTTATGGCCAAACCAGACATTATGCTAACTATGTGGCCACAACTGGAAATGGCAGCTAAAAGTCTAGTTTCCCTTCTCCCTGTTTGAATGTCAAGTACGACTTAACCTGTGTAGTCATATCATGATGTGCTGCATATTCCCGTCTGTGCAAGCAGTGGCCAAGGGAGAAGGGACAGAGAAACATACAATAGTGTGAGTAAATTTGATCATGCTACAAAAAGAGAGGGACTCAGTCTATCATTTTCAGTGGCAATCACATAAGTAGTGCTAGATTTGTATATGAGTAGGCATCAGGGTTTCAGAAGAATTCTTCTCCTAATGTGGATAGAGAGATGATTTCGCAGTTCTATAAATCACCACTTCGTTAATGAGCATCTCTATTCATCCTGAAGCAATTACTTGACCATCAGTCAAATAAATCTCTTAAGGCTGGTCACAGGGTCCAAGCATCATTTCTCTGGGCCAGTCACACTCACAAAACAAAACACAAGGCAATCTTACTACATACATGCGTGAAAAAAAAACTAATTTATTTCTGAAATGATAGCATATATGAGGAGTGTCCAGGCTTTTTCAGTAGCTTATTTACTTATTTTAGGGTTGCCAAGTCCCATCTTCACGCCCAGTGGGGGACTTCGGGGGACATTCCTGGAGGGGGCAGGGCATCCCTGATGTGATGACGTCATGTTGGGGATGTCCCCCCGCCTGCCCGATCTTCTAGTGGTGCCAACTCCCTCCAATTAAAGGGGCCCCTTTAAGTGAAGAGAGCTGGCATTTCTCCCTCCCCACACACACGCCTGATCTCCGCAGAGATCGGGCATGTGGCCCACAGCTACCCCTCTCCCACCTTTCTCTCAAAAGAGAAGGGAGAGGGGTAGCTGCAGGTGTTGGGGCTTGTGGGCGGAGTTTCCCCTGGCGGTCAGCTGGCCGGCGGTGAGTAGAATCCCCCAAAAAGTGGGGGACCCCTGGTTTGGCATCCCTAACTTATTTACATACTTACACCCTGACTTTCTCCTCAGTGGTAGGACCCAAAATAGCTGACATTGTTCTCCTCTCCTACCTCTTATCCTTACAACAGCCCTATGAGATGGGTTAGCCCGAGAGGATGTGACTGACCCAGAATCACCCAGCAAGCTTCCCTAGTAGACTGGAGATCTGAACCTGGAGTCTCTCAGATCCTGGTCTGACACTCAAGCCACTACATGACTAGAACTCCCTTTGTGTGTGGGCCTCACTATTTTTTAAAAAAAAATTGATAAGAATCTGAAACATAGACTGTGAGCTATTCAAAAATATGGATTTTAGTACTAAATTAAACAAAAGAAATTGCTAATAATCTCAGGTAGGCCGCATCCTGAGGCCAGGCAAGCCATATTTGCCTCATGGGCCACATGTTGGATACCTGTGGCATATAAGGTTGGATCCATCCATCTTTTTTGCTGTCTTGACCAAATATCCTCCATATGACATCTCCTGCTCCACATGACTTTAGGCCAGGTGGGGCTTTCTTTTGGGGGGTAGTCATAGGTGATATTCCTTCTTCCCTTTTCTTCAGTGGAAATGCTGGCTGAATCCAGCCCATAGACCATCTAGGGGTAATACACTTGCTGTCAAGGCCAGCTCCTTTGAACCTCTTGGGCCACTGTAAACTTTACCCATTTCTCTTTTCTCCATGCTTGGGACTCCGCCCAATCCACCTTCCCATTCAGACTGATTTTTCCACACAAGGATGAAAGGAAATGGTAAGGGAGAACAGCCTTCAATGGAGAAAAATGATTTTAACCTACACCATTGGAGTTCTGTTCACTCCCCCCATGAATATTTCCAAACATTTCCCCATTTTCACAGTTACAAGGATCTGCAGATGTTTTCAAATTTTCAGATAGCTTACTCTCTTATTTTGTCAAACATTGGTTTTATAGCTTGTCATGACAGCTATTATTTTTCTTCACTATGTGGCAAAAAAGAACCCAAGTAGCAACAGAGAACCAGGGAAAATGGCTGAGTGGATCTATTTCATAACCTCAACTCTGCCAACCAGCTAGATTATTCTTGGCAATCGGAAGGTGTAATTAATGTATGAAAATGTAACACATATTGTGAAGTGCATTATTGATGTTTTCTGGAATTGACTGATTTTTCAGGCTGATGAAATATTCAGCATATCTGAATCCATTATGAGAAAAAGAAACATAATTAATATGGAAATTATATTTTAGGAACATACCATTTGGAGAGAAGATTTGTTTGAGATGGCTATAATTTTCCATAAATGTGTTCTTACATATCATTCTAGCCAGTCAGAGAATCAGAAATTTTGCTCATCATATTCCATAGGAACCTGTACTTATTTGCATTTATCTGTGTCTCCAGTTTCTTTCCTGAGGAAATAGTGAATCTATGCTGTAAACTTATAGCCTAGTTACACCCTACTGTCCAATCCTGCCCAATATGATGAAAAAGACATCCTTCACTGAGAGATTCAAGACTAAAATCCGAGCCCAGTTTTTTATTCAGTGTTTATACTTCCTTTTCATAATTCAAAGGTTCAAATGAATTGGATGCTAAATCAGTTGTGCCCCAAAGTACCCTTTAAGGCACCCACCCCAAATCTTCATGGGAGGGTCCTACAAACCTTCTTTTGTTCTGCTGAATATTCATCACCATTGACATATCTATTTCCATTCTCCCCATCCAGGCAGACTGACAACTAATTAAATCTACATCCTTTTACCAGGGCAAGCTTTGAACATTAGCAAACATTACTCTCCAAAATTGATACATTTTACACATATGACCTTTGGGAGAGATGTCATTTCACCACAGGAGGCACACTGCTCGAATATTGCGTATAAATAGAGTTTGAAGCTTTATGTGAGGTCAGGGGCGGACTGTGTTGTGGACATATGATTCAGGGTGCTCCAAAAGATATGCTGGGGGGACACCTATTTAAATCTCTTTTCTTTATTTAGTCAGCATTTGCATTTCAAATGGAATAGGCAACTAGGTATTGCAAATAAGGAACTGGGAATGAGAAACTATCTTCAGCCTTATCCATGTGTATAGTTTTAGTAAAGTGAAACCCCAGGGCCAGAATCAGTAGGGCTGCCATCTCCAAGTTGGGAAATATCTGAAGATTTGGGGGTGGAGCCTAAGGAGGGCAGGATTTGGGGAGGGGAGGAACTTCAATGGGGTATAATGCCATGGAGTCCATCTTACAAAGCATCCGTTTTTCTCCAGGGGAGCTGATCTCTGTTGCCTGGAGATCAGTTGTAATCCAAGGAGATCTCCAGCCACCACGTGGAGGTTCACAACCCTAAGAATGAGGGGTTGGCATTGTTGGGCAATGGCTGAAGAATGGTGACTAAGGAGGGCCCATCAGTGTGCAGTTATGGTGATGGTAGCTTGCCCACTCTTTCTGTGTGGTGACAACAGTGGTCCTCTCCCAGAAAGACTTCCCCACACGGAAGGAGAAGGCCTGCCCCTTCCTCCCTCCCTTGGCATGAACACTGCCTTCCTCCTCACGTTCCCTGCTCAGCAGTCAGAGAGCAATTTGTTTGTCAAGAACCATCTGGTAACAGTAGTTGTCTGGGCTGCTCAAACGTTTAAATAGGTGTATAAATCCCTTCTAGAACAGATAGAAAAGAGTAAGAGTCGAGTAGAGTCCAGTTCATGAGTCACTGCTCACTTCTTCAGATACAGCTAGAATGTGAGACAATCCCATTCTAGCTGAATCTGAATCAATCAGTCAATCATAAGCTTTATTGCATTAGCTCACAGCCTTAGGGATTAACACCGAAATACCAACAATCACAATAAAAACTTTAATAAGCGTTACAATTTTATAAACAATCCTTAAGATCACGACAAAAAAACAGAGTTGGGACTAACATCAGTTCAAGCAATCCAAGTCAGCTAGTTGACAAAATACATAGATTTATCCATCAGCCGCATTAGCAGTTGATGGTTTTGGTAAGGCCTTTATCACCCATGCAACAAACTTTGCCTTTTGTATCGTTATCTATTTACTTTTGTCAGCAAGTAATACAGTTAGTCTATCATTATCTGCTCTCCCTGGATAGTGTAATGAAATATTCCCAAAATATCTTTTGCTGTATCTGAAGAAGTGAGCAGTGGCTTACGAAAGCTCATACCATGCCACAAATTTGGTTAGTCTTTAAGGTGCTACTGGACTCTTGCTCTTTTCTACTGCTACAGACAGACTAACACGGCTACCCATCTTGATCTATCTTCTAGAAGAAGAGGAGGAGGAGGAGATTGAATTTATACCCCACCCTTCACTACCCAAGGGAGTCTCAGAGCGACTTACAAACTCCTTTCCCTTCCCCTCCCCACAACAGACACCCTGTGAGGTAGGTGGGGCTGAGAGAGCTCTGACAGAAACTTCCCTTTTTCAAGAACAGCTGTGCCAGAACTGTGGCTTGCCCAAGGTCATCCAGCAGGTTCTCCCAGATCAGAGTCCGTGCACTTAACCACTCCACCAGAAGACAGAGAAGGGAAACCAGACAATCAAGCCTATCTTTTAAAGAACACAACTGAAACTTTAACTAAGTGCAGTACGTGTGTCCTTGGAGCGGAATCTACTTGGAATAGAGAGTGCTTGACTTAGAACAGAGTGACACCTACTGTGGGTAAGTACCTTGGTTCTGTAACAGAATGTCACACTTCCCCTCTGTGTCTCTGCGCCTCAGCATTTGTGCATAGCACACTCCTGATTCTCTTTTGCTGGTCTTTTTTTTTTGGGGGTGGGGGGGAGTAGGGACATTGTTTTCACAGAGAAAGGGAATCTTTGGTAATAATCCAGGTTTTTGTTTGCCTGTGGGGCAAAATGCTATTTTGCAATTGCATCCCATTCACACCTGTTACTGTGCTTCCAAATGTATTTTTAACTACCTATGATGGGGGGAAAACAACAGGGGCGTCTCTCTTATCTGGAAATAACAGGTGCTGCCTCCTTCTAAAGAGGCCGCTTTGCCGTCTGTTTACCATTTGTTTCATTAAGAAACAATGCTGTCCCGCTTCCTCACGCTGGCACAATGCTGGTATCCTACATCTTCCAGGAGATTATGTGCCACCGTCAAAGGATCTCCTGGCTTCCCTTTCATCATAAATATTGAAGGAAACAGATGTCAGCTGTTAAATGCCATCTTCAACTTAAAGAATAAAAAATGGCAAGCTTGATTCGCCGCCTTTGAAAGTAGCATTAAAAGATTCGTATCTCTTTATTCAAGGACCGGTTAACTCTTTGTGGATATTTCGTCATGTTCCAGCCAAATGAGCTGCAGAAGTAAGACGCCCTTTTGTACCAATTGATTCACTGGAAATCCTTTTCACACACACACACAAATCTTCTTTTTTTTGCCCCCTCCGCACTTTGGCAGAGGGACACATGAGCATCTCCATCTGGTATTCAGGACAGAAAGCTCGATTCATGTCCTCTTTCTGGGCAACATCTGATATTGCCACCCATTTTACAGGTGACAGCTTACCAGCTTACGTTTCCCATTTAAGTCAAAGTAGGTTAAGAAGTTGAGGTCTATTATTAGAGCCGCTTCTGGTGGAGAGACGGCAACCTGAGTTATTCCCTCCCCCCTCTTTTTGTATGTAAGTATTGAAGCAAGGCTAAGATGGTTTTCGATGAAGCAAGAAGATTTCAAGAGACAAAAGATATTAGCACGTCAAACAAGCTGAGGTATTTGGGAAAAAAATGATTTCATTTTTTTTTTTTAATTTAGTGGGGAAAGGGTAAAAACCTTAACTTTTTTTCTTGATTGCCTATCTAACTATGCAGTCATCTACAGAGTTACTGTAATCTAAACCCACTGAAATCAGCACAGTTCTATGCAGAGTTACTCCTCAGGAGTGAATTTGCATAGAATCCTATGGTTTATTCCTGCTTAAGCAGATTTGTTTGACAAGGACGTGGCAAAGGAACTTTTTTTTTTTTTAAGTTCATTTTAAAAAGTTCATTATGCCTTAGAAATCGAGGGTCAAACTGGGTCAGATGCTGGGAATCCCATGATTGGAACTCCCACCATTTAAAAATTCAAATATAAGGTGTACGGAGGGCCCAGTTTTGATCAGGCCTATGGTGCAAGTCGAGGGGGAGTTAAGCCTCCCCCTGCGAATGTGAAACTGTTTCCCTTGCTGTGGTAATATAAATGCCGGTTCTGCCTCTCTCCCAATATACATGTATTGTTCAGAGGATAAACACTCAATTTCAGATGCTGTTTTTCAAGAAAACTACACCAGTAATACTTTACCTTAAGCCTTCAAACACCTGAGCAGGACATCAATTAGTGCTGTAACAACACTTCTGTACAGATGTTCTAAATATGGTATCATATAGCATATGGTAACAGGTAAAGGTAAAGGTCTTCTGCCAGGCTTCTTTTTTCTGTTCTCTCTCTCATTGAGGATTTTCTGATCACCCTGCACCTTAAGCACTTATCGTTTAGATAAGGACATTTCACACATTCACAACCATTCCAAACATTACTTTGCTACTGGGAACAGTATCTCTCCATTGCAGATTTTCTACCTTTCGGTCATAGTGTGAAGAAAATGTAGCCCCATGCTTTGGGGAGGGGTCATAAAATGAGTTTCCCCAGGGCTATTTTTGGGCAGGAATGCACAGGAATGGAGTTCCAGCTGGCTCCTGAGTTGGCCACACCCAGCAGGAACTCATTAGTATAATAGGCCACACCCAACAGCAGAAACTCATTAGGGGTGTGTGGCCTAATATGCAAAGGACTTCCTGCTACCAAAAAAGCCCTGGGTTTTGAAAACAAACAAGGTAAACAGAATAAGAAGCAAAAGGTGGGTGTGGCCGGATGACCACATTTCTGGCAACATGGGGGTGTGGCCTAATATGCTAAAGAGTTTCTGCTGTTGGGTGTGGCCTATTATGCTAATGAGTTCCTGCTGGGCTTTTTCTACAAAAAAAGCCCTGAGTTTCCCCAACCATGACCCATGACAATGGCTGTAGGTGTTAGGGACATGGGATCTCACTCCATGATGACCCCAATGTACACCATGAGTTCTGACTCGTGATTAGGTTAGAAAATGCCATGAGGATGGTATGCCGAAGGCAATGCATGCTAGACAGGTTCTCAGCAATAATAGTCAACTGCTGAGAAAACAAGGAAAATATGAACCAGCCCAACGAATAAACTCTTTGAGTCATGACAACTGACCAGCAAATGAAAGAGCGCAAATATATATTGTCAGCAGAATTTCATTCTTGTTCTGTGTAGGAACATTTTCTTCCATGGATACCACAGATTTTAAGCAGATACAACTACAGAACGACCCGATCAATTTTACACAACGGAAAGGGAGAGGGTGTTTAAATCTTACTGCTTGAAATCAATAATTTCAACCCTAAACAGAGTTACACCCTTTTAAGACCACCAAAGTCAATAGGCTTAGAAGGCTATTGCTCTGCCTAGGTCTGCACTGAATTGGTCGCTTAGCAGTTGCTTGAGTTTTCATGGGATCTCGCTCATGGTTCGTAGGCAAGAACATCAACATATTCTTCCATACAGCACACTGATCTTTGTACGGTATTGAAAACAGTTTGTAAAAAGGGCATGACTGCCACACAGAGGTCTGCAAAGACTCCTGTGGCTCCAAGATACACATTTGTTCAGGGTTTTATACAAATGTGTACATTTGTGGAGCACTAATAGTTGTCAAGTTGAACATGTTGTTTGTTAAACCAAGGGCAAGCCCTTTTCTCAGCAATGAAGAGAAAGCCCTCACCTGTTGGATTTCTTCAGGAGCAAACCATTTTATAGCATGTTCTTTAGAGTCCTCCTGTATATTTATTGTTGGAAGGGCAGAAACATTAGACTACCCTCCTTTTTTTTTTTTTGGTTAAACGTTTGCTTTATATGAGCAATGGTTTGAATTTTCTAATGCCGGTGCTCTGGGGGAGGGAGGGGGAAGTTTGAAGACATAGGCAGAGACTAAATACATTTTGAAAGCTGCTGTTCTGTTTGACACAATGAAAAAAAAAGCCGGGAGATATTTTTGCAGCTGCAAAGGCAAAGAGCGCCTTGTGCCATGTTAGAGGGAGAACACAGAGGGCACATGTCAGAGTGGGAGCCTTCAGCAAGATTTCAGGCTGGGCCTGTGACATTTTCTGCCTGAACGGTCAACTGGACTGTGTTCTTTCATGGCAGCTCCAGATAATTTTTAACACCACGTTGACTCTCCTCCATAACTGCTACATTGAACATTTTACTCGAAAAGAGGATCTTTGAAGACACCCCGTAGCCCTCAATGTACATAAGTACTGTCAAGTCCCAGCTGAGTTATAGCAACCCCAATAAGAGGCTTTTGAGGCAAGTGCAAAGCAGAGGTGGTTTGCCATTACCTTTCTCTGCAGAGCCTTCCTTGGCGGTCTCCCATGCAAACACTGACCCTGCTTAGCTTCTGTGATCTGACGAGATTGGCCTCTACCAAGCTTACTGGATCAAGGGAATGCTGTTGAGATGTTGTTTACCTAGATTTCCGTAAAGCTTTTGACAGGGTTCCCCATGATGCTCTGATGGGTAAATTAAAGGACTGTGGACTGGACTGTAGGAAAGTTAGGTGGATAGGGAACTGGTTGGAGAACCACACTCAGAGAGTAGTTGTCAATGGCATTTCATCTGAACGGGAGGGAGGTGTCCAGTGCGATGCCACAGGGCTCGGTTCTGGGTCAGGTACTTTTCAATATTTTTTATAAATGATCTGGATGAGGGTGTGGAGGGGCTACTCATTAAATTTGCAGATGGTACTACATTGGGGGGAGCAGCGAACACACCAGAAGATATAGAATTCAACGAGATCCGAACATGCTGGAAAAGTGGGCGGATGTAAACCGGATGCAAATTAACAAGGATAAGTGCCAAGTTCTGCATCTGGGTAACAAAAACGAGGAACACACATACTGGATGGGGGATACACTTCTGAGTAGCAATGTGTGTGAACAAGTTCTTGGGATAAGGGCGGACCGAAAGTTAAATATGAGCAGCCAGTGTGATGCAGCGACAAAAAATGCTAATGCAGTCTCGGGGTGTATCAACAGAGGCATAACATCCAAATCACAAAATGCCATAGTTCCGCTGTACGCTGCATTGGTCAGGCCATACCTGGAGTATTGTGTGAAGTTCTGGAGGCCTCACTTCAAAAAGTATGTGGACAGAATGGAGTGTGTGCAGAGAAGAGCGACAAGGATGATTGGGGGCCTGGAGACCAAGCCCTATGAGGAGAGGTTGAGGGACTTGGAAACGTTTAGTCTGGGAAGAAGAAGAAGAAGAAGAAGAAGAAGAAGAAGAAGAAGAAGAAGAAGAAGAAGAAGAAGAAGAAGAAGAAGAAGAAGAAGAAGAAGAAGAAGAAGAAGAAGAAGAAGAAGAAGAAGAAGAAGAAGAAGAAGAAGAAGAAGAAGAAGAAGAGGAGGGTTGGATTTATACCCCACCCTTCACTTGGAGTCTCAGAGCGGCTTACAAACTCCTTTCCCTTCCCCTCCCCACAACAGACACCCTGTGAGGTAGGTGAGGCTGAGAGAACTCTAACACAAACTGCTCTTTCAGGAACAGCTGTTGAGGGGGGACATGATTGCTCTCTTTAAGCATTTGAAGGGCTCTCACTTAGAGGAGGGCAGGGAACTGTTCCTGTTGGCAGCAGAGGATAGGACTCACAATAATGGGTTTAAATTAAGGGCAGGAAGGTACTGGCTCGATATTAGGAAAAACTTTTTTACAGTAAGAGTTGTGCAACAGTGGAATCGGCTACCTTGGGAAGTGGTGGGTTCCCCCTCACTGGCAGTCTTTAAGCAGCAGCTGGACAAACACTTGTCAGGGTTGCTCTAGGCTGATCCTGAATTGAGCAAGGGGTTGGACTAGATGGCATGTATGGCCCCTTCCAACTCTGTGAATCTATGATTCTATGATACCACACCCACCTTCCCTTCTGTAGCCCTCTACACATATCAGATAGCATCACTGAGTTGCATGCATTGATTCAAAATGTTATATCCCACCTTTCCATCAAAACAGACATCCAAGGTGGTTTCAGAATACCAGTGCTGTGCGAACAGTTCAGTCAATGGTACTATAAGCAGAATGTGCACAGGTTAATAACATATAACCATATGGCTAACCTGCTCGAGATCTTCTCATACTTTTTTTTTTTTTTAAGCATACTGACATTTCCTGGTGACAAAATTAGTTGCTTTTCTTGCAATTGCCATGCAGTACATGACCAAGGAAAGGTCGCTAGGTGAGTTGGAATCTATAATGTGCTGGTGAAATGCAGGTGCTGCTCCCTTTTGATATACAAATGAGATGGTAATTCCATTGAGGTTACCTTTTCCTGCTACTTGAGTGAGTACTGGGGTTGTGTAAGTAGAACCGTGGCAGCAGGATCACACAGCCAAACAAAATTTGCATGGCCGGGTCTTCGGTCATTAACAGCTGAAGGACACCCAGAAAATACAGCAGCGAATGGACATTTCGAATGGAAAACCTTCACCTCCAGGATTCTGCAGGTCTGCAAAATAGCCACTAAGCCTGTCGAAAGTTTCGCGTGGCTTAGACACACTTTCAATTCATTCTCCTTAGTCTACCCTCTTCTTCTTTGGATATCCCTGCTGAAGGAGCAGTAAATAACTTGTGGAAGAAAGGAAGGGAATATACATGTAATGCTGTCTTTTGTCCCCCCACCCCACCGCCGGAACATCTCAAGGATACCATTCCCCCCCCCTCTTACCAGGGCCTTTTGCCTTCCGCAGCTTTATGACCAACATAAATAAAGCAGCTGATGCTTTTCTCAGCCCGCACGATCACTTCATATAGAGTGATTTTTACAGGGTACTCTGGTAAAGGAGATTTACAATTGTTGTTTGAATTCTCTATAATCCTGCTAAATGGATTACCATGTAAGATTTATATTCTGCCTTGGGGATGCGTATAACAGGCAGGTAGCATAGCGTCACCATCGACAGTATCATTCCCATTGTAAAGGTAAAGGGTAAAGGTTCCCTTGCTCGAAAGCCAGTCGAATCCGACTCTAGGGTTGCGGTGCTCATCTCCGTTTCAAAGCCGAAGAGCCAGCGCTGTCCGAAGACGTTTCCGTGGTCATGTGGCCGGCATGACTAAACACCAAGGTGCACGGAACACTGTTATCTTCCCACCGAAGTGGTACCTATTTATCTACTTGCAATTTCTTGCTTTCGAACTGCTAGGTTGGCAGGAGCTGGAACTAGAGACAGGAGCTCACCCCGTCATGCAGCACCCGGGTCTCGAACTGCTGAACTACTGACCTTCCACAGCCTGCAGTTCAGCGTCTTAACCACTTGAGCCACCGCAGCTCCTTCATTCCCATTGTACAGTTGGGGAATTGAGGCTACAGTAATCACAACTTCTGACCCACTAAATCAGATGCTATGGGGAAGGTCTAGGGCTCAGTGGTAGAGCACCCATTTTGCATGTGGAAGGTCCCAGATTTAGACCTTCACATTTCCAATTTAAAAGATCAGGAAGTCAGGTGATATGAAGGACCCCTACTGAGACCCTGGACACCAGGGCTAATCAGACAATATTAATTCTGACAGACCAGTAGTCTGATTTAGTGTAAGACAGCTTTATGTGTTCGTATTTAGTAGAGAGTGTTGCCAGAGGCACTGCTTTTTATTCTTGGGTAGCCCCAAAGCAGGGGCACATCACTTTCTAACCTGACCCAGAGACTCACAAAACTCAGGCCAAGGAAGGTTCTCCTGGTTCTGAAACACAGAGCTAACCACAGCTCTGAAAAAGGGGTCTCCATTTTCAGGTGACAGGTAACCTCAGAGCCAACTTCCAGTCTTCCCCCTCCACCCAGCAGAGATATGAAATGACAATGATTTCCACCAGGTGAAGTATCTACATTTCTAAAGTCTATTCAGAGGTCACCTGGCAAATAGTCCTCTTCTCTCCAGTACCTCACCCAGCCCTTTTGTGTCGTCTAGTGTCTATGTGTAAATTCTTGGTCTTTCCTGCTCTGCCCCTCAGGATAGTGGGATAAACCAATCAAGCATTCAAATAATTAACAATCCTTCCTGATGCTAATCAGGGACTCATCTCCCACCTTTTGTCTATACTTGGGAACCTATTCAACTGCCTTGGCCAGGACCACTAGTGGGTCAGATAATCCATTCAACTAGCCACCCAGCACTTGGCTTCTATTGTTAAATCCAGACCCTGCCTCTCTGGAAGCTCATTGGTCACATATAGGCCTTGCCCATCCTGATGCCACACACCCCTGGGATTCATCATTGGTCCAGGTCATCTATTGTTCTCACCTGAGACCAACCCCCAGGGCCACTCATTGGTCTGCATTGTTTGCCAGTGGCTATATCCCAGCAAACACATGGCCTTAGACTGTGTGCTTCTGCCATGATGCCAACTGGCAGTCCACCCCTAAACTCTCTGGGTTTAGGCCACCATCCTTTCTTCATGGACCTCTGCATGTCTGGACAGGTTGTATCAACCCTCTATAAGCTATCAATCATCTCTGTATTGTGTGCGTGAATGTTTGAATATTGTTTGTATACTTGAGAATATTTAGTAAAGAAATCATTATTTTAGCCACCCCGTTTCTATGTCAACTCCTTGGTTCTTGGGAATTCTAACTCTGGTATACACAGGTCTGATCCTATACTTAAGCCAATTGCATATTAATAATTATAATTCCCCATCTTTATTAAATAATACAGCAATTTGGCTAACAAGAGCCATGCTTAGCTTGGAACACAGAAGGTCCCACGTTCAACTTCTGGCATCTCCAGTTAAAAGGATCAGGTTATAAGTGATGCGAAATATCTCTCTTGGAGAAACTGGAGAGCTGCTGTCAGTCCGAGTAGACAATGCTGAACTTGATGGACCAATGGTCTGATTCCATATAAGGCAGTTTTATGTGTTCACTGTGCCAGCCATATTCTGTGGCCTGCTAGCTTCATATTCTGTGGCCTTCTACCTTTTCACCTTTCTGGGTTTTGTTTGTTTTTGTTTTTGAATAGTACTTGATGGGCAGGGAACAAAAATAGGAGTTTCATTGAACCTCTGGTGAGCTGCTATTTATGGCAGATGAACTGAATTTGCTTTGGTATGCCACAACCTGTGTAGACCTGCCACAAAGTAATAATTTACCAAGGCCTCCCAGAACATCTATGGCTGAGCATGGGTTTGGATGCAGGTCCACATTAATGCGCTTCTACAATGCATCAACACTTCCCAAAGGTTAGCAGTTTTGACTGTTCCTCTGGGATTCTGAAGAAGCGATGTTCCAACAAGTACATTTGCCAATGAAATCTCATTATGAGCTGTTATACAAATATTTGGTCCATAACATAATTACAAAGTCGTTTCAGAAAATCAGTGTTATCCACCATCTGGTTGGTAAAGATTTTATTCTAGGGTCAAATTATTCATTGACCATATGCAAGGGGTTGGATCCACCACAATTTTTCTGCATGTGCTAGAGCTCTCGCACAAGTAGAAAAGCAAAACAAAAACCACAGTAGCCACTTGTGCTAATTCAAACTTATTGTATCCCCACTCACATTACTCCTACACACAATCTCATGCAACCAGTTTCTAGGCACTATAAGATATGAAGAAAGTGCTAAGGACTGCTCAAAATCCCATGCAAGTGGAATGGTGCCAAATCAACTTACGTTCCTGCTTGTGCATCTCTCAATCCAAGCCATTGTTTTGTTCTTCATTACTGCAGAATTTGAGATCAGCCTTTTCTAGGATCAGTTTTTGTGTGGGATGGACGGACAGAAGCAACTAATGATGAGCTCCACTCTGTCACTGCAGTGATAAGTTATCACTGTCTAAATAGCATGGAGCTAGCCTTCATATTGTCTTCTGTTGTTGACTGAGAAGTCACTTCTCAGCCCCTTTCACACAATCAGTGAACAGATGTATAGACAAGATTGGCTCACCACATGTGTTAAGCCAAGCGAGGTACCAAAATTTAAGGAGGATGACGATGTGGGAGGGGGCAATGGGAGAACTTGCACAGTGGCATCACCTCTCAAAGCTGCCCCACCACCTCCTAGGTTGAAGGCAGGTTCTTTCTTAGTTCTAGCCTCCTAAACATGTGGGGGAAGATAATGGCTGAAGCCTCAGCCATCACCACCCATCCTGCACCTCCAGTGCCCAATGGCACTGCTCATCCTCCTGGGGCTCATCTTCCCCTCAGTCATTGTAGGTCAGAAAAGTGGTGGGTGAAGGACAGAATCATAGAGCTGGAAGAGACCTCCAGGGTCATGATGCAGGAAATACACAAATACCTCCCTACCCCCACCCCAGGGTGTTCCATGCCCAGAAGATGACAAAAAACTCTCCAGGATTTCCAGCCAAACTGGCCTGGAGAAAAATTGCTTCCTGACCCCAAAGTGGCGATCAGCATTTCCCTGGGCGTGTAAGAAAGGGCCACCAAGAACTAAGCACTGATGCAGCCCTTCCTGCCCTCCCTCTCATGATCTGCCTGAATTCACAGAATCAGCATTGCTGTCAGATGGCCTTCTAGCCTCTGTCTGAAAACCTCCAAAGAAGGAGAGCCCACCACCTCCCGAGGAAGCCTGTTCCACTGTGGAACCGCTCTAACTACTCATCATTGCCACTCTCCTCAATCTGCACTACTTGGGACTTGTGTGTGACTTTGAACCAGCTATGTATGCAGGAAGATGAGATTGAGCCCAATGTTTATGCCCCTGATTTACAAGCATCTAGCTGAATCAGTGTTCATACAGCCTTGTACATAGGCTTTGCTCACATAATGTTGGTCACAACCAACTCTCTTGGTCCTCATTGACAAGGTTTATCCAGAACAAGGGGGTCCAAAAACCTTCTTCTACCCCAACCCCCTTCCTTGGGATTGCTCCTCTAGTCCTGGGCTGCCAGAAGCAAGAGAATTTACCTCCCCGTTTTATGAGTCAGTTTGGTGTAGTGGTTAGAAGTGCAGATTCTGATCTGGGGAAACCATGTTTGATTCCCCACTCCTCCACATACAGCTGCTGGTGTGACCTGGGGTCAGCTACAAGTTCTTTCAGAGCTGTTCTCTCATGAGAAATTCTCGAGCACTCTCAGCACTCACTGGGTGTCTGTTGTGGGGACGGGAAAGGAAAGGCGATTGTAAGCCACTCTGAGACTCCTTCGGGTAGTGAAGGGTGGGGTAGAAATCCAATCTCTTCTTCTTTATTCTGTCTTTCTTGCAAATCAGAAGTTTGGGCGTTTTATTGAGTGTGGTTGGAAGATTGTTGGTTGACTGTCCCCTGCCTCTGTATCGCTTGGCCAGTGATTTTCCTTCAGCTCTAGAAGTCCTGGGAAGCATAAATTTAGGTATTGTATCCTGGGAAAACATGGGCATTGTTTCCAAGCCATCAGTTCACAGCCAAAGTCCTTAAGTAAAATAAATGGTTAAAAACTATGCATACATCGTAGAAAGCACAGAACAAGACAATTTTAGGCAGAATACTAAAAAAGAAATATGAAGAAGTTATCTTGCAAACTAATTCTATACTTACAAAGAGCCTTGACGTCCCCTTTTCTGGGAATGGGTCCATGACTGAGCATCTTGGCACAGCCTGACCGGGCCTGACCATGATATTAGAGTCTTGACACTCCGCTCCAGTCCAGGCAAACAGCTTTATAGATTTCCCTGTAGCCTGGGAGTCCTCTTTTCAAATCAGTCAGAATTTAGGGGTGCAGACTCACAGTTTTCCTCTAAACCTGCTCTTGGCCAGTCACTTCAAAGTCTGTACAGCAGACGACAAGATGTCAACGGGGGAAACAGTGACGGTCGGTTAGACCCTTGACAGCTTGGCCGAATGGTGCAAATTGCCACTGGGATTCCGATTCCTTTCCCAGCTCAGTCAGTCACTCTCGACCTGTCTCTCTTCCTGGGATGTAATTTAAGGATTTAATTGCTCCCATTTCTACAGATCAGCCTCTGTTATTCTAAGGCCCCATTGAGCCTTTTATAATACTGACGACCCTGGAAAAGGCACTTGGGCATGTGGATGCCAGAGGAGGTGTCTGACACCTGTCTGGGATCAACGCCTCCGCCCCTGCACTTATCTCAGGGGATCACGAGCTTCACTGAAGGCACGCTGTGACAGCTTTGAGGCTGGGGAAGGTGCCTGTCAGGTCACAGCAAGACATGGGCTTTACAGAGTCTACGTGGGGAGTCAGCTGGCTCTCAGCAGAAAAAGCCAACCCACCCAAGTTCCTACCAGAGATCACCCTGGCACTGAGACCCAGGGGAGCTCTGGCAAAGTGGCAGGGAGAGCAGGCAGCTCTGACCTTCTTAGAGGAAGTTGGACAGGACAGCCAGCTCTTTAAAGAAATCCAGGGGGAAGGGCCAGTCAGCTCACCAATCCAAGGCAAGGATTCATTGGCCCAAGGGCCTGTCGTTTACCAGGATTGGGTTGGGGAGGGAAGATTGGCTGAGCCCAGGGATAGTCCTCCCTTGGGGAAGCATTTAAAAGGCATGCCCAGGAGTAGCTAGGGAGGAAGAATTAGATTCTTTTCCTTGCAGGTGTGAATAGGTAATTAGCAAAGTGTGGGAACTGGGTAAAGAGAAATCCCCTCCTCTTGTAGTATTCTGAGGCTCTGATCTGGGAAATTTTCCCAACTAAAGGAACCCTGGTGGTGAGACAGCCCCAGATTCAGACCCAAGCCCAGAGGAACCTGAAACTTCATTGTATGCGTGAATGTCCTCTGGCATGAGTTAATACATACACAATAGGGGTGGGCACGAACGGGGAAAATGGAGGTTCATTGGAGATTCATGTTGTTGTTTTTTTTTTTGGGGGGGGGGGTTATAGGTCTTATATGCCCTTATATGGGCAGGCCCTAAAATGGGCAGGCCCTACCTGGAAGTGGGCCCTGAAGGCCTATAAAAGCCTTCAGAGCTCAGTCAAGTCGGTTTGTGGGTGGATCATGGGTGACACGTTTTCTTGAACCCCTGGTTCACAAACCTTGAACTGGCTTGGTTCATGCTCAAACCCAGGTTTGTGCCCATCCCTAATACACAGTTTACTCATTCTATTGCAAATTGAGATTAACTTGCTATTACACGTGAACACATGGAAGTGCTTTATACTGAATTAGCTCCTTGGTCTATCAAGGCGAGTTGTCTACTCAAGACTGGTAGCAGCTCTTCAGGGTCTCAGGTAGTTGTCTTTCATATCACCTACTTCCTCAACATTTTCACTAGAGAATCAACGGATTGAAGATCAGCCTGTCTGTGATTCTGATATTATTCACTGCAACTGTTTCTGGATCCCACCTCCAAACTAAACTGGTTCAGTCCTGAAAAGAAGCTTTACCATATGATTTTGCTGATGGTATAAATTGGCTCTCAGACTTTGGCCATTATTAATGTATCACTCCAGCCAGTTCTAATGCTGCCAGTTCCATCCAACAGAAACGAATTCCATGTTCAAGTTATATACTTTCTCCATTTGTCCACTCGAATACAAAATAGATGCAACAAAACAGGAAGTTAGCATTTTACCTCTGAAACATTTATCAAAGATCAGGTTGAATTCTCTATTATTGATTGCCTCCACAGTAAGGCCAAAGTGTACACAGGATTTATACTTCTTTGAAACTATAAAAAGTCCAGTGATTTCAGGACAACCCACACAGTTGGCAGGCAACCAAGCTTCCAGTTCAACTATTCAGACAGAAAGCTTGGTGAGTATTACTTGATCTAGCTCAAAGAATCTTTCAGCTTCTATAGTTTAAAACTTTTGTTTAAATAGGGAACAAGACAAAGAAACAGAACTTATTATTTAAGTAGAAATATTAGGTCTACACACCTGGTTTTTTGACAAAGCCTTGTACTACACAGAACTGTGTTGGATCTGTTGGGTTTACATAATAAATGTGTGTGTGTGCACAAAGATTTGAATTTTTATTAGCCCTACATCTGATATCATCCAACATACTGGAAAAAGGTTAGAGATTCTTTTTTTCAGGAACAAGCAATTGTTTGGCTGGCGACCCGAGTAAGAAACCATCACTCCAAGGGAAGGACTCCAGTCCCCCAATACCTCCATACCCAGCTCATGACACTGCACCCAACTTGGCTATATTCTCGGCTGGGTCAGGGAACCAGCACAGTTTACAGAACAGGCCTCTCTCCCTTCAGCCCACTGTGCCCACCCAAAAGCTGCTTCTGAGAAACAGGGACCTTCAGTGATAGAGTGAGAGGCAGTGCAGGATGCTGCAGCTTGCAGGGCTCCATGCTCTGCCCTGCCCACTTTCACAGACGGAGCAGGAACTTTCTCAGAAGAGTGGCAGCAATCTCTGCCAATCCCATCCCCTCCCAATCTTGGCCCAATCTTGTCAGGGGCTTGGCAGCTTGTCAGGTTTAAGAAGACTGGGGTTGCTACACAGAGGGAGGCAATGGCAAACCACCTCTGCTCATCTCTTGTCTTGGGGTCACCATGAGTCAGGTGAGACTCAATGGCATGTACTCTCTATGTACCTGGTCCCTGGTCTAGGGATGATTTAAATAAACAAATAAACCCATCATGTTTTCAATCAGAGCACCTGGATGTGAAAACCAGAGAGAAAAAGTTGTGATTGTGTTGCTATGTACACAGTTTGGTGTACACAGTTTGGTGTAGTGTGGCAGGGGTCATTTGGAGCAGGAGCATGCAGGAGCAGAGCTCTGGCAGTTAGAAGCACAGGCGACGGCAAGCCCCACCCCCAGCTCCCAGCAGGAGCGTGAAGCAGCACGTGTAGCATTCCTCCTGGGCCCAGATAAGCTACTCTGGGACTGGAATGACAGCCCCCAGAGTGGAAAGACAGTCCCTAGGGGTGGAGCCTGAGTGGTGGGTGTTGCCTTCTGACACACTTCCGGTGATGTCAGGGGGTGTGGTATATGAAAATTAGTTATGCTAATGAGTTGTGCTAATGAGTTACGCTAATGAGTTCCTGCACCTCTTTTTCTACTAAATGACCCCTGTGTAGTGGTTAAGTGTGCGGACTCTAATCTGGGAGAACCAGATTTGATTCCCCACTCCTCCACTCGCAGCTGCTGGGTGACCTTGGGCAAGCCACAGTTCTGTCAGAGGTGTTCTTGAAAAGAGCAGTTTCTGTCAGAGCTCTCTCAGCCCCACCTACCTCACAGGGTGCCTGTTGTGGGGAGGGGAAGGGGAAGGAGTTTGTAAGCTGCTCTGAGACTCTGAGTGAAGGGTGGGGTATAAATCCAGTCTACTCCTCCTCCTCTTCTTCTCCTTCTTCTTCTCCTCCTCGTTCAATGCCCACATGCTCTGCACAGCAGCAGCCACATTTGGTGTGCCCAGAATCCCCAGGCTTTGGGGACACCCTACTCCATTCCTTGGTGGTGGTACAGGGAGTGCTTTGCTTTAGAAGAGTGTTGCAAGACAAAGGAATACAACAATATGATAGTCACAGGCAGGGCTTCAATGAAGTTTAAGAATAGGAACGGCTGGCACCAGGTAAGTGACACACTAGGAGAAAGTGTCCCAGCAAGTACAGACAAACAGCTATACTGTCAAACACTAAACACTGTGGAGCACAGGCAAGGTCTCAGAATTTTGGGAGAGACCTTAAGTCAAGGTCTCACGATTTCCCTTATCCGACACAATGCAAATTTACCGTGAGTTGTAAAGTTCCAAGCTTTTTTTATCAGTAGAAAAGCTGGTTGGATCTTACCCAATGACTGCGAAAAAAGTTAGAATGTCAACTAGCAGAAATGATTCACATCACTTTTCTATTTGTACATTAAAAACATCCCTATCTTCTCTGGGCAAAGAAAAAGGGAAGGCCTCTATTTATTTCTTCTCTTTATCTCAAATAAAGTGATGCCTGATAACAGGCAGTATCAAGAAAATAAAACAGATTTATTCTTAATCCATACTTAGAGGTTTGCTGCTAATATATATATATATTTGTAGTATGGCAACCCATGACGAGAGAAATTAATCCTCCCCCTTTTAGCGAGAGGAGCACGCAGCCAAACAAGGAATCTTTGCTGTTATTGGAAGGCTTCAGTTGAATGATCACGCAGCGACGCCATTTTGCTTTTGAAGCAAAGAACTGCACAATCATCACAGATATTCGAGGGCACAAACAGGCTGTTAACTTCAGTTGCTGTAGATTTTCCAGGTTGTGTGGCTGTGGTCTTGGCATTGTAGGACCTGACGTTTCGTGCCAAGACCACAGCCACACAACCCAGAAAATCTACAGCAGCTAATGAACTCTAGCCATGAAAGCCTTCGACAACGGGCTGTTAACTGATGGCTCTGTATTCCTGGTTGTTGTCTGTCTGCCTCAGCATCATTTTACTAAGATCCAGAGGGAGACTGGGGGTGGGAGAGGAACGAAAAGGCAAGCCAGCAGAATCCTACCTATTCAGCACAAAGGCACCTCCTGGTAGACAGGTCGGCATAAATAAAAAATCTACACATGGAGGCAGCAGATGGCCAAGGAGACAGGGCAGGGACGAGGAGAGCTGATGCCAACAAAATGAAACGAAGGCGGAAGAAAATGGGACTAAGGCAGAGGAAGCAAAGAAATAAGACAGGATGAATGGAACAATTGTGGATGTTTGTTGAATTAGAACACCCGTAACCTACATTTGTCTCTGGGCTGCAGGAAGATTATGAGATGCAATGGTTTGGGTTTAACAAGGACACATACTTATTGAAGGAACAGGAGTGTGGTTCAGTCAAAGCCTTGGCACATTACAGAGCTCCGGGGAAAAGGGACGGCCTTCTTCAGCCTGTCGGAACAGAGCAAACAGTGTTGGAATATCACTTTTCCACCCATGGGGTCCAAATGTGGTTTTTCACATGCTTTATGTGGGGAAAGATGGGACTATAATGCTTGCTACCTAGACAGCAGCCTTGTTTGGTGTGTCTCGAGGCCCCAGGATTGGGGGGAGGGCAGTCTGCTCCATCCCACATTGGCCTACAGAGCAAGCCCTACTTACCCTCACTCTCACTACTTACTCACTCTTACTCTTCAGGCACCCATTTTGTCAGGCCTGGTATGCTAATCACCCCATGATACTTCTAGCTAGCTCGGTTGTGAGGGAAAGCATTTGCAGTACCTAAGACTTAATTCCTGTGCAAGACCAAGTATGGTCCTACACACTGGGCAATGAAGAGTAGCACAATGGGGCTTAGGTTGCCTACCTTCCCAATGAGTGAAATATGCCCTCAAACACTGTGCTACAGCACTGTCCTCATGAGCCTCGCTGTGCCTGCAGATGGGTTGACACCTGTGGACAAGGTGGGCAGTTGATCTTTGTCTAAATGGAGGCATTGGGGCTCCTATGTGTACAGTTTACTTGGATGGCTCCTTTCTTTTCTCCCATGTCATTGGAAGCACTTTGCTCTGGGGCAGTGGTGCAACTGACAAACTCCTGCCTGTTTTCCATGGTGCAGGAACTGGCTGGTTTTCTTTAGAAGTGCAAGGGTTGTCAAGCCTAAGTTTTGTAATGTCACAGTGAGCTTGCCACAAAGCTCCTTTGGGGTGTATTGGAGATGCTCTGGACGTAAAGGCAGAATCTGTGCATCATGCTTTGATAGAGCCTTACAAAGGGAAGGGATAGGATTCTGATGCTTGGGTGGTGACTAAAGTTTGGTATATGGTGCTTCTTCTCTGTTGACAGAAAAATGGTGTCCACATGAACCATCCCGTTTTCCCACTTACCTCCTCCTAAGCCTGACTGTGGGATCCAGGATAGTCATCCTAAGCCATGGGCAGCTGTGAGCACAGTTGCTGGTATCCTTCCTTAGCTGGAAGAAGTACTTCGAGCCCAAGGAGCTTTCCACTGAAGGAAGAAATGCTTAAGATGGAGGAACGTTCCTTGAGTTGGAAGAAGACTTCAGACTTTGATTAATGGAGTGGTCGGATACAGGCCACAATTAAGGACATGCATAACCTAGCTAAAATTAAGCACAATGAAATCCCTTTGTTTCAGTTGCACAGCCAAGCACATACTGAACTCTGTCCCATTAAATCAATGGGACAAAAGTGTTTTAATTGGACCATTCCCAAAGATAGCAATGAATTTCTAATGCATTCTGAGTTCAGGAAATACTAGAAAGAAGGGCAGGTATAAAAAAGGTGGTGGTGATGGGGATGTTCTTTGCTTCTCTTTGATTAGCTGCACACATTACAATCCACCCACCCACCCCTTGGATCTCGGTAATTAATATTTGACTTCAGGATCTATTTACTTTATTTCAGATGCTAAAAATGGTGCAATAAAGTTAAATTATTTGCTGCACAACCAGAACACTAACATCCCAAAAGCGATATTAATGACTTTGGTTAATATGACTAAGAGCTTGTCTACAATAAGATATGCTGGGAGAGGAAGATATATGGGCTTTATTTTATTCCTCCCTCCTTTCCCCAAGTTTCCAGGGCCGTATGCCAAAGAAGAGACTAAACTGAACAAGAGTCCCTGGAAATAAATGGAACTGAGGGCAAAAGTCATTCATTCTCCTGTTCGAAACAAGGTGAAGATGCTCAGTGAAATGTCATCTGAGCCATTGGAGGAGACTAAAGTTGTAATCCAGAGGTACATCTGGCATATCCAGTCGGAATAGTGACTAAGCTGTGAAACGGGGTGATGGCAGCGGGAGCTTCATCGTATCTTAGGGCTGGTTCACAAAGGAACCCTCACTTCTTGATGACTGCAGCACCAAGTAACAAGGAGCATGTGTGAACTTATCAAAGATGGGGTTTCCGTATCATTTCAAACACGATACTTGCCAGATTCAGGTGGGGAGCCATGTTGGTCTGAAGTAGAAGAACAAAGTTTGAGTCCACTGGCACCTGCGAGACCAACAAAGTTTTATTCAAGGTATAAGCCTTTGTATGCACACACACATCTTCAGATACAATGGAATGGAAATTACCAGTCCATACGTATAGGTAGAGGGTGAGCAGTAAATTAGCATACAGCATAATGAAGATATTTAACAGATTCAAGGACCAAACTGGAATAACAAGCTTAATTTATACGGTTACTATTTGTTTGGGTTTCGTTTTGGGAGAAAACACAGTGAAGCAAATAATTATTATTCAAATTGGAGACTGATGTATAAATGTATCCTTAATTGTGGAATGCTGGGAATAATTAACCGAGACCCTGCCGTTATGCTCCATCTGGCTCCTCTCAAGCATGGAGGTGACCCCACAACATCCTTTTCTTTGAACTAGGGTGATTGGTTGTGTAGAGTTATCTCCCCTTTCCCCAGACTAGAGAAATACATTCTAATCTACCATTCCAAATTACATTATATTCTACTATTCATTATGTTACATTACAATTTACTATTATAATCTATTATTCCAAATAAGAAATGCAATAAAATAAAATAAAGAGGGTGTATGGCCCTTCTGGGGGGATTGGTAAGAATACAGATGTAAGAACTCTGTATACCGTAGTCCTTTACATATTGGATTTCTGAAGGGACTCTCAGTGACACAAAAGACATGACTGCTTTTAGCATCACTGCAGAACTGCCCCCTGCTGATCAGAGGTACTCCCCGCCCCCCCGCCCAGTTTCATAATGGCTGCATGTATCAGACATTTAGCTCCTCTGGAACCAAAAGAAATGACCTTCAGGTCTCGGAAGCATTTACTATCACAATAAACCCCTGAATCAATTCATTGTGCCAATTAACTGAATAAAGGCTACAGCTCTAATAATTACTGGTTACATGCATGTATCACCTCTTTAGATTGTATCTAAGATAAAGAGCAAGAACTCTGGATACACAGAGCTTGAGTATTAAATTGGGGGGGGGAATGGCTATGTGTGGATTGCTACTTTTTGTTCACAGGCAGGTTTCTTTTTCGCCATGTTGCTGCAGTTATTGCTTTTTCTTTTCTTTTTTTAAAGCAAAGTGTGGGGCATATATTTCTCAAGACTGTAGGAGTTCATCATTAAATTAAATAGCTAATCTCTTTAGGATATAATGTAAATGATACCTACTGGGGACATTTAGCATGAAGAATGTAACTCGGAAGACTGGATGGAAAGAACTGGGGAGGGGGAAGATGGTTTAGATGAATGCACTCTTGATAATAAAGAATTCAGCTACGGATCTAATTATAATAGGTATGAATTTTAAGAAGTCCTGGCCCCAGCTCAATTCATCTCAGATGCAGCAGGAGTAGCAAGCAATGACTTCAGTCCTAAAGAACACCTTCCTTAAAGGTAAAGGTAAAGGTTCCCTTGCTCGAAAGCCAGTCGAATCCGACTCTAGGGTTGCGGTGCTCATCTCTGTTTCAAAGCCAAAGAGCCAGCACTGTCCGAAGACATTTCCATGGTCATGTGGCCGGCATGACTAAACACCAAGGCGCACGGAACGCTGTTACCTTCCCACTGAAGTGGTACCTATTTATCTACTTGCAATTTCTTGCTTTCGAACTGCTAGGTTGGCAGGAGCTGGAACTAGAGACAGGAGTTCACCCCGTCATGCGGCACTCACGGGTCTCGAACTGCTGAACTACTGACCTTCCACAGCCTGCAGTTCAGCGTCTTAACCACTTGAGCCACCGCAGCTCCTTAGAGTAAGTTAAATTGAATAAAATGGGACTTACTTCCGAGAAAGCCTGCTTAGACTTGCACTGTGTGCATATGATGCTGCGTGCAAGGATTACTCTGCAGAACTGTCAGCTTTGATTTCTGATCCACTTTTTGGGGGGAGGGGATGGGTACAAGGAATAAATTCCCTCTCCCTCCCAAACAGTTCTTCATGCTGACAATGCCACTGTCCCGTGAGGTGGTAATGGAATGGTGCAGAGCCAGAACAAGTTGCACGTCCATGTGCTGGCTGTGGAGCAGACCTCAGTATAGTGACCCATCAAACCTCATAAGGATCTGTTCAAAACCTGAAATACGCCAGTCACTCCTAGGGTTGCCAACCCCTCCAGTTTGGCGGGGTTCCCCCGCTTTGGGGGAGTTCTATCCGCCGCTGGCCAAATGGCCGGTGGGGGAAGCCCCACCCCCAAGCCCCAACACCCCCAGCCACCCCTCTCCCTTCTCTCTTGAAGGGTTCCCTTTAAATGCAAAGAGCTGGCGTTCCCCACTCACCTGAACGCCAGCTCCAAAGGCAGCCTTCCCCGCACGCTGGATCTCGAGCGGAGATTGGGGTGCCTGGAAACTGCTCTTAAAGGGTCAGTGCAGGAAGCTGGCGTTTCCTCGCAAGCCCAATCTCTGCTCAAGATCGAGCGTGCAGGGAAGGCTGCCTGTGCTTAAATGGAGCTGGCATTCGGGTGAGTGGGGAAATGCCAGCTCTCTGCAGAGCATTTCCCTGCGCGCAAGGGGCGCGTGGCTGCGGGGGGGAGCGGACATCCCCAATATGACGTCATCACATTAGGGATGCCCCGCCCCCTCCAGGAACGGCCCCCAAAGTCCCCCGCTGCGGGCGAAGATGGACTTGGCAACCCTAGTCACTCCCAATACTCTTTTCTCCCCAGTCACCCCATAGGGGTCCATGGGCGGTCTGCTTGCCATTGGAAATAAGCAGTATTTCAAGTGGGTTTGTGAACGTGCAACTTTTTAGTACGGCAGCTGGTGGCATAAAATGGTAGTCGGCCTATGCTCACAACGTACTGGTTTGGCAGCCTCGGGGTCATCATGGACAGACCACAGATCTCTTAAAGTCAGCCAACATTTTGAGAATGCATGCTGTTTTCGTACTGAAGCAGCTGGTGGCATTAATCAATCGGTAGCATTCGCTGAGTTTGTATGTGCTCACAATGTAGTGGACCGAAGAACATTTCTCAGGTAGTGTGCCTTCCTTCCTTGCGCAAGGGCCATGCTAATCTTCTCTGTATCCTTCCAGTTTTAGCATATGGGCTGGATATAACATGGGTATGCCTGGTAGACTACTGGTGCTTATTGGGAATCTATACTCTGAAAATACCCTTCGGATTTGTATAATCACTTAGCTCCACCCCTCTCGAGTGCAGTGAGGGTAAGGAGAGGTGTTAGGCCGGGCTGCATCTTGGCCCTGCTTTTATTTCATTTATATATAAATGATTTTCATCCTCGCCAGGACTGCAGATCCTGTTCTCCTCAGCTGACTGGTCAGCCTGTACCTTATTTAGCATACACACACAACCTAATTTTATTGCTCAGGCAGCAATGTGCAACGCATTCGTGATCCTGGTTACAGGACGTAGTGAACACACACTCAGCTCAGGCATAAGACAGGCTAAGGATTTTGTTTGTTTTGTGCCGTCAAGTCACAGCTGACTTATGGTGACCCCATTGGGTTTTCACGACAAGAGACATTCACAGGTGGTTTGCCATTGCTTGCCTCTGGGTAGCAAACCCTGACTTCCTTGGTTGGTTCCCCATCCACCTACTCACCAGGGCTGACCCTGCAGTGTTTAACTTCGGAGATACGATTACATTGGGCTAGCCTGGGCCATTCAGGTCAGGGCAAAGGGTTGGATCCAGACTAAATTTTCCACCGGCAGATGGAACTTTCTGGCTGTTCCCTCCTACTGCAGTCCACTGATCTCCACAAAATGCTGCTCTTCGATGGTGGTGCAGATCTACAGTGGGAATGAGGTGAGCAGTGGAAATGGCCTGTTTAGTCTGGATCCAGCCCCAAACATACAAACCTGGAATACTAGACAGAGAAGTCTCACAGCCTCAGCCCACCCCATTATCCTAGCATGTTCAAGAGCAACCTTTTATAAATTGGGTGGATGGCGCTTGGGTGTGGGACAGGTGCATGAAAGCAGGGCAAGCACATCCATGCGCACGACTTTCAAATTTAGAGCAATACTGAATAAATAGCTGCTTAACTATTACAGAGTGCTGCTCACGGTTTATTTCAAATTGCCTTTCGAGCAGCGGAGTGATCACACAGGATATGCCGCACCCTTGAAGTCATCCAGGTCAGAATCAAGCAGCACGATTTGCACATGAAAGCCTGTTCCCATGCAGAGATCCCCCTTCTTTGAATGGGATGTCTATCTGTGATCAAGAAGCAAAGTATTTCCTCCCCCTGCTGCTATAATGGCAGAATAAATTCAGAAAGTTAGCCAGAAGGATTAAGTGCAGCAGCTTATCGTAAGTGAAAAATAGAGATGGAAATGCCCCAGGAGCGTTCGGTTTTAAGTTTCTAAATTAAATATATGAACATGGCCTTTTCTCCACTTCTGTGACTTAGCACCACTGGCGTTGTGGATCCGAGTACAGTTGAAGAATGTCAAATACATATACCATGGGGAAGATTTTAGGATAAAGGCAAAAGTGAGTTACTGTCCCTGAGCAGATCCTTGGTACCATACATTAAGCTAGCAGAAACCCACAAAACAAGTTAGTAAAGAATCATAGTGTGTTGCACTGTCCAACTTTAACTTTTCAAGCTTCAGACTTTTTTCTTAGGGATGCTACAAATATTCATGATTCCCCCCATTCCCAATGAGGAAAGTGAGGATTTAAAAAAAAAATCTAGGTAAGTGTTCTGAACGGGCAAACAGTTTTGGGGAAGTCATTAGCTTTAAGCCACTGAGATGGTTGTTGTGCAGTTCAGCCATGACGCATGGAACTCAAGGATTCCGATCTGCAGCAAACAAGCTATTTCAGGGGTTTAAACTGGGAAACATTAAGCCAGTGGCATATAAGAGTACAGTTGTGATGCAGAAGCCAGCCTGAATTGCAAAAAAAAAAAACCCACACATATCCCAGGGTTTCCCAGCAGAGTTTGGTGGTGTGAAGGAGATAGGAGCGCCCTCAGGGAATATCCTACTACACCTACCATTTTAGCCAGAAAACTCCTCAAAGTTGAAGTTACAAAACATCTGCCTCCCCATAGTAGCAATTTGTTGCTATGGTAGTTTACCCACTCTCTAAAAACTGCCACTGCTGGCCTTATTACCTCTCGGCCTCACAGCCAAGGAGAATTTTAGGCTCAACAGAGAACACTTTCTTTCTTCATCTCTTTTGTTCTCTTGTGTTGCTGGAGAAGAGGGGTTATAACAGCTAGATTTGGTTATCACTTAGCTTGCTTATTATTGTTATTATTGTTGTTGTTATTATTAATTTACTTTGTTTATAGTGTGCCTTTCTTCCCAATGGGGATCCAAAGCAGTTTATGGGCGCTTTCACATGCACTAAATAACACACTTCCAATCCACTTTGCAACTGGATTTTACTGTGTGAAATGGCCAGATCCACTTGCAAATGGTTGCTGAAGTGGTTTGAAACTGTATTATTTAGCATGTACGGAAGCACCTTGTTCTCCTCTCCTCCATGTTATCCTCCCAAAACTCCCGGTGAAGTAGGTGAGTCTGAGTGTGTGTGACTGGCTCGAGGTCACCCAGCAAGCTTTCCTGGCAGAGTAGGGATTCAGACCTGGGTTTCACACATCCTAGTCCAACCATTCAACCAAACTGGGTTAGTCCATGACAGGAAATGTGTGGGTTCGGGTCAGAAACAAAAGGTGAATGTGAGGCATCCAGTGATGAAGGGAGATTTACCCAAGAGAAGCCCTTATTGCTTACAACTAATTGGGAAGTGGTGAGGGTACTCCCATGGTACTGGGCAGTATCACCAGGAATCTAACGTTGACTGGTGCTGAGGGCATGGTGAGGAGGTCACCATGAGACACAAGACAGTGTTCTAGCTTGAGCCAGGGTTAATTTGTCCAATTGTTGGTAGCTAGAAAGGCTGCCCGTCAGTCAGGGTAACCCACACAGAAAAGAAGAGTGATGGTAAATACTTTCTTTTTGAATGTCAGTCATTAATAAAACCCTGGTTCAACCCATCAGCTTGCATCTCTTGTCTTCATTCTGAAGTGTGGGGGGCAAAACTTAGTGTGCAGAACCTACCATTTTGAAAAAGTTGGGTTGGATCCGACCAACTTTTGCCAGTGATAAAAGGAAGGAGGGATCCCCTTTGACCACCCAAACAAGATCATGGAACCTACATGGACAAAAAAACCCCACAAAACTGGGATGGGAGCTGTAGTAAGGAGAAATATTTTGATTTTGCAAACAAGCTGTCAGGATCCAACCTGATATAATCCCTAAAGATAACCTAATACTGCCAATGGATTATTTTCCCCCATGGATGAACAGGTTTCCTCCATTCTGTTCCATCACTGTTTCTTGTGTTCACTCTGCCCAGCATCCCACTCCTTTCCCAATATAACTAGTAGAGTTTCTAACACTTCTGGGAGAATGTACAATCTGACACTTCTTTTATGTTTCTTCAGTTCATCCCTGTTTTTTTCGACCCCCTTTATGTTACAAATGTGTATGTCAGTTCTGATGAATCGTTGCAAAAGAGAAAGCATGATGCAATATATGATTGCAGCAAGATTCTATTTGTAGGGTGTTTTATTGATGCCCACAGGCTTTGATGGAATGCCAAACAAAAAAAGAATCATGTCATAACTGTGCATATAATAAGATAAAGATTTCACTGGAAGGGTATTTTATCAGTGAGCGATCATTGATAATACATGGATGGGTAGGTGGGTGAATAAAAAGACACAGATGAACTGGAGAAACTGAATGCTATGGTAAACAATGTATATAATGGGTTGGATCTGGTCAGCTTTTTAACTCCATCTCACCCAAGTCTCCTCCTGACTAACAGCCTCTGTCCCACCTAGCTTTTGTCCATACAGGGCTCATGATCCCCAACATAACCTTTTTGGGTGGTGAAAGGAGACTCCTCCTCCCTTGTTCACCAGCAGAAAAGCAGGCTGGCTCCAACCCAATCCTCTTTACTTTTCAAACCGGAAAATGGACACATAAAGGATTCTTAATCCATCTGTTAAAGTTTGGAAACAAAACCCAGCTAAGTCTGAACTACAAAAATCTCAAGACAAAATTGGAGAAACCAAATTTTGAAAGCATTGCTAGCTTTTCCTTTTCTTCTGGCCATGCTATATCGGACTACCCAGCATGTGAACGCTTGCAATTGACACCACTGAGGAATCATCTACAAGAAGTCAACTTGTCAGTCATGTCCCTAGAAGGCTGGTCCACTGAGGACCCAAGAATAAGGGCAAATGGGATGGAAGCTCTTACTGTAAGGAGTAGGCTCGGTCCAACAGGGAAGTTCTGCTATGCAAACCCCATTGAAACAAATGGGAGCTGCTGTACAAACACTCTTCTGTGTGTACAACATTAGCACCTTGTTTAGGAAAAGTTTACAGCATGCCTAATGGATGACTCAAATGCATACGGTGATAAAGTTTAAAAACCTATGCATTGATTAACAGATTATTCAAATCCAAGGAGCCCTGGAAGCAAGCTGAATACTTATTCTGACTCAGCTTGTTAAACAAACAAAACTGTTGTTGAAGGCTTAAATGTCCGGAGTTCATTAGTTGTTGCATGGCCAAACAGCCCAGAAAATTTACGACAACTAATAAAAAAACTATTTTTTTTGGTAAGGGAAGCTGCCCCAGTCTTTCCACAGCAGCCATCAATAAACCCCCGCCCTATTGAAATTCTATTTGGGCTTAACAACAATATCCCTTTGGGGAAGTGGGACTTGACTGTAGAAAAAAAAAATGTCAAAAGAGTTTATGTAAACAGATCATGACAATCAGTCCCAAGCAGGTATAAAATCTATACGTGCACCCTCTCCATTTCCTTCACTGATGGTGCCCTCATAAGGGCCTTTTACAATGATTAATGACTTCAATATGTCCTAAAATAGACCCTCGTGTGCCACTGTGCTACTCTCAGTACTTTGAAATAATCACATTCAAAGCTGAAGCCCCAGTATTTCCTCATTCCTCCACAATTGACAGTTTCCCTCCTGAGACCAAGTGCGAGACAGATGCCAGAGTACTTCTCCTTCATCAGACTGCTAAGCATCACCTCAAATACATCCAGGCATTCTCAGAAATCAGTGTATGTTTTGTAAATGCCTTCCATCTTAAACCATGCTCATTATTCTGTGAAGTAGCCGTATTTGGGGGCTGAGGCTTCCATCAGGCCAGTCTATTCAGAAATAACTCATATACAGGAATGTGTTTGAATATTACTTTCACAAGATTGAGTGAGAGAGAGAGATTGAGAGAGAAAGAGAGAGAGAGTTTAATGTGACTCTAAGTACATGCGGTTACAGTTTTATAGTTCATTGGCAAATATAACTATCTTTTCCAGTCACACTTATGTACCAGATTGCAGGCTTAAGTGCCATTTCAATGGGATTTTCTTCTTCTTCTTTTGAGGAGTACCTTTATTAAAATAGGTCATCGCTTATCGAAATGGATAAATTGGACTCCGTACACCAACATGTATAATTTATATAGTCTTGTAATGAGCACACAGGCACAGACACACACACACATGCTTCCGGATATGTCTATTTAATTGATCGCTCAGTAGGCTAACCTTGACACACATTAACTCTCTTCCGGCTCACACGGTAGCAATCCAGTTACGGTAGCAATCCAGTTTTAACGTTTGTGATTTTATGTTTGTTCTTGTTGATAATGGCCTTTGGCCATTCCTTATGCAAGGAAACTGAACTGAGCACAGTAAATCATGGGATTCAAGCAGTTGTTAAGGTTGGCTGGATCATGTTCTAAGCTTGGTAACCATCCTAGTATTTGTTTTGGATATTTTGATTTTATTCTAATGATTCATATGTGTGAAACTGTACTGAGAAACACCATTAAGCTTTCTTTTTTTTAAAAAAAACCCAAAATTTTACATGAGCAGCCCTTTCAAATTTCACCTCAGATTTTACTTCAGGCAAAAACGTGTTGCCAATTCATTCCATTCTGAACTTGTGACCCACCACACTGAGCACAGTTGACTAGCCATGTATGTTGACCCATTGGAGGCTTAATAATCCCTTCACTGTAGTGGCCTACAAGAACTGCCAAGAGTGGAATACAAAATTCCAGGGGATCTTGGTCATCCTTAGGGTTGTCAACCTCCAGGTGGCAACTAGAGATTTTCCACTATAGTAATTGGCCTCCAGAAAACCAAAATCCATTCCCCTAGAGAAAATGGCTGCTTTGGAAGGTGGACCCAATAGCATTATACCCTGCTGAGGTCCCTCCCCAAACCCTCCCCTCCCCAGGCTCCACCCGCCAAATCTCCAGGTATTTCCCAACCTGGAGCTGACAACCATAGGAGGGAGACCACATTGCCAGCCAAGTCATGCAGTTTGTTTTCAGATGATATGGGGAATGGGTCTGTGTGAGCGTGGAGGTCCATGCAGAAGGTTTTTTGGGGGGGGCAGTCCATATTCTTGGAAGCCCTGCTGACTACCTGGAACCATGAAAACCAGGGGAAACAAGCAGCTGGCAGATGAACTACACATGGATAACATGTTGGGTATGTCTGCCTCAAATGAACATATGAAATTGCCTTACAGTGAGTAGACCAATGAGGCATATAATACAGCCTATCCTATATAGTTGGAAATAGCTCTCTAGGGTCTCAGGAAGAGCAAGGTCTTTCCCAATAGTTGCTGTGTGAGATTTTTTACCTGGAGATACCAGGCATTGAACCTGGGGCCTTTTACATGGAAAATATGCAGCCCTGAGCCATAATGCTTCCTCAAGTGTGCAAGGTCAGTAATTTTCAGTTAATCTTCAGAGGCACAGCCAAAACCGCCCCTCCCATACACATTATCTGTATGCTGAGAGTATAAAGGCTGTTATGCTGATGATATTCTTTGTGCAGCTTATATTGGGTAAGTACATTATGCATTATGTTTCTTTTTAGCAGATAACAGCCCCCTGTGGTTTCTCTAAACCTACTATGAAATATATAGCAGCATTCTATTTTATTCATACATTAAGTGGCAACTCATTATGATCCCTTAAAGTATCTTAACTTGCCTTGCACATGAATTTAGTTTTCATAGGCTGATCTTCTGCGTAGGAATGTCCCGTCCCCCCCCAAAAAAGGTAGATTTTTCTTCTTCTTCCAGTTTAGTTTGACAAAATCATAAGTTTTAGATTATTTAGAAGCTTCTTGATTTTTTCCAATGATTCGTCAAAGTAAGGGTTGCTTAGCAGAACTTGCCTGATGCATAATGACTAGCTACACACTGGTTTATGGTCAAATATATTGGAGTATGTAAACACAGAGGTGTATGTGACATGCTTAGAGTTGCCAACCCCCAGATGGTGGCTGGAGGCCTCCTGAGGTTACAACAGATTTCTAGGCAACAGAGGGCGCTTCACCTGGAGATTCCCCCCACACCTTTCTCCTGGTGAACTGAAGCTGGGAGAAAGGGGGAACCAAACTTGGTGGACCAGTTTGGTTCATGTGGGGCCCATTCAATTCAGTTTGGGGTTCAGTTTGTGGACCACCCCGAACCCCTAACCAAACCATCTTTTTTAGGTCTGTGCTCATCCCTACTCTTGAGTCATAGCTGATTTATGGAGACCCTGTAGGGTTTTCAAGGCAAGAGATATTCAAAGGTGGTTTGCCATTGTCTATCTCCGTGTCTCACCCCTGGTATGGAGGTCTCCCATCCAAGTACTTGCCAGGGCCGACCCTACTTAGTTTCCGAGATGTGATGCGATCAGGCTAGCCTGGGCTATTCAGGTCAGGGACAACGTTATCTCCAATGCTTTTAATCTATACATCTAAGAAACCACCTAAACAAACCAAAGGTAATTCTTTTTAAAAGCAATTACCAGAAATCCAATTTCAGCCTGTAAAATGTTCAATACACAGAAATCCAAAGAGCTTTCTTCTTCATAATTGGGCTGACATCAGCCAAAGGCAATCAAATGGTGACACTTATGTAGTCATGGTAAAAAGGTGGAAGGAATCCTAGGGCTCTGTATGGCATAACATGATGTGTACATTTTATTTATTTATTGCACTTCTATCCCACCTTATCCCATGATACTGCATGCACACACACACACACCAGTAACCCAGTATGAGAGAGGGGAGAAATGTTGACACCTCTTTATTTGATTGCACTTTGCAATGAAACATGTCTTTGGATGGGGCCAACTGAGAATCAATTCAGAACCAACCAGCTGATTTGATGTGTAGGGGGACGGTAGGTTAAAGCCTGATTTATACATTTGAATGACATCTTGATTTATATATGTGAACATTTTTCCATTTGCTTCCTCTTTCAGTTAACTGAAGGTATTTCCTCTAAATAACCTTGTGCAAATTGAATTAATTATCGCTTCTCAAATTCTGGACCTGGAAGGTGATGCTTGGGGACATACACTTACTGATTGACTGGACAAAGCAGCTCTTTGTAAGACTGTAACTCTCTTGATCAGATCTTTGCTGATCAAGATAATGTGAACTGAAAAGGATCCAGGAGTGGAAGCATGCGGTGACTAGGGTCCTTTTCATATTAGACTTAAGTCCTGGCTCAGCCCTGTCCCCAAACTTACATTCTACACTACACTCGAGTTCACCCCTGTAATTATCTCGGGGTATTTTTTGTTTCCCCATTACATTGAGGTCACCCCGATTTCACCCCACACTTGTCCTGGAATAAACGGATGCAGTTATAACCAGGGATAAATGCAAGGTATTGTGTCGCAAGTTGAATTCTGATAAAACCAGGGATGAGATCCAAGTGCAGAAAGGACCTAGGAGGCCTACAAGCACTGGGCAGCTGATGTTCAAAAGCAAAATGATGCACTGAGGAGGTCAAGACAGTTCCCACTCTCCTCACTGTCTGCAAACTATGCAAAACTGAATTATTCAAGAGGGTTTATCTATGTGTCAGGCTCAATAGCAAGTAGATCCAGGCATTCTTCAGGTAAAGAGATGCTTTATTGGAATACAATGCTGTTGCCCACAGTAATACAGCTATTGTCAGGAATGGAGGCATGGGGTCGGTCAGACATTGATATAGTATGATGCAAAGGCAAAACTAGCAAATGAACTTTTAGCGTTCATGCGGGAAACTCCCGGTGGGAGGATTACTTAATACTTGGGAATATTACCCTCGTCCTGTAGGACTGGAAAATTCTCCAGACTGAGGAACGCTCCAAAACCTATTCTTCAAGGCCACCGTGATAAGACGAGGCGGCAGGAAAGCATTCTCCCATGTTGCAGCTGGCATTTCTACACAGGCGCAAAAGCGAAAGACAAGATAGTAAACACAGAACAATGAACACAGTGTAAACGGTAATACATAGCTTTAGCCCTCTGACATTATGCAGGCAATAGGGTAGCAGAGCACAAAATGATTCACAAAGTCAGTTGGAGAAATTATTAGGGACTGTGGTCTGTACTACTGTGTACAGCTTGCTGAAACTGGAATCCTGCTGTGGAATTTTGCACTGTGGGGTGTCACATGAATACTTACACTGTGCTTCAGTTCTGTTTTTAGACTTCTGCGTGGTTCTACAACCCTAACCCTATTGCTTTGTTTACTGAAGGCCCTATCCATTGATTCTAGATAGTACTGAGCTAGATGGACCCAACAATCTGACTCCGACCACATCGGCATTATATTTTTACATATGTTGAAACGAGCAGTGCTGATGGTTCAAATATGATATGATTTGAGCATCACTCTTTTGCTGCCTTTACAAAGCTGCACAGGGCACTACAAATTCATTTAGACAATACTAGGACTGCCTCCAGTCCAAGCAAGAAACGTGGGCTATAAATAGCATAAATAAATAAAAAGACCACGGAGCAAATGTGTTTCAGATATCCTTTTGAAGATATGTCATACCTCACTTATAGGAGAGCCGGGTGTGTATGTGCGTGGGGGGGGGAGGTTCAATATGATGATACTCCAGATAATAATTTTTCTATATTTCAGTCCACAGTAGAAATCCTTGTCCCTGCAAGGCTTACGAGTGCTGATCAACTGACTTCACATCAACATGAATGAGCAAATGCTAAGAATATCTTCGCCCATAGGTAATAGGCACAGCTGCCCTTCCCATCCCTATGTTTCCATTCAAAACAATTATGGTGTTCAGTAGCAGCTAAGACTGCATGCAGAGTTCCAAAATAACCTTTGCATTTTCATTATTCATTTTTCTGAAAGGTTAAGATATATTTTGCTTTGGGAATGACACTTTTACAGCCTTAAAGGAATCCAGGCTGGTGCAGATATTTCCGGCAAGCTCATTCAATTGGATCAGCTGCAGAAGACGGAGGAGTGATTTTTATTTAATTAACTAAAATCGCTGCAAGTTTCCAACAGTCACTAACTGAAACCTTCCAGAATCTTATTGCAGGCTACTTATTATTCAACATTTATTAAGAGCGACTGTGCCCTGGATGCTTTACTTGGAAATGTTGGGGGAGGGCTGGTTTTTTAAAAAACTATTATTCAGAAATGGATGTGAGAGATTTAAACATATGCAAAAGGAAATTGCGAGGATCCAGGAGAAAAAGAGAAACTGAATAAGAAAGGATGGAAAAGAATAACAGAGAGGGAGAAGATGCTTCAGGAAAGTATGGGGTCAAGACAATAAACTCTCACTTTTAATAGATAATACAGGTTGAACTTGTTCCGACAATATGAAGCAAGGAAGAGAGGGCAGAAAGCAAAGGGCAGATCTTCATTAAGAACATTAGAGTTATATCACAAGTGTTGTGTCTTTACTTTTGGACCCTGGGGCATTCTTAGTGATTCTGGGCCGCTGGGCAAAAGTTAAGGATGGGGCCACAGGATCACTGCCACCACCACTATCACCACCATTGCCAGGACCCACCCTCACCTCATCCCATGTGGGTGGGTGCTGCCCAAGCCCCAGTGAGAGAGGGCATGCATGGCCACCACTGACTCTCCTCTATTTTCCCCCTCTGTTGGGGTGGGGCTGTGGGTGGTTGAGGTCCCACAGTGTGAGGCCTGGGCCCCCAATGCCCTGTCGCTAACTGTTTGGGCCACCGAGGCTGCTAACAACTTCTGTATGTATCATACCTGAATTCAGCCAACAAAAAGGGGGAAAAAATGCCATCTAGAGTTCTAGGAAGAGACTGTCTGAGAATGCAACATGAGGCAAACTTCAGAAGTTGGACTCAGTTGACCCTATACTACGACATGTGGCATCTTAAATTTATGTCCAGTTAACACAATGGCTGCCAAGTGTTTTCAGTGCTCTCTCCTGAAAAAGTGATTTTAAGTCTCACTGGTTTAGAGAGAAATTGGAGGCCTTTCTTCTACTTTGTTAGGGGTTTAATCGATGTATATCGCCTCTTGCCCCAAAGAGCTGGATGTAACTTAAAAACAGGACTCTAGCTCTGCACCCAATGCACAAAGCAGGCTTGACCATGATTTAGCATCATGCCCCGAGGAATTTTCATTTCTATTTTTTAAACATTGTATAAGTAAATAAATGCACACGGCAGGCTTGACTATGATTTAGCATCATGCCCTGAGGAATTTTCCTTTCTATTTTTTTTAAACATTGTATAAATTTCAACAGACAGCCTGAGGATCTGATGTGGTCAGCTCAAAAGCTTGCACACTGTTAGATGTCATACGGTTGATCCTAATACAAGGTATGATGTGGCTTGTGTTGTGTCCGGAGCAGTGTTCCCTCTAAGTTGAGTTAGTATGAGCTAGCTCACAGTTTTTTTAGCCTCTAACTCTGACATTTTTGCCTTAGGTCAGGAAGGATGGCTCCAGAGCAAACTAATTTATGCAGTAGCCAAATTGCTCGCTCACAACTTTAATGCCAGGAGCTCACAAAGTAGAATTTTTGCTCTCAAGACTCCACAGCTTAGCGGGAACATTGGTCCTCAGGTATTTACTAGACCTCAGCCTAGCCTTCCTCACAGAGGTATGACATAAAAACGGGGAGGGGGACATTTATGCTGCTCTGAATGTATGAAAGGTAGAATGACATTATTTAAAAAAATGATTCCGCTGATTGCCCACATTGTTATGGTGACGGAAACAAAGGCACATCAAGTGAGTGCACGCCGTCTAGGTGACAAAATCGTTTTTTCCCACTGACTGAGACTGTGCCCTCTCACAATAAATCCTTCACTACAAGTAAAGGATTTACTGTGAGAGGGCACAGCCCCAGTCAGCCTCAGTCAGTCAGTCCTTTACTAAGGATACTTCTTTTTCTGTTCATTTATGCTAAAATAGTGTGACCTGAGCCAACTTCTAAAGTAGGTGAGGTAGTAGAAGTTGACTCTCTTTTTTCCCAGAAACTCTAAGGGCATTTATTCTCACATGACTTTCACATTTCCCAAGAAGGCTCAAATAAACAAGTAGCATAGGCACAAGATACCAGGCTATTGCCTCCCTTCTGTCTCTTCACACTCATCCATCGAGTTGGTAAATTGCACTGAGTGTGCTGGAATTGCAGTTTCTCTGTGGTACTACTTATTATAGAATAGCTGCAATTGTAGCACGCTCAAAGCTGTTTACCATTTAAATGAAAGACTATGGGGAGACAGGAGGCAAAAGCTCTATTTTGCTTACTTATCACATCTGTGCCCACCATGGAACTCAAAGAGGAGGTCTCCCCTTTCAAGCACAGACTTAGAAACATGCCCACTTAGATTCAGGAGGAATTATGTGCCTTCAAGACATACCATGGACTTAGCTGAGTGCCTTTACATGTATTTGTCAACAAATTTAGAGACCAATGGCACCTTTAAGACCAACAAATATTTAATCAAGGTATAAGCTTTCGTGTGCATGCACACTTTATCAAATACTTTGTTGTATTGCTTCAGACCAACATGGGTGACCAACTGGATCTATGTATTTGTCGAGACATCTCAGCCCTCAGATCCATCTGAGTTTTTACTTCTAGAGATTTGGAGGACAGGGGCAGAAACCTGGGGAATATTATTTCTACCAACTATTCACAAAAATACGAGCCCACATTTATTTATTTTATTAATTTTTACCCTACCTTTATCCCTAATGGGGACCCAAGGCAGCTTATTTTGTTTTTCTCCTCCTACATGTCATCTTCACAACAACCTTGTGAGGTAGGTTAGGCTGAGAGAGTGTGACTGGTTCAAGGTCACCCAGCAAGCTTCCAAGGCATGAGTGAGGATTCAAAGCCAGGTCTCCCAGATACTAGTCCAGAGCCGCGGTCACACACTAAATAATCTACTTTCAGTGTACTTTCCAATTGGATTTTACTGTGTGAACTGGCAAAATCCAGTTGGAAACTGCGTTGGAAGTGAATTATTTAGTGTGTGTGACTGCAGCCCAGCAATAACCACTACACCACACTGGTAAATCACTGTCTTCTTTTGGGGAGATTTTGTGGGAGTCCTTCTTCATAGCAAGTTGCTAGAGCAGCCTTCCTCCAAATTTAACTGGTACCACCACCATTCTCCATATCTGAACTGAAGGCTAATCTGGCTTGGCTCTAATGGACATCTATGTAAAAGCACTCACAAAGATGCGAAGTGCACGCTGCTCCACTTCCACCCCCTATCCCAAGGGTCCCCAACCTTTTTCACCCTATAGACACCTTTGGAATTCTGGCACGGGGTGGGGGACACAATTACAAAATGACAGCTGAGGGAGGCGGAGCCAAACACAGAATGTCAGGGAGAGAAGTTATGCATAACTCTAATCATAACTCTTCAGCATTTCAGGCAGACAGTCTGTTTAACAGGATGCCTGGTAAAATGAACATATTTAAAATATATATATTTTCCCCCTTGCATATACACAGCTGACTTGTGCTAGAGTGGCAACTACTACTGAGGAAACTTTAAAAAAAAATCTGCACAATTAGATCTCCAATGGCCAATCAGAAGACCTGCTGGGTAAAAGCCCCACTTGGCCCCGTCTGCTTTCTAAAAAACACTTGCCAGGCTCCAGGAGAGGTATTGGCAGGCACTGTGGCACCTATGGGCACCACACTGTATTTTGTGGCTTCTCAACTTGCAATGGCCTATAAAGGTAAAGGTTTCCCTTGCTCGAAAGCTAGTTGAATCTGACTCTACAGGGGCGGTGCTCATCTCTGTTTCCAAGCCGAAGAGCCAGCATTGTCCTAAGACTTCTCTGTGGTCATGTGGCCGGCATGACTAAACGCCGAGGTGCACAGAATGTGTCTTAACCTCTAAGCCTAAAGAAAACAGTCGTGAGAGTCTGACCCACAAATCAAGCAGTCAACAAGATTTGCAAAGAAAATGCTTCCTATGTATTACAGTCTGACGACGCCTAGGATCCATTAGAAGCTTAGCAGCAGATTTGAGCCTGAACATTTACTGAGATCAGCGTCCTTTCTGAATGCATTATCTTGCCTGACTTTATGAACAAGAGAACTTTTGTACCCCTCTAACATTTCCCGAGGAAGATCCAATTTTGAAACTTTGTTATATAATCCAGAGACGACGTTGATGATGTACCTTTCACTAGGATTTTTTCATGACTTATTTATTGTGTTGTAGTGCTTCAGACTGTAATACATAGTAAGCATTTTCTTTGCAAGTCTTGTTGACTGCTTGATTTGTGGGTCAGACTCTCATGACTGTTTTCTTTATACTTCTTCTCTGATTAGGTTGTGTTTGTCCACATTTGCCCTGTTAACCTCTGAGCCACCACAGCCCCTGTAATGGCCTATGGCTATATGCAATATGCTATTTGACTGACTGACACAGTGGGGGCCCCTCCCCTATCCCCTGAGAGCCAGTTGGGTGTAGTGGTTAAGTGCGCGGACTCTAATCTGGGAGAACCGGGTTTGATTCCCCACTCCTCCACTTGTACCTGGCTGGATGACCTTGGGCAAGCCGTAGTTCTGATAAGAGCTGTTCTTGAAAAAGAGCAGTTTCTGTCAAGAGCTCTCTCAGCCCCGCCTACCTCACAGGGTGTCTGTTGTGGGGAGGGGAAGGGAAGGGAGTTTGTAAGCCGCTCTGAGACACCTTTGGGTAGTGAAGGGCGGGGTATAAATCCAATATCTTCTTCTTTAAGTACTGTTCCCCTTTAAGTATCCCTTTAAGTACTGAGGGCTGCACAGAAGATGAGAGGACTGGCTCGCCTTTCACAATTAGGATATAAACGACCATTAACTTTTTTTTTTGTCCATTGTATGATTCAGCATTCTAATATATATGTTATCCTATGCTTCCTCCAAGGAGTTGTGAATGGTGTAAATCATCACCCCCCCAATTCGAATAAATCTAGGAGTGGGTCAGGAAGAAGTGAGCGCGTTAAGAAAACTGTTATGGATAGTTTATTGACTCATAAGGAGAAGGAGAGGTCATTGTAGAGTAAATGAATCTCATGGACACCAAGCAGAGAACAGACTTCAGCAACATACAATTAAGGGACAGTGTAGAGGAGAGTATATTACCTATACGCGAAGGTACTATTTTCATCTGCAAAATGACAGAAGCTATGGCATATTAAACGTGATTTAACTTAAAAATCTTCAGGTGATAGGAGCCCACCCCACAGGGAAATTTCGCAAAGTGACAATTACCTCTGTGTCTTCATTCCTCATGTAATCTGCTTAGCCTATTATCTTAGTTAAATGCCCATGAGTTTTTCTATTGTTTTCGCACTTTGAATATTTTCCTTACTTTCTCAGCCACTGCCTGAGGGTGAAGGTCATCCACCATCATGATCCAACAGTACTGGGTAGTAGGGTGATGTGCCATTATTTAAGAGAACCCTAGGATTCCATTAAAGTTATTGAGCTGTGCCTATGCTATTTTGGAAACTGGGTTCCGTTTCACTAGCTGCTGTTAAAGAGCATTGAAACATCTTGATTTACACTTGGGAGAGACATATGGCTGTTATTCTTTCCACAGTGGGTGTTGTCTGCTGCAGTTATTTTCTGTTTGGAGGTCTATGGACACTATTTATGTACGGAATTACAGAAGAGCCTACTATTGGTTTTGAACGTGTTCTTTTTGTAAAAAAAATGGTTAATTGTCATGAGCAATTTGTTGGATATGTGTTTATACATTCTATTGGGTTATGAACACTAACCGATCTTTGTACTTTAATGAATGTAATACACAGTTTTGTTCATATATATTTGTGATTTGTTGATGGTTTTCCCTTGGTGGGTGTTATTTGTGGCTATTATTTGCACATTGGGCATTGCCCATTTGTGAGTCTATAGGGAAATTTTGCTTTAATTGAAATTGTTAATTGGATGAACAGTTTTTCTGCCCAAACTGAGGCAAGGCAGAGGGACAGTAAAGTTTTGAAAGCGTAACAGATAATAATCTTCAAACACTTCTGACAATGTTGGTCAGCAAACAATTATGAGAAGGGTCATAAACAATTATGAGAAGGGTCATCCCGAATTACATTCTGTCAGCAGGACCCATTTATGGTGAGGGAGGAAATCTTTGATAGAATCCCAGAGCTTGAGCAGATGAAAATAACAAGATGGAAATGCCTTTGAACTCAACCTCTTCCCATATCTGAGTTCATTTTCCATGTGGGAAGTATAACACTTGAACCAGGCCTAAGTTTACCCAAATTTATGTATGCATAATTCATTGCAAGGAGGCATGCAAAAAGAAAAGCAATATAGTGGTGATGTCAGTTGGAAAGGTTGATATTTCAAGCTAGGTAAATTTTCTATCATTGGATGGTATAAATATGGCTTTAGTGGATTCAGTTCAGAGTCTGGGGGTGTTCCTTGATTTGCCTAATGCATGGAGAAGCAGGTTGATGTTAGTGCTTGGGAATGTTTTCCTTCTCTTATGTCCGGTTCAAAATCTGTCTTATCCTGGATATGGGCAAACCTACAACTGCATGTATTTTATTGTTTTAGATTGTGAAGGCCTATGGCCATATGCAATAAATTTTCTACCTACCTACAACTGTATGTAGCCCTTCCAAGCCGACTGTAAGTCCTCTGAGAGTGAACAGCAAATCATTTCATTTGTAGGGGCCACTGCAAGAAGTGATTGAGATGGGAACAGTAACAAAATATTACTTGGAGATCTATCGAATGGGAGGCCAAGTTATTTAATTTTTTGTCTGCTTCCAGAAAGAAAAATAAAATAACATGCAATAGTGTACATTTTTTTTTTTTGAAAAAGGGAAACTATACACTATAAATTATATGTACCAATATAAATAAACTGTACCACCGCCACCACCCCGCAAGCCTGAAAGATAATGTTTGGGTTTTTTTCCCCTGCCATTACTTTCATTACACCTACTTTAATAATGACCGGTTATGGGTCTAAAAATAAGTGAGTTAATAGCTCATAATATCAGAGAATATCAGTTCATCTTTCAAACTGAAGACAGGTTCTGTAATAACAGATTTATATTGTCAGGGTCCCATGAATGATCCTTCCATACCTAGCAAGCTCATTAAATATTTTCTCATAGCACAATTCAGATAATAGTTCACCACAGACCTGCACCATTGTCATGCACCAAGCCCATCAGCCTTATATTTTCGAAGCTGAATGTTACTTTCTTATTTTAGTCTCAAGTGGACCACCAAAACAGAAGTTATATCAAGTCCCTGGCAGGCTGACATACATGGCTTATGGGCCATGTTGGCTCACAGACTATGCGGGCCAGGGCTATGTGAACCCAAACATCTTTCTTTCCTGGTTTATGAGAAAGTGAAATATTCCTAGGTCATCAATAATTTATGCTAGACAAAAATGTTTTAGTGACTTCATGTTACTCATTTGTATACTGAGGGTTAAATCTGGCCCATTTCCTCAGTTTCCAAACATATTTTACAGCAGGGGTGTCAAACATGAGGCCCGTGGGCCAGATCAGGCCCTTGGAGGGCCCCAATTCAGCCCACAAGGCCCTGAATGTTTCCTGCTTCCTTTTCCAGTTCTGCTGCTGTTGCTACATTGCAGCTTGTTTTACCAGAATCTCTCAGTCACACAGGAGAGATAGATAGGCAAGCCTCTACTGTGCAGTTAAGAGAGTCTGGTAAAGCACTGCCTTAGTCTCCCTCCCCCTCTCCGTCCTCCCAGGGGGAGGAGGGAACTAGCCAGAACTTGCTTTCTGGCCAGGCTGCCTCAGTCGTATACAGGAGTCAAAGGGAAGCCTTTCTTTCCTTCTACTGGCTGAGGCTTCTCCCTGGAGGGAGGGAGGGAGGGAGGGAGGGAGGGAGGGAGGGAGGGAGGGAGGGAGGAGGGAAAGCTTACTTTGCTGGGCTGCCTCAATTGCATAGGAGAAATACCAGACACTTTTAAGACCAACAAAGTTTTGTTCAAGGTATGAGCTTTTGTGTGCCTTGCTACAGTGTGTGTGTATTCTGTTGGTCTCCTTATGCTGTGTGTGTGTGTGTGTGTTTTGTTGGGCTCCTTATGCCAGGGCTCTTCTGGGTACAGCTGGGTTCCCTCTCCCTTTTCATTGTATTCATGGCCTCATGATCCAGTCTTTCTCAGTAGGAAAACAGTGTGAACTATTTAGATGAGGAATAACAAGAAGCCAGTGAGGTGGATTAGGCTGAGAGTGTATGTCTGACCAAGTTCACCCAGCACATTTCCTTTGTAGGAAGTTGTAGTTATTTCTCTGGAGAAGACTGTAGTTTTGTAGATAAACAAGCAGCCCTCAGCCTGTGTCAGGATGCCTTCTCATGTTCTTGGCCAGCACATGAAGCAACTTATGTACAAAAGCTCGCAGTGCCCAGCCATTTCGTGTTTCCCCCAGGTCCTATGCTCAGAATACTGAGCATGAAATTTCTGTAATGAATGTCAGTACATCAAAAGTAGGTTTTCAGCTTACAGATAAACACCTGAACAGCATGCTCAAGATTGCTACAGTACAGGCATTTTGATGAAATAATTCAGAGCAAGAGGTGTCAGTTATCAGAGACCTATAGACAAAATATTGCAAGAGTGCTAGTGTTTTAAGCATGTTTATTGAAAGTTTTTAAAAATCTTTAATTGTGTTTATCTATGTCCCTTTCAAAGTTTATATCTCTCCTACCTGTCATTACATTTTATGATATACATGGCCCGGCTCAACAAGGTCTCATTTCTGTCAGATCCAGCCCTCATAACAAATGAGTTCAACACCCTTGTTTTACAGAGCATGTGCTCCAGTCCCCACAGTTCAAGATCCTATCCCCAGTTTTTCCAGTTTTCTTTCAGTATGGTTTCATCCTCGTGCAAAAGTGTTCTGCGTAGGAAAAACAGATACATGAAATCTGTGGGTACATAAGTGATGTAACCTGAGGGCCACTTCACACTGTAGTGGTGGGCATGCGAGTTGTTAATAGACATGCTTCTAGAGTGCCTGTGCTGGCAATGCAGTTCCCGGACATGCAGAAGCCCAATTTAAATCAGGACTGAGGTTCATGGGAAGAAATGGTTAAGCTTCCCCCTCCACAGTGCAAGTTTTTATCAAACATGTAAAGCACAAGACCTCAGGAATACTACTGAATTTGTGATTCAAGCATCTAAACCAGCAACAGGTGAAATTATGCTGGGATGATATGGGGTGCTTCTGTGTCAAACAGGAAAACAAATAGCAAAACAAATATCTTAGACTGCTACAACTCACTGGCCCCGGTCACAGGGGAGGATTTGCCCCGTGAAATGGACGGGTTGAGGGCTCATCAAATGGGCACGATCATACTGCAACATCTGGGAAGTGTAGCGCACCCATCACCAACCCGTACCGTCAGCCTGAAGAAGCGTATTTAAAAAGTACCAGCAAAAGGGTAGTAGCAACCGGAAAACGCAGGTCGCAGGCATCGGATCATGGAAGCAGAGTTAATCTGGCGCATCCGGCACGCGCATGTGTCCTGTCACACCGGATGTATTTTTTCCAAGCCTCCACAGTATGCAAAGAAATGTAAGATTGCACATGCGCAAGAATGCAAAAGCGAAACTCTTTGATGTGCTTCAATATCGCCATGTGATCGCCGGCTATTGGCATCTGCGTGGCATCTCGGGGACCCGTCTGATCACGCTACTGTGCATTTTTTGCTCCAGCTCTAATTTGCCTCCCTTCAGCAGTGCAGTATCCCACTCACGTGACCAGGACCAAACTTGTTTTTTATCAGATTTCCCCCCTGAAATCTAGCCACATTGTACCTGTTACACAGCTGCAATCACACACACTAAATAATCCACTTTCAAACCACTCTCAATGCACTTTCCAACTGGATTTTATTGTGTGAACTGGCAAAATCCAGTTTGAAAGTGCACTGAAAGTGGATTGAAAGTGGATTATTTAGTGTGTGTGATCACAGTCGAAGAGTTGTTCCTCTTGGAGCATTCTTGCCTAAATAGAATATTTAGGCTGTATAGCGTGTAAAAGGCTGAAAAGCCTCCTCTTTATGTCATCCTTTAGGATACCCCAGTAACTCCAGTTTCTTGTGGGAATATGTTGGGAAGCCTGCTCATCCCTCATACTCACAGGGAACAGTTAGCTGATTAGGAGTGCAATCCTAAACAGAGTTAACTCCCTCTAAATCATCTGAAGTCAATGGGCTTCTAAGGGTGTAATTCTTCTAAAGATTGTACTGTTGAACTACTAGGAACCCAAAAATTGTTTTCAGGGGTGCTCTCAACTTGTAGATCAGCTTGCAATGAAAGAGAATGCTTTCTCTGACTGACAGTGTATTAATTTATAGAGCATTTTTTTCTCCACCTATTTTCCCAACAGGGACACAAAAACATGTCTTTAAAAATAAATAAATATGTATCTCTTCCTTTTCTTTAATCCCTCCACAAAGAACGTGTTTGTTCTTGTATTTCCAAACTGATTTCTTTTTTCTTGACCATCAAGTTGACTTGTCTGTTAATGCATGCGATGCCAGCAGTGGAGACGCGCGGCCAGTTGGGGAAATAAACAGAAGAAGCAGATGAACTCTTACGAAACAATGGTTCCTGTTTGCCTAAAATGTCTTTGTTAATAAGAAGCAAGAGAAGAAAAGCTGAAAAGGTATGACATATTTAGGTTGACTATTTTTTTCTTAGCATAATTCTTTTTTTTTTAATATTCAAAAGCTCTCTTCAAAGTCTCACTTTTTAACTGCAATTGCTACCATTAACCCCAGGTATTCCTTTCCAGTTGGAGAAGCTCCTCAAGAAGTACTTTAATCTCTTTTAGTATTAACTGTTATGACAATTATTGTGATTGATGCTAACTACTGTTATTCCTGACTTGGACAGCCCAGGCTAGCCCAGTCTTGTCAGATGTCAAAAGCTAAGAAAGGTCAGCCCTGATAAGTATTTGGATGGGAGACCACCAAAGGAATACCACGATTGCTACGCAGAGGCAGGTAATGGCAAACCACCTCAGAACGTCTCTTGCCATGAAACCCCCAAGGGGTTGCCATAAGTCAGCTAGAACTTGATGGGGGAAAACACAGTACAGTAATTAAAACAAAATAGTCCATAAAGTTACCACTGCATTCAGGTCAAATGTGGAGGTTTCTGCTTTGGTCAAGTGTCTAAGGATTTTCAAAAGCGGGTGAGTTTAATTTGACAGTCCTAGTGAAATTCCTCAGGAGAGTTCTCTATACCATTAGTTTGCCACCAAATTGCATTTCAAACAACATTCAAAGTGAATGAGGAGATTCCTGCTTCGCCCAAACATCTAAGGAAATTAAAAGGAAGAGTAGCACTTGTAATAAGACAATATATAATTACCATAGATCACCCATAATGTTCTAAATGAAGCCTTTTGTGCCACAGTACAATTAGGGGTGCACACACACACACAAAATTCATGGGTTTTCAGATTTGGCTATATGGGACCCCTCAAAAATGTGGGATTTCCAAAAAAACCCCTCAAATTCAAATTCCAGTACGGTATTTGGATTCAGGTGTTTTTTTTTCAGAAATCCCATTTTTTCCAGCTTCATTATACCCTTTGGAACCATTATAGTCAATGGGGAATTTATATGGGGGTATCCAGGGCTCTGGGGGCAGCTTTTTGAGGTGCTAACATTTCAATATAGCTTCTGGCATCTCTCCTCAAAAGACTTCCCAAATTTCGAAAAGATTGGACAAGGGGGTCCAATTCTATTGGTCTCCAAAGAAAGTCCCCCCATCCTCCATTTTTTTTCAACGGTGTGTGTGTGAGGGGGAAACAGCAAAAAACCCACCAAGGACTGATGCCAGACCAGAGAATCTCTACAGTAGACACTGTAACAGAGAGTTAACATAAGAACATAAGAGAAGCCAATGCTTGATCAGGCCAATGGTCCATCCAGTCCAACGCTCTGTCACACAGTGGCCAAAAATAGCAGGTGCCATCTGGAGATCCAACAGTGGGGCCAGACCTCCCCCCTTAACCATCCCATGGTTGACAGATCAGACGTGGCACCACGGAGTGGGGCAGTCAGTCAGGTTGCTATATCCATTTGTCTTTTGAGCATGTGCATGAACACTTATGAAATGCAATGCTTCAAACTCCTGGCAGAATGGTGGCAGCTGGTGGGCAATGGGATTGCTGGAGGAGGCTCTTGGGATATGTAGTTCAGTGTGAAGGAAGTGTTTTTGAAACTGCTTTTGATAAATTTAATGTTTTAAAGCCAGGGGGGAGAGAAGCCTCCTCCTGTGTCCTGTTTGCTGCTGGTGTTTTTATTTAAAAGCTTGAAATGAAGTTGGAGTCATGGGCATTGTTCTCAGACTGCACCCCTCCCTCCCTCTCTCTCTGAAAAAACTCATATTTTCAATTAACCCCTTCCCCACCCCATGGATAGGAAGCACAGGAAAAAAAAAGTGCACAGATGTCTTTCTTTGGAAATTTTTAAAAAAGAAAACACACTTTTGAGAAGCTCCTCTGTGTGAGAGGGGAGGGGGAATATGCAGTTATGTGCACCTCACTAACTGCCCCCCAAAAGCCCCAAACCAGAAGGGAACGTTCAGACTTCCCAAGTAGCTTGAGAGTGTGATGGATTGATCAGGCATCCGGAAAGGTGGGGTGAAACCGCATGCACCAGGAAGGTCCTGATTTTACTCAGTTCCAAATAACTCCAGCTCAAAGACAGGTCAGAATGGGGTGCCTATGACTGGGGAACGGAAGACAGATGTTGCTGTCTGGACATGCATTTTAAATCCAGGAGGGAATAGCAATGACACCAGATCAAACAGTATCTCTGCCTGCAGCCATAGCAGTTACCATTTTTTTAAAAAAGTCTTCCAGTGGCAGAGCAAGAATGGCCATCATGCTGGGAGAAGGAGACAAGTCAAATGGCACCGATGTGGGTGGTACCTTCAAAAATGCACCCCTCCCATCAACACGACATGCAATTGTGCTTGGACTGTGTCACCTTTCAGGCCACGGCGGGGGGGGGGACGATGACGTAGCAAAGCCGGCTTGGGAAACATCACAGCTAAGCAGGGGAAAGCTCAGCATTGGTGGTGCTTGGAATATAATGGTGTAGAGATGTTCTGAAAAACTTCACTCCTGCTAAACAGCTGGCTTGGTGAAGTTCAAGAGGAACACATTTTAACTGATTTTTTTTTTAAAAAAAAGTCTAAAAATCAGGAATTACATGTCCAAGGCATGGCTTAGAGGAGTTTATTTTTACTTATTTGTGAGACATATAGCCTATTCTGAGAATTTCCAGTTGGTACGCTTTCCCCCCCCAAACATAAATATTTCTGTTCCCATTAGGTTCTCAATCAAGTTTGTGCAAATAATGAAGTTTAGGGAATCATATGGGTCAAGCAATGTTTTGTAAGGCACAATGAAACATAACAAAAATTTACCCTGCCCCAATTACTGTGCCTCTCCCGGTACTTCCTTGTTCCTCCCCTGTGAAATTTCACTTATCAGTTCTCATTCCCTTTTGTCCAGATTTCAATAGTTTCGTCTCCTTTCATCTCGCCGCCCTGAGCCCATGTGGAAGGGCGGCATATAAATCGAATAAATAACAACAACAACAACAACAACAATAATAATCCTTTTGCCTAGTTCCGAAATATTCTGTTCCTTGTCTTCCCACTTCAAACCGTAGACAAAGATGAGTATTTACCGACAGCTATTTTGAGCTGCAGGCCGTGGTGGCTCAAAGGTTAAGACACTGAGCTGCAGACTGGAAGGGCTGTAGTTCAGCAGTTCGAGACCCTATAGCAGTGTGACAGAGTGAGCTCCCATCTCTGGCCCCAGCTCCTGCCAACTTAGCAGTTTGAAAGCAAGAAACTGCAAATAGATAAATAGGTACCACTTCAGTGGAAAGGTAACAGCATTTCGTGCTCCTTGGTGTTTAGTCATGCTGGCCACATGACCACAGAAACATCTTTGGACAATGCTGGCTCTTTGGCTTGGAAACGGAGATGAGCACCGCTCCCTAGAGTTGTATTTGACTAGGTTTCGAGCAAGGGAAACCTTTATTTAGAACTACAGATTTTAGCTGTGAGAGTCAGGAACAACATTCAGTGTATGCATTGTGATATTTCTCAGAATGTCTTTCACAGGCCATGTTTCACAGATCTCCAAAACTGCCCTGACTTCAAAACAAACAAACAAAAATATTTAGGGATTTGATGCAGTAACTTTTTAAAGGGGAGAATATGTGCTGATGTATGTGCACTGCCCCCCCCCCCAGTATTCCCTCAGAAGCATGGTACGTATCTGAGGGAGACCACCCTTATTCCCTCTCACCTGATGATAAATCATCTGTCCCACAAAGATATTACAGTGACATGTGACAGCTGAAATAGTAATGAAGTGTGAACTGATGTAGATTCAACATTTTCACTGTAATATCAATCATGACATTATGGGAAGCTGAGGTAGTCAGTGGTGTGTAACAAACTTTTGACTGACAGTTTCAGAAACAAACCATTAGAGAGGAATTAAACAAACAGGTAATTACGCAGGGAACTGTTGAGGGTGACCTTAAACCCCCTCCCCCCCAAGAGGTTTATTTTTAATTTTCAGAATGCATCATAATTCCCCTCTGATAAAAGGACAATGAACGTTCTCTTCAAACATCCTAATTTCCTTTCTGTATTGACTGTGGAACCCCTGCATGTTTGACATAGACCCTCTGTGTGGTGTATATGATTCTGGGTTATATTCTAAGGCACATTTTCATTTTACATGGGATATGAATCAGGCTTGTTGGGCCTCATAATCTTTACACATTAACTGGCAATGGAAACTGCATTACAGCACACTTATCATTCCCCTGCAGCAGCATATTTTAGGAGAAGATCAGTGATGGTGGGTGAGCATGCACAAACACATCCATTAATGCTACATTTCCCTTTTTAGTGTGCTCCCCACAAACCAAGCAGAAATATAAATACATAACATTTTAAAGAAAACAGGTCAGGATGTAATATTGGAGAGTCTCTTGACAAAGGAAGTTCTATCACCGTGGAACATCCAAAGAGACTGTGCGTCCTAATCTCTGAAGGCAGAGCTCCCACTGTCTGGACATAAGGTCTGAGCATGGAATACCAAGAGGCTGTCCTCAACAAATTGAAGAACACTAGAACCCACCTATGACAGTTAGCTTTCAGTGTGAAGGGAACTGTTTGAATGGCATATATTCATTCAGTCTTTTGTACCTCTACCTATACTTTGAAATGTTACAACCCACATAATGGTTTAGGTCAGCAGTGAGAACAAGTTCACATAGGTCCTTTCTGCACTTGGATCTCACCCCGGGTTTTATCAGAGTTTAACTCGTGACACAATACCTTGCATTTATCCCTGGTTATAACAGCATCTGTTTATCCCAGGACAAGTGTGGGGTGAAACTGGGTTGACCTCAATGTTATGTAGAAACAAAAAGTACTCTGAGATAATTACAAGGCTGAACTCACGTGTAGTATAGAATGTAAAAACACCCCAAGATAATTACAGGTGTGAACTCGCATGTAGTGTAGAATGTAAATTTGGGAACAGGATTGAACCAGGGTCTAAGGTCTAGTGCAGAAAGGACCATAAACAATCAAGCCACCATCTGAAATCTGCACTGAAGAAAATGGGGAGTCAACACAGAAGCTTCAAAGCAGTCTTCCAGGAGCACCACACATAATTGCCTACATGAAATAGTGCAGAATAATCTAACATTTAAACCCCCTTTTCAAAACTATACAATAAAGAACGCACATAGTTTTGAAGTAGGGGGCTTAACTGTTGGATTATTCTGAACTATTTTATGTAGGCAATTAAAGTATGGTTTATCCAATACAGTAGATCCCTGGTCAGTGACTGGTTTGACAGCAGGTCAGCTGTGAAAAGGGATGAATGATGGGGTTTCCAACCACCTGGCAGGGCCTGCAGTTCTCCCAGAATTACAACTGATCTCTAGAGAGACAGCATTTCCCTCTGAAGCTGCCATTTTCTCCAGGGGAACCGATCTCTAGAGAGATCAGTTCCCCTGGAGAAAATGGCAGCTTCAGAGGGGAAACTTAATTTATCCCTCTCCAAATTCCACCTCCCCCCACAGGTACCACTCTCAAATCTCCACAAATTTCTCGGGCTGGAGTTGACAACTATATGGTAAGGACAAGCCCTGTCTCAAATGAGGACAAGCCTGTTTCCACAGCCACCACTTTTCTCCTCACATGTCTTTGGCTTGACACCCTGGGAGACAGTTGATACTCCTCAAGAGGCCATATTTGGCCTGAAGGCCTCTGAAGGGTGATCTATACAGTTGGAGTCATTTCTCCTAATGTAACGGGTACTGAAAGAAACCAGTATAAACAAACTCTTTGACAATCTAAATCACATATAAAATCGTAGAAACATATATTGATGCTGAACATCAGAAGTATTTGAAACATTAACCTTTGAATGTAATGGAATGTAAAAAGAAATGGCACGTGAAATGTATGTCTTCTGAGGAAACACCAGGGACTGAAATCTAAGTCTTCCTTGCTGAAGCATTTAACAGAAATGTCACTTCTGTTTTGCCAAATGGCTAGGGAGTCGTTCTTTTCTGCTTTCTATTTCCTCCAGCTTGTGGTGAACTGGTTTTGTTTGACATTCCAGCTGCCTTGATGGATTATCTGTTTCCTAACATGAAGAGAAACAACCATGAGGAACAGGATTCTCTTCATCCATTTAGTAATTAAAAACTCAAGCAGACTGGAATCTTGTGGGGAAAGTGTTAAAAAGCTATTCATTTATCCCCTGCTAGCTAGGGAGCGACACGGTTACTTTGCAACAGAGCAGCGTGTTCAGGTAAGGACTCAATACGCTCAATAAGGGAAGGACTCAATAAATCGGGGGCTCAATAAGGTAAGGACTCAATAGCTCAATAAAGGAAGCTGTGGTCTTCAGTTTGCAAGAGCTCATCAAGGCTGTCAACGATAGGATGTTTTGGAGGTCATTAATTCATAGGGTCACCATAAGTCAGAAGTGACTCGAGGGCACATAGCACACACAAATTAAGAACCAATTGGAAATGGTAGGGCAAATCATAGTTTTGATTTTCTTGGAGCAGCAGACCTCCATCTAACATAATAAAATTCTTTGGCAGTTCTCAACTTTTTTTTTTTTTTTTTAAAAGGTGTTTTTGATTTTTTGTGGAGGGGTTTGGCCATGCTTTCTGGTACAGTCCAAAGCACTTTGTGGCGGAGCAAAATGGAACAGTTTTCTGGATCCTAGGTTGTGGTGTAGAGTGCACATCAGCTCCATCCCCAAAGTTTGCCTTACTTGATCCTGACTTTGGAGAAACCATGTTTTCATTTAAATCACAATATAGATTTATGGCTCAAAACTGCAAAGAGAAGCGTGAGAATATGCTAGAATTGTCACTATGGAAAGTGCTCAAACCACTAAAGCAAATGAAAGGCTTGGATCGATCAGAGTTTTTCCAAGGGTGGAAAAATTTCCAGTCACGATTGCAACTTTTTCACCTCACCCTCCCATTTCAGCCCCAAATCCTCCTAGAAATGCTGGTTCTGGAGGAGGAACAGCATTTCAGAGAGGGGATTTGGGGCTGGAAAGGGAGTGGGGAGGTGAAAACTGTCATGTTCTGCAGGCAGAAACCCTTCTCTTCATGGAAAAGCTCTGCTAGATTCCAAGCCTCATCCTTTCCCCAAATGCCTCAAGTTGTATGTTCTCGTCTTTTCTGTGTGCATGGCAGAAAGACATTGCATCGTAACTTGGAACAGTAGTTGTCACTGAAGCCCTTTGCAATATACCTGTCTTTATGAAAGATACCTTCCAGTTGTTTTATTTTTTTTTAAAAAAAGATCCTCTATATAACATTGCACATCAGGATATGCAAAAGTTCCCTGATTATTTCTGTCAAAATTTCCAGTATACTAGAAAGTATACATTATGTAGGTTAAGACACTTATCTGCAGAAGTGGAGATAGACAGATGGATGGCTGATAGATGATAGATGGTTAGATGAGAGATGATAGATAGATGAGAGAGAGAGATATGGATTTATTTATTTATTTATTATGGGATTTATACCCCGCCCTCCCCGCAAAGGATGATAGGTAGTTAGATGATGATGATGATGATGATGATGATGATGATGATGATGATGAAGAAGAAGAGATTGGATTTATACCCCGCCCTTCACTACCCAAAGGTGTCTCAGAGCGGCTTACAAACTCCTTTCCCTTCCCCTCCCCACAACAGACACCCTGTGAGGTAGGTGGGGCTGAGAGAGCTCTTGACAGAAATGGCTCTTTTTCAAGAACAGCTCTTGTCAGAACTACAGCTTGCTCAAGGTCATCCAGCCAGGTGCAAGTGGAGGAGTGGGGAATCAAACCCAGTTCTCCTAGATTAGAGTCCGCGCACTTCACCGCTAGACCAAACTAGGTAGGTAGGTAGAAAGAAGTACTTTTTCTCCCTTTCTCACAATACAAGAACTCATGGGCACTCCATGAAATTGCTGAGCAGTCGGGTTAGAACAGATAAAAGGAAATACTTCTTCACCCAAAGAGTGATTAACTCATGGAATTCACTGCCACAGGAGGTGGTGGCAGCTGCAAGCATGGACAGTTTCAAGAGGGAATTAGATAAACATATGGAGCAGAAGTCCATCAGTGGCTATTAGCCACAGGGTATAGACAGGAACTCTCAGTCTGGGGCAGGTGATGCACTCTATTCTTGGTGCTGGAGGGGGCAGCAGTGGGAGGGCTTCTAGTGTCCTGGCCCCACTGCTGGACCTCCTGATAGCACGTGGTATATTTTGGCCACTGTGTGACAGAGTGTTGGACTAGATGGGCCATTGGCCTGATTCAACATTGGCTTCTCCTATGTTCTTATGTTCTTAGATAGATAGATAGATAGATAGATAGATAGATAGATAGATAGATAGATAGATAGATAGATAGACAGACAGACAGACAGACAGACAGTCTAAAAACATGAAACAAGCTGATAGTCTTGCTGTTACACTTAATGCTGGGCCCCTGTCCTTCACTGGCCACTATTCAAATAATGTTCATTGTGTTCATGCAAGCAATTTGTGACAACAGATTGACTGTATGTGTGATGCTCCAATATGTTAATATATGAAGAACATAAAGCTAATAACATTAATCTGTGCAGAACATTGTTCAATGATCATGTGAAAAGGTCCTAAGAGCAGATTTAGAGAACCAAGATTCCTACTTAAAGAGCAATTGTTTTTGTTTTTAGCTTATTATTTATTTATATATTTGTTATAAAAAGAGATATATTACTAATTAAAACAAACAAGAAAGGTTTATATTACATTAGCAAACATATGGTTGGACTCCATTCTTACACATATTATTTCAAAATATTATGCTAAAGAGCCATTGTTTGGGAAACTTGTCATATAAATTGGTACTGGCTAACTACTGTTTACAATATGGAAATTAGGTGAAATACACTATCCTCTATGTAAGCATTCTGAAAAAAGTTGGAATAACTGGATATTTCCCATAGTGCTGCTAATGTTCTCTTTTTGTGTGTGAATGCTAAGATAACCATTTAATGAGCAATTGTTTTGGCAGTCACAAAAACAGGTAATCTAGTGGATCTTGACCATCTGTAAGTGTTCAAGAAGGAATGAACTCTGCAACCTACTAAACTTTGGATAAACCAAGATCTAGGGCTTTTCCGCATATTTTGTTTCCATCAAGTTCTGCCCCCATAGTACTTTGGTTTATCCCTTGTTTTCCGCATTTTTGTCCCTTTAGTTTTCACTTTCTCCACGCGCCTCTTTAAGATCATGTTTATCCCAAACCCTTTTTGCTAGCCAATGTTGAACCAGCGTTTTCTTCATGAATAATCTTTCTTTCTTTCTTTCTTTCTTTCTTTCTTTCTTTCTTTCTTTCTTTCTTTCTTTCTTTCTTTCTTTCTTTCTTTCTTTCTTTCTTTCTTTCTTTCTTTCTTTCTTTCTTTCTTTCTTTCTTTCTTTCTTTCTTTCTTTCTTCCTTCCTTCCTTCCTTCCTTCCTTCCTTCCTTTCTTTCTTTCTTTCTTTCTTTCTTTCTTTCTTTCTTTCTTTCTTTCTTTCTTTCTTCCTTCCTTCCTTCCTCTCTCTCTCTCTCTCTCTCTCTCTCTCTCTCTCTCTCTCTCTCTCTCTCTCTGGCCCCCCAAAGGGGATTTTTTTATTGCACTTTCTATAACTAAATAATACATAAGAAAAAGGAGGGAAGGGTCTACAAACTATGGGATAAAGAAAAGTAACCTCTAAAAACCCCATAGTGGGTACCATACAAACAGCTTTAACAAGATTACATGTTTATATAGCTAAATACTCATGGCAAACCATTGAACGAGGTCATCCTCCTTCTATAAGCTTCAAGTCTAGATATAATCAACATCTACTATAACTTCATAAAGAGCCAAAGAAAGTATAGTTTATACATTTTTTTAGAACTTCAGAGTTATGATAACAATTCATTTCTTATCCTTTTTCTTCCTCAATTCATAGGCTATTTTGGGGGCATCAGCCCCCAAATTTGAGTCTGATTCTTTGCCAGAAGATGGCTCTGCTCCATCAGCACCACCCTCCTTGGGATTGTCTCTTTCTTCTTCTTCTTCCACATCTGCTGGACAGCTATGAAGATGCAAGAATTCTCTTGCCTTTTCCACAGTGTCAATTATCTCCTTTCCATTGATGAACGTAAAGACGACTCCTTCAGGCAAAGTCCATCTGTATGCAATTTGTTTCTTTTGTAGAAATGAGACCAAGATCTTTTCCTCCTTATTTCAAATGGAATATCTTTTAAGACCTTTATCTCTTTGCCCTTGATTTCCAGGGCTTTTTTTTTTAGCCGCTTTGAGAATTTGATCTCTCATTCTTCTTCTGGAGAATCTCACCATCACTTCTCCCAGCAGATTATTTTTCCTTATAAATTCTGTATACGATCTAAAGACCGTATCAATATTGCTTTGCAAGTTCTCCACTTTTATATCTGCCATTTGTCCCAAGGTTTTGCACATTATCTGTATGAGGTTCTCCCCTTTTTTCTCAGGGATCCCCTGAAATCTTTCTATTTGACGCTTCTTCCCCATTGCCTGAATTTGCTTTTGTAGCTTTTTAGCATTGGTGTCAACTTCTTTAAGCTCCTGCTTAGTTTGGTCTATCTTTTTGCCATTCTGGTTGATTTGGGCTTGCTGCGTGTCCAGTTTTCGGTATATTGCTGTCCCCTGTTCCAGCAGAGGGTGCAATGCTTCATTTAATATCCTCTGCAGATCTGGGGTTGTGTCCTCTCTGGGCACAACACTCACTGGACTGGCACTTCCGACAGGCTTAGCTTTCTCTATCTTTTCTTTCTCCCTTTTCTTCGTTGGAGGCACCATTTTTGAGGATTTGTTTACTTTTCAACAAAAAGTTATCACAGTCTCTCAAGCTCACCAGTATGCTTGGTAAGTTCTTAAAAGCCCTTTATTTCAGTCTTCTTGCTATTTCTTGCTTTACAAGCAAGTTTAAATAATAAAGTTCGCTTATGTTTATCTTCTCGGAGGAGAGTCCCCTCCCCCCCTTGCTTCCCACAGGCTGGCTTTCAGCTTATTTTTTCTGATGTTCTCACTTAAACTTAACTCACAGTTCAATGGCAACGTGATTTTCAGTTCGCTTTAAATACCAAATTGCTTGATCACCCAGCACTTGATTCAATGTGTGCTTCTAGTTCCATCAGGAAACTCCATAGCAGGACTGTTGAGACAAAGATGGCCCCCCTCACTGGCAGGATCGCCGGAGGGGGAGCCCTCTAGTGCCCCATGGCTTGGAGGCCATTCCCAGGACTCCATGGGGACCACAGACAATTGCACCCCCTCCTTGCCACCGGTTCTGGAAATCATCTCCCAGAAGTCTGGGAGAAAGCAAACGCCATGGCGAGCACCAAAACCGGGAGTCCACAAATAATGTTTCTATTGGTTTTCTTTGTCCTGCTCACTCCCACTTACTTCCAGTCCATTTTTTGATGATTGAACTATTGTGGTCAAACCACTCCTCCTCCCCTCCTGGAAGACAAGTTTTTTTCTGAGGTATTAAAATACCATATAGCTGGAGCTTAGCAGATTTTCTGAATTCCCAGTTTTTATTTTTAATAACTTTTTATTTTCTATTTTTTATAAAACAATGCATATACAAATATAGCATCACTACTGCAACCATAATTACTACTACTACTACAAGAAATCATAGAGTATTGAAAAAAGATTAACAGAAGGCTAAACAAGTATATTTCTTTGGAAGCAAATTTTTAACCCTTTTAGATTTCCTATGGAGTCCAAAAAAGGGAACATTTTTTCTAAAAAAGTAAGACTTCAATAAGGGTTTTTCATCCCTTGCAGAGATATGTCCTTTCCCTTATTTCTCCACAAAGGAAGAAAATGAGAACTGGAGAGTCAGAGAACCTGCTAAGCCTACTGTCACAATGCTCCAGCAATATATCGCTATTGTTTTATACCTTTTAATGCTATTTTATTATTGATCCAATGTTTTTTATTTATTATTTGTAGATGTTTCCAAATGTGATCTGTGTTTTAAATGTATTGTATTGTTTGGCGCAAGACCTCAGGTCAGTGGAGCTTATTGCTAATAAAGGAAAAGATATATCACTATTTTAGCGCCATTTTGAAAAGCGGGGGGGAAAGTTTCAGTGCAATACCACTGAAAATGACAACACCCTCTCTTGAAAATCCTCAATATTGAGAGCATGTGAGGAAGAAAACTCTACTTTGTTTTGTCTAAAGACTCCCCCATACCTGATGTAATACAGGTATACCTGATGTAACACAGGAAATATATAATTCAAGACAAAGAGGGGTTGGCCATGAAGTTGTCAAGAGATTTTAACAGGTGGATTACTCATGTCACCATAGAGATTTCAAGTGGCTGCCAGACTGACCCAATGGCTAGAAATGGGGGGAGGACATGGTTGCAACAGAATATCTGATGTCTACTGTTGTGCATGTAGGGATGGGCAACAAGAAACAAAATAAAAGGATGTAAAGATATTGATCCTTTTTCATACCACTTTAAGAATGGTTTTGATTAATAAAATGCTTTTAAAAAAACAGGTTTTATCTCTTTGATTATAGCAACACTTGGAAAAAACCCTGATTATATTCTACAACTATATCAGCAAAAAAAGTCACGTTGAAAAAACTAAAACCCATAAATACCTAAAAGAACACATTCTGGAAGCTTGTAGTAAGTTCCCTGAGCCTCCAAAAAAAAAAAAAAAGCAGCACTGTAAGCATTAAGACTGTGAAAAATGAGCTATTTGCACTTAAGAAAAACTGCTTCCATGTGTGAATTTATGTCTGCAAGAATTCATGGATACATCAAAGGAAATGAAAACCATTTTGCTTTCTGGATGGTTTTCAACAACTAATTCATATTTACATCTCACAAAAAAACCCTCTTTTCTAGAAACAGGAGTTAGATCATCTGAAGTTCCATTCATAACTGGCTGAAAGCAATTTTCTTCTGGCGTTTAAGGGCCATGCATCTACTCAGTGAAGGCTGCTATTTGACCTATTAAATAGATGACTATATTGGTTCAATTTTTTTCTCTCTCAAACTTAAAAAAACTCCAAAAAAACCCAAAAGGGGAAGATGCAGCAATGAGCAACTTGAGCTGGGTTCATTACAGCATTGATCAATAGTTTATAGTATGACAAAAGAAGTGTAAACGGTAGCTCACAGTACAATCCTAAACAGTTACTCCCTGCTAAGCCCATTGACATCAATGGACTTAGGAGGGTGTAACTCTGTACAGGATTGCACTATTAATGAATAAACACTTGAGAATCAACAGCTAGGAGAGTGGGGTGGAGTTAGGTAACTGCTATCTGAATCAGGTATTCACATAAATCCATACCGCTACAACCATGTGGTCAGTACAGGTTGCCATAAGTGAACCTAATCCTCCCACTGCCTGGTTGTTTAGTCTGGGGAGCAATGAGGTCCAGCCTAACAATAAACTAAAGCTGGCTAAACTTGACAATTTGGCAGTCAACCACCTTCCTGCAAGCCCCCGTAACCAAGCTGGCTCCGAATGTACTGTTGGCCTTGATTTCAGGAGGGGACCTAGATGCTGGACAATTCCCGCCATATCATTACTTAGGGTTTTTGCAGCAGACCGTGGAAAGGAAACTTGTATCTTGCTTTTATCCAGAATAATTACTGAACATTCACAGACCAACCAGGTATCAAGTAAGCTAATATTGTGAGTACTATTCAGTACCTTATCTGGGTAACATGGTGCTTAAATTATTACACTTCTTAGGACTCATCTTGCCAATGTGACTCAAAATGGCCATGTGTCTTCATCTACTAACAAGAGCTAACCTTCTCAGGTTAGAAGGGAAAAGCACATACATGCATTTGAAACAAGGGATGTGTTTGCATAAGATTCTTATGACTTACAGGAGATAAGAATGGTCAGGAGGAATAAAAATAAAAATCCCCTAAGGCACTGAAGCATACTAATAGTTTTATTTATGCCAAGGAACATTTGTTTTAAAGACCTGAAGATAAATGTAGGGATGAGGATGCAAAATGTAAAAAAAAAACCCCAATGCAAGTTCATTTGAGGTTTATTCAGACCCTCACCTACAATCAGTGACTTAGAATCAAGTCAAGTTTGTCTGGGTTCTAAATCCAGAAAGAGCGTGTTACAATGCATATAGCCAAAGGAGCAAAAAAAAAAAAAAAAAGAATTCTAAAAAGAGATGTACTGCCATCCTAGCCTAAGCCTGTACTGAAAATTTATGCAGCAGTCTCAACATTTTACCTATTAATGGGTGATATGAGGTTGGCAGTGGAGTTGTAAGAGATGTTCACATCAGAAATGTCTATAGAGTTAACTCTACCATTAGAGTTGAGGGGTTTTTGTTTGTTTGTTTGTTTGTATGTTTTTAAGGAGCTTATCCTATATTTCCATGCCACATCACATTATCGTATTCTTGCCGTTGTAATATCATTTGTAAGGTAAATATCCTTACAGGCATATTCATATCTTTGTAAGCCATTTACTGTTCTGCTGCCATACAGTGAGAGGTAAAACGAATCCTCATGAGAGCATAGAATGGATTTTATATTTTTTTTTAGCAGACCATTTTAAGGACCATCTTTATTTTTGGACAAGATGCGCTATGAAGACCATTCCCGTATCCCCCCCCCAATCTCCTGCTAGGAGTCTCTATTTGTGTCATAATGTCATTTTAAAAATTGAATTCAGATCCAGAATTCAGAGACAGTTTGGTGTAGTGGTTAAGTGCACAGACTCTAATCTGGGAGAACGAGGTTTGATTCCCCAGTCCTCCACTTGCACTTGCCGGATGACCTTGGGCAATCCATAGTTCTGGCACAGCTGTTCTTGAAAAAAGAGCAGTTTCTGTCAAGAGCTCTCTCAGCCCCACCTACCTCACAGGGTGTCTGTTGTGGGGAGGGGAAGGGAAAGGGGTTTGTAAGCTGCTCTGAGACTTCCTTGGGTAGTAAAGGGCGGGGGATAAATCCAGTCTCCTCCTCCTCCTCCTCTTCTTCTATTACTAGAATACTAGAATTGATATGAGAATTAAGAAATTAATGTGATTATCATTTCCACTGGTTTCAGATCAGATCAGATTTATTGATACAGTCATTGATTATCATTTCCACTGGTTTCAAAGAGAAACATATTTCTGGGTGTTAAGTTCACTGTGAGGTCTGCTACTTGCTCCATAAAAGAAAAATGCAGGTACCTTTGTTATATGTGGATATAAGGAGGCATGCCTGGACTTGTCTGGCAGGCCACCTAGATGGAGAGTGGGGAGGCATGTTTGGGCTTGTCTGGGCAGGCTACCTAGCTGGAGCTGGAAGCCCCAGAACAAAGGCAGGCAGGATCCTGGAACCTGCCTGCGGATTGGCCCCTGAGGGCAGCCAGCCAATCTGAAGCCTGGAGGCCGTTTGAACTCACCAATTGCGTGGGGGCTGGGAGTGGCTTAGGTGTATATAGTTAGGGCAGTTGCCCCATGTAAAGTACTCCTGTTGAGATGCAATAAACTGCTGCTTGCTGAAATCACTCTGCCTCTGCCGTGTTAAACCCACTATTTAACACAATAACCCTCTAATTTTCCTTGGAGGGGCAGTGGCATGGATCCAGCCTTCCTCCAAGTTGGAAGAAAGCTCCTTAGGATGAAGGAAGGCTTCAAAGTTAGCTCAGTGGAGTAAAGGGTTGGCAGCCCTGGGGTGAGAAATACCTGGGGATTTGGGGGATATAGTCTGGGGAGGGCAAGACCTCAGCAGGATATGATGTCATAGAATCCACCTTCCAAAGCAGCCATTTTCTCCAGGGGAACTGATCTTAATTGTCTGGAGATAACTGTAAAAGTGAAAGATTTCCAGGTGCCACCTGGAAGCTGGCAACCCTAGTGGAGCAGTAGAGCATGAGTAGGATTCGCCCCAGTAGCCCAGACTGCAAAAATGGCACTAATAAAGGATTAATATCATTCTGTGCCCTTTACACCTGCAATGCAATGTGCAAAGAACACTGAATTTGGCCGCCAGTCTCAATCCAGAAATTACTACGGCAACGACTTCCAAAGTAACAATGCAATCCTAAACATAATCACACCGTTCTACATCCACTGAAGTAAACAAACTTAGAATGCTGCAACTCTGCTTAGGACTTCACTGCAAATCTCTGAGGGTTTTATAAGTCAACCGTACCCTCTGGGTCCGTCAAGGAATGCAGCTTTAAGAAGTACAAGTGCTCTGTATGTTCTAAAACCAACTAATGGACAACACAGAGACAGCAGTCAACTGCTTATAATCTTCTTTTAACCTGTTTATTTCTCTCATTTCCTCTGTCAATAACTCCACTTAAGTATTTATTACCCCTCAGCTACACTTTTAACTAGGTTTAAGAGCCAAAGCCGCAAAGTTAGCCATTCCTTTAATGACATTCTTTAAACACAACAGGATATGCCGTAATCACTCCCACCAAAACACGATAAGAAAACAAATGTCACCAACTTGACCGATTTTCCTACAAACTGTAGTTTAATGTTCAGATTTTTCCTCCTTTCTAACAATATTAAGACATGACACTGAATAGGCTCAAGATACTTGAAAATGTCAAATATTTTCATACGTTGCCAGCGTAACAGATAATTCTTAATACAAATGAACCTCAAATGCAATTACGGGAAGGCCTTAGGCTATGTCAGCTTTTCCATTAGAAACTCCTTGTTTAAAGGATTTATATCACAGCCATAAAAATTGGCTTTCAGTTGAAATTTACTACAGAAGTTTAACATCAAGGGTGTTGTTTCCCACTAATTTTCAGGTCAGATCCTCTCATCAATTTTTTTTTAAAGTGAAGGAAATGAACGCATAATAATTATGGGTGCTTTTTCTTTTTCCTGTAACAAATCACTGTCTTCTGATTTCCAGCCAGGGTCTATTGCTCTAGCAAGTACTGAAATGAAGCCCTCTTGAAAAAGCTGGGCAAAATACTGTGACATAAATAATAAAATATTCCTTTGGTCTGCCTTGGGCTACAGCATGCCTAAATGCTGGCTTTATCAGTAGTGACCTTTTCTGTGATCCCATACACGGATCCCACTAAATTGCTAAACAGTTGAGCAGGACAAAATTGCAGCGCCTCCTTTGCCCAGTGCAAGCATCATCTAGCTCATCTGCCGTTCTTTCGACATTTCTTTGCAATAAATTTCCAAAGCAAGGAAACCCAATTGCCATTGGGTGCAGGAATAAATCTAAATTGCATCTGTGGGCCACTGCTGCAAAACAGTTCAGTAAAAGTCTTGCAGTTGAAGCTGTTAGTTGAGTCAGTTGGCTCCCTAAGCCAGCCAAACCCTGGGGAACCCCCCCCCCACACACACACTGTTATACCATCAAAAACTATGGCATAACTCTCAGGCATCCACACTGCGGAACAAGTCAAGTGTATTCCTACAGAAGCAGTCCTGCCCCGAAATCTCGGTCGAGCACAAGATGCTGACTACAGCTGCAGGGCGCACTGGCAAGCCAGGGAAGGGGCAGGGTTTTTTGGTGGGGGTGGGGGGCTTTTGGTGCCCCTAAGGGCCGGTGCGCTCTAGGCGAATGCCTAGTTCGCCTAGTGAGCGAGCTGGCCCTGTATGCACACTTAGAGAGCACAGTGTTGCATTTCAGTGGCAGGGAAAATGGCAGTTAGCACCACTGAGGGAGCATTTAGCACTAACACCCAACGGGGAGATGTCATGTGGCTGTGTCTCATTTCAGAACCCTAACCAGCACATCATCTCTGGAGGCTCAGTCCAAAGAGGTGGCCACACACCACCAGTTGAGCTGGGGTGGGAATCCAGCTTCCCCAGCACAGGAACCCGCATCTGTCTCCCCTGGGCCCTTTGCATGAGCCCAGGCACCACTTTGACTATGCTGGCTTCCACACATGAGGCTAGCGGTGTATGTATGGGGCTGACTCTAGTCAGGCCCACCCAGCAGCATGCCCCATGTCAGGCAATGGGGCATATGCCCAGGGAAGTGTACACAAGAGTCTATGATGGAGGGCGGGGCAGGGAAGCTGGCAGCCTTGTACTCAGCTGTTAGCACACTCCATTGCCAGCATGCCCCCTCCTCCCAGGCAGCAGCAGGGCACAACTGTGGTTTGGGCTCCCTAGCAACTGCTCTACTGCACTCTAGGGCCATGCAACTCTGAGACCCATTGCCTTGCACAACTGGAATCATATGCAGCCCCCCACTGCTGGTGAGGGGACTTACAAGGAGCAGGAGGGAAGCCCAGGATACATTACATTCCCACCATGTACCAGAAGTGACAGCACTCTGGTATTTGGGCAAAAATTTTATGGTAGAAGCCATTGTTACCATAGAGAGTTTGCCCAAATACCAGAGCATCCCCAGTACACACTGTAAGTCGTGCTGCCACCTCCCTGGCGACATAGCTTGGGCCTCCCTTCTGCTCCTGGTAAGTACCCTCACCAGTTGCCAGGAGGGACCTGGCAACCTTAGATGAAGCAGCTGCAGATCACTTCTTCATGGTTGAACATCTGTGCAGGTGGCAGTTCAAGAGGGAGTCTGTGCCACCCTGCTCACTCACTGGTTCCAGCCTGCCTCCCGGTGCATCTGCCTTGGGCAGATTTCTGACCAGCAAATCCACCTCACTCATAAGCATGCTGTGGTGGGAACAGCTCGGCCTGTGTCCCCAAGACCCCTCAGAGCAGCTTGCCATACTGGAGGGAGGAAGTTTGCAATCCACTTCTCCAGACTCTTCATGACCTGCCACTGGACTTCTGCTTTGTTCATCTGGAACACTCTGTAGAGGGCCTGTGGCATCTTGGGGGCGGACCCCACATACTGACCTCCCCTCTCATATACACACAGAGAGGGAGGGAGGGAGAGCACAAGCGAGCTGGCTACTGTGTGCTGCTTACATAGGGAATAGGCTAGTGGGTGGTCCAAGGGAGGGTGTAGCTGCTCTGGCATGGAGGGGGTGCAGCGGTCTCTAGGCCCCAAACTCCCCCACAGCACTGCTGGTTTCTGACAAGCCATGCAGCTTGATGGTGCAGGAGCAGGGGACCCAAGGGAGCTGCTGCCATGGGTGAAGCACAGATGGGTTGTGAAGTAGTGTCCTGTCCAAAAAGATGGATCTCCAGGGCAGCCCATCATCTGGGCCATCCTACCTCCCCCCTCTTGTGATTTGCTGGGGCAAAATATCAAATCCAAGACTGTTGCTGTCACTGGTCTCTCCCCACATAAAGACAGAACCAACAGCCTTGGCCATGCTGTCCCTGTGCTTTTCTAGTGAGCAGTGCGTCTGTAAAATTGTCTCTGCCTGGCCCCATGTGGCTGGTGGTGATGCCAGGGCTACAGTGAAATGCCTGATGGCACGCCTCCTTTGGAGCCACCCTCTTGGCCCAGTGGTTAGCATGAGGGTCTTGGGCATGAAGGCTGCTGCCAGTCAGACCCTTGCAGGGAAAGGGTTGGGCCCAGAGCTGGGAAGACTTGAGGGGGGCCATAAAAAATTGGGGAAAGCCCTTTTGCTGTTTTTTTGTTTTCCTGATGCCTTTCTTTTTCATTTTTTCCACTGGAAAAACTGGATTTTGGGCAAGTACTGAAAAAAGACTCCTATGAAACATTTTCTCTTTTCCAACAAGTAAAATGCTTTTAAAAATAAGGTGGGCATGCTGGAGACATAGTTTTTAAATCCAAGCTGCATTTCTGCACCTAGGATAGTGAATCTTCATGAGGGGAGCATGCCGGGCTTTCTTGCTTCTCAACAGTTGCATGCCTTCTGTTGTCCATTTGACCCGACACAGCAGACCTTTTTCACCACTCCTTCTAACCACTGTGACACATTGAGTGGAGTGGCAGGGTACAACTAATTATCCACAATGCACTGTTTGGAAGATGAGACCATTGAGGTGCTAAATAAAATACTTTCTAGCTAAGCTTCACTGCTTAGAAAAACAAAAACAGTGCTGCAGCTCAGTGAACTAAAGCCACATTTTATTTAGAATAAGTAAACCAAGACCTCTTTCAACTGGGATGCAATGGTTTGTCCACTAATAAGGGGAAAAAAATACACCCGCTTGAAGTATGTGTGTGTGGGGGAAAGATCAAAACTGAAAAGTCTAATTTATAGGTGCCAGAGCACACCTCCTTTTACAAGCTGTGCATAGTTGGTGAGTTTGAACTTTTATATATCTATATATATGAAAGAAGACTGCGGTACACATGGTTTACATTGAACTGCAAAGCATATAATCACCTGTTTCCAGCAATTCTAAATCTGGTTCAAAACGATTCCAAATACCAATTTATTCCCCCAAGGGCATTTAAATTCCCTTTATGCTAACTCTGGGTCATGTGCTACAAAGAAGGCAAACTGTCAAATTTTATTATACATTTACACATTCCATTGTTCTGTGGTGGACTGGAATTACTTTTTAAGTAGTCTGATACAATCGGTAACACTGTTGCTCTTTTTTAGGGTCATTAGTTGGGAAGCCAAATGGTTAAACAAAGACATGAAACCAATCTGAGCGTGTCACAACAATATTAAATAATCTGAATTAAAAATATTAATAAACCAAAAGGAGACTAACACAATCTCAAATATACTTTTTGTGCACTTTCCTTATCCACCAAAAGAGGAGGCTACCAATGAGTATCTCCAGGGCTCTTGTTGTAGCAGGAACTCCTTTGCATATTAGGCGACACACCCCTAATGTAGCCAATCCTCCAAGAGCTTACAGTAGCCCCTGTAAGAAGAGCTCTGTAAGTTCTTTGAGGGTTGGCTACATTATGGGTGTGTCGCTTAATAGGTAAAGGAGTTACTGCTACAAAAAGAGCCCTGATATCTCTATCATTTTGACTGTGTCTCCTTCCAATCAGCCTTCTTGGATAATTCTGTACTCATGTGATTGAATCATTCAGTCATTCCTGACACATATAATACCTGTCCTGAGAGGGAGGCACATCCCAAACACAGACAAGCGAAGAAGAGGAGGGGGAGCTGCTTTGATGACAGGTAGGGTTGGTTTGTTTTTGTACATGCTCTAAAAATAAGCTCTGGGGAAGCAAGAAGCACACACACACGCATTAATGTTGCCACCTCTGATCTGGGAAACACCTGGATATTTTGGGGATGGAGCCAGAGGAGGGTGGGGTCTGGGAAAGGGAGGGACCTCAGTAGGGTACAATGCCATAGAGTCCCACTTCCAATGTGGCCACTTTCTCCAGGTGAACTAATCTCTGTCAGCTGGAGATCACTTGTAATAGCAGGAGATCTCCAGCCACCACCTGGAGGCTGGCAATCCCAATTTGTATAGGGTGGACATCCATTGTTTAGAATGGAAAATACACTCAGATACATATCCAAGGACACAGTCCATTGAAAGGAATGCAAATTGACGACATTGGGTGTGTGTTTGAACATAAGAACATAAGAGAAGCCAATGTTGAATCAGGCCAATGGCCCATCCAGTCCAACACTCTGTCACACAGTGGCCAAAAATACCAGGTGCCATCAGGAGGTCCAGCAGTGGGGCCAGGACACTAGAAGCCCTCCTTGGCTTGTCATCTGAGTACTGATGCTGTTGACCTTCGGTGAAAAGTATACTTGCATGTACATCTCAGGACCCATATAACTGAAAGCAATGAAATGCAGATAAGCCATCCGCACCACCTGATCCAACGGTTCACTTTTTCAGAAGTCTACACTTGTTTTTACAATGTTTTAAAATTAAGAAGGCTGGAAATACACTAAGATGGATCCTGGCTAGTGTGTCCACAGGTGCAAAGATTTCCAGTTCTGGAGCATGATTTCCCCTGTCTCCCCCCTCCCACTTGAACCCTAAAATGCCTGTTTTGCACCTTTTAATGGGCAATCTTTCCCAGCATCAGGGTCTTCTCCAGTGAGTGCTCCCTTCTCATTTGGTGGCCAAAGTATTTGAGCTAGTCAGGATCTAAGTCATTATCTACTTTTATATATAAAAGAAGTCTAATGAGGACACCGATGAGCAATAGCCATCCTCAGTTGCCTGTGGCCTTTCATACAGTGTTATATAGTCCCCACCTGAATGTTGACAAAGATCTAACATTTCCTTTCTCAGTTGCATCTGGCTCAGTATTATTTACCAAGCAGTGGTTCTTCAATGTTTCAAGGAGAGAAGGTCATTCCTAGCACCTGCTACTCTGAGATTCTTTAAATGGAAAGGCTGAGTAAGGACTGAATCTGGGCATGTCCCATGGCTTTTCACCCAGGGAGCACCCTGGAAATTGCGGAAGGGCTGGGTGGAAAAGTCTCTGCTTGAAATGAACACGTTAAAAGAATCAGCAGAAGATGAGGTGAAAGACCTTTTCCTGAGGCCCTGGAGAGCCACTGCCAGTCTGAGTAGACAATACTGACTTTGACGGACCGATGGCCTGATTCAGTAGAAACTTGCCGAATATCAATTCCTGTTAAAAGTTTATCACCAAATGTTATGAAAGCAGAAGAATCTCTGGGGATGCAGCTGTGAGACCACACCTGTCTGTTGACATAAATGCGGCTTCTTTGTTCAGTAGTGTGTTTTGGTTTCTGTTCTCATGAATCTATAATTGTACAGTGGGTAGCTACAGAAATATAAAATTCCAATTAAAAAAGGAACTCTGTATCATATGGAAAGCATCACCAAACTGTTGTTGAATCATGACACGCAAGCCGAATCTTAAATCTAACCCCTCCATAGTTTTGCTTTTCAAGTACTGCTTTCAATTAGTAATCCATTGAAAATGTACAACCAAAAAAAAGTATCACAAAATCGTCTTCCGTTGGAGTTTGATACGATTCACAGCCCCTTTATGTATTCTGGCTGCACTGCAGGAGCCTCTCCAAAAAAGTGTTCAGAAAGCAAATCTGCTATATGCTTGTAAAGCTCAGTTCCTCTTGAGAGGAGTGCCCCATATATCCTTATGATGAGGATTTATTCATAATTTAAAAGGTGCTGAATTTTGAGTGGGTTTTGCATCTGGGCAGCCGGTGGCAGCTGGGTGAGTAGCTGCCACTGGATCATGCACACAATTCATTGGCTTGCTGGGATTACGTATGCCCCAGGATCATCAAAAGCAGCTCATAAACATATGAAATGTATTTTGAGTGTACAAAAGAGGGTCCTGTTAGAAGGATTCACAGAGGAGTTGAAATCTCATTCACCCCTGTGGCCTCCACTTCTTCCCTCCCTTGCCTACCCACTCGTTTGTCTATTTCCCTGCTTCCAAGCCACCCAATTGGTCATTTTCATGCCTCTTCCTCACCCTATCCAATCGGCTCTGCTTTCATCAGCTATTCTTTAGTCTTATTCAAGCTTTTTTTTTGCATGACATCTTGGATTGCAAGGAAACCAAAGATGCTCTCTCTCTCTCTCTCTCTCTCTCTAGATGTTGCTAGGTACTCTGTGGATGGGGCTAACCCCAGATCAATTTTTTCTAACTTTTTATAATTTTGGGCAAACCTGTTTTGCTGAAAGTTATAACAGAATGTTGATGAGTGGGAAATCAAACCCTGTTCTCCATATTAGAGTCCACCACTCTTAACCATTACAACATGATGGCTCCCCCTCCCAATCTGATTTGAGGTAGCAAACCTGCTGCTAGGGTTGTCGATCTCCAGGAGATCTCCCACTATTACAACTGATGTCCAGACAACCAAGATCAGTTCCCCTGAAGAAAATGGCTGCTTTGGAGGGTGGGCTCTATGGCACTATGCCTGATCACTCTGGCTCCCCCTGGAGGCTGGCAATACTAATTGCAGTCATGGCCAGCCCAGCCCAAGGCATGATAATGCCAGAGTGGAAATCCAGTGAGTATCTCACTTGTCCTAACTAGCATGTGATTAGCATGATCCACCAGTCTTACCTACATAAGCCCCAAAGTGCGCTGACACAGTTCCTATTCATTTCAATGGAGCTCACATAGGAAAACATCCCAGAGAACTATCCCTCATGGTTCAGATCTGCCTGACTTTCATGTGGCTCCTTTTTAATGGTGATAAAAGCTGCTGCTTGTCTGGCAACACTACATCTGGCTTCAAAGGCCCGGAGCTTCACTTGTCTTTGGGAATTTTCATTTGCTGCACTCCTCCCTTCATCAACAGTATTTGAAGTCAATGTTGTTTGTCAGCTTTGTACGGTGTTTTACTAGTCAGTACGGTCCAGCCTTAATATGCAGCACAGATGATCGTTCCAAACATATTAAAGAGTGGGGGGCCCAAAAAAGCGAAAAAAAGCAAAAAATGCCTGGAGTCATTCTGATAAAGGAAGCAAACCTCGCTCCCCCCCCCCCCGCCCCATTCAATTACAAACATTCCCATTCTGGCTTCAGATTCTTTTTGAAGTACAATCTAAATGTAAATGGCTCAAGGATTTATTTTTTTTAAGTAAAAAGGAGAGACTTAGAGGCAAGGTCTGAATGCTGTTAAATATCTATTTCCTTTCACACATCTAATGAAATGGGCATTAAATATTCACATCCACACATGTTTCCTCCAGGTACCACTCTGGAACTCAGAAGAACAGGCAAGTAGGGAAGTGATCTGCAATGGGATATGTGAACAAACCACAATGGAAAAACCAGTATTTTAGTTAAAGAACACATCGCTGTGGGCTTGGGTTCGGATCGCTGTGGCTCAGTTTCCCCTACATGACAAAAGGAATGGTGATCTTTGTTACTCATTGTACTCCTTAGCAGGCCTTAACGGATCTGGCAGAGTGCTCATCAATGCCTGGGGGAGCATTCCTTCCCTTCTAATTAAAGGGTGATGTGTGTCTGTATGAAAAGAAAGTACAGTGCTTAGGTGCTGAGACAGAAAGACAGACACTGCTGAAGTCAGCTGAAGTACCCTAGGGTTGAAGGATCTCCTCCTAGGGTTGCCAGTCCCCAGGTCCCAGGAGGGTTTTTCCCACTTTGGGGGGGCTTCTGTCCCCTGCCAGCCAACTGGCTGGTGTGGGAAACCCCACCCCCAAACAGCTATGCCCAAGCGTGACATCCCCAACATGATGACATGACCTGGAAGCAATGCCGTCACGTCAGGGATGTCACACGGAATGCTCTGGTTTGAGGGCAAAACTCTATGGTAAATTTGGCCTCAAACCACAGAGTTTTGCCCTTAAACCAGAGCATCACCACACAACATCACCAATGTGATGATGTCACTTCTAGGTGACATCATCACCTTGGTGACATCCCAGAACACCCCCCTCCAAAAAAAAAAAAACCCTCCTGGCATGGCGAGGGGACCTGGAAACCCTATCTCCTCCCCTCCTCTGAGATTTGATGTGGGTAAAATAGAAGCCCTGCTGCTATGGTTGTCAACCTTCAGGTGGCACCTGGAGATCTCCTACGACTACAATCAATCTCTGGATGACCAAAATCAGTTCCCCTGGAGAAAACAGCTGCTTTGGAGGGTGGACTCTATGGCATTGTACCCTTCTGAGGTTCCTGCCCTCCCCTCCCTAAACCCCACCCCTAGGCTCCACCCCTCAACATCTCCAGGTGTTTCCCTACCCAGAGCTGGCAACTCTACTTACCATTAAGGCATTGCTTCAGTGTCTTAAATTGTCCTTGGCATATATATTTGTAAATAAAACAAATTCTATAAAAATGTCAACATTGTAGTGCCTTCTCCCCCAGAGTGGAACCAACCCAGGTCAGTGCTAGCCCATGGAACTTCTAAGCTCTGAGAGAAGTAAGACATGTGACAATATTAAAGGGAAACAGTTTGATATAAGCACTTAAAACTTGAATGGGGTGTTCAAAGATTACCAGTGCATATTTGCAGTACCATTTATTAAAGCTGTGCATATGTCACATGTCTTGTTTCAAGCGGCTTACCGCAGACATTAGAACACAAAAGTCTCCTTTAAAAAAACTGAAACAGTTTAGTAAAATACTGAACAGATCCAATGGCACACATTTTAAAAAGCAACAAGTAGATCGACCATTTAAAATCTAATGAATCATTAGGCAACATAAGAACCCCGGAAAGCTGTAAACCAACATCTGAATCTCTTAAAGCCACAACAAACAACAACACAATCATGAGCAGGAAAAAAAGAAAGACACCGGCACTGATGCATAAGCAAACAAGGCACCAGGCAAGACTCACAAGGAAGAACATGCCATAGAAGTGGTGCCACCATTGACAAGTCCCTACCTCTGGTCATATATGTATCTCGATTTACATATTCACATGGAATATGTAAATGGATAATACAATCTTGCTGTTAGGATCAATTCTAGGGAACAATTTACAGTCTTGGCAACTGGCAAACTTTGCTAGCAGCTACTCTGAGAAGATACCTAGTCCTGTTTCTTTTCTCACCACACAATCCTCTTTGATCTCTTGAGCTCACAATCAAAGGATCAAAGAGCAGTCTTTTAAGATCCAGTTTTGGCACAGTGGCTGCCATTTCATGGTCCCTAATTATTTTGAAAAAAAAAAATCAAACAGCTAGAAAGTGTGTACAATGTCTATTATTATGATACTGTTGCTTTCTTGGGGAAAGCTGAACTTCTTTGCCCACATGCATTGGTTAAATCATATCAAAATAACGAAGGTCTTATGATGTAATGGTATGATTTCATCAAGATTCTGTTTTGTCTGGCATTTTCATCAATGTGCACATGTGTTCGGGGGCAGGACTGAAAGTGTGGCAAATGACACATGAGCCAATTCATAAATTAATTTTAGAACTTCTTCGAGTTAAAACAAATGCCAGGTGGAGTGAAACATGGGAGCAGAGCCAATCCGCTGAATAATGACGAAACCGAATGGGAGACATCTGCTCATTCTTACCCTTACTCTCTGTTCTTCTGTAGGAAAGCTGGTTTTATAACTTTCGCAGGTTAAACGACAGCATATAAATGTCTCCCTCTGGTTACTGCCACCATGCTGAAAACGTAGTTAGATGTACTCTTTTATCTGTGCTACAAATTTGCTTGTTTCATTATTACTGATTTCAATGGTGTTCTCTGAACATCATACAAGAGGCCCAAAACTCATCCAAAACTATGTTCAACTAACCACAGTAACAGTGGAGCAGGTGGAAGAGGACCCCCTCAACACAGTCCACTGAGCACCCTGCAACTCCACTCCTTGTGTTCATGAATTGCATAGGAGCAAAGAGGGGAAGGGTTGCTATTGAGAGGGAGAATCACCAACAACATAAATGCGCTTCTGCCAGTGGAAAACAGTGGTTGGATATATCCTACGAGAGGGGCCGTGGCTCAGTGGCAGAGCATCTACTTGGTATGCAGAAGGTCCCAGGTTCAATCCCCAGTATCTCCATTTTAAAAAGGACCAGGCAGTAGGTGGTGTGAAAGACCTCTGTCTGTGACCCTGGAGAGCTGCTACCAGTCTGAGTGGACAATATTGACCCTGGTGAACCAATGGTCTAATTCAGTATAAGGCAGATTCTTGTGTTCATGTGTCCCAGAATAATCATGAGCCTTTTTTGTCCAAATCCACTTGAAATGTAAAACAGCAGTGTTCATGAAACAGAGTCTCGTGACCCCAAAGATGTTCACACTTTGCTTGTGATCTTCCAAGATCTATCTGGACATGGCTAGGCAGTGAAGTGGGAGCCACCCAGCTTTTTCACCCAGTCCCACTCCGTTTTCCTCTTTACGACAGTCTCCACGCCATGTGGCATTTGCCCGTGCAGATCCCATGATCCGCAGCCTTGCCTTTTTGGGTAGTTGTTAAATATGCATTGCAGTGAACGCCTCTACTTTATTAAATGATTTCAGGAACAAGATTAAAACACCAGGACAATAGCCCTGTTTGAATAGCATGCAAAAACCACACTCCCAACAATAGGCTGTTGACATAACATTAGTTTATCATTGGTCACTTCCAGAGTCCCAGTGGGCTATTGTTCTAGAGCTCCAAGCTCAGCCAGTCTCTGGTAGACCTAATGAATAACAGTAGTCAAAGTCTAGCCAGATCTTGTCAGATCTCAGAAGCTAAGTAGGGTCAGCCTTGGTTAGTACTTGGATGGCAGACCACCAGGGAAGTCCTGGCTTGCTACGCAGAGCCAGGTAACGGCAAAACACCTCTAAATGTCTCTTGCCTTGAAAAGCCCACGGGGTTGCCGTAAGTCAGCACTGACTTGATAGCACTTTCCACCACCCAAAGGCGGCCCTCCCTTTTTCATCAGGGGATCCCACCCAGTAGACGGAATTAGATGGACTTTATCCCATAAGTTTCTATTTCTATTCACCAGAAAAAGCACTGGCAAGGATCATCACCAAATGTGAATAGAACTTAGAACTTCCACATCTACAACAAATATCTTTCTTAAAACAAAAAAAGGATGGTAGGGCAGAGGGTGGGAAACTGTTGCAGATTAAATATTCATTACGAGCATCTGCGTCTCTGGCCAGATCAGCGACTGAATGAAATATGCTATTAAAAGACATAAAAAAAAAATCTGTCCCATATATTGTGAATGCATATTAAACAAATTTATTTCCTTCCAAATGCCTGGGTTGATAGCACTGCTGTGTCGATCACGTTTCTATCTCAAGTTAGCTCCAAGGCAGGGGTCTGCAATACACGGCTCGAGAGCCAGATGTGGTTCAGTAGGGAATCAAATATGGCTCGAAAAGAAAAGAAAATGAAATCTTCAAGTTAAGATATATTAGATGGATATGTGGGATGCTAGAACAGCTAATCTAAGTAAGGGCTTTGTGCAGATTGGACAGTGTGCACGGAAACAATTGCATGGGGTGCTCCATGCACTTTTATTACTTACGGGAGAACTTGTGAGGGCTGCTTCCTAAAAAAGAACTTGCAGTAACCACTGTTACACTGCATATTTTCAGTAATGCAAATAGGCTTTCTTATATGGGCTGCTGGACTTGCTCTGAATTTTGATGTAGTTTGGCTCTCTAATTTGAAAGGGAAGCTGAACGCTGCTCTAAGAGTGGCACACCTGGGTCTTCCTTTCCTGTTTTATTTTCAAAACGACCCTGTGAAGCGAATGAAGCTGACAGAGAATCCAGATTTGGGTATTGAATTAGAGGTTTGAATCCAAGGTCTTCGCAGGTCGAATCTGCATTTGCATTTTTAAATCAGTTGCGTGCTGCTGTGACGCCGGCTTTCTCTAGGCTCGTTCGAATGTTGTTCGGAGAAGATTCTTTTAAAGCAGTGCAGAGGTGCAATGACAGTGGAGCCGCCCCGAAAGGATGATAAACATATGTGGACATGTGAAAGTATGCTAGCACTGTTGAGGTGTGAAAACGACACCAAAGCTTTTTGAAGACGGAGTCAAAAGGTTGGTGGGAAAGACAAATGCAGATTCGGCCACAGTCTTAGTCCAAATACTGTACTACACTGGCTGTGGAAAGTTATTTGCAGTACTCAATTTATCTTTGAACATATAAAAGATGAGAGGGGGAAAAATATATGTGTTCTGAATGCTCAAGATTGGCATTAGAGCAATTAAATAAGTGATACCTTGTTTCATGTGGAAAGAAGGTATTTTCTCCCAAGGATTGCCAGCCTCCAGGTGTGGCCTAGAGATCTCCTGCTATTGCAACTGATCTCTAGACAGCAGAGATCAGTTCCCCTGGAGAAAATGGATGCTTTGGAGACTGGACTCTAGGGCATTGTACCCTGGTGAGGTCCCTCCTCTCCACAAACCCCACTGTACCAGTTCCCCTCACCCCCCAAATCTCCAGGTATTTCTCGATCCACAGTTAGGAAATCTATTTCTGCCTCTCCAATACCGTGTAAATACACCCTGTTTAGACATAAACTAGATCAGGTCTTATGGACTTTGACTACAATCCTAAAAATTATTTCTTGGGACTAAACACTACTGAATAAGATGGGGGCTTGCTTCTGAGTAAATTTACTTATCACTGCTCCCCTTGTGGAATATAAACCATCTCAGCAGCCTTGTCCCCTACTGAAATCTGAAGGCAGCCACACTTTTCATTAAGATAAAGCACAAAAACATTTTGACATCCACAGTCGTTCTACAGTTCTACAGTACTAGTGGGTAACTTTAATGCAAGGATTGGCAGTGACGATAATACACTTTTCTCCAAACTATTAGACCCTGATAATGGTGAATTTATTAGCCCTGCTTGGCATAATAGGAAATCTAAGGACGATGTAATCAACGGAGGTGGTTTGGAGCTGTCAAAATTTGCAATTCAGATAAACTTTATTCCATTGAATGGTTACTCAGCAGTTGATGGAGCTAGTGATTTCACTTACATGAGTCCCAAAGGAGCCAGTGTAATAGATTATATCCTGGCCCCTCTTGAATATCTCTCCCACTTTGAGTTCCTAAAAACTGGTGATTACATGGGAAGTGATCATCTCCCAGTCTCCTTTTCTATAGATTTATCTTTAGAACATTACCTTATTCCAGCACACAGCTCCCCTCTTTCTCAAAATCAAAATAAAGGTTGTCGATTATGCTGGAGCTGCAACTCTAGTGACAGGTCTTGAACCATAAGGGGGTCCATCCCTTGTGATATTCTTGTTTACAGAGTCTTGCAGTCTGATTCAGTGCTCAACTGTTTGCATAATTTGGATGAGGTATTGAAATTGTTCTTTGGAAGTTAAGAGGAATAGTTGGTTTAATAGTGACTGTAAAAGAATGAAAAGGCAGATTCAACAGAAGCACTGTGAGTTCAAAAGTAACTACGCAATATCAGCCCTTCGAGAGCTGATGGAACTGAAGAACATGTACAGAACTGAAGAAAATGCTCAATAAGGGATGGGGATATCTCGTTTCAGCTATTAATAACAACGGTAATAAGGCGTTTTAGTCTATCATCAATGCTGCTATAAACCCGGTGTTAAAGAGTGGGTTCCATGGATGAACAGACCCCAAGTACAGTAATCAGTTCTGCTTTAGTAGTGATTTCAGCAAGGGGAAGGAAGACAAAATCCCAGGCAGAAGCCTGGTTTTTAAGCATGCAAAAATCCACACCCCAAACACTCCCACTCCCAACATTACATTGTTTCTCTATTGGTCCATTCTAGGATCCTAGCCAACTATTGTTTTGTGGACGCAAGCTCAACCCGACCCCAGGGCTAGTTTAGGGTTGACTCATCCTTAGTACACAACACCCAGCCTCTAAAATCCCATGCTGTACTGCCCCTCTGACATGGGAAAACTATGTCAACAAATCCATTTAATTTGGAAAAGGGAATATGATAGGGATGCTTGCAGGTGCCTTTTTTGTCTAATCTATATTTCAATAATGTAGCAACAATCTGTAATGACTGCTGCCGCACGCCAGAATTAGGTGAGATTGGGGTGCCTATTTTGCGCTATGCAGATGATGCTGTGATCTTGTCCTGAACTAGAGTCGGGCTGCAAAGGGCCTTGCAACCTTTTTCTAATTATTGCTCTTGAGAAAGCCTGGTGATTAACTATTCAAAATCTAAGATCCTAGTTTTCACCAAGACCGTAAAATGGAACCCATCTCAATAGTCTATCTGTTGGAGTTTGCAAGTTCTCTCCCTGAAGTCATGGAAGAATTTCCCTGTTTGTTTATAGATGCTGATATCCTAGCTAGTTTAGTTAGAGACCCAATGACAGACCCTGCACGTATCTGCTGCCAGAGCAAGGTGATAAAATGCATCATTAGTTAGGTTTGGGATTCTCCAATTGGGTAATCAATAGCTCAGAAGATGTCCCAGGGGTGGAGGCTTAGAAAGTTTATTGCTCTTTGTTCTAACTCTTACCTGGGGCAAGCACATGTGGTTTAGACTTTAGAGAGTCAAGATGTAGGTTAGTGCAGTCAGAGAGGATGTTAATCCTTTGTTTTGTTTCTAGTATTTCCCAGTTTGCCCTCCCTCATTAGTAAAGTCTCTTGTTTAAAAGCTAATACAAGTGTTCTGCTGTGTTTATTAACTCTGCATTTACATTGAAATCCCTAACACTATCAACCGGTCTAATATTGAGCAAGTCAAGACTTTCTCTTATTTGGAGATTTTGTTTTCAGCAGATCTATCTCGGGACCCCCCCCCCAACTTAGAACAGCATTTAATAAAGCTAAACCATGTGCAAGCACCATAAATAGGTTCTTCCCTAATAAGGTCGGGCAACTCATTCTCTATCTCTCCTGCCAGGACTTAGCTACAGTGATCCACACAATGGTCACTTCCAGACTGGATTACTGTAACTCACTCTACCTGGGGCTGCCCTTTGAACCTGACCCAGAAACTCCAACTGGTGCAGAATGCAGTGGGGTGTTTGGTGACGGCATCAGCTGTGCAGGCATGCATTCAGCCAGTGCTATGCCAACTGCACCGCCTACCAGTTGAATACTGGATTCATTTCAAGGTTATGGTGTTGACCTTTAAAGCTCTACACGGCCTGGACCGTTTCTCCTCCTGTTTGCCCGGAGAGCCTTGCACTCTGCTGAACAACACCTACTGGTAGTCCCTGGCCTGAAGGACATCCGCTTCGCCTCAACCAGGACCAGGGCTTTCTCTGCCCTGGCCCCTGCCTGGTGTAACATGCTCCCAATTGAGATTTTTGAGATGGGCAAATCCAAAGCATTTTCTCTGATTAAAAAGCGTGTCGTAGAAGTTGATCATAGTAGTCTGATCCTGAGTTTGCTCTCTGTTATATTTTGGTCTTTCCCAAGATCTTTAACACCCTCCCTTATGTGTCATCTTGCCATCCCACATTACTGTAGAGCTTTTTTGTTTGCAAGACTGAATATTATTCCTACAATGGTTTAAAAGGCAGATTTTGAATAGGCCCTCTTCTGACAGAATCTGCCCTTGTGGCCTTAATAGGAGAGATACATCCTTCCATGCCTTGCTTGCATGCAGGTTCTTTGAGAATATAAGGGATCACTGCACTAAGCCTTTAATCAACCAACCATCCCCCTAACACTCTGGGAACCCTGGCTCTTTTGCTCAGCGATAAAGATCCTAAGCTTACTCTAGCAACTGCAAAATTTGTCACCGTCCTTTTAGCCCTTGCACCAAAAAAAGAAGAAGAAGAAGAATCAAGTCTCTTCCACTGCTCAAGATCTGTGAATCAATGAGCTTCTAAGGATATAAAAGGAAAGGAACAGAGAGAGTTGCTGCTTCAGTGTTACCACATTTTTTCAATACACCCCCCCCCATACACACCAGCATTTCACCGCACCATGCTGCTGTCCTTTTCCACTTCATTATAGGAAACTCGGGATCCATGATTTGTATGACAGCTCATTAATAACTGCTCTCTCTTTCAGTCAAAAAGAGTGGCTTTACCAGGATTAAGGACGACGGAGAAGACAAAGACGTGATTTCCATTTATCAATTCTCGCTTTGTTCATTTCGTGATTGGGGCGGGGTGTGTGTGTGATGCTTTTCGCAGGCCTCTTCCTATATAACCATAAACTTGATCCTCACCTCCAGGAAAACACGGATTGGCGTCACCAAGAAGTAGAAGGGGGAGGGGGGGGCTGCTGTTTGATAAGAGCCGCACGACAATAAAAGCAGCGTGCGTTTCGCTAAACATTATGCTTGCCTAATTAAATCAGCATGAGCACTGCAATTTGAACCTTTGCCATTTTTCGACAGGAGCGTCTTCCCGAGAGAGTTCTAAATAGTGCCTAATCAAAGCCATTTTTCACTCTGGGGAAGGAAGAGAGAAGTTAATTTCTATCCATTCGGGAATGCTGCTCTCTTCGGAGCCAGCGTCTGTTCACCATCTGTGGCCAGGGGCCTTAACAAACAGCCCCCAAGCCAGCCACAGATCTCAAGACTCTCCCAAGGTAAACTGCTGGGACTAAAAGGAGAGCGGACCTCATTTCTCTCTGAAACATGCTGCCATCTATATTTAATTCAAGTCAGACAGCAGTCTCATTTCAAAAGTCTGATGTGCCGCTAAACATCCAGGACTCTTTTCACCCATTCCCCCCCCCCCATGGGCTGGTTAGTTACTGAAATAATATGTTTGGCCCAGAAAAATCAATTTGGCAAGCTGGCAAACACTATGAATAGTCTAGGTAGAATTTACCAGAAACTAACTAAAAACAAAGAGCAGGCATCGCACAGATGCAGAGTTCATTTATGCATCAACCCTGGAACCTTAACTAGTGGGTTTAGAAGGTGCAGAAGTTAAGTCTCCTGAGATCTCCCTGGAGTTCTGCAGAAGGTTAAAGAGCTGGGAGGGGGGAGAAATGATAACATTCCAGGATTGTTCTGAGATGAGGGAATTGACAGCAGGAAGCAATTAGCAGCCCTCATAGAGCTGACTATTCCAGCACAGTGCTCAGAATACGTCTTCAGACTGCCTTTCCCTAATATTCTCATAACCAGAGCATAGCATCATCTTCTTGTTGTTGTTTTTTCCTAAAAAGAGCACTGTTCTTGGTCCATTTCGCCCGCCGTTATGATGGGTGGGGTGCCTGTGGCTGTACCAAGGAAAGACTTGTGCATGGCATGAGCCTCAGGTATGGTTCCCCTCCATGCACAGAGATACAATGCACATCTCTACTGGCTCCATGTTAATGAGCATTAGTTCCAGAGAGGCAGGCATAAGGATGCCAACTTCCAGGTAAGACCTGGGGATACCACAGAATTACAGCTCATCTCCAGGCTACAGAGATCAGTTCCCTTGGAGAAAATGGATGCTTTGGAAGGTGGTCTCTATGGCATAGTGCCGCGCTGAGGTTCTTGTCCTCCCCAGGCTCCATCCCTAGATCTCCAGGAGCTTCCCAACCTGGATCTGGCAACCCTCCCCTCCCCCATTCCCCACTGGTGACAAAGGGGACCTGGCAACCCTAAGTAGACTTGTTAGTTGACTGTAGTGAAACAAAACAAAAGTTCAGTGGCACCTTAAAGGGGAGCGGTGGCACAGAGGATTTATCCTCTGGTTACAGTAACATCTGAACTGAACAGAACTTCTGTCAGTTCTAGCCCGTGCTGGTGTGAGCTACTAGCCTTGTCCCCAGCTCGCTGTCCACCCAGCAGTTTGAAAGCTTCGGTGAGTAGATAAAATAGGTACCACTCCTTAGAGAGGGTGGGCACACTAAACCCCCTGATGGGGGGAGGTGTTAGCCGGCGAAACGGAATGTCCAGCTCGTAAAGCCTGGAAGCCTGGAAGATCTTTTCGGCATTAGAAGCCTGCGATGGGTCGATCCGGCCAGGCAATGGCAGTGCAGTGCTGTGACTTGAAGCAGTCCTGGAAAAGCTGACATCATCAAGCCAAAACCAAGTGAATGCCATCTGGAACACGTCTGAGTCTACAGCTGAACAAAATCCCCGTCGGCTGCAAACGTGTGCGATTTAAAGATTTATATGTTGTCCTCCCTACCCCTATGAATCATTGTTAGTTCCTTGTTAATGTGTAACTCTACATCGCTCAGAGCCAGCAGCTCTGCAGGATTGAGCGATTAATAAATCGAAAGATATTACTATTATATATATATAAAACCATGTTTATTCCAGCATGAGTTTTTTTGTGAGTCAGAGCTCACGTCCTCAGATGCAATGGAAATAAAGAATATCACTTGCTTCATTGTTATGCAGAAAAATTACACAAGGGAACAGAGGAGGGAGGAGCTGAGCAAAGAAAGGCCCAGTATCATAAACCAAGTCCTCCCTTTCTCCCCCTCACCTTCTGTAATTCTCTGCATCAAAAATGAGGGAGATAATTTTCTTTCTTTGCACTGCATCTGAGGATGTGAGTTCTGACTGACAAAAAGCTCATGCTAGAATAAACTCTGCTAGTCTTTCAGGTGCCACTGGACTGCCATTTCATTTAACAAGCAACAAGCCACCCAGTGTCAGGAGAGAGAATTTTGCTTCACCACAGTGGTGCTAGCAAGTAAATATCTTTACCTTCTCATAATGAAATAAATATTTATTTATTTATTTATTTATTTATTTATCTATTTATTTAAATAAGACCTGCATGTGGAGGGAAAGTTAAGGAGTGCACCTGAGGACATAGACTGTGGTCGCATGGCAAAGCAATTGTGCTTTGTTCCCAATATAATTTAACCCAGATTATTTTTTTTCTGAGTTGGGATGTTCACACATCCCTCCCTGAACCACAAGTTTTGCACAAGGAGGCTCTGGGCACCATCTGGATGCAGCCGGCCCCTCTCTCCACCGCCTGCTCACCTGCTAGCCCACCCAGCACTTCCTTCCTTGCCTGCCCACTTCCCCCCCAGAAACTTTCCATGCTGCCACCCGATGCTGCTGGCTAGCTGGGCACACTCCCCGGTGCCAGGGGCTCCCTCCCTCCTAATGCTGCAGCTTCATGGACTCCTGGGCTGGGCTCCACAGTCCACTTGCCTGCCAGCCTGCCCGGAACTTCCTTCCCCACCCGTCAGCTTCCTCCCCCAGATACTTTTCATGCTACCTCCATGCCAGGTGCTCCCTCCCTCCCTCCTAACACCACCTTAGGGACTCCTGGGGCGGGCAAGGCCATGAGCTCTGCGCTGGATGTACGCTTGAATGTTTAAAAGTAGAATTTATTCAGCGAGGGAGTGCTCATATGCTCAAAGGCTTGGAAGTCAGGAAAAAAAAAACCCTAATCATGCTAAGGACAGTCAGTCGACCCTAATCACAATCATTGCAAGAGATGGCTTGTCCAGATTGGTGAAATCATGGATGTAAAGCACAAATACATGAAAGTACTTGATTTTCCTGCTCCAGGAAAATGCAGGAGAGAACAGGGAGCATTGCGCAAGTGAGCCTGCTTCTGGGCGGGAGGCGGATTGGCCTGTCTGATCAGCAAATTTAAATGCGAGAGGGAACAGCGGTGAATCCCGATCAAAACAACCACGTGACCGCACCCATAGTGAAGGGGCTTATTCCACGTTCACCACTAGAAGCTACTAACCTCAATGACCTCTGACTTTTGGAATCAAGCCTGCTTCTGTCAGAATACCCCCCCCTCCTTTTTTTTTCTTGGTCACATTAGAGTGTGACACCAAAGAACTGCAGAACCTTGGGGAGCAAGATTGTGTTTCCTTGTTTCTTCATCTTGATAGGAAACAAACATTTCATCTACAGTGATGAATATGTATTAGTGCTCTTGAGTTTGGGACCATTAAAAGGTTTTCCATGTTGTTAAATGTAATTCATATGTAGCACTCTCTCCCTGTTGCACATTTTCCATGAGCTTAGCTGTACTTCCTCTCTTTTTAGACCTACAAAGTACAGCTGCGAGCAGCTGGTGCAGAAAGGCAGAATGCTCTGTTGATGTTTTAATTAAGTATTGCATACTGCTGTTTCTCTCCCCCCACCCATTGTTAGATGTACCATGGTCAGGAAATAATCCATCTCTCAGGCATGATGATAGAAAAAGGAAGGTAAAGCAAACAGAGGCTAAGATCTAAAGAACTGCGAGGCTAGTTCTATGAACCCAAGGGAGGTTTAGACTTGGTTTGCTCAAACAACATCACTGTGCCACCAAAAGTGCAAGGCAAATGACTTTTGAGAGGGAAGGAACTTTCAGGAGAAGTATGCAAACTGGAAAGGAGGGTAAGACACAGAGCGCTGTCCAAAGAAAAGAAACCCCAAAATTGACTGGCCAGGATATCGACTAGTCCCATGTGGCCCTAGAAAATAGGATCTCCTGAAGAGTAGCCCTTCAGTATACCCATGACAGTTGCAGCCACCACAGTAACCAGAGCTTTCTTGTATGTGATGGTACTCCCAAGCGATGCTCCCTCTAAGCAGGTGGAGTCTTGTGAGCAAAAATTCTACTTTGTGAGCTGCTGTCATTAAAGGTGTGAGTGAGCAATTTAGGTACTGCATGAATTAGTTTGGTCCGGAGCCAGGGCCGGCCCCAGGTGTCTGGGCACCCTAGGCAGGACAGCCTGGGGCGCCCACCTCACCGGGGATGCCAACCTCCTGGTGGGGCCTGGAGATGGCCCAGCGCCGTTGTCTTGGGTGCCTTGCAGCTGCGAGGCACCCAGGAGAGCCGGGGAAGGGGCGGGCTTAGAACACCCACCCCTTCCCTCCCAGCAGCGGTGCTGGGTGGGAAGGGGGCTTTTCATGGGGGGGCAGGGGGCATTTTGGCGCCCCTGCAGGGCCAGCACCCTAGGAGAGTGCCTAGCTCACCTAGTGGGCGAGCCAGCCCTGTCTGGAGCCATCCTTCCTGAGCTAAGACAAAAATGAGTGAGCCAGAGGCTAAAAAACTGTGAGCTAGCTCACACTAACTCAGCTTAGAGGGAACATTGCTCCCAAGGTGTGAGTACCAGGCCCTTTCTTTGCCCCCAGCAACTCAATGAAGAGTTTAATGCAGATTTGGAAAGGCAATTAGAAAGAAAGCCAGGCTGTCCCCAGACCTGCTCTCACCAATGCTTTGAACTCGCAACTGGCCTTAAGTTAGGCAAACCACAGCTTCGCTGTCTCAGACTGTTGTTAACATCCTGGAGACAATAACATTGATCTACTTTACAGGGTAGGGTTGCCGCCTCCAGGTGGGGCCTGGGGATCTCCTGCTTTTACAACTGATCTCCTGCTGACAGAGATCAGCTCCCCTGGAGAAAATGGCTGATTTGAAGGGTGGACTCCATGGCATTGTACCATACTGAGGCCCCTCCCCTCTCCAAACCCCGCCCTCTCCCAGATCTACCCCCAAAGACTCCAGCTGGCAACTCCCCCGCCTCACTGGATTTCCCAGCACCCTACCACCCAAAATTGTATAGCTACACCCTTGAATGCAAATGTCCCCCCCCCCAATGGCAGGGTCATCTAGACCCCTAATTCTATCAATATGCAGAGTTCCATTCTTCTCCAGTTCATGTTAGTTGGGGTCTAAGTGATCAAAAGTGAAACCCACACACATGGGTAGGGGTTGAAACGCTCAGAACAGCCAGTCCCTTTATTTCAGGAGAACATATGAGGAAGGACAATAAAATAGCATGAGGAAAAGTTTCAGAGTTTTAAAACCTCTTTGGATATGATTCAACATATTATAAGCACCAGACTAGCTTATATGGGGTTGGTATAAACTATACAAGTTAAAACTAGGTCTTGCCTTTTAATACAGATCTCAGTTCCTGGTGGCTGTTTTTTATCCTTTCCACTTCTCCCTCCCTGTTATTTTTACGTGTAAAGATTGTTTATTCTTTACACATATGTTCCAATAATTAGTTCCTTCTGCAACACATCGTGGGAAAAAAAATGCTACATCCCTTCACTTCAAAGGGAGAGGCTCTTGACAAAATCAAAGAAAATCACACATTCAGAACAGAGGGTGCGTCTGAGTGATCTACAACAGTAAAAATGTAAAGCAACTCACTTGTGTCTTCCTACACCACTGCCACTGGGAACTAATGCTCAAACACCAGAAGCTGCCTGCACGTTAATACTGTCATGTATCATGCCAGAAGCTAGGGATGCGTAGCCAAAAATGTACTAATCAGTCTGACCCAAAATCACACCCACTTATAAAAAGAATAAATGCACTGAATCCCAACAGGTTTTTTTTTTAGAAACAACAACAAAAACTGGGAGCTGTTGGAAATATTCCAATCTGACCATTATGTTGATTGTAGTTTACATTTCCCAGACAGCAAAAGAGAATGAATCAATAGACATGACAGGGACACCATCCAACCAGAACAGTTGGCCAATCTTCCTGCCAAACAAGATTGTCCTGATTGATTTTTCTGTTATGCATGGCACTTTCACTTCCTGCCAATCAATGTGTGGAAAGCATATGCAAGAAGGCAGCAAAAATAAACAGGAGACTGTTGGCACTTTAAAGACTTGCAAGAGTAACAGTATGTTGTGGAACAAAGTTCGAGACCACTGACCCCTTTAGGACCAACATTGTTTTATTCAAGGTATGAGCTTTCATGTGCATGCACGCTTCTAGAATCTGGGAGATCCAGGTTCAAATCCTCATTCTGCCATAGAAGCTTACTAGCTGGCCTTGGACTAGTCTCTCTCAGTCTAGCTTGCCTCGGAGAGTTACTGTTGTAAGGATAAAATGGAGGACAGGACAATGATGGTGTAAGCCACTTTGGTTTCACATTGGGGAGAAAAGCAGGGTATAACTATCTAAATGAATCATGCATATTGTTCCATCACAAACTGTTCCAGACTGCAGTTCGCATGTCATTTGACAATGCAGACTCTAGTCCATGAAAGTTTATGCTCAAATAAAATCTTAACCTTTAAGGCACTACAAGACTCCTGATTATTTTTTCTGCGACAAAGTAATACAGCCACCCTCAACCCTGAAACAGGTACTCATCTAGGATAATTTGTGGAAACTTGTTCACTAAACCAGAAAACATTATTATTATTCATTATAAAATATTTATATCTTACCTTTCCCTGACATGGCCAAGGCAGCTTACAGTAAAATAAAGCAGTTCAAAAATGCCTCCTTTTGATTAGACAAGGAAAAATACCAAGATACTATAACCAAAGTAAATAACAATTTGCTGACTCAATCTTAACCTTTTAGGTTCTCAAGCAATAGTGGTTTTTTTGTGTATGTGGTTTTGTGGTTGTTTTATTTTTTTAAAAAATGTGCACAGTCAATGCAAGAACACACTGAAAGATTCCAGGATGGTGACTTTTCATAAGAAAATAGAAAAAGCAGAATCGTATCAGTTCAACTGATGATTCTTCATTAGAAAATAGTTGGAAATCATTAACATTTATTTTAATGAATGTATCAGATGTGTATATGCATCCCATGTCATTCAATTAGTTGAATAGAATGAGAGATCACACACAGGGTGTGATCACACTGGCAACTTAGTGTGATACAGTGCCATCTCTAATTGTACCAGTGTAAAACGTTGCAGGGCATATCATTCAGACAGCACACCCTGTTGCGGTTTACCCACGCGGCTGTCCTCTGGTCAGACATCCGCATTACTGCAGTGCCTCAGTCATGGAGCGTGCTGCCCGGCAATTTTTAAAAATGCAGGTGGGCAGATATGCAATCATTCGCACACATATGTGCCCACGTGTGTGCATATGCACTCGTGCACACGTGCATATAGGCAAAACTTTTTTTAAACAACAACAACAACACCCCAGTGGCAGAAATGGATATGCAGGTTCAGACCGCCAATCCATTTTGTGCACAGTTCCCCATGTTCAGACATCCAGCCACACACAATGAATGTGCAGGGAACCAAAAACTCTGCTTCTGACATGGTGCCTTTTTAACCCGGCCCCAAGTTATCCTACGATGGGGTGAGTATGCCTGGGGAACACAGATGTGGCTGTGTGAATGCACCCCTTTAATCCACAGGGGAGGGCTGGCTATGGTAACTGCCAAGGCCATAAAAAGTTACTACATCCTATAAAAATAAAAACACTCAATTTATGGGAATATAATGCAAACATGAGTACAAAAAGAAAACTGGAGTTAAGGAACTGTATCTTGCCCACCAACATTTCCCACTGCACTCTTACCCAGGAGCCAAGATACTTTAAATTGCCCAGATTTACAGCATTTAGGAAGTAGACTAGAGCTCGCTATGCATTTCTAAGTGCTCTTCCATACTTATCTTTGGCTTATCTTGAGGCTGGGAAGGATGCCATGCTGTATATGTCTACTGAGTTCCACATGCAGCTCTACTGAGTTTCATGTGCAATTAAGTGAATAACTTAATCTAGGCCCCGGTCACATGTGGAATTTTCTGTGGGAGAGCCATGGGTGGTAGGCGGATTATCAGGGCACAATCACACCGCAACATCTGGCAAGTGAAGGGCACCCGTGACCAACCCATGGCTTCCCATGGAAAAAGTGGAGTTAAAAACTACCTGCTAACAAGTACTATCATCTGTTAAATGCACAGCACCAGTAGGCATCTGATTGTTGCATCCAGCAGCCATCGGCATCGGGCGCATGCGCACAAATGAAGTCCTGCTGTGTTGCCTCGCCAAGTCCTGCTGCATTGCCTCGCTGGTCTGATCGGCTGCCAGAGGCCTGCAGACAGAGCCGCGGGGGGATGTGAGATCCCGCTACCACACTTCTTTTTGCTCTGCCACTAAAAGCCTCCCGTCCCCTGCAGATTATGCCGCTCGTGTGACCGGGGCCCTAGATAATCATCATCAAACATGAAAAAGCAACCTGCATTACACCATACACCAAAATAATAGAGACCATTAAATAGTTCAAAGAGTTGTTAGACCAATATGTTGTCGAAGGCTTTCACGGCCAGAGTTCATTAGTAGCTGTAGATTTTCCAGGTTGTGTGGCTGTGGTCTTGGCATTGTAGGACCTGATGTTTTGCCAGTAGCTGTGACTGGCATCCTCAGAAGTATAACACAGAAAGATGGAGTACTTGACACAGAGAGTACTCCATCTTTCAGTGTTGTACCTCTGAGGATGCAAGTCACAGCTACTGGCGAAACTTCAGATCCTACAATGCCAAGACCACGGCCACACAACCCAGAAAATCTATAGAAACTAATAGACACTTCTCTTGGTTCAGAGCACTGTTCAGGATGCAGAAAAGCAATAGCAAATTCTTATGAGAACCAACCAAAGCAAATTGATTCTAGCGAACTTCACTTTTTTCTCCCCTCAAAATTGAACTCAACAAAATTGAACTCACAGACCATTTGCTGAGTTTACATTTATCCCTCAAAGAACATCCTTCTTAGTAAACAGTTGACTTGTTTGCTTCCAGTCAAGTCCAACCCACTTTTCAACTCTTTGAAGATAAGCTTTTTTTCCTTACTGACAGATCCCCCCACCCAAGATTCTAGCCAGATTGAGAACATTCAAGTCAGAAAGTTCACAGGCCTCTAACGTCAAGGACAATATGAGTACAACAAAATGACACTACTCCAATGACTTGCCAAGCTGAATATCAACCTCCAACCTCATTTTGCCTCCTGATGGCTGTTGCATTTAGAATACCGGGCTGACAACAAATAAATGGGTTTATTACATTTGTCCTTGGGGATGGAAGGCAGCATGGTACAGCCAGATCTTATCAAAGATTGGAAGCTAAGCAGAGTCAACCTTGCTTAGTCCTTGGATGGGAGACCACCAAGGAAGATGGTAGAGGAAGGCACCTCAGCTTCTCACTTGCCTTGAAAGTCCCTTGCTGGGGTCACCATAAGAAGAAGAAGAAGAGGAAGAGGAGTTTGAATTTATACCCCGCCCTTCACTGCCCAAAGGAATCTCAGAACGGCTTACAAACTCCTTTCCCTTCCCTTCCCTTCCCTTCCCCACAACAGACACCCTGTGAGGTAGGTGGGGCTGAGAGAGCTCTGACAGAAACTGTCCTTGAGAGAACAGCTGTGCCAGAGCTTGTGACTGACCCAAGGTCACATCAGCAGGTGCAAGTGGAGGAGTGGGGAATCAAACCCGGTTCTCCCAGATAAGAGTCCGCTGCACCAAACTGTCAGTTGCAACTTAACCACTTTATGCACACAAACATTATAACTTCCCTTAGCCCCATACAAGGCTGGCGGTCTGCAACTCGGGTTGCACAATTATTGCCCTTTATGCTTTGTGCTTATTTTCATATGCTGCCATCATGTACACTGCCAGTGTTCCCAATTCATTTGTTACTTTTTATTGGCACGTTTATACCATTTATACAATATAGGCCATTTTGGCACAATCAATGCACACAAACAGGCATCCATTTTCACAGCAAAAATTCTACCAAATATTGTTAGCGCTGCTGGGAAAGTGGATGACTGCTGTTTTATCCTGAGCAGGGAGAGCCCTTGTCAGAAACTGGAGTTAATGAGCTGAAACAGTATAGCCATGAAATCTGGTAAGCAATAGGGTTGCCAGCTCTGGGTTGAAAAATACCTGGAGATTTTGGGGATGGAGTCTGAGGACGGCAGGGTTTGGTGACTGGAGAGACTTCAATAGGGTAAAATGCCACAGAGTCCACCTTCTAAAGTAGCCATTTTCTCCAGGTGAACTGATCTCTGTCACCTGGAGATCAGTTGTAATAACAGGTCTCCAGCCACCGTCTGGAGGCTGGCAACCCTAAGTGGCAATGTGAACTGCTAGTTCTACAGGACTCGTTCACATCTACACATCTCTGTAACCACCTATTCCCCAAGTTTATAGAAAAGACACTTTCTGTAGGAGGTATGTTTACATACCTAGAATTTCACAAATATAGCATTTTAAAAAATGAAGCTTAACTTACAATCTAAAAATTAATTGGTTAGAAGTTCTACAAGCATCACTTAGGACAAGTTGAAGACTGAGTGTCTTTAATAGCATCCAGGTTTACAAATGAGGGCATGAGCTACAGTCCTATTAGTTGTGTTGCCAGCTGCATATAAATTGCCACAAGGTAGTAAAAACACACCATATGCAGCACATGGGTGGCATGATTTCATTTCTAGCTGTTTTATCACAACAACCATCATAGTGGGCTAAATACCTCTGGTAAAGTTAAGCTAATTAAAAGGTGGAATCGTGCTGCATCTTTGACAAATTATGGTGTCATTACTCTGGCATATTTAATTGCTGATTAGGTTATCTTGCCCTTTAAAGCAAATCCTTTCATAACACTCCCACCTGGGACTGATTACAGATTATGTACTCTGCTTCACTTGATATTGGTTATTAGGGTAGTTAGCATTTGTGACTGCTTGAGACTTTCAAACTCCTCAGTTCAAACATTTGGACTATTTCTGATAATAAGCATTATTTCTTCTTGTTGTTTTTATTCTGTCTGGATCTCAGTGATCCTTCCACACTTGTATTTCACCACTTAACCAAAAACCTCTTATTCTAGAATTGTCAGGTCCCCCTTGGCCACCAGTGGAGGATGGGTAAGGATTAGGGCTGCCAGATCCCCCAGGAGGGTGGAGGTTCCCCCGCTAAAAGGGGCTGGAAAAGGTTGGCAGGGGGAACCCTGCCCCCAAAGTACCCAGTTCAGGCCAATGTGCCCGGCCTCTGGGTGACGTAATCGTGCCAAGCACATCACTTAGCTGATGCTCTAGCAATCAGCCTGAAAACTCTATGGTCGCTAGAGTGTCAGCCAGCGACGTGCTTGGTGCAATTATGTCACTTCCAGAATCCTCCAAGATGAGGCACAGGACTCCCCCGCTGTTTCACAGGTGAGACTTGGCAACCCTAGTAAGGATGCCAGATACAGGTTGGGAGACTCCTGGAGATTTGGGGGTGGAGCCTGGGGAGGACAGGGACCTTAGTATGACTGTACAATGTCATACAGTCCACTCTCCAAAGCATCCATTTTCTCCAGAGGAACTGATCTCTGTAGTCTGGAGATGAGCAGTAATTCCGGAGGATCCCCAGGTCACACCTGGAGGATGGCACCCCTATTTATTACTGGTGTGTGGATTATTGCCTAGATTTGAGGGTTTCTTTCTTTCCGGGTAGTTCCTAAGGTGTAAAGTGAGAAGCAGTGGAAAGAAGGTTTCTTCCTTGGGCTACCAAGGATAGATTCGGGCTCATATTGAAAAGCAGCCCTTGTTCAAAGAGACACATGCACCCAGAGTACACATGTCTCCTAACTACACATGATAACAGCTAGTTTACCTCTATGGCTTCTGGACTTTTGAACAACCCGGACTCAAACATGGCTTGATCGTCTTTATAGAAATGCAGAAAGAGAACTGTATTATAGTCGACATCAGGTCAGGGAGGTCATGTCATTATGAAGGGAATGAATTGTGACATCATGCCACCTGAAATGTCCAACCAACAGAGCTCCTTGTCTCACAGCCTCAATGTCATTTTTCTTCTTCTTCTTTTGCTTGTTAAAACCATGGTGTGCAAGGTTCTGAAAACTAAAAATGAGAATGGTGGCAGCGTCATGAACTCTGAATGTTAAACAGGGGTAATAGTAACACACGATCAATTGGTCTAACAGCTTTGCACAGAAGAACGGCACAATGGCAGATAATGACTTCACTCCAAATGTCAGTTCTTCTTAAATTTGTTATGACGGTAATTAGTTTATGGTCGACTTCAGACAGTTGCTAATTGTTGATGAAACCTAGTTTCCCTGGGACACATGGTCAGAACTGAAAGCTCTGGCTTATATCATGCAGCATTTAAAGACTCTTTAGCCGGGTAACAGTGAGGGTGGGGGTGGCGTGTCATTTTTTTTGGTAATAATTCTTTTTCAAAAAAATATCTGTGTAGCAAGTTGAACAATGTTATGCTAGTGGCATTTTAAAAGTTTATTAAAAATAAAAGGGAGCAACAAGGGTATGGTGGATGGGAAATTGAAAACATATGAATAACATTGGCTCAACCATATTGTTATCTTTTTAATATTGGAAGAGTAACAAAAAAAAACCCCTGATCCCGTGACACATTAAGAAGCTCAAGGAAAACAAAACAAAAAAAACCAGTCATACCTGAATCAGAATACAATTTATGTGAACACCCCTAGCAGTGTAAAGCTCTCACATTCACCTCTAATTGCATGCAACGTCACATATAACAAATCAGTGGTCCAGATGTGGCTGTGTAGTTCAGGGTGCATTTAGAAAGTTTAGGGGGACCCTGATGTGCATCGTAATGCTGTTATAGGATGTGGGATAAAAGTGAGAGAACAAATGTAAAGAAAATAGCCGTGAGAGTTTGACCCTCAGCTCAAGCAGTCAACAAGACTTGCAAAGAAAATGCTTTCTGTATATTATGGTCAACTAGCACTACAACACAATAAACAAATTCCTTCAAATCATAAGAAAATCCTAGACTGAAAATACATCATCAACATCGTCTCCGGATTATATAACAACGTTTCAAAACTGGATCTTCCTCAGGAAATATTAGAGTAGTACAAAAGCTCTCTTGCTCATAAAGTGCTCACAAAAATATCAGGAAAGATAATACACTTAGATAGGACGCTGATCTCAACAAGTATTCAGGCTCAAATATGCTGCTAAGCTTCTAATGGATCCCAGACGCCTGAATGTGTGTGTGTGTGTGTGTGTGAGTGCAGCAATGGTCTAAATCCATTTTACAGAAGAATCAAATTGCAAGTAGTTTGCTCACTTCAGCGAAGAAATGCCATGGCTGTGAAACCAGTTCTTGTTCTAGCTACTCCAATGAGGCTCTTGCTTCTTTTTTGAATGTTAATGAAGTTGGGAGCAGAATTCCCATCCTAGATTGCTCCGAAAGCGAGCAGATGCAGAGAAACATTCATATCAAACATGAATGAGTCCAGTGCATTTTATCCTCTGGCACGCAACTGAATGAACAAGGTGCATCGCAAAACTGTGTAATGCAAAATGACCAGGGATAGGCAACTATTTGTCAGGCTGGCCCTTTGTTAGATGCGGGTTTACAGTGCATGTAATCTCTTGCTCAGATCGCTGCTACTCTTTTAGCTGATCTGTCCTCAGATTCTTGTAGGCTTTCAGAGCTTCCGAGAATGATCCTGTGACCCAAACCTACCATAACATGGCATCTCTATCTTCAGAGCACTATAAATGATGATTGTCACGGACAGCTGATAACTCTGACAAAGGATCTATTTGTTTCCCAAAAGTCAGGTGTTATATTTATATCTGTATCGGTCACAATCAGTTGCATTGCCAAATGTTCAGTGAAAGCCCTTAGGTTATCTCTTTGACATCAGTGGCTATGACCGGTGGCACATAAAAGAATGATATTGATAGGACTAAGCATGCCAAAGCTCCTCCCCCCCCCTTTGGCACTCAGCAAATAAGCTGAGTGCTCTAGTAATACCATTATCTTGAAAAACATCAACCAGATCAGAAGGTACATAATGATCTAACCACCTGGATACTGCTCCCTAAATGCTGCAAGATCATACTCTTAATGGGCTTGACATCTTCAACTTCTTGCAGTTCAGCTCCGGGGATATTAAAGAATTTCTCAAGATCATTGGTTCCAGCCTGACCTTTGATTATTCAACTGTGTTCTTTTGATTTAAAGGATAGACTCTTGGCTGCTGAGCATGTTCAAGTTACTGGCAAACTTGTATATAGAATCAATATTAATTCTTCTTGTTCAGGATTTTGGGATGAGGATTTTGGCAATCCTGCTGGCCTATGATCATTCTTTTGTTACGCTGATGGCTCGGAATGACTGCCCTGTGTTTCAATGCAGGTGGGTAGCCATGTTGGTCTGAAGCAGCAGAACAAAGTTTGAGTCCAGTGGCACCTTTAAGACCACCTTTAAGACACAAAAGTTTATACCTAGAATAAAACTTTGTTGGCCTTAAAGGTGCTACTGGACTCAAACACCGTTCTCTCCACTGTTTAGTTCTGTATGTGTTTGGAAAGTACCATCAAGTCATAGCCAACTTATCATTACCTGTAAACTATGAGACAAGGCATCTTGCAGTCAGCTTCAGATTTTCTCATCCCCCCCCAAAGAATTTGCATGTGTGTGTGTGTGTATTAAGTGCCATGAAGTTGCTTCCAATCTATGGTGAGCCAATGCATTAATGACCTCCAGAACTGTTACCCAAATAGGCAGTGTCCGAATTAGTTTCAGGAATTAGCAAAAGCACACAGAATGAGAGGGGGTAACTGGGATTTTCCTCTTTAAGAGAACTCTCAAAATAAACCAGGCAGATGTTCAACTGGAAAGGTTTTATTAAGAAAAAGAGAAAGAATAAAACAAAATGTACACAATTGACACACATACAAGAGCTAACTAAGAGGGACATGGGGGGAAAGGGAAAGCAATTTTAAGGAAGGGAGATACTTACTGATTTTGATGAGGTCCATGGAAGCAGCAAAATGACCAGCATTTCAAGAGAGAAAAGAGTCCAACGAGGTGGGGGTGTATGCGGAGGATCCAAGGCACACATATACATTGCTGGGAGGTAGGGTGCTCCAGATATAGGGCAAAATGTACCCTTGGGTGGGGATGACACATTTGCCAGAAAAAACAATGGCTTGATGGGCTTTTCTGAGGTGGACAATGGTGTGGGAGATGGCCCTACGAGTACTGGGCAGGAAGGGCTAATGGGTTGATGAATAAAATTAAGCATTGATTAAATTGTGCAGAGGAAATAAAGTTGGATGTTGATGGGATTAGTTCAAGGGTAAGTCAATAGGTTTGGGGAGTCCCATTGTGTAAATTATACATCTCTCCAGGACATGGAGGGGGCAATAGACAGCCAGCCACTCTTACCACACTTCTAAACTACTTGCCCAGGCTTGTTACTGACTGCCACATCCATTTTGTTTCATTTTGGTCCGGGCTACATCCTGCACTTATGAATTTTGGGATGATATTTTAAGAAGGGTGTTTATGGTTATCCTCTGCGAGAGGAGGGATCTGGCTGCTAACAAAATGTCCTGTTGTTAACAGGCTTGTTCAAGTCTTGCAAACTGAGGGCCATGACACCAGGCTAAGATGCATCCACTCCCTTCAGGAATCAATGACCACATCAGAAGAAGAGAGTGGACAGTTCCAGAGGTGATAGGAGTATAGACATCACTGCAGGGTAGCTACAGAGCAGAAGCAGTAGTGGGAGGTGACACCGGTGGAGGATCTATCATAGACAACAGCCGTGCCACTTCAGCTAACCCCGGTTAGTACTGTGGAGAAGAAGGAAATGGTAAACCACTTCTGCTAATCTCTTACCTCAACAATCCTACGATGAAATCAATAGTTACACAACCATAAATACAAATAACACATTGGGAGACATTACAGCTACTTGACAAAGAGCTAAGTGTGAAAAATGACACCCCCCCCCAGTTTAAAAGCTAGATAAAGTTTGATGGAACACCTGAACTTGTTCTTTTTGAGGAAAGAACAAAGAGAGTGATGAAACAGGGCTTTGTGAATATTAAACTACCTTCTAATCCCATGAATTCTCAATTCTGGTCTATGCTACCATGTCCTAGGTATGCTCCAGAACATGAAAGACTCCTCAAGTTCTTTTTATCTTGCTTTCATGAAAGGCCAGGTCAGAATAAACTCATGTATTTACCACCGATAAATACAAATGTATTACTTTTAGAATGGCAAGGTTTATTTCATTTGTTTTGAAGGAAAGGGCAAAAAAAAAAAAAAGACCCAAAATACTGTTTATTAGATTAATGGTACCACTCTGGGTCATTTGATACATGACGTGTGACATCAGTTAAATCTGCAGTATGTTTAGTCAATTTTTAAACTGATATTATTAAATGTCACTATATTAGATAATAGTTTAATCCTTGGAATATTATTTATGATTTAGATATAGGTGTATTTTATTTGTTATTATTTACTGTGTTGGAATTGTACTATCCTGTCTTCTTCTGAGCTAATGCAATGGAACTTTAGAACATAAATGCTACCACAATATATTATTAACGTTTAATGGGGATCAGAAGACAGAGAACTGAGGGAAGATCAGCACAATTTGTGGACTGGCCTGCAAAGTTAAGCACAAGCTTACCAGATAAGGTGTCCAGGTGTTTGACATTAATGGTGTTTGACAGTAAACCAGGATGGTAACACACACACAAAAAAAGAGTAAGTTAATTGTTGTCCATTGAAGATGGCTGCTGAACTGCCTCTTGCCTGGTGGGTCAGAACATGTGTAGGCCTATTATAGGGCCCAGGCTAGTCCAGTCTTGTCAGATCTTGGAAGCTAAGCAGAGTCAGTCCCAGTTGGTACTTGGGTGGCAGGATCCCTACAGAGGCAGGCAATGACAAACTCCCTCTGTGTTGGAATATGCAAGGTCTATTATGCACAGATAAAGAAAATCACAAGAACTTCCTGCAGGGGGCAGCAGAGGTGAGCATAGTGAGATTAGGGACTTCCTATGATTTTTAAATAGTCTCCTTCCTGTCTTCTGATTGGCTCAGTTAGGGCTCTTTCCTGCACCTGCTGAGCTTCTGTTAGTTACTGACTCTCTCCTTGCTAGGTAGACAGTTAGACTTCTCTTTCTCCTTATTCTCACAAAGTTTGTTCTCAATAAACTGACTTTTCTTTAAACAGCCTGTGCTCAACTTTACTGCAAATCTACACTCTGCCAACACCCTGAACGTCTCTTGTCTTGAAAACCCTATGGGGTTTCCATAAGTTGGCTACAACTTGATGACACTTTCCACCACCTCTACCACCATTATAAGCCATGCAAAGAAAAGGAAAATTGACTGATCATTAAATTGTGGGATCTTCTATGCATGAAAGAGACGGCCAATCATTTTGGTACTGTGACGTGAAACAAACCCATTTTCATCAGGCCTTTTCCAAAAGAACAGCAAGGGAGTTTGAATTTATGAAGATTCTAGATAACCTGAAATGTTTTGAGGCTGTTACAAAGGAGACTGAAGTTGCCATGGCATAGCCTGATCTTGTCAGATCTTGGAATCTAAGCAGGGTGGGTACTTGGAAGGGAGACCACCAAGGACGACTCTACAGAGGGAGCCAATGGCAAACCACTTCGCACCTTTTTTGCTTTGAAAGCCCCTTGCTGGCATCACCAGAAGTCGGCTAGACCCGACAGCACTTTGCACACACATTATTACAAATCAGTCTGAAATGCAAATACAGTTTGTGTTGTGTGTCATGATTACTCTTCGACTTAAATAGAATCAGGAAAAGGGAGCCTTGGATGGGAAAGCCAAGATATTGTGCTTTTGTGATGTAGTTCAGTTAGACAGCTTGTCCACTCAGCACTTTCCCAGGCTGCTGAGAGAAAACTGGGAGTTTGCATTTAAACCTGAACTTTGTTCATACGCTAATACACACACACACACACACACACTAAAAGAGAAAGAAATGAGACTGGGGGCGCATTACTAAAGGAAAACAAAACCGGCTGATGCATGAGAACCAGTCTTGGGAGTCATGAGAATAGAAATAGAGGAGGGAATTTTTATTTATATATACTTTGTTATATCCCAAAATGTAAATTAAAGCTATTTAATTGGGGATGTAGGAGTGCAATTCAATTCCATCTGCATATTTTCCCTTGAAAACTGAATGCCTTTTATCTCTTGGTATTCAAAACAGCTCTGGCAGAATGCCAGCTTCAAAAAGACATCAGAACATAATGTTTCAATACATGTAACTGGATTCCAAAGTTTCATTTGGAGCTGGAGAAAACAGTATTGCATTAAGTATACATTGAACAGATTTAAAATACAAAGGAATGGTTGTATTCATAACTTTTTTCACATTGTTTGAAAACATGGGATGATTCCCAAAATATTCTCAGCACATACAGATGAAATATATATGTGTATGTGTGTACCTTTTTTAAAAGTTCAAGAGATATAACCAGTGTTCCCTCTAAGCTGAGTTAATGTGAGCTAGCTCACAGTTTTTTAGCATCCAGCTCACACATTTTTGTCTTAGTCCCCAGGAAGGATGGCTCCAGAACAAACTAATTTATGCAGTAGCCAAATCGCTCACTCAGAACTTTAATGCCAGTAGCTCACGAAGTAGAATTTTTGCTCACAAGACTCCACAGCTTAGAGGGAGCATTGGATACAGCAATTAAAAAAACACATTACAATCAAACACATTAGATGACTGCATTGAATAGAGACAGCAAAAAAGAATATTAACAAAACACACAGCCCTGTTTATCAAGTTGACTGACCACAACTTTTCAAACCACAGTTGTATGAACGAATACAGCTATATGAACCTTCTGAAAAAGTAATGAAGGGGCTCTCAGTTCTGGATCTGGGACTCCATTCCAGTAGGTGGGTGCCACAGTGGAAAAGGTGTGTAAGTTGGTACTTAACCACCTATAGAAACCATTTTGCAGTGTAGAACTCATGCCCAGTTCATATTCTTAACTAGCTGTGCAACTAATATGGTAACACCTCCATCACATTTAAAGGTAAAGGTAAAGGTTCCCTTGCTCGAAAGCCAGTCGAATCCGACTCTAGGGTTGCGGTGCTCATCTCCGTTTCAAAGCCGAAGAGCCAGCGCTGTCCGAAGATGCTTCCGTGGTCATGTGGCCGGCATGACTAAACACCAAAGTGCACGGGATGCTGTTACCTTCCCACCAAAGTGGTACCTATTTATCTACTTGCAATTCCTTGCTTTTGAACTGCTAGGTTGGCAGGAGCTGGAACTAGAAACGGGAGCTCACTCCGTCATGGAGCACTCTCGGGTCTCGAACTGCTGAACTACTGACCTTCCACAGCGTCTTAACCACTTGAGCCACCGCATTTAGGAGATGGTTAATGGAGGGATGTGCAAACAGCTTTCATAAGAGGAAATTAAAATGTAATTATGGTGTGCAAGAGGAAAATGTCATATGAGAGGAAAACAAGGAAACATGTTTATCACTCCAAACTGGCCAAACATCCACAAGAAGCAGCACTCAGGCATCAGAAACGTCCAGGTTTTCCTTTTCCATTTCCCTTGAAGCGTTATGTTTTCTGAAACATGGGCAGCATCCCAAAAGATATGAGTTTGGTCACCTTCACCAGAGCAGTACGGAATCAGTAAACCTTTCATGGCCATTCATTCCACAGAGGTAATGTATTCTATTTTTTTTTGCACAATATATATATACAGGGCTCCATCCTTTTGACTGCTAGTCACACAACAATGTATTGCTTATGTTTGCTGCATTGGGCAATTTATGCTCCCCAACTCTGATTGATTTCTGAGTGCAACTGCAGATCATTCAGTTGCCCTGTTGCTGGTGTTGGTTTTCCCCTGCTGCTGGTTTCCAGGTTTTCTTTGTATGGGGGGGAGGGGAAAGAGGAGAAGGAGGGAGTATTTATTTCAGATCAACTAGTCTGTAATTAGCCAGTCTTCTCCGTACCTCCAGCATGCAGGGCCTTTTGGTTTTTTATACTCAATGTTAGTCACAACACACATAAGCATGGAGGAATCTGCCTTAAGCTGAATCAGACTACCAGTCCATCAAGGTCAGCATTGCCCGCTCAGACTGGCAGCAGCTTTCCAGGGTCTCAGGCAGAAGTCTTTCACATCACTGACTGCCCGGTCCTTTTGACTGGAGATGCTGGGAATTGAACCAGGGACCTTCTGCATTCGAAGCAGGTGCTCTACCACTGAGTTACAGCCCCTCCAAATAATATTTGTCTGTTTTGATATTCCTGAACATCCCTAAAGCTCTCTTGGCTACCCATTCTCTAATATCTAATGCTTTGTAATTTGCGGACGTGGTGCTCGCTTGAAAAAGTCTAAAACCTTTGGCAAATATTATTACATTTGGCACTCTCTCTGTCTTCCTGTAGCTGCTGGCACTTTGTGCTAATGAAAAGAGGGTTTTTGTTGTTGTTGTTGCAACCAGTTTAAGTGCACCCTCAATATCTACGAGAAGCCCAAACTAGTCCAATCCTCTTTGTCAAGTCACATCACCGTTCTCAAACTCCAAAATGAACGAGACCTTAGAGGCAATTTTTGCTTGCTGAATATTAATTCCGGGGGTTTTTTTCACTGCAACAATATTTCTGTGTTGATAACTGGCATTTAGAGAAAATAGTGCTGTTGCTAGATAATAAAATTTACTGGTGCATGAAATAGAGTTTGTTGCATAATAGCTAACTAAAAAAACCCAAAACCCTAAGTCTAAAAACCTCCCAGTTCCATTGCATGGATGAATTATGTTCTAGCTGAATATATTACATGAAAAAACGCAAGCTTCTCGACATGCACTTTCTCCACTGGTTTGACCCTAGAGCTCAAGTTCTTATTTTTTAAAAAAAATAGGAACAGCATTTGCAAATGCTTTAACGTGTTTGACTCGAACATATTATTTCTCAGAAGGTTATTCTTTTTTTTAAAAAATGTGAGAAGTGGAAGACTGTTTTATGTGATTGAAGTGATATTTGCTCAGGCAAAGAAAGAGAGAGATACTTTAGCATTATTCTATAAGAGGAGGGTGAAGTGTATTCTGTATCAGGAGTTCTAAATAAAATCTAAATACCAGCTGACTTGACACAGCCTAAGGGAAAGCGGTGACACAGAAATTGACCTACACAAGCATGGTGGAAATGGGAGACGATATGCTAGTGATTCCTAGGTAGAACTGGATGTCCCCTAAGGGGTGATTTAGAAATCTTAGGAGGAGGCATTCACAACACTAGGGGCAGATTCAGGATTTTAGGCAGCCCTTTCTCTCCAGCTGCTGTGAATCCTGACACCCTGCCAAGAAGTTATTTTATGCTGCTCGTCCTGCCCTCATGTAAGCTAATGTCATCATACATCTATGTAATAATATATATTTTTATTTATTTATTTATTTATTAATAGCAATGTGTGGCCCCCAATCTGTGGATACCTAAGTCCATGGATCAGGGCCTCACTGGCGCTAAACAGATTTATCTGCAAAGTTGGGGGACTCCAGAGGTTTACAGAAGAATATGAAATAAAAATGAAAACATACCGAGGGGTTAAATCCCCCCAATATATTTGTATTGTCTGTGCACACACACACACACACACACACACTGGGCCCAGCCTCAATGTCAAAGGATGTCGGTAGCAGCTTTCGCCTGGCAGCAGTGGAAGAAGAAGAAGAAGAGATTGGATTTATACCCCGCCCTTCACTTGAGGTCTCAGAGTGGTTTACAAACTCCTTTCCCTTCCTGTCCCAATAGACACTCTGTGAGGTAGGTGGAGCTGAAAGAGCTCTTTCAAGAACTGTTGGCAGGGTGATGGCTGTATTTTTTATTATGTTGTCTAGGTTTGCCATAGCTTTCCTCCCAAGGAGCAGGCGTCCTTTAATTTCACGGCTGCAGTCACCATCTGCAGTGATCTTGGATCCCAGGAACGTGAATTCTGTCACTGCTTTCATGACTTCCCCTTCTATTTGCCAAGGAGTGATGGGGCTGGATGCCATGATCTTAGTTTTTTTTTTATGTTGAGTTTCAAGTCAACTTTTGTGCTCTCCTCTTTCACCCTCAGCAAGAGGCTCCACTATAAGGTATTATTATTGTTGTTGTTGTTGTTGTTAGCCTATGGATAGGTGGAAAGATAATGTGCAACTTCTCTAAGGCCACCAAGTGAATCATGGCTGAGATGAGACTTGAAAATGGGTAATCTGAGCTGAGGCCTCGTTCTCTTAGCCCTGACACCCTGTTAGCTCTCAAATGTATGACAAACTTTGGACTTCTTCATTGAGACTGTAGTGCCACTGCCCCGCCTTAGTCAAAGGCAAGGCAGTGATCAACCTGGCTGTCTTTAAAACCTCCAGCAGGAATCCAAACCCTCTCCAGGGCCCAGAGTCCCACCAAGATAATGTTGGTAGGGCCAACAAAAAACCCACTGGAAAAACCTTCTGCAGACCCCCAGATGCACCACACCAAACAGGTAGGTAACAAAATAATTTATTTTAAGGGGCAAAGTAATACCAGTACATGGTGCACAGAAAACAAAAACTAATCTCTAACTAACTTACCTTGGATAGTGTAGCCCAGTTGTGTCCAACAGATCTTAAGCACCAACCCCAGCAATCTGCTTACAGAAGTTAAGAAGGGTCAGCCACTGCAAGCTTAGTCCATCAACCCAAAGTCAGGGTTTTCCCAAATGACACCATAACACCCTAGGCATAACACCCTAAGGCGGGGCAGTGGCACTACAGTCTCAATGAAGAAGTCCAAAGTTTGTCATACATTTGAGAGCTTACAGGGTGTCAGGGCCATAACACCCTAGGCATAATACCCTAGGCATCCAGCTAAGGGTTTCAAGTCAGGCCACCAAGATAAAAAGAACTTCAGTTTTAACCATTTTTGGAGCCCTGACCACCGGCACTAACTGCCAATTAGGATTAATCAGGTTCACTTGGCCCCATTTCCCAGAGTCAGGGCTAAGCAACCAACTCACAGCTAGCAGGTGGCCAACACTTCAGGCTCAAGAACCAAACATGGGGCTTCTGCAAGGCACTAACTACAATTCCCAACTAAAAAATAAATAAAATAGCCCCTGGTTACTACAGAGAAGAGATTTGTTTTGTCGTTCAAGTCACATGGGAAGCAAGAAGCAAGATATACCTTTGGAACTACATAGCAGAATGACACAGACAAGCCGAAAAGCTGAGATAAGTTTGTGTCCTTGCTCATTAAAATTTATTTATTTATTTTAAAGAGAGAAGTTTGTGTCCAGTGTTAGATGCCTGGAAAAGCCTACATCATATTCTCCAAGTTGGTGTCAACTTCAGGTGCAAGGCTAACCTCTAAACTTTGTACATCCCTTAAAACTTCCCATGAACATCAATCCTCAAATTTATCTCAAAACTGCGTTCTAGGATAAATTTGAATGCAACTGGTTTTGAAACTGGCAAACTTCCCTGTGATGGTTGTCAGAAGAGCACTTATTTGGAGCTTGGAGAAGACCAAAGGCATTGCCACAAATGTGCACACAAGGGAACTGCTCTGATGGTCAGTTATAAAACACGGTTGAGTTTCTGAATCAGATGGTGTGGCTATCTGCATCAGTCTTAGCTAATTTGGAAGCCAATAACATCCCATTTGGAGCTGTGGTGGCTCAAGTGGTTAAGATGCTGAACTGCAGGCTGTGGAAGGTCAGTAGTTCAGCAGTTCGAGACCCGGGTGCCGCATGATGGGGTGAGCTCCTGTCTCTAGTTCCAGCTCCTGCCAACCTAGCAGTTCGAAAGCAAGAAATTGCAAGTAGATAAATAGGTACCACTTCAGTGGGAAGGTAACAGCGTTCCGTGCACCTTGGTGTTTAGTCATGCCGGCCACATGACCACGGAAATGTCTTCGGACAGCGCTGGCTCTTCGGCTTTGAAACGGAGATGAGCACCGCAACCCTAGAGTCGGATTCGACTGGCTTTCGAGCAAGGGAACCTTTACCTTTACCTTTAACATCCCATTTAGAGATGGAAGCATTTTGCTAATGATGAAAATTATGTGAACACCAGTCACATTTCTATTAGGGAAAGTTCTGAGCAAACGGTGAAGGCCCGGGTTCAGGAAAGGCTTTTTTTGCCACTGGCTGTCCCTCACCGTATGAAAAGACTCTTCTCCCAAGAGAGGTGACTGTGACAACAGCTGTTTCCCTTCTCTGTCCTTTCAACTGTAATGAAGATGCTGCCACCGCCTGTCATTTTGACTTTGTTGCCTGATGTCTCTGGCTTTACCTGTCAAGCTAAATTAGCCTTAGGTAATACTCAAGTCAATGTCTTTGGACAGAAGCGTGTACTGTCTTCCTACCCATCACAATCCAACAGTAACTAGGAGAAGAGACTCTGACAATTCTGAGTCCACAGCATCAAGCAGCAATTATTTGGGGATCTCTTTGGGATCAGGAACAGATTAGGAAAGACTGACACAAGGTGCATGCTACAATATGGGAGCCAGCAGACAGACCGAAGATCATGCCCATAAGATCTGGTATGAACTTCGCTCCAGTTCATACTGTCCTCAGAGCTGGTGTTTAAATTTCATGCAGAGGGAAAAGATTCCCTTTCCTTTTTCACTAAGGTTGCATTTGGACATCACACCAGTGGTGTATCAAGGGCAGGGTAGGGGGAGCGGTCTGCCCCGGGCATAGGCGATAAGGGGGTGCAATCCCACTCCAGATGGGATTCATTTAAAAATGAATTTAGTTTACAAACTTTTTGGAGAGCGTCTCATTAAGAAGAGCCAGGAGCTGCAGGAAACAGGAAGTTATGTTGCTGAGAAAGGCACGTGGGGAGTAGGCAGTTACATGGGTGGTACTGCCAAGCCAGTGCTTTGAAAGGACTGCTGCTTTCTGCGATTGCTTCTGGTTGGGGTGTGCCACTGGAGTTTTTAACACACACACACACCCTGTCCAATGCTCCCTCTAAGCTGTGGAGTCTTGTGAGCAAAAAAAATCTACTTTATGAGCTACTTTATGAGCATTAAAGTTATGAACAAGCAATTTGGCTACTGCATAAATTAGTCTGCTCTGGAGCCATCCTTCCTGGGGGCTAAGACAAAAATGTCTGAGCCGAAGCCTAAAAATTGTGAGCTAGCTCACACTAACTCAGCTTAGAGGGAACACTGCCTCTGTCTGACTATCTGACTCTTTTGCCATGCAGTCTGGAAGCTGAGACATGGGATAGCGCACAGTCCTTCCCTTCCAACACCAGCTTCTGCTCTTGTATCACTTGTGCTTGATCTGCTGCAGAAGTTGGGTGATTTGTCTCTTCCTCCCCATCACATGCTTATTCATTTGTAAACATTGCTTTCCAGCAGTTCCCAGCTGCATAGAGAATAAATCTAGCTCTTGGATTTTTATCCTGCCCTACATCTAAGGAGTTTATATGATTCCCACTTCTATGTTACCCTCACACCAACCCTGTAAGATAGGCTACTTGGCTGAGAGTAACTAGGCTAAGTGTTGCCAGAGGTACTGCCTTTTACTCTTGGGTAGCCCCAAAGCAGGGGGGCCCTACTTTCTAACCTGAACCAAAGTCCCCAAAAGTCAAGCACTCTCAGCTCAAACCACAGAGTCAGGCTCAAGTGCTCTGCAAAAAGAGATTTCATATTTAGGTTTCATAAGATGACCTTAGAGCAAGTCTCCAGTCTTCCCCCTCCACCCAGCAGAGATTATGCTTATGAAATAACAATGAGTTCCAGCAGGTAAAGTATCTATACTTCTAAAAGTCTATTCAGAAGCCACCTGGCACTCTCCAGTACCTCACCCAGCCCTTTTGTGTCCTATGTGTAAATTCTTTGTCTTTCCTGCTCTGTCCCTCAAGAATACTGGGATAAACCAATCAATCATTCATATGTTTAGCAATCCTTCCTGACGCTAATAAGGGACATCTCCCACCTTTTGTCTACCCTGGCCAGGACCATTAGTAAGTCAGATAATCCATTTAACTAGCTACCCAACACCTGGCTTCTATTGTTAAATCCAGACCCTGCCTCTCTGGAAGCTCATTGGTCATACCTAAGGTCTGCCCCTACTGGCATCACAAACCCCTGGGACACATCATTGGTCCAGGTAATCTATTGTTCTCACCTGAGACCAGCCCCCAGGGCCTCCCATTGGTCTGCATTCTTTGCCAATGCCTATATCCCAGTGAACACATGCTCTCAGACCCTATGTTTTCTGTCATGATCCAAGATGGCAGCCCACCCCTAGTCTTTCTTCATGGACCTCTGCACATCTGAACAGGTTGTATCACCTCTCTATAGGCTATCAATCACCTCTGCTTCTTAGTTATGTCTTGTGTGAATATTGTTTGTATGCTTGAGAATGTTTAGTAAAGAAATCATTATTTTAGCCACCCAGTTTCTGTGTCTGTTCCTGGGTTCTTGGGAATTCTAACTCCGGTATACACAGGTCAGATCCTATAGATAAGCCAATTGCATATTAATAATTATAATTCCCCATCTTTATTAAATAATAGAGCAATTTGGCTAACAAAAGGTCTCTGACAACATTTAAAACAGAGGAAGGATCTGAACCCAGGTCTCCCCATTCTGCTGCTCTAACCACGAGGCCTCACTGACTCTAAATCCTAGGACTGCAATTATAGCAAAACTCAGTAGTTAAATATATAAGCACTGGTGGGGGGATTTGGGGGATGTTGCAGGGGTGGTTGGGGATGTCGACGACATGCTGACATCACCTCCAGAAGTGACATCATCCAATTGGCAACATTGGGGTGATGCTCTACTCTTTGCGCAAAACTCTATGGTGAAAACAGCTACAAACCACAGAGTTTTGCCCAAAAAAGTAGAATGTTGTGATGTCAATGTGTTGTTTTGGAGGGGCATCTGATTGGGGGTGAGGTTTCTCCTGCTGGTGCTGGTCAGTAGCAGGCCATATCTTGCAAAAGCTGGGGGTCCCCTGCCCTGACCAGGAATTTGGCAAGCCTACCTGGGCCACTGGGGAGAAAACTGTTAAGAAACTACAGGTTATGGTATTTAAAGCTCTCTTTTGGTTAGGAAAGGAATGCCATCACTTCATTCACTGTTCACTGGGAGGGCTTCTGGTGCCCTGGCCCCACTGCCGGACCTCCTGATGGCACCTGGTATATTTTGGCCGCTGTGTGACAGAGTGTTGGACTAGATGGGCCATTGGCCTGATTCAACATTGGCTTCTCTAATGTTCTTATGTTCTTATCAGCAAAAAAATACAAAGTTACTTTACCCTTCAGTTATCAGTGTTGCTCAGTTGCTACAAGAGGATGGCTGAACTTCTGTACTGGCCCTTCTCCCTCTCTTACAACAGAGCTGTAAGGCCCCCCACCTGTTCTCTGGCTTGTTGGCACCTCTGGGCCTCCAGTGTGATCCACAATTTGCCCAGTACTAGATAGGACTTACGTTAGTTCCAGGAAAAAATCTGTCAGTCCTCTTCACAGGCAAAACCCCAATCGTTCTACCATAGCATTTTGGCCAATTCATAGACAGGCATGATATCTCTTCTGTTTTTTTCTCCAAAGTGGCATCACACCATCAGGGGATAACCTTTATTTTCTTCAGCTGGGAGGCTGGCAATTCTAAGAGTTATTAATTCTTGCCAACTAGGGTCTTATCTCCTCTTTTCCTTTCAGTGGTTCACTTCTTCTAGGGCTCAGCTGGGGTGAGCAATGGAGGTTCTCCCTGGCCAGGTAAGAAGTTGCAATTGGCTTGTATCAAGGGAGATTGGCTCCTTCAATGGCTTGGCCACACTAGGTGGGAAACAGCCTGTTGACCCTTGTAACAGCAAGCTAGGTGCTTATTTTGCTTGATTGTTTATTTATGCCAGTGGTTGGTCTTTGGTGTAGTGAGCCAGTTTGGTGTAGTGGTTAAGTGCACGGACTCTGATCTGGGAGAACCGGGTTTGATTCCCCACTCCTCCACTTGCACCTGCTGGATGACCTTGGGCAAGCCATAGTTCTGATAAGAGTTGTTCTTGAAAAAAGAGCAGTTTCTGTCAAGAGCTCTCTCAGCCTCACCTACCTCACAGGGTGTCTGTTGTGGGGAGGGGAAGGGAAAGGAGTTTGTAAGCTGCTCTGAGACACCTTTGGGTAGTGAAGGGTGGGGTATAAATCCAACCTCTTCTTCTTCTTCTTTTCTTCTTTTCCTGGCACATTATTTCTTGCTGTACTGTAAAACACTTTGGAAAATCTGAAGGTGCAAAAAGAGCGATGAGAGAGAGGAGGGGCTACTCTGGCCCAAGGAAAGACCATTGTGCACACATTAATTTGGTGTGCACATGTCCAGGGGTGGCAGCCCCACTCCCATACCCACCTGTTCCACAGGAGATGCTAGTGGGGAATGACCTTGCCCAGGTACTGCTGAGGCAGGCAAACCAACTAGAGGCTGTGGGGAAAGAAGCAGTTCCAGCTAGGAGGTAGTGCTCAGACAGTAGACAGCACCTGGGAATAGGCTGGAGGAAGGGGCCGACAACAGCTGGGGACTCCTGGGGCCTTTGTGGGCAGGCAGAGAAGTATCTTAATGTTGGAAATCTGTGTGCTGCAAGGTCTAAAATTCAGTCACTATAGGGTTAAGTGTGCTTATCTTGTGTGCTATTGTTTAGACTGACCTGGAAGGAAACCTGGCACAGAGCTAATGGAAACAATGCCAATGAAACTGAATTCTGTTTACTAACAATCATTGGTTAATGCATTCAGATAATTTCCTTCTAGGGGTCAAGGAGAAGAAGAAGAAACTCCATTGTTGTAGATCATGTGGTCAAAGCGTAAAGTTGTAGCCTTAGGTGTCTTTGTTGTTTTCTAGATTTCCTGTGAACCCTTCCTTTAAAAATAAAGATATTTACATAGAAGAAAGTGCCTCCTCTCCAGTGAAGCAAAGATCCATTGCAATCTCTGAATATTTAACTGAATGGTCAGGGGCCTGTCTACCTGAGGGACCGCCTTTCCCCGTATGTCCCCCAGAGAGCACTGCGATCTGTGACACAACATCGCCTAACCCTCCCTGGCCCTAAAGAGGCCAGGCTGACAACAACTAGGTCCAGAGCATTTTCCGTGGCTGCACCAGTATACTGGAATGAGCTCCCCAGTGAGATCTTCAGCAATTTCGCAGGGCCATGAAGACGGAGCTGTTCCGCAGGGCATATCAGCGAGACCGATGCCATGCCAGCTGAGCCATGTCGATCACGTTGTGGTAGACATTGAGATGCTGATATTTATTGTAATTTAGTTAAACTGTTTTAGACAAAGTGTTCATGTTTTTACGTATACTGGTTTTATGATGTCGTAAGCCGCCCTGAGCCGCCTAGGCAGGAGGGTGGGATAGAAATGGAATAAATAAATAACTATTTTGCCATTTCCCCCCCAACACTTAAAACCTCAGGGGAGAGCAGGGCAGAACAAGGGAGGGCTCAGCCAGGGAGGCCATTGACCTCGGTTTCCTTATCTGCCCCTGAAGAGAAGGCATTTGGGAGTCTAGGGCCAGCCCATCCCCAGGAAATCCTTTATTAAGCTAGCCCAGGAAAGGCCAGGGAAGAAGGGCCAGACCAGTCCCAGGAATCCACAGGAGAGGCTGCTGGCAGGAGAGAGAGAGGAATCAGGATGAAGAAGCCCTCCTCCTCACCCAATGCTGAAGCTCTTCTTAGGGCAAGATCTATAAAAGGGCATGCTGGAGGGTGCTACAACCCCAGACTCCACCCCGGCTCTGACAGAGTCTGACAGCCCACTTATCTGTGTCCCATTTAATTATGTTTTATTGTAGCTACATTTGAACTGAACAGTATTTTGGGGTCTAGCTTGAGAATTGTTAAAATGCGAAGTCAGTTTAAAGCTCTGCTGAATTTCAAGCTCAGAGATTAGCGCTCAGTAACTTTGTAAGACCCAAAATGGAGTGATGTCCCAAACATCTATGCAATTTTCACTAGCTAAAGCTGTTTCTGACGTTATCGGGTAAGGGTTAATCCTTGCATTGAAAATTGACCATTGTGCACTTCAAAACATGCGCACCCACGCACCACCCCAAAATTTTAAACGTAGAGATCGATGATGGAGCAGCAAGTTATTTTTTTTTCCCCTGATGAGAGATTCCCTCACGATTGAAGCATGTATAAAGAGCATATCATTGTCTCAGTGATTACTCATACTGAAACATAGTAAAAAGTCCAGTAGCACCTTTAAGACTAGCAAACTGTATTGTAGCATAAGCTTTCAAGAAACACAGCTCTCTTCATCAGATGCATGGAGGGACAAAGAGAACTGTGTTTCTCAAAAGCTTATGCTACAGTACAGTTTGTTAGTCTTAAAGGTGCTTCTGGGCTTTTACTATTTTGCAGCAACAGACTAACATGGCCAACTCCTCTGGATCTATGACCGTGCTGAAATGCCATTTATAATGAAGTATCACAGCTTGATGCCCGAACAACTAGACTTGGAATCAACTTGTGCTGATTGGTTCTGCCACTAACATAAAGGTTTCAAAATGTGCATTTACTGTGCAATCCTAAACAGAGTTACACTCATCTAAACCCATACTAATGTATTGTCGCAAGGAACCTATGATGACTCCAGCAAGCGGCTTTCCAGGCACGTGGAAAGCAGAAGTGCTTTGCTATTGCTTTGTTCCGCAAAGCCTTCCTCGGTGGTCTCCCATCTTAGCTTTCGAGATCTCACGAGATCGGTCTATACCGTGCTCCCATCCCTCCCAAACCCATAGTTAGAGCAGTGAATTTAGGATTGTATTGAGAGTCTTCCAAAATGCAGAAGCGGAATGAGGGCTGTTCTGCATGTTTCGTGCTGGCTGCACATGATAAATGCGACAGTCACCCTGGGAGTCACTTTCAGTGCCAGTATCACATAGGGTAGTTCATTGTTTCTTGGTTCTTCCAGATTGTATGCAGAGCAATCTCTCCATGTGGTCTGAAAGAATCACACGACAAGCCATGATCAATGCCAGACACAGCAAATCTAATTAGTACTCTAATTCTGCAGTCAGAGTCACTCCAGTCTACCCCACTGATTTCAATGGCTTTAGATGAGAGTAACTCAGCAAAAGCTTGTGCAACAAGTATGGTCAAGTTCTTTGAAAACTTCATTTTGAAGCTAGGCCCCAAGGGCATTTAATTTCTTCTTTGCTTGAAACCTATTTACTAATATGTAGAAATGTTTAATTTCCACTTTCTAACGCTCTTGGTGCTAATCTGGAAATCCTTCCACAGCTTACTTGATAACTATTAGCTATGTGTTAATTCTTTTTCTGGAATGTTCTTTCCTTCCAGAACCTCCTTAAGGCACAAATGTCAAATTGAAAGTTTCTATAATTTATCAAACCTTATTCCCTAGGATTGGCAGTTTCTCTCTCCATGGCAGATTTAACACTTTAGCTCAGTTGCAATACCATGATTAATTTTAATTATGGTTAGTTTGTGAAACAAGGATTCAAGTTACAGATGATTAAGCAAATCCTGGTTTGTTTTGACAAATGGTGGTTTCATTGCCTTTTCTCTGTAGCCTTGGAGGGCACCATCAGAGAGAATTAAACCAGGAAATATGTGTCTTTGCATCACTCAGATCTACAGTTAAGACTAACTATCATTAATAACCCAAGTCAGAACAAGCTTCAATGCTGGCTTGAGATCCAGATTTGACAAAATCTCACTAACCAGAGTTAGTGGACCATCCTGCATTGAGACAATCTTGCTACTTCTAGCTAGTTTAATTAAACAATAGTTTTATATGACGTGAACTGAGTTTTTCTCTCACTGGCCGAAAAAGACTCTTCCCAGCCAATCAAAACTGTAAGCTTTCATTCTATTTGAAATGTATTGATTTGACTTCCCAGACAGAAGAGCAGGATATCAGAGTTAACCTTATGATATCAAATAAAAAGAGAGAGAGGGGAAGACTTCGATTTCTTTATGACCTGCTATTTATCTCCTAAATTGACCCAATTTTAACTAGGATGTCTGCAAAATACAGGACAGTATATCACAACTGAACTCTACGCATACCAAATTCTGCCATATTCAAGGGCCGCCACACATGACTGACAGACAACAAAGTACTTGATCTTAGTCATCAGCAACACATCTATACACATAAGAATCTTTTCTAGCTCCATCATTACTATGGTCTTCTTGACATTCAGCTGCAATCCTGCTTTAGCGCTTTCTGCTCTAACCTTGATCAGGAGTTGTTTCAAGTCTTCACTAGTTTCTTCCAGCAATGTGGTGTCATCTGCATATCTCAAATCATTAATGTTCCTTCCACCAATTTTCACTCCATTTTCATCTAAGTCTAATCCAGTTTTCCTTATGATACATTCTGCGTACGTTCTTGTCTGCCACCTTGGCCAACTGGAAACTATGGAGCTACTAAATTACCTGGCCAGAACTAATTTTAAACCTGTTGGTACAGAAATCCATAAGATGACCTACAAAGAGCCAATGGCATGACTCCTAGCACCCACTCACTCTGCCTTCTCTCTCTCTCTCTCTCTCTCATAGGCAGAATTTTGGCTGGTCACATAAGCCAAAACAGCGCACAGGAAGGAAACAATTTTATAAAGTGTTTCCATTTAGTCCCATCAATATTTACATACTCCATAACAAACAAAGCAAAGTCTCTGCTATTCTGCTTATTCAACATTGTTATTAGAGCAATCATATCCATGGGGAAATTAAGTCTGTTGGAACACATGATGGACACGTAAAGGCAAAACACAGAAGGAGACTAATGGTTGGAAACTAAGACAGAAATCTGTTTATATGGTGAATGTCAGAGGCACATTCTGAATCTATGTAACTTGATCACATCTGTCAGGAAAGTTTGTTTTTAAATATTTGGGTGGATTTCAATTGGTCCTGCAATCAAAATTATTAATCAAAATGATTTAACTATTCCCTTCCAAGATGGGAAATGCAGCTTCAAAACCAAGTTCTGACTGGGTGAGAAAGAATACAGGTAACACATATGAACCTGTCCTTTCCACCAGCATGTAAGTCCATTCCAAAACATGGGCTGAGGTCAGACTGGCAGTTTGAAGCGAGAGGGAGTCGTGGCAAAAAACAAGAATTCCTTCTTCAATGACTTCCCCAAAGAAACTGTACACCCCTGCAAAGGATTCCTGCATACCAGGGCACTAGCCTAGGGAAAAGCTGTAGAACCCTATGTGACATATCCAGAAATTTTGTGTGCAAGGCATAACCAACAGGACCATCAGATTCCAAAATCCAGAAGCTTTTGTCTAATAACTGATGCTGATTCAGCTTTCCTGCCTCCTTGAGCATTACTGCAAAGATTTAACACTTTATGCAATAGCCTAAAGTTCTGAAAGGTTGTTTTCCTACATTTGGTAGTACTTTCCTTGAATGCTGTTTTTTGCAAGCTTTAGAAACTGCAGAAATGATATGCCTGTCCCTGAACTGACTTAATAGGTTCCCTGAGCGAGACTTCTCATCAGCCTATGACTGATGTGTGGTTTGCCAAGGATTACATTGCCATATCTCTTTTCTCTCTTTGTTTGCATTTGAGACTAAATCCTCTACAGTCCTTCACTAAATATAGATATTGCATTGCACTCCAATTTTTGTCTGTTTTGTTTCTAAACTTCTTTCCAAATTGTTGCTCATGGTTGTTGTTGTTGTTTTTTTAATCTGGCTCCCTTCTAAGTTAGCCAGTGGGGAAACCGTTATAATTAGTCATGTTGTATGCTGTTGATCTCCTAACGTCTCTTTGGGAGATTCGTCATTGGGTTTTCCCTCTGTTGTTTTAGGAAACCCTGACAAAGGTTAGTCAAATGTAGGAGAGGGGGCCAATGTTAAAAACTCGATGAAGGAAGTATAAAAATACATGTATTTATTGATCACAACTTTAAAAATATATATAAGGGCCCAGTCACACGTTATGTATAAATAACTATCAATAAAACACAAGGGCTTATAAATCTGACCTGACGTGTTTCGGCCTACATAATTAAAGTTGTGATCAATAAATACACGTATTTTTATATTTCCTTCATCAAGTTTTTAACATTGGCCCCCTCTCCTACATTTGACTAACCTTTGTCAGGTTCTGGATTCTAGGTTTTAGGTTCAGTCCCCCCCCCTTTTTTGTCCTTGTTTTAGGAAACCCACCTTGGAACAGAAATTCCCCTCTGCACTGCATGCCACTTTCACTTTCTTTGCTCCTTGGATTTTAGGGTATTCTCTACACTGCATGCCGCTTTCCCTTTCTTTGATCATCAGGTTTCATGGTACCTTCTGCATAGATTTATGGCCATCCAGGGATGGCTTTGCAGTCAGTACGGTATTGCCCCGAGGTATCTGAATGTGGTTTTGAGCTACATCTCTTCCTCCCAGTTGAGAACATGTGGAGCGGATGCTAGGTGCAGAATTACCCTTCTAGTGGGTTCCGCCCCCCAGTCCACGATATTAGTCAGGCCTGCTGACAGGAACTGGCACCTCAGACATGACAGGGTGAGCTAGCATTAACACTTAGCATGTTCTTAGGCCTCTTCCACATTGTCGTTTTGGTCACCTGTTTGTCCCGATTGCTTTCTCTTTACTAGTAGAAAAGAAGAAGAAGAGATTGGATTTATACCCCGCTCTTCACTTGGAGTCTCAGAGCGGCTTACAAACTCCTTTTCCTTCCCCTCCCCACAACAGACACCCTGTGAGGTAGGTGGGGCTGAGAGAGCTCTGACACGAACTGCTCTTTCAAGGACAGCTGTGCCAGAGCTTCTGACTGGCCCAAGGTCACATCAGCAGGTGCAAGTGGAGGAGTGGGGAATCAAACCCGGTTCTCCCAGATTAGAGTCCGCACACTTAAGCACTACACCAAACTGGCTCTGTGTAAGGCTGTGAGTAAGAGTAAGGCTGTGCTCACACACACTAAGTAATCCACTTCCGATCCACTTTCAGTGTACTTTCCAACTGGATTTTGCCAGTTCACACAGTAAAATCCCATTGGAAAGTGCCCTGGAAGTGGATTGGAAGTGGATTATTTGGTGTGTGTGACCACAGCCTATGGAGTCCAGCAGCACCTGAAAGACTAACATTTGTGGCAGGGTATGAGCTTTTGTGCTGCTACAGACAGACTAATACGGCTATCCATCTTGATATTTGTTTTTATTAGTTATTTTTCTCCTGTGTTTCCTTTCACTGATTTCTCTTTCCTCCCTCTCCCCAAACGTAGGTAACAGATGGAGCTTGGAACTCCGCTAAATGGAGCTGGTGAGGTATAGTTCTGATTATAGATGTGTACAGATGCATCTTCTACAGAACTCCTGTTTTTGAACTGTGCTTAAGCTAAAAATCATATAAAGGAATGTCCAGTGTCTTGGGAGCCCCAATAAGCACAGACAAATACTATATAACCTTAAAAGACTAAGTGCTTGCATTGCCACACTCCAAGAGACTCATATACCTCACAAAAAAATGATCATCTCACTAAAGGATTGGTGGGAGAAGCCTGCTCATCTCGAAACTCCTGTAAGGCTAGCGATGCCAACCTCCAGGTGAAACCTGTAGATCCCCTGGAATTACAGCTCATCTCCAGAGATCAGTTCCCCTGAAGAAAATAGATGCTTGGGAGGGTGGACTTTGTGGCATTGGATCAGGCCCGTAGCTACAGTGGGGCCTCTTGGGGCTAGCCCCCCACAACTTCCTGACAAGGCCCCACAACTTCCCATCCAACCCAGGGAGTCATGGCCTTCTCCCCCTGGGAGGGGTAGCTCCAGCTGAGGGCCTCTGGGGAGGGAGACAGGCTAGATGATTGCAGTGGGGGGAGACTCTATCTTGCTGGTGGCCAGAGTAGAGACCAGTGCAGCGCAGGGTTCTTGTGCCCCACTCTCTTTAATTAAATTACCTTTTATTCTATTAGCCAGTGCCCCGTAAGAAATTTAAATGCCCCCCAATTTAAAAATTGGTCTCCTGCCAACCTAGCAGTTCGAAAGCAAGAAATTGCAAGTAGATAAATAGGTACCACTTCGGTGGGAAGGTAACAGCGTTCCGTGCACCTTGGTGTTTAGTCATGCCGGCCACATGACCACGGAAACGTCTTCGGACAGCGCTGGCTCTTCGGCTTTGAAACGGAGATGAGCACCGCAACCCTAGAGTCGGATTCGACTGGCTTTCGAGCAAGGGAACCTTTACCTTTTACAATTTAAAAAAATCCTGGCCACAGGCCTGAACTGGACCCACTGAGGTCTCTGTCCTCCCCAGGTTCCATCCCCAAATCTCCAGGAGTTTCCCAGCCAGGAACTGGCCACCCTACCCCCCACCCTCCACCGCTGACAGAAGCCCAATCTCCATCTAGCATTTGCTCTGCTGTTTTACCAAACCCACATTAGAACAGCAAAAGATGCAGCTCAAAACCACATTCTGATACCCTGGGCCAATGCCGTACTGACTGCAGAGTCACCTCTGAATGGCCATACATTTATGCAGACGGCCACCATAAAACTGAGAGATCAAACAAAGTGAAAGCAGTACTTCCATAAAGTCTGACAATCAATCAAAGTGAAAGTGGCATGCAATGTAGAGGGGAATTTCTGGTCCAGCGTGGGTTTGGTAGGACAGTAGAGCAAATGCTAGATGCAGATTGGGCCTGAGAGGGCTGGCCACCCTAAGTAAGGCTAGGAAAGTTTCTGTCCTGATACATAAAAATCTCCACATTGATGAAGTGATTCCAGAGCAGACAGATAGGAAGCTCCTGATCTGAGGGTTGGGGCCTGGGTTGCCAGCTCTGGGTTGCTAAATTCCTGGAGATTTGAAGGGGGTAGATCCTGGAGAGGGAGGGTTTGAGGCGGGACCTCAGCAGGGTATAATGGCATAGAGTCCACCTTCCAAAGCAGTCATTGGTCCTTTGTGCACTTGGACCTCATCCCTGGTTTTATCAGAGTTCAACTTGTGACACAATACTTTGCACTTATCTCTATTATAACAAGTGTAAGGTGAAACCGGGGTCACCTCAATGTAATGTGGAAACAAAAAATACCCTGAGATAATTACAGGGGTAACTCGAGTGTAGTGTAGAATGTAATTCCGGGGACAGGGCTGAACCAGGATTTCAGTTCTAGTGCAGAATCACTCGCTGAAAGGAGACAAATTTTCCTCTTGGTTAAACAGAAACAACTCACACTTGTGCTGGGCAACATCTGTGGGCCAAATGCAGATGATCCCTGTTTTCCACTCTCTTATGGTAGCTCTCAGAGAACTTGGAGAACTACTCTGTGATCTTGGGAAGGGACTTTAATGTAGTTATGGACTGTCCTTTAGACAAATGTAGTAAGGGTTTCAGTACCTCAAGCTGATCTAGGTCAGCCCTGCAAGGCCATATGCTTGATACAGGTTAGCACGATGCATGGCACTTACCACACCCTTCAGACACAGAATATACACATTCCTCAAACTCACAGAGTCAGCTCTCAGTTGGACTATTTTCTTGCTAGTGGCTCCCTGTTACCTAAAGTGGTTTCCTGCTCTGTTGGTACCTGTGTTATCTCTGATTGCTCCCCTGTTTCATTGAGATGCTGAAAATAAAACAACATCCCAGCTCCTCGACAGGGCCTTTAAAAAGGAAATTGAGTTTCTTATTAAAGACTTCTTAGCTGATAATGTTACACAGGAGGTCACCTGGCCCATTTTGTGGGACACTCTTAGAGCATACCTAAAGGGCTTTATCATTCCTTACACATCTCTGGAAAAAAAGGCCAGTGTTTTGAAGAGCTGAATCAACTAGAAGCTAAACTATAGGATGCCACAATCAATTTTAATTCTGCCGCTACTCCTGAGAACTGCAATAACATGATGACACTCAGATATGAAATTAACAAATTGCTTTCCTTGCAAGCGGGATTTAGTTTGGCCTGTATTAAACAAAATTATTGGGAGTCAGGAGAAAAAGCTGGCAAATTACTGACTTCCTGAATAAAGCAAAATGCGTGCCTGCAACTATATTGCAGTAATCAAAGATAAAAAGGACAGGTTCGTGTCACTTCAAAATCAATTAATGACCAGTTAACAGAGTTTTGTTCAGCTCTTTATTCTACAGACAATGCACCCTCTGCAGAGGCTGTTTCAAAGGGTTTTTTTTAGCAAGATATACCTGCCAGCTTTGAACAAGCAACGTCAGGAATTTCTGATAGCTCCTCTAATAGATTCTGACATTTCGACAACCAAAAATATGAAAAGTGGTGAGGCTCGTGGCAGGACGACTATCCTGTGGAATGGCATCAGGCCTTCAGCAGTGAATTGGTACCCCCTCTTGATTTGGACTGCGGAAGGTGCATGAGATCCTGGTGTTCTGCCAAAGTTGAGGTATGAAGCATGCATCAAAGTTCTGCTCCCTCATGAATGTTGAGGAAAAAAATCTTTGCAACAGCACTTGCAATAAACCTTCAATGTGTGTTAATGATGTTGCTCTATCCAAATCAAGTAGGCTTTGTCCAAAGGAGATAAGAGTGCTAATCTAAGATACCTGACTGATATAGTTGTTGCTACAGAACATAGGTGTGATCCTCTGCTGGCCTTTCACTCAATGCACAGAAGGCTTTTGACAGGCTGGACTGGGAGGGTTTTTTTTCTATTCTGTGATGCAGTCCTTTGTTGTCCCTTCAGAATGTATTAACTGGGTAAAGATCCTATGTCAAGAACCCTGTTCCAGAGCAGTTACTAATGGTTTCTGTTACCCATGGCACATGCCAAGCTTGTCTCCCTCACCACTATTATTTCTTTGTTGTTATATCTATTGTTATATGGAAAACCAATTTAAAAATTCTTAATGGAAAAACAGCACTGCTTTCTAGATAATAAGGGTTGCCAGGTCCCTACTTTTTTTCCAGTGGGGGGGGGAGAAGCTCCTATTCTGGGATCTTCATGCACATGCTATGCATGTGCCACAATGACATCACCCAGTGGTGATCAGCTAGAAACTCTATGATACCAGAGCATCCCCCTGGTGATGTGCCTGGTGTGATGATGTCACCTCTGGGTGATGTCATCGTGCCAGGCACATCAACCCAATCCAGGCACTTTTGGGGTGGGGTTCCCCCCACCAGGTGGATTTGGGCAAGCAGATTGGGGGGCCTAAAGCGGGCAACCCCCCCACCCCTGGGAGATCTGGCATCCCTACTAGATAAACATAACAGAAATAACTGGACTATTTCATAGAAAACAAAATACCTGAATAATTCTATTGATAAAAAATCAGATGGCCATGCATTCTTTGATAAGATACAAAGATGGTATATTTACCCAATTTTAATTTAAAAGCAATCTTTATTCTATGTTCTATCTTATCTATTTTATATGCCAATAAAAGACTGACTGACTGATTATGCATTCTTCATCTTTTCAATGCTCACACATGGTACCAACATCTTTTGAAACAGTCTCTTCTAAAGATACTGGGACTTTCCAGTTTAGAAAAAAAAAATTACTGAGTGGGGACATCATAGAGGCTTATAAAATAAAGCATGGGGCAGAGAGAATGGATAGACATAATTTTTTCTCCCCAAAATACTAGAACATGGGAGCACCCAGCAATATATACAGGATTGGATCAAGGAACTACCTTGTAACTCAACAAATAATCAAAATTTGGAATTTACTGTCAGAGATGTAATGATGGCCATAAGCTTAGACAGCTTGTAAAGGGGACTAGATGCATTCATATAGAATAGAATGGTGACCAAAGGGAACCTCCACATTCAAAAGCAGAAAAATTCTGAATATCAGTGCCAAGAGGCAACATCAGGAGAAGGCTTTAGCTTCTCTGCCCTGTTACTGGTCTTCCAGAGTAACTGTTTGGCCACTGTGTTAACAAGGATACTGGACGAGATGGACCACTGGACTGATTTAGCAGTGCTCTTTATGTTCTTATGAAGAAAGACTTAAATACCCAATTCTCTGTAGATAATTCAGTTGAACAGATACAAAAATAAACCCATGTAAAATTAGAAATCATCAGTTTACGTCTGTGTGGAGTAAGAAGCAAATTAAAGAGCTTTTACTGAGATGAGAAACCATGACCTCTTCTTGAGTGGACAAGCAACAGCTGGCATGACCTCCAATTTGACAGATTATGATGTGCAAACAAGATTATGGTTTTTTAAATTGACTTTGAAAACGTTAGCATACAAAGGATAACTTCTAAAATGCCTTTGCTTCAGCATGCGAACTTAATCTCATTTAAAATACATACATTCACAGCTGCTAAGAACTTCTCAATTTAAAATGATGGTGAATTTTAACAAACATTGTTGCAGTGGACAATTTAGATCCATTTGAATGTTCTGTTTGAGATGTCATTTCAAGATCAAGATAAACTTCTAGAGACAATTTGGTGACAGCAGCTAAAATTACCTTGGGCATCTGTAAATACTCCAGCCATAAGAATACAGTTAAGTCAGAACTGGAAACTAGGTCAGTCAAAAAGCTTTTGGTTCATAAGGTAGAAAATTAAAATGGCAACCGTGCACCACACTGCTTAACACAGGACACAGTCCACATGAATTCCAACTGTGGGCATATCTCATAGAAACAAGTGCGGGCTACATGTTCCTGTACTGTTGATGTCACTTGGACATGCACAGGTGAAGTTCTGGAGGGATTTTGTCTCCAGGTCAGATCTGCCTCAATCTATATGACAAACCTGAAGTATTTACCACATCCCACCTTGTGATAGGCCTGCCTCTGTTATTGATTCGACTTATTGTAGTTGTTACTCCTTTATAGAAGAGTTCAAAGCCACTTGTTAAAATGTTCACGTATACAGTCAGGTATAAACAACACCGAATATGTACCTCTTTTGAGATCTGCATCATAACTGCATTACCCAGCCATCCATGCTCAGAATGTGGAGTTTCTCCTCCATTCCTTTCTGTTCCTGATGCCCCTTCTGACCGACACCCAGAAAAATTATTCCCAGGTCCCACAAAGAGGAACAGCTGCACAGGTTGGTGGGGGGAGGTGGAATGGCCTTTCACAAGTGCAGTTCTGTTGGGGGGGGAGGCTATTCCTCCACATGGGTTCCAGAGCCCTGGTAACTATGGGCAATTCTGCGTTGGTTTTTCCCTCCATTGTTTTAGCAAACCCACCTTGGAACAGAAATTCCCCTCTGCATTGCATGCCGCTTTCACTTTCTTTGATCATTGGGTTTTATGGTACTGTCTGCAAAGGACTCTTTTTGTAGCAGGAACTCTTTTGCATCTTAGGCAACCCATCTGTAATGTAGCCAATCCTCCAAGAGCTTACAGAGCTCTTCTTACAGGGGCTACTGTAAGCTCTTGGAGGATTGGCTACATTAGGGGTGTGTCACCTAATATGCAAAGGAGTTCCTGCTACAAAAAGAGCCCTGCTTCTGCATAAATTTATGGCCATTCAAGAGTGACTTTGCAGTCAGTATGGCGTTGCCCCAGCCCCCAAGTATTTGAATGCGGTTTTGAGCGACATCTCTTCTTCAGTGTTGAGAAAATGTGGAGTGAATGCCAGATGCAGAACCAGCCTTATATTTCCAGGACTTGGAAAGGGCTGGAGGTGTGCTTTCCGTGTCCAGATGGTTGAATACATGTCACTGTTTCTTTTCTTTTATGACTCAGGGACAAAACTTTGGACAAGCAACAAACACAGTGCAAAATTTCCATTTAGGGAAGAATCCCATTCAGTGTTATCTTTCAGCCGCAATATTCTGTATTTAAAAAAGGGGGGGAACCTTTTGGCTCGTCAAGAATAATGAAGATTGAGGCATTTAAGTGAGGCTATATACTAGCCAAGGAACCTGTGGGTATTTAAAAACGGTGACGCAAATTGAGCAATATGTAATTTCTATTTCGCTGTTTTTCTCCCCCCTTTTAAATCATGCCAGCAGCTTTAAATAACATTTCTGAACTGATTTGCTTTAATGGTCAAGAGCCTAAAGAGCACTAAAGGGAAGGAAGAGAGGTAAGGGGTGAACCAGAAAGGGGGGGAAACAAATTAAAAAGATATTTAATTGAGTGACATGGTTCCTGGATGAGTAAAGAGGAATGGAGTTGGATGGAAGCAAACAGGAAAATAACGGTCATAACATTTCACTGCGGAGCCGATTTTGCAGCGCCTTGGTTTTGCATCTTTCCTTCCTAAGTGACACAGTGTTTTTTATTACTGCTCCAGAGATTTGACCTGATGGGCAATACAATTCCAACGATTTGTCCTTTGCTTTAATTAGGACCTCAAAACTATGACATTTCACTTTTAAATGTTACTTTCCAAAGCCTGAAATATATCAGGTGATGCACTGTCACATATTTCTTAATAGTGACAGTCCAGAATATTAAATCCTACTAGGCAGGTGCCAACCCCCCTCCCAACAACAGCTGCTAACAAAGAAATTTTAACTAGAGAAGCAAAGATTCAAAATTAGACCCAGAGCTATTTTTGGGCAGAAACACACAGGAACAGAGTTCCCGCTGGCTCCTGATTTGGCCACACCCAGCAGGAACTCATTAGCATAACAGGACACACACAACAGCAGACTCTCATTAGGATTGGCTACATTAGAGGTATGTGGCCTAACATGCAAAGGAGTTCCTGCTCCAAAAAAAGCCCTGGGTTTTGACAACAAACAAGGTAAACAGAATAAGAAGCAAAAGGTGGGTGTGGCTGGATGACCATAGGTTGAGTAACATGGGGTGTGTGGCCTAATATGCTAATGAGCTGTGCTGTCGGGGTGTGGCCCAATATGCTAATGAGTTTCTGCTGCTGGGTGTGGCCTATTATGCTAATGAGTTCCTGCTGGGCTTTTTCTATATAAAAAAAGCCCTGATTAGACCTACCATATGCAAAACATGTGCTCCACCATGAAGTTGCAGGTAGTTTCATGGGTAGGGCAGCCAGCTCTAGGTTGGGAAATTCCTGGAGATCTGGGGGGTGGAGGATGAAGTTTGGGGAGTTGAGGGACTTGCTGTCTCTAAGTGAAGGCTGCACACAACTCCCATGTTGCATTTTCAGTTCAAAGTTTTGACCTATAAGGCTCTATATCTCCTAAAATCTGGATATTTTAAGAACTACCTGCCCCTAATGCCACTCTGTTTCCTCTGCCTTTTGGATCTCCCTGCCTTCTGAGATAAGGTGGGTGCTTTTGTGGATTTTGTGGCTTGTGGGACAATTTTTTTTTTCTTGTGGCTTGTGGGACAATTTTTTTTTTTCTTTTTTTCAGCAGGTGACTTCTATAGTCAAGAAAGCTAACATTTAGGCAGGAAAACTCTCTTAAAGGAGACCAGTTTCTTGTCACAGAGTGAGAAGGGATCCTAGAGGTCACCTACCTACTCCAACCCCCTTGTTGAGTGCAGGAATTAGTCAGCTACAGCACCCCACTCTGCTTAAAGGAGCACACACCTTTAAAAAGTTTTAAAATGATTGAAAAAAGCATTTACAGGATAAATTCTTGTGGGGCTGTGTCTTTAAGAAAGGGGACAGAGCCCCCCAAAACCCCACCGTAGCTATGGGCCTGCTTATGAAAAACAGGGTCTTTTCAGTGGCTGCTTCCCAGCTCCCCCTCCCCCAGCATCTGGAGCCATGTTGTTGGGTTTTTTTAATTTCAAATTGCTTTTGATTAATTGATTGCCGCTTGATTTGTTCCCCTCCTTTCCTTGCTTTTACCTTGATTTTAATTAGGTGCTGTGGGTCAGGTTTTCATCTGGTTTATAGGGGTGAAGTTGTCTGTTGCAGGTTCTTCTAGACGTGCTTTAGTTGACACTCTGCATTTATGTCATGGCTATATTTGGAAATTGTTATGCCTTAAGGATTTGAGGGATGGTATGCTGGCTTTATTCAGTGAACTTTCTTCAGCACTGTGGTGGGAAAGCAGTATAAGAACATCACCCCCACCCTCCAAAAAAAGCCATGTGAACTAAAAGCCTACCAAATGTTGGGAATGTATATAGAAATTATGGCCTAGAGATGTATTCATCTTTCCGTGGTGAGCATAATTTGGTTGGGTTGTTTGTTTTTTGCTAGCCCAACGTTTTGGAGAAGGTACATTTGCTTCCTGAGGGGATGTGCTGTCATTCAGTTACTCTTCCAGATTATAGGTCTGATAGATGTTGTTCCTGTCTGTATAGACTTTTGCTTCTAAGTCCATAAAGCATGATGGTATGAGTTTTGTGAGGGATAAACTAATCACTAGCATGCAAAGAGCTACTGGGATGACAGCAGGGACTGCTGCTGAGGTCTTCCTTATGCCAGCAAAAGTTCTGATATTGCCCTATGCACTTCCTGGGGATAAGGGGCATTTGGGGGAGCTCTCACTGAAATGAAAGGTTGCAGGTTGATCAACACTGTCTGTTAATATTGCCTCCTCTCACCTTTGAGACAGGTCCTCTACCACCAACCCAGAGTGTTTCAGAAGAAGGCAGACTCACAGGGAGACTCACAGAGATATGGAACATTGCTATATAAGATTGGAGGCACATTTTGATATTATTTTTTTTCCTGCCAGAGCTCTAACTTTTTAGTGGTAAGCCAACTATTCAAAAGTCAGTATTTGGATGGGAGATCACAAGGAATACCAGGGTCGCCACACAGAGGCAGGCAATGGGCAAGCCGTCTCTGAATATCTCTTGCACTGAAAAACCTGTGGGTCACTGTAGGTCAGCTGCGACTTAAGGGTAAAACAATAACAAATCAAAGCTATATTTTTCCCTTACTGGGTCTAATAGGTTGTATGTGTGTGTGTGTCTCCAACTGTCACTGGCTTACCTGAATGTAAGCCCAGAAAAACCAGAGGTGATGCAGATCCACCAGCACTAGAAGGAAGAAATGGTCTCTCATCCTCTAGACTACAGCCTTTACAGGTGGCCAGGAGGGAGCTAACGTAGAGGAGAAACCTGGGCTACAGACCGAACCTCAGAGACTGAACCTGCCACCAGGAGACAGGCGGTCTCCAGTACAGGATGGGAACAGGCCTGGGCAGAGGCAGCAGACTTCCAATAGATCACTGATGTCCCATGGCACCTCCAAGCAGGCACCACTGATTAGTGACCCCAAGGAACTACCTAACTAATGGACTTGCCTAATTCCTGGTCTCTATACCTTACCCACTACTTACCTAGCTGCGGTGATTCCCCTGTACCGACGTATATAGTATAAGCACCCGAGACATGTGATGTGGAAAGCCAGTGCTGCCAGCTAGTGTTTGACAGGTGGCACTGCCAGGTGACTGGAAGATGCGTGCATCATCTCTGAGGTCCCTTTCCACCAAGAGGGGACTTGCTTCAGTGTTAAAGTGCCCTACTAAATCACCTCTGTATTTGCCACATGTCTATTGTGAACACTGGGATGCCCTGAAGTTATCACAGCGGTTGCACACACTGGAATGCCCCTTGGCATTCACCTTCAGTCCTGGTTGTACAGGCATGTTCCTGCTTCATGATCTCCTCCCTTACTGCATTGCTACATGTCTTTGTGCATTTATATTTTTTCTTGAATAGTTAATGTTATATATACACTTTATTTTCAATGTTTTATATTTCATTTTATATATGTTTTATATATACTTTATTTCAATATTTTTAATGTTGAAATGTTTAATGTTTTGAAGATCCCTGCCTTGGGGACCCTATTTTGGGTGGAAAGGTGGTATAGAAAGGTTTTAAGGAAATAAATTAGGATGCCAGGAAAACAAAACAAAACAGAATAAAAGATCAAACTGCTGAAACAGATGTCCAAGTCTGAGGAGACCTATAAAGAGAAAGTTTCCAGACCTGAGCCCCTGCCCATATAACCGAGGGAGACTAGAAAAATATAAATATATACCAACCCTAGACATTTGTTAACAGTGTTGTTATTTTCCAACCTTTTAAAAGAAAAAAAATGACACTGCTGCAAATAATAATAATAATAATAATAACGGGATAGAACATTTGGACAAAATTGATGGGTTAGAGATATTCTGTATGGTTGACAGGAGACATTTTTACTGTAATTTAATTGAATTCCTCATGCACAGAAAAACCAAAACAAAACCCATACTTACATTCTTTTCCTGTGAGCAGTAAATAGCACACTAATGGAACATTAAAGTGTTATGATTATAGAGCCGGGCAAATGCATTCTGATGAAAAAGATTCTGTTTCCAAGTTTATCTAAGAAGCAAAAGTTCTACTCTGATTACTCCTTGTGGGAGTGCTCATTTGCTGGAGCTGGGAAGGGAAGCAGGATATGACCACATGGGACATGAGCAGGAGCATCTAATTTGTCGAGAAGCTCCCACTCCATAAGAGAGCTGGGGACAAATAAGCCGGCAATTGGAATCTCTCAGGAGGAAGCAGTCGGATCCTGCTGACACAAATGCTACTTGAACATTTGCAATTCTACCCTTAGCAACAGCACAAAAGTCGAAACAACATGCACACACAAATGCATAAAAAAGTGAAAGCAGAATATTCTCTCAGGGCAAGCTAACACACTTATTCTCGAGTTGGGAGACAGGTTTCCCAGGTTACTCGAGGAGACACCCACTCTTCCCGGTCACTTCTGCTTCTGTGCGCACCTTAGCTTGGATTCCAACTAAAAGTTCTGCAGATGGAAAGGGGAACTCTTTCCCCTGATTCTCCTCTCCCACGGCAGATCTGTGACCCCTCCAATCTACTCCTAGTGGCCCCCCTTTTCTCAGGAGGAGTATTTCAGAAGGCACTTTGGGCTGCAGGAGAAAGAGGAAAAGGCAGGGAATCTGAGGTATGTGGATGGAAATCCTTCTGTCCATGGAAACTTTAGGTGGGATCCAAGCTCCCTACTTTAATCTAGAAACAGATGTTTAACCCAATCCCTTTTTTCCAAGTTACATTCATTTTCAGGGATCTAAGACTAAGGATGTTCCTCATTAAAAATCTTGTCTCTGCCATGATTTCACAAAGACCCCTGACAAACAAACCACAGGGCCCCCTCTCTCAAATCGACAATATAGGGATAGCAATACTAATGTACCATACAGAACTGGAATATGAAATGGTTTGAGAATTGTAGGACAATATAAATGTTGCTGCTGCTTCTCATGATTGTGTGTTAAACAGTTATAGAATCCGTCAAATTTACAGTCAAAAGAGTTTCCTTTTCACCTGACAGGGGCCAATACCCAACTGATTCCCAAGAGGAGCAAACCCATCTCACTGCACGACAGCCGCCAAAGCTTAATGAAATGACATCTTATGTAGGAAGTTTTCAGGGAAGAAGCAAATGGCAGGGGGGAAAAATGTACTACCGAACTGTGAGGGGGTGACTGAAAACAGAGGAGGGGACATGGTTCAGCAGTAGACCATCTGCTTGGCATGCAGAAGGTCCCAGGTTCAATCCCTGGCTCCTCCAGTTAAAAGGATCAGGCAGTAAGTGATGCGAAAGGCCTGTCTGAGACCCTGGACAGCTGCTGCCAATCTGAGTGGACAATATTAGCTTTGATAGACCAATGGTCTAGTTCAGTATAAGGCAGTTTAATCAGAATGGTCTGATTCAGTATAAGGCAGTATAAGGCAGTGTCTGTTCAAGGTATTGATTCAGATGTGAACAATGGATAACCCTCTACCAGTCAACTGTACATGTACAGGTTTCCACATGTATGAACAGTCACAAGTGGCAAAGACTAAAAGAGCCAACCAAATATGCTGACTAAAAACAGTGAATTCTCCACCATTTTGGTTTGTTAAAATACAGAGGCTCCTGAGTCAGATGCATGGACATGATCCTCACAGTAGCTCTTGCTTTCTGTGCCCTCTCTTAGGATTGTTTGATCATTTGGTGATAGACCTTCTCAGTCATTATCTCTCTGAAATGATTTGCCAGAGGAAACCAGAAGAATGCCTTCTCTGTTAACACGAGGCAAATTTGTAACAAACAGTCCTGTTCTGGAGTGCTTTTGGGGATCAGCTTGAAAACACCATACCTCATTAGCCATTGGATTCTTGAGGGTTTTATGACATCAGATCCTGTTTGACAAGTTGAGTTGTCCTTTGATATTTTATTGTGTGCCCTGGATGGCAGTTTATACGTAGGAGAACAGTGTTTTAAAGAAATCTCTGGTGTCATTTGTAATCAAGGCAAGAAACAAGTATCTTTTCTATGATCACATACACACAAATAAGACCCATATATGTGTTAGTGGAACTTACACATAAGAATCTTTAGGATTACTCCGCCACGTGTGATAATAAATTGTACCATTCATATTGCGATTTTTGTTTTTCTAAAGTCAAAGATATAGACTGTCATCCAGAAGCCTTGAGCCTGTGAGTCCAGATGAAGGTAATGAACCTTCAGAGGATAAAAAGGCTTTCAGGGTTCACTGTTTGTAGCAGCCTATAACTGTAATCTTCCGAATTCTTTAATGAAATGATTCTTCCTACGAGGTTTGTACTATATGAGAGCAGTAGGAAAACTGGAATGAATAGCCTAGTAGCTCTTGTTTCTTGCTTGTGGAATGTACAAAGATGGCACAAGCAGAAATGTAATTTCCCTTACTGTTGTTTCCTCTCATTAAGGAAAATAGTTTACTCCATATATATTTATATACATACTCTGTGAAGCGAGCCTATTGAAGGTTTATTGCTCTCATCAACCTAGGAAATAATTCCATCCCTCAAACGAGTAGAAATTATCTATCTGTCTGTGTGTATGTATATGTATATATAGGGTGTGGGTTATTAGGGTTAGGAGTTAGGGTTAAGGTAATTAAGGTTAGGATAATTAAGTTTAAGTTTAGGGTTTGGGGTTAGGGTTAGCAGTTAAGGTTAGGGGGTAGGGTTGTGGTTAGTGTTACAGTTAGAGGGTAGAGTTAAGAATATTAGGGTTAGGGTTATTAGGGTTAGGATTAGGGTACTGGATTTTAAGATTACAGTTATGGTTTGGGTTAGGGTTATTAAAGTTAGGGTCAGAGTAAGTGCTAGGGTTAGGGTGTGGTTTTTAGGATTATTAGGGTTAGGGTAAGGGTTTTTTAGTATTAGGGTTAGATTTTGGGTTAGAATTATTAGCATTATAGTTACGGTTAGGGTTCGATTTAGGGTAGGGTTTTTAGGTTAATTAGGGTTAGGGATAGGGTTATTATGGTTTGGGTTAGGGTTATGGGTTAGGGTTAGGGGTTAGGGGTAGCATTGGAGTTTTTAGGATTAGGGTTATTAGGGTTAGGGTTATGGTGAGGGTTATTAGGGTTAGGCTCGAGTTTCCAGGTCAGGTTCAAGGGCAGCCCCGTGTAGTGTGAGTTACAGTAATCCAGCTTGGAAGTGACCATTGTATGCATCACTGTAGCTATGTCCTTGGAGGATAGATAAGGAACAATATATGTAGTGGAAGATATTCTGTAATCCCTTTCCACTATGTTTTAAAAGAAGCAAACATGAGGTCAGATCAAACATTGCTAGCATTCTGGATGTGAAACTATTCTCTGTGAATTGGCCCAGAGGATATATGTACCAAAATACTTTCTTCTAAAAATGGTATTTTGTTGTGGGATACAGTCTCTACAACTGGAGGACTTTCTACAGGCACAAGGGATCTGATGTGTAGGTGACAGTATGACGGCAAGGGCTTTATGACCATAGGGGAGGGCTGCCAAACTACAGGTGGGGCAATTTCCAGGTAGAATTACAACTGATCACCAGATGACAGAGATCAGTCCCCATGGAGGAAAGGACAGCTTTGTGGGAATGAATTGCATGGCATCACATCACTGATTAGCTCTTTTCTCTTCCCAAACTCTGCCCTCACCCAGTCACCAACCACAAATCTCCAGAAATTTCTCAACCTGCAGCTGGCAGCCCTATAGTAGGGGCTCCTTGTTAGGATGTTAGAATGTTAGAAAACATTCTGAGCATAGAATAGGAGTCAGGATAGTTGAACTACTCACAGTTGCTGTGAAAATATTCTAGAGTAAATAGGTTAGTTTCAGTGATATCTACCAAACATCCAGACAATTAATCTAAGCTCTGAGTTAGTCCTGGATCAGAACTCAGTTGCTCTGGAAGCCTCATTACATAATATTTATTTATTTATTGTTTCTATTTGTATCCCACCTTGCTGGACATGCTGGCTCAAGGCGGCTAACAAGATCAAAATATCATAAAACAATCCAAAGTTAAAAGAGTTCAAAACAACATCACAGTTAAATAACATCAATTTACAGATAAAAACAGCAAATGATGGCGGTATTCAAGTCGACCCAATGGTAGAGATAACATCCAACGAAGTCAGATGATAATGATGTTCCAAGTCAACCCAATGATGCAGCCTTCGCACCATGAACAGGATTCACTTTACAGGGGTCTAAAGTCTGGGTCCTGGGCACCACTTTACATAGCCACCCTGAGCAAATAAATATCTGGTGCATTAGAGGAAACTGTAACCCATCACATGGATCTGAATTTCTGCCACATGAGAGCTCAGGAAAAAGTAAAGCTGAAGGTAAAAAAACAAATGCGGTAGTAAAGAAAAACATGCATATTTTTGGACAGAAACACTCTTATGCAGTCACAATAGATAGGATGATCAGCATATTTGAATATTAAGTTACTGTATATAAACAAATTGCTAAACTCTTTAATAAAGTAGTAAACATCTTATAGCATGGAGGGGGAGAGTTTTCCCCTCCAAAAGTTTCTTATTTCTTTTTACTTATTATTCTGGACTGTATATGTAGCCTTCATATTCTAGAATATGGTCTAGAATTACTCTATTGGAGACAGACCTTCCAAATCTGCAGATACAGGCTTGGGTCCACACTAGTGTTTCTGAGGGTGTAGGTCCTTGCACCCACAGAACACAATTCCCCAACCTCTCTGCTCCCATGGCAACCCAAAATGTCTTCAGAAATCCTGTTACTGAGGAAGACAGACTCCCAAGAACAACATTTGCGGGCACATTAGGCTGCTATACAAGGGGGAAGGCAGGAAATTATCATCATGACTGTAGGATCAAAGAGGGTGTAGAGGGGCTTATTCATTACATTTGCAGATGACACCAGAAGAGAGAGATAGAATTCAATGAGATCTGAACACACTGGAATGTGGGCAGATGTGAACAAGATCCAACTTAACAAGGATAAGTGCCAAGTTCTACATCTGAATAAAAAACGGAGGAACATGCATACTGGATGGGAGATGCACTTCTGGATAGCAGTATGTGTTAACAAGATTTTGGGGTATGGGTGGACCATAAGTTAAATATGAGCAGCCAGTGTGATGTGCTGATTAAAAAAAAAAAGGCTTATGTGATCTTGGGGCGTATCAACAGAGGCATAACATCCAAATCACAAGATGTCATAGTCCCGCTGTATACTGCACTGGTCAGGCCACATTTTGAGTATTGTGTGCAGTTCTGGAGGCCTCACTTCAAAAAGGATGTGGACAGAATGGAGTGGGTGCAGAAGAGGGCAACGGGGAAGAAAGGCTGTGAGGAAAGGCTGAGGGACTTGGAAACGTTTAGTCTGGAGAAGAGGAGGTTGAGCGGGGACATGATTGCCCTCTTTAAGTATTTGAAGGGCTCTCACTTAAAGGAGGGCAGGGAGCTGTTCCTGTTGGCAGCAGAGGATAGGATTCACAATAATGGGTTTAAATTAAGGGTGGGAAGGTATCAGCTGGATATTAGGAAAAAACTTTTTTACAGTAAGAGTTGTTCAACAATGGAACCAGCTGCTTAGGGAGGTGGTGAGCTCCCCCTCACTGGCAATCTTTAAGTAGTGGCTGGACAAACACTTGTCAAGGAAGCTCTAGGTTAATCCTACACTGAGCAGGGGGTTGGACTAGATGACTTGTATAGCCCCCTCCAACTCTATGATTCTATGACTCACACTCTCAGAAATGCTAGTGTGGATCCATGCCATAGAGTCTTGCAGTGCAATTCTAAATGAAGTTATACAGTCCACTGAAGTCTATTGATTTGGAAGGGTGTAACTCAATTTAGGACTGGATTGCTAGTCTCCTAAAGTGGGAAGAAGTCTTACAGCCTATTTAGTTCAACTCCCTACCCAGCACAGGAAATCCAAAGGTACAAGATTACCAACAAATGGCTGTTCTGCAGCAGCTTGAAGATATCAAACAATGGACAGCCCTCCCCACCAGTTTTTTTTTTTTAATCTGATTTTGGTATTTTGGAAACTCTTCAACTTTGTGAAAGGCCTGTACTATTCTAGTAGCAGATCATTACATTCCTGGAAGGTAAGAATCCAGTGATTTCAAGATATCTTACAAAATGCTGAATGCTAGAAAGAAGTGTGAGGTCTTCCCATCTTTTGGAATGGGTATTCATTGTTCACCTTCTGGCAGGTTTATAAATTCCTTATTTCCTTCCTTGGATTGATCATGAGCATTGTACCTTTGTACTGTGGTACTTGGAAGAATGCAAAACTGTGGCTTCTGCTTGTGGCAAACAACAGAGACAACATATCGATTATGAGCATGGTTCAATCTGATGAGAGAACAAAATGTCTGACCTTGAGCCAGGTGGCTGTGTGTACAGCAAAGCTGAAGAAAATATGTTGTTACTATTGGAACAAAACAAGATGACAGTCAGCACATCTCCTTTAGAAACATTATCTTGCCAATGGATTTCCACTCTCGTGGTATGAACTTATTAGGTCATCAAACAACATATGTTGCTTCACCACATGCTAAATGTAGGCAAAAAACAACTAAGCTTTATGAAGCAAGTGTTTCTTGGCATTTGTTCTCCAAAGAACAGCATGGGACAAGAGGTACTGCAATGTCCCTCTACAGTGCAGTCTTATTTGGAATACTATGTACAATTCTGGTCGATATATTGCAAAAAGAATGTCACAGAGCTGAAAAAAAAACGTGCAGAAAGAGGGAACCAAGATGATTATGGTGTTAAAGACCTTAAGACGCTGAGCTGCAGACCAGAAGGTCTGTAATTCAGCAGTGTGAGACCCTAGTGCTACGTGACGGAGTGAGCTCCTGTCTCTGGCCACAGCTCCTGCCAACCCAGCAGTCTGAAAGCAAGAAATTGCAAGTAGATAAATAGGTACCATTTCAGGGGGAAGGTAACAGCCTTCCATGTGCCTTGGCGCTTAGTCATGCCAGCCACATGACCACGGAAATGTCTTTGGACACAGCGCTGGCTCTTTGGCTTGGAAATGGAGAGGAGCACCACCCCGTAGAGTCGGATTCAGCTAGTTTTCAAACAAGGGAAACCTTTGCCTTTAAACTTTAAGGCTACTGAAGGGAGACATGGTAGAGATTTGTAAGATTATGCTTAAAGTGAAGAATGTGGACTAAGAGAACTTTCACCCGCTTCCCATAATGCTAGAATTTGGGGGCATACAGTTAAATTGATGAGCAATAGATTCATGACCGACAAAAGGAAGTATTTGATGGACCAGGCTAGCCCAGTCTCATCAGATCTCAGTAGCTAACCGGGGCCTGCTCTAGTTAGTACTTGGACGGGAGTCCACCAAGGGAGTCCGTGGTTGTTATGCAGGAGCAGGCATGGGCAAACCACCTGTGTTCATCTGTTGCCTTGGAAACCCTATGGGGTTGCCATGAGTCAGCTGTGACAGCACTTTCTACCGTCAATTAAGTTGTGGAATTAACTGACAGTGGACGTAGTGATGATGACGAACACACAGGTTTTTAAGGAGTGGGGTAGGCAGATACATTAGACTATATATTTTTATGTCTTACTGTTTGTGGTGTTCATGTCCATTATATTAAGTTATTTTATGCTCACGGATATTTAGTTTAATGAGAGCCACACACCCCCTTCCCCACATCTCTTAATTATCTGACCAATAATGACTCTGGGGGAGAATAAAGTACAAAACTAGCTTGCAAGGCACCAATTCGTCCACAACCAGAAAACTATTCTGTTGCTGTTTGAGATAGATGGAGGTAAAGCTCACAAATGAGGGCTGTTGTAGACTGTATCCTATTGAACCTGTCCTCTGCAACATTTGCAGCGCCCTAGACATAATACATTTATTTTACTTTTGAGTTAAAGTTTGATCCACTCAACAGTTCAATCCATTTTAATCCCATACACTTAGACAGAACAATATTCTGTCTTCCTAGTACTTGCCAATGACTGAAAGTATTAAATGTTGGTATTATGGGAATATTTATTTAATTAAATGTTTATTTTACCTCATATACCTGACCTTTCTCCCCAACGGAGACTCAAAATGGTGTATATTGTTCCCCTATCTTCTATTTTATCCTCAAAATATGCCTGTGAGGTAGATTAGGATGAGTGAGTGTTTGACTGACCGAAGGTCACCCAGCAAGCTTCCACTGCAGAGTCAGGTTTGTGGCTTTGCTGTGAGCTTGGAAAATGTGAGCTACACAGGTTCCATTGCAGCAATCAAGAAGGGTGAAAGGGATCCATTCAGGGCTTGACAGCCACATTATTATCTCAGGGACAGGCATATTAATATCTCTACTACGCCTGTGTGGTGCATTTTGGAAAGCTGGGAACCATGAGAAATGGGCTCAGTCACAGAATAACCTTCTTAACTTAACATCATTGGCACATTTAATCAAATGTTCTCACCTTCATCTGCAAGGTCACTAACAAGAAGAAGCTTAGGACTAGTGTTTGGGGAACCACATTGGTTACTGCCCACCAATCTGGAATTTAATGAACTTTCTCCTAATTTAAATAGTAATTTCCTACAGGGTACTCGATCACTATTAGTCTTTGCACAGTAACTCCTTTCCTCCATTCCCTTTAGCCACCCACAGCCCTATGCATATTTTCTAATGTTCAGGAGACAGAGTTTATGCACATGATATATGTGCCATCTCTCGTTCCAGAAAGGCAAACTTCATACATTACCATAATTACTACTGATAAGGGTTTCCTATACTTAAAATATTTGAGTTTCGTATTTCCTAGCAGTACCTTAAGCAGTGTTACAAGAATTTTCTTCTTTGATGAAATATTCTCTTGGCGCAATTTATGCACCAACTTGAGAGAGCTTATTATATCGGACTTTAAAGTGCTATTAAAAAGTAATGGATAGAAAGTGTGTGGAATTTTAATCAGTGACAGGTCATGCAGCGGGGGAAAGAAGAACAAAGCAAGCATCTGAGGTGAGATGGGGACCTTCACTGTGGACCCCGAGGATTGGTGTTTCCATTACCCATTTTATAGATCTCTTACAAAAAAAGAATGAATGTAGAACCATTTTGGAAACTGCTGGAAATGTGTTCCAGCGAATTCATTTGCACTTGCCACCTAAGATGGTGTACCTTTGGCTAAGTCAAAGTACTATTTGAGTGACATTTCTTTTGAACGTTATAGCCTAACTCGCTGAATAGTTACTCAGAATGGATAGAGAACTGAATCATACATTAGTTTTGCAACATGCCCGCTTTCCATGTCATACAAGGCAACATCTGTATGCATATGAGCATGTGGGTAGGCCAAAATATCACCATATCCTTGACGGCTGGTGGACAGGTAACATTACACCTTCTGATCATGAGTTCCTCTCTCCTCATTCTCCTTTCTTGTTTTCCTTCTTCTTTTTCAGCCCTTCTTGTCCGCCTCTCATTTCTGTGGTCCACCAGCTACCATGAGGTCCAAACCTCATTTCATACCCCCGCTTCTTTGAGGGGGTGGGGGTTATAACAAACAAACAAAAAGTGTGATGGAATGGATGAGAAAACACTGAAGGATAGGGTTGCCAAGTCCCCCCGATCAGCAGGGGATGGGTAAGGATGCCAGATACAGGTTGGGAAACTCCAGGAGATTTGGGGATGGAGCCTGGAAAGGACAGGGACCTTAGTGTGGTACAGTGTCATAGAGTCCACCCTCCAATGCATCCATTTTCTCCAGGGCAGCTAATCTGTTTAGTCTGGAAACAGGCTATAATTCCAGGGGATCCCCTGGTCCCTCCTGGAGGCTGGCATCCCTACGTGAAGAAGAGATATTTTAGTTTTCCTAGTTTACCTGCAAAACAATGACTCTAAGCAGATTCTTTTAAAAAAATGCAATTCATCTAAAGGATATAGCCCTGCTGCTTCTCTGCATCCTGCATTTTTACTCATTTTCAGATATTTTGTCAAAATTATTTCCTTTTTTGTTGTTGTTTAAACCCGTCTGCATTGTTTCCTCTTAATTTACATTTGTAACAGATGTTCCAAAAATGGTTTTTTTGGCTTTATTGTACAATAACGTTTGTAACATCTTTGCAGAAATCATGTACATTTTAATTCTTTGTGTCCCAGTTTTATTAACTACTCTTTTATTATCTGTTAATAGAGATGGGTGTATTCTGCAGATTTGATTTTTGGGGGGTAATTATCGTAAACAAGTCAGTGGTACAGCAATCTATCAAGAAAAATAAATCATTTTGACCACAGCAACTAGCAATCATCCAATGAAAATGATAGTAAACATGAAATACATATCCAGGGAGATGTCTCTCCCACTACTCCTGAGTACTTTATTAGAGTGACTCACTTCAGACCTAATGCAAAATTATAGTTTAGTTAAAGTAACTATGGTTGGTTTTATGGCCTGAACGTGAGCCACTCCACTGTGGCTTGTTTGTTTGTTTGTTTTGCCATCAAGTTGCAGCTGATTTATGGCAACCCCTTGGAGTTTTCAAGGCAAGAGATATTCAGAGGTGGTCTGCCATCACCTCTGCATAGCAACCCAGGACTTTCTTGATGATCTCCATCCAAATACTAATCAGGGCTAGACCTGCTTAGCTTCCGAAATCTGATGAGATCAAGCTATCCTGAGCTACCCAAGTAGGCTCATAGCCACGATTTTGTGGCTTGTGGAGCAAATTTCTCAGTGCAGAGAGAAAAGCCATGTAGCCAATAGAAAGCTGTTAACAGGGCAGATCTCTAAATTGCAAGTTGTCAGCCACTTTAGATGACAGTTCTCAGCTGCTGCAAGTTAATCACTTCTGCCAGCCTAAGCCACAATTCTGATAACAAGCCGGCAGGTGGAGGGTGATGATTTCTATAGTCAAGAAAGCTAATACTTAGGCAGAAAAACCCTCTTAAAGGAAACCAGTTTCTTGACACAGAGTTAGAAGAGACCCTAGAGGTCACCTACCTACTCCAACCCCCTTGCTCAGTGCAGGAATTAGTCAACTACTGTGCCCCACTCTGCTTAAAGGAGCACACACCTTTTTAAAAAGTTTCAAAATGATTGAAAAAAGCATTTACAGGAGAAATTCTTGTGGGGCTGTGCCTTTAAGAAAGGGGGCAGAGTCCCAAAAAGCCCCACTGTAACCACAGACCTGTACACAAGTCAGATCAACCAAGATGACACAATTTTTTTCTTTAAAACAACAAAAAAAGGTTTATTAAACATAGTTAGCCTTTGCTATGGTTTAATGTGATAGAGAAACATCATTGGCTTAATGCCAGTCCCAGGCTCCGACTGGTTAGAAAGACATGTGGTCAGACTGCAGGTGATGAAGCCAGCATTTGTGGACACAAACCCTGATTTGAACAAGCATTTAATCAGCCAACTCTTAATTCCACAAACTAGCCATAGTTAAAATAAACCATGGTTTTGTTATGTTTGAGCCAAACTACTAACTATGGCCCCGTTCACACGGAGCATTTGCCCCGCTGAAGGCACGGTAGCCCTGCGGACTTTCCATGCGCAATCACACTGGCACATCTGGGAGGCATAGCACTCCCATGGCCAACCTGCGGCTTCCCGTGGAAAGCGTGGAGTAAAAAACTACTAGGGTTTCGGCACTAGTTTCTGGAAACTCCGGGGCAAAGGCCAGCGTCTGATCGCAGGAGCGCCAGTATCCCGTGGCTTCCAATGCCCGCCCATGTCCCAGGATTTCCGGATGCTGTAAGTTTCCATGGGATGTGCACCAATGCCGAATGGCGCATGCGCACATGCAAGACACTGACAGCAGCCCGCCCCCCCAACAGCGCATGCGCACTTCGCAACAGCACGGCTTGCATGGTCTGCTGTGACACTTTTTTGCTGTGCTGTAGCAGCACAGTGTGATTGGCGCTCAGAGCTGGAGTGTGGCAACCCAATGGCCCATGTGATCGGGCTACCACGCCTTATTTTGCTCCGGGGTGAACTGCCACGCCTCCCCCCCGTGTTTTCTGGCCCATATTACCAGGGCCCTTGATTGGTTAGGGTAGAATGAACTAGGATATAAAACCATGCTACTGGAGTCATTTTATTTACTGCTGATAGACCCAGTTATGGTTTCATGACATATAGATGTGGACACTCTGGCTTAATCCTGGCTCATGCCCTGTGGCTGCCTTTCCTGCAACTGTATCTGCAAAGGAGGCAGGGAGGAGAGTGAAAGAAATGAAGCCTATGTTTATCAAGGCAAACCAGCATTTTAAAATGGAGCTGTTCTGCCAGGCTTTTGGTAAAGACAGCGGATGCCCAATAACATCGGCCTTACCTGCATCGGCCACCCACGGCGCTCATATATCAACTGTCGCCAGGAGCAGCCAATTCGATCCATCTAATCCATTGCCCCTTCTAGTATGGGGTCAGCATACTTTAGTATGTAATCAGGTCAGGAAACCCAGATTATGGCTGAGGACAGACTGGCAATTTGCCCCGGTAGCCAGTCGCGGCTAAAAAAACCTGGAGTAAACGATACTGGGTTTTCCCGTCCACACAGCGGGGGCCTCTGCCGGAAGATACGGGACGGAGGCGCGCGGGAGCATTCAGACTGCCGCACCAGAGGCGTGCTATATTTGCCGTTTCCCCATTAATTTGGCTGTGGGTGTATATGCGCATGAGCGCATGAGCGCTCATGCGCTCATGTGCACAAGCGCATTTTGCCGATTTTTTTTTTTGCCCTGCAACGCCGGCACCGCATTGGGCGGTGGAGCGGAGTGCGGCCAATCACACCGCTGCTGCCTCATGCCCAACGCGGGTTGCTCCCGGCTTTTCGGCTGTGCGTTCAGACTCCCCGGAAGCGGAGAAACGCGTGATGAACGCAGGCTTTCAAGATTTGCGCCGGCTTTTATCAGGTGTTTTTTTAATCCGGCAGTGAAGCACGAGAGCACCGGTAAGCTACGGGTGGGGGACGCCAGGCAGATGTGCCTGTGTGAACATTCCATTTAATCCGATATTGAGTCGTTGTCAGCCCGGGTCCCATCCCGCGGCAAATTGCCAGTCTGTCCTCGGCCTATGGTGTGGATTATTTAATGTTTTTACTTATTTAACATTTTACCTCTCAGTGATTAAGGTTTTTAAGTGCTGCTGTATTGTGATATGATGGGAGCCCACTTGTGGGGTAGGGTGATATATAAGCCTCGATAAATAAATAAATAAATGATAATTTGCAAGCCAAACCCTGTTTTCACAAATCAACAAACCATCTCTTTTGCATTATGTCTGAACTGAGGACTCTGACTCAAAGTGGAAAACATAGACTTATTTCACAGATAGGTGTTGACAGGGAAGTAGCTCTGGGAGCAACATGTAAGGAGACAAAACTCAGGGCCACAACGTTTCCAGCTATAGGAGCTGCATAGTGTTAAGTTGTTGCTGTTGCATTGTTTATAAACTGTGCAGCTGCAGCTAATGGGAAAAGAACATAAGAAAATCATCTTGCTGGACCAAAGCAGGAGCCCGTCTAGTCCACTGTTGAGTCTAACACAGCCTGGCAGGTACCTCTGGAAATGTCAGGCACAAAGGCGGATGTCAGGTCAGGCAGGAGGAAAGAGTTCAAAGTCAAGCCAAGGGTCAGATAACCAGAGGGTCGGACATGGATGATACGTCCATCGGGCATAGCAGAAACGTGATCAGGGTCAGGCCAGAAGTCGGAAATCCAGAAGGCAGTCCAGGATGGAGACGAGGCACAAGGGCAAACCAGGCAGAAGCCAAGACCCGGGATCATCCAAATTGGCACACTGCTCATGCTGTTGATAAATTAATCACACTGAAGGGCTCAGCCCAGGGGCAGCAGCTCCGAACCCCTAGGGTAGATCTTACTGAACCTCTCAGCCAGCTGCTGTTTCCCAAAGTCTTCACTGAGCTCTTTCTAAGCAGGGTATACTTTCTCTGCAGGCTATTTTGAAGGGGATGCTGTGGAAAGGAGGAAATTGGGCCAGCAACTCTCCCTGAAAGTCGGTAAACTCAGATGACATATAAGACAAAGCTGCTGTTTCCGGTATTTGACTTCGATCTCCGCAGAGCCTGACAGAAAGCTCACCAGAACAACACAAAGGTATAGCCATCTGAGACACCTTTGTCTTAATATCTACTATTCTTAAGTATATATACACACAGAAGGTTTCATTTACCTGTGATGGTTATGAAGTTTCCAGAAACCTGTCCTCCACAACACTCTCTAATCCTATAAGAAAGTCAACTGGCTGTTAAGGTAATTCTGTGCTGGAGGATTTGTCCAAAGAGAAAGTACAATGGAGAGTAATTACCATGCAGGGCCATCCTTGACACATTATGGGATGGTTGATGCCATCACCATTACAGACTGTTGAGGAGGCTGGGGCCTGTTGAATCATTTGGTCTACATCCACTTGAGTCAAAACAACAACAACAACAACAACGAGGAGGAGGAGAGATTAGATTTGTACCCCACCTGTTACTCAGAGTTTCAGAGTGGCTTACAAATTCCTTTCCCTTCCCCTCCCCACAACAGACACCTTTTGAGGTAAGTGCGGCTGAGAGAGCTCTTTCGAGAACTGCTCTTTCAAGGACAGCTCTACCAGAACTATGCCTTGCCCAAGGTCATCCAGCAGCTGCAAGTGGAGGAGTGGGGAATCAGACCCAGTTCTCCCAGAGTAGAATCCGCACACTTAACCACTACGCCAAACTGGTGTAAGTCAATTTCCCCAAATATATCAAAGTCTTAAAGTCAGGAAAAACCTAACTCTATGGAACAATAACAGTTATTTTAGGATGAAATCACTTTTTCTAGCCAGTTATCCAAGGGCCAAACTAGATGTGACAGCTCCCATTTTAAAGTGATTTTAAAATGCCACAGGGCAGCACGGCAAGCTGACACAATTGTTTGGGTCCCCTCATGCCTTTCAAGCACTCAAATGACCTCATCCCAGCCCCCACCTACACAGCTGTTTCGGTGCTTGAAAAGACGAGGGCGGAGAACAGAGTGCCTCAGCATGCCATGCTGTAGGCCCAACCACAACTGGGCTTTCCTGGCAATTTTAAACCACTTTCAAATGGCTTCATTGTCCACAGGTCTAAGCCATCAATGCCATCAAATCTACTTTGGCCCTAAGATGAATCCCTGACCACTGCGGTCTAATGTGTGTACGTCAGGGCTTTTTTTGTAGAAAAAGCCTAACAGGAATTCATTAGCATAACAGGCCACACCCATCATCAGAAACTCATTAGCATATTAGGCCACACCCCGAAAGCACAGCTCATTGGCATATTAGGCCACACACCCCTGTTGCCAGAAGTGTGGTCATCCAGCCACACCCACCTTTTGCTTCTTATTCTGTTTACCTTGTTTGTTGTCAAAACCCAGGGCTTTTTTTTGTAGCAGGAACTCCTTTGCATGTTAGGCCACACACCCCTGTTGTAGCCAATCCTAATGAGTTTCTGCTGATGGGTGTGGCCTATTATGCTAATGAGTTCCTGCTGGGTGTGGCCAACTGGGGAGCCAGCCAGAACTCCGTTCCTATGCGTTCCTGCCCCAAAATAGCCCTGGTGTACATGACAAAGCGGTTAAGACAAGGCTATATTCAAATACAAGCAGGAGGAATGGATATTTAGTATCCCTTTACTGATTTTCATTTTTTATCTATCAGGAAGTGATGCTGATCTGTAAAGAGTATTGCAGTAATAATCTGTGGTGTGAGAGTGGGTCACGATATTCAAGACAGTGCCTCGCAAAAACTTCCCAGCATTCCCAGGGTAACACTGTAAATGTGAATGCTTATGTCACGAAGGCTGCCAAATAACCAGAACATGTCCTCTGCCTACATACAGTCTGATCTGCAGGAAGAAGGAGACAGGGAGTGTCTTCTCACCATACGACCAGCAGATGCATGAAAGCAAGTGGGGGGGAAACTCTGGCAAACTCTACAAATCACATGAAACAAGTTCTACATAGTGGCACATATATTGGCCGAGGACAGACTGGCAATTTGCCCCGGGATGGGACCCGGGCTGACAATGACTCAATATCGGATTAAATGGAATGTTCACACAGGCACATCTGCCTGGCGTCCCCCACCCGGAGCTTACCGGAGCCCTCGTGCTTCAGTGCCGGATTAAACAAACACCTGATAAAAGCCTTCGTAAATCCAAAAGCCTGCGTTCATTGCGCGTTTCTCCGCTTCCGGGGAGTCTGAACGCGCAGGCGAAAAGCCGGGAGAAACCCGCGTTGGGCACGAGGCAGCAGCACTGTGATTGGCTGCGCTCCGCTCCACTGCCCAATGTGGTGCCGGCATTGCAGGGCAAAAAAAAAAAAAAATCGGCAAAATGCGCTTATGCGCATGAGCGCATGAGCGCTCATGCACACATACACCCAAACACCCACGGCCGAATTAATGGGGAAATGGCAAATATAGCACACCTCCGGCGCGGCAGTCTGAACGCTCCCGCGTGCCTCCGTCCCGTATCTTCCGGCAGCGGCCCTCGCTGTGTGGACGGGAAACCCGGTATAGTTTAATCCGGGTTTTTTTTTGCCGCGACTGGCTACTGGGGCAAATTGCCAGTCTGTCCTGGGCCATTGGTTCCCACACAGAAGCTTTTCATTGTGTCGAATCAAAATTCAGTATGATTGACTGTAAAAAATAAAATAAAATCCACATCACTGTTTTTGGGCACCTATTAAAGTTGCCAACCTGAAGGTGGTGGCTGGACATTTCTTTGGATTACAACTGATTTCCAGGCAATAGAGATCAGTTCACCTGGGCTGATTCTGCACCCGTTTCCTCACAGTTTTTCCACAGCCAAGGTGGGAGGTTAATTTCCCTCTATGCTGCATGCTACTTTCACTTTCTTTGTCCATTGGGTTTTATGGTACCTTCTGCATAGATTTATGGCTGTTCAGGGATGACTTCGCAGTCAGTGCAACATTGCCCCGGGGTATCTGAATGTGGTTTTGAGTGGCACCTTTTCTTTCCTCCACTTCCAACTCAAAGGGAACAATAAACAGACAACTTGACACGGCTTCATTGATCTCTGTCAGCTCCCCCACCCCTATTCCCCCCCCTCTGTATTTATCACCTCACCATGAATTACTTGGCTCAGGCAGCTAGTGATCGCTGAGATATGCAGGAGCCAGTGTTGAAAACAAAATAGATGGCAAGCTGACACCAGCCAATGCAGAAACCAGGATCTGAGGCAATGCAATGAAACCAGATATTCAAAGGCAAGGGGGAACCAGGTCAAGTGCTGATAAAGTGTAGAGTGAATGCCAGATACAGAATGGACAGTGGAGAAAATGCCTGCTTTGGGACGTGGACTCTGTGACATTAGACCCCACCAAAGTCCTCTTCCCTTCCCAAACTCTGCCCTCCTTAGGCTCTTGCCCCAAAATCTCCAGTTATTTCCCAACCCGGAGTGGCAACCCTCAGCACCCTTGCTTCTGAGAAGACACTGATGAATGTTTCACTGGTTTCAGTCACAGCTGCCCTTGTTACGTGAGGAGATTCCACTCTAGTTTCATAGATAATTTGAACACCAGCACACCCCAAAATATGCCAATTACAGTCCCACAAGCACCAAGTAACCAGGTTCACGTGATTTATTAATGAATGATAATTGTGCACAGAAATAAAGCTGACCATAGGCTACTAGCACTAGGGTAGCCAACCCCTCAATGGGGGCAGGGGTTTCCCTGGTTTGGGCCCCCCAATCTGCTGCTGGCTGGCTGGTTGGTGGGGGAGCCCCACCCCTGAAGAGTCCCAGTGCACCTGTCATGCCTGGCACAATGATGTCACCTCTGGGTCCCAGTGCACCTGACATGTCAGGCACATTGTTCAGGGGATGTTCTAGCATTTGGGTAAAAACCCTATGGTGACCATAGAAGTTTTACCTAAATATTAGAGCGTCCCCCAGACAATGTGCCCAGAGCGATGATGTCACTTCCTGGAGCCCCCCACTGGGATGAAGGTAAGACCTGGTGACCCTGAAAAAGCAGCCGCCACCTAACATTGTGGTATGTCTGAAAAGTCCTATTTTTTTTTTTAAAAAAGGTCATTTTTTTAATAGAAAACACTGACATTTGTATAAATAGCCACACAGAGACCTATTCCGTGACCCTTTCTTCAAAACAGAATGGACAAAAGAGTGTGGACTGTTACATGATCCCAAAAGACAGGTGCCTGCAGCTCAGTTCTCAGGATTCTGTGCACAGCTCCTTCCCATCTTTAAAGCACTGCAGGCGCTCCTATGTGGGAAGCAGAACCGTAGATAAGAAAACCTACCTCTGCGGGGAGGAGGGAACACTCTGATTGACTTCTACTTGCAGAGATCCTTAAGCAAAGTTATAAGATAAATGAAACGTTGCTCAGCCACTCAGCTTTATCACACCTAGCTAGGCACCAAAGTGTTCTACGGACTCAGAGCTGCAGGCAAAGAAGGGGAGATGGGGAGATTCTGCTGTCTAAAAATTAAAGAAAGGACACGCTTTGTCTGAAAAGATGTCACAAGGCTAGTGTGCATGTGCATGAAAGAGAGGGAGAGGACGAGAGAGATGCGTGTGCCCAGCTGCATCGTGACAATAAGAGCTGATTACAAAATTATTTCTTGAAGTCCCAATTGTTATCAGAATAGTCCTCAACGTACAACAGGAAACAATGTGGGTTATTTTCAGCACAGAATAAGGAGGACGAATAAAAACACCTAGCGCTTGTGATGCTGCAAACGCCCTAAGCCAATACTCATGATTAAGAATTGAAGAACGGTCAAAGTGCCTTCTCAGTTCAGCATTATACATCCCGTGGTGGTCTGTGCTGGGAGGAAAGGCAGCACAGTTATAGCCCAAGCTCATCAGATCTTGGAAACTAAGCAGGACTGGTGATTCAGTGTGCAGACTACCAAAAAAAAAGGGGGGGGTCTACAGAGGAAGACAATGGCAAACCAACACGGCTTCAACTTCCTTGAAAGCCTCTTGCTGGGATCCACCAGAAGTCCATTGCAACTTCATGACACATATATACCTACATATTAGTCGGTGCTAACACATAAGTATTTATATCAATGAAGCAGCTACATTTTTTTCACATTATTATTCGGTACTCTTCCCTGAAAGCATCTACTCTAAATGCAATGACTGACCAAAATCTCTTACCCAGGTCTAACCCAGTTCTACTGCTTGAGATCGTTTTAACTGGAGGGTACATTGCTTACATAATAAGGTGCTCTACAACTGAGCTATGAGTCCACTATAAAGGTAAACACTTCCCTTGCTCGAAAGTCAGTCGAATCTGACTCTAGGGGGGCAGTGCTCATCTCCGTTTCCAAGCCAAAGAGCCAGTGCTGTATAAAGACTTCTCCATGGGCATGTGGCCGGCATGACTAAATGCCAAGGTGCATGGAACGCTGTTACCTTCCCACCAAAGTGGTACCTATTTATCTACTTGCAATTTCTTTTTCTGAACTGCTAGGTTGGCAGGAGCTGGGGCCAGAGATGGGAGCTCACTCCACCATGCAGCACTCGATCTCAAACTGTCGAGCTATAGACCTTCCAGTCTGCAGCTTAACATCCTAACCTCTGAGCCCACTATAGTTTCCCATTTATAAGGAGCGGTGGTATTGTTCCATATTCAGAAACCAGTTTCTCTCATGCAGCTTGAGAAAGTTTTCTTGTCTTTGCCTGGAACATTTTCAGTTGAAATTGTCAACTACTTAGCATTTCCCATCTCAAAACTTATAAAGATTACAGCCTAAATTGACAGCTCACTGGTTGAATGTGAAGAATTCTCAGCATTTTTTTTTTTAAAAAAGACAAGTAGCAGTTTTGCAGGGCCTTGACTTAGACCAAAGCCACAATGCTAGTGAGGAAGGGATTTAACCCTTCCACCCCTCATGCTTACATCAATTGCAACAGTCCCATCCCCACATACTTATTAGTCCTGGAAAGGTCAAAGGACCAGGAAAAAAGGGTAAAAGGTCTGCTAACCCTTCCAGGGGTAATAAGAATGTTTTGTGTATGTGTGCACTCAGGGATTTTGAACAGTGAATCTGAATCGTGGCAGATGGGGTCAAATCCTGAATCCGTTCCCTGAAAAGCTATCATCTGACTTTAATAGCTAAGGGGAGATCTGATCACTGGTAGAGATGCCACCCCCCAGGTGAGGCCTAGAGTTCTCTGGGAATTACAACTGATCTCCAGACTACAGACTACAGATAATTCATTCCCTGGAGAAAATGGCAGTTTCAGAGATGGGACTCTACAGCATGACAACATCCCTAGTGAGCTCCACCTCCCTTCCCAAACTCTGCCTTCTCCAAAATCCACCCCCAAATATCCAGGAATTCCCCAATGCAGAGGTGGCAATCCTATCACTGGCTCACATCCAGCTGTACAATTCTGAAGACCTATGGGCAATTCCGTTTTCAGAAGAGGGGGCAGCGATTTCTGCTACGTACCCCATCCCACTCCCATGTGTTTGCTCCTATGTGTTCCTGGTGGTCTGCTGCTTCCCATCAACAAATTGGGGGTGGGAGATCAGTGGAAGAGAGAAATGGGAAATGACCACTCTGCAAAGTCCACTCTGTGAGTGTATCTCATTGGACACAAACTATAGCATCATGTCTAAATTAGGCCACTGCACGCATAGAACAAACTTGGCTGTTTCGAAGGTAGATCACCATCTTGTCCTATATTTACTTAATTAGCTTACATGAAAGCCATCCCAAATGACCCTTATACAAAGCAATTTTCATGCTCCTATAAGTATCCACAGTGCACAGAAGTGGAAAATGAGAACCCCTCTAATCTTGTTCTATTTCTTTGGGAATAGCATTTGGATTCTAGTATCTCTCTCTCTGTTTCTGTTTCTGTTTCTGTCTCTGTCTCTCTCTGTCTCTGTCTCTCTCTCTGTGTGTGTGTGTGTGTGTGTGTGTGTGTGTGTGGAGAGAGAGAGAGAGAGAGAGAGAGAGAGAGAGAGAGAGAGAGAGAGAGAGAGAGAGAGAGAGAGAGAGAGAATCCTGAAATGACTCACCTGAAGAATTTAGTACAAAGGGGTATTATTTATCAAATCAGTAGGGACTAGAATGTCAAATTGTTTTATACAAAGAAAATTCAGATTCTTTGACAATGGGTGTCTTTGAAACCAGTCTTGATACAGTATTCAAGGAGATGGCTAAGCTCCTGCATTGTTTGGAGCAACTATGTATGATAAATGTACAATCACGACAATTGTGTCAAGGAGACTTGCAGCATTTTTTTCATGCAAAGTGTTATCTTTCTGCATGCCATCAGTGAAATGTATATTTGTATTCAAAGACTTCAGAAGGTATGCCATATACTACTGATAGCCATCTTTTTTCACATGCGTGTTATAACCAAAGTCCAGGGTACACTCGTAATTCTGGTGTTCATCCCACTTACTACATTGTCTCATTTTGTTTCATTATCTGAAAAACAGGAATTGTGTGTTACTTTGCAGGGTGGTTGAAGAGCTAAATAACAATTTCCCATTAATTTTCCAAGGGGGAAGGTGGCATGGTACAGCCAAAGCTCATCAGATCTCAGAAGCTAAGTAGGATCAGTACTCACAAGGGAGATCACCAAGGAAGACTTTGCAGAGGAAGGCAATGGCAAACCACCTCTGCTTCTCACTTGCCTTGAAAGCCCCTTGCTGAGGTTGCCACAAGTCAGCTGCAACTTGAGGGTACTTTACACACACACACACAAATTTTCTAATAACTCATCTCACATTTAACCACATTTATTTGACCAAATAATTCTGAACATGGTAGCTTGCCAACAAAGTCCTTTAAAAAGCATTTAAATCTATTTCAAGAATATTGCTAGTAGGAATGCAAAGCAACTGTCTGAACTATCACCAGTTTTATCATTTAGACATAAACAAGTACACAATCTGTCAATCCCATATACTCATTTTTACAGCTCTGCTATTGATTTTTGTCAAGAGAAATTGCTCCAATATCAGCCACACACACAGATGATGCAATGTAACACCAGCATTGCAAAACACACCCGCCTGCACAGAAACACAGAAACATCTGGATTGCTCAGAGAACCCTTTACCACATTCCCAGGCCTTGGAAAATGCTGAAATGTTAACAGCAGCATATAAATGGTAAGCAAATCAAGCAGTGGGGTACCACAGGGATCAGTACTCGGTCCGATGCTTTTTAACTTGTTTATTAACGATTTGGAATTGGGAGTAAGCAGTGATGTGGCTAAATTTGCAGATGACACAAAGTTGTTCAGGGTGGTGAAAACCAGGGAGGATTGTGAGGCACTCCAAAGTGATCTGTTGAGGATGGGTGAGTGGGCGTCAACGTGGCAAATGGGGTTCAATGTGGCCAAGTGCAAAGTGATGCACATTGGAGCCAAAAATCCTAAATATAAATACACGTTGATGGGGTCTGATCTGGCAGAGACTGACCAAGAGAGAGATCTTGGAGTCGTAGTGGATAACTCGCTGAAAATGTCTACACAATGTGTAGCTGCAATAAAGAAGGCCAACGCTATGCTGGGGATTATTAGGAAGGGAATTGATAACAAATCAGCCAGTATCATCATGCCCCTGTATAAATCATTGGTGCGACCTCATTTGGAATACTGTGTACAGTTCTGGTCACCACATCTATGATTGTTACTGCTGGTTAGCCATATTGGAAAGTGTGTGTATGCATGTGTTCATGATGCAGAGAGGCACACCAGTTTTGGTGACTCACAGACTGGGTGTACCCCATCGAGCTCCGATGTGGGCACCCTGGCTCGCGGCAAGCGGGCAGGGACTCAGATGATTCTGAGCCCCCCTTAAGCCCTTGTAGGGGGCTCTCAGCCTGGGGTATGAGGGATGCCTCTTCCAAGGCGATGGCCAAGGAATTGAGGCACCTCTTTACTCTGAGAGGTCCTGCCACCATGAGGCCAATATGGCATACAGAGGTGCACACCAGACAATGTGGGCAAGTGATCCAGTGTTATATTGATCTTCCTGCAGCTTGAAAAAGTGTCTAAGCGACTGAATGAACTGTGAGTTAAGCAAATCTCCTTAAGCTACTCAAGCCAGCAAAACAGAGAAATGGCTTTAAGGCACCAAACTGAGGTAGAGGGAGGGGAGGAGTTGGGGATTCCCCCCCCTCCATGGAAAATAAAATAGCAGTACCTGAACGGAAATTTGAAGCCCAAAGTGATGGAGGCAGCAAGAGAATCTTAAATTAAGCTAATGGGCTACAAAATAGCCCAAAGCATAGTGAAATTGATGAACTTTCAGTCTGTTTAAACAGATCTTATCTTGTGTAAATACGTCGGGAACAGGAGAGAAAATGGCATTGAAAAAGAGACCTTCTACAGGAACTACCCATTCCATGTCTTCTACTTTTAATATGGAAGTAGTAACTGACTTCCCTAATATGATGGCAGTGGCATTGCACCCTCTGCTGGACCAGATGTCTAACATCAACAATAAACTTTGACTGTCTCCAGAAACAATTGATGGGAATAGACAAAAGAGCAGATGAAACATAAAGCTATTAAACAAGCTGAAGTTAAGACTGATAATGTTAAACAGAGACTCGAGGTCGTGGGAAAAGAGCGGATCTCTGATAAAGAGCAATTACTACAGTTGCAAATGGAGAAATCAATGTATGTCCTACGTTTTCAAGGTATCCCGGAACAGAAAGGGGAGAATTTAAAAGCAATATTAAGCAAAGTATTGGCACCAGTGGTAGATTCTAAAGCGGATGTACTACAAAATGATATCGATCCGGCCTATCAAACCTATCGTGACTTCATTAAGAAAAATAAGCTACCTGGTGAAATATTTGTTAAATTCTCCAAAAGATCAACTAGAGATGCAATCCTGAAAGTGACAAATGGGAACCCTCTGAAAATTAAAGGTGAAAAAGCAAGGATTTTGAAAGCCATTCCATTTGAGATATGAAAATGGAGACGACAATATAAAAACTTAACTTCTTTCCTGCACAATCACTCCATTCCCTTCAGATGGACATTTCCAGGAGGACTTCTATTCAGCTACAATGATAAAAAAGATGAAAATTGATTCTGCCCAGAAAGCAAAGATCTTCTTGGAACTGCAACAAGGAGTGATCAAAGACAAAGGAAAAGCAGAGGACAACATACATGTAAAAGACAAAAGTGATCATGAGCCTGATGACAGTTTCAGCAATTCTGGTAGCTCTCCAGAAGGTTCTGATTCTGAAAATGAGCAGCTCCTAAAACTCTCAAAGTTAAGCTGAAATATGAAAAAAATAAACACAGAAGATAATAATGTAATAATGTAATGCAGTTCTGAAAGTTAACGTTATATAAACAAAACTGGCTATAATGTCCTCAATACTTGGTTAAAAGGGCTTAAGTTAGCTTTGCTATGGCAAAAAGGCATCCAGTATCATTCTTTTATTCTTTTATTGTTATATTGTAAGGTTTCCCTTGCTTGAAAGTCAGTCGAATCCAACTCTAGGGATGTGGTGCTCATCTCCGTTTCCAAGCCGAAGAGCCAGAGCTGTCCAAAGACATTTCCGTGGTCATGTGGCCAGCATGACTAGATGCCGAGGTGCATGGAATGCTGTTACCTTCCCACCAAAGTGATACCTATTTATCTACCTGCAATTTCTTGCTTTCGAACTGCTAGGTTGGCAGGAGCTGGGACCAGAGATGGGAGCTCACTCTGTCATGCGACACTTGGGTCTCAAACTGCTGAACTACCGACTTTCCAATCTGCAGTTCAGCGTCTTATCCACTTGAGCCACCGCAACCTTTGTTATATTGTAGGAAGGCAAATGTTTGTTTGGTGGCAATATGATCTTTGCTTTATTCTTGTAGTTTCACATGTTAGTCTTAGTATTTCCATGCACTTCCTTCCCCTGTATAGTGTTGTAGCAATAAAATCCAATTATTAATTTTTTTAAAAAATGATGCAGAGAGAAGTCTCTTCCCCATGCTTATAATTTGCAATAATGGCATGCCAACCATCCCTTTCCAACTTGCTCGCTAACCTTCCTTCTCTTCCTTTCCCTCCTCTTTTCATCCCACAGTCTCCCCCCCGCCCACACAATAGTTGCATGTGCTGAAACTGTGGCTACCACTTTCCTTATATTTATTGTATACTGTATACTCTAAGAATCATGAGGAAATACACAAGTGACATGGACCAAAGTGCTCACTCCTCCTTGAGAGGACAACAAATAGACAAACAAATAAACAAACAAAACTGTCTTGGATGAGGAGGAGGCTGGGGTCCTGGAATCAAGCCAGGAGGCAGCATAGAGCACTTTTTGGAAGCTTCCCCTCCCCAGTGTCAAAGAAAAGCCTTGAGAGAATGAGATCTTTCTTATCTTGGGAGCCAGGCCTCCTTAGGTTCAGAACTCACAGTCCCAGAACTAATCTCTGCCCCAGGGGCCATGTGGAGTATCACAATGGCAAGAAGCTCCTCATCCCTTGCTGGAGTACCTACTTTTGTCATCAAGTCAGTAAAGGTAAAGATTCCCTTGCTCAAAAGCCAGTCGTTGCGGTGCTCATCTCTGTTTCAAAGCCGAAGAGCCAGAGCTGTCCGAAGACATTTCCGTGGTCATGTGGCCGGCATGACTAAACACCAAGGTGCACGGAATGCTGTTACCTTCCCACGGAAGTGGTACCTATTTATCTATTTGCAATTTCTTGCTTTCGAACTGCTAGGTTGGCAGGAGCTGGAACTAGAGATGGGAGCTCACGCGCCATCATGCGGCTGAACTTGGGTCTCGAATTGCTGAACTACTGACCTTTCACAGCCTGCAGTTCAGTGCACCACCCTTAATTTGTAACAATCCCTTCCAGAGAGGCAAGGTGTCTTTATCCACACATTCCTGTAGGTCTATTCAAGTCTTTCAACCTCCAGCCCTTTGCAAAACAACATCTTATACTTCCTGTTTGCCTGAGAGAGCCAGTTTGGTGTAGTGGTTAGGAGAGTGGGCTCTAAGCTGAGAGAACTGGGTTTGATCCCCCACTCTTGCAGCTGCTGGTGTGACCTTGGGTCAGTCACAAGTTTGTTCAAAGCTGTTCTCTCACGGGCAGTTCTCGAAAGAGCTCTCTCAGCCCCACCCACCTCACAGAGTGTCTGTTGTGGGGAAGGGAAGGAAAAGAAGACTATAAGCTGCTCTGAGACTCCTTCGGGCAGTGAAGGGCAGGGTATAAATCCAATCTCCTCCTCCTCTTCCTCTTCTTTTTCTTCTTCTTTAGACAACCTAAGTGATCTTGCTAGAGACACAACACTCTGCGGATACCTTGATCCTGTTTTACCCGGCTTTTCAATGTTCACCTTGTTTTGTCTTGCTTTGCTAGTTCACCCGAGCATCTGGGCTAGAGCTGAGTCATCACTGAAAAGGTCCATGCAACAACTGATGCCCCTCCCACCCAGACTAAAGTTTAAGGCTTCTGCACCTTACATTTCATTGGACAGTCTCGCCACAATCCTGTTTCAATACAATATCTTTATACAAAGAGCTGAATGCAGCATACATGCCCCCACATGCTTGATTCTCATGACACTCCTGTGAAATAGGATAAAAAGTAAAAAGAGAGGATTGACTGGCCCAAAGGCACCCTCCTGAGCTTTGTGCCGGTGTGGAGACATTTGAACCTTGGCCTCTCTAGCTTAAGCACAACACTCTGTAGTGGCCATTAGCTTCACACAAGCTCTCAGAAAAACTGATTAAGGCCCCGTTCACATGGAGCATTTGCCCCACTGAAGGCACGGTAGCCCTGCGGAGTTTCTGTGCATGATCACACAGGCACATCTGGGAGGTGTAGCACTCCCTGGCCAACCTGTGGCTTCCCTCCGAAGATGCAGTGTAAAAAACTACTAGGGGCGAAGCACTAGTTTCCGGAAACCCCATGGCAAAGGCCGGTGTCTGATTGTGGGAGTGCCAGTATCCCGCGGCATCCAATGCCTGCCCATGTCCCGGGGTTTCCGGATGTTGTAAGTTTCCACGGAATGCACACCAACGCCAAATGGCGCATGTGCACACGCAAGATGCCGACAGCAGCCCGCCCCCCCCCAAGAGCACATGGGCACTTTACACCAGCGCAGCTTGCGTGCTCTGCTGCACCACTTTTTTTGCCGCGCTGCAGCAGCGCGGTGTGATCAGTGCTCGGAGCTGGAGCATGCCAACCCGGTGGCCCATGTGATCAGGCTACTGCACCTTATTTTGCTCCAGGGCGAACAGCCACACCTCCCCCCCGTGTTTTCTGGCCCGTATGACCGGGGCCTATGTTAGAGTGAATGTTTAGAAAGGAGGTACCAGCTATTGAACCAATGCAATGTTATAAACCAGGGTCTTTCACAGACAGGAAAAAGAAGGAGGAGGAGGAGGAGGAGGAGGAGGAGATTGGATTTATACCCCACCCTTCACTACCCGAAGGAGTCTCAGAGCAGATTACAATCTCCTTTCCCTTTCCCTCCGCACAACAGACACCCTGTGAGGTGTGTGGGGCTGAAAGAGCTCTTTTGAGAACTGCTCTGAGAGAATTTGTGACTGACCCAGCATCACATCAGCAGCTGCATGTGGAGGAGCGGTTCTCCCAGTTCTCCCAGATTAGAGTCTGCGCTCTTAACCACTACACTACACCAAACTGATAACAGAGGCAAACACTAGGTAGGTAACAGCTATGGGTAAACATCACAACCAAAGCAGCTGGCTATGGTTAATACAAAATGAAGCACAACTAAAATAATCCTCCCCAAAGATTCAGTGGTAAATGCTGCATGTTATCACTACTGGTCATTTCTGTGTACTTGCTCTGTGCCCACTTTGGCATGCCAGTGATGAATGCTAGCAGATTGCTTCAAGGCTTAGACAATGAGCTGAAGAAAGGCAAGGGATGGTGTCTGGTGTTAAAGGGCACAATGCTGTGTTTCCTGGCTGATAGGTAATGAGTGGCTATGAACAGGGCTATTTTTGGGCAGGAACGCACAGGAATGGAGTTCCGGCTGGCTCCAAAGTTGGCCACACCCAGCAGGAACTCATTAGCATAGCAGGCCACACCCAACAGCAGAAACTCATGAGGATTGGCTACATTAGGGGGTGTGGCCTAACATGCAAAGGAGTTCCTCCTGCAAAAAAAGCCCAGGGTTTTGACAGCAAACAAGGTAAAATAAGAAGCAAAAGGTGGGTGTGGCTGGATGACCACATTTCTGGTAACATGGGGTGTGGCCTAATATGCTAATGAGTTTCTGCTGGGCTTTTTCTACAAAAAAAGCTCTGGGTATGAATAAATCAGACCACTTCTGCTTCTCCCTGACCCAGCTCAGTTGGTGACCACTTCGCAACCACCTCTGCTTCTGTCAACGTAGCCAGCAGCACAGACCCACCATGCAGGCCAACAGATGCCTGCTGACCTTAATGCATTGGAAGAACAGAGGGTCTCCGGCTGCAGTGATGCCACCTTCCACAGTCCTGTGACTCTAGCATGCGGCCTCTTAGTGCTCCACAGCAGTGATCTGAAGCTTGTATTTTTACCATTGTTTTCTATCAGTGGTTTTCAAACCCGTGTCTCATGAGCCTCAGAGCCACAGGGTTTTTTTTTGGTCTCCTTTTTGGAAGGGCGCACTGGGAAGCAGAAGGAACGTGATGTGAGACGACTGCACAGTGGAGAGAATTCCTCCCTGGCTGATTTGGCTTATTCCTCACTACGGTATATGTTCTGGCACTCACTTTATCTTCCGCCCCCAGCTCTCTTCGTCTGCTGCTCATGGCATGTGATAACTCTGGCTCCTCCTCTTTCCTATCACATGCCTGATGTCACATGCTTACACCATAATGGGTCCAAAGTGGCCTCCTGGGGATTAAATGTGGGTAAGATGTTCAAAGATGTTAACCAGCAGAGTGTTAAAATGTGGGTAAATAAATAAGAACTTGTTTCTCTAGCGGAAGCTACCTCTGTCTCTCCGTCTGTGAAAAACTTAAACTGACGTGCAGCGGTCTCTTACTAGAACACAGGAAATGCTTTTACCATCAAGTGATTTGAGGATACTTACGTTTATACAATCATACAATTTGTCTCTGCCATCTGTGTTTCCCACTGTCAGTAATTACGAAGAACGTTAGATTCCTGATTAGGCTACCACTCCTAGGGTAAGAGGATAAAACTGAAAAACAGCAAAGTCTGTAATTTCTGTTTTGATTGAAGAACGAGTAAAAAAAATAAAAAATTAAAAGGAGGGCAGCAATAAAAAGTAGACACAAAAGCAGAGAGGAGGAAACCTCAACAAGAACAGGAAGCAGTATACTGAAATGGGCCCAATGAGCTTCAGGTGTAAAATCCATCTCCAGTGATATGAAATATTTGCATTACTTGCTTCTGGATTACCGTTTATAAGAATCTTTCTCAGGATGCTGCCTCATCACCCCCACCCCCACACCCTGCTGCTCTCTCATATTTAAGGAACAATAGAAATTACAGTTCACTTCAAGTCACTCTGTGCGTACCAAATTTAAGGAAATTTACAATGGTCAGTAATGGTGGCTGAGGGGCTAATTTTTTTTTTTAATAAAATCCATGAACATTGTGTTTAACACTATAAAAGTCTAGCCTATTTAAGACATTATGGGTGGGGGAAAATGGTAAAGAGAACTGAAATCTGAATGAACTTAAATTCATTCTATCTATTTTTATATATCTATTTTTATTTGCTTCACGCGTTCTTGGCTTTCCTCTCCAATAGGGACCCACCACAGCTTACATTGATCCCCACTCCCCCGTTTTATCTTCACAACAATGACCTTGTGAGGTAGGGTAGGCTGAGAGAGTGTGACTGGCCCACGGTCAAACAGACAGCTTCCACAGCGGAGTGCAGATTCAAACCTGGTTCTCCCAGATCCTAGCCTGACATTCTAGCTGTAACACATACATATGTACACATTAAAACTGACAGCTCACATTCTAGTCTGGGATTTACGTATTCCTGGAGGGTATTTCTGAAGTAACGTGGGAAGGCAATTTGGCCTGATATTCAAATACGATCAAGAATTCAAATAGCACATCATGTACAGATCACTGTGCAAACTTTCAGCTAAATACACCACTCTTACCACTGTTTACAGTTCAATTATAAATTATTTTTATTTTATTTTATTAGAATACCACATATTATTTTATTAGAATACCACAACAATTCTAACACAACTTGTGACCCCTCAGGCATCCAGCAGCAACAATTAGAGCTGGATTGGAGCATTGGGGCTTGGAAGTTCAAGGTCAGCTTTTTATGGGCGAGTGGTTGAAGACTGGGAAATGTTCAACAAAGTGACACTTTATATTAAAACAGAGAAAAGTTCATGGAAAGCAACTTGCTCATTAGGAACTGGTCCACTTTTGTATCATTTTAAAATCTGAGGTTCAATGCAACCATTATGCCTTTTCTATGCTTACAAGCTAGATACTGTTAGTGCAGGTAGACATGCATCTCTCTCTTTTTTTTACAATTTAGAACTGAAAACCATATAAAATGGCATCACTTGCAAACTTGTTCTACTCAGAAAATTTCTTCTCTATTCCTTTCCATACACATACATATTTAATAAATGGTGCAGTAAGAAGGTACTAAGGGAAACTGCACTACCGACCTAGGCATATCTACTCAAAAGTAATTCCCACTGTGTTTAGTGGGGCTTACTCCCTGATAAACGTGTAAAGGGATTGCAGCCTTAGATGCTTCATGAGGTTGTTTTCATCAACATAGAACATTTAAACTATTGAACTTACTGAGTTTAACAAAAATGGCGTAATTCCCATTATGTCTGCATGCATAAAAGTAGATACAAATGTATATAGCATCCATGGGAACAGTGAAACCTGTCAAAGTTAAAAGAATTAAATCTCAGATTAAATGCATGAAGCGAGAAGATATTGACAATGAAAGAGAAGAAACCTGGTTCTTTAGCGACACCTTTTCATTCAGTTCAATACAGTATGCTGGAATGGAAGAGAACTAAATTGGCTCTACTTCATATTTTTGTCTGAACAATGAGACCCAGCTCTTATATCCAGTGTCACCCCTTGGCTTACGTGTAAACAAATAATCAATTGCATCCTTCCTTTGTTCTTTAATTTTGTTTAATACCAGGTGTTACCCAGTTTCCTGGGGGTTGAGACTTCTTGCCTTTCCCATTTGAAATCCATTGGTAACTTCACAAAGCTCAAGCAGCCTTCAGAAAACCAAGATTGATCTGATATTTGCAGCCAAATGGTTCTAAGTTGTTTTCTTAGATACCAAAAGCCATCTCTTTTTCCCAGGATAAAAACCCATCAATTCCACAAAACATTAAAACAATGTTTCTCAAAACAGACAGTTCTGCAGCACAGACAAAACACGAATCAACGAGGCACTGCAAACTCACTCACAAAGTCACAACAGACAAAGAAAGGAGTCTGATGAATTATTTCAGATAAGCGCAAAGGGTTGGTGAGGCCCTCTGATATGGAATCAAGCCAGGCAGCAGATGGTATAAATATCTGGGGATCTCGCTGCAAGACAGTAATGATTTATTACATCTCTCTCTCTCTCTCTCTCTTCCTCTTTCTCCCTCTCCCTCTTTTTCTAAAAGTAAAGAAAGCAAAAGCTCCCTGTTGGAATTAATTGATAATACACTTTTATCTCCTCCCACTCCCTGAAGGAAGAGTCGATACACAGAACCCTAAGTGACTGACATTTCCTGAGAGCTATATAAGAACTATGTGATGGTTTCTCTACTGCTGGGACTCTCTTCAGGAAAAAGACTATGTTGCTAAAGCTGTAGCCAATATGTCCATGTCTGTCTATCATAAACTTGTTCCGGACTATAATACAGATCCTTATTGTAATAATTCTGGGTTCACAGAAGGAGGAAAACTAACACCAGTCTGGTGTAATGGTTAAGTGTGTGGACTCTAATCTGGGAGAACTGGTGCAACAGGCCGGATTCACCCCCCGGCCAGAGTAACCCCGGGGTTAATCCAGACTAACCCCTGCCAGACAAACCTCTGCTGGGCTCTATTGACTAATGAGATTGGATTCATACCCCATTCTTCACTACCCAGAGGAATCTCAGATTGGCTGACAAGTTTCTCATGGACCTCAAACCCTCAGAAGCTGACACTGTGCTGGTCACAATGACATTTAATTTACCACTCTATATTGGGGACTGGGAGACCCAGGTTCAGATAGTTTGGCATAGGCTGTTGTGTCCTGGGATCAGAAGGCTGAGCTGGAGAAATACAGCCAAGCTTCGCTCTCTGAGAACAATAGGGACTAGGTTCCTGAGCTCGCCAGTAGTGAACCAATGGCAGCATTGGCGGGCGATTCAAACCCGCCAATAGGAATATAGGGCCGTCCCCCCCTAACTGTATATAGTTGGCCTCCGGCCGTTACTGTGTGTTCTTGTCTTATGTGAAGTACGAATAAACGCGTCTTCCCTTATGTCGTCGTCCGAGTCATGAGGCCCGAAACCCAGTACTTTACAGGCAACTTTACACCCGAGGGGTTACTTTGGCCCGGGGTTACAGGTTGTTGTGTTGTGCAGTTGGGGTAACTCTGGCATGGCCTGGCAGAGGTTTGTCTGGCAAGGGTCAGTCTGGATTAACCCCCGGGGTGACTTTGGCCTGGCCCGGCAGGGGTTATTCTAGGCCTGTTACACCGGGTTTGATTCCCCACTCCTCCACTTGTGGCTGTTGGATGACCTTAGGGAAGCCGTGGTTCTATCAGGGCTGTTCTTTCAAGGACAATCCTGGGAAGAGCTCTCTCAGCCTCACCTACCTCACAGAGTGTCTGTTGTGGGAAGGGGAAGGGAAAGGAGTTTGTAAGCTGCTCTGAGACTCCCAGTGAAAGGCGGGGTATAAATCCAATCTCTTCTTCTCTTTGCTTCTAAACAAACTTTAATATGAAGGACAACTAAACCACCTTGTACCACAGACAACACACGGTTCTCAAACAAATTAAAGTGATGTGATCTTAGAGCAAGTCTACAAATTATCAATTCTTTAACAATGGAAAATACAGGGGAATGTATATAAACTGTAAATTCGAACATTACATATTATTAGGTTCAACTATATTTGCTACAAAAGAAAGTTAAATAGGTTACTCAGGAGTAGGGCTGCCAAACTCCAGGAGTGACTGGAGATCTCCCACTATTACACTTGATCTCCAGAGGATAATCAGTTCCCCTGGAGTAAATGGCTGCTTCGGAGCGGGGAATCTATGGCATTGTACACTGCTGAAGTCACTCCCCTTCTCAAACCCCACCTTCCCCAGGCTCCATCCCAAAAATTACCGGGTATTGCCCAACCCAGAGTTGGTAACCCTACTTAGGAATGGCCAAAGAACCAATGGCCCAAGAACTGCCAGGCTGATAACGTTTGATGTTATATACCTGGCAGGGGGTCCATAACTGGGTGATCAGATGCAGTAGAGGACAGGGATCTTGCAACCTTAGCGCCTGTGCAGAAGAGAAAAAATTGGCTTGCCATTGGAGCTGCCAACTCAAGTTTAGGGAATTCCTTAAGATTTAGGGGTGGTACCTTAGGAGGACAGAGTTTGGGAAGGGCAGGGAGCTCACTAGGGCTGCCAGCCTCCAGGCAGCTGGAGATTATCGATAATATTGGTTGTATGTTCCCAATCAAAAAAAAGGAGGGGAATAAACACACGTCTGAAACTGCAGTGAGGAAGAAGTTTTTAGGGAAACAGTTAGGCCAAAACAGCCTGACAAAAATTGACAGCTTTCTGAGCAATATAAGGAAGTACCTGAAATTTTATATCCAAAGTGACATAGACAGAAGATAACATATAGAAATCATAATTGGTCACAAATGGTAGAGCATTATTTGAGTAGACATAATTCAGTTACAGCAAAATGGGTGACTATATGATATCTTAAATGTTTATTTAACATAACTGCATTCAATTCTACCCAAGGATTCTTTATACCCAAACAAAAGGTGAAACTAAAGCCCTTGTTGGCCCAGACACTGCAGAGTTTTACCCTAAACAACTAAAACTCTATACTTTGAATAAAAAGTCAAGCCCATCCTCCACTTTACCAGCAATGCAACACTGAAGGCCTATTAGAATCGCCAGACAGCTATTCCATCCAAACTACTTGATAAAAAAAAAGAATGTTCACTTCTTGTCTGCTAGCATCAGCTAAAAAGACACTCTAACCTACAAAGGAGAGGCCTTACAACTTAATAGACTCTTATTAAATCCTAATAAAACCTTAATATCAAAATGTATAACGACAGAAAAATATTATATGGATAATCTGAATTAAAATCACTATATATTTCCATCCGGCAGCTGCGGTGGCTCAAGTGGTTAAGACACTGAACTGCAGGCTGTGGAAGGTCAGTAGTTCAGCAGTTCGAGACCCGGGTGCCGCAAGACGGAGTGAGCTCCCGTCTCTAGTTCCAGCTCCTGCCAACCTAGCAGTTCGAAAGCAAGAATTTGCAAGTAGATAAATAGGTACCACTTCGGTGGGAAGGTAACAGCGTTCCGTGCGCCTTGGTGTTTAGTCATGCCGGCCACATGACCATGGAAACGTCTTCGGACAGCGCTGGCTCTTCGGCTTTGAAACGGAGATGAGCACCGCAACCCTAGAGTCGGATTCGACTGGCTTTCGAGCAAGGGAACCTTTACCTTTACCTATATTTCCATCCATGCTTCAAGATCTCCCACTGTTAGAACTGATCTCCAGGTGACAGAGATGTTCACCTGTAGAAAATGGCTGATTTGGAAGCTGAACTCTATGACATTGCATCCCACTGAAGTCCCTCCTCTCCCCAAACCCCACCCTCCTCTGCCCCTAAAATCTCTGGTGATCAGTTATAATTCTGGAAGATCCCCAGGGCATATCTGGATATTGGCAACCGTAGCAAGGACATTGTATGGGGGGATGTCTATAGTTGCTCCTTACCTCTGTTTACCCCAGCAACTGAAAAGTAACAGTATTCATGTCAACATAGCCTTAAATATTTTTGTTTCTACATTGCCATGCTGAGTTCCCTTTCTTGTTCTATCTAGAATTGAATTTTAAGAGAGTAGAAGGCAGTTTTCTGATGCCTGCCACAGGAAGGCAGGCAGGCAGACACACACACACACACATTTATTATTATAGAAGATGCTAGTGTTAGTATTTATTTGTCAGATTTATGCCCCACCCTCCCAGGGTTTTATATATATGATTTTGGGGTTTCATATATCTTCCATTAATGTGTCAGAGAGATTCTAAGAGGCAACATGGTGGTGGGGGGAGTGAGAAGAAAGATCACCAACTTTTGATAACATTTTACAGTAACAGTTTCAAATATATTCTAGGAAGGGCCTTTAAACCCCATGAGAATCTCATCTCTTTCTCCTGAAATCTCTCCGTCACCCCCTTGAAACTTGAAATGGCAATCTGGGTTTGAGGCCTCTCCATGCACTGCCACTGCACAAAATGATAAATGAATCACTGGAGAAAAGAGGAATATAAATGACTGTTGGGATATTATGGAAATATTTTTGGAACGAAAAGGTTAGGCTTAAGTTCATTTCCACACACAAGGCTAGTGTTTAGCTGATTTGAAGGTTTTTTCCAGACTCATTTTGCAATTCAGCATCCCTGAAAAACATCTTTATTTAAGTTTTAATATAACCCTTTTCAGAATATTATTTTAGTTTTGGCATGCAAGAGACAAGACAAGCATGGATGAAGACTTAAGTAACAACAGCAACAAAATGAAACAGAAACTCAACAGATAGCCTTGACGCTTCTTTCAAAGAGATATGGAACAACAAAGAATACCTTTGAGATGAAACCAATGGGAGAGGAACCTTGGGGCTCTTTAGCTTGGAGAAACAATGACTGAGAGGGGACGTGATCGAGGTTTACAAGGTTATGCATGGGATAGAGCAAGTAGAGAAAGAAGTACTTTTCTCCCTTTCTCACAATACAAGATCTCGTGGGCACTCAATGAAATTGCTGAGCAGTCGGGTTAGAACAGATAAAAGGAAGTACTTCTTTACCCAAAGAGTGATTAACACATGGAATTCACTGCCACAGGTGGTGGCAGCAGCTACAAGCATGGACCGTCTCCAGGGGGAATTGGATAAATATATGGAGCAGAGGTCCATCAGTGGCTATTAGCTGCAAGGTATAGATAGGAACTCTCAGTTTGGGGCAAGTGATGCTCTGTATGCTTGGTCCTTGGGAGGGCACCAGTGGGAGGGTTTCTAGTGTCCTAGCCCCACCGGTGGACCTCCTGATGGCCCCTAGTATTTTTGGCCACTGTGTGACACAGTGTTGGATTGGATGGGCCATTGGCCTGATCCAACACTGACTTCTCTTACGTTCTTAGTGTTAACTTTTCTTTCCAGTTCTCTTCACCCCATTCAGTTCCTTAATGTAGAGATCAATTGTACTTTTTTCAAAAATGAAATTATGGAAATAGCTCCTTTCATCTTAATCAGAATGACTATGCTGTAGAATGTGGTGAAGTTCCTCTGCCATTCCCTCCCGCAATGCTAAAATGAAAGGCAATTGAGAATAGATTATCCTTTGACATAGGGCACTTGATAAATACAGAACACTGTGCTTTCGTTCTGTTTAACTGAACTGAAGTCAAGAACAATTGGAATGGCTTGCCACCTTTTACTGAGGGAATTGAACGCAGTGTCGTTTCTCCTGTGCAGACTTGCCCAGGTTCACAGTGAAAAGAAAAATATATTTTCGTCCATGCACAAACTGCATTGCCGTTACCTCAGAGGAAGAGAAAAACTTAAATCTGAAATGTTGTGATAGTTTGATACTTCGAATTCTGAATGGTACTATTTATCTGGCTAGGTATATATCTGGTGGCACTGAAACCTCTGCAAATTTTCTGTACCATTAAATTTCTGCATATGATTTCAAACCCTCAAAATTCTTACACATGGATAAGACATAAGGGCCTCTGTTTAGCCAAGTTTCCTCCATATTTTATTCTGAAACTGTGCTGCTCCTAATTTCCCTGCCCCTGCTTTCTATGGCTGATTGTTCATCTCTGCCCTCCCGTTCATCCCTTATCCAAACATGCATTGCAGCCTGCCCAGTGCTTCACCCCAGCATGCTCTCACCCAGACACCCTCACTCTCCCCTTTTCTCCAGTGTGAACTCCACCTTCCATTCCCAAACCAAACATGCCATGGCTCTGCATCCCTCCACCCACCAACCTTCCACCAACCTCCCTTCAACTTGTCTCCAGCCATTCACCCCGTCCCCACCACCACCAACTGCCAAGCCATCTGTGAACCCATATTCATAGAGTTGCCAACTTCTGGGGGGTGGAGTTCTCCCAGAATTACCACTGATCACTAGACTAGATCTCGCGATCAGTTCCCCTGGATAAAATGGGAGCTTCAAGGGGTGGACTCTTCCTTCATTGCATTCCTGCTGAGCTCCCTCCTTGCCTCAGACTGCCCACAAATCACCAGGAATATTCTAACCGGGAGCTGGCAACATTACATATCCCTCTCCCATGTTCTTACCACCCCCTGCCCTCTTTTCCCCTAAGGTGACATGCCTTCCTTTTACCCGGCTATATAGTCTGTATTAAACTTGCATCTGCTATCTGGTGTGAAGGGGGGAGGATGTATATTTTCCTCAAGCTTTAAATGCATGCTGCCAAGTGAAATGGAGATCCTGCTCTATGTTATAGTGGTAATTCAGAATGTATTACTATAGAGAAGATGGTTGTGAAATTCTGTGCATAATGCTGTTCTCCAGTTCCCACCCTACCCTGAAATGATGATGTTCCCCTTTGTGCTTTCCACATACATCTTTCTCTTCCTTTTATTTATTTGGTAAATATCTAGTCTTGATTTCTGCCAGTTGTGGAAGGCCTTCCCCAGTTTGATTCACCTACTGCCCAGCCTTCTAAACAACTGGGGAAAACATTTCTTTCCCCCTGGCTTTGTGTGGGTTTTGAATTGTTTATGGCGTTTGCTGACTTTTTGCCCTGCCTTGTATGCATTTCTGTGTGATGCTCTTATGACTTTATTATGGAGTTTTTTGGTTTTTTAATTTTTTTAAATAATATTTTTATTTAAAAAATTATAACAACATCTTCAACTTACAACAAAATGGCATCAACAGTAAACATCGGAACTATGAAATGTATAATTGAAGTTGGAGCTTCTAGACATTTTCTACTCAGAATGAAGGGTATATTAAGAGAAATAAATGGTGAGAAGAAAAGTTGTAAACAATGTGCAAATATCCTTCAGTTTAACCAAATTCCAAAATCAATGTTCACATATAATTAATTATTAGGGGGGGGGAAATGCGGGATTTGAGATCTTGTAAATGAACTATGTTCAAATGAAACCTCAATAAAATGTAACAATTTTACCATCAAAATTGCATGATCTCGAGAACTTTCATAGGTATTAATATTATTATTCAATTTTATTCTGGTTAGTGCTGCTAGTGTGGGCTTTATGGATCTTGTGGGGTCAGGTGATGCTGGTAATTCTGAATGTATTAAAGAGAAAAAAAAAAGATATGAAATGGTGTAACAGTGATGTTTCCCTCAACCCACTGCCAAAACCATCCAGAACCGGAACACTAGTGTGGTATAGTGCTTAGAATATGGATTGCCAATGTAGTGCCTTTGAGCACAGGGGCACTTGCCAACCCCTTTTCTGGTGCCTGCCAAATGTCTTTTACAAAGTGAGCGGGGTCAGATGAGGCTTCTGCTTGGCCATTGGAGGTCTAACTGGCTGTGCAGATTTTTTTTAAGAATTAGCTTCAACAGCAGCTGTCAACACAACACAAGGATCTTCCCTATGGAACTGAATATGTATGCAAGAAAATATTTCAAACAGTATGTCCATTTTAAAAGGCATTAAAAGACAGCTTCTGCTTGAAATGTTGAAGCGTTTCTATTACAATTATACATGGCCTCACTCCCTAACCTTTTGTGGTTGGCTCTGCTTCCTGTGGCAGCCATTTTGTTGTTGTTTCTGCCTCTTGTGGCAGCCATTTTGTGACTGTGGCCACTGAATGAGGGCACAATCAGAATTCCCAAATGTGCCTACAGACTCAAAAAGATTGTGGTCCCCTGATTTAGAGTGATCGATGAGGATCTGGGATCCACTAATTCAGCTCCCCATTCTGCCATAAAAACTCACTGGGCGATCTTGGGCCAATCGCTATCTCTTAGCCTAACTAACCTCTCTGCATTGCCAAAATGGAAAAGCGCAGAATTTGCAAGCCACTTGTGTTCCCTATTGCAGAGAGCACTGAGATATGAATAAGATAAAGAGAAATAAAAATGTTTAAATATGATTTTAGATTTAGATTTAGATATAGATTCAGGTGAGGTAATTGTGTTGGTCTGAAGCAACAGAACAAAGATTGAGTCCAGTGGCACATTTGAGACCAACAAAGTTTAGTATTTTTTTATTAGTGATGTAATTCTGATGCAAGACTTTGAATGCATTGGCTGTTTGTTAAATATTCTGTCTCATGTGCAGATTGCTAGGAGATAGGATATAAATGTATTCAGTAAATGACTCTTGCAAAGTAGGTGAGACTTAGAAATGGGGACTGCTCCTAGGTTACCCAGTAAGGTGAACCTGGTCCCCCAGTTCCTTTTTACTTTGGATAAGAGAGAGTAAAGATAGATAAGAAAGCTTATAAGTAAATGGATAGTGGAACCATTAAATATCAGAGCTGTTTAATAATCTGTGGTTTAGACTTCAGGGCTCTTTTTGTAGCAGGAACTCCTTCGCATATTAGGCAACAGACCCCTAATGTAGCCAATCCTCCAAGAGCTTACAGAGCTCTTCTTACAGGGGCTACCATAAACTCTTGGAGGATTGGCTACATTAGAGGTGTGTCGCCTAATATGCAAAGGAGTTTCTGCTACAAAAAGAGCCCTGGTTTAGTGTGAACTCTGTTTTGTGATCTGGTGCTGTGGTTATGACCTTAGATATTTCATTTGCCATTTTGTGTTCTGAACTCTCACTTTAAGTCTTTGGTTGTAAGGGTTAGGCTTAGGTTGTGATCATATATTATTATATCATTACTGTTGGAAAAGGTTTTTTTCTGAGTTAAGAGGAACTTAAAACTGATCCCTGTGATATCTAATGGATTACAAAAAATGTGTTTTCGTGCGGCATATGTTTATATCATGTTTATAGGATATGATAAACAAGATAATGGGCTCCATCCAGCTCACCACCTGCAGAGGGAAGAGGATTTCCCCACCTCTCCACTCCTGCTACAGCCTACTGAGCCAATCAAAAGTCTGCTGCGCCTGGGGTCCAAGGACCCCAAAGAACAGTGGGAGGTACAAAGTGAGGATCTTCACTGGGGGGTGAAATCAACAGAAATCGTTGCCCCATCCTCAGCTGATAGAAGCGCACTTCTGCCAGCATAACTATTGTTCCACTATTACAATATTAATTTCATGTTAATTAAATTTAATTAATATAAATGTTTATTTAAATACTGATATCTTGCTTCTGTCCTCATTAATGGGATTCAAAGTGACTTGTGTTATTAAGAAATCACTTAAATCTGTATAAATACAATGCAAATAGAACAATTACTTTTCCTCAAGGATCACTAAATGCATGTGGGAAAAGCTCTGCTTTACATAGCTTCCAAAGTCTTTGCAAGGTTGAGCCTTTCTGCCTCAGGGAGACCATTCCATAAAACAGGACCAGCTACTGGGCAGAGACCATTTTTTTGAGCAGGCAACAATCCGTGGTCTGATCAGAGCTGCCTTAATAGTACATGTGACAACCTAGGATCCAGCCCCTTAAATCTAAAAGGAATAAGTGATTCTGTGGCATTTTTCAGGTGCTTTCTTAGAAACAGGACTACACATTTGTGAACAACAACATAGCTATTGTCATAGCTGTTCCTATGAATCCAACTATGGTTGAATCTGCATTTGTCTTTCCCACCGGTGCCCCAGCCTTCTGACTCCATCTTCAAAAAAGCTGTCTATGGCTGAGTTCAGACTGGCAATTTGCCCCGGTAGGGACCCGTGCCAACGACGATTCAATCCCGGAGTAAATGGGACGTTCACACAGGCACATCTGCCTGGCGTCCCCCACCCGCAGCCAACCAGTGCTGTCGCACTTCACTGCCGGATTAAAAAAACACCTGATAAAAGCCATAGCAAATCCGAAAGTCCGCATGTGTTGCGCGTTTCTCCGCTTCCGGGGAGTCTGAACGTGCAACCGAAAAGCCAGGAGCAACCCACGTTGGGCACGAGGCAGCAGCGGTGTGATTGGCTGTGCTCCGCTCCACTGCCCAATGTGGTGCCGGCGTTGCAGGGCAAAAAAAAAAAAGCCAGCAAAATGCGCTTATGCGCATGAGCGCTGATGCGCACATACACCCATACACCCACAGCTGAATTAATGTAGAAACGGCGAATATAGCACGCCTCCGACGCGGCAGTCTGAACGCTCCTGCGCGCCTCCGTACCGTATCTTCCAGCAGCGGCCCCCGCTGTGTGGACGGGAAAACCCGGTATAGTTTAATCTGGGTTTTTTTTGCTACGACTGGCTACCGGGGCAAACTGCCAGTCTGTACTCAGCCAATATTTGGTTTTGTTTTTGCACCTCAGCAGTGCATAGCATGTCTGCATATGTTTATCGCCCTCTCGTGGGGGCTCCACTGTCATTGCACCTCCGCACCGCTTTAAATTAATCTTCTCCAAACAACTTTCAAACAAGCATAGAGAAAGATGATGTCACAGCAGCACGAAACTGATTCAAAAATGCAAATGCAGATTCAACCTATATATATGCCAGTGGAAGGTCAGTGTAATAGGAATTTCATTCTTTCTCCTTCCCTCTGCAGCCAGATTATCTCCCTGAAATACTACTCTTCTTGGGGCTCCCAGCAACACCATCAGAGGTGAATTGTGGGGCTTGCAGTGGGGGTAGAATTAGGCATAGGCCAGCATACAGCCTAATACAAGTTACGATCACCAACCAGCTTTTCCAGAGGAGTGCTTTGGAAAGTGGGTAGAGGAGAAGAGCAACCATTCTCTAGAGAGTCCTGAATCACTTCTCTGCAATCACTGCCCTAACTGCACTCGTCTTACACAGCTCTGGAATAAATTTAGAGGTGCCACTGGATTCTAAATTTGTTCTACTGCTTCAGACCAACACGGCTGACCACCTGGAACAGCTCTGGAATGGCATTTTCTTGGCATGACATCCCCCTTCAAGATCTGAAAGTTACATTGATATGGTGGTTTTATTCCAGCCGTGGTGAAGAAGATATTTGCCATCTCTATAACTTGAACTCTTTCCAGTACAGTGCTGAGTTGCCTTTTGTTTCCTGTCCTATTTATGCTTTATATTCTATTTATAACCCTTTCCACCAGTACTATGTTGAATCAACTCATCCATCCTTTTAAAAAAAATGTCTCCATGCACTCTTTGAAAAGGAGAAAAATGGAGAGAAGCAACACCATTATTTTAAGGTTCGGTCTCATCTGATGCTCATAAATTTTAATATATCTACTTATGCTTGCTGATCAGAGGTCTTCCCTAAGTAAGGCTGCACATTTCCATTTCACACACTTAATACGTTTCCCGTTCATTAGTCAGTAAACTATTTTGTTTTAATTGGCCCAGACACAATATGCTCCACTACGTTATATCTTCTGTAATGAATGTGACAACAAGATATCAGATCTTCCAAAACATCTTGTCAATAATGTGTCTTTAAATATCATTTTTTTATGCTACAAGAGAAGGATAGTAATAGGCAGAAAGCATATTACAACAGACATAAAACAGAGCTCTTGGAAGTGCTATGGAAGCCATAGTCGTTATACAAACACTTGGAAGATTGGATACAGAGGAAAATAAATGAGTGAGTCAAAATGTTTAGCTTAACTGTAATGCATTAACGCAAACGATAAAAATTATGCTGTTAGATTTTGCAGTTTGACTGATTCATTGGGCTGAGGAGCAGAAAGCAACTTCCAGAGAAACATTTATTTTTCTGGTAGTGTACTCTTATGGTTGAAGCCAGCTTCCTTCAAAGGTGAAAACCCTCTCTCTCCCCCAAAATTGTGCAGGATATTTTAGGCTGATGATAATTAGTAGTATTAGATTATCAGTAGGATTTAGGAGTATTAGTACTCTGTGTGTTTATTCAGAAGTGCATTAAGATTGGTGGAATTTACCTGAAGTAAACATTCATAGGATTGCGGTTCAGTCCAAGAGACCCTTCCAACCATGGAGCAGTACTTCAGTTAGCAGGGGAATGTGATTTGTTATGTTTGTGAGTTCCAAACGCAGACCCCCCCATTTTGTCCTCCATACTGTGTCTCAGGGTCTCTTGGTCTCCTGATGGCACCTGGTATTTTTGGCCACTGTGTGACTGAGTGTTGGACTTGATGGGCCATTGGCTTGATTCAACATTGGCTTCTCTTATGTCCTTAAGAAAAAAATTGGGGGAGGTGGGCAAGTCCACAGGCAGTGGTTTTAAGACAATGGTTTGGCAGCATATTATAGCAGTTCTGTATCACGTGCACTGTTCTCAGAGGTATGAACACATGAAGCTTCCTTATACTGAATCAGATCCTTGGTCCATCACAGTCATTATTGTCTACGCAGACCAGCAGCCACTCCCCAGGGTCTCAGGCTGAGGTCTTTCCCATCACCTCCTACCTGATCCTTTTAACTGGAGGTGCTGGGGATTGAACTTGGGATCTTCTGCCTGCCAAGCAGATGCTCTGCCAGTGAGCGATAAATATTTCCTCCATGTTAAATCAGCACAGATGGTTGTGAACACCATGGTGCCCCCATTTTATATGGTTTAATGCAACTTTCATAAGATCTGTCTATGTATGGCATAGGTCCATAAGAAAGGATGCCTAATTAGAATGTCTTAAGAACACTCTAATAAAACTCTTTATCCGGTATGTAAGTTCATACACTGTTTTGATATTACTCTTGATTATTGGTTGGTGATTCCGTCGTTAATTATTTTTCTTCTTTTTCCTTTCATTTTCATGAATGAAATTTTCCTTTGTACTTTTTAATAGATAAAGGTTGCAGTCACACACACGCGAGATAACGTGGGTGGGGAGCAAGGCTATTTGCTCCAGGAATTTGACCCACAGTTGTGCGATCACACAGTGCTTGGAAGCTGCGGGGGCAGCCCACCATTGCATGATCAGATGCAACTATGGGTGAATTGGGGAGGGGGGTTGCCACATGTTTCTGGTGCACTTCAACGAGGGATCAAAGATTCACATCTCTGCACTGAGTGCTCCCTATGTAGTGTGCAATGATAGACATACTGAAACAGGGGAAAAGACAATGGCATGGAGTCGGGATGGCTTGATGAAGCCATCCTAACACCATGGGAGCACACTGGAGTGATCACACAAGGGAAAGTCTGTTCCTGGCCTGTAGCAACCCATTTGCTACCGAACTTTCCCTAGTGTCTTTTTACTCCGCTTCTGCGGCAGAACCAAACGGGTTGCCAACGGGTGTGGAATGCTTCCCAAATGTTTGTGTCTGTTTGTGCCCTTAAAATCTGCTCGGCATTCGTGCCTATGGCACAGCTAATTCTGAGTGTGATCATGACCCAATAGAAGTTTGTGGTTTATGAATTCTGCAGCAGAAATAAATAAATTCATATATTCTGTTTTATATGTCTCTCACCCACTCTTTGGACAACAATTGAGGGCACTTACTATTGTACAGATTTAGACAAGATGTCAAATTGAAAGCACAGTTCATGAAGAAGTGTTGAGAAAACACAACTTTTGATGATTATTAAAAGGAGATTTTGCAGGAACACATAAGAGGACAAAATCAGAGATCATCTGGCAGTTAGGTTTTGAGGCCTCCATAGATGTTGGACAAGCTCCTGTGATATCACAGGAGTCTGAAAGTCCAAAGCTGCTTGATGTGCATCTGTTCACCTGAAGTGACAGAACACTTTCCAAAGTGAGAGCAGAGGTGAATGTGAATTGTACTGCTGCTGATACAGTGTTAGCATGGTACTGCAACTGGCTGGTGTGAGCAGGTGTTGTTGCTCAGAAAGGGGTCATGACTAAGTGGCAGAACATCTGCTGGGCATGCAGAATGTTCTAGGTTAAATCCCCAGCATTTCCAGCTAACTGGATCAAAGTAGTAGGTGGTATGAAAGATCTGTTCCTGAGTTGTTGCTAGTCTGACTAGACAATACTGACTTTATGGGCCAATAGTCTGATTCATTAGCTCTGTTCACATGTTATAGTGAATGCACATACAACTTGCATGTACATGTAGACACCTGTTTATAAGAAAGAGCCAAAGTACATTCACTTTACAAATGAAATCAGCGATCAGTACCTTGATAAATAATTCAGCTATACATATGTTGAATGCAACATGAAGATTATTCAACACTAGGGATGGGCACGGACCAAGAAAATGGTGGTTCGTGGTTCATTTTATTACACAAACCACAAACTTCCACAAACTTTTCCTGCTTCTCAAACTGGTTCATGGTTCATTTGATTTGTGAGTTTGGGAGGTGGTAGAACAGCCCCCTCATGAGTTAGAGATGCTAAACTCACAGGTAGTCTTTAGCAGGCTCTCTTCCACCCACCCTCCAAGTTTGCCAAAGATTGGATTTGGGATGTCTGAGTCTCAAGCAGGTGCTCTCAGGAAAGCTGTGTTCTAGCCTCCCCTTAAATCAGCCACGCACAAGCAATTCTTCATAACTCACATTTCTTAAATAATTTTAATTGAAAATTTCAAAAGCATTACAAAATTTCAGACATTCTCAGGCAAAACCAAACATTTTAAAAAAAACATAATTAGGAGTTAACATTAAGTTAAAACTGAAATTACAGGAAAAAGAGGGTGTACCATAAATCTAAACCAGTAACAGTAAAAAACCCAAACATAACTCTTTAAAAAAAAAAAAAAAAGATCATGTCCTTATAAACCAAGCTATATGGAAGGATATTTTTTCTGTTAAAAATTGAACAATTGGAAACCATATTGTAACAAAATTATCATATTCTCTTTCAGAATATGGTTGCATAAAACAGACTGCTATTTTGGCCATGATAAAATCTGACCAAAAGCAATGCAACCATTTCTCTGTAGGTGGAAGTGTAGGTTTCTTCCAATGGGCTACAATCATCATTCTAGCTGTTGATAATAAAATGGAGATTAATGTTTCTTTGTTCCTCATGAAGCATCCCAGAAATCTAACAGGAAAACCTCTGGCAAAAATGGAAGGGACTGACCTGTAATATGGATAATCGTTTGCCTTGTTTATTTCCAAAACCATTCTATCACTGGACAAGACCACCATACATGTAAATAGTCTCCTATGTACCCTTATTTTCTGTTACACAGTGGAGAGTTTAATGAGGAAAAGCTATAAAGCTTAACCGGGGGGAAATATAACTGGGTTATTATTTTGAGAGACTGAAATTTAATATTGAAAACAGAGGACTTAAAGGAATGAGAATTCCAGATAACTCACCAGTCTTCAGGATGTAATCTATCCATGCAATCTTGTTGCTGGGCTTTTTGAAAAAAGTATATTCCCACTTTTAGAATATAAAAGAATCTTATATAACTTAGAGAGCAGATGTTTCATATACTGTGAATTATTATTTAAAATAATTTCAAATTCAGTTAAGTGGTGGGTTGAAGTCTGTTTTAATTGATGGGAAGAAAAAAAACATGAGAAATTTGTAAATAAAAGAACCATGTCACAGATGAACCATGTCCCTTTTTGTTTCCAAGATTAAAAGATATTCCTGTCCCTATCTATAAAACCCAGGGGGAAACCACTGTTGATTCAAAAGTGGTGACACGAGGGAGATACCTGGGGCTAGAAGTTCTCTATATTCACCCCATATCTTCCAGGTACATATTAAATATGGGTTTGTTTTAAAATGGCATTGGGTTTATTTTTGATGTCCCCCAAAAAAATCTTGCATAGAATTTGGAGAAGTATAAAATTTTTTTATTTGAACCCAGGATTGTCAAGAGTCTTCCTTTAACATATTTATTATCAAGGCCAGGGCAGAGGCTTCATAGTTGGGACAATCTAGCCCCCCTTTGTCTTTTGGTCTGTAAAGGATTGGCTGATGAAATCTGGGCCTCTTATAATCCAGGATAAATCTATTAATTTCCTGTTGCCATTTAGCCAGATCTGATTGTGGGATGTGAAGAGGAAGATTTTGAAAAAGAAATAAAAAATTAGGGAGAATAAAAGATTTAATCAACTGAATTCTATCTGGCCAAGAATATTTCATAGTTTTCTACTCCTATAGTTATTTTTAAATTTTTTCAAAATGTTTTTCAAAGTTGCTTTCATACAATTTCAAAAAAACAAGAAGGATTTGAATCCCAAGGTGACACCAATTTTTGGATATCCATTTAAAATCAAATTCTCTATGTAAAATGGCAACTGCTTCTTTTGATAGGGAAATGGGATAGAGGTCTGACTTTAATTGAGTGACCTATAGTCCCAAGAGATGGCCAGTTCTACAAGCATGTTTTGGAGGGGTTTCACAGGCAAAATTGGATTTGTCAGAGAACCATATCATCAGTGTATACACCAATTTTATGCATGGTACCATTGATTGTGACCAATTTGCAGATTATCCCAAATAAACTGTGCCAAGGGCTCAATCCCCTTCACAAAAAGCAGTGGGGAGAGTGGGCAACCTTGTTGTGTACCACAGTGTAATTCTAGTTTGTCCAATAAATATTTATTAATTTTTAGTCTGGCAGTAGGAGATTTATATGTAGCACTTATTGTTCTTCTAAAGTTAGGACCAAAGTCCATAAATTTAAGTATATGTTGTAAGTAATTTATCTGCAAACTGCCGAACACTTTTTTTAATCTCTAAGGAGAGAGATATTGCTTCTTGCTGTTTTTTTCTACAATAGGTAATAACATTAAGTGTTCTTCTAACATTTTCAGCAAAGTCCCTTCTTGAGATAAAACCTGTTTGATCTGGGTGGATGTATGAAAGGACGATATGCTTTAGCTTATTGTTCAGAATTTTAATAAAAAGTTTAGTGTCTGAATTGAAAAGTGAGATTGGCCAGAAAGCTTTGGGCAGAGTAGAATCTTTACCCTCCTTTGGTATTACCACCATGTGGGCCTTTGTCCATGACTGAGGAAATTGACCCAATTGTATAATTTGAGCCATGAAGGACTGTAATGGGAAAAAAAAATCAAAAAATCTTTAAAGGCTTTGTACCACTCACTTGGGAGGCCATCTGGGTGGGATGCAGAATTAGCTTTGGATTGTTTGATGACATCCTAATCTCATCTGAGGTAAACGTCTGGTCCAATTTTTTTAAAAAAATCAGTTAGGTTTTTAAGCAACTTATTCTTCACGAAGAAATTTTGTATATCTGTGTTTGATGCTGGTGTATTTGCATATAGGCTCTTATAGAAGTCATGCATAATTTGGATGATTTTTTTTTTAGAATCATGATGTAATACCCCAGAGCTGTCCTTTAAAGCAAAAATGTACTTATCTAAATTATTTTTTTTTAACCTCTCCAGGCCAATAACTTTACATTTTTGGAAGATTTTTGCCAGAATTTCTGTTTTTTTTTTTTTTTTTAAATTCTAACTTGCTCTCATATGACAACTAACTGCTCTCTCTTCCTGCTGCAAAGTCAAAGTAGCTGAAGTCAGGGTGTGGTATACACACACACAATCTGCTCCCATAGAGCAGTATGGGAGCTCCATGAATGGCTCCCCGAGCTGCCAATCAAGCTATGGACAACTGCTATGGGTATTTCTAGGGCTCTGCACAAGTCCACCCTCAGCATTGTACAGGAATTGAATTGGCAGCATACTTTCTGGAGAACAAACCTCTCTAACAAACTAAATTAACCTTCATGGGAAAAGGCAGTTAAGTTTTTGGATTCAGGAATGATGTGACCAAGTGAACCAGTTCAAAACGAACCACAAACTGGCCTGGTTTGTGCTTGAACCATGATTCGTTTCTCAGTTCATGCCCATCCCTACTCAACACAGATTTAAAGAAGGATTATATGCACATTGTAGATGGATTGTATGTGCGTTCATTGTAACTTGTGAAAGGGGCCGGACTATAAGGCAGCTTTGTCTGTTCATGGTTCCCATTCAGAAACAAGCCCCAAAGAAATAATTGAAGGGAGGGAAAATAAGTTTAGTTATTGTATGTATCATGCTACCATGAGTACAGACTAGTCAGGCTGTGGCACTCATTTATATGAAGATAGGTGTGACTGCGGGCTGTAGCCAAAACAACAGCAAAACAGATACCTGCATACACTTCTCTGTCAGCAGAGCTAGGATTTTTATCAAATACTTAGTGTTCTGTTACAAGAGCAGAAATATAGAATTTGATGTATAGCAAAATAAAACTATGTAACCTGGAAGCTGGTGTCTAATTCCTCACATTTTTTGTTTAACTTAAAAAGTGTTACATTTGAATTTCAAAACAGTTTTCTAGGACTCAGATCTCACCAATATATATATATATATATATATATATATATATATATATATATATATATATATATATATATATATATATATATATTTTTTTACTTGTGCAACCTGTGTACCAACTGTGCACTGGCACAGCAGCCCGAATCATGCTGACCAGTTCTCTTGGTGGGAAGATAGATGACAAGAGGCTAGATTGATCCCCAGTACTTCCTCTGGATCAGGAAGAGGAACAGCAGCCATCTGTATCCAGAACTCTATCAGTTTTATTTATTTTCATCATTTATAGTTCCCCTTTCTCACTGAGACTCAATGTGGATTACACAGTTATAAACATAATGCCATAATCCATATAGTACTTACAGTGAAGAAAAACTGAACAAAACTGAATTACACAATCAAATAACAAGGAAATTTTAAAAAATGCATCCCATAAACTGGATTTCACAATTAGAGAACAACAAGTGAGGGACCAGTAAGGACTTGCAGGGAGCATCTCCTTTCTCCCATATCATCCTCCCCAACTATTTCCTCTTTCCCTCCCTGGCAGACCCCATAGCCTCTCTCTTTTCCTGCTTACTATTCCCCTTCCCATCCTGCAGCCAGCCTATATTTATATGCCCCCATTTTCAGCTTTCCTTCCTTCTCTACCCCGGCCAACTTTATCACAAAGGAACTTCAGAAACAGACTAGAATGGGAGATTGATGAGTTACACGTTATTACAACACTCAGGACAATGTAACCTCTGGGGCTTAACAGAGATATTGGTTTCTTATCTCAGTACACATACTAACATCATTTAGTTCTCACATCTATTGTAAATTCCTTTATTATGCTGTATGCTAATTTGCTGCTATTCACAGGTCTTCTCAATCACCTTCATCCAATCTTAGCTATATTCACTGCTCAGTTACTTATGAATCTTGACTCTAATTGGCCCTTCCTGGCAACATCCTCCTCACCCTCTATCAGTATGTAATGGTTGGTGACTTCTGTTTCAGTGTATCAGAAGAAGTGCGTGCTCTTTGTTGGTCTTTGTTGGTCTTAAAGATGCCACTGCCCTCAAACCTTCTTCCACTAAACATTTATGACACTCAGTATTATGTTGTGTCCTGACCAGAATGGCTCAGGCTAGCCTGAAGTAATCATATCTCAGAAGCTAAGCAGGGTCAGCCTTTGTCAGTATTTTGGATGGAAGACCATGAAGGGAGTCCAGAAGTGCTATGCAGAGCCAGGCAATGACAAATCACCTGCGAATGTCTCTTGCCTTGAAAACTCTATGAGGTCACCATAAGTCAGCTGTGACTGACAGGAATTTCCACCACATGTTATATAGTACTGTGTATGTTAATATGAAAGCTAAGTGGCCTTCAGACATTTTGGAACACACTATGTATGCCAATTATAGCTAGACATTTTACCTTTATTAGATTATTCACATCCATTAGTGAATAAAAAAGAGCATTTTCAGCTTTAGCCACTTGAAAAATTAGAGGAAGAAGCAGTTAATTGAAGTTCAACTGACTATGTTTATATGAAACTAGTTGAAAGCCCATCAGGAATAGGATTAGGAATAAGGAAGAGAGGCCACAGGTGAGGGATAGATCTTATTCTTTCATCCTCCAGAGGTCCCAGTCCAGTGAGTACATTGCAATTACTTTGCAATGCACCTCTCTCTCTCTCTCTCTCTCTCTCTCTCTCTCTCTCTCTCTCTCTCTCTCTCTCTCTCCCTCTCTCTCTCTCCCCTTTAGGATTTTGAACCACAACAAAAATCCTTCATGGTACTCATTAGCAACATCATCCTTGATTTTATAGGCATTTGATCAACACTGTTGTTTGTGATGGATGAGTCTCTCCCTTCCATCTTGATTCAGAACAGAGAAGAGACTGGATTTATACCCCACCCTTCACTCAGAGTCTCAGAGCAGCTTACAAACTCCTTTCCATTATCTCCCCACAACAGACACGCTGTGAGGTAGGTGGGGATGAGTGACAGAAACTGCTTTTTTCAAGAAAACCTTTGACAGAACTACAGCTTGCCCAAGGTCATCCAGCAGTTGTGAGTGGAGCAGTGGGGAATCAAACCCAGATTAGAATCTGCACACTTAACCACTACATCAAACCGGCTCCAGTTAGTGTGCTCAGTTCAGACAGGGCCAAAAATAAGCCATATAAACTGAGACTAGTTCCAAGCTAAACCTCCATCAGCAGCATGCAGAAGGTTGGTGATATCTTCATCCCCAGTTTGCCTCCCTGCCTTTCAAAACTTGTCTTGGTGGCAAAGAAGACTTTTTTTCATTTTTTTAAAGAGTTTTTCAAACATACAGATAAAAAATGGGGGGGGGGAAGCAAAGGGAAACAAAGGGGGGGGGAGAAAAAGAAACTGCAGAAACATACCTACAAAATTTCCAAATTACCAGGTCTTCGTCTTAACCCTTGCATGCTATATGCACGGAAGTAAGAGAAATGTTGTTCCCAATGTCTTCTACTGTTGGCCCACACCAATGGCCAGTATAAATTTGGGAAAGGCAAGGCTGATGTAAGAAGGGGCTGGTGGAAATAGACATACATGATGGCACAGTATAATCAATACACCCATGCTTCCTCAGTTCCTATGGTTCTGGGCATGCTTTTTCATCACTGTTCTGATCTGCTGCAGGAATCTGGTGTTCCACTCATAGATTGCTCATGAATAATGAGCTACACAAATAATATGGTAGGCCTGATAATTCTGAGATGCAGCACCAAATCTGACAACTATCTGATATTGATTAAGGCAGGATTGTGTCTTGAAGCCTGAAAAGATACGAAACAGCGTTCTTTACTGTTTTGAATTCACCTTGTTTTCCTGCAGCTCTGCACGGCCATATCTGATTGTATGTTTGAATGTTCTACCTACCAAGAAGAAAATGCTTCCCGATTGTGGAAAAGCAACAATGTTGTCAGGAGTTGCCCTTGACAACAGTGACTGACATAGTGGTATAAAAGGAACGATCCAGCTCCAACCATTTAGTGTCGCGGAAGGAGAGGGGTGTCCATAATTCCCTTATTAGAGGGAATCAGGAGGCAGCAATGGGAAGACTGGGACCGATTACCCAGCTGTGCCACCCTCAATCTTCTGTTTTCCCCACTTGCATTGGTCAATTTCAAACTGCCACATATTAAGAAACATCACCTCTTTTGTCTGGCACCAGGGAAACACCAGGCTACTCTATGGTTCCACAGTGGACACTCCTAGCCCAACCATCCAGCACCTAGCTATGCTATTGCACAGCTACACTCTGCCCCTCTGGAAGCTCATTGGTCACACCTGAATTATGCCTTGCCTGGCACCACACCTCTATGGACTCCTTATTGGCCCAGGTAATCTTTTGTCTTCACCTGGGGAAGCCCCCCAAGGCCTTCCATTAGTCTGCATTGTTTTCCAGTGTCTATATCTGTCAGAGCACATGGCCTCAAATTGTGTGTCTGCCCCTGATGCCAACTGGCAGTTCACCCTAAACCCTTGGTTTGGGCCATAAACTCATCTCCATGGTCCCCTGCATGTCTGGACAGGTTGTATCATCCCGTAACAGACTCCTCTATTCACTATCAATCACCTCTGCTTTCTTAGTTCTGTATTGCTTGCTCTTTTTTAATGTTTAGTGCACTTGTAATTAGGGAACTACTTTAATAAAGCCTATTTAATTACTCTTCAGATCTGAGGTCTTCCTACTGTCCTGGACCTTAGTATACAAGTGATGTGTCATTCCTGTACCCCTCTGGCCTTTCCTGCTGTATAGCTAACTTCCCCAAACAGCAAGGCAGGCCATTGGCAGTAATAGCTGGTGTGTTTATTTATCTGTTTATTTGTTTATTTCATATATCCCCTGCCTTGCTTTCCAATGAAGAAATTTAAAGCATCTTACATCATTTCCCTCTCCTCCATTTTATCCTCACCACAACCATGTGAGTCAAGAGAGGTAGTGACTGGCCCAAGGTCAATCGGCAGGCTTCCATAGCAGAGCAACAGCTAGATTTGAGTCTGTGGTGGAACATGCCTGTTCCAGCCTGCAGGCCCTATTCCACCCTGCCCTACAAGGTTTTCCCAACACCTGGAGAGGCTTTTCTTTCTCTCCTTCTGGTAACCCACCACCATCAACTGACCTTTGTAGGAATTGCCCGCTGTGAGGGTCAGGACTCCTAGCTTCCCTTCCAAGTTCTGAGGCTTTGCCTCTGTGTTTCCTGCTGTCCAGAACCTGGTCACCATGGGGACAGTTTACTACCTTGTGCGCCCCTGGAGGAATACCCACTTGCCAAATGCCTGCCTTCCCCCTGGGGCTCCTTTTAAAATAGTATGTCAAATACAGTGGAGGTCTATGTGGTACAGAGAACCACTACCAGCATCCAAAGTTATAAAGTATTTATTAAAAAGAAAATGTTCACAAGCATACTTTTAGCATAGAACCAGACTGGGCAAGGGATTCAAAAGAAATGAGGTGCTATTGGACTCGAATCTAGATGTCACACTGCAGACAGACATGGCTATTCTCTGAAACTATCTTCATGTCAGAGTGCAGATTTCTAGCTGGGTCTTGTAGATCCTAGTCTGACGATCTATCTACTGTACCACACTGGCTATCTAATGCAATTTGTATATTGATAGATCTCAAACTGTAGCCTAACAAAGAGAGTACAGACAATGCAGAGTAGCCTTTATAGTGTAGCTTCAGGCAAAGAGGAAATGTCTTGCAAATGCTGTCAAACTGAAAAACTAATATGTAAAGATTAGAGCAACGTATTGGTGTATCTTGACATACCCTGTTTAATACATCTACATAATATTGCCGCGGGTATTCCCTACCACAGTATTTTTATGCTTCAGTGACAAATGGAAATCCATTTCAACATGAAAACTGGAGGCACCGCTCTTGGCATTTCAACCATTGATGGATATATACAGCAGTTCTAAATGATTATTTACCATTTGACTGTGCAGGGCAGAAAAAAATGACAAATATTTCAGTAGAATGAGAGTGAAAAAGAATGATCCAAAACATCCAGGACAATCATTTTAAATTTCAAATGAAATTTCTCAAATTAAAATAAAATATTTTAACATGCACACACATATGTGTGTATATGTAATGCAGAGACAAATACAGTATTCTTTATAAAGTATTATTTTAGATTATGTATATCCTGTGTTTCTCCATCAAGGACTACCAAAGTCATGTTACAGCAAAAACTAATTGCCAAATGCAATCAAGTTACCCACACAAATCACAGTTCCCATGTGGCAGTGCAAGAATGTATATGTGCCAATTGCTTAGAATTCAGTTTAGAACCCTTGGTATACATTTGGCATCCCTCCCTGCAAAGGATCAGGATTCAGACAGGCAAAATGGTTAAGCCAAGTAATCAGCACAGAAAGAACATAGCACCTCTTGTATAAATATTTTTCCTAGGCTTGTCATGGTTGGTGTGGGACAAGATACCATGTGGTTTTCTTCTGGATTGTCTTCCCCCAACACAGAAATCATTGTTCCCAGGTGACAGTACAAAGGGGGTTTTTTTTTTGCTAATTTAGAAAATGAATAAAAAGCTACATTTTTAGCATGGAAGCATGGTGGTCACAATATGTAGCACCTCATCTCACAAATCTCAAAAGATTTCCCCCTCTTTTGCTGCTTGAACATCGGAGGTGGCCGCAGAAGTCAAGTGATACAAGGTGTGTTGCAGGGTCGGCAGCTGTGAGAAAGAAGTTTAATTGTGCATATAGACTCATCTGAATATGTTCAGAGCCCTGCAAATAGTTTGATGAACAATGACTGTGACTGGTGAACAGAACACAAGCTGGCGAGGCAGGCTATCAGACCTTTCTGCAATTACCAAAAAGTTGGTGCACCTTCCTTCTGAGAAAAGGCTTAATCGATGGGCACATTTCAGTTAGGAAAGGAACACTGATCCTATGCCCATTCCGTACAGATGTTATTATTTATACTCATCTCATATATTGGCTGCATATATTGACTCATCTCATATACTAGTGAAATAGACAAAATAAATTTGTTTATTATATAGTGCACTAAAATATATATATTTTTTAAAAATAGGTCTTGAATTTAGCCTTTAGGCTGAAGGCCACCACACTGAATAGTCCTCTCTATATATTACAAACGAGAATCATTGCTGATGATATACAAACAAGACCACAGTAATTCAGACTCAGTGAGTATCTCCAAGTTGAGGGTCTGCAAACAAAGCCACAGTAAACAAGACCAAACATGTTTTGGCCTTATGGGCCTTCTTCAGTGGACACAAATTCATACATACACCACAAGAACAGATGTTGATAGAAATACCCAGACCAGGTGTTAATTGATTCATGCACATTTTATCCCATGTGGCCCAAAAGTGACATTATAAATATCATGTATGGTTTTCATGCTCACACATTAAAAAAGTGAGACTATAAATTATATGTGAGCATGAAGCTAAATAAATACATAAACGAACATGGAGGCTTACTTGCTAAAACTATCACATGACACATGAGCTTTGTACTAAACCATAGGATTGGTCTATCAAGGTCAGTCTTGCCTACTCAGGCTGGCAACAGCTGCCCAGAGTCTCAGGTCAAGGTCTTTCATATCACCTACTACCTCAGCCTTTTAGCTGGAGCAGGCCCGTAGCTAACAACTTTTTGCTCAGAGGGCCCATGTTTTTCTCAGGGGGCCCACCACCAATGTTCCCTCTAAGCTGTGGAGTTTTGTGAGCAAAACTTCTACTTTGTGAGCTACTGCCATTAAAGTTGTGAGAGAGCAATTTGGCTGCTGCATAAATTAGTTTGCTCTGGAGCCATCCTTCCTGAGCTAAGACAAAAATCTGCGAGCTGGAAGTTAAAAAGTGTAAGCTAGCTCACACTAACTCAGCTTAGAGGGAACACTGCCCACCCCCTCCATTGGGGAACCATGATTGCAAGGGGGAAAATATAGACCAAATTCAATCTCGTCAGACAAATTCAGTACAATTGAAAGAGAGATTTGATTTTATGTTTTTAAAACCGGACAGCACAATCACAGCAGTATTAATCTTTGTGTAATAGAACTAAGTTTTCAAAAAGTTTTCATTGAGACCTGATACTGAAAGGCATGCAAAGCAGCAACAGAAAAAAGGAAAAAATATTTTATTAGAGAGCAGAGAAGACTATTAAGCCAAATCCAGAAATAGCTTCCCCCCCCCCTAGAATTCAGTTTCATTTTACAATAAAAAATACTGAACTTCTTCCTGCAAGGGGCTGCTACTTTGATTTGAACTTGTGGGCATTTTTTGGAATTTTAAGAAAGGGCAGTGGTCACAATCACAAAATTGATACCTTGGGAAGCAGGACCAATCACAAAATGGCTGCTAAAATATTGGGAGGTTTCAAGCAGAGCATCCACCTGTGATCAGGACAACTGTCTCCAAATGTGCATGCTCTGTAAGACCAAAAGTGATTTCCCTTGGGGTCTTCAAAAACACCTCCTGCTTTACTGAGGTGAAAGATAGTCAGAACTGGCTGTTTGCTTTGGTGAAAAAGTGCTGGGTAAGAAGCAAGTAGCCACCAACAAACACATTGTTGGGCACCACATTGGAGTTTACCACTCTAGTCACTACGTGTATGTATATATATATATATATATATATATATATATATATATATATATATATATATTTCTACCCTTAAAATATAGGAACATTCTTAAAAAGAAGAGAAATGTTGATTGAAAGCCTTCCCATTAACAATGGGAACCATAATTAAGACCTTATCGGAAGCAGGGGTCTTTTCATAGAAAAACAGCTGCAGGAGCTCATTAGAATATGGTATGCTAATGAGCTATTAGGCTATTAGCATATGCCACACCCCCTGACATCACCGGAAGTGATGTCAGAAGGGGAAGCAAAAGGGGGAGGCATCTTCAAAAGCCTACCCTTCCCTAGCTGGCCTGGGTGGGGGAGCTAAGAGAGAAGGGGTTTAAAGTTTAAACTCCTTCTCACTAGAGTTGGGCCACAGAAGGAGGAAAGAGGGAAGGAAAGAGAGAGAGTAGAAAGAAGGAAAGAGGGAAAGAAAGAGATGGAAAGGGGAGGGAAAGAAAGAGAGGGAAGATGGAGGGAAACAGGGAAAGGAGGAAAAAAGAGAAGAGAAAAAGGTGGGAAAGAAAGAAAGAGAGAAGAGAAGAAGGAGGGAAAGAGGAAAAAGAGAGAAGGAAAGGAGGGAATGAAAGAAATTCAGCGGCAATTCGGCCCCATTATATCCTATGGGCCATTGAAGTCAATGGTGAAAACATAGGGTATATTCTGGGGGCTGGAGGGAGGGGTTTGAGGGAGACACTCCAAACTCACAGGGTAGCTGGTAGAGCCTCTCTCCAAGATACCCACGAAGGTTCAAGAACATTGGACCAGGGAGTCCAATTCTATGGGCCCCCAAACTGATTGCCCCTATTCCCTCCAATGTTCTCTATGGTGAGAAAAAAAGTTATTTTTTTCCCACCATAGAGAACAATGGAGGGAATAGGGGCAACCTGTTTGGGGGCCCATAGAATTGGACCCCTGATCCAATGTTCTTGACACTTGCTGGGTATCTTGGGGAGAGGCTCCATCAGCTACCCTGTGAGTTTGGAGCCTCTCCCGCAAACCGCCTCCCCTCCAGCCTCCAGAATATACCCTATGTTTTCACCATTGACTTCAATGGCCCATAGGATATAATGGAGCTGAAATTGACATGTGGCTGCCTGAAAGACTCCCTGGGACGCCGGCTGGGGGCGGGGCTTGGCTCCTGAGCTCCGGGAGCGGGCTCCCCCGCAAAAGACCCCTGATCAGAAGGAACTGGAAATGCAGCTCCAGGACAACTTTTCTGTCAGGAAAAAGGGGGGTGAAGAAGCCTGCACTCCGTGCTGCACAACCCTCCCCCCCCACAGGGACCTTCCCCTCCTGCCCTCCCGCTGCGCTTGCCCTCCTCCCCCCTCCCCCGCAGCTGCCACACCCTCTGTGCCATATTGGGGGAGAAGGTGCCGCCGCCGCCGCCTCCAGAGCCGCAGGGGGAGCCGGCCCGGCCCATCTCCTTTCCTCTTCCCTTCCCCTCTCCGAGCGCCCCGGCCGGCCTTGGTGCCCTAGGGAGAGGGGCGAGGGCCAGGGGGAGGGGCCGGAGGGAGTAGGGGGAGCAGAGGCTCGGGGGAGGGGGCCCACAAAACCCGCGGGGGGCGGGCCCCCAGGGCCCCATGCAGGCTACGGGCCAGAGCTGGAGGTGCCAGGGATTTTACCTGGGCCTATCTTCATGCCAAGCAGATGCTCTGCCACTGAGCCTTAACCCCCACATCAAAATATCCAGGTGCCAAACTAGCTTTTCAGGAATCCATCTAGGGAGGATATCTGAGCTGTCTGATTTAAAGTTGCTTCATCATTCAGTTGTGGGGCTCTAGAACACTTTCTAATGTTAGAAAGATCTAAATATGCAAGTCCCCATGTATCTTCATGCACCAGTCCTCAGGTTGCCACAAGCTGGCTGTTCCCCTATGTAGGGTAGCCTACCTGGCATCAACTGCAGCCCATGCCCTTTCCAGCATAGTTCCCAACCTATGAAATGAGCTCCCTGAGGATATGGGGGGATGCCATCTCTAGAGACGTTTGGGAGAAGTCACAAAGCTGCTCTACTTACTACAGTTTTGGAAAAGGTGTAGGCTGCAGGCACTTTTAAGGAGTGAGGGGTAATGTGGGGTTGTATAGTATTTTCCAAGTTAAATGTGTAAGCTGCCTTGAACTAAGGGAAAGACGGGGTATAAATATTTTGATAAATAAATGCATTTCATGTTTTCAGATAGTTGTTGCACTTAGCTGTTCACACACAATTGAACTGAAAAGAACCCTGCTGTGTCTAAATGTTACTCTGACTCAGGGGTGTCAAATGTATGGCCCGCAGGCAAGAACCAGCCCACCAGGGCTCTTATCTGGCCCATAAGCAACCAGTACAAGGGAGGGAAGGCAAGAGGCTGCTCAGAGGGTCAAGCAAGTGAGTGGGTGCATATAATGAGGTGTATGTGGTCAAAGCTGTTAAGAAGTCAGATGGCTAGGCGGAAATGGCTAGGCGGTTGAGCTAAGAGGCTAAAGTAAAACAGTAGGGGGAAGGACAGTGAAGGTGGAAAAAGAGAAGGTGTGATTCCCCGCCCCTCCAGCTTCCTCTAACCACAACTTGGGGAGGATTGGTGAAGCCACTACATGGCTGTGTGGAGTTGAGCAGCCAGTGCTGTCATATTAGCTGGCTTCATGTTTTTTGTTCAAATGGCAACCATGAGGGGGGTTGGCAAGAGCAAATGTGCAGAGTGGCAGTTTGTTGACAAAGAGACTGGGCTGGCAGGGAAGAGAGGGGGAGGCTCATCGATTGGGAGGCAACTGGGCTGTCTTGTGTGTGACGCTCTGAGGGGGAAGATGTCCCAGCCTTGGAAGCGGAGCCTCTGTCGCCACTGCACATCTGAACAGCTGCAGAGCCCAGAGGCAGAGTGTTGGGGTGGGTGGGGGACAGTGACCTCCCTTCTCCAGCTACCTGTTCTCGACCTGTGAGGGACAAGGGGTCATAGTAGGACAAAAAACATCCCCTGGAGGTTTTGGAAACAGCCTCTCCTTCAGTCCTCCCCTCAGCCCCATCACATCTGTGGGAAATGTAGGAGGTCCAAGAACTGGAGGTGGGGGAATCTGGGAGAGCCAAGACCCTGTCATCTGGGTCACCCGAAGCCAGTTGCTCAGCCTGGTCCACCTCACAGACTTGGTGGTAGTGGTGGGAATAGGGTGGTGAAGGAGGAAGTCCAGTGTGCCTCCTCGAGATCCTCAGAGGTAGGATGGGGGAAGAGAGGAAACAAAGAACAAGAGAGAGATTGTAGCTGAGCTTGGCTGCTGAGCCTGGGTGTATGAGGAGGTGTGCTGAAAAAAAAACCTACTTTATTTCCTTGCAAAGAAGACGACTCATCTCCTAAAGGTGCTATATATTTAAAACATAACTAATTTGTATGGAAATGTAAGATACCCCCCCTCCTTTTATGGTACTCCTTGGCGGGGGGGGGAATAGTCTTGCATATGATTAAATACATTTATTGGGGCTTTTGTGGGTTCCCCAGTAAATCAATTGCTTTCACTAATAGGAATCACTTGTTTTTGTTAGTACGTTGAGTAAAAAATAATATTGTTATTTGGGTTTGTCTGTGTCCTTTGTAAAGTTTATATCTTTGGTACCCGGCATTACATTTAATGTCACACATGGCTGGCCCAACAAAGTGACATTTATGTCAAATCTGGCCCTCTTAAGAAAATGAGTTCGACACCTCAGTTGGTTTACCCTTGCAGCCCCATAACATACGCGGCATTTCATCTGTCTACTTTTTTGTGAAGTCATGGAGCAGCAGGAATGAATTAATTCTTCCCTTGGCTTTAGACTGTGAGGATAAGACTCTTCACTTGAGTGGGGCAGAAGTGGCAGCTCTTCATTTGACGGGGGGGAAAGGTTGTAAATCATTACTATCCTAAGCATGCCAGGAGCCTTTTCAGGGGAGGCCCATTCTTCTTTTGAGTTCCTGCTTGACATTTTCCCGCTTGAACATTTCCAAATTGGAAATTATATATTTTTTCACTGTATCATAGCAACACTTAGCATGCCCATCTTGTTGGTCAATCACTTCCATGACAGTTTTGAAAAGGGGGGGGAATCACACCATGTTGATTGATGTTAGGTGGGCATGAGACAAAGAGGGAAAATATAGGTTTTCTTTCAAAAGAGAGAAGGGAGAAAACAGCGTCTGTGTTCTGGCTGTGACATTTTCTAAGCATAGTACTCGTTTCTGAGGCTCCTACATCCAGACACACTGAGATGGCTTTGTCAGTTTCAGAACCGATTTTCTTTTATACCACGGTGGTTGACCCAAACCTTGCTACCCACTCATTTTTTTCTAAAGGAATAAAATGTGGTATGAGTCAGAATCTTTTTAAAAATTCTTTTAAAGTCTATATTATATAGTGATGGAAAGCAGCACCAAAAAAAAGTTTTAGATTCCATTTTTCTTTTTAACCCGTGAGATAATGCTGCACAATGGGGAGAGAGCGGGATCGTGTATCTAGTGATTATCCAGACTGAAATAGAGAGATAACAGTCTATTATTGTTTAGATAGCATTCCAGCATTGTGTTGATTGTTCTTTTCTCCCCATATAGATATTAAGTTGGTAAAAAAGACCTACTTGAAAAGTATTCCAGGATAGCCTGGGTTATTGAATGCTCTGATCAGTATTGCAGAGAAAATACATTTTATGTCATCATAATCAAAAGTGAGCAATTCTCTTGAAGGACGGGTCAGTTTTTTCCAAGGTCTTCTCCTTCTGTGAACTCTGTACTGTAGTGGAAGTTAGATCTGATGAACTGCATACTCACAGCTTATGAAATTTCCTTTGACCCATCTTTATACAAGTATGAAATTATGTTTGCCTCTAAATGGAAATAACCTTACAGGTTTTGCTCTGCTTCTCTTTCACTCCCTGTCCCTTGATTAAAAAAAAAATGGCTCTATGGTGATCCTGGCCTCTTCCCTTCTTCACACGCAGGATTTTCCCTCCATTTTTTCTTCCTTTCTGGCTGAGCAGCCAGACAAGATCCCTTTCTTAAACTTATACTTCTGAAAATGTCGCATGAGAGGCTTTTGAACGTTACAAAATTAACACAATATTTTATTCAACGTAGAGGGGAAAGGGTCAGATAAAATCAGGAGTAAAATGTCTGAGGTGAATTAATAATAACTCTGAAGTAACAGTAATTTCACGAACTCCAGTCAATATGTTTCCAGCAAGTGAGAGTTCTAACCATTTCACAAAGGTCTTGGAATCTTTTGAGATGAGAAGCTTTAGTTTCAGTGTCTGCTGAGACACTCCAGTATAAGTTCTTGTGTTTAACTGACTTCTCAAGTTCCAGAAGGCATGGATACACTACCAAGTACCCAAATTCCTTCTCCTGAAACAAACCAGACATCACTCCACTCTTTAGAGCTATTTCCCTTTTCAACTAGGCAGGGAATTACTTCTCTAAACTAGAAGCTCTGTCCCTTTTTCTGGTCCAAATGGGGGTCTTCAGTGATCCTCCTACTTCTTCTTGCCAACCTTCAGTCTTCAGTCAGTGCTAAACTGAGTTCTCTTCCTCAGCCAGTTCTCTATTCTTTCTCAACTGATGCTAACCACTCAAATCCTTTTTAGCAGCCTGTCACTCAGAAATTCTCTGGCTCTGTGAGGCATTAATCCTTCACAGTCATCACATGTTTATACAGCACTTATGAGCTATTAAAGCACAGTCCATTACAAGGAGAAACACCAGTGGTATTTATAATTGGGTTGTGTAGCTATTTCCATAGAATTAAATACAGAAAGATCTCATATACTGTCCTGTGACCCTTCAAGGAAAGGCAGAATGAAAATGTGAGAGAGGGTTGATTCATACAAAGCCCTTTGGGCTGCCACAAGAAAATCTGGACCATACTGTGCATGGAGCTCTGTTATTTCCAAGCACACAGGCCCAAGTCAGATCAAGCCCATGGCACACATGCAGAAAATGCTTCAGTGTCCCTGACCTGAAATGACCTTGATGGTGCACTATTTGTCTCCTTCAGAAATGACATGAAGCCATCATTAGACTTACATTTCCCTACAGAGCAAAAAATGGCTTCATGGAGCCATTTCCAGCTGACAAATAATGTGGGGGGAAGGCTGATGTGTTTTCTCCATTCACACAGTGGCTCCGATTTAATTGTGCCCTTACCTATCTGGAAAACACAGGGCTTCCAGTGTGATGCGAAGAATGGGATTCAAAATAATTGTGGGGTCCACAAGGACATTGTAGTGTGTGAATCGGCCCTTAGAAAGATAGTCATATTCTACTCTATGCACAGAAGGCAGTTAACACTGGTTGCATACTACGGTTGTTAACCAGAGGCAATGGTTATGAATACCTTGCCTAGCAGAAGTTAATACCAAAGGCATTACAGCAAGGTATATTTATTTTAGAGCTTCAGTAAAGGATGCCCAAGATCAATCAGGCTTCAAAGACTTTTAAAAATAAGCTGGATTCTGGATCCATTTTGCTAACAATGGTATCAGGATAAAATGCTAACAACATCCTTCTAACAATGGTGGAAGATAAAATGGTAGACCAGAGAACAAGGTAAGCCACTGTGGGCCCCCATTGGGGAAAAGGCAGAATATAAATTAAGTAAATCGCTATAGAAACCATTTAACTAAATGTCATTGGCTTTCACTTTTCTTAAAATTAATTTCACGCAAATTGCAGTTATCTGAATAATAAGGGCTTGACAGTACCGTGTGTTTGACACATGTTGGGTTTAGCACAAAGAGTTTTGTTACTCTTTGCACACCCTGCCTGTGGTGCACCATTTTTAATATTTGGTTCACCTGGGCTTTCAACTCTACCCATTCAAAGGGCAGGTGTATCATAATGTATATCATTAGAGTCTAAATAACTGAAAAGCACAATAGCATATCAACGGCATCTCTCCATTAATTTGTCAAGAAGTATCTTCAGAGCAAAATAGCCACTTTCCCCCTTAAAACAGTGATCAACACACATCGCAACATCATGGAAGAACCATCCTAGCCTCAAAAAAAGGAAAAGGAGATGTTGCTGGTTCCTTGATTTTACAAAGCAGCTGACACGGCAGGATGTGCTAAAGTGATGGGAACAAAGCCTGTCTAGGAGTGAAGTATATAATAGGATGTCACTGTGTGTAAGCCTGCAGACAGGGCTGTGTTCCATCAAGTTGCCTTGTGAGGTGGTGAAAATTTATGAGCTGTCAGACTGATGGCACTCGCCTGCCCAAATCAAGTCTGCTGTTCACATGAGAGAAAAGCCAGCATGGAAAATGTGCTCCCCCACATGCTTTGGGAAGGTGAGGTTCTCCCCCACAAACAAAAGCCCCCTATTTTGTCATTTAAGAAGATTTATCTTCCTGGGATTTGGGAACTGCTTGCCCGACTGAGTCCTATTGCTTTCCATTTCTCATTGGCTTCACTCAGGGTTAACCGCTGACTGCATGGTGAATTGTAAAAAGGGCAAGGGGGAAGAAAACGAAGAAGCAGGAAAGAACTTCATATGCAAGCATTTATGCTTCTAGCTGTAATGAAATGTTACCTGAGTGACAGGGTGGCTTCCATAAATGGCAACCGTGTGTCTTGTTCTTCTCTCTCCTTTATAATGTTTAATGTATTTTACTTTGTGCAGGCAGGGGAGGATGTGTGCTTTCCCACCACGGTCCACATCACTGACTGCTGCTTGTAGGAGCACAACATTGTGATGTGACAGCCATACGTTTTGGGTAGCAGGTACCTCTGTCCATCTGTCTGACTGTCCATCTGTCCATCATCTCTGTATCTATCCATTATGCTAAACTGCAGTGCTATCTGTCTTTAGTTGATAGCTTTGTTTTTAATTGTTTTACCTAGTTATTGTGAAATATCTATTGTGAAATGTTTTACCTCCTATTGTGGATCCACTGTTGTTATCTGCTCTGAGCCCGCTTGCGGGGAGGGCAGAATACAAACTGAAATGAATGAATGAATAAAAATATCAATCATCTATCTAAAACATTTATTAGGCACCTTTCTACCATATAGAACTCAAAGTTGCTTGCAATGTAAACAAAGCAAAACACACGGAAACCCCACAATTTAAAATCAAAGTTTAAGACAGCCAAACTAAATTAATCAAATGCTGTCCTAAATTGAATCTGACGAAGACAGAGATCCTGTGCCTGAGCTGAGGTGGCCTAGGGTTAGGGAACCCACTCCCAACCTTCGATGGCGCTCCATTGGTGCCAGCGCTGGAGGTTAGGAGCTTGAGAGTGCTCCTGGATGCCCCCTTAACAATGGAGGCCCAGGTAGCAGCCACTGCCAAGTCACCCTTTTACCATCTCCATCTGATTAGGCACTTGGTTCCCTTCCTTGAACACAGCAACTTGACAACAGTGATCCATGTGATGGTCACCTGAGATTAGACTACTGTAATGCTTTCTACATGGGGCTTCCTTTGTTCCAAATCCAGAAGCTACAGCTGGTGCAAAATCCTGCAGGCAGGCTTCTGTTGGGTCTCCCCATGCGGGAGCACATCCAGCCTGAGCTGAAAGCATTGCATTGCACTGGCTGCCTATAGCAATTGGCGTACGCTCTGATGTGCTCATGAAACTTGGTGGTGAGACCATGGCTCAGTACCAGAGCATCTACTTTGCATGCAGAAGGTTCCAGGTTTCATCCCTGGCATCTCCAGTTAAAAGCATCAGGTTGAAGGTTATATGGAAGACCTCCACTTGAGATTCTGGAGTCAGAGTTGGGCAATATTGACTTTGATAGATATGTATAAGGGAGCTTTCTTTTTCTGTTAACCATTTTTTCATAACTATGTTCATATGATGAGTTGAAACAAAGTCGCGTTTCACCTGGTTAAAAGGGAGGAGAGTTTCTTTTTGACCTCCTTAAAAAGGCTGTGATAGGGATCCATGGGACCTGTATAGACAAAGGGCATGTAGCACAGGGGCTGTAGTACAAAGGATAGTTAGGTGAGATGGGGGGGGAGTTAGCTGGATCCAACCCAATGGATATAACACATAAGAACATAAGAGAAGCCAATGTTGAATCAGGCCAATGGCCCATCTAGTCCAACACTCTGTCACACAGCGGCCAAAATATACCAGGTGCCATCAGGAGGTCCAGCGGTGGGGCCAGGGCACCAGAAGCCCTCCCACTGCTGCCCCCTCCAGCACCAAGAATAGAGTGCATCACCTGCCCCAGACTGAGAGTTCTCATTCTATACCCTGTGGCTAATAGCCACTGGTGGACTTCTGCTCCATATGTTTATCTAATTTCCTCTTGAAACTGTCCATGCTTGCAGCTGCCACGACCTCCTGTGGCAGTGAATTCCATATGTTAATCACTCTTTGGGTGAAGAAGTATTTCCTTTTATCTGTTCTAACCCGACTGCTCAGCAATTTCATAGAGTGCCCACGAGTTCTTGTATTGTGAGAAAGGGAGAAAAGTACTTCTTTCTCAACCTGCTCAATCCCATTCATAATCTTATAAACCTCGATCATGTCACCCCTCAGCCGTCGTTTCTCCAAGCTAAAGAGCCCCAAGCATTTTAACCTTTCTTCATAGGGAAGGTGTTCCAACCCTTTTATCATTCTAGTTGCCCTTCTCTGCACTTTTTCCAATGCTATAATATCCTTTTTGAGATGTGGTGACCAGAACTGTACACAGTATTCCAAATGAGGTCGCACCAATGATTTATACAGGGGCATGATGATACTGGCTGATTTGTTATCAATTCCCTTCCTAATAATCCCCAGCATAGCGTTGGCCTTCTTTATTGCAGCTACACATTGTGTAGACATTTTCAGCGAGTTATCCACTACGACTCCAAGATCTCTCTCTTGGTCAGTCTCTGCCAGATCAGACCCCATCAACGTGTATTTATATTTAGGATTTTTGGCTCCAATGTGCATCACTTTGCACTTGGCCACATTGAACCCCATTTGCCACGTTGACGCCCACTCACCCATCCTCAACAGATCCCTTTGGAGTGCCTCACAATCCTCCCTGGTTTTCACCACCCTGAACAACTTCGTGTCATCTGCAAATTTAGCCACATCACTGCTTACTCCCAATTCCAAATCGTTAATAAACAAGTTAAAAAGCATGGGACCGAGTACTGATCCCTGTGGTACCCCACTGCTTACCACCCTCCACTGAGAAAGTTTCCCATTTATACTCACTCTCTGTTTCCTATTTATAAGCCAGTTTTTGATCCACAAGAGGACTTGTCCTTTTATCCCATGACTACTGAGCTTACTTAGGAGCCTTTGATGAGGAACTGTATCAAAAGCTTTCCGGAAGTCAAGGTAAATAATATCTATTGGGTCCCCCTTGTCCACATGTTTGTTCACTCCCTCAAAAAACACTAACAGGTTAGTGAGACAAGATCTTCCCTTACAGAACCCATGCTGAGTCTGCCTCAATAGTTTTTGTTCATCAATGTGCCTACTAATTCTTTCCTTAATAACAGTTTCCACCAACTTACCCGGTATCGATGTCAGACTGACTGGCCTGTAATTTCCTGGATCTCCCCTGGAGCCCTTTTTAAAGATGGGAGTGACATTAGCTACCTTCCAGTCATCAGGAATGGAGGCAGATTTTAAAGAAAGATTACATATTTTTGTCAGGAGATCCACAAGTTCACATTTGAGTTCTTTCAGAACTCTCGGATGAATGCCATCCGGGCCTGGTGATTTATTAGTTTTTAAATTGTCCATCAGTCGGAGGACTTCCTCTCTTGTCACCGCAATCTGATTCAGGTCTTTCAAACCCCTCCCGAAATCAGTGCTTCTGGAGTGGGCAAACACTTCTCCTCTTCCACAGTGAAGACAGAGGCAAAAAATGCATTCAGCTTCTCAGCCATTTCCCTATCATCCTTCACTACTCCTTTTACCCCTTGGTCATCCAAGGGCCCCACTGCCTCCTGGCTGGCTTCCTACTTCTAATGTATTTGAAGAAAGTTTTATTGTTGGTCTTTATGTTTTTTGTGATATGCTCCTCATATTCCCTTTTTGCTTGCCTGATCACAGACTTGCATTTTATTTGCCATAGTCTGTGTTCCCTTTTATCAACCTCACTAAGACTAGCTTTCCACCGCTTAAAGGAATCCTTCTTACCTTTTACAGCTTCCATTACTTTATTTGTTAACCATGCAGGCTTTTTTCTATACCTATTTGTACCTTTCCTAACCTGCGGAATATATTTTTTCTGAGCTTCTAGGATTGTCTTTTTAAATAGTCTCCAAGCTTCCCCAATGGTTTTGACCTTCTCCACTCTTCCTTTCAATTTCTTCCTCACATGTCCCCTCATACCAGAGAAGTTACCCCTTTTAAAGTTAAAAGTGGTTGCGTCAGTCTTTTTGGGCAACTCCCTATCTGTACAAATGTTAAACTCAATGACATTATGGTCACTGTTTCCAAGTGGTGCAATCACTTTTACATCTCTCACCAGGTCTTGGGTGTTACTTAGGACCAAATCCAGGATCGCCTCTCCCCTGGTAGGATCTGTGACCATCTGTTCCACAGCACAGTCATTGAGAGTGTCTAAGAACGCAATCTCTTTTTCCCGACTAGAACTCATATTGACCCAATCAATGTGTGGGTAGTTAAAGTCGCCTATTACAACACAGTTATTTCGTCTAGCCGCTATCTTTAATTCATTCATCATTTTATAATCCTCCTCTATCTTTTGATCTGGTGGGCGATAACAAACTCCCACTGTTAAGCCTCCTTTTGGACCCACTATTTCAACCCATAGCATTTCCAGAAGGGAATCCAATTCTCTTACCCTCTCAATCTTACTGGATGGTATACCCTCTCTGACATACAGAGCCACCCCACCTCCAACCCTTTCCCCCTATCCTTCCGATATAATTTATAACCAGGAATCACCGTATCCCACTGATTTTCCTCATCCCACCAAGTTTCTGAAATACCCACAATGTCTATTTCCCCCCCAACACCAAGCATTCCAACTCCCCGATTTTACCTCGGAGACTTCTAGCATTTGTGTATAAACACTTATAGTTTCCCACGTTTGTTAAGCCCACAGCCTTCCTCTTGCTGCCTCGAGACCTTGCCAGGCAGTTCCTATCATTAGCCACAGTCTCAGTGGACAATTGTAATCCATTTCCTTGTACAAAAGTAATAGCTACCCCTTCATCTCTTTGAGATGAGCCATCCCGAACCAGAGACTTTTCATCTCCTGTCGGCTTTCCCCCATTATTCAGTTTAAAAACTGCTCTGCCACCTTTTTGATTTTGAGCGCCAGCAGCCTGGTTCCTTCTCGGGACAAGTGGAGACCGTCCCTTTTGTACAGCTCCCTCTTGTCCCAAAAAGCATCCCAGTGCCTAACAAACTTGAACCCTTCCCCCTACACCACCGTCTCATCCACGCATTGAGACTCCTGATCTGTGCCTGTCTCTCCGGCCCTGCGCGTGGAACAGGTAGCACTTCCGAGAAGGCTACCTTGGAGGTCCTGGCCTTGAGTTTCCTGCCCAGCAGCCTAAATTTCTCCTCCAGGACCTCACGACTGCATTTCCCCACATCGTTGGTGCCGACGTGCACCACGACCACTGGCTCTTCCCCAGCACTATCTACCAGCCTATCTAAAACACGCGTAATGTCCGCTACCTTCGCACCAGGCAGGCAAGTCACCATACGGTCAGTACGCGGGTTCGCCACCCAGCTGTCTACCTGCCTAAGGATCGAATCACCAACTACCAAGAGCCCCCTCCCACCCTTCCCAGGGACGGTTCCTTGGTACGAAAGGATACCCGTTCACCAGCTGAAGAAGAGGTCCCTTCTGAGGGCACATTCCCCTTATCCTCAGCATGGTGCCCCCTTTCCCCTTGACCCTCATGCTCCCTGGCAGCAGCCGGGCTGCCAGATCCAGAGTGGGACATATCTAACAAGTCCCCGAGAGTCTTCCCCGTGCACCTAACTGACTGTCCCTGCTTCTCCAGGTCAGCCACCTTGGCCTCAAGGGAGCAAACTCGCTCCCTGAGAACCAGGAGCTCCTTGCACCGAGCACACACCCAAGACTTCTGACCAGTGGGCAGATAGTCATACATGTGACACTCCATGCAAAACACTGGATAGCCCCCAACCCCCTGCTGGCATTCTGGCTTCATAATTGTTTTTAAACAAATACTTTTCTATAACCCCCTTTTAAAACCCTTTGTATTTATATGGCTCCTGTTGTAGGAGTCTACTTACCTTACCTTACCAAGGAGCCAAGGTCCTGGCTTTCTGGCTCTTCCTGGGCTTCTTACAGAGCCCCTAGGCCAAGAGCCTCGCCCTTCGGCTCTGCCAGAGGCTCGTGCCTCTTGCAAACTTCCTGCCTTAAATGGAATTGTCTCCCAGGAGAGGGTGTGGCCAGCAGCTACTCAAAATCACCCAAGGCACTTAATGACGGTCAAACAAAGCCCCTTTCACACTCCAACTCCAGCAGCCAGGAGTCTGCTATTCAATCTCACCCAAGCACTTAATTACAGGCAAACAATGACCCTTTCACACCCTAACTCCAGCAGTCAGGAGTCTGTTACAACTCACCCACACACTCCCAAATACAGTCCCTGACACAGTACCTTTTCAGCTAAAGCACCTCAGCTGAAAGTAAATAAATAAAAATACCACTCACCCCTCTGGCAGCTCAAACACCTTGCTCCTTCTCAGAGCTCAGCTGGGTCAGCTCTGCCTACATTACACGTATCAACATTAAAGGAATGGTACAGTCATTGTCACCTAGAACTCATTGCATGCACTTCAGCTTTCCATCTCCTCCCCCCTCCCTGTAGCTTCTACCTAGGAAAAGTATAGTCTTTCTCTGCAGTGGGGACCAAAGCAGCTCATATCATTCTCTTCCCCCCCTTTTGATCTGCACAACAATCCTGTGAGGTAGGTTCAGCTGAAATTCTGTGAGTGGTCCGAAATCACTCAGTCAGCTTCCACAGCAAGAACCTGGGTCTGGCAGACCCTACTCTGAAGCGCTAACTGCTATGTCACACTGGCTGTCATAGGGTAGCCACCTCAGCAGGGTATAATGAGACAGAGTCTACCATTTTCTCCAGGGGAACTGAACTTTGCTATCTTTCTGAGTGATCTCCTGCCCTCACCTGGAGATTAACAACCACAGAAAAATGGAAATACAGCGAATACAGTTGTGCAAACAAATAACCAGAATACTTTGTCATGCTGTACAAATCACACTTGAGACTACTGCCTTCTTATACAGTTCTACTTACAGCCATAAATGATACACATAGCAAATGGTTTTGTCACCATGTACAAATGACATCTGCACCAGTTGAATAGTGACCTAATATTCTTTGAAAGTCTGTCTTCAGAATGATGCGGTCACTGGCTCATGGTACGGAGAAGAGTTTCCAAAAGAGAACACGCAGTAGATGGCATGAGATCAAAACTAGCTGTAGCATGAACCAAAGGAGCAGCGACGGCATGCCTAGGTTGCTTTGCCATTTCTTAGGGCTTCGTCAGGCTGCTTTTCTTAGTGATGAAGCTCATCCCAGCTCTGACAAGATTCAAAATGACATGAAGTCTGCAAGTATGTTCCACATAGCTAGGAATCAGGCTCCTCTGTGAGGTAGGTTAGGCTGAAAGTCTGTGACTGGTCTGAAATCACCCACTCAGCTTCCACAGCAAGAAGTTGGGTCTGGCAGACCCTGTTCGGAAATGCAAACTGCTTTGCCACTCTAGCTGTCCTGGTTGAGAGCCAGTTTGGAGTAGTGGTTAAGAACGCGGACTCTAATCTGGAAGAATCGGGCTTGATTCCCCACTCCTCCACATGCACCTTGGGTCAGTCATAAGTTCTTTCAGAGCTATTATCTCAAGAGAAATTTTCAAGAAAACGCTCTCAGCCCACCTACCTCACAGGATGTCTGTTGTGGAAAGGGGAAGGGAAAGTGATTGTAAGCTGCTCTGAGACTCCTTTGGGTAGTGAAGGGCAGGATTTAAATCCATTTTTTTCTTTTTCTGGGGGGCTGATGCTGGTGAACAGGAGCAAGCAGCCAGGTCTAGTTGTCGTGCTAGTCAGAGGTCATCAAGTCACCTAGAGGATACTGCCAGGCCTTGGGTAGCCAACCTCCAGGTGGAGCCTGAACATTGTCTGAACTCCAGACAGCAGATATCTCTCCCTCTGGAGAAAATAACTGCTTTGGAGGGTGGACTCTATGGCATTCTATTAAGCTGAGGCCTTTCCCCTCCCCAAACTCTGGCTTCCATAGACTCCACCACAAAATCTCCAGGAATTTCCCAACCTGGAACTGGCAACCCTAGTCAGGACTGGCTCCAATGAGTTTTCTCTCAAAGGCCAAAATAGGCCTGGAAAGGACATCCTCCCCTCACCTTTTACTGATGGAACCAAGCTTGGTTACCTAGCAACAGCCACTGAAGGGAAAGTTTGTCTAGCAGCAGTAAAAGCATCTTCATCAGGAGAAACAGCCATCTTGGCAGTTTATTCTGTCAGGGAATGGCCAATCCGGCAGTGGGCAGGGGAGAGGAGCTAACCCAGCACCCAGCCAATGGCACATGAGTACTCTTGAGTGGTGGTTGATGGGCCAATGGCTGATGGAGCGCACAGCACAGCCAATAGCAGAGCCAGAAAGTGCCAATACACAAGGTTTTTATATCGATAGGATGCATGGAATCCAATGAAACTGAAGGGCAGTAGGTTCAGGATGAACAAAAGGAAATACTACTTTCCACAGAGAGTGATTAAAATGTGGAATTTGCTGCCAGAGGATGTAGCGATGACCACAGAAATAAACAGCTTTAAGAAGGGATTAGATAGATCCATGGAGGACAGGTCTATCAATGGCTACTAGCCATGGTGACTGAGGAGAACCTCGACATTCAAAGGCACTAATTCTCTGAATCCCACAGCCAGGAAACAACATTAGGGGAAGGGCTCAGCCTCTATGCCCTGTAGTTGGCCTTCCAGAGGAACTGGTTGGCCGCTGTGTAAGACAGGATGCTGGAGTAGATGGACCATTGGTCTTCACATGTTCTTATGTTTTTATTTCCCAGCTGCTGCTGGTAAAGCTTCAATCCCAGCACTCATTTTTTCATCCACTTCCAAGCTAAAACTTCTCTATTCAAAGACCAGTATTGAATATATCTTATTTTACCTATGTTTCATTAAGCTTGGTAGTTGTTTGCCTCATGGAAAATATTGATTATTTTATCTTCTAAATTTTAAGATAGAGGAAAATAGTGATGGTTAAAAGTTGAATAATGATTTGATAATTCCTGAATGTACTAATATATCTTCAGCTTCCTTCCCCCAGTTCTAACTCTATTTAAGAATAAGATCTAGGGTGTGATAGCTCAATATACTGTGTAACAACTTCAAAGCTGGGGTCACACATGCCAGTTGAAATGGAGGGGAAGCAACGCTATTCCCTCCGGAGTAATTTGACCTGCAATTGCAAGATTACACGTCCCTTTATAGCTGTAGGTTCAGCTCGTCACTGTGTGATCAGACACAACTACAGGTGAGTCATTTGTTTCCCATGTGCATAAATGAGGAATCTCACCTCTGCACCGAGGGCCCCCTATGGGTATGCAATGATGTGCAAACTGCAAAGGGGGGGAATGGCACCGAGCTGGGATGGCCTCATCAGACCATCCCGAAAGCATGCATGCATCCTTGCACAATCAGACAGGGGAAAGTCCATCCATGGCCCATCACAACTCATTTACTACCAGATTTTCTCTGGTGTCTTTTTACTCTGCTTCTGCGGCAAAGAAGCACAGGTTGCCGACGACTGTGGGACGCTTCCCAGATGTTGCTGTCTGATCGTGCCCTTTAGATCCATCTGGTATTTGCGCTTATGTCAGATCTACTGGTGTGTGTGATCACAGCTGAAATGTGTCAAAGAAACATAGATAATGCATATATGTGTGAGGCAGGGGAATTGAAAGAAGAGGGTGTTGCCCTTGATCACTTGGCCAGGGTGATCTTTGTTAAAGTTGTCATCGCCCACCCAGGACATTCCAATAGTTTTTGAGGCAACCATAAAATTGCCATGGCAAACTCAGTGCCTGGCAGATCTCTTGATTTCTAAGAGAAAATGACTGTTCACATTATTTGAAGCTCTCCGACAACCTTTAACAGTTTACAGGTACACTTAATTCTTGATCATCCTTGGGCAATTCTGCACGCTTGAAGCTAGAACACTGGGAAATGAATCCTGACAAACTGTAGCTGCATGAATTAATTTATGACTCCAATCTGTACCTTTGAACTATGCATTAAATTGCAGTATTATTCTCAGTCACCATATGGGATGATCAGTACATACACAATGGATCATCATTATATGGATCTGTTGGCAATACCCTTCCCTGCCTAGGAGATACAAAAAAACTTTCCATCATTTGATTAGAAGACTGTGGGATTGTTAGACCTATGGATTTTCAGCAAGCCCAATGTATGTAACAGATCTACCGGGCCCAGAAAGCTGACAGATCTAAAATTATGTATCAGGCCCAGTAAAGGAATTTTTCTGTTCATTTGAAACATGCTGATTTGGTTCCTATTGATTCTGGGCCTTTGTCTCAGTGTCTGCTCTGCATGTGACCTGGTCAAAACTTGTTCTGTTTGTTGTAACTCTCGGCAAGGATCCCAGGGATACTGTTGACACTGAAGAAGGTCAGAGGTCAGAGCAACCGAGGTGCAAACATAGCAGTTTTACGAGAAGGCGACATATGTATGAATGAGACATTAAACATTTGTTTTTGATTTTTAACAGAAACGAAGCATTCTGCCTTCCAAAGGGAAACTCTCACTTGTATTAATATTGGTCTGAGAATTTAATTACTCTGAAGTAATTCAAGTCAAGTTAGGGAGTTAGGGAACTAGGAAACATAAGGAAGATTGCTGAGGGGTTTGACACCCAGGTTTTAAATAGTCAAATAAGTCCAAAAGGCTGTTACAGGCTGTGTGGAGAACCCCTCCCCCCCAAGTATAACCTGGAATGTCAAAAGTCACACACTACTATCTCCCTATGCAATTAAATTCCCTTGCTATGTGTTCACACTACCCATAGAGACACATGTCTGGTCTACAGTAAATATATTCCCTACACAGTTGTTGAATCTTCATGTTATCAGTCAAGGGACCCTAAAAGACACTTTGGGGGAGCTATCTGCATACAAGGGGATAGCTCTCACTAAAGCTTGTTCTCAAGAAGGAAGAGTATTTTCTGACAGGTGACCTAGAACTCATTTAGGGGTTCACTGCCTGGTATTTTAAGGGTTAACAGGTAAAATCAAAAAGGCTGACATGACCCACACTGATTAAGAGGAATCCACATGGAATTGGGGGCCAACTCATTCTATTGTCCTATTGCTTTTGGGAAATGGTGAGATTGCTGTAATTCGTAATCTAGTGCTGTGGAGAGTTAGCATTGAGGTAAGAGGAGTCTGTATTGAAATGAGGTATCTGAAGAAGTACGTGCACACAAAAGCTTATACCTTGAATAAAATTGTTGGTCTTAAAGGTGCCACTGGACTCAAAACTTCGTTCTGAAACCACAATAGTAATTGAGAAGGACCTTCTCTATGATGTCCTCTGTGCTCAGATGCGGGTGGGAGAAATTTTCTACAGTTGTTTGGCATGCCAGGATAAGTATGACTATTAAGTGAAACAGAGTTGTTATGCTTAAAGTTTTCTTTAACAGCGACTGAAGTCAGATCCAATTCTGAAAAAAAAAAAGTCCAATTCCCTGCCAAGAAGGGCTTGTATAGTGATTATTATGAAACTGGAATATTTATGAAGTGCTATGTTTCTGGGTTGTTATGGCCTATGGTTTCAGCAGTTAATAAATTATCAAAATATGAATCCAGCAAAATATATGAATACTCAGATCCATTACTCCATTTTTAATAATTTCCATGAATACTTGAAAGTATTTTTTTTTGTGTGCTGAAACTACTAGTTTGAACTTCATATTTATTACTTGGTACTGATTTTGAAACATTGCTACTGTGTAGGGTTGCCAAGTGATGTTGACAAGCAGGTGGGGGACTTACCAGGAGGCTCTGGGAGGGGGAATGGAGGCGCCAGGAGAGAAAACTCTGAAGCAAGTTCCAAGTGAGCTGCCATAACATTTAGAGGTACCACATTCCTTTTATATGCTTTCCCTCCATTGGAAATAATGGAGGATGGGGGCACCTTCTTTTGGGGCTCATAGAATTGGACTCCCTGGTCCAATCTTTTTGAAACCTGGGGGTGGGATTGAGGAGAGGCACCAGCAGCTATGCTGAAAATGTGGTGCATCTAATTAAAAAAATAGCCCCCCCCCAAGCCCCAGATACCCACAGATTAATTCTCCATTATACCCTATGGGGATTGGTCTCCATAGGGTATAATGGAGAGCCCAGCAGCTATTCCCCCCCTACTTTCTTACAGCCCTGACATGCAGGGAGGGGCACCAAATGGGGGAATCCCTTGCCCCCAACTGGGGATTGGCAACCCTACTACTGTGTAACTGTTGGTTTTTATAGACATTGACCTATTTTAGATAACAAAATGGAGAATTCAGGATGTCTTTAATCATGAAGTCATGAATTCATCAAAGCTCCAATGGAAGAGAGTTTTGCTTGATTAAAAGCTGAGTCTAAAACCTTGGACTACAGCATTCCATGGATCTTTTGTAGGTAGCTCAGTTTACCTGCATGGCCTTGGCTAGCCTGATCTCATCAGATCTTGGAAGCTAAGCAAAATTGGCCCTGATTAGTATTTGGATGGGCAACCTAGGGTTGTGACACAGAAGCAGACAATGGCAAACCATCTGTGAATACCTCTTGCCTTGAAAACCCTATGGGGTCACCATTAGTTGGTTGCAACTTGATGGCACTTTTCACCTCTACTAGTTGAGGGGAAAATGGGCAGCCCAAATGTTAGCAATAGTTTGATGGCTCAATATTGTATTAAAATAACATCAGAGAGGAATCATGAGAACCCACTTGTCTTCCTTTTGCCAATGGAAGGCACTGCTACTTGAGCAAAGGTGGTCCCCAATGTCCATGGATTTCTTTCCTCCACTTGCAACCTCTCTCTGTCTAATGAGCTTTAGATGGACCCATATCACTATTCCTTTAGCTTCTATGTAGCACATTTGAAATAACTGACACACATTTGCTGGCAGTCCCTCAACACACACCTGCAATAATCCATTCAGGAATTATTCCAGCATTCATCGAGGCTTTAGTGAGTTCTGAGCCAATTTGTGTCACCATTTTAGTTTCCTGCAGGGGAACGATATATTCCCAATGGGCTAAATGAAGGGTACAGAATCAAAATGGGCTGGTGGATATTAAGAAGACATTGTGCACCTAAATGTCAGGATGTGTTGGGCAACCATAACCCATGTGATTTGGGAAATCCTTCCCAACTCTTTTTTCCTCCATAAGGGAAACCTAACCTGTGTTAACACATATTAACACAAGAAGAAATTGGATAGTATTGTGTTAACTCATAGACCTTGGCTGCGCTCACACAAATTAAATAATCCACTTTCAATCCACTTCCAATGCACTTTCCAACTGGATTTTGCCAGTTCACACAGCTAAATCCAGTTGGAAAGTGTACTGAAAGCGTATTGAAAGTGGATTATTTAGCGTGTGTGACCACAGCCTTTGAGCACTTCTGAATCTGGTATAAGAGGGAAACAAAGCAGAGGCTTCTGCGCACTTTTGTCCTACCACCCCCATCCATCACTCTCAATGAGGGGGCAATATCTGACTCAGATTTTAGGTCTTAGTCTGGGTTTCCCTGAGCACGTTATTCAGATTCCAATTTCAGTCCATGTATACATACCAGGTTCATGAGGAAAAGGATGTGCTTACAGAAGTCCAGGTTCATGCTTCTGTCACACCTGGTATAAAAGGATTTGTGCAAAGAGAAGATTAGGTCCAAGAGGAACACGCTGTCCTCCAAGAACTTCAGTATCCAAGAAAATATAAATTCAGGTTGTGAGGATTCTCCTTTCCTTCCCTAACAATATCGGAGAGCCTTGAAGTATCGCCTCATGCTCTTGAAAGATAACCCCATTTTGATGATTAAGTTCATGGCCTTTTCAGTTTAAAAGTTGGTTCAGTGATAAGCACAAAGAGCTTAACAGAAGTCTTCTGATAAAGTGTGGGGGGAGGCACGCACAATATTTTTTGTGTTTGGCATACTGCCGATAGTTCCTAACCTTTTTATTTAGGAGTGAGGATTATGGGATTGAGGAGTTAAGATAATAGGTCTTCCAAATCCCTTGTTTATCCCATCTAAATTTATTGTGTAGCTGAAAAAAAAAATGATTACGAAGCTTAGATTCTTAACTTTTCAAAGTGGATCTTTCTTTTGGTGAGTTCTAAGTGTTTAATGCCAGTACATGCCGCCTTAACTCTAATCAGTGACAGCCCATTTACAGGAATCCTCTGTCAGATGATAGAATTTGATCCACTCACCCCCGCCCCCCACCTCCGCCAGGGATTGTGGAGTTTGTTTGTTTTCAAGATTTCCATTTATTTATATCCCACATTTTTTTCCAATGAGGATCCAATGCAGATTACAACATTATCCTCTTCCATTTTTTTCCCTCATAACAGCCCTGTGACTAGGCTGAGAGGGCGCGACTGATCCAAGGTTACTCAGAGAGCCTCCATGGCACAATGGAATTTCAACACTGGTTCTCCTGGATCCTCATCTGACACACTAACCACTACACCATGCTAGTTCCAGAGAGAATGTTCTAGATAAAGAGTTTGTTGGGGGCGTGCATGGAATGTATGACGACTCATTACTTTTGCAGATGTGTTCCTACATCCGTATTTGTCAAGGTGCTGTAAATGTAAGGGGCATTTGTATGGGTGAATTGATGACTGAGAGATGTTCTTAACTCCTCCCTCACCCGTTGACAGTCTAACACAAATGTTGCATCCAGGCTACTTTCTTTCCCTTGCTTACTTCCAGTTGGATTAACAAACAGTTAAAAACAACTAGAGTGGCACAAGCAGGCATATGGTGTTGTGTGCTGTGAATATGCAGATGTGTCTGTGTGAATATGGAATACTTTCCAAACAGAGCCTCAATCTGCTTTCTCCTTCCATCATCCCTCATTCTTAGTAAGGGCCGTTATTCTGAGGTGTCTCCCTGTTTCACATCTTTTTTCCTGGCTAAGCATGTACTTGAGGGGGGGGTCAACAACAATGTAGCCAATGCCCTATCTTGCAAGCAATTGGAGATGTTTTGGCAGTTGGGCCTGGAAGCCAACCCCCACCCAGTTGGGATGCCTCCAGAGCTGTTGTAGCTTGGACGGAAGAGGTGGAGTGGGCCATAGAGATGGTGCTGGCACCTAGCACCGGGAAGGTGTATGCCCAAGCAGGTAGGCAGTTTGAGTCCTTTAGGTGGCAGGTCACGCTGCAGAGCACTTGGCTAATCCCTGTAGTGCATTTAATTCAGTACTGCATGGAACTGAAGAGTGTGGGCCTTACCACATGGTCCACCAGGGGTAAATTGGCAACCTTGGCCTTTCAGAAGTCACAGGGGACTTCTGCATATGGAAGAAGCTAGAGAGCTGGTTGCAGGAAGCTGGAGCCTGAGCAGGAAGCCCATTTCCCTTACATTACTGATGGGACTGTGTGCAGCCTGGGCAGTGGTGTGTACTTCAGAGTATGAGGTTTATCTTTTTCACATGGCTACACTGCTGGATTTTGGGGAGCACTGAGGGCAAGTGAACCGGTACTGGGATCGCAAATGGATGGGACAGGTAGGGTCTGAGAAGTTCAGGATGTTCACTTTTCAGGGAGCAGCATCTACATCATGGTACGACACTCTAAGATGGACCAGGCCCAGATGGGGATGATTGTTCAGGTAGGTTCTGGCTCAGAGGAGAATGGTAATGACTTTATGCAGTTACCTGGCTTTGTGGGGTAATGTAAGGGGAGAGTTGTTCAGGCAGGTTATGCTAGCCCCTTCACGAGGTTCCAATTTTGGGCTTGTTACCAAAAGGGCACCTTGAGATTTGGTCATTTCAAGTTTGGAATGCATTCTTTCAGCATCGGGGTGGCCTCCATTGCAGCCTCAATGGGCTATGCGGAGACAGACATTCAGTGGCTGGGACGTTGGAGGTCTTGGAACTATAGGACTTATGTTCACCTGCTCAAGACCCTGTAAAGTTTGTGTGTGCTGTTGTCAACCGTTGATTCTTTTTAGGTTCATCCATCAGCCTGGGGAGGAAGACAGTTCTCATTTGTGCCCACAGTATGGTCTTCCGGGCAGCCCACCTGGGTGGGAGGGGGCACATTGGGTCACAGCTGGAGCTCAGCAAGTTTGCGACAGTGGATTGGTTGGGATTTCAGGGCCTGCAGTGGGCAGGCCTCCTCCTGCTGTTGTTTGAGGGGAGGAAGAACCTTTACCTCATGTGCTGGTACACTTGGGTGGTGCACTTGGGTGGAAATGATCTTGGTCTCATGAAAGGCAAGGCACTGGTGGTGTAGGCCAAGGATGACCTAGCGCTCATCAGGAGCAGGTGGCCAGGTGTGCTGACTGTGCGATCTGTCATTTTTTTTTTTTGAAATTGATTTTTAGCCCGCTGTCCCCACCAAGGCAGGCTCGGGGAGGCTCACAAACGGAACAATAGATACAAGAATCAATATAAAATACACAATAAAATTATTTGACATACTGGGGCCTGGAGCGGGCTTGGAAGAAGGCAAACAGGGAGATTTGGAAAGCCATGCAAGGGGGATTGGGGTGATATTTGCCACACCCCAAGATACAGGCAGAATCGGATGACCTGTATCTTGGTGTACATTTGTCAGATAAGGGCAATGATATATTCCTTGCAGATCTGGGGCAAGGGTTGTGGGCTGCCTTGGTTACCTCGTAGGTGCAGGGTCCTAAGCAGAGGCTTGGCTCTGGAGGTGACAAATTGATGCAGAAAAGGGAAAACCAGATATGCTGAGCACCAGAGAGCACCTCCCCTGTTTGGAGGTCAAGGGGTCTGTCATGATCTGCATGTAGATTTTGCAGCCTAGGGCAGGGGATGTGGATTGCCTTCAGAGATGCCCTTGCAGGGTTCCTCCCTTCTAAATTACATGGCTTGGGGGGTTGGGGCACTGCAGAGTGGCTCACAGTTTGCCATGCTGGCTGGAGGTAAGCCAAGGGTATGACTCACATTTGGGGCAAAGGTGGCTCACCCAGCACAAGTCAAGGAGATGGTCGGGGAGGGGGGGAACTGCTGTCAGACTCTTGGATAAATCAGTTCTCAACAACATTCACTCAGAGGAATAAGTTTATTGAGACATTGATAGGATCCAGCCTGTACCCTGGCTGTGTTAGAATTGAGGTTAAAGGTGCGAAAGCAATAGATATATGGGGGTTCAAGCAAGGGACCTAAAAGGTTCAGAACCAATCATCCCCTGTGATTTCACCCACCAAAAGTAACTGCCAGCCATCCTCCCTTTCAGTGCTATCCTCCCAGCACGTAAGACAAAAATAAGAATAGAAAAAATAGACTCAAGGACACTAAAAGTTCTCAGGAGAGATAAGGTGTCTGGCACATCAAAGCACCCTAGGAAGTCGAAGTGTTATGGCTCTGCATTCTTACACTCCCCCTCCCCGGTTACTATGGCAAAGGAGCTGTAAAATGTAAAATGGACAGCGAGTTTGACAGCTGCCTTGCCTGATTTCCACAATCAAAGATTTATGCTTGCTGCAGAAATTGTAAATAATCAATAAAGTGGCCCTTAGTTAATCTCAATTCTGTGTCTGCCTCATTACTCCAACTGGGAGAAGAGGCAACTGCTTTCTTGTTGTAATCACAAACCTCAATATGCCAGTCAAGAAAATGCCGAACACAAGTATAAAATATTTGCACCAGTGCAGGCACCTGCAATGTTAGAGTTATTTAAGTGTTTACCCTGCCCTCTATTGTTCTAAATGAAACCAATCACTCAAAAATAAGATAAATGCATAAAAGGTGCAGCGAAAGACCACACAGGATCACATAAAATAATACAATGAAAAATGACAGCTGAAGGAAACTAGCCTCCCAATACTCAGTAAAGGTAAAGGTAAAGATTTCCCTTGCTCGAGAGCTAGTCGAATCCGACTCTAGGGGGTGGTGCTCATCTCAATCTCCAAACCGAAGAGCCAGCGCTGTCTGAAGATGTTTCTATGGTCATGTGGCCAGCATGACTAAACGCCGAGGAACATGGAATGCTGTTACCTTCCCGCCAAAGCAGTACCTATTTATCTACTTGCAATTTCTTGCTTTTGATCTGCTAGGCCGACAGAAGCTGGGGCCAGAGACGGGAGCTCACTCCGTCATGCGGCACTCGGGTCTCGAACTGCCAAACCACAGACCTTCCAGTCTGCAGCTCAGTGTCGTAACCTCTGAACCACCACAGCCCCTTCCAAATACTCAAGTCCCTGCTTGATTCTGGAAGCTGAAAAGCAAAGCCATACGTCTTCATGCTTCAGAAAGATGCTCCAGCTTTAGCAAGTAATGAGCATGCACGAACAGAACAGCTCATAAAATGAAACGGCCTAATCTTTTTTTAAAAAAAAAATAACAGTCCAGAAACTGTAGTAACCCATGCAGATTACAGTGTCGTCTTTCATATCCCACAACATCATTTTATCGTTATTCATTTGTTCTGTGCGTTTGAGATACCCGTGTTTAACATCTTTTACTGTTTGCATTTTTTTTTCTTAATGGGAAATGACTTTTTTTTTTTTTTAAAGCAGATCATGCAGCTAGTGTCTTCGAATGGACAGCATGATTACCAGACTAGTTTAACAGTCAGCTGCAATTGTTTTTTATCCTCTAATGGATTTCAAATGAACATCTCTTTTCTCTGTGCATGAATAAAACTGGAATAGCTGCTTTCTTCGGCAAGTACTTTGATCACAACATACTCTCCTGAAGAACTTCAGAAAGACTCTAAAGAAGTCAAATTAGTTTCCTTTAGATTTTTCTGATTATTGAATCCTAAGGTTAATCCTAAGGCTTTGAAATAAATGTGCAAAAACAAACACAACGCGATGCTGACTTATTCCATGCCAGATCACTGGTCCATCTAGCTCAGTGGTGTCTTTTCTGATTGGCAGCGGGCCTCCAGGGTGTCAGGCAAAGAAAGCCTTTTCAGACACATGATGTCATTCTGTTTAACATGTACGTGATACTTCTGAGAGAGGTTGTACAGAGAGTGAGGTGTCACCAATATGCAGATGAGGTGGGTCTATGGAAATACTGACCAGGTACTTGGAGAAGGTAATGGGATGGAAGAAGAAGAAGATGAAGAAGATGATGAAGAAGAAGAAGAAGAGGAGGAGGAGGAGGAGATTGGATTTATACCCTACCCTTCACTACCCAAAGGAGTCTCAGAATCTCCTTTCCTTTCCCCTCCCCACAACAGACACCCGGTGAGATAGGTGGGGCTAAGAGAGCTCTTTGAGAACTGCTCATGAGAGAACAGCTCTGAAATAACTTTTGACTGATCCAAGGTCACACCAGCAGCTGCACATGGAGGAGTCGGGAATCAAACCTGGTTCTCCCAGATTAGAGTCCACACTCCCAACCATTACACCAAACTGGATAAGGGCCAATAAACTGAAGCTCAGACAAGGCTGAGGTGTGGTTGGCCAGTGGAAAAGCTGCTCAGGGACTTCACAATCAGCCTCTCCTGGAAGGCATTGCATTCCCCCTGAAGGAGCAGGTTCATCTCTTAGGGGTGCTGCTGGATCCTGGCCTATGGATAGAGACTCAGGTCTCCACTGTGGCATGCACCCCCTTTTATCACCTTTGACAGATACTCCAGCCGCAGCAATTCCTTGAAAAACATGATCTGGCCACAGAGATCCATACTCTGGTCATATCCAAGTTGTGTGTGTGTGTGTAAAATGCCATCAAGTCACAGCCAACTTTTCAAAGCAAGGTACCTTCAGAGGTGGTTTGCCATCGCCTGCCCCTGCTTAGGTTCTGAGACCTGGTGAGATGGGGTTAGCCTGGTCTATCCAGGTTAGATTACTGTAATACGCACTATGCAGGACTGTCTTTGAAAATGATCCAGAAACTTCAATGGATCCAAAATGTGGTGCAGGCTATTTTCAGGGGCTGGTTAAAGGGATCATGTCACTTCTATACACTGGTTGCTCATCTGTTTCCAGGCACAAATCAAAGTGCTGGTTCTTACCTTACCTCATACCTTCAATGATTTCTGTTCACAAAGAAGATTGGTAAGGCAAATGTATTGCAAAGGACTGTTTGAATATCTGGTTTGGGAATTAAGAATAACAACAGCAGTGGCAGCAACAACATTTTGTGCTGCTTTTGTTCAGAAAGTAATGATTTTTTTTAATTTGAAAGAGTTCGTAAAATGGCATACGATGAACTTGAAGTCATAAACAAATTAAAAAAAATCTGGAAGCTATAAAACTAGTAGAAGCTATAAAATGGTCGGGGGGGGGAAGTGAATTATATCAAGAACTTCAGTAAAAGAGCAAACCACACACAAACCTCTGTCTCCTTAGCAAAATCCACATACACCCAAGTTGGTGCAGGGTAGTGGTTAAGAGTGATGGACTCTAATCTGGAGAACCATGTTTGATTCCCCACTCCTCCACATGAAGCCTGCTGGGCGACGTGGGGCCAGTCACAGTCCTCTCAGAACTCTCTCAGCCCCACCTGACTCACAAGATGCCAGTTGTGGGGAGAGGAAGGGAAGGTGATTGTAAGCCACTTTGGGACTCCTTAAGGTAGAAAAAGGTGGGGTATAAAATCAACTCTTCTTCAAGACCAGGGAGGCACAGATGGACAGCCTTTGCATGTAACATTAACCTTACCAACCAATCTGAGGTTACCAAATGACTCTCTTACAAAATAGCTTACACCTGGCTTTTCCCTCACACTGCCTGATTGCTATGTACATGTACAGTTCTTTTTAACTCTATTTTTGGAGTCCCCCCATATAAAGGTCGGGAGCTGTGGTGGCTTAGAAGTTAAGATGCTGAGCTGCAGACTGGAAGGTCTGTAGTTCAGCAGTTTGAGACCCTAGCGCTGTGTGACGGAGTGAGCTCCCGTCTCTGCCCCCAGCTCCTGCCAACCTAGCAGTTTGAAAGCAAGAAACTGCAAGTAGATAAATAGGCACCACTTCGGTGGGAAGGCAACAGCATTCTAACAAATGCCTTGGCGTTTTGTCATGCTGGCCACATGACCATGGAAATGTCTTCAGATAGCATTGGCTCTTCGGCTTAGAAACAGAGAGAAGCACCGCCCCCCCGGAGTCAGATTCAAATAGCTTTTGAGCAAGGGAAACCTTTACATAAAAAGGTTGAATAAAATTTGTATTTTTATGCATGCCTAGAGGTTCTCCCTCATATTCAGAAACCTCTTTCTTTCATGCTCCTGGCTCCATTGTCCTTGTTTTGCTGTTCACGCAGGGTCCAGGACTTTGGAATTAACTATATTGATTAAAAATCCAGTTCCATCATTTATTGAAATGTTCCTTTTTAATGAAAGTTTGAGTACCCAGTGTGTCCCCCCGCCCCTTGCTGTAGGTAATCATACTCAATATCCAGTATGGTTCAATGTATTTTCTATTTTTGTCAAAATGACAGTGCAAAATCCTGATATGATTGAGAAGTCTTGCCCATTAGAGCTACTCCTGTCATTCTAAGCAGTTCTCATTAGCAAGATGTCTTGACAAAAATACCCTCTGCAACTTGTCAGACTGAAGAAGTGTGGGGAAGGGACACACACACAAAAGCAATTATAATAAAAATCAGTAAGTAGATAGTCGAATGAAAAGTAATTGTTCCAAAATACAGGACAACATATCATATATGCATTTGAACTAGACACCAGTATAGAAATGTGTATTCTTATACGATAGGGCTTTTTTAACCCATAACAAATACTGTTATGGTGGTCAAGAAGGTCCTGTTCATGGTGGGAACATCACAGCAGGGATTTAGAAGCCTGTGCCTCTAGAGGAAGAAGAAGAGAAGAGATTGGATTTATACCCCGCCCTTCACTACCCAAAGGTGTCTTAGAGTGGCTTACAAACTCCTTTCCCTTCCCGTCCCCACAACAGACACCCTGTGAGGTAGGTGGGGCTGAGAGAGCTCTTGACAGAAACTGCTATTTTTCAAGAACAGCTCTTATCAGAACTATGGCTTGCCCAAGGTCATCCAGCCAGGTGCAAGTGGAAGAGTGGGGTCAAACCCGGTTCTCCCAAATTAGAGTCCGTGCACTTAACCACTACACCAAACTGGCTCTAGTACAAGGCAATGGTGCCACCATAGTTTTCGGAGTCATTCTGTAGACCAGATTAGTTCTACTCCTAAGGATGGGCACGAACTGGCTGACAAACTAAAATTCATCATGAATTTTGGCCAGTTTGTGGTTCACAAGCAATGTTTGTGAACTGAATAACTGCCACAAACTTTCACCAGTTTTGATCCAGTTTGTGGCAGTTTCTCTTCATGAGAAACAGCTGATTGGTGGGAAGCTCCCCCCTCCCCCCACTCAGCTGTTTAGTTAAAATGGCTGGGAGACATTTAAACCACAGCTGTGGATGGCAGAAAGCAGGGGGCCATTTAAATCAAGCAGCTGAGTGGCAGCTTTGGTTTAAGTGCCTGGGAGCCATTTGAAAATTGCTCCCCATACTTTCTGCTCCCTGCAAAAAGCTGTGGGGAGCAGAAAGCAGGGGTTTAAACTTTAAATGGCTTGCAAACTGATTCAAACCGAGCTGAGTTGTGAACCAACCTCCCAGGCTGAACCACAAACCATGAACCAAACCAAACTGCAAATATGTGGTTTGTGCCCATCTCTATTTGTTCCATATTATTTCCAGAGCAGATTATGAAAGTTCATTCCCCACCCACATAAGTGTTCATGAGCATCTTCTCCCATGCACCTGTAAGAAGAAGCACAAATTTTCTTGGAGTGGGATTAAGGGTAGGAGATATGTGTTGGGTAACCAGTCAGGGAAGGTATGGGTAGCCTTTTCAAGACCTTTGCTTCACAGCACTGTTCTTCCTTCCCACTCCTTCTGTTGGCTGTGCAGGATTAGCCAGGTGGTTGAGGATTGAGCAGTCTTAAACCTGACTGTGAGGGGACATTGAGGGGATAGATGGGGACATTGTATGAGACTGATTGTTTAATTGCCTGGTTTGGCCTAAACAGGTGCACACACACATATGGGAGCTACTATATACTGAATCAGACCGCTGATCCATCAAGTCAGTAGTGTGTATTCAGACTGGCAGCAGCTCTCCAGGGTCTCAGGTTGAGGACTTTCACATCACCTATCACCTGATCCAGCAGGGATTGAACGTAGGACCTTCTTCATGCCCAGCAGATACTCTACCACTAAATCACAGCCCCTCCATGTGGTGCAACTTATGGGGACACTGAAAGTTCAGTGTGAGAGGTAGGTTTTTATGGTGGGCACCAGAGGCATCCAAAGGCTGATCCAAGCCCATCTACCTTGGCTAACAGTCTTGGAAGGATGTGGTAAGATAACTCTTCATTCACAAGTGCCAGGTAGGGTTGCCAGTAACCACTTATGGCAGGAAGGCTTCTGCTGGGATGCCTACCCTCCTGCTCCTGCTTACCAGACTGGTGGGATAAAGGTATGGGGGTGAAATAATGTCACACAATTTGTGACATCACACCTGGCCCCAAGCCCAGATGTGATCTAAGTGCCTCAGACAATGCTTGGAGCATCCCTAAAAACTCTGTAGTACATAGCGTGAAGTTTTCAAAGATGGCCAGAGAGTCACCTGACACGGTTATGTCATACCTGGGTTTTCGGTTGGATGTGACGACATCACTTGTTGCATAATACATTCTACCCTGGCCCCGCCTTAAGGCTCCCAGGGATGCTGCCACCAGCCTGGCAACCCCAGGCAATGATCACTTCAGCATGATATTTGTGGTTTCTAATCATGATATACAGCAATCCATTTTAATACAGTGAATGGTTGTTGGCCATGCCTGTCCTTTTCTATGTGAAATCAGCTTTGTACACATGAACACATGAAACTGCCTTATACTGAATCAGACCCTTGGTCCATCAAGGTCAATATTGTCTACTCAGACTGGTGGCAGCTCTCCAGGGTCCCAGGCAGAAGCCTTTCACATCACCTTCTACCTGGGCCTTAACTGGAGCTGTCAGGGATTGAACCTGGGACCTTCTGCATGCAAAGCAGAGGCTCTTTTCACTGAACCACAGAGGCAGCAGAGGCTCTTTCTACTCGGCTGTTAAGGAAATTGAAACCTGAGAACTCTCCTTCTCCCAGTACACATAAAATGTTTGATTTCTTATTAAAACCCTTCATTGCTTGAGAGCCTCCGAAAAAGCACTGTATGGCCAGATAACTTTCAATATTATTTGCTTCCTTCTCTCATTGCCAAGATGTTTGGGAACTCTGCCACAAGTCTGCACGAAAGCCGCCAGTGAGCCACGTGGTGGGTTTTGTGGTTAGGGAGAGCAAATTGCACATAATTACACTTTGGAAATAAGCAGCTGTTGTTCAATCTGTGAGTCCTCTGGTGTTTATGTGTGCTTTGTGATGCTATGATCAAGCACATCTCTCGTAACCTCTCCTCTCCCATATAAGTTGGGCAGCATTTGGAAATCGTCGTGACATGACAAAGTCCCAGCACAGATCGGCACTAGAGGAAGGAAAATATTTTTGAAGGGTGATAGGAAGGTTTTGTTTGTAATGAGCTGCCGGGTGGGAGGATGTCCTGACTTGAAGAATTAAAATGATGGATCCCAACAAAAGGATCTGCTTTAGTTCTGCTGCTAAAACGGTGCCTTGCGTGCTTCAGCACAGTTCCTTGGTCATAAGTTCTGGCTCACAGAACCAATTTTTAAATGAAACGTTCAGTACGTGACTTTTCCCAATAAATCTGTACCTGCTGATGGTTCCACAGACGTAGAAATTGGCTTGTATCATGCCACTCCACTCTGAAAGTGGTAAAATAGAAACTATTGCAGATAAGGACCTTCTAAAAATCGTCGAAGATGAAACCATGATATGTATTATAATGATTCCACTGCCTGTTGAACTTTCCCCAGGACTGTATACACAATCCAATGTGGAAAAGCAATTTATACCAATTCTCAAGAAGCTGGGATTTTAAATACGCTGTTGTTACATTGTTACAGCCAGATATTTGACTTGTAGATGGTGTTCTGCAATTCAAGATCTAGCCAAACTCATGGGAATTGCAGATGTATCTTTGCAGGATTCCTCAACAGAATCAGAGAATCACAAAGCTGGAAGGGGCCATACAGGCCATCTAGTCCAACCCCCTGCTCCATGCAGGATCAGCCTAGAGCACCACTGACAAGTGTTTGCCCGTGCACTGCTTAAAGACTGGTTAAAGACTGTTTGCTTAACTTACAGGAGACCTCTTCCACCTAATTTTCTTGGTAAGTAAAGATGATCAACATCACTTCTAGGGTGTAGTGAGTGATGCATTGTCATTATCGCGTGAATTCTGCAAACTATTGCTTCTAATTCTGCTAGTTTCCAATCAATTATGCTGCATGCGTATCTTAGAACTGGGGCCGCCCAGGAGTTAATTGTCTTTAGCATGTTGCCTCCATTTGTTTGCAATATCTTTTAAATTCTTTGGTAGTACTCCATGGCTGCGATCACACACACTCAATAATCCACTTTCAAATCCACTTTTTAATGCACTTTCAAACTGGATTTTGCCAGTTCACACTGTAAAAATCCAATTGGAAAGTGGATTGAAAGTGGATTATTGAGTATGTGTGATCGCAGCCCATGATTGGTTTTTAAGTCTTTGGCAGTACTCACTGGTGGTTGTTATTATTCTAGGTTAAACCTGGTGGCATTTGAGAGAATTTCAAGAAATTAGAAGGATACCAGGAGAGCCAGCAAAGTAGGTAACATTCTAGGAGCCCTACAGAATAATTTACAGCTGCTTATACCTTCAGTTAAATGTGTCATACTCAACCTGTTGAAATGTCATATGAAGCATTTTGTAAATGGTATCAAAGGGCAGACATTGCCGATGAGAAAATTTCAAAGAAAGATGGTTTGTCTTAGTTTGGAGGACTAGTTTCCATTTGAGCTCTGTGTGCCAAATTTTAATGAACAACTTTAATGGGGGGGGGGGTTGTCTGCTGAAGCTGACCTAGGAAGTTTAATTTGAAATAGAGGTTGCGTTCAGACTGGCAGTTTGAAGCGCGAGGGAGTCGTGGCAAAAAGACCCGGCACAACCTGTTTCAGGTATTCTCTGGTCACACTGCATCAACTGATGTGGGAGCATACCAGGGAGGAGGCACAAGGGAGCGTTCGCACAGTTGGCCTGCCCCTGGTGGAGGCATGGCTGTAAGTGGCTTTTTTTTTTGTAATCCAGTTATATGCGCTCATGTGCATAAGCACATCCCTACCAGATCAGCTTGTTCACGTTCGTACTTCCGGGAAGCAGGATGAACGTGCTCTCCCGGGTTTGCTACCACTTTCACCTGGTACTTTTTAAACTCAGGAGGGAAGCATTACAAGATGGGTTGAGTACAGCTGGGGAACGCCTGACAGCTGTCCCTGTGTGAGCCAGCCCTTTAATTTTTTTGAGAAACGTTTCTGAAACGTGCCTATATTGGGCCAAACTGCCAGTCTGAACTCAGCCTAAGTGTCTCTATTACTTTTTAGTTGTCCCCTTGATCATCTTTTGTCCCCCCAGATCATCTTTTATGCATTATTAGCATAGATCAATAATTTGCCCCCCTTTATATAACTCACATCACAGCATGGTATAATGGTTAAGAGCAATGGATTCTGATCTGGAGAACCAGGTTTGATTCCCCACTCTTCCTCCACACGAAGCCTGCTGGGTGACGTCGGGTTAGTCACAGTCCTCTCAGAACTCTCTCAGCTCCACTTGCCTCACAAGGTGCCTATTGTGGGGAGAGGAAGGCAAGGCGACGGTAAGTCGCTTTGAGACTTCTTAGGCAGAGAAAAGCAGGATATAAAAACTTACTCTTCTTCTCTCAAAACTGGAATGTTACAGACTTTAAGAATTATTTCTTAATACGTTCCTAAAGCAGAAATGGTATGGAACAATTAGAGCAAAAATGTGAGTGATGATAAATTAGATGTGTTTGCACGGCCCATTAACAAGAAGCAACAATCTTGTCAGGATGACAGTTTCTGGGTTCTCTATTTAATCTTCCCATCATCTAAGATAATAATGGCAACACACACATGACATATAAAAATGGTAGAAAATAATAAAGTGCAAGCCATTTCTGCACATCACTTTATGGCAATAGATGCAGTGATCTGGCAATATTAAAATGAATGGCCAAAATTAAGGAGAGTAAGTAGAACCGGTAAAAAAATATATATATAGGTTAATGCACTGGGATATTTGAACCAGAGTGCCATCTAGTGGAACTGTTTTGCTTACCAAACAAAGTTTGAGCCCAGTGGCACCTTTAAAGACCAATCAAGTTTTGTTGTAGGTATAAGCTTTTGTGTGCACGCACATTTCTTCAGATACCTGTTTCTGTTTGGCTTACAGAAATAGATAAATCACCGAGAATGCTCAGCCTTATTTAAAGATTCATAAACCTCTGGCTTCTAGAGGATGGCTACATGGATACAGTGCAGGAAATATCAATCATCAGTCGGAGATCTCTGACTTCTGGAGGATGGCTACACAGATACAACGCAGGAAAAATTACTTTGTTAGCTGTAATTCAGAGCCCAAAGCAGGGGGTTGGCTGGCCCATTGTACAGAAGGCAAAGTATGAATTATAGTTCTTATTGATTTCCAACCTTTTAGCATTCAGGTTCATAAGATTTGCCATGGTTCAGCAGCTAGACATGAAACATTTCTAGAAATTTTAACTAATGGGGGATTCCCCCCCACTTTTTCCAGAAAAAAGAGGAAATTGTATAGACAATTGAAATATATGCAGAACTTTAAAAATCAATCCTAAACTTACTCTACTGTGTTAACAACATAAAATGCATCATTGAGGAGGAGGAGGAGGAGGAGGAGGAATAATAATAATAATAATAATAATAATAATAATGATAATAATAATGATGATGATAATAATAATAGTAATAACAACAACAACAACAACAATAATAACAACAACAATAATAGTTGGATTTATACCCCACCCATGACTTGGAGTCTCAGAGTGGCTTACAATCACCTTCCCTGTGAGGTAGGTGGGGCTGAGAGAGCCCTGAGAGCTCTGCTCTTGAAATAACAGCTCTGAGAGAACTGTGACTGACCCAAGGTCACCCAGCTGCCTGCATGTGGAGAAGTGGGGAATCAAACCCAGTTCTCCAGATTAGAGTCCGCTGCACTTAACCACTATACCAAACTGGTACCATGTGGCCTATTTATGAAACTTAAAAATATGAATGCCTTAGAGAACAATCCTTCAAAGTAAGTCTACTCAGAATCCAACACAGGTCTATTCAGTGGGGCTTACTCCCAGGAAAGTGTCCTCAGGATTGCACTGTAAGATTTCTACATGCAAAATAGCAATTGTACCCAATACCCTTGGGCTACACTTTTCTGGGATAAGTCCCACTTTATAAAATAGGCAGGGTTCCTTTTTTAGCAGGAACTCCTTTTTGTACAGGATCCTCCTATAAGAAGAGCTCTGTAAGCTCTTGGAGGATTGGCTACATTAGGGATGTGTTGCCTAATATGCAAAGGAGTTCCTGCTACAAAAAGAGCCCTGAAAACAGGACTTACTTCTGGACAGTCCTGTTTACAATTACTCTTTATGCAACACCCCCCTTCCCCTTCCCTAAAATCACCTTTCCCCAAGGACTTTACACTGCTACTAGCAGCCCCAGAGGAGAAGCAGTGGTTAACTACAAGTTATCCATTCAGGCATGATGGCCACCCCTTGTCAGCACAAACCACGATTTGCAAACCCACTTTGAACCACATTTCTGATTCTGGTTTGCCAGCTAGTCACAGTTTAGGTTTCATGCTAGGTATAATTAGCATTCCTTAACAGTGGTTTGTCATGGTGTTAGGATGGAACATAATTTGACCCAATAAAACTTAAGTGTTGCTAAATGCAATCCTAAACTGGTCTGGTCAGAAGACTACTGAAGTCTACTCAGTGATTACTCCCAGGAAAGTGTTTTTATGGTAACACTGTAAATCCCTTTCTATGCCTTTCAATAGAAGTTAGCCATGGCCAATTTTCCTATATAGTTTGCCTATTTTACCATTTGCATTTTGCCTGATTTACTGCTCTATATGTAGGCCTGTTTATTGATGTAACAAACATCAAGTTGAGCAAACTCTGGAGGACGATGGAGGACCGAAGGGCCTGGCATGATGTGGTCCATGGGGTCACGAAGAATCAGGCTCAGCTGTGCGACTGAACAACAACAACAACAACAACAACAAATGTAGGCCTGTGCAACATGACCCACCAAATGAACCTCAGTCTATCAGCCTTGTCTGGAAGTGGGGTGGACAACCCCCTATTGGGGCTTGGAGATCCCCCGGAATTACGCCTGATCCCCAGATTACGGATATCCATTCCCTTAGAGAAATGAGTTGCATTGAAAATTTTGGCACAGAGTGAATCGCAATTGTCCTTGTATGCATTGGGTGAGATGTGAAGATGAATGTGGTGTTTGGACAGTGTCCTTGAAATGGACTCTTATCTGCAAAAGTCTGTCAGACAAAACGACCTTGTCCAATTAAACTCTTTTCAAATGTAAGAAGAAACTATGGGAAACCAAGGGGAGTAACAACATCTGCCGTACATCTGCAGTGTGTTGTTTAATATATCTACAGGGTGATTAGAGACTACGTGTTTATATGACAATGCTATGACACGAGACTTTTTCTTTTTGCCACAAGGTTTAGTGAGAGACTTTTGCTGTGTATTAATGACAAGATACTTGTCCTTATTGCCATAAGATTTATTGAGAGACCTTTGCTGTGCATATTTATAAATGGATGCTTTATGCTTTACACTTGATTGAATATAACTTTAAGGATTTGTATGGTAGATGTGTGTAATGTTTTGTGAATGAGTATTATGAATCAATGAAGTAATTTTGATAGTAATTTATCACAGTTTTGTATCTATTTTTTGTCTCTAGTTTCCATGGTTCCCTCTCTTTCTGTATACCCCTGGAGAAAATGGCTGCTTTGGAAGGGGGCACTATACCCTGCTGAAGCCCCCCTTCCCAAACCCCACCTTCCCCAGGTTCATCCCCCCAATCTCCAGGTCTTTCCCAACCCAGAGTTGGCAACCCTAACTGGAAACCTGTCAAGGTATCAAGAAAATCACTGCTTGTCTAGGAGTCCAAAGATTGAGGTAAGGTGGCATCCTAGCTAGGAAAAGACTCCCGTATTTCCAAAATGTGCACTGATTTCCTCCTAAAAACATCTGGATCCTTTGTTCCAAGCCTGAATGGTGGGGAATATTTTCTAGTATGACACGCATGGCCCAGCCCAACAAGGTCTCATTTATGTCAGATCCAGCCCTCATAACAAATGAGTTCAACACCCCTGATCTAATATTTATTTAATTAAGGGAATTTAGATAAGCAAGAGGGAGTAACTTAGCATCAGCACCTTTGTATACCAAGATCCTTCCCCAAGAGAAACCTTACATAAACCAGGGGGATGTTCCACTGGTAAGGATTTTATTGAACAATAAAGTAAGCTAAAGTTATAAAATGTCAAACATACATACAAGCACCGTGAAAATCACACACACTACTATGAGGGAGATAAAAGGGGTGAACAGGAATAGAGAGGGCGATATTTACCAATATTGAAGCTTCAGATCTGCTGTAAAAAGCAACCAGCACTTGCAATTGGCAGTGTGCCTGTATTTATACTCCAGAATGATACCTGAGGGTATGCTGGTGTGGTTACATCACAGGAACAATAGTGCTGATATGTTAACAGGAAGGGTTCCCAGGAACAAGGACAAATGGTTAATAGCTTTCCCCGGAGGGAGATCAAAGAATCTGGCAGACCTTGATTGCCTTTCCAGAGCTGATAATATCTGATCGTATCTGTGGATGCCCCTTGATTTGCAGGATGGAGAGGAACTCCCAGGTGTTGTAAATATGCTAAGTGGGCAAATGGGGGGAGGCAGGATGGGGATAAAAGAGGTTACCACAAAGTGCAATGCTGTTTTCCTGGGGAACCCCCCCCCCAGTATTGTAAAATATGCATTACTTTAGGATGGAGGAGAACTATTAGCAAGCCAGCCTCCTTTGAAGACCTTCCAGATAGTCCCCTCCCCCCGCCCCAGCTCTGCCTGCTATTTCTTATGGGGTCATTCCTAGGCCAGGCAGTGAGATAAATTTAATTTCTATCTGGTGTGATTTTTATATGAAGGGCATGACTTCCTTGTGAATAGCCAACTTTCCCTCTGTAGGATGGCACTGGCTGCTAACAATTGAAATTAATCCTCACTACAGGGAATCCGCCCTGATCTAGATAGCCCAGGCTAGCTCAATCATGTCAGAGCTTGGCTGCTAAGCAGGGTTGACCCAAGTTAGTACTTTGATGGGACACCAATTAAGAAGTCCAGGGTTGATCAACAGAGACAGCAATGGCAAACCACCTTGCTTTGAAATCCCTACAGGGTTGCCATAAGTTGGCTGTGATTTCACAGCAAAAAAGGAAGGATGAGGGAACCTTGGGTGAAGGGCAGCTCACATGGGTGCCGCTTGCAGCTTTACATTTCTGGAGAGAAAACCAGTTGCTGAAGACTTTTTCAAAACATTTCCCTGTTCCAAAAACATTACTAAAATGGAAAATTCACTAACGAAAAAGGATATTTTGGGGGACATGTGTTAGGTGGCTCCAGAAGAGATGGTTCATTTACTGACCTCATCCTTGGTTCATTCATGGAGGAGGAAATTGTTGTGAAGACCACAATACAGTGATGACAGGTTGTGTTTATTTTGGTGGGGATCTTGTTATTCCGGTTACAGGAGTGGATTACTGAATGATCCTTCAGATGCTTTGCCCTTGATAAAACACCTCCACCGACAAGCAAACAACATTTTTCAAAGTGAATTTTGCAAAATGTTACATTTAATGAAGGACTACCTACAAAAAAGAATTGCATGTCTGGCAATACTTGCCTTTCTGCGGAACAGCTATTTGAATTGTGGCCTTTAAGACCCAACTCAGTGCAATCCAACTAAATTCACTTTTGTCCTCTAAGTAAAAATAAAACAATCAATACTTTTTTTTTTTTTGGCAAGGCATTTCTGGCATTCATTGAACTATCGTTCCTTAGTTTATTGAGAGTGGGATATTGGGCAAAATGAACATTTGAAAATATACCCTAAAATAAGTTCTTACCACTAAAATACTTTCCACTAGCTTGCCTTTTGAACAAAATCCAATAACTAAGAAATATGAGATTCCAAAAGGACTTACTTTTTCTCCTTCAAGAGGTACAGCACAATAACATTAAGTGTTATTGGGAGACATGAAAAGGACAGAGAATCTATTTGGACTCCAGAGGCTCCCAAACTGGAATGGAGATGAAAAAACAAACATTGTAGCCATGAATTCTACTTGTCTCTGCTTAATCCAGAATAATGCATTGTTTACACAAAACCTGGAAATCATCCTTTGTAGTGTTGCCACTTAATTTCATTTACAGGAAAAAAAATAAAGCAGATTATGAGGCTCCTCAAGGAAGATATCTGAGGACTGTCAAGTTAAGCTAACATTGCCACCCAAAACAAAGTTATATCCTTTGGGTTTAGAAGGGTATAACTCTGTTTAAGAATATATCAGCAAAGGTATACAGAATTCCAAAGAGATTCCACCCACCCAGAACAATTCCCAATTTTCCTTTACAGTTGAAGCTGCCATGTTTCAAAGAAAAGACTACCATTTGGAGGAATGTCCTCTCAGCCTTCCTTCTATTTAACTGGCTGTTCTTTTTATTTTTAAATTTTATTTTTTTATTTATATCCTGCCCTCCCCTTGGTGGGCTCAGGATGAGTTCTGACAGTATAAATACAATGCAGCAATATAAAATACAATACAATTCTGAAGTAGGAAGAGCCAACTAAGTTGGATGAAGGGTCCCTAGACTGAAGGAAGTCTTAAATATTTCCTAAGTGGAGTGGTAGAACACATGCCAAAAATGATAGACATTTCTAGATCTCTGTGATCATACCAAGATGTCTATGTGCAGTTTGTCGGAAGTGAAGGACTTTACACTGTCTGTTAGACTTCACAGAGGGACTATAGAGAGTCAGACAGATAGACAGGTCAGGACCCTGAACATTCTTCCTTTCTACTGCTCTGATACTATCCCTTTGATGTGTAGATTGCTACTCTAATGGAATCTTCCTTCCTTCCAGCTTACACCTTCTCTCAACACTCTTTTCCATCTCGGCACCATGAAGGTAGGACATGCCTCATGCATCTCTATCCATCCTAGCTAGTTAGACCAGATTATGATCTTGACTCTATTCACATTAGTTTTTGAAAGATAAAGAGACTCCTTGTGCAACTTGGTTTCTTAGCAGCACACACAAACTAGATAGACTCTGCTTTTTCATGTGTCTTGAGGAAAATATCCCTTCACTATTTTGGTGTCTGTGAATTGTTAGTATGGATGGGCATGAAGCAAACCACAAAGCAAAATTCAGTAAAAATTTTGCACTGTTCATGGTTTGCAAGAAGTTCATGGTGGTTCGTGGATGGAGCAGGAAGCAGGGGTTTAAAGGGACTCCCAGTCCCTTTAAAACTCTGCTTTTTGTTCCTTGAGAAAGCCACAAAAACAGCTGAGCTGCTCTTGAGTTGTCTTGTGGATCCCTTTGAACTTTAAAGTTCAACCTTTAAAGTACAGCTGTTTGGGGGGGCTGTTTTGTGCACTCCCTTTAAAGGGATAGAAAAAGACAGCCTGAAACAGCTGAGTGCAAGCTGCTCCCCATCACTCAGCTGTTTTTTTGGGAGCTTTCTCCAAACTCAGTATGTTCAGTTCACAAACAAACCTCCCGATTTGGTTTATGATTTGGCTCATAGTCCAGCCATGATCCACAAACCCGAACCACATTTTCTGGGTTCGTGCCCATCCCTAATTGTTAGCATACAAGTTGTATGTTGAACAGCCTTGACTTGTCAGTAAGAGAGTGACCCACTTCTGTCTTCTCCTGAGCATTCTTCCGTGCTTATGGTCATAGTAACTAAATGACCATTCCCTCCCGGATCTTTTAAACATTGTCATTGTAAGGGTGTTAGAATTATTTAAAAAATGTAACCTGATCAAGAAGAAAGTATGGCAGGACCACTTCTGACATGCATCTTTTATGGGTTTTTTTAACCACCAAGGTGTTTTTAAAAAACAAACAACCCCCCCCACACCTTATTCTTTAAATGGAAGCTGTCAACTCACAGCCATAGCTCTGGTAAGGGGGGGAAGAGAGGAGCTGTGTTCAGAGATTTCTTAGATGCTTCAGTTCTTCAGGCAAGATAGTGTACCCACTGGCTTCACCCTGGCTGTGGCCCTGGGCTGTCAGCAGATTTCACTTGAAGCAGAATTTGAAATCAACTTGGAAATTCCTCCTGAGGCAAAAGTACTGGAGAATGTTTCAGAAAGCCAAAACAATTTCAGTAAAACTAATGAGCTTTCTTAATGTGTGTGTGTGTCTGTGTGCACACATTGGTGGATGGGAGGGGTTGTTTTGCATACCCCAAATCCTTAGCTAGGTTGAAAATACTTCTGGCTAAATGACTTACTGTTATGCATTGGAGGGTCACTTTATGAGCAGCAAATGTGTAAGGAACAAAAACGTGCATTCTTAATAGGCATCGGAGAATGTCTCAAAAATAGCATACTGTCCCTTTGGTTCTCAGCTCTTTATTTTTAAATTGGCAATGCTGCTTACAAGCATAAGCCAAGATGGAAGAGATTTTAGGTAATTGCCTTCTCATGTGATGAATCTGTAGAGGAGGTGGCAATAAAATCCAGATTTCCTGGCTCCCCGTCTTGTCTTATAATTATCTCTTTTGACAGCAACTATAAGTGCACACTCGGTCTTTGTTCAAAACACGACAACTGCAATCCTGAAGCAATTTTAGAAGTCCCAAGCATCTCCTGTAGCCACTCATGCTTGAAATCTACTTTTTTTCAAGCCATAGAAAATGAAAAGTATTTTAGATTTTTTGACACTTCAAAGGGCCAGAAGAATCATTCACCTCTCAATGAGATAATTGCAAAAGGAACAATAAAGAACGTTTAGTAAGATCAGATTTGGTGCCTTGATTTAACCCTTTGACCATGTGGACAACGCAAAACACCTCTGGTTCATCCTTGCTTGGTCTTGAAATATACAACATGTAAACTATATGTCACTCAAGATTCACAAGATTGTAGGACTCACAGGATTGCAAGACAGACATCTCATTATGCTGGCTGTAGAACTCCAGAGAGCTGCTCGGTCAATCCATCCTTTAATTAGTTTTTTTGCAGCTTTACACTGAAAGAAAGCTGAGCAAAGCTAAATGAAAAGTTTCATTCTTCAGGTCTGGCAGTAACAACGACAAACAATCAGCCTGAGATGTACGTTGCAGACATAGGAACCAACACCTCTATAGTGTGTGTGTGTGTGTGTTTGTTTAAAAAATACTCCAGTCAAATACACGTAAGACAATGATGGTGTCTTGGTGGAGAAAAAGAGCAATACGATTGGAAGTCAGGGTTAACCTTATGAGGACTGTCCAGTGGTCATATTGATGACAATGATTTACCCTTGATTACTCTGGCCTTGTAAAGTCCTAGATTGGCCTGAGTTGGGGGCCAAAATGGATTTCTTTGGATGGGTTTCCCCGGAAGCCCAAGTTTCTATGTTTCACGCTATCCGGTGAAGAAGAATTGTTTGGGTTACCAGATTCTGAATCTCTATTAGATTTGATAATAAGAACCTGGATTGATAGAGAATTCAGATTGGTAAGATCCCTGACCAAATTACCTCATAAAAGTACCTTTCCCCCACCCTTTCTTCAAGAAGCTCAGAGTGGCATGCATTGGTCTTCCCGCTTCCATTACACCCTCACAAAAACCATGTGAAGTAGATTAGGAATTTATTTATTTATTTATTTACTTACTTATTTATTGCTTTGACTTTTACCCCTCCCTCCCCCCCAAGGCAGGCTCAGGGCGGCTTCCATATAACTGACAAAACAATGTACATCTTATAAAATTACAAATACATCATTTAAAAACATTAATATCGATGGCGATACTAAACAGTAAAGTGCAATTTGAGACATGTTCAGCAGTGCCACCACACTAGATCACTTCTGGGTCTGAGTCAACACAGGGCATAGCTGGTGAGGCACCGCTCCTATCGGAATGCCTGCCTAAAAAGCTACGTTTTCATGGCCCTGAGGTCCCGTAGGTCCCTGATCTCACTGAGGACCTCATTCCAACCACCAGAGAGAATGACAGGGACAAGGTTAAAAGCAAACTTTATGGGACGTTGGGGATTTGAACTTGGGTCTCCCAGATCCAAGTCCAACAGTTAAACCACTGCAACAATTGTTTTGTCATGTTGTATGGCAAGGTTTTTGGAGACCAAGGATTTTTAAAGACAGACTGTGAGTTTGGACTTTCAGAAGACACTGGGCTGGTACCAATCCATCATGCGAGTCTCATCAGCTTGTTAGAACCTGGATCACGTGTAAAAAGCAGGCCTTTACAACTTGTGAGCCAACAAGTCGACTGTAGCCCTTCAGTCATGTCTGATGGCCCATTAGGGTCTTCACAAACTTCCAGGTTTTGCTGCCTGCTTGCCTGTGTGGAAACAGAGGTGTTCTCAAGAAGAACCTTAGCGATCATAACACATAGCTGGTAGATACTACTCATCTTGGTGGGTTCAATGCCATTCACATGCATTGGGGAGGAACAGATAAAAGGTGTGGTTCTCCATGTTCAAGAGGTAAACAAGACACATAGCAAGATGTATGCCCAATGGGTCATCTAGAGCAGGAAGCACATGAGATGTTTCAAAATCACTTGAACCTATTTCCTTGTCCTTGAATTTTATCTTGCAGGCCTATGACATTGACCAGATGAAGTAGAGGACAGAGTAGTTGTCCATTTTTATAGTTGTGCAAATACATTTCAGGAAGAATTGCTTCCTGATTTTTAAAAATATTTATATCCCACTTTTCTCCCCAATGGGGACTCAAAGTGGCTTTCAGCAGCATTCTCCCTTCCTCTGCTTTGTCCTTTTAACAATACCCCTGTGAGGTAGGTTAGGCTGAGAGGGTATGTTTGGCTCATGGTCAGCCAGCAAGCTTTCCATGGAAGAGTAAAGATTCCAAATTGGGTCTTCTAGATCTTAGTCTGGCACTCTAACCCCTGCACTGAACTTTTCCTCTTTCATCCCACCCCCACTTTTTCTACACAGCTAATAACAGCATGACATCCCTTTCTCCTTTATATCTAGAAAAGCCCTAGAACATGTGGTTTGTGCTATTCCAAGAACAAAACCATTTCTAGGGACAAAACAATCAATAAAATAGTTAACATTAATTTCTTGGCTTTTTTAAAATGAGCGAGAAGTCTTGAGGCGTATCCTTTTCTTTACTTTTTTTTTTTTTTTGCTTTTAGAGAGTAGCTTTGAGCATGACCTAGCCAAAGTTAAGCATTTCTACATCCATTGACTTCAACGGGACACAATTAAGCACATCTTTAATCCTCCCATTGAAATAAATGGGGCTTAAAGTGCTTAACTTTGGTTGGACCATGTCCTTAGACTTTTTTTTTTTTTTAAAGCTCACTAACCTTATGAGGCCACCTCTTCATGTGAAATCAATATCTTTCTTCATTGGCTTTTATATTAATTTCTGTATAATTGCCTACTTTGTGACTGCTAGGTTATTGCACCACAAGGAATAGAGCGGAGGGACAGTCATAGCTTTTCTTGTGCTTTTTGGTTGAGATCATAAGGAATACTTAGAGTTGTTAGCAATTATGTCTCCCATCAGATTTCTTCAGATCATTAAACCTGGGATTTTGTAGGACAAAGTAATTAGTTGGAGAAAGACACCAAGGATGCACATTTTATAGAAAGAAAGAAATGTTCTCACTACAAAGGCCTTATTTTTATTGAAGAACCAGGAAAGAGAGATGAAAAATACTTCATTTGTTGAATTTTTTTTTTAAAATACGAATTTCCCTTTTAACAGGACTAATCACTAGGGCAAAACTGACACTATTTATAAAGTGTCATGTTTGTATAGGACAAATAGCATTACAGTCATGATGGGGGATGGTTTGGTTGTTCTCATCTTTCCTTATATATAATTGTATTTTGGAGTGGCACTTTGCAGCTCTCCCACTGGCTGTGCAATGCACTCCCTCAGCCATTGGCCCATCAGCTGCTACTCAAGTGTACTTGTGTGCCATTGGCTGGCTGCTGGGTTTGCTCCTCTTCCCCACCCACTCCCCCTTCAGCCACTGTGCCCTGTCAGAATTACTGGCAAACAGCTGTCTCTCTCGATGAATTCACTTCTCCTGCTTGCCTCCTGTGTGAGACTAACTTTCCCTTCAGGAGCTGTTGGTAGGTGTAACAAAATGGCAGTTACCTGTGTTTGATGAAAGATGGGTGCCATCTGTGGTTGTTTGTTTAAAATGTCCCCCCATAAGGTTTAATTGAGCTATCATTCCAGAGAGAAGCCTACAGGGTTGTCACTCACTGGGTTGAATGGGGCTTCCTCATCTGCTGGCCTACAGTTCCTAGCTGCCAAGGGGTGGAGCAGCATCAATATAGACTCCAGCCCATTCAGGGAGGAGGCAGTCTTTATCCTACAGGAGGTTAGGAAAGGCTCCTGCTGCCTGTTCTGATCAGGCCACAAGCCAGAGTAGGGAAACCCTGGGAGGTAGCAGGAATTCAGTCACTCCACAGTCAGCTGGACTGGGGGATGAATGGAAGTTTTCCTGCTCTCTTGGGCAAGAGAGAGAGAGAGGCTGAAGCACAGCCAGAGACTGGTCCAAGGAGAGATCCTATCCTGAGCCCACAACCTCCAGAGGTAAAGAGTATTGTCTGTAGGTAAAGAGGATTGCATTTAACCCCTGTTGATTTATGCCCTGTTGGTTCATAGTGAGTGCTTACTCCTACAGTTCTGCCTGATTCATTTAGTGTGTGTGTGCTCCGTGACTGTGTAAATAGTTAAATAAATTCTTTTATTTGAGCTAATATTCTGTGTTGTGCTCTGACCACATAGTCTCCCCTGCTCTGTACAATACCAAAGGGAGGGGGCAGCCCACAGAAGCAAGGAAAGGCCAGACCCTTTGGTTGCCAACTTTCCAGGAATTCCCCAAAGATTGGGGAGTCCATCCCCAAATAGGGAGATTTGACCAGAGGGGGGTCACTGTCCCTCTAAAAAGGCAGTGACAATTCAGTGAGTGGTGACAGTGAACTTAAGGAGTGAGATACACACATGGGACAAGGGTGGGAGGCGAACAGCTGAGTTGTAAACTGGAGCCCGTTTTGCCACAGTAGGCAACCAAGCTTGCTTCAGACAAAGGAAGGAAACACTTCACAGGCTTTCATGAGGAACTCATTGGGGGCAGTTCTGCCCAGGGTTGCCAGCTCCAGGTAGGGAGATTCCTGGAGATTTTCTGGGAGTAGAGTCTATGGAAGCCAGGGTTTGGGGAGGGGAGAGGTCTCAGCTGAACAGAATGCCATAAAGCCCACCTTCCAAAGCAGTTTTTTCTCGAGGGGAGGGAGAGATCTGCAGTTCAGTTGTGATACCTGGTGATCTTCAGGCTCCACCTGGAGGTTGGCTACCCTAGGCATAGCAGCCAGTGCTTCAGAGCATGGTTCTTGCTGTAGAAGATGTAGGGTTCTTGCTGTAGATCCAGGTTCTTGAGTGGGTGATTTTGCACCTGTCACAGACTTTCAGCTTAACCTACCTCACAGGGTTGTTGTGCAAATGAAAAGGGGGATAGAAGAATGATGTAAGCTGTTTTGGTTCCTATTGCAGAGAAAGACTACTTTTCCTCCTGGGAATCCATTGTTGCCAATCTCCAGATGAGGGCTGGAGATCACTCAGAATTACAGCTGCTCTCCAGGAGGGAGGGCAAAAGTCAGCTGCAATCAGAAGGGCAAATAGCAGTAGGTTGATGGCTAGCTGGGATGGGGTTGCCAACTCCAGTTGGGAAATTCCTGGGGATTTCAGGGGTGGAGCTCGGAGATGGTGGGGTTTGAGGAGGTCGCCACAGCAAATTAGCACTGAGTGACCAAGGCATTTGCACTCTCCCAGAGCCTCTTTCTAGATTCCGATGTATTTATTTCCACAACAGGCTTTATTCCTAGTATGTATGTGTGTATATATATGTATATCTCTCCTTATAATAATTATCTTTTGGTTTCGTAAGATTCCATGCACTCGCATTGGCTGTAAAATGCCCTCCCTCAGCCATTGGCCCATCAGCCACCACTCAAGAGTACTCGCGTGCCATTGGCTGAGTGCTGGGTCTGCTCCTTTTCCCCACCCACTCCCCCTTCAGACAGATTTGCATGTCAGATTTACTGGCAGACACTCTCTCTCCTGAGGAAGGCAGTTCTCTTGACTCCTGTGAAGGACTGTCCCCTCAGTGGCTGTTAGTAGGCAACCAAGCTTGGTTCTGTGAGTAAAAAAACAAAGGACTTTCAGCATAACCCCCCCCCCGCCCATAACCCCCTCCCCAAGGGCCACTTTCCTGTCAGAATAAATGGAAAAAGGCTCTTTCTCCTGCTTAGCTTCAGCATGGCTGGATGGCTAATGAGGTGAGTCAGCGACCATCAAACCATTTTCTTCAACTCCCTGCTGTGCGGCTGACTTTCCCCTAGGGTTGCCAATCTCCAGGAGGGACCTGAAGATCTCCCACTGTTACAATTGACCTCCAGGTGACAGAGATCAGTTCCCTGGGAGAAAATGGTTGCTTTGGAGGGTAGACTCTATGGCATTATACCCTGCTGAGTCCTTACACATACACCCCAAATGCTGCCCTCCACAGGATCCACCCCCCCAAATCTCCAGGTATTTCCCTAATCAGAGTTGGCACCTGTACTTTCTCCTTTGTCAGTAAAAGGCCGTTTCCACACCTATGTTGGCCTTTGGGAGAAAACTCATTGGGCCCAGTCCTGATCAGGTTGCCAACTCCAGGTGGGCAATTCCTGGAGATCTGAGGGATGGAGCCTGGAGAGGGTGAGGTTTGAAGAGGGGTGGCACCTCAGATAGGTACGATGCCATAGACTCCACCCTCCAATCCAGCCATTCCCTGATGGGGAACCATTGTTGCCAATCTCCAGGTGGGGGCTGGAGATCACTCAAAATTACAACTGCTCTCTAGGAGGGGGGAGGAGATGGAGAACTAAAGGTAGGTTGATGGTTGGCTGGGAGGGAGATAGGGTTATCAACTCCAGGTTGGGAAATTCCTGGAGATTTGAGAGTTCGAACCTGGACAGAGTGAGTGTTGAGGAGGGGTGGGACCTCAGACAGGTACAATGCCATAGACTCCACCCTCCAAACCAGCCACTCCCTCCTGGGGAACCACTGTTACCAATCTTGGGGGTGAGCTGGAGATCACTCAAAATTACTACTGCTCTTCAGGTAGCAAAGATCAGTTCCTCTGGAGAAAATGGTGAACTCTGTCATTATACCCTGCTGAGATTGCCACAGCAAATTGTCACTGAGTGCCCAAAGCCAGGGCACTCTCCCAGAGCCTCTTTCTAGAGCCCGTTGTATTTATTTCCACAACAGGCCTTATTCCTAGTGTGTTTGTGTATATACATATACATATACATGTACATATACATATACATATATATATACATATATACATATACATATACATATACATATATATATATATATATATATCACACACACACATACATATACATATACATATACATATACATATACATATACATATATACACATACACACATACATATACATATACATATACATATACATATGAGAGAGAAACAATAATTGCATGGTCAGAACTGGAAACCCACAGAATTTTATTTTCTAAGATGTTAACACTGAGAAGACAAAGGCCAAACACCTTGCGAAATGCAAACCTTCCTTTAAAATGAAAAGCCAGGATAACTTTTGCTCTGGGGAATGCTGCTGAAAGCTGCTTTGCTGAGGTAATGTTTCCACTCAGCCCAGGAACCTGAGGGAAGGATTGGAAATCCCCTTTAATTTATACAACTTAAATGGCACTGATCCCACCATATTAGCCATGCATGGGCATATACGTTCATGCAGTGGAATGTGAGTGAATTTACCTTGCAGTACAGTGGAAGGAAGTGCCTCAAAACTGGCTCTGCAAAAGGCCCAAATGCATCAAGTGTGTGTGTTTGGGAACAGACTAAGACTTCATTTCAATTCATTGGAGGCACATATTAGAGACAAAAGTTCCTTAACAAATTTTCTTCCAGAAAAACAATGGCCTTCAAAGTCAAGATCACTGGAAATGGATCTGTAGACAAAGGCATCAGTTGGCTGTCAGAAGTGAGTGCTGGTGACAACTAATATGGGATAGAAACAATCACATTTTCATTTCTCTGATAAAACAATCACCTTATTTGACAATATTCTGTTACCAAGAGCATTTAGAATGTTTGTGAATACAAAATCACAACAGATTACAGCTAGCAGTGTTTGAATGACTCTCTCTACAGACGGTTTTTAAAGCTGTACTTAAAGCATATTTATCTGAATAAAACCACCTCAGCACCCCCAAAGCCCTTATAAAAGTTCTGATAGCACTTTTCAAAGCATGAAACTTCTAGGAATGGTTTAACCATGTAATTAGTTACATGTGAATTCCCACAATTATCTAAATAGAATAAATATCTGCTGATGTTCCTTGAGGAAATTGGGGATCAGCGAGGAATTAAACTGCCAGTGATGTTTGGTTAACCAATTAAATTAAGTCAGCAAACTCCAAACCTCTATGATAAACATATTACACATTAGTCTGCAGTAGACTTGAAAAACAAGCTGTAATGTTCATTTTCTGTGGTTTTTTCAGGCATATGCCTACATAGCAAAGACTTCTCTCAAGCATGGGATAATATAGATTGTACCCACTTAACCTACAGGCTATAAATGTCAAAAGAAAACATTTACTAAAGATCTCTTACCTACTTTGTATCCATTATTGGCAACGTTACTCCAGATTTAGTGATCTCACTATTCTTTTTTAAAGCTCACGCCATTATGAGAGCCACGTCTTCCATTTGAAGGAGGCATTTCAATGCTAATAGAAATTTTTCAGTAGTTCTTTTTCAAATATGTATTTATTAAGTTTTATAAATACATATAAATATTGTATGAACAAAGTCCACACTAGTACATGTCACAAGAAATTAAAAGGGGGAGGAAATCATATTTGTAGAAGGATGGCACTCATTTTACCAGAAATTAATACAGGGCATCCAGATTTGAACAAAATGCCTGCATCCTCTTCATTCTTATTCTCTAATATAATTTGTCAATGTTAACACAATGATATATTAATGTAATTTGCTTCCCCATTTGGCTATTTATGAAATAAACAGTGATCATCGGTGTTTTCTTGAACTATCCTATCTACAGCTACTTTTGGTAGACTAATGTCAGGCCTCTCAGTCAATGCACTCAACAACGTTCCTTCAGAAGTTTCAGTTTATTGAGGATCATTACTTGAGACACCATGAACTCTTGTGTCAGGAATGGTGGGCTAAAACAATGGACGTACAGATATACCCACTTCATATTAGACCCCCTGATATGTGAGACCAATAAGCAAGCCCCTTGCGGGCAAACTTAGCAGGCATAGGCAACAGTTAGGTTCTCAGCGGGAAAATGGAGCGGCAGTCAGAAAGGAGCTTCAAGGCCAGTACAATGATAAGGATGAGCAGACAGAGGAAGGATGGGGAAAGGAAACAGCTAGAAAGCAACCTACACATTCCAAGTCATGGCAGTGGCAGCTGACAACTAACAAGGTCTAAAGAATATAATTTGTTGGGAAATATCATCCATTTTAAAGTCTGGAAGGCATTTTGGTGGCAGTAAGTGCCATCAAGTTGCAGCTGACTTATGGTGACCACATAATGTTCTCAAAGCAAGAGATGAACCGAGGTGGTTTGCCATTGGCTGCTTCTGCACAGCAAACACCCCCCCTTTCCCTTAACTTTATTGCGGTATACTTCCCCCCCCTTCTAGTGAGACTTCTACATTCTATCTCTTGTTGTGTGTGTGTTTGCATTCAATTAACTCCGACATGCTTTTGCACTACAGTGTTTTCAAAAACTCCTTGACATACATTATTAATGTTACGTTATCAAAGGCTCCCAGAGATATCTTTCTATTTTTAAAGAATAAGCAATGGTTATTTTAGTTTATATTGAGATTGAGTGAACTGCTGGGAAAGAGTGTGTGGGGGGGGAGATTGCATAGAACCACAGGGATTGTGTTAGGAAACAAGAGGTAATTGTTCATGTCAACTAATTCCGAAATTCTCTCCTTTCAGTAGTAGGGTCCATGTGTTTTAATGGATGGCCACAAATCTTGCAAAGAGATGGGACCAATCAGTAGTTCAGATGATAACTTCAGTCCAACAGTAGGACCATCCTTCAGTCCAACAGTAGGCCCACCCTATGCAGGTCAATCCCATCAATGCCATGTTGTGTGTGTGTTTGAAAGTAATGGTAGCCTACATCTGTTCCTGTCTTCTCCCAATCCGTAACGTGTTCACTTAAAAAGATTGGTTATTAATCGTTATCTACTTAGTTGTTTTTATATCATGTTATCCATAGTGACTTAGTATGCCCTTTAGTTTGTATCAGTTAAACTCTTGAGTCTGTGCTTTTCTACTGGGAGGCATCTTTACCCACTGGAATGGTAAATGACTCAAATCAACAATTGTTCCTGGGCTTCAGCACCATTTCCCCCTAATGATTATTGGGATGTTTGGTTGGCTCCAGCTGTTCAGAACAGTCTCCATGTCTTCTAGGTTTTGGAAACTACCCATTTGAACATCCCATTGAAGCGTGAACTGCATTATCTTAGGTGACAAGGAACCCTTCTGAATTTTGAAAGGTGTGCCAATGTTTTGTTATGTTTTTTGAAGAGATACCCTTGTTTACTAGAAGTAGGTTCTACCACAATGCTATGTCTGGGCCTATCACGTGAGAAGATGTGGCTGGAAGATGAAGAGCTCAAATACCAGCTTGTTTGGCCTTCATTGCATTTCAGAATACCATATTGTCTTGACCCACCCACGACAATGATAGAACAACAGCAAAGGAACAGCAGGAGAATCTACTCACCATGGAGAAACCTGATCTACAGAAATGAAAGTTCAAGTGACATTATGGCCTATGTGGCCCCAACCATGACCTTAGCTCAGGAGGGACAGACTTACACTCACCCCATTGTACCTTCCTTAACTCTCCAAGCTGAAGCTCTCAGGCACTTCTTTGGCCACTTGTACCTGTCTTTAAGTTTAGCTCCGTACATATCTTGCATTCCTCTTCCAAAGTCCTACAAAATATTCCAGACTTGTGGGACTGAGGAGGGTATCCCTGTCCCTTTCATGCTGGCCACAGGCCCAAGATTCCCCTCTACATCCAGCCCTGTCCCTGTTGCTCTAGTAATTGGGCAAACATCTCCAGCCATGCCCTACAAACATGACTTCCCCACCAACCCCTCTCCAGCTTCTGAATTAGCTGGTTGGGTCATGAACTTCTTCCTGCCACTGACCTGCTGCTGGAGCCGCCACTCCCGCACAAGGAGGCAAGTGAAGTAAGGGGAGGGTAAGTGGCTCATCTCTGTGTTGTCTGCATCTGTGGAAGGGAAAGAGTGAGAGGAATGGCAAGAGGCCAACTTCAGACCTTGACAGTGCTGCAAAACCACAACCCAGCCCTGAAGAGCAACATGCTATGACAGACGTGTAAAAAAACACCTGAGAGAGGAGCAGCAGGTGACCAAAAGGGCAGGACAGGCTGCAAAAATCTAGTTGTTTCCTGTCTCAGTGTGTCCGTGCCTATAGCAATATCATCACTGTGCCTTTCAATTTCACTTCCCCTGCATGGTGTGAATTGCTTTCAGCGGTTTTCTAGCCCTTAGAATTGACAAGGATGAGATGAAGTTATTGACAGATGTGACCTGGCCTCAGACACAAAGTTTGAAAGCCATCATCGAGACTTTAAGGAGAAGGAATCTAGCTATATATCCCAATCTTTTTGTCAACAAAAGCAGAATTCAGGTGGCTCTTCAGCATACTGGAACCAGTAGAACCTAAGCAGAGTGCCTGATTCTTCTAACGTATCTAAGTAAGCTTTCAAGATAGTTGACATACATACCAGTGTAACATACATACATACATATGTGCTGTCAAGTTGCAACCAACTTATGGTGACCCCAGCAAGGAGCTTTCAAGGCAGGCAAGAAGCAGAGATGGTTTGCTATTGCCTTCCTCTGCCCAGCCTTCCTTGGTGGTCTCACATCCCAGTACGGACCCTAGCTAGGTTCCAAGATCTGATAAGATTGGGATATACCATTCCACCTTCCCTTCCATAGTTAAGAAGAGGAGGAGGAGGAGATTGGATTTATACCCCACCGTTCACTACCTGAAGGAGTCTCAAAGTGGCTTACAATCTCCTTTCCCTCCCCCTCCCCACAACAGACACCCTGTGAGGTAGGTGGGGCTCTGAGAGCTCTTTTGAGAACTACCTTGAGAGAACAGCTCTGAAAGAACTTGTGACTGACCCAAGGTCACACCAGTAGCTGCATGTGGATGAGTGGGGAATCAAACCTGGTTCTCCCAGATTAAACTCTGCACTCCTAACCACTACACCAAACTAGCTCTCTTAAGATAGTTACAGACAAAAGTACACTTGAGCTTAATTATTAGAAAATGTATATGCCACCCCTCCAGAGACCTGTTGTTTATGAGGTAAAGACAATTAAACCGTACAGCTAGCAGCATAACAGCAAGTCAGGAGCATAAAAAGCAGCATAAATACCACTCAGGTGCTTAAAATGATATTCATAAAGCAGTTTTCAGTCTAAAAGCAGACGGTAACAACCGGTTGGGGAGGGGAGATGAAACCCCTCAGTTAAAAGATCGTGTGAAGACATTTTATGGCCTGATGCCTAAAGGAAGGTAAGGTAGGAGCTTCAAGATGGAGGGTATTCCACAGGCAAGGTGTCACTGCTGAAAAAGCCTTGTCCCTTGTTACCATCCACCTGACATCTGCAGGTACGGGTACAGGGAGGAGGGCTTGGAAAAAGAATCGTAACTGGACAGGAGTGTTGGACATAGTCCTTCCAAAATGAGAGCTCTGTCATCGAAATGTGGTATGAAATACAGTTTGAAACCAGCCTTCACAAACTGGGAACCTGCATACTGCATATGTCCCCCTCCTGGTTTTGTGCCCCTCTCCATTTAGGTACCTTGTTCTACCCTCATCCAAGTCAGAGTGCTGTGACAACTCCGGGAACCAGGCAGACATTCTGAGCAGGCTGGATCCAGAACTGTAAGCATACATCAGAGGTGGATGGATTTTGATGTGTGCATTCAAATTGCCATGAGGGATGTGCAACTGGATAAAACAAAAAACAAAGAAAAAACTGCACCAAGTTCATGCCAAATATTGGCCTCAGAAGGGTAACTGAACACACTTAAAATTTCTTTGACTTTTGGCACTTGCCCTCCATCTATATATTGTTATCCTACCCTTTCTCCAAGGACCACAGAGCAGTAAAGACAGTTCTCCCTTCCCCATTTGGTCCTCACAATAACCTTGTGAGGTCAGTTAGGCTGACAGTGTGTGCCTGGTCAAAGGTCATGCAGTGAGTTTCGTGGCTGAGTAGGGATTGAAATCCCGGTCTTAGCCTGATACTCCAACCACTACATTGTTCTGTTTTTTTTTTCTTCCTGAAAGTCACAAGTCACAACTGTTAATTGCATGACCACTACCACCCCACACTCTGTTTTCGGTTTCCATTTTTCTGTGGGGAAGACAAAAGAGATTCCCAGACCAGGGAGTTCCTACCATCAACTCCAGAGCTACTGTCCCTCTTTGGACTTTCTCCCTTCTGCCCAGAGAAGACGAGGGCCTGAACATTGCCCATGGGTGGGGGGACTGGAGCGATCTACAGTGTTCTGGCACCATGATGTCACACTGTGCATTTACACTTCCAGCATCAATACAGTCTCCCACAGGTTGACAGTGTTCAGCCGGCAACCCTAGGCCTGAGGCATTTTTGTTGTTATTTATTGTTTGTCTTTTCAGATTTTAAATTGCAAACTGCCTTAGATGTCTTGACAAACATGCTGAAAAACTTTACTGAACTAATGAAGCCGGGGGGGGGGAATCTTGTGTCTAAACTATTGATGGCCAACCACATAATTTCCTTCCCTCAGGTAGAAGTGTGTAAGAAGAACATCACTACAGCTTTCTTAACATTAAGGTAAGAGAAAAATTTGAATGGCAGCAATACAATTCTGTTTTTCTTAGTATGTTTCTACCACTGAAACTTGTTTCCCGACATAAATGTCTTAACCTAATTTCATGATCTTATGAAAGGAGAAATTCCCCTCATTTGAGGAACTGCACAATACTCATTAGTGAATATGGGCTGCCATCTGCTGGCTGTACTGAGAAATTTCTTTCCTAACATTAAAAACAGTTGACCCTCATAACAAAATACAAGTTCTGTTGCCTCAGACCAACACAGCTACCCAATTGCATTGACCCTCGTGTTTTATTTTGTCCCCCCACCCCCAGAGGGGGGAACCCCCCACTATTCATAGTGTATTTTATGCTAAAACAGTCTTAAATAGCACTGAAGATATATTATGTAGTTCCTGTTTGTTTATTATTAGTTCTGATTTATTTCAGTGTCTTGGGAATATCACAAAGAACTCTTTTGAATGTATTCTGTTGTTTCAGTGACAGTGAATTAACATTTTATCAGTTATTTTTTGGGACCTGATTGCCTGAAAAAGCTTCAGAGAAATTATATTAAAAAAAAATCCCATGCCAGTGACATTATACCGGACTATAGTATAACAATCAGACTTCACAGAATATCAATAAAGTAACCCAGCGGCAATAAAGTAACTCAAAATGTCCAAGGCTTCAGTGTGTACTCCCCAACATTTTAAAACAAATACTGGTACTACACAAAACTAAGTCTGAGTCTAGTTGGACCTTTAAAACCAACAAAGTTTTATTCTGAGTATAAGTGTTTGTTGGTCTTAAAGGTGCCACTGGACTCCCGCTTCAGACGAACACAGGCTACCCACACAAAACTAAGTAAGACAAGAGCCTTTCAAGCTGACCAAAGGACCATTTCTGATAAGCTTGCCAGATGGGCAAGGGGGAATTCCTGGAGACGTGGGGGCGGTGCCAGGGGAGGGTATCACTGGGGAAGGGAGGGAACTCTAGGATTTTAGTTTAGCTTTGAATGCTTGAACCTCCAAATTAACTTCCAAAATGTATGGGAATATTTGTTTGTATACTCAGAGGTAGTGATTTTATGTGCCAGAGAGAGAAAGTAAAGGCTTGAGCTCCTTCTTACAATAAGGACTTTATTCAGTGTCACTCTGTGTATATAAAAGACCCCTTTCACTGAGGTAGGCCATAGCCAGCCAATTTTGCAAGGATTCCATTTTGTGTTTTGCATGAGGCCAGAAGGCATCATTACTATAAGATATTCTCAAATGTGTAAAATAAAGCCTGTCTTTATTAGAATAACAATAATGCAATGAACTATCAGAGACTTCCATAGTTGTCTGACAGGGGAGACAGAACTACAAGTAAAACCTGGACTGGATCTACCCAAGACTCTGCCATATTAGAATTTTTAGGAAACATGGTTTTCTAAAGGTTGTATCTTCATACATATTCAACACCAGAATCTGTGGAGAAGGTGAGGCTGAACTAATTTTCTACATGCAAGGAGGAACATTCAAACGTGTGAATGTGAAGTGATATAGTTCAAAAGAACCTTTATCCCTTGATTCTGTAGATCTTTCTGGTTATTGAACTTTCTGGTAATTAACCTTTGTGGGACTGTGACCTGTGACATCCATAAAATCATGTCATGTATCACAGTGTGCTGGAGATAGGGTTGTTCTGGGCAGGGGGAGTTCTTTTTCAAAGTTCGTTTTTCAAATATAGCTGTTGATTCCTCTTATTCTCTATTTTTTCTCTTTTAAGGGTTTATCGTTCATTTGTCTTAGAAGAGAAATCAATGTACCCTTCTGTAACTCCAGCCCTTGCTGTTGTAACTGCAGTCCTTGCTCCAGATGCACAAAGTGGTTGCTCTAGCAGGAGGGGAAGAAGGTCTGGGAAGACATTGCCTGCCTCTGAGCATCTACAGAGTAAAATTTTGAAATTCTGAAGATCCTCTCTTCCTGCCCCTCCTCTCTTCGAATGTCCTTTTCATCAAAATAGAATTAATCAAAAACTGATTCGAAATTTCTAAAAAATGGGGGGGATGATAGTTGGATTCGAGGAAGAAATCAGCTAAAGAAGAATTAAAAGACTTTCTCTAAACAATCGGTTGGGGGCTATGATAAAGAATGGATTTTTTGTTCAAATTTGGCAGAAATCTTGTGTGTGTGTGTTGTGTTCATTGATCATTGACAATTTTATAATGTTCTTGTTATTAGGTTGATTTTCACACATGTCTCTATTTAAAAGAAACTGTCATGATTGTTGTTCCTTTAATTATTGATAGAATTGGTAATTGCTATTTTTAACAGCAACAGCAAGAACTACGAAATTTTACTGTTGTCAATTCTTTTGCTAGGTGGCCTTTATCCAGCATTTTGTTTCATCTGCTGATTTGGACCATTAATATGGAGGGAAGTGGGCATTTAAAATGCCTTTGAAAGAATGGCATACTTCAGTTTGGTGTAGTGGTTAAGTGCGTGGACTCTAATCAGGGAGACCTGGGTTTGATTCCCCACTCCTCCACTTGCACCAGCTGGATGACCTTGGGCAAGCCATAGTTCTGGCACAACTGTTCTTGAAAAAAGAGCAGTTTCTGTCAAGAGCTCTCTCAGCCCCACCTACCTCACAGGGTGTCTGTTGTGGGGAGGGGAAGGGAAAGGAAAGGAGATTGTAAGCTGCTCTGAGACACCTTTGGGTAGTGAAGGGCAGGGTATAAATCCAATCTCCTCCTCCTCCTCCTCCTCCTCCTCCTCCTCCTCCTCCTCCTCCTCCTCCTCCTCTTCTTCTTCTTCTTCTTCTTCTTCTTCTTCTTCTTCTTCTTCTTCTTCTTCTTCTTCTTCTTCTTCTTCTTCTTCTTCTTCTTCTTCTTCTTCTTCTTCTTCTTCTTCTTCTTCTTCTTCTTCTTCTTCTTCTTCTTCTTCTTCTTCTTCTTCTTCTTCTTCTTCTTCTTCTTCTTCTTCTTCTTCTTCTTCTTCTTCTTGGAAGTCTCCTATATCCGATGGGATACTGACAGTGCAGTCCTAAGCAATCCATTGAAGTCATTGGGTTTTGATGGGTTTAGAAGGCTGTATCTGTAAGGACTGCCCTGTTACTCTCTTGCATACTTTCAGAGCTCTCTGAGGCAACCTCTTCATTCACCACAGATTGATGACATCATGGGTTCTGGACAAAGCCACCGTCCACTGCCCACTGCTGTCAGTGATCTGCTGTGTAATGTATTCATTTACACTGCAGCAGGTTGTCCTACCCTGGCTTCTGTGGAGCTACCTAAATGCAAATTCAGTTGTGCTGAATTCATATTGAGTATACTTGGAGGCTGTGATTTAAAGGGCAGCATAAGTGGGTAGGAAGCGGGAGCTAGACCTTACTCTTACCCCACCTATGCTTTCGACCTCCTCGGTTGTATTTCTCTTGGTGGGCTCCCTTCTGGTTCCTGAGCCCCACCGGGAGGACAGTTGTAGCCCTAAATATTACGATGTATCACCAGACATATAGAAAGGGGAATGGGACTCACCGTCGGTGCACTGGTCCTGGCTAGATCTGTGAACAAGTCACTGCCCTCTCTCCTGGCCACATGTGGTCACTTCAGGTGGCTGTGGTGCTTAAGCACATACAGACTGTACATGGGTAGACCCTGTCCCCATGGTCCAGAATAAAAACTAATAATAATAACGGTAACATACTATGCAATTCTATGAGAGCCAGTTTGGTGTAGTGGTTAAGTGTGTGGACTCTTATGTGGGAGAACCGGGTTTGATTCCCCACTCCTCCACTTGCACCTGCTGATGTGACCTTGGGTCAGTCACAAGCTCTGGCACAGCTGTTCTCTCGAAGGAGCAGTTTGTGTTAGAAGTTCTCTCAGCCCCACCTACCTCACAGGGCGTCTGTTGTGGGGAGGGGAAGGGAAAGGAGTTTGCAAGCCGCTCTGAGACGCCTTTGGGCAGTGAAGGGCGGGGTATAAATCCAATCTCTTCTTCTTCTTCTTCTATGCAAACTTATTGGTAAATAAGCCCCATTAAACACGGTTGACTTGTCTCTGAGTAACCGTGCATGGATAATCACCATTGCAATGAATCATCATTCAGTACGAATCCATTTTACCTTGAAATGCCCTTGGCAAGGAATGGCTAGGCCTGGCAAGGATGGGCTAGGCCGACCTGAAGGAGGAGTAAATGGAATTAGAAAGTCCCCCCCCTCACTTATTTACACAACCCTGACTGTTATAAAATCTCTCAACAGATTGATTGGATCTGCCGTGTTCCTTTTTTGCTACACTTTAATTAATCGCCCCCATTCTCTTCAAGGCTCCGGTTTCTGATCGTCATGCCAAGCCTTGTTTAAAAGTTGGATTCCTGCTTGGATGTTTGGCTCATTTCTTTCCATTAATTCAGCCGCCGTGCACCCCTCGCTTTCTGTCATCTGCATTACAATAAGACAAAAGTGACTGCAGGCCCGGGCTGGCTCCCAGCCAGGGAGACGGCATAGCCCCACCGTGTTGGTGTGCGTTTGCATTATTTCTGTCAGCAGGAAAAGAGCAGTCAGCTGGAGCCGTTTCCTCTGTCTGGAAATCCCTCTGAGAGAATTAAAGGAGTATTTTCATATTTTGCAAAAGGGCCGGGAACAGCTGTTGAGATCCACTTGGATGAATCTGGGACCAACAGAGGAGACACACATTTTGTGCCTGTTGACAGGGGGAGTTTCTTCCTCTGCCTTTCCCATGGTTAATCTGTCGGCAATCACATTGTGTGTTACTAAGTGGTCAGGGCCATTTGTTGCTGCACTCAGAATTCAGAGTTTCTGCTAAAGATTCACAGTGAAATCCTGAACAGTTCCAACCTTCTAATCCCATTGACTTCTTTGACCTTAAAGGTTTCCCTTGCTCAAGAGCTAGTTGAATCCAAGCCTAGGAGGTGGTGGACATCTCTGTTTCCAAGCCGAAGAGCCAGCACTGTCCAAAGACATTCCCATGGTCATGTGGTCAGCATGACTATATGCGGAGGTACACAGAATGCTGTTACCTTCCCACTGAAGGGGTACCTATTTATCTACTTGCAATTTCTTGCTTTCAAACTGCTAGGTTTGCAGGAGCTGGGGCCAGAGATGGGAGCTCACTCCATCAAGACTAGAACTGCCAAACTATAGACCTTCCAGTCTGCAGCTCAGCATCTTAAACTCTGAGCCACCATGTGACCTTAGGACACTGCGAATCTGTTTAGGATTGCACTGTGTAGCCATTTTCAGATGTTACAATGGCACATACCAGGAGTCTGGCAACCATGGATATCTACAGCATGTGCTACCCTCCATCTTCCTGATATGCACAGATGACATATTGTCTGAAAGGCGCAACACATGGATTTTGCACGTGCATACAGCCTCTATACATGCAACCTTGCCCTCAGTTCTTCAGAGTTTAGGTTCAGGTGTGCCATCAAGTAGCAGTCAACTAATGGAGACCCCATAGGGCAGGGGTCATTTCGTAGAAAAAGAGCTGCAGGAGCTCATTAGTATAAGGTGTGCTAATAAGCTACTATGTTATTAGCATAATAGCTCATTAGCATATGCCACACCCGCTGACATCACCAGAAGTGATGTCAGAAGGGGAAGCAGGGGGGGCATCTTCAAAAGCCTCCCCTTGCCTTCCCCAGCTGGCCTACGGAGGGGGGAAGCAAAGCGAGAAGGGGTTTAAAGTTTAAACCCCTTCTCACTAGAGTTGGGCCGCAGAAGTAGGAAAGAGGGAAGGAAAGAGAGAGAGAATAGAGAGAAGGAAAGAAGGAAGGAAATAGGGAAAGAAAGAGAAGGAAAGGGGATAAAAAGAGAGAAGGAAAAAGGGAAAGAAAAAGAAGGAAAGAAGAAGGGAAAGGGGAAAAGGAGAAAAGGAAAGGAGGGAAAGAGAGAAGAGAAGAAGGAGGGAAAGAGAAAAATAAGAGAAGGAAAGAAGGGAAAGAAAGAAAGAGAAGAGAAAGAAAAGGAAAGGAGGGACAGAAAGAGGGGACAGAAGGAGGGCAAAGAGATGGGGAGAGGGAGGAAGGCTCTCCCATCCCCCCATCAAGCCCCCACCACTCCCTCCTCTGTGGATCCCTCACTTACCATGATGGGCCTCCTTGAGCCTCCCCTGGGCTGCAGCGCTCCAGCGCGGGCCCCGAGGGGTGGCGATGGAGCTCCTTGAGCCTCCCTGGGGCTGCAGCGCTCCAGTGCGAGCCCTGGGAGGCTGGCGACGGGCCTTCTCGAGCCTCCTCGGAGCCACAGCACTCCAGCGTGGGCCCCGGGAGGCTGGCAAGGAGCCTCCCCCGGGCTGCAGCATTTGGGGGGGAGAGCTGGGGGCAGGGATTGCTGCCACCCCCCTTTGTGCCGGGGTCTGGGCTGCTGGAGCTGTGCTCCGGCACACTCCGGCCCCAAAAGACCCCTGCCATAGGGTTTTCAAGGCAAGATACATTAGAGGTGATTTGCCATTGCCTACCTCTGCAAGTGCATAGCAACCATGGACCTCCTTAGTGGTCTCCCATCCAAGTACTAACCAGGGATGACCCTGCTTAGCTTCTGAGTTCTGACAAAATTGGGCTAGCCAGGACCCTCCCAGTCAAGGCACTGGTGAGTACCACCACATGGACCTACCCCCTCCCAAGGACAGCAGCAAAATTCTGTGATATGGAATAGAGGTTTATATGGCTGTCCACACTAGTACACTACAATGTACAATGTGTAGATTGGGTCCTAAGCCTTTGCAGGGGGCATTGCATCACATGTGGGAGGTATTCACAGGAAAGTCAACATTTTCACCCTATTTTCCAGCTTACCCAACCAATCAATTCAATGTAATCTCCTTTGGAATGAATACTTGTGGCTACAGTCCATTCTTCTGTGTGCAAAGGAAGAGCTGTGAATATGACAAATGGAAGATGTGAATGTGGCAAGCAGGAATGAGGGAAGGTAAGGGGAGGAATGGGCCTAGACAATCTTATTCGTCCTCCACTCCTCTCTTTCTGCCACAGTGATTGGCCAATGTGGTTTTCTTTGGAGGCATTTAGCAATCCAGATCTTCACACACATAAGAATTGCCTTGCTGGATCTTACCAATGATTCATGCAGTCCAATTTTTTTGTCTCTAGCTGTGGTCAATCAAGTGCTTAGAAAACAGGGGCATGATGTCAGCTTTCCATGACAGGTGGTTAGTCAAACTAGGCTAGATGGGTCTGGTCTTATAGACAAATATTCCACTGACTGGGCTTCTCGTGCCAGCCATGCGGATAGATGACCCCAAAAACCTTAAATATGGCTGCCGATCCAACAGTACCCTCCCCCAACACCCCGATTCTTTCCTTAATAAGATTCTTTTTATACAATGGAATTTAGGATAATAGTGTTGAAAGCTATGATTCCGTTCAGGTCCAGATTAATTAAAACAACAACAACACTTGCTCTTGAGATCCATCATCTATCACCTCATTTGCATGGCCTCTGGGTCGTAAATGTAAAAATTACTTGCATTGATTTGGTATCAGGGAGTTTTGCCTAAATACTGCCTCCTTTGGAGGAAAACAGTTCATCTACTTTATTTCAATATTATTGTGAAATATATTCGTCTATCTAGATAGTGGTTTGGGCCGCTTGACATTTAACAAACTCCAGTGGCATATTGCTAGCACTAAATGGAATATTCTCAGTCCATAAAGAATAAAAAAAAAAATTAAGATGACAGCTCAGAGACTAGTTAAGAAGTCTCCAAGAAACTAATTAGCATTATTACCGAGAACAGTAAATTGTAGCTTACAATTAAACTGAAAATTCCAGTGGAAAACCTAGCCGTCCCATGGGACAACTTTCAGTATATTATAGCTGAAGGGAAAGCTAATGAACTTTCCTTCATCATATTGAACTGGCATAATTATGCACCTCCATTACAGCCCTTGGTATTCAGAACACTTCAACCTTTATGAGAGTATGTACATTATCTTTAAGCCTTCCATAGCCAAGTGACTGGCCTGTGTGTGGCACTGCTAATTTGGGGAGAGGCAAGCCAGGTTCTTAGCAGCCTGTTCTTCCCATAATACTAAGATGAGGTCACTTAATAAACCAATCAGCCTGTCCAGTTTGGGAACCACATTATGCTGAATGGATGAGTGTGGGTGCAATCATTATTGCTCCAGCCCTGCTAGAGGTATCCATGCAAGGAAACAAGCTGCTGAGCCTACCAAACCCATCCATAATGAAGAAATGGGTGCACAAATGGATGATGTGCTCAAAGTTTCTAGCTGGATCTAGCATTTAGGTCCGTGTGGATACAGTATCATTTACATACTCAGTGATAGTGCTGATGGTCTGTTCAGAAGGGGGGAACTACAAGGACGTGGGCCCCCTCTGCATTCCCCATGGTTAGCATCGTTATCCATGATCTGCCCGAGTCTATGTACATGTTGTCCCAACATCTGAATCAACTTAGAAAAGCAACTTCTGAACGTTGGGTTCTTTCATGAAGCTGGTGATATACATGCAGATGATCTGACTAAGGCCTGCAAGAATGCAGACAACAGGATCGGTGCTACTGCATTCATTAATGATACAAGTATTGTAAATGGATAAATGTGTACATGAAACTGATGAATGAAATCATCCAGGGAGTGTGGTGCTATTGATAAATGAATTATGCTCAGATCTCCCCCCACACATATCTTTCATCAGGGCAAAGTGAGAAAGTGGATGTTCTGAGCTGCGGCCTGGTAGTGGCGATGGGTTGGATGAAGGCCAACAAAACAAAGCTCAGACTCTCAAACTGAGCTTCCTGGTATACGCCTATGTGCCAGTTTTGTTTCTCAGGTAACCTTCCCTTGGTGATACCCTCACTTAGGATGGCCACACAGTCCAGTCATGGCAGATGCATTCCAGTCTGTGGCAGTCTGTGGCAGATTCCAGTCTGTGGCAGATTCATGCCAGAGGGCATTTGATGGAGGGTCACCCGCCTTGGGCTGGGCACTGTCTTCTAACTATGTGATATCATTTTGTATTAGTTTTAACTTGTTGGATGCTTGTGATGTCTGTGTCCTGCAGCTTCTGCCATTTTGTTAGCCACCTAGAATTTGCAGCTGTTTTAAATACATCGTATCCAGATAAGATGGAGAAGTTGTTGGTTAGTGATTTGGGCAATTGGGGGGATAAATATTTAAAATAAATATATATTAGGACAAGGGATCAGCCCCTTAGAGGACATTTCTGCCTAGGATTGGGATCCCTTTTATTCCACATTGGTCTTTTTGCCGATATGCCTCAGTGGTGATTGTGTACATATGTGCTGTCAAGTCACAGCCAACCCCAGCAAGGGGCTTTCAAGCCAAGTGAGAAGCAGAGGTGGTTTGCCATTTCCTTCCTCTGCAGAGCCTTCCTTGGTGGTCTCCCATTCAAGTACCAACCCTTTCTTAGCTTCCAAGATCTGATGAGGTCGGACTATACCACTCTGCCTTCCCACTCCCAGTGGAGATCAATTCCCACGATTCTTGAAACCATTGGCTGTCTGCAACATCCTCTGGGACTCCTGTGCCCCCCTTTTTTTTTCAATGGGTCTAAAACCCCGACAGGTTCCAAAGCAAAGCAGCATGCTCACCAGTATCTACAATCTCCCTTGCCAACTCCATCGCAGACAGCTGGCCTTGGGATACCTAATGATAGAAATGACCCTGCAAGAAAATCTGAGTGGAGAAAAGGAGACTTTCCCTTCAATGCTTGGCGCTTTTCTATTTATCATGGTGAAAACAAATATTTCTTCTATGCTAGCAGGTGCATCTGCTGTGCCTGACAGCTTGAGTTGCCTGCTGATGGAGGAGAATGCCGGCTTTGTCCTTGCATTTCACCCAGGACTGACACAGATCAATCACTCTAATGTGCAGACAGCCCAGCAATAGCTTCACTCGGCAGCGAGCGCACATTAGAAGTGGTAATAAGGGCATCATGATTGACATCATGGGAATGAATGCCCTGCATTTATGGAGTGAAGCTCCACAATCTCTTCCTTGGTTTGTTTGTTTGTTTGTTTTTAATTGCTTATTTTTTATGTGGTTGCAAAGTCTTAATAAAGTCAGGCATTAATCTATTCCAGATATTGCATTGCTGAAACGGTCCACAGAATACAATGGAAAGTATAAATAGAATATATTAAGAACAGAAAATGGTTGCTTGGCAACCATTTCCGGCCCTGGGTGGTTCTTAACTACTGACTCGCTGCTTAACCCAGCAAGGCCTTTGGGACCTGTACAAGCCAAGATATGTATGTTTTTTTATACTTATATCGAATCTGCTTATTTTATCCTTTGTGGGTCATCTTGAGCCTGTTTTTTTTTAACTGGAAAGGCAGTATAACAATTATCTGAATCAATAAAAAGGTATGAAACATTAAAGTTTGTCGGGTCAGTTTCATTATAATCATTGGGTTGTTTTTTTTAGAAATCACATCCTTTCTAAGTATGGCAATGCTTTGTATCATTTTGTCTTTGTATGTCTTATAGTGAAAACCCTCCAAACTATTTCTGCACAGGTTATTTGCCCTGTTATTTGATGCTGTTGATTTATTTACTGCTTCTCCAGTGTCTGGTGGTGCATTTGAGCACCTCCTGAGAATTTCCAAGCCTTTTCTCTGGCCTTTCCCCAACTTGTTTGCTGCGAATTTTGGGGAACAGTCATAGCAGAGCCTGGATGGTGGCCACGTGGGTGGGAAAATCTGTATTTTCCCAGGCCTAGCCACACAATATCCATTTTTCTTTGCACCTGTCCCCTCAGTAGCCATTCCACGCTTCCACCACCAGAGGGTTTTTAAAAATCAGCTATTGAATATTGTTATATATTTTATAACAGTATACTAATCTCTGTATCAGGTTTTCTGAATTTCCAGCTTTCATTTTAAAATAGTACATTTCTAGTCCTTTTCATCACAGAGATACCAGGGGAAAATTGTATTTCGGCCACAGAATGGGCTAGAAGCTTACTCTTTTTAAACCTGGGAATTCAGAGAACCTGATACACATATTGTTATCAGGGATGGACATGGGCTGAACCATGAAACAAAATTCATCACAAATTTTGCCCTGTCCATGGTTCGTGAACTGAAGTTCATGACAGATCTTCAGTCATAAACTTCCATGAACTTTTAAAACAGTTTGTGGTAGTTTTTGGATGGAGCAGAAAGTAGAGGTTTAAAGGGACTCTGAGTCCCTTTAAACCCCTGCTTTCTGTTCCCCACAAAAGCTGCAAAAACAGCTGAGCAGCGGGGAGCAGGCTGTTGAACAAAACTCCTGGTTCAATTCAGTTTGGTTTGTGATTTGGTCATGAACCAACACAAACCACATGTTTTCTGGTTTGTACCCATCCCTAACTGTTATAATGACATAATAATATTCAGTTGCTTTTTTTTTTAAGCTGGAAAAACCCTAATGGTGTGACAAGGGGAAGATTCATGGTTTCAATGGATGCATTAGTTACAGTATATTGCTTAGAACATGTGGTAAACCTCCAAAAACAGAATGTATTTTCATCAGCAGATAGTTCTTTGCTTCACCCCTCCTGCCACAGTTCAAAATGTTCTCCAGAACACTACTCCAAGGGGATGGGGGACCCCCTGGAAAAGCATGAGGGATGACTCAGAGGTCTGTGGCTTGAGGGGAAAACCTATGACTATCTCCTTTTCTATTAGTGGGTGGAGCTGGCTGCCATGATCCTGCTGTTTCCCACCTAATGTCATTCTTTGAAAAGGCCTAAATTCTGTGGCTTCTGAACTCAAATTTGATTAAGTAGCAATAATATGCTATAGATTTTACCAGTATTAACTTGCAGCTGGCAAGAGTCTCTGTGGTTTCCAAATCCAATCTAGACTCTGAAGCATGCCTAGATATTTGTAATTAGTAAGCAACAAAGTAATTCATTTTAAAAGATTTTGTACTCCAGCTCTGAAACTAGGGCTGAGGTCAGACTGGCAGTTTGAAGTGTGAGGAAGTCGTGGCAAAAAGACCTGGAACAAAGTGTTCCAGGTTTTCCCAGTCACACTGCACGGACTGATGCGGGAGCATACCAGGAAGGATATGCAAGGGAGCATTTGCACTTTTGGCCTGCCCCTGGTGGAGGCGCAACTGTAAGCGGCTTTTTGTTTGTAATCCGGTTATATGCACTTATGCGCTCATGCACATAAGTGTATCCCTACCGGATCAGCTTGTCTGTATTCACACTTCTGGGAAGTGGGATAAACGTGTTCTCCTGGGTTTGCTACCACTTTCACCTGGTATTTTTTAAACTCGGGAGGGAAGCATTACAAGATGGGTTGAGTACGGCTGGGGAACGCCTGACAGATGTGCCTGTGTGAACAGGCCCTTTAATCCATTTGTGAAATGTTTCTGAAATGTGCCTATATTGGGTCAAACTGCCAGTCTGAACTTGGCCTGGAATGGTGATTTATTTTGGAGTGGGGGGTAGGGGATAAGGGATTATCCCAATATTGTTTTTCCTTTGCTTTTTAAAAATGCTCTTTCTTCTATGTAAAAGTTCTGAAATTGAAGGTTTCTCCACAATGTCTTGGCATGTTTTCCAACGGCTGGCAATGGATCCAATGGCTTGTGGTAAATCAATTTGATTGCCATTGTGAAGCAAAGCCCCCCCCACCTTTTCTCTTTCACTGGTTCCCTGTCATAATCTCAGAGTGACAGGAACTGTAAATCATGTACTGGTAGAGCATATGGTACTTCGTTATAAGCCAGTGACTTGTTCTGTCAGTGCACCTGAGGAGAACAAGACTTCAAAGTTCCTGCAGGTATGTCTCATGACATTTGATTCAATGCTGAACACAAACAGTGACCTTCAGAGAGTACTGCTTAATATAGAACAGTGGCCTTCAGTCTTCCCAGACTCAGGACCAATGAAGCATGGGAGCCACTAAGCGGCAACCATGAGGCAGGAAGTCACATTGCATCAGATTCACATGACAAGAAGAGGGGAAGCCAGGGTTGTGATGATCTTATTAGTGCTGAGGGTAGGACTGTGCAAAGCAGAACAAGAAAGAAATGGGGTGGGAAACACAAGCTAAGAATCAGAAGGTATGCAACAGTGAGGGGCAAGTCCAGGGCCAGAGTCATGGTGGAATCATCTCTACCACTGCGTAGCCTTGCCTTCCAATCCTACTGTTGTTCTCAGTGTGCCATTTCAGAAGACACCAGAGGTTCTTGTCATGATCTTTGGCTCATAGTAGTGTGGCTTACAGGCTCTAGGGAGGCCTAGTGGCTCCAGGGAAGCCTGTACTAGAGTAGCTATATGAGTCAACATTTCCTAGGCCTCCTTTGGACCCTGTGATTGGTTAACTGGGGATTTGGAGGGAAAACTTATATCAGTAGAGGAGTAGAGGCTGGTGCCTGGGAAGAAGAGAAAAAAACAAAAGGCCTTATCCAAAGTGGGAGGTGTTTCACTCCTAGGGAGCAGAGCTGGGGAAAGGCTACTGCAGATGGAGAGATCCCTCATCCAGGAAAGGATGAGTCAGCTCGAAGTCAGTCAACAAGAGACATCTAGGATCAGTCTAGATCAGGGGTGTCAAACTTAAGGCCTGGGGCCTGGAAGCAGCCTGCACATGGCTTTAATCAGGCCCACATTTCTTTTCTTCCCTCTTCTTCCCCCCTCCTGTCCTCACCTTTTGAAACTTGAGGCTGCCGAAGTTCCCAACTCCCTCCATCTTGTCTTTATCTGTTTCAGCAGGAAGCTCTTCTGGGCTTGCAAAGTTACAAAGAAAATAAATAAATTGATTTTTCCATTAAGGTCTCTGTACTCAGATAAACTACTCTGGGATTGTTTCCAGCAATAGAATCTATGCTCTTGGACTGGAATGACAGCCCCCAGAGTAGAATGACAGTTGCTAGCAATAGAATCTGTGTTCTGGGACTGGAGTTACATGGCTCAGAGTGGAATGACAGCCTCTGGGAGTAGCAGCAGCAGCATTCTGGGAATTGAATTCTACTCTGGGGGCCCTCATTCCAATCCCAGAATGCTTCTACTACTCCCAGGGATTGTCATTTCACTCTGGTGGCTGTCATTCTAGCCCCAGAGTAGTTTATTTGGGCCCAGAGACCTTAATGGGAAATCCATTCTGCATTTTCCTTGCAACTTTGTCTGTGCAGCAATATATTTCAATGGAGTGGAGCTCAAGTAGTTTCACTTTCCAGTGTTTGTATAGTTGAGGCTGTTGCTTGCTGGAGTTGTCTCCTTGCAAATACAGGGTTGATGGTTTGAGCCAGCTTGTCTCTGCTTAATGAACCTAAGAACATGTGCCTGAGTGAGTACTATAACGTGGGAACCCACAACCAAAGGGGGACATTACACTGGAGAGCCAATGCCAATCTCAGTAGACCTGGGCGGGAGAGGAGAAGTTTGCAATGCCCAGCCATTGTATGTTCCTAGGCTCTGAGCATTTTATATTCTTACTTTCTGCTGTGATCCTTGAGCTCTTTCTTGATGTTTTATTTCAAAAATTGCATTGCCAAATCCCACAATTCCCCCACCTTTCCATTTTAGGCAGGCATCTTTTAAGGGGGAGAAGGTTTGGGAGATGTCAGTTATCAAAGACGTAAACAACATATCACAAGATTTTTAAGCATATCTATATTTTAAGTAAAAAATAATATCTTTAATTGTGTTTGTATCTTTTATAGAATTTATATCTCTGCTACCTGGAATTACGTTTTATGACATGCATGGCCTGACCCCACAAAGTCCCATTTATGTCAGATATGGCCCTTGTAACAAATGAGTTTGACACCCCTGGTCTAGATATATGTATTAAAGGTAAAGGTAAATGTTTCCCTTGCTCGAAAGCCAGTCAAATCTGACTCTAGGGGGTGGTGCTCATCCCCATTCCCTAGCCAAAGATCTAGCACTGTCCAAAGACATCTCCATGCTCATGTGGCCAGCATGACTAAACACTGAGGCACACGGAATGTCGTTACCTTCCCACCAAAGCAGTACCTATTTATCTACTTGCAATTTCTTGCCTTCAAACTGCTAGGTTGTCAGGAGTTGGGGGCAGAGATGGGAGCTCAGCATTAGGGTTCTTTTATTTGTTTGCTTACCTACCTTTACTGTTCTCTTATCCTACATAGTACTTGAATTACAGCTGTAATTATACCTCTTTAATAAAACTGTTACTCTGCCTGGGTCTTCATACCTCATTTGGTCACTTATAAGGTGGGTGGGTGCTCTGGGACATCCTGAGGAGACCCATACCAGAGTGGTGGCAGCTATTAGAGAGCTTCCCTAGCCACTGCTCATGACACTCCTAGCCTATAGGAGATTGTAACCTGGCAGATGAGGCTCTATGCTCATTTGAGGGTTCCAACCCATGGTCCACTTACACAGAAGATCCCTGGATCCTAATTGTATGTTGTCCAGACCTGGATGGCACAGGCAAGACCAATGGCATCATAGACAGCTTCAAGAGGGGATTGGATAAACAGATGAAGCAGATGTCCATCAGTGGCTATTAGCCATGAGGTATAGATCATGGTGGCCAAACTTGCTCAATGTAAGAGCCATATAGAATAAATGTCAGATTTTTGAGAGCTGCAAGACATGAACAAATATTACACACATGTTTTTTTATAGAAAAATATATGCACATGTGTTTTTATTAACATTAAATGTGACTGCCAAAAATTAAAAAAGAAGGGGCCAAAACAGATATTCCTAATTATATTTATTTGTCCAGTGATATTTATTTGTTTGCTAATGATACTTATTTGTCTAGGAGGGAGAGAAAAAGAGAGAGGTGGAAAGAAAGAATGAAAGAGGTGGAAAGAAAGAGAGGGAAACAAAGAAAACAAATAGTTGGGCGGGAGGGAGAAAAAGTATGCCTCCCCTTTGCTTCCCCAGCTGCCCTGCTGGGAGCTGCACAATATGTGTGAAAGAGCCACATGTGGCTCCTGAGCCACCGTTTGGCCATCCTTGGTATAGATAGAACATTATGTCTGTTGCAGTGATGCTCTGTATTCTTGGTGCTTGAGGGTAACAGGGCTTCTGGAGTTCTGGCCCAGCTGGTGGACCTCCTGATGGCACTTGGTTTTTGGCCATTGTGTGACACAGAGTGTTGGACTGGATGGGCCATTTGGCCTGATCCAACATGGCTTCTCTTATGTTCTTTATATCTCAGAAGCAAGATTGGCCCTGATTAGTACTTGAATGGAAGACCACCAAGGAAGTTCAGAGTTGCTACACAGAGGAAAGGAATGGCAAACCACCTCTGAACATCTGTTGCCTAGAAAATCCTACCAGGTTTTCATAAGCCAGCTGTGATTTGATCATTCTTTCCATGACCAACAACATATCAGTGTGGCAGCATTGGAGGTGCACACCTAATGGTCAGCTCCCACATCGACACACTGAAGTATGGAAGGTCACCCAAATGTATGCTGTGGGGTCTGCAGAGTGCCAGTCTGTTTATATCTATGTGAAACTTCTGGGAGAAAGATTGTTTAGGGATTTGGTGCCCTCAGCATGCTGATGACACCCACCTCTGTTTCACTTTAATGGGTTTGTGAATTTCCTGAAGAAGTGTCTGGAGAATGGAATGCGTTAGACAAGACCCAGTAAACTGAAACTCAGTCTGGATAAGACTGAGGTGCTGCTGGTAAATAATACACAAGGAATACTGTTTTGGGGTTGCACTTTCCCTGAAGGAGAAGGGTCGTAATTTGGGGGTGCTGACTGAGCTGAGCGAACATTAGGAAACTCCAGTCTCCTCCATACTATGCCTTTTACAGCTGTGGCTGGTATGCCAGTTTCAATTGTCTCTTGAAATTAATAAATTGTGAATAAAAGAAAAAAGAACAACACAGACCCTAATCACTTTCAGAATTTGATTACTGCAGTGTGCTCTACGTGGGGCTGCCCTTGAAGACTGTTAAGAAGATTTATTTGGTATAAAATGCAGTTGCTAGACTATGGTGGTGGTCACACGGATGAGATAATGTGTGTGTGGGGGAAGCGAGGCTATTTCATCCAGAGGAACTTGACCTGCAGTTGCGTGATCACGCAGTCCTTTGAAGCTGCAGGGGCAGCCCACCACTGCATGATCAGACGAGCCATGGGTGAGTCGTTTTTGGGGGTTTTTTGTCGTTTGTTCCCAATATGCTTAACAGGGAATTGATGAATCACATCTCAGCACTGAGGGCTCCCAATGGAGTGTGCAATGATGCACATACTGTGAAGGGGGAAAAGAACGGCACGGAGTCAGGATGGGCCAATCAGACCATCCTGACGCCATGAGAGTGTGCTGGAGCGATCAGACAGTCCATGGTACGTAGCAACCCATTTGCCACTGGACTTTCCCCAGTGTCTTTTTACTCCACTTCTGTGGTGGAGCAAAACAGGTTGCTGATGGGTGCGGGGCACTTCCCAGATGTTCATGTCTGATCGCACCCTTTAAATCAGTCAAGTATTTGCACCTATGGCGGGGCTAATTATGCGTGTGATCACAGCCTAAAGTTAGGAGTAGGTTACATGGATCATATCAGTACTACATTTCAAGGCTTTAACTGGCTGCCAGTTTGCTTGCAACTACTCATTGTTACCTTTAAATTTGTATACGGTTTAGGATGATAGTATATGAAGAACTGCCTTTTGCAGATTAACCTGCCTGTCAATTCATATCTGCTGCTCTGTGTGCTGCCCTCTATGGTGGTAATGAGAATTATAGATAGAGAAAGGGCCTTGTTAGTGGTGGTGCCCTGATTGTGCAATGTTCTTCTCCAAGAAGTTCACTAGGCACCTATATACTCTGGAGAAAGACTGCAATCCTAAGAATGCTGTCCTGGGAGTAAGCCCCATTGATTAAAATGGGATTTACTTCTCAGTCCAACTGATTAGAATTGTTTTCCAAAAGAAACAAAACAAACAATCTCACCATCAAAATGCAAGCTGGGCCAGAGTCCCTCTTATCAAAACACTGATATTATTGGGTTATTGGTGGCAGAGATGGCAGTGTGTAAGATCTTTTGTGTGCATGAGAATTCCCGGCGGCCAAGCTAGTCAATTCTTAAGAGACCATCTTTCTTATCTGCAACGGTAGCAAAGTTTTTTTTAAAAAAACTTAAAAAAAAACAGCTCACTGATGTCTTCAACAACATCAGGCACCTTAGCCCAGCATTTATGGCTTTCAGTTTGTATTTTCTTTCCCATTACCTCCTTACTCACTTTTTAAAATGCTCCCTTGTCCTTAGCTAGTGTTCCCTTAAAGTCCTTCCCTGGACACTCATTTCTTCCATTAATGGATTTTATGGATCATCAGAGTTAAATCTGCTGAAGTCAAATGGTTCAAACTGGCTGGCATAGTATGATGTTGAGATGCCTGTGAACTGGTTTTCCTGGTCTACTGTGAGACTGAATAATTGACTGAATTTAGAGAAAACATTTGGGGGAATTTATCACCTTCCTCCTTTCATGCTGTTTTAACCTGGAAAAAAAATCTCCTTTTCAGTTTTGTTTTTTCCTTCTTTGAACTGAAACCGTGATTCTTTATTTCCCTGCAATTTTATGTTCCCTCATGCCTTATTTTCCCCATATAAAATGTACATATTTCTCAATGTCATTTGTGTGTCAGTAAGTCCGCATTACACATTATAGGTATAGATTATGTCCATGGTAGGCATAAATGTTACATATGTTATATATAAAAAACTAAACACAATTCTGACATGGTGCCAAGAAATCCAGAAGAAACAGCAGAGAACTGAAATTGTTAAAAAAAAAAAATGAATGTAGAAAGTAACGTCACAAGGATAATTAGCTTGTCCTTAACCTTCATTTTTGTCCTGAACATTCCTTAAAAGGGATTATGAAATATTTTGACACTTTCCTACCTCAGCTGATACTTCAGGTTCATAGTTTTGACAACCCTGGCTACAAATAACAATAATTAAAAATAGAATCTACTACATAGAAGGAGCCAAATTTCTTCATTTGAAGACTGAGTCAATGTTTCACTGTGATAATGGTAATAAGAATTTAATACTGCTGTTTCCAAGAACCCCCCATATCAACTTAACCTAGTCAAAGACTCTCCGATCAGTGAGATCAAATATGGAAAAAAGAAAAAGGTACAAAAGAATGGGCCGCTCATCGACTTACTCCTGTCATCTGCCATCAGAGTCTTTTGTGACCTCCAAACAAAGCCACATCTGTACAGAGAGATTATTTAAACCACACGGCCATGTTAAACATCCACAGCCGAAATGTGAGAGTTCCAACCCCCCCATTAAACATAGAAAGCCGGCAAGGAAAAGGTAAGCAAAGACTAAAGTATTAACTACAGGTGATTTTCTTTTTTCCCCTTCATATATACTGAAAGGAACAAAAAGTGTAAAGGGGCAGCTTTCCACAGGTGAGTGGTGAGCTATGTCACCAGATCAGCCGTGTACTTGCTTAGATTTTCTTTGTTGTTCTCGTTCTGCGATCAAACTCTACATCTTCTTCCAAGTGAAACTTGGTGTCAAGTTATTACTGCTCCAAGTAATGAAGAGAAATCTTCAAAGCGCCATTGGATTGAAGCTAACTGCTTTGATTAAAATAGTGAGGAAATGGGGTGCTAACTTTTAGAAACCAAAGTTACAGAAGAGACTAATTAGATTTTAAAAAACACACTGATTGTGAACATCTTTTTTTATAAAATGAAACAAGGACAACTGATAGAACAATCCATAGTTCAGCAATAATTTTAGAGAGAGAGAGAGATCCGATTCCGTAGAGGTACATCTCTCATTGAAATTAATGGGGCAAAAAGGTGCTTCAGCTGGATTGGATCATATTTTATAACTGCTACATTTTTCTTTAAAAAGGTAAAGGTTTCCCTTGCTCGAGAGCTAGTCGAATCCAACTCTAGGGCTGTCTGAAGACGTTTCCATGGTCATGTGGCCGGCATGACTAAACACCAAGGTGCACAGAATGCTGTTACCTTCCCACCGAAGCAGTACCTATTTATCTACTTGCAATTTCGAAATGCTAGGTCGACAGGAGCTGGGGCCAGAGATGGGAGCTCACTCCGTCATGCAACACTAGGGTCTCGAACTGCTGAACTACAGACCTTCTGATCTGCAGCTCAGCATCTTAACCTCTGAGCCACCATGGCCCTACATTTTCCTTTAAGCCCCTGGAATTCTTGAGATGTGTATTGGGACCATCTCCCATGTGTACATCTCTCAGTGAAATCAATGAAATTTAAATGTGCTTCATTTGGGCTGTTCCATATTTCAAATGTTATCTTCTGTATAGGTTGATGGTGATAGAAAGTTCTGTTGGTGATGTCAGGTCCTCCCTAACCACCAGTGGGGGATGGGAGGATGTGGTGGTAATTTTGGGTCCAGGTTGGGATACTCCTAGAGATTTGGGGATGGAGCCTAGGGAGGACAGGGAGCTCGGTGGGGTACAATGCCATAGAGCCCAACCTCCAAAGCATCCGTTTTCTCCAGGGGAACTGACCTCTGCAGTCTGGAGATGACCTGTAATTCCAGGGGATACCCAGGTCCCCAGTTAAGCGACAACTGATTTATAGCATCCCGGTAGGGTTTTCAAGGCAAGAGAATAACAGAGGTGGTTTGCCATTGCCTTCCTCTGCATAGTGACTCTGGAATTGCTTGGTTGTCTCCCATTCAAGTACTAACCAAGGCTGACCCAGCTTAGCTTCCAAGATCTGATGAGAGCAGGCAATCCTGGACCATCCAGGTCATAGAATCAGAGAATCATAGAGTTGGAAGGGACTTCCAGAGACAAATACCTCCCCCCCCACACACACACACACAGTGACCCCTGTTCCATGCCCAGGAGATGGCAAAAAAGCTCCAGGATCCCCGGCCAAACTGGCCGGGAGAAAAAATTGCTGCCTGACCCCAAAGTGGCAATCAGCATTTTCCTGGGTGTGTAAGAAAGGACCATGACAACTAAGCACTGATGTAATCCTTCCTGCCCTCCCTCTCATGATCTGCCTAAGTTCACAGAATTAGCATTGCTGTCAGATGGCCATCGAGCCGCTGCTTAAAAACCTCCAAAGAAGGAGCACTCACCATCTCCCAAGGAAGGCTGTTCCACTGAGGAATTGCTCTAACTGTCAGGAAGGTCTTCCTAATGTTTAGCCAAAAACCCTTTTGATTTAATTTCAACCCATTTGTTTTGGTCCAACCTTCTGGAGCAACAGAAAACAAATCCACTCCATCCTCTGTATGACAGCTCTTCAAGTACTTGAAGTTGGTTGTCATAACACCTCTCAGTCATTACCTCTCCAGGATATACATACCCATCTCCTTCAGCCTCTCCTCACAGGACTTGGTCTCCAGATCCCTCATCTTCATTGTCCTCCTCTGGACACATTCCAGCTTGTCTATATCTTTCTTAAATTGGGCTGCTCAAAACTGAACATAATATTCTAGGTGAGGTCTAACCAGAGCAGAGTAAAGCGATAGCATCACTGTGTGATCTGGACACTATACTTCTGTTGATACAGCCCAAAATCATATTTGCCTTTATAACTACTGCATCACACTGCTGACTCATGTTCAGTGTATGGTCGACTAAGACTCCCAGATCCTTTTCGTACATACTTCTGCCAAGACAAGTCTCCCCCATCCTATAATTATACAATTGATTTTTTCTACCTAAATGCAGAACTTTACATTTATCCCCATTAAAATTTATTTTTATTTGTTTTAGCCCAGTTTTCCAGCCTGTCAAAATCATCCTGTATCCTGACTCTGCCTTCTACTGTGTTTACTATGCCTCCCAATTTAGTATCATCTGCAAATCTAATAAGCATTCTCTCAATTCCTTCATCCAAATAATTTTTAAAGATGTTGAACAAAACTAGTCCCAGGACAGATCCTTGAGTCACTCCACTCATCACTTCTCTCCAAGATGATGGGGAGCCATTAACAAGCACTCTTTGGGTGCCATTTGTCAACCAGTTACAGATCTACCTAACAGTCATAGGATCCAAACCACATTTTACCAATTTGTCAACAAGAATATTATGTGGAACCTTATCAAAAGCCTAACTGAAATCAAGATGAACTATGTCTACAGTGTTCCCCTGATACAGCAAGGTAGTAACTTTTTTGAAAAAAGAGATAAGGTTAGTCTGACATGACTTGTTCTTGAGAAACCCATGCTTGTAATCATAGCTGTCCCTTCTAAATGCTCAAGGACTTACTGTTTGATGATTTGTTCTAAAACGTTTCCAGGTATAGATGTCAAGCTGACAGGTCAGTAGTTACCTGGATCCTCCTTTTTCTGCTTCTTGAAGATGGGGACAACATTTGCCCACCTCCAGTCTTCTGGCACCTCACCTGTTCTCCAAGAATTCTCAAAAATAATGGACATAGGCTCAAAAATTACATCCACGAGTTCTTTTAGTACCTTTGGATGCAGTTCATCTGGCCCTGAGGACTTGGTTTCATTTAACGAAACTAAGTGTTTATGTATTACCCCATGCTGATCCTACACTGCAACTCCCTTCCCTTATCCTATATTGAGGACTTTTTCCCTCACAAGAGAAGACTGAGGAAAAGTAGGAATTGAGCAGTGCTGCCTTCTCTTTATCACCTGTCACAATTTCACTTTTCTGTCCCCACAATGGGCCTTCCATGTCCTTGCACTTTTTCATACTCTGATTATAAGAAAAGATTTTGTTGTTGTTGTTTTTAGCGTCTCTCATTTGCCTAAGCTCATACTGAGCTTTAGCTTTCCTAACTCTCTCTCTACAAGCACTGGTTATTTGCTTATATATTTGTATGGCCTCTATAGGTTAAAGCCCTGGAATTATTGCACCATCAGAAGGACAGCAGGAAAAAAGTAGCCATGTGGAGCATAAGTTGAAAGTCAGCACAAAATGCTTGAGTATACAAGACCTGTTCTCCCTACATGGGACAGAAATTAAGGTGAGACCTTAATTCCCAATTTCTATATTTGTGTAAGCATGAGTGATTGTGAATAGGGATGGAGATGCCCACACTCCCTCTCTGTCTATGTGGACAGAGGGCAGTGAAAGATTAATTCAGGACTGATGCAGCTTATGAAGACTAGGAGTACTGGATCTGGATCTGTGCATTTGATATCAGGAAAAAATGCTGAGCAGACATAATATAGGGAGCTGTGAAATGGATCAGGAAGACTTTTCTGCCATGTGCTCACTAGGTGCTCTTGGACAAGGCATTCTCTTCTCCCCATCTTGTCACCAGCAGGGTGATAAAGTGATTCTATGCCCTGTTTTGTGCCCCCTCCCGGCATTTGGCCTGCATTACCTCCTCTTCATATACATGGGTCTCCTTAAACCATAGCACAAACCAGATATCACCAAGCATGCATGCGTGGTGATATCTGATACACACTATGGTTTAAAGAGACCCATATATATGAAGAGGAGGAAAAGAACATGTTTTGGATGTTAATACATTCATATGCGAAAATGTTCTTGGCCAGAGATGTCTACGTTTCAGATAGATTGGAGGGCGGGGTGTGTGTCAGTATTACATATAATTATAAGCAGGGGCTTTTTTTGTAGAAAAAGTCCAGCAGGAACTTATTAGCATAATAGGCCACACCCAACAGCAGAAACCTATTAGCATATCAGGCCACACTCCTGACAGCACAGCTTAGCATATTAGGCCACACCCCATGTTACCAGAAGTGTGGTCATCCAGCCACACCCACCTTTTGCTTCTTATTCTGTTTTCTTTGTTGTCAAAACCCAGGGCTTTTTTTGGAGCAGGAAGCTCCTTTGCATGTTAGGCTACACACCCCTAATGTGGCCAATCCTAATGAGTTCCTGCTGTTGGGTGTGGCCTATTATACTAATGAGTTCCTGCTGGGTATGGCCAACTTGGGAGCCAGCCGGAACTCCGTTCCTGTGCGTTCCTGCCCCAAAATAGCCCTGATTATAAGTGCAATGTAAACAAATTCTTTAAAACAGTTTTTAAAAAGTGAAATGGTGCAAAAGAGGAGGGTTTAAAAAACAACAACAACCACAAAGTGGTAATTACCTCTAATTGCTACACATCAAAGGTAAATTTTTGGCTCACTAAGGATCAAAAGACAACTTATACTGGGGATCCGTCATTAGATTCCCCATAATTTTCTTTTAATAAAAAGCTGCATCATATGTCTCTATTTGTCTCTGTGTGTTTGTGTGTGATTTAGATTGGAGCTAAGGCATTTTCCCAGTACAGACCCACATCAGTGAGCAGCTTGTGGGCAAAGGTTAAGCCCCCTTTTCCCCACACCCCCTTGCCCTTATCCCCCAGGTTTGAATCCCCAATCTGCCTTGAAAGCTGGCTGGGTGACCTTGGGCTGGTCACATACTCTCAGCCTAACTTATCTCTTGTGATTGTGAATATAAAATGGAGCAGAGGAGAAAGGTGTAAGCCACTTTAGATCCCCATTGAATAGGCTTGCCTTGCCAGTCCTCAGTTGGGGGCTGGGGATTCTCCATTTTTGAGGGCTCCTGCCCACTGCTAGCCAGCTGGCCAATGGAGGAAACATGGCCCCCAAACAGGTTTCTTTTTCGGAAGTGCCATCATTGGATCGGGGGCAAAACTATGGTTTTTAGCCACTTTTTACCATAGAGTTTTGCCTAAGAATTGGAGTGCTGCCCTGATATCACCAATGGGATGGCGTCACTTCCAGAAGTGATGTCATTATGTCACCAACATCACTGCCCATGCACAGAATGCCCCCCACTCACCCCAACAGCACGAGGTAGACACCTGGCAACCCGACCATTAAAAGAGAAAGGTTGGTTAGAAATGAAACTAAGTAAGTAAAAGTAACATGCTTGCTTTTTTTAATCAATCAAGAAAATTTTGGGAGATCTAATCATGGTTTTCCCATACAACATGCAATTAGACTACAAATCTAATTAAAGCTACAGGCTAGTTCAAAACCATCCTTCACCATTTATACAGGAGAATAAAATTTAAATGATCTCAATTTTATTAGAACAATTTTGTTTGTGTTATTTTTAAAGATGCTCATTGGTCTTCGGGTGCTTCTTAAACATCTTGTTTCCTTTATTTGTACCTTAAATGTCACTCTGCTGAAAAGAGCAATTTTGATTAACCCCACTGTTTGCAAGACAAACTTCTTCCTCTTACAGAACACCGTCCCTATAATATAGAAATTCAGCACAGCCACATAAGCCTGATTTACACTGAAATGCAATTTAATGTGTAGAGTATTTTGATATATTCTAATTTAAACACATAACATTATCAGGCAATGTTGAGGGGGATAAAGGGCTGTAATTGATTTGGAGTATATGGCTGCTGGACTTTCCTTTACATAAACAGCTGATTTTTTACACCAGTAATTTTAAAAAATAAGAAACTGATATATTCTTTTGCTAGTTTAGAGCTCCCCTTAGTGGCTAACTTGTAGGATGCATTAGAGTTCAGGAGTAAAGATTTTCCAATATAGAACGATTGCCAAACAAAACACAATTTGACTATTTTTAAAACATACATAATTCTTAAAATCAAAATCTTCATTGTAAAAGCTTAATTTGTCTTAATGTTAATAGGCATTTAACATTAAACTGAGCTGTTTGAGAATAAATGACTACTCCTTTCCACCAATTAAAGAATTTTTAGCTAAGCAATTTCATTTTGAGCCAGTTAATTTATTTTAAAAATTCATACTCATATATATAATATATATATATGTATGAGAATATATATATATATATGTATGAGAATATATATATATATATATGTATGAGAATATATATATATATATATGTATGAGAATATATACATACAAGTGGAGACCCGCAAGAAACTTGCGGGATGGTCATCCCGTTCCTCACACCTTTGCTTCCTCCCCTCTACCCTTACCTATCTCACATTCCTTCTCCCTTCTGGGGGTGGAGCCATAGACTCAACCCTCCAAAGCAGCCATTTTATCCAGGGGAACTGATCTCTGTCACCCGGACAACAGTTGTAATGCTGGGTGATCTCCAGCCCTCAACCAGAGGCTGGCAATGGTAGTTCTCATGGAGGAAATGGCTGGTTTGGAGGGTGGAGTCTATGGCATTATACTGGTCTGAAGTTCCTCCCCTCCTCAAACCCCACCATCCCCAGGATCCACCCCTTAAATGTCCAGGAATTTCCCAATCCAGAGTTGGCGACCCTATTTCCTTCTCACCCAACAGCCAACTTAACCTTTATCTGCCTTTATCTGTCTTCAGCTTTTCGTCTCCACCCCCTCCCCCACAGCTTCTACCAACAAATATTATAGTCTTTCTCCACAGTGGGGACCAAAGCAGTTTACATTATTCTCACCTCCTTTTTATCTGCACAACAACCCTGTGAGGTTGGTTAGGCTGAAAGTATGTGACTGGTCCAAAATCACCCAGTCAGCTTCCACCGCAATATGGGGATCTGAACCTGGGTCTTGCAGACCCTACTCTGAGGCTCTAACTGCTGCACCACTGCTGGCTTTCATAGGGTGGCTGCTGAACAGCAGCAAGCAGCCAGGCCAAGTTGAGTCATGCAAATTAGGTGGCATCAAGTCACCCAGAGGGTGCTGCCTAGGGATGCCAGCCTCCAGGTGGGATCTGGGGATTCCCTGGAATTACTGCTCAGCTCCAGACTACTGAGATAACTTCCCCTGGAGAAAATGGATGCTTTGGAGGGTGGACTCTAGGGCATTGTACCCCACTGAGGTCCCTGTCCTCCCCAGACTCCATCCCCAAATCTCCAGGAGTTTCCAGACCTGGAGCTGGCAGCCCCACTACCCCATCCCCTGCCAGTGCCCGTGGGGGGACCTGGCAACCCTGCCAGGCCTAGGGTTGGCAACCTCCAAGTGGGGCCTGCTGGAGAGTGAACTCCAGAGATCTGTGAACAACAGAGATCTGTCTCCCTGGATAAAATGGCTGCTTTGGAGGGTGGATTCTGTGGCATGATGCCCAGCTGAGGCCTCTCCCTTCCCCAAATCCTGCCCTCCTTGCACTCCACCCCAAAACCTCTAGGAATCCCCCAGCCTGGCCCCAAGGCGCCCTCCCCCCCCTCCCTCCAAGGCTGAAAGAGGCCTGGAAAGAAAGGGCCCTTCCCCCCACCCTTGACTGACAGAGCCAGTCAGAAGCCTCTCCCGCCCCGCCCCCCCCAACGTTCTAATCTCTCACCGTTGCTGCCTGGAGTCAGGTCCCTGCAGAGGCCATTTCAAAAGGCTTTTGGGGGGAATTCAACCGTCCCTGAAGGGATTTCCTTACTTTTCGGATTTTTCTACAAACCCAGGAAGTCTACTGACTATGTAGGAAAAGCTGTTGGGGGAGAGTGAGGCCCCTGTTGGAGGGAATAGGTATCCGCACAGAAAAAAAAAGTCTGGGATTAGAATATAAAATACATATACACACACACACACACACACACACACACACACACACACACACACTAAGAATAAGGCCCGTTATGGAAATAAATACAACAAGCTCTAGAAAGAGGCTCTGGGTGGGTTTGGGCACTGTCAATACTGTCAATTTGCTTGGTGACCTCAGCAGGGTATAATGACACTGAGTCCACCATTTTCTCCAGAGCAACTGATCTCTGCTACCTGAAGAACAGTTGTAATTTTGAGTGATATCCAGCCCTCACCTGAAGATTGGCAACAATTGTTCCCCAGGAGGGAATGGCTGGTTTGGAGGGTGGAGTCTATGGTATTGTACCTGTCTGAGGGCCCACCCTTCCTCAAACCCCACCCTCTCTGGGCTCCACCCCTCAAATCTCCAGGAATTTTCCAACCTGGAGTTGGCACCCCTATCTCATTCCCATCCAACCATCAACCTACTTTGATCTGCCCCTCTGACTTGATCTTCAGCCCTCACCTGGAGATTGGCAACAATGGTTTCCCCCAACAGGCACAAAGGGGAAATGTATTTTACCACAGAATACATTTGGCCACGTGAGTTCTCAGTGATCTTTGGGCATTTTGGATTGCAAGTCATGGTGATGAAATGGTCTGGCTTGCCATATTCTTGAACAATAGACATGGCATCCTGGTAGTTCTGCATCATATTCCATGGACTTCCTGGAAAAGAAGATAGCAAGACGAGCACTTTGCCTGGCAGTGTTTCGGAACCATCCTCAACATTCTGCAGATGATCCATGAGGCCTTGGTATCTCTCCACACAAAGCTGAGCTCGGTTTTGTTGTATGTAGGTCAATCGGTTTGATTCAACTTTGACATAGGCATCGATAATGTATTGTTGTGTTAGTTTCCCGGCTGACAGAAAAGGATTGAATGCAGGTCTTGTTGCCAGACACTATTGGTAGTACTGCTTCTGAGTAACTCTTGAGTATGGGTTAGCAGACACAGTGTTGACACCAAGCAAACTTCATGGTCATTGTTGCAATGGTATATCCACACCCCAACTTTGATCCCCTCCTGGGAATAAGAGTGGATATATCAGGGGCTCCAAGTTAGGGTCCAGGATGCTTATGCACTCTGTTTTTCTGATGTTAGTATTGGTCTGTATACGGCGGTGAATCAGTAGATCATGGTGGAGTGGTGGCTCACCATCTGCATTCTGGAAAATAATGGCCACTTCATTGCTGCATGGGGCATTGTATTTTCTAGGATCATTGTGACAGTCCTGGATGATTGCCATGGTCACCGTGGAAGGCTCTGCATTGTTGAGTTGAGCATCTTGCTCAACCTCATACAGCATCTTGCATGCTTCAGCAAAGGGGTTGTTACTTGCCATCCATGCACTTAGGGTCTGCAGAAGATTTGGATTGCATCCCTGATTCTCTGGAAGTTCCAGTCTTTGAGATACTGCCTCATCAGAATCCAGCTGTGCATATTTCCTAGGTTCATCATTGTCTGGATGTAGTGCTCCAGCATGATGGTAGATGGATCCATTAATTCTGAAGCAGTAAGGGCCATATCCTGGTGGAGGCTTGATTTGAGCCCCCATTGAAGCAAATGCAAGACTGCTGTTGATGGATCTAATGTGTTGCATGAAGTTCTTGGAGTAAACATGGTGGCCATTCATGAGTTCCTCAAGTAGTGGAGCTCTGCGAGTATCTTGGAGAGAAACACTGCCTTTGGAGCAGCACTTGGTGAACTTTCCATCTCGGGGCCTCTTACATGGGAAGTGTAAGGCTGTGCAGAACTGACATACCTGTTCCATGGATTCGCAGTAGTGTGGTGTGACTGAGTGATCATCAGTAATGTCAACCATGGCTGTAGGTAATTCAGTTGGTTTTCTTGATTGGCAATCAGAGGTATACTGTTCTTGGCGCTTTGACAGTCTTTCTGCAGCAGTTTCAGGTGTATCTTGCTGCCTTTGTAGGAGTCGTCTGTTGAATTTATACTGGGCATGACGCTGTCATCTTTGGGATTGAAGTGTTGGCTCTATGCAGTCACTGGCATGTGATGTCAGTACACAGTGTGTCTGCTCAGAGTGTACAGTACACGGAAACTGATGTCCCAGTGGGTATTCCAAGATTTCAGCGTGGCTCTGAGGCATGTTTTGTGGTGCATGTCACTGAAATTGCATTGTGCTTAAGGACTGAGTCTGTGGCGTTTGATGTGGGATCTCTGTGTGGATTGTTAAGATATTCTCTGGGGCCTGCCATTCGCCTCGCAATTGGCTTGATGGCTGAGTATGCATCGGTAGTTGTGAGTTTGTAGTGTTACCTCTTGGCATGGTGCATTGTTGTACCTTCAGGGATTGCATTGTTTCTGAAGGCTCACTTTGTATTGGTAGCTGTGAGTGTTCAGTGTTGTCTGTTGTCATGTTGCATTGTTCAGGCTGCTGAGATTGAACGGTGCTTAAAGGATGTCCATGTTGTGGCTCTCCTGGCATGTCAGCATGGCTTCTTGACATCTTTTGTTTTGCACATTTTTCCTTTTCACGTATAGACTTCTTGCGTTTTGCCTCTACATGTTCTTCTGGAGTAGGTTTTCTTTTTTGGCCTGGCAGGTGCTTGTAATGATAAACCATTATGGTGGTGTGCAGTGTTAGTAGAATTGGTGAAAAGCAAGTTGTAATGTGGGGAATATTAGTATGCTGAAGGAGGTCTTCAGTGGAGTGTTTGAGAGATGTGAGTTTTAGGAAGCAGGATAATGTGTAACAGTTGTGGGGCACCAATGGAATGTTGAAATGTGTAGAGGAAGAAATGACTGTTGAGAATGGTTAGTTAATGTACGGGAAGAAGACGTAGTAGAGGAATGTGCAGTATGGGTAGGGGAAGATTGGGTGGAGGGGAGAAATACAGGAGAAATGGATGAGTGCAACTTGAGGCCATGAGTATATGACAGCATTGAGTCATTGTCTAGGAAATGAGTTGTGAGCAGAATCCCCTGTTTATTTCAGTACATAGTGGCCACCTTATCTCCTTACCTTGCAGTTATTGTTTAATGGTAAAACATGATCTGTCCACATGTGATCTATGTTCTCGGGGCTTAGTACTCTTTTCTATCACCAAGGGCCGGACCGGCCATAGATGCATGTAGTCATTTGCCTAGAGTGGCACCTGGAAGGAGGCGCCCCGCTGGCCTGCCGCCCCTCCCCTCCTGGCTCCTCCCACACCTCACCAAAAGCACTGCTGCTCTCACCCGACTATGTACTTGAAGAGACATGCAATCCGAGCATGTGCACACCACACAGCAGCACATGTTGCCATCTGCCATCTCAGCCACCTGCCACCTCCACTGCCTTGAGTCCTGTCGAACCTGTGCCCCTGGAAAGGTTGTTCCTTGCTCACTCCTTCCATCCCCTCACCCCCCTCACTGACTGCCTCGGCAGAGTGCTGTTAATGAGGCTGCAATGCGGCACCAGAGAGCTGGCAGAGGCAGTAAATCGTGACCCAAGTTGGGAGCGGGTGGGTGGGCCTGGCTGAGGCTCCCTTGGCAGGCTGTACCATCCCTGCTGCTTGCTTTGCCCTTCCTCCCCACCCCCACCCCAGCCAGGGGCCCAGGCCTCCTTCCTCCACACACGCCTGGCCCAGAAGAGTGCCCCCCATAGTTCATGCAAGGGAGACCTCCCCCCTGCTCCTCCAGGCACCCAGAGAGCAGCTGTCCTGCCGCCTGGTTTGACTTTGGTGGTTGGAGAGGCTGGTCTGTTCCAGGGCTCCTGCCTCCCAGGCCCTCATCCACCTGTAGCATGTGCACAGCCCACCATATGCCCCATGTGCCCCTTGTGGGATGTACTGAAAGGAATGACAGGATTGCCTATTGGAAACAATAGGAGACACTTGAAGACCCATTGGAAATAATGGGAGGCGGGAATTCCAATTGACTTGCATGGGCTCCATTGAAATACATTACAGCTGAAGAAGAGTTGCAAAGAAAATGGATCTTCCATTAAGGTTTCTGATCTCAAATACACTGCTCTGAGACTGGAATGACAGGCCCCACAGTGGAATGACAGGCCCCAGGGTAACAGACTGGGACTGGGTTCCAGTCCCAGAACAATCCTGCTACCCCCAGGGACTCTCATTCCTCTCTGGGCCCTGTCATTCCATTCCCAGGACACATCTCCTATCCCCCTGGGCCTGTCATTCCAGTCCAATCATTCCAGTCTAGGACCTGTCATTCCAGTCCCAGAAGACTCCTGCTACTCCCAGGGGCTGTCATTCCATTCTGGGGGCTGTCATTTCAGTCCCAGAACAATCCTGCTACCCCCAGGAGCTGTCATTCCACTGTGGGGCCTGTCATTCCAGTCCCAGAGTAGTGTATTTGAGACCAGAGAACTTAATGGAAAATCTATTCCACATTTTCTTTGCAACTCTTCTTGAGCTGTAATGTATTTCAATGGAGCCCATACAAGGCAATTGGCATTCCTGGCTCCCATTATTTCCAATAGGCCTTCAATGAGCAATCCTGTCCTTCCTTTTAGTACATCCCCTCTGTTGTGAAGCTTGCTTAGTGAGCTTGGGCCAGTCACTCTCTTTCAGTCTAATGTACCTCACAGTTGTTGTGTGAAGATAAAATGGAAGAGAGAGAAACAGCATATAACACCCTGAACTCTCTGGAGGAAGGGTGAGAGGGGGAAAAAATGGTGCTGAATGAATACTTGGTGGGTGTGGACTCCTCAAAACCCTTCATGAGTTAGCAACACAATTCTCTCCGAGGGGCAGATGGAGTTATGGGCCCACCCTCCCTGAGGTCCCAGGCTCCCTGAGGTCCCACCTGCGTCCCTCCCTGAGGGACGCATAATGTGCGGAGGCTTACCGAGGTGTCCACTCCTTTCTGTCAGCCAGGACCAACGCGGCCTCCTCCTGTCAGGCAAGGAGGTGAAGGGCGAGTTGTCTTGGTGGGCTGATGGTGCCATTGGCCACATGCAGCGCTTGCTGAGGGCCCAATTGAACATTTACACAAAACACATATGCACAAAATAACTTCAGTGATTACATAAACTTAAACACTAAGTAGTAGAGGGTTTTTTTAAAAAAAAATACAGTTTTTTATTTATTTTCACTAACTGAATGATTCATTTGCTCACTGTGTGTTTGTACACTTGGCTGACAGTGGATGAGAGGTCACTGGGGAATGGGAAAAAACTAGGACTACCATTGCACTGTGTAGCGTGAAAAACTGCCAACTGTAATGTACTGTAAAGGTAAGGTAAAGGTTTCCCTTGTTCGAAAGCCAGTCGAATTCAGCTCTAGGGGGCAGTGCCCATCTCCATTTCCAAGCCGGAGCCAGCGCTGTCCAAAGACATTTCCATGATCGTGTGGCCGGCATGACTAAATGCCAAGGCGCACGGAACACTGTTACCTTCCCACCAAAGTGGTACCTATTTATCTGCTTGCAGTTCCTTGCTTTCAAACTGTAGGTTGGCAGGAGCTAGAGGCAGAGATGGGAGCTCACTCTGTCACACAGCATTAGGGTTTCAAACTGCCGATCTACTGACCTTCCAGTATTCAGCTCAACATCTTAACGTCTGAGCCACCGCAGCCTCTATATAACATACTGTACTGTTTTCAATATAGAGCCAGTGTAGTATAGTGTAGAGGCCTTCATTCTGTTGCCCTTGGGTGCCATGGTGTCGACTGGAACCTTTCCTGGTACCCCACCAAGTGTTTGCAGAAAGTGGGTAGGGGCCAGATGGGACTAATGCACGTCAAGGATTCTGATTAGCCATTGGTGATCTGCCAGATACTGCCGCATGAGTGTTTCTTAGCTAGCTCAATGTGTATACTTATTCTGTATGTATACCACAAAATGCTTTTAAACAATATGTTCATTTTTAAAAGGTACCCTGTTAAACAGAGCTTCTGTCTGAAATGCTGAAGAGTTACTCTAATAGTTATTCAGAATCTCACTCTCTAACATCTTGTGGTTGGCTCCGCCTCCTACAGCACATATTTTGTGGTTGGCTCTGCCTCCTTAAATAGCCCTTCTGAGATTGGTTCTGCCTACTGCAGCAGCCATTTTGTGGTTGTACCAAACACCTTATGCCAAAATTCCAAATGTGCAGACTGGCTCAAAAAGGGTGAAGATCTCTGGTGTGGTGGTTAAAGTGTTGGAAAAGTCTCTGAGAGACCCAGGTTCAAATCCCCACTCGAACATGGAAACTTGCTAGGTGACCTTGGGCCAGTCACTCACTCTCTGCCTAACCCACCTAGGGTTGCCATTCCCCTGATGGGGGTGGGGGTTTACCCACTTTTGGGGGCCCTGATCCTCCAGCCTCAATCCGGCCGGTGGGGGAAACCCTGCCCCCCTAAAGCCCTGTCTGCACCAACATGCCTAGCACATTGACATCACCCGGAGGTGATGTCATCGCACAGGGCATGTTACAGGGGGATGCTCTATCGTTTGAGAAAAAACTCTATGGTTAGCATAGAGTTTTTCCTCAATTGATAGAGCATGCCCTGCAATGTGCCCTGCATGATGACGTTGCCTCTGTGTGATGTCATCACGGTGCACACACATTGCATTTGTGCCAAAAAAAACTCCAGGAGAGAAAGACGGAGCCCCCTGCCAGCAGCCAGGTAAGACCTGGCAGCCTTAAACTCACCTTGCAGGATTGTTGGAGGAGAAGAGGAGAATATTGTAAACTGCTTTAGGTCCCCACTGGGGAGAAAGAAGAGCATGCATTAAATAAATAAATAAGCATGCAATTAAATTAAAAATATGAAGAAAGTAACTACTGAACAGGCCCCAAATGTCCATGAATAGCTAAACAGCCCATCAAAAAAACAGCTCCCTGCTCACGACTGGCAAGCACACTATGAGCCAAATTGGTGTGCATTTGAGCATCCCTTGATTGAAGCTTGGATCCAATGATGAACATGCAAGAAACATGAGCAGATTAGGGAAATTCTGTTTGTTCATGATCTCGCACAATACCTAACTTTTTCTTCTCTATGTATTACATTGTCCCTATATATTACAGTTCCCTCCATATATAGTTCAAATCTTGCTTGCACAAGATCTTGCATAAATGGAAATTCAAGTGGGGATGCAAGTTTGGCTCAGCATAAACAGCTACTGTAGTCTTCTTCTTGCACTTCCACTTGTGGAAGAGCTGTAGCTGAAGTGGAAATTTTGTGCTGGATCCAACCCTATGTATTGTCATAATACACAATCAAAGACCACCATCTAGCACAAATGAGTTTTCCTTTGCATTTTATATTCTCATATTTATGAAAGCTTGTTCATCCTATTCTGGAATGTATAAACCCACCCTTCTGTGTAATTCCATAATTTGAGCTCTTAGTAAGAAAGTAGTAATTAACATACATTGAACTGGACCCTTATAAATGCAGGAATCATTTTCATCAGCACCCTGTCTCAGTTTTACCTATGCAACCAACTCTATGCAACCAGAAAATATCGTTCCATGATTTCATATTTATCCAGCAGAGTAAACCACTGCTTTCACTTTGGATCAGTTTGATTTTTTTTCTCCTTGAAGATCTTTAGCACATCTTTTATTCAGGCAGTAGTTTGTGAAGTCAAATGAAGGTCCTTCATGTTTATCTTTATGGCATAGAAATTTTGGACACATATTTAACAGTAAAAATATAAGGGGGTAAAGGTCAGATGTATAGTCTTATGCAAGCTCATAAAGTTGTTTAAAATTGATAATTCAGCACTAATGTAATACCTTTTTCTGCTCAGACACTATATACGGTAACTGCAAAACAGGGAATCAAGTACTGAAAATTCTGCAGCTATCGGTTTGATTTATTACTTCTGTGATAAGACCAAGCTATTTGGATGGAAAATATACATCGGGAGTAACTCTGTGAGTCCTGGAGTCAGAGTACTACTTTCTAAAGCCACTTGTGATTTATGGCTTTCACATTCACACTGTATATCCATATACTCAGTGTATTTACTCTGCTAAACATTTACCCTTTAAGAGGCCATTTGTCAATTTAAGTAAGGAACAGAGTGTTCTTACTATACCCAAGACAGTAGCAAAAATATGGATCCACAGTTTTGATTTACCATTGAGAGTCTCACACGGTTTAGAAGTTTGCTTTTGGTGAGAGCAGGCAAGGCTACGTCATTGGTAATCTGCTGCCAATATGATGTCTGTATGACATAACCAGTAGCTGAATCAGTGTGTCAGTGAAACCCAGCTGCTTCATAGGAATCCTGAACTGAGTGATTTGTAACAGTCCTAAACAGAATTACACCCCAGGGGTGTGCACCAAGAAGACAAAATAAAACATTATACTTCCAAATCTGGAGTTTGTGGGGCGGGGGGGTGTTTCTGTAATTGCTTATGTTCACGTAAGACATTGCCAACTCATGATTCTGATCCGTGTGCTTTTCAGGTTATGGTGCTTTGGGACCACTACTTTCAACAGGAAATCTGGGGCAGCTGTTTGTAGAGATAATGGCACCATATTTGCATGTAACATATCCCTTGTTCTAATCTAAAGACTCCCCAAGTTTCAAGCAAATTAGACCACTGAGCTTGATTTTACAGACCCCCCAAAGTAGGCACATCTCAGCACCTGTACTAATTCTCTGCACTAATTCCTATAAGGAGGAAATGGTGCCAGCCACTGGCATTAAAATAAAGCAAACAAACCAACCCTCAGCATTAAATCCATTTTCCTACTCTTACAGTGACTGACATTTAAAAAAAATTACCTTCATGCTAAAAACACCATGTTTGCTATATTAACTTTTTGTTGTCTGTTGTCTGTTTCCTTTCAGAAAGTGAGGAAGAAAGGAATTTTCCGGGGGGGGGGGGCTGAACTGGTGGTTTTTCAGCCAAATAACAGCAACATTGCAGTGGAGTAACTGCTGCCTGTCCACCAAAGAACTCCCGAGTTCTAAGCCTACTGGACCAAGGAGCAGGGGCATAACCAGAAAATTCTGGTTGGTGGGGCATGGGGAAAGGGGGGCGGGTATCCTGGCCATGCCTGCTGCTCCTTTTGCAGCAGAAGAAGCAGTAGCTCCAGTTCTACTGCAACCTCTAGTCCTCCAGTCCTTTTGGTTGGAGAGACACAATTCTGGGCTGCTTTTCTGTGTAAGTTGGGAGGAGGGATCTTCAATTCTCTCTCTCTCTCTCTTGCATTTTGCAATTTTATTTTTGCAGTTTTTAACTTTTTTTTTTTTTGCATTGTTGCATCTTAAAAAACCTATTTATTTTTCAGCCCGGAACAAAAGAAAAATAAGACGGAAGCTTCCCTGACTGTTCCCGGGGTCATTTTGGACCGCCAACACACATCTTACATCCCCCCCCCCCAATGTTTTATTTTTTTCCCAGAATTTCTTTGATGTTTTTTTGTTCAGTGGAGCAGTGCTTATCTGTGGAGGGACTGTCCCCAAATGCCCCCATGGCTATGGGCCTGCCAGGGAGTCTAGTTCTGTGGATCTCAGAACAAGGTGCCCCCATCTATCCTACTTGGAGAGGGAAAGGCAGGAGGGAGGAAGAAATGAGCAAGAACCCCAGCTTTGCCATTATTCCCTATAAGGGGACATTTTTCAGGGGGAATGGAGTGGCTATTTTTCAACCAAATACTACCAGAATTTCAGCAAAACTGTTTCCACCAGTTCTCTAAAGAACCACAAGTTTTAAATCAAATTGGACCAACGTGTCCAATTCTACAGACCCCTAAACAAGGTGCCCCCAGGAGCCCAGCTATTACATTTGCAGAGGGGGAAAAAGCCTCTGCCCTCACAAAGGAGGTAGTGAAGGAAAATGGAAGCTCTCTGCAGTTTGTCTCCAAATCCCTTGCAGGGATCTGATTGGGAGGGAGAAAAGTCATTGCCCAGGATCAAAGAAAAACACGAGCATATACTGTGTTGCCTTTAAGCTTCCAGACTATAATATATAATTTATAAATCCCAAGAATCCTAGATTCGTATTCCTGTATGAACCCAAACCAGTGATTGCCATGTATATCTTTGGCTTAGGAATTTTGTTATTTACAGCCCTATTGCACCCTTCTAAGTAAACTGAAATCACTTCTCTTATTATGGTATAACACTGTTGGTATTGAATCACTGGGTCAGCACTTATTTGAAAGGGTGCTAAGCAACCAGGTGCTGTAGAAGAAAACAATTAACCAGAGAAATAACCTTTCCCTAGGAATGCAAGGATCCCACAAGTCCTAGTAAATGTGTCTTTGAAGAGCAAATCACCAATGCAAAATCATCTAAACTTTCAATAAGAAACAAATATGGCTTGTTCCCAGAAGTAGATTCTCATTTGAGGGAGGCTGTAATACTTGCTTGAGATGATAATTTCATTCATGAACACAAACGATTGGATCCTCTGGATTTGTTCCATGACTGGAAGCTGAACTGACAGAAGAGTTCTTGCACCAGAGAAGACACCTTTGTACCAGAGGAAGGTGCTACAGAAACCCACAGGGTCCAACCCAAACTATGCATCACATGGAAGACAGGGAACAGGAGACCAGATATGGATTGGATTTATCCGTCATCTGAAAAACATATACTTCTGACATATCTGGCAAATGATAAACCTTTAACTTGGCCTCCAGGTTGCATCAGATAAGACAGGATTTATCAATGAAAAAAAATCCAAATTACACCCTCTGGGTGACTCAGTTGTAGATGTCAACAGGTCATGAACTATTGTATCTTAATTGGACAAGACTCTGCTGAAGTGGCTGGGAAACAAGCATTCTTTGCTGCCATCCCCCTGCTTCATAGGTCTAAAAACAGTCTCTATGGCACAGTCCATACATCTTCTGCTAATTATATTTGTGCTGTATCTCAGTCCAGGTCTCATGTGTATGTGTGTAAAGTGTCACCAAGTCGCAGCCAACGAATAATGACCCCATAGGGTTTTCAAGGCAACTGGTTAAGCAAAAGTGGTTTAGCATTGCCTTCCTCTGCAAAGTCTTCTTTCGTGGTCTCCCATTCAAGTACTGACACTGCTTAGTTTTTGAGATCTGATGATATTGGGCTGTAGTAGTTCCACACACACCCAGGTCACATAGCTCTGTAGTAAACCACAGGAGTTTTCACAGAAGGAAGAAGATACAGGGGAGTGACTCTCTCTGTAGTTCCTTGTAATGTAGCTAGGGCAATGCAGAGTCCCCCAGAACATTCTGGAAACACTTTAGACTCATTAGTCTCTTGAGATGGGCAGTCTTAATCAGTCAACAGCCCTTTGATCTCTGGACTATATTTAAGAGATTAGGCATAGTTATGGTCGTCACACTCCCTCTGCCAACTCCTCTCAAATTCCTACTCCGTTTCTTTGTCAGCATTAACCATAGTGTAGCATTATATCAGCTTGGCATAATGCCAGTTTGGTGTAGTGGTTAAAAATGCCCAACTGTAATTTGGGACACCTGGGTTTGATTCCTCACTCATCCACATGCAGCCAGCTGGGTGACCTTTGGTCAGTCACAGTTCTCTCAGAGCTGTTCTCTCAAGAGCAGTTATCTCAGAACTGTCTCAGCCCCATCTAACTCACAGGATGTCTGTTGTGGGGAGAGGAAGGGAAAGGAGATTGTAAGCTGTTCTGAGAATCTGAGTGAAGGGCAGGGTATAAATCCAACTCCTCCTCCTCTTCTCCTTTTTCCTCCTCTTCTTCTTTTTCCTGTTTGTCACAGAAAGAAGATTCATTAGTAGACCACATTTCACAGGGAATAATGTCTCTAGCACAAAAAATGCCAGAGAGAAGAATAGCATGTTCCCCTTAAGAGTCATATTCCCTTTTGTGACATAACACTATCTTCTGTGCTTGGATGAACATATAGGGAACTATCATTCACAAAGAAATGTAGAGCATTTTACTGAAATGCTGTTTGGATTGTAGAGGGTTTATTTCCCTTGAAGCTTGGCTTGAATTACCAGCTCTGCTTTGCAGACCATGTAGTGTTTGGCAAACAAAAAGCAATCCATTGCTTAAAATTCTGGCAGGGGAAAAAGGCTCTTAAAAATGCAAAAGGAAATCCGTTTGCCATATCCTGCAGTCTGAATTATGCAAGTGGGATGGTAGGCAGAACAACAGTGTCAGTATCCTGCCATATTATGCCTTAGATTGTTGGAATACAGATACCATGACCCGGCCAATAATGCAAAGGCACAGGTCACTTCCACCAGTGGAGTCAATAGTGTTATCTGAACTCTGGATCTCACAACTGGTTGACAACCATTACTTCCAGTTTCAGTTATGTGCTTCAGAAGAGAAGAAGGAATTATTGGCAGAGTTGGTCCCCAAGTTAGGTTGTCTCCACACCTTGTTTAATATTGAGCGATGCTATTGTAAATAGTCACCTCCTAATGGTCTTGTCCACACAAGAAAATCTAGGAGGAGTACTATCACAATGGTGCAGTGAAAGCACAATATCCAACAACATGTAATAAGTGTATAGTGAAGAGATACCTGTTCTCTCTCTCTCTCTCTCTCTCTCTCTCTCTCTCTCTCTCTCTGAATGGACCACCTTCTTCAGAATCTTGTAGATCATTCTCTCTTGTAGATCTCTCATTATCTATCAGCCTAAGCTTGCTATGCCAAAGAACTCATATGGAAATACCCTAAGGACAAGAAGAATGTCCAACATCAAGTTAGGAATCTTTCTATATAACTTCACAGATGAACATTTTACCCTATGGGTTAGATCCAGTGATCGGTGGGTGCAAGGGCTGTGGATCTTTCCTACGGATGGGCACCGAACTACAAACTGATCCATCAGTTCACAAACCAAACTGGTTCATTTTTTTTTGTGTGTGGGGAGCAGAAAGTAGGGGTTTAAATAGCTCAGAGTCATTTCACTCCATGCTTTCTGCTCTCTGCCACTCAGCTGTTTCTTTTTTTTGTGTGTGAAGAGCAGAAAGCAGGGATTTAAATTGCTCTGAGCCATTTAAACCCCTGCTTTCTGCTATTAATGAAACACCACAGCCTTGAAATTAATGTAAGTTCATGGTGGCTCTTCAGTTCGCGAACATTGCTTTGAGAACCACAAACCGGCCAAAATTCATGATGAGCTTTGGTTCGCAAAACTGCTTCATGCCCATCCCTAATCTTTCCCCTTCCAGCAGTCCTTTCCAATCTCAGGGAAGTTGATTACTGAACTTAAAGGACCTGTGTTAACTAACAGCCATGCAGATAAGTGGGCTGTGCCAAGGAGGGGGAGGCAGGCTAAAAGTGTCGGAGGTTTTTAAAAGCATAAATATGAGAATGGCCTATAGCATCTAGCTTTGTACATTTTTATGGGATTAGCATCCAAGCAAAATCTCCTTTTATTGCTTGCTTTTAGTAATTATGAAAAAAATCTATACAGACTGGGAATAATTAATATAGAGTTGCAGGGTTCATATGAGAACAGATGCCACAATTAAATGTGTTTTTCTTCAGAGCGATAATAAAATGCTGCACAACAGCTGATACTCACTAGTGTTTCATTTTCAGCGTTTGCACTCCCATAGCAATAGAACACCACATTTCAAAGTGTAATCTGTGGTGTTCAGCACATTAAAGGGGTCATGCTCCTAGCATGTTGATTATATGGAGCAGTGATCAGAGAGAGAAACACATGCCAATCAACAGTCCATTTGGAAATGTTTTGGTAGACCAGCTGTGCTCTGCCCAGCTACTATAAAACTGTTATCGGCAAGGGACAGAAAATCACATCTGTCTGGGAAAGTCTGTGTATGGAGAGATGGTCCCAATTTTCTCCTTTAGTCTGAATTGTTCAACCCATCATAAACGTGTAGCCAAGTTTAATATAGGGAAGTCTAAAACCTGAGTTTAATGTAAGAGGTTATGGAGCATTCCAAACTGGGAAATATACCAATTCTTAGTGGTGTTTGTGTCTACTAGGCCTTCTCAATACATTTTTAAATGATATATAAGTAGTGGAAAAATCCAGTAGCCTTATCAAAACTTTCCTCTAGCTTTTCTAGAAATCTTTCACATGTTCTGCCCAAGCAGTAACCATCAAATACTCATCAAATTTTGATCACCAAGGGATGGGGGGAAAAACCCTTCAAGAGAAATGTTGAGATTCTTTTCTACTTTCTTTCCTGATTTCTCAGCTGGGGCCCTCCATTTGATGTCTCACTCTCAAGTTTCAAGTGAAATTCAGGGAATAAGATCATCTTTCTGAAATCCAGTTCACAGAGCCATCTGCACCATTGGATAGATGAAATCACTTTATTTTAAGAAATTCTTTTTTTCCAGTTCGGACCAGCCACAGATTGTTATGGGAGTATCCACTGTCTGAGATAGCTGCATCTGTTTCAATGAAATCTGACATTTCTTCAGACTCATAGAGACAATTTGGAAATCCAACTATACCTCCAAAATCTCAGGGGCTATAACAGGCTAACTGGGTGTTCCCCATTTTTTTTTTTAAATAGATCTCTACTACTCTCAACATTTTTGGAATATAACATTCACATCAGGCTAATTGGTGGTCTTTCCCCTTTAATCGATTTAAAAAGTCATTCAAGGAATTCCCTGGGTATCTACAATTCTGCAGATGGCCTGATTTTGTAGCTTCCATGATCCACGCTGGTGACAACCACTGGCCTTTTAAATATAGTGAGCCTCTCTTCTGTACAGTTATTTTTTTGTGTGTGTGTATGGCTTACTTTTGCTACATTTAGAAACTTTTAGAGCCTACAGGTCAACAACTCATTATGTTTGTGTATGTGTGTCAGGGTGGAGTGAAGGAAGAAAATCCATTTTGAAACAAATGTATCACACTCCATTTTTTTTAATTGGATAGATACTTCTCTTTAACCTTCTTCCACACTTGTGGTTGCTAACAAGCATACACGTGCATCTAAAACGACACACCTCCCTCTCTCTTTTACACATACCAAAATATCATTCAACTCCAGAACAAAATGAGCTGGTAAAAATGGATGAACTTCCATAGGCTAGTGTACAAATGAAACCCCTTCATTTGTCTAAAGATGTATTACATAAGTTGGCATGCAGATATTCTCTATTGATATTCTCTATTCATATCCCCCAAAATAATCATTTTCAGTACTATGTTCCGTTTCTAATCACTCTATTCTGTATCCCAACCATATTTACTGTTCATTCCCTAGAGCTTCTGTAGCTTTTAAAAAAGATACCTGTCCCAAACTCAAGTGTATAATATTCCGCTTTACTGCATTTTTCATTATGTTGATTATTTGCTTTGTAGCACTGCATGTCAGCAAGTTACGCACATTGCAGGAGCAGGTAACTGCTGTTTTCCATCTGGAGGAAACAGGAGGAGCCAATTCCCCAAACAAGCTAGAATAAAATAGCCAATAAGTGTTTTGTTGATTACACTTAGCCAAGTTTTGCCCTGATTTTTCCCACTGGTTTGTAAATACATAATTCATGCTAAACAGAGTTATGACAAATTGTGTCATCTATTTGCACAACAGGGAAGTCTTACATAGACCAGAAGTCTCAGGATGATGAAATTATGGGGAGGTTAAGGAAAGCAAAGGGGTCGTAATGAGAACAGGGACTCTAACTGAAGAAAGACATGGCCACCAAAGAGTCTCATTGGAGAGGGGCACAGAAGAGAAAGAAGAGACCACAAAAAGAGAGATTGGAGGTTAATAGGGGTCCATACTAAGCCTACTGATGATGCTTGAGTTGTATCATCAGTGTTCTGATATCGGGTGGTAGTGAAAGAACATTTGGAGGCAAAACTGACTTGACTTTTGGGGGTTCAGGACTTCCTTTTATTTCCAAAATGTGTATCTGGAGATGGTCCCCTCTTTCATTAACTAACTCAAAGAAGCAAATGGATTGCTCTAGAATCTTCTTAAGTTGTTTAAGAATGGATTTGAATACCTACATTCATAGACCGTCTGTTCTTCACTTGCTCATGAGCTTCCAGGTTATGGGGTCTCACATATTCTGTATCTCCTGATAGTGAGTCACACTAGGGAAAAAAAAAAGTTTTATTTCTTCAAAGAGTCAATTAAAGTGCCTTTGGGCTGCCCAAGATACAGAGTTACCAACACTGGGTTGGGAAATTCCATCGAGATTTCAGGGTGAAACTTGAGGAGTGCAGCAATGCATTTGGGGAAGGGCGGTAGCTCAGCAGGGATGGGATACTATACAGCCTGCCCTGCAAAGCTGCTGTTTTCTCCAGAAGGACATATCTCTGTAGTTTGGACTATACTTGGAGGTTGGCAGCCCTATCAAGATGGACTACCAAGCTCTGACCTGGATATCCCAGGCAAGCCCAATCTCATCAGATCTTGGGAGCTAATCAGAGCTAACCCTGCAAGTGCTTGGATGGGAGACCTCCAAAAAATATCAGGACCAGGAAGCAGAGGGAGGCTATCAAGCCACTTTTCTGAATGCCCTCCATGTCCCAGTAGGATTCACCAGAGGTTGCCATGACTTCCAAGCATGGGTACACACACACACACACACACACAAATGCAAAGGAAGGAAGGAAGGAAGGAAGGAAGGAAGGAAGGAAGGAAGGAAGGAAGGAAGGAAGGAAGGAAGGAAGGAAGGAAGGAAGGAAGGAAGGAAGGAAGGAAGGAAGGAAGGAAGGAAGGAAGGAAGGAAGGAAGGAAGACTATGTCATGCTCATGTTGCCTAGGACACTGGCATATAGTTTGGGAATAACAGGAGGAAGACCAGAACGTTACACAGCATTTGCATGGGATGGTTCTACATATAAGGCAGGTTGGTATGAGAAGATAGCATGGATTTTGTCACTCCAGGCTACAAGTTGGATATATCACTTTTGAGTTCTCTCTCAGTTACAAAACCCATTGCTAACAGAATGGCTAACAGAAAGGTTTGTATGCCAATGAGCATTCAAAGGGGGTATCTCCCCAATCTGTAGTCTGAAATGGTACAAACTATTTTACCACCTCATTTTGCTCTACATGTGCATATCGGGGCATAATAATTTAATATAAAAAGTGATATTTTCTGCTTTATTCACTGCTGTTTCCTACACCCTCAACTGCCCAGCTTGCTTCATTGCCTTCTGGGAGCTGTACATAATGATTCCTAAACCTTTATTTAATGGTAATAGCTGATCTGCCAATAGTTGCTTGAACGTCAATCACGTCCCTCATGTTTTCTTCCAGTATTGTCAAACTCTGGATGTGAAGTGCTATGAAAAGCGTGCCAGCCCACCACTTCTGCAGAAATGGGAAATAAAGTTCCCATAAATTGAAAGTTAAAAGAGAGGGAGAGAGAGAGTAAGTTATCATCACAAAACGTATGGTGACCTCAGGACTTAGTTCCTGTCAAGGCTTCAGTGACACAAATAAATCCACTCATTAAAGATGCAGCTTATTTGGAAGGTGTGCAGTCGGAGATTCAGTAATTGAGTGCTCTGACCCTTTTCTTCTGAAACCGAATACTAAAAGGGGCGAGAACAAATGTAAAGAAAACCTTGAGATGGAAAGTGATTATATTGCTAGCTGTCAATGGAGTACTGAAATATATTATGTGTTGCCCTTGTTAGATGTACTATAAAACAGCCCCCTTCATCTCCTTCCAAGAGTAATTCAGCAATGAATGCTTGCAAATGTGATTTCCCCCAGCACACAGACATATTTCCGCTGCTGCCCTCTGGCAGCTTCACTCGTCTGAGCAAAGTCTTCTGAAGGTGCCATCCTGCAAATCCCACTTTGTGGACTGGCCTGCCCAAAGAGGTCGGGAAGACTCCTATCCATTTATCATTCTGCTGATTGTGTAAACTGGAATGATTCAGGTGGACATTTCTGCAAAGGGCTGATCATGGCATTGTACATTGTATACCATTAGGAGTTTGTTGTTCTTAACCATGCAATCTGGCTTTACTACATTATCTGTTGACTGTATAGTGCTATCCTTATTTGCATCGTTTTTAATTGCATTATACTGTTCTCATTGCATTGTTTTTATCTCCATGTAATCTGCCTTGAGGCTCAATGAGGTAGGTGGACTACAAAGAGATTCAATAAATAAGCAACGAGAGACAGTAAGAACATAAGAGAAGCCAATGTTGGATCAGGCCAATGGCCTATCTAGTCCAACACTCTGTCGCACAGTGGCCAAAAATACCAGGTGCCATCAGGAGGTCCAAAAGTGGGGCCAGAACACTAGAAGCCCCCCCCACTGTTGTCCCCTGTAGATGAAAGTATGACTAGGGGTGTGGGCCTCCTCCCAACCTGTCCTGAGTTTGCTACCCTCTACCATTCTGTTTGAGGTCTGGCCACCTCCCCTGAGGCCTCAGAATGGGAAAGAGAGGGGGTTACACCACCCAAGTCCTCTTCCTTCCCAGAATTGGCTTCCTCTTGGATTCTCCCCCCCCCCAGCTGCCTCTGTAACTCAGTCCTTCGTTTCATGGCCCAGTGTGGTGCCTCCCCTTTTATGGGATTCCCTGGCTCCACCCTCACTGGGCCTGTATCCAATTCCCTTCCTCTCCTGCTCCACCTGGGAGGCTATAAAGGGAAAGGGAAGCCTTTCCTGCCTCTGCCCCCGCTCCCTGTCTCCCTGCCCTGATCCTTTCCCTGGCTATTCAGGCCTGTCTCTTAGCCTCTCTGGTCCTGATGTCCAGCAAGTCTGGACTCGACCTTGTCTTCTGACCATGAACCTTCCTGCTTGGCTTCTGGCCTTGTCTTCAGCTGTACTGGAGCAATCTGCCTGGATCGCAGCCTTCTCCCAGCCTTCCCCGCATGGGTGAGTCAGACCCCCCAGCTGTCCTCAGCTCAGGTGGGCTTTAGTCAGGGCTGGGTGTCAGCTCCCAACAGGGTGTATACACACACAAACATCCAATGAAACCAAATGCAGACTGCCAGCTATGTATGAGAACCCTCTTTTCTTCTGCTAGCCTGGAATCCTCCTCCTCTTCCTCCTCCTCCTGCAGGGAGTTCACTCATTGAGCTGCATGGCAGAGTATCCCCAGAACCCAATGAGCCCTGATATAACCTCTATATCACACTGGCACTTTCTCTTCTCAGTTGACAATATACCCATAGCTGTGACTGATGGTGGGAAACATCCATGGATTACAGAGGGAGAAGAGCACTGCACTTGTACATGAACCTCCCTGATCAGAGTACCTTTCTGTAGATGAAAGAGTTTGGAACGAGGATGACAATAAAATAAACCTAAAGCCTCATGACCTTCTGATATCCAGAAAGTCTAGTCTTGTGCCAATCTTTGTTTGAATGGCATTCTACACTAGGGATCAAATACTGAGAAAGAATGCTTCCTTTAGAGTTGACAGACCTGTGCTGGCAGCCCTATGAGCTTTCGGGGGGAGTGTCACTGATGTGGTGATGTCACTTCCCATAAGTGACATTACCACATCAGCACCACTCTAGGAATTCCCAGAGATTTCTATGGTAAAAACCCTAGAGCATCACAAGCATGGCAACCAGAAGTGATGTTGCTGCATTTATGATCTCATCCCCCCATTTCCTTCTGCTGCTTAGTGGATGGCAGCAGTTATGGAGGAAAGTAGGGTAGCTAATGGTGGGACTGCCAAGTTTTCTCACTCCTGTGCCTTTAATAACAGCCCAAACATACACAGGGATCAGGTAATGCTTATCTCACTGGATAAAACCAGGCAGAGCTTTACCTGCTACATCTCTTTGGCTGCTTCAAGGACTCTTAGCTGGATCGCTACAAATATAGCAACACTAGCCAAATATGTGTTTTGCGATGTTCTCTGCAATTTCATGGTAACAGTGGTCCTGGACTATACTAATTCAGAGAAAAGATGTGTGTGTGGTGGGGAGGGGTGCATAATGGAGTGTTTTAAAGCATAAAGAACATTCCTATTATATGTGTGAACATTTGGACACATAACTCATCCTATTTCTGAAGGGGCACAGGAACACTTTTCAAATATTAAGATGCTTGTTAAGTGATATCTTAGGCTCAAGTGCCGATGACAGGGTGAGCTCCTGTCTCTAGTTCCAGCTCCTGCCAACCTAGCAGTTCAAAAGCAAGAAATTGCAAGTAGATAAATAGGTACCACTTCGGTGGGAAGGTAACAGCGTTCCGTGCACCTTGGTGTTTAGTCATGCCGGCCACATGACCACGGAAACGTCTTTGGACAGCGCTGGCTCTTCGACTTTGAAACGGAGATGAGCACCGCAACCCTAGAGTCGGATTCGACTGGCTTTCGAGCAAGGGAACCTTTACCTTTACCTAGGCTCAATTTATGCATTCAGTAGAATCAAGGGTAACACTCCCCCCCGAGGTACCAGTTCAAGCTTCAGGCAAGGATTCGCAATTGAATATTCTCTCTCTCTCTTTAAAGACCCTCAAGCATACTAACCTACCGTATCATTCAGACAATGGGTTTAAATTATTTTTATCTGTATACACATGCTAACAAAAGGAACTTGCATTCTATTAACACTCAAAAGTTACATAAGGCATAACCTGTGTGGTGTAATGGTTAGATTGTCAGACTAGGATTTGGAAGATCCAGATTTTGAATTCCCACTCTGCCATGTAAATAGGGTTACCAGGCCGCCCAGTATAGTGGAAGGCCTCCAGTGGCTTAGACATTGGCAGGAGGATGGGGGTGGGTGGGAGAGAGAAAGCCCTAGCATCCCAGTGGTGTCCCAGCACAATGATGTTACTTCCAGGTTACACTGAAAGTGACACAGGATACTCTTCTGAAAAAATCTGTGGTAAAGCCATACAGTTTTTCCTGAATGCTAAAATATGCCTGGTGATGACATCACTTCCAGGCATACAGGGAGTGACACCTGGTAAGTCTCCTGCCAGTTGCCAGGGGGTGTCTGGCAACCATACAATGGGAGCTTGATAGGTGACTTTGTGTAGGCCAGAGGTGCCGCCTTACTCTAGGGTAGCTCCAACAGCAGGGGCACCCTACTTTCTAACCTGAACCAGAGACCCACAAACTCAGGCCAAGGAAGGCACTCCTGGTTCTGAAACACAGAGCAAGCCATAGCTCTGGAAAAGGCTCTCCATTTTCAGGTGGCATAAGGCAGCCCTCAGATCAAAACCTCCAGTCTTCTCCCCCCACCCAGGAAGGTGTGCACATGAAACAATGGCAGTTCCATCAGGTAATGTATCTACATTTCTAAAGCCTATTCAATGGCCACCTGGTGAACAGGTCTTCTGTCTCCAGAACTTCATCCAGTCCTTTTGTGTGTACCTATGTCTATGTGAGAATCCTTTGTCTTCACAACTATCTTTCCTACTCCTTCCCTCAGGATACTGAGATAAGCCAATCATACATTCAAATGTTTAGCAATCCTTCTTGATGCTAATCAGAGACCCGTCTCCCACCTTTTGTATAAACCTGGGAACCTTTTCAAACTACCTTGATTGGAGCATTAGTGGCCAGAAAACCCATTCAGCTAACCACCCAACACCTGGCTAATCCCATTATTGCTACTGTTAATTCAGACTTTGCCCCTCTGGAACCTCATTGGTCACACCTAGATCTGGCTCCACCTGATGCCACACCCCCTGGGAGCCATGATTGGTCTAGGAGGTAATCTTTTGTTTTCACCTGGGCAAGCCCCTCAAGACCTCCCATTGGTCAACATTGATCTCTAATGTCTCTATCCGTCCATGCACAAGGCCTCAGAGTGTGCCTCTGCCCTGATGCCAACTGGCAATCCACCCCCAGACTTTTGTTTGGGCCACAGTCCCTTCCTCATGGCTCTCTGCACATCTGGACAGGTTGTATTACTCCATAACCGACCCCTCTATTCGCTATCATCACCTCTGCTTTCTCAGTTCTGAATTGCTTGCTCTTTTTGAATTCTTAGTGTGCTGGTAATTAGGGAAATTCTTCAATAAAACCTATTTAATTTACTCTTCAAATCTGGAGTCTTCCTACTCTGCCAGACCATGGTATATAATTGGTTGAGGTCCCTGTACCTGTCTGGTCTGCCCTGCCACATAGCTAATTTCCCATAACATTTGAGGCAGTCATACACTCTCAGTCAAGTGTTGCCAACTGATGCTTGGGGAGGTTGGGGCACAGGCAAGAATTTTCTTGATATCATGTCAATGTGTGATTTAACTTCTGGCAAAAATCCAGAAGAGATGTCATGGTGCCATGGTGATACTCTTGGATTCACCCAAAATGTCATGATGTCTCTTCCAAATGGCAGTAGGGAATGGGACTCAGCCAGGTGATCTCCCCTAGTAGTAGAAGACCTTGCCCCATCTTGTCCTAACCTATCTCATAGGGTTGTTGTAAACCTAAAATGGAGGAGAGAACAATGTAGTCCCCAATGGAAAGAAAGGCAAGGTCTAAATGATATAAATAAAATGGATTTAAATTTTGGAATTTACTGTTCCTAAACATAATGAACATTGACCATTTGCCAACTGATCAGTTAGGAACATTACGAAATACTGCCCTGGGCCTTGCACAATAATGTAATTCCATCCTTAACATAAGTATCCCAATTTTTTGATAACTCTCCATCAGAAAGGGAGGTTTAGACTTTCCCCCAGTCTGCTGCAATATAAAGTTTGGCTGCTGTGAGGAGACTAAAAATCATCTCTCAATCAGATTCTGAAGCAGACCCCTTCCGGCATTCTATTTTTCTCTGTGCAGAAAGTGCCTCTCTCTTTCCTGAAGCCTAAAGGAGGAAAGGCTGGGAGGGCTGGTGGTGGCTTTAACACTATAATTTGCTGAATATATAAACAGGTATTTAGTCCCATCACTGAATGCAGCTTAGAGTTTAGGGATATGAAGTAGTTTACTGGGGTGAAAACAGTTACAATTGATTTCAAGACCAGAGAAATGAGTTTTCCTGAAGAAAACGGCTGCTTTGGAGAGTATACTGTATGGCATTATACCCTGCTGTTGCCCTCCCCTCACCAAACCCTACCCCCAGGCTCCACCCCCAAAAACCCCTCAGTAATTTCCCAACTGGAATTGGCAATAGCAGCCTCAGTATGTCTGCTTTACTGAGGGCACTCCAGAAAAAGGCAAAGAACTGTGAAATACTATGCTAAGAAATTGTTAAATAACTGGACTATTATTGGCTGCACATTCTACTTCCACCTTTCAAGAACTGTTGTGTTGTACTCTATGGTGGTTGCCTTAAACAGAATTTGTTAAAATAGCCATAATTGCCAGAGATTCCCCTAAACTGTGCTAGGGTGCACTAGCTCAGGGATTTCCCACCCCCAGCACAGAGGTTTTTTTCCCCTCAGCACAGGGCAATGGGTAGAAGAGTTTGGTGGGAACAATGGAGGGTGGTGCTTCTTGGTCTGGGGTGGCCCCGCCCTCCTGCTCAGCCAGTGCTGGCACCTGCAGACCCTATAAAGGGCCCCCTGTCCAGCAGCCCTTTCCTGCTGTAGAGCACCACTGCTGCCACCACCTGAGAGCTGCACCGCTGTGCCCAGCCTGCCTGAGAACAGCTGGTGCATCATCTGAGGATTGAAGTTGGGGGGAGCAGAGACAGGCTGGAGGATGGCAGTTGTGGGGAGTGGAGCTGGGCTTGCTCGCTTGTGGCAATGTGGCACAGCACACATCTATGGCCTCCCACCACCAGCACCCTCAGCTCATAGTGAAGATGGAGTTGGAGTGGCAGGAGGCCATGGAGGAGTGTGGGCTGTGTTGCTGCAAGCAAGCAAGCTCGGCTCCCCTCCCCTCCCCTCCACCACCTATGGCAGGTAGACCTGTTCTCCAGAGGCCAGATCTATCTGATAGCTGACTGGGGCGGGTAGATCAGAGGCAATCTACCCCATAGAAGCCTATGGCAGGTAGACATGTTCTCTGAAGGCCAGGTCTACTCCAAAAAAGCCTACAAATGATAATTGTTCATATTTTATTTTATGTTTGTAAACTGAAATGTGTGTCTGTGTGTCTAAGCTGTAGGCCTGCTTGCAACTTTAAGGCTAGTAGATCTTTTGGCTCATGAGGCAGACTTTCTGCTGACCACACTGCACTGCACTGATTTTGTGACTACCTGTGCTCTGGAAGGAACAAGTGAGGAACCCAGGACTTGCTGGGTACTCCATTTCCCTGTGTACCCTCTTCCCTACACAATTAACTTCTTTGTCTTCTCCTAGCAGCCTCCCCTTTCCCTGCTTCCTTCCCTCCTTCCCACTCATCAACCAGTCTCTCTTATATCTGTTCCTTCAGTCCTTGGCTCAATTTATTATTTATTTACTTCACTGATACCCCCACCTTACTCCCAATGGGGACCCAAAACAATTTACATCATAACTGCATTTTAGTCTCAACACAACCCTGTGAGGTAGATGGCACAGAGAGAGGGAGTGGCTGGCCCAGGATCGCTATGCCTGGTCCTCCCTTCAGGGCAGGAAAAAGCGGATGTTGTATAGTGGGTTAGACGCATAAAGAAACCACAGACAGCGATGTAGTGATCAGCATGGTTCGCTATTATACAACACGAGACACTGATAACTGGCCCGGAGGCCAACTATATACATTAGGGAGGGGCCGCCCCCTGGTACCATTGGCGGGTTTGAATTCCCGCCGCCGTTCCCATTGGTCCCCCTACGCGGGAGCCAGGAACCTCAGTCCCATTGTTCTCAGGTACTCAAGCTCTGGCTCTTCGTTGATGGCACGATGTTGTCTGCAGACACAACACCCCTCCCCCATAGTCCCGATCCTGTCTAGGTGACATAGTCCTTCAGGTATGCGGGGGCTCTGCGTTCCCTGGTGGACCGTCGTGGTGTAGGCGTTGGGGTTTCTCCGCAGCCAAGTCTTGGTGGTGTGGCGGGGCCTGCCCCCTCACCTCCTTCCGCTGGGGAAGGGTGCGCCATCTGGCCCTCGGCTGATGAGGCCTCGGGCATACTGAGCTGCCCGTCGCTGGGGTCCGCCTCTCTGCGGTCTCGTTCCGCCTCGGGCTCTCCCTCAGCTTCTCGTGGGGCCTGCTCCACCTCCCCTTGGTTTCCCCGGTCTCCTACTGTTGGAAGTAGGCGCCGCCTCAGCTGGTCCACGTGGCGCCGCAGAACCTGCCCGTCATTTGTCGACACCTCATAGGAGACAGGGCCGGTGGGGCGGATTACCTTTCCTGCTATCCACTCCGGGCCTCGGCCGTAGTTCCTTGCGAACACCGGGTCCTCTGGGAAGAAACCCCGTGGTGCCTCCCGGTCCTCGACCCAGTTCCGTCCTGTTGGAGCCCTGTCGGGGTGCAGGCGGTCCAGGAGGATGGCGGGTCGCCGGCCCATGAGAAGCTCCGCGGGGCAGTGGCCACTGACCGGGTTGGGTGTTGTCCGGTTCGCCAGCAAGAACCGGGCTATGCGTGACTCCCAGTCCCCCTCGGTCAGGCGGCTTAAAGCTTCCTTAGCCGTGCGGACCATGTGTTCCGCTTGGTCGTTCGTGGCAGGGTGGAAGGGCGCTGACCTGATATGCCGGATCAAGTTGTCCCGCAGGAACCGCTGGAATTCCTCGGATGTGAACGCCGGGCCGTTGTCGGAGACGATGGTGTCCGGCAAGCCATGCGTGGCAAATATCTTCCGGAGGGCTCGGATGGTGGCGCTTGCGGAGGTGGAGGAGACTGGACTCACCTCCAGCCACTTGGAGTACGCGTCCACGGTGACCAGGAATGTTAACCCGTGGAAGGGCCCGGCGAAGTCGATGTGGAGCCGGGACCACGGGGTCCTTGTTGATTCCCATGCCTGGGTGGGTGCACATGGTGGGCTTGGCCGGACTTCTTGACAGGTCTGGCAACGCTTCACCCAGGCCTCTATTTCCCCATCGATGCCTGGCCACCAGATGTAGCTCCGGGCGAGGGCTTTCATCCGCACGATGCCGGGGTGTGCCTCGTGCAGAGCCTGCAGGACCTGTTGCTGGAGTGCGCTGGGGACTACGACCCGGTCCCCCCACAGCAGGCAGCCCTTGTGTGCCGATAGTTCCTCGCGCCGCGTTGTAAATGCGCTGAACTCGGGGCCCGCCGAGGCCGTAGGCCACCCCCTCACCACCCAGCCGAGAACCCGGGATATGATGGGGTCACGGGCTGAGCGGCGGGCGATGTCTGTGGCCTGGAGCGGGGCATCTGGAAGACCCTCCAACTGGAGGACATGATGAGCTGGGGCCGGGTCCACCCCTTCGTCTGGCAGGGGGAGGTGGCTCAGCGCGTCTGCATGTCCCATTGCCTTGCCTGGCCGGTGCTGGAGCGTGTAGTTGTAGCCCGCCAAGAAGATGGACCACCGCAAGACCCGAGGGGATAGTACCTGTGGCGTCCGGCGGTCCGCCGCGAAGAGGCCCAGCAGCGGCCGGTGGTCTGTGACGACTGTGAAGGGACGGCCATAGACGAAGTCGTGGAACTTCTTCACCCCGGCCACGACTGCCAGTCCCTCGCGGTCTATCTGGGCGTAGTTCCGCTCGGCCGCAGACAGGGTCCGCGAGTAGTACGCGACCGGGACCTCCCGGCCGTCCGGGAGACGGTGCGCCAGCACGGCTCCCACCCCATATGGAGACGCATCGCAAGCCAAGACCACGGGCAGGGTCTCGTCGAAATGTGCCAGGACCGCGTTCGAGATGAGCAGGGCCTTGACGGCCCGGAACGCAGCAGCCTGATGCGGGCCCCAGACCCAGGGTGCCTTTTTGTCGAGCAACCTGTGGAGGGGCTCGGCTACCGCCGCCTTGTGGGGGAGAAAGGCGTGGTAAAAGTTCAAGAGTCCGAGAAAAGCCTGGAGCTCGGCTTTGGAGGTCGGGGGCGGCGCTTCCACGATGGCCTTCACCTTGTCCCGGGCCGGGTGGAGTCCCTCCGCGTTCACCGTGAAGCCCAAGAAGTCGACGGATGATACCCCGAGCTGGCACTTCTCGCGCTTGACCTTGAGGCCGGCGTCCCGGAAACGGCTGAGGACCATGCGGAGGCGGGAGGCGAACTCATCAGGCGTGGCGGCGGCGATCATCACATCATCGAAGAATGGTGTGACGCCGGGGATCCCTTTGAGGAGAGAGTCCATCAGTTGCTGGAAAATTCCGGGTGCCACGCTCACTCCGAATTGCAGGCGATTGACCCTGAAGGCCCCCCGGTGCGTTACAATTGTTTGGGCCTCTGCTGTCGGCCCATCGACAGGCAGCTGCTGGTAAGCTTGGGCCAGATCTAGTTTGCCGAAGATCTTGGCCCCTGCCAAGGTGGCCAGAACATGGCTCACCACCGGGACCGGGTAGGCATGGTCCTGCAATGCCCGATTTATCGTGCATTTATAATCCGTGCAGATGCGGACATCCCCGTTAGGTTTAATGGGGGTCACGATCGGGGTTTCCCACACTGCGTGAGAGACCGGCTCCAAAACCCCTTGCGCCACCAGTCGGTCCAGTTCCGCGTCTATTTTGGGTTTTAAGGCAAACGGAACGGACCTGGCACGCATGCGGATAGGGGCCACTGTGGGGTTGAGTTGTAGCGTAACCGGGGGCCCGTGTATCGGCCCAGGGACCCGTCGAAAACGGATGGGAACTCGCGGCACACTTCCTGGAAGTCGCGGGTTGCGCAATGCTGGACCCCCTCGATCGCGATTCCTAGGGGTCCAAACCAGGCCCTCCCCAGGAGGCTAACTAGGTCGCCCTCGACTACGAGCAAGTCCAAGTGACCCTTGAAGCCCCGGTACTGCACCCTGAAACTCCCGACCCCCTTCACTGGCACTCGGTTTCTCTGAAAGTCCATGAGCGTCACGGGTGATGGCCGCAAGCGGGGGCCCCCTTTGGGCAAATCTATCTTAATGTGGCCTCCGAAATGATGGAACAGGCGGAGCCCGAATCGAGTTCCATTTGTAAGGGGGCCCCCTCTACTTTGATCCGGACGTATATTTTTGGGGTAGAGGCCTGACTGGGGAGTTTCAGTACCTGTGTTCGGGCGGCCGGGGCGTTGGTCAGTTGGTATAGGTCCTCCTACGGGGCCGCGCAGTCCTCGAAGTGCGCCTCAGACCTGCGGCGGGGCGGTTTTGCGCTGCGCGTGATGGCTTGGACCGGCAAACCCTTGCGATGTGGCCCGTGCGGCCGCAGTCCCGACATGTGGCGTCCCGGAACCGGCACGATCTCCTCTCATGCTGCCCTCTGCAGCTGGCACACTCCTGCGCCGCCGAGCCGGGTTGCTTGCGTGCGGAGCTAGCGGACGGTGCTGGCGGGCGATGCTGGGCTAGTGTGCGGTGTACCTCGGGGTCGTCGATGTCGCTGTTCCCGGGGGAGGCCACACGATGCGTCACGGTGGTGGTGGTCGGGTGTGACCTCTCCCATGCAGTGGCGGTGGCTAACGCTGAGGTGATGGTCACCTTCTCGCCCTCCATTATTCGGCGCCGGAGTTTCTCCTCCCTGAGGCCTGCGATGAAACGGTCGCAGAGAGCCATCTCCAAGTGCTCTCCGAAGGTGCAGTCGGCCGCCAGGCGGCGGAGCTCTCCGAGGAACTCCGCGGCGGTTTCTTTGCCCTGCTGGTTCCGATGCTGGAAAACCACGTGGCAGGTCATCTCCGACGGCTTTGGGGAGTAGTAGTTCTGCACGGCCTTTACAATCTCGTCGACCGTGCACTCCTCCACCTTCTTGGGAGAGAGAAGGTATTGGGCCAGATCCACGATCACGGGGCCGCAAGAGCAGAGCAGCAGTCCTCTCTTTCGGTCTTCGTCCGTGATCTGATAGAACACGAAGGCTTGCCGCAAACCCGTGACCCAGGCTCCCCATCGTTGGGGCTGGGAAGCGTCGAACGGCGGTAGCAGCCCGGATCCTGGAGCGATGGCCATTGTGCTAGTCGGCGGCAGCGACACGGCTCTGGATTCACCCTCGGAGGCGCTCATGGAGGATGCCCGTGGAGCGGTGGAGCGAGTCTTCGGTAGCGTTGTCCGACAGCCCGGCTGGAGCGCTCAACAGGATCCCATCCTCGTCGCCATTGTTGTATAGTGGGTTAGATGCATAAAGAAACCACAGACAGCGATGTAGTGATCAGCATGGTTCGCTATTATACAACACGAGACACTGATAACTGGCCCGGAGGCCAACTATATACATTAGGGAGGGGCCGCCCCTGGTACCATTGGTGGGTTTGAATTCCCGCCGCCGTTCCCATTGGTCCCCCTACGCGGGAGCCAGGAACCTCAGTCCCATTGTTCTCAGGTACTCAAGCTCTGGCTCTTCGTTGATGGCACGATGTTGTCTGCAGACACAACAGCGGAGCAGGGGTTGACTGGCAGGCCAAAATAGAAAGGCCCTCTCATTGCCTTTTAGTGACAGAAACCAAGGTTTGAAGCCTAGTAATATTTGGTTTGAAGCCTGGGAATAGCCTGGCAAACCTAGCAACCCCACAATGACCGCTAGATCTCCTTTCTCAAAATTGCAGATGCTGCCTCTATTATTTTGGGGGGAAGTTTTCTGCAAATATGGGGCTTCTCTCAGGCTTGTAGAAAGACCTGGCTTGTCAGTTTATGGCCCCAGTCTCTGGATTTAAGCATCTATAACAGAGGCCATGTTCGAATTAGATATATTGATCCTTGGTGTTCACTGATGTAACAATCATTTTTGCCATAGTGGGTTTTCAGATATTAGTTTAGTCACCTTATATTTTTGCCTGGTAAAATTATGGTGCTTTTGGACTTTATTTGGACATTATTTATTGTGCATTCATTGCTTAGTTCCACTATATACATTATGCATTATGCTTTCTGCATTACAAGAAATGTAAACAATCTGATTCCAAGTTTTGGTCCCTGAATTAGGATGGAAAGCAGGCTCATAAATAACAGTAAAAGGATAATATAATCAAATGAAGTCCACCGTTAAAATAAAGTGAAACAAACAACATCTGCAAAGGAGCAGCTGCACAAGAGTTTACAAAATGCTATAAAAATGCATATTATGCAAATCCATGCAAAACATGCTATCAAATAACAATATACTAAATTTGCCCGTAGCACTGAAGAGTAAATGTAACTCAGGGTCCAGCCATTTTGTGAACATCATGCAGGTTTTACAAAATTGTAACTGTCCCACCCACACTTTTAAGAGTTAGTTCAGTTCAGTTTATTATATTATGGTTCACGACCAGACCCAATTGACACTTTAAAGAGTTAAAAAATATCAAGTAGTATCTATGTTGGTTTATTATGAGTAGACTGACAAGTATTAGGAAGGGGAAAATTCAGTTCTGTGGAGCAAATGTTTCCCCTCTCTTTCACTGTCCCCGTGAAAAAGGTAGTTTTCTTCTAGAAGGAACCTGGCTTGAGGCCTGCATGTATTTACTTTGATTATTTTATATGTGAAGGGCAGGGCGTGGGGTCAGTTTTCTGTTACTGAAGGCAAACTTGCATGTTTAATACTTTGTTATTATTGCACTTTAAATGTTGGGATGTGCGTATCCATTCACTTGTCATTGTATATTGTTAACAGGTTTGAAAACGGGAGTGGAGATTTCAGGCTCCCTGTGGAAGAGGATTCCCCCCCCCCGCCTTCCTGAGGTAACTTGTCTTTTGGACACTGATCACTTCATGTTATTACAGAGCAGTCAGCAGCAGGCAGGCAGGCAGGCAGAGACTCTTGTGACATTGGAGCAAGGGGAATGAACCATAAAGTATTTGATTGGACTGTGTGGGAGGGAAATTCTCTAATTTGGAGCTCTCGGCTTGAAAGCTTTTTGAACTTCTTCATATTCTATACTTATATTTACTGTGCAGTATTCTGAAGAGAATGGAAAATCACATATTTAGGATCCATACCTGTTGCTTGCTTGCATATCCTCATCTGTAGATTCACTGAATTCTGTAGGTGAAAATCACATTGCCGCCTTATGCAACTCTAATTTTTACATGACTATAATTGCGCCGAACACATTTCACCATAATTTTAGTAACTGAGGAATATAATGCAACTGTTGAAGTAAATTTGTCTGTCTTGCCTTCTAGCAGATGCTTAATTTTCACAATCATGTCAAAGTTTCCCAGTTGGTCAATAAAGTACACAGGCTTTTAAATTTTCTCATAGAATGGGCAATACAGAAAACGATAAGGGAGACTTTTTTTAAAGCCTCGCTACAAAGAGTCTTTCAAAGCTCAGGGCTCAGGCGTCTGTAGTATTCCCTCAAAGATTTCCATGGTCATGGTCTGAAATCTCCAGGGCATGAATATCTTTTTTCAGAAATAGATGTAACAAAGCAAGATTTTTTTTTCTCTTTAAGATGTATAGTTTCAAATGTTTTAGCAGTTAGTAAGGGAACAGGAATGAAATATCCATATTGATAGTAAGTCACACTGCATTTCGATATCCTGCAGAAGAGAATGAATTATATGCCTAGCTACACCTGGATTTAAGCACATTAAATCCAGGGAAGCAAGCCTGTTCTTTTTAATGACTTCCCTCAGATTTTTGAACCTTGAGGAGCTTTTTGAGGAGTTTCCTTTCAACTCCTTTCTAAGAGGCCCTCTAAGGTAGCCAAGAATTATGCATAGATATGCTGCAAGGTAACTGAATGCCATCCAAGATGCTTGAAGTTCTAGAGGTTTTTCACCTATCACCCCACTGACCACAAGCAGAAAGCTCAAGATGGCCGAAAGGAAGGTTTCCCATATAAGATCGAGGTCTTTATTTTGATAGTCTCTCCATATCTATGCACCATGTTTAGGCACTGGAATTTTCTAATGACATCCAACAGCAGCAGAAGAGTTCTGTCAAACCCTGGGGGCATAATACAATGAATCTTGAGGGAGCATATGGATCGCTGTGTATGCACATGTAGAAAAAAAAAAAGAATTGATTGCTATTATTGCAGGAGAATTTATTGAGCCTGCATTGCAGGGAGGGCAAGGTACAAATGTGATTAATAAAATAAAAAAAATAATAAAAAATGTTGTTTACTATGAAAAACTTACTTCAGCTACTGTTTTAAGCTTACATGAGTGATTTGGAAAATATCAGATGTTCATATATTAACATAACTGTCACTGACTTGGGAAAGCACCAGAAAGGGAATTTAGGTTAAGTTAAAATAGAAAGTTTGGCTCTTATTTGTAAGATGACGCCTTTTCTGTAGTGTCCCCTTGATTATGGAACTCATTTGCTACAGCTATCCACTGTGTGCCAAGACTCTGAAATTCTCACATTAGAAGATTTTTTTACTTATCCAAGCATTTTAGCAATTCATTGATTTTGCTGTATGGATGCTTCTTTGGGCTATCAGACCCTGCTGTGGTGGGACACCTCCTCTTGGCAGCTGTCCTTGCCTGCTGCCACTCCAGGCAGCGGCCCAAGAAGAATATTTTAAAAATTCAGTGTCCTCTATATCATTTCCAGGGAAAACTCGCTAGCTATAAGAATTGCTGGAAACTCTGTGGTAAAACATCACTTCCTGTTCTCCCTGGAAGTAACAAAGCAGCACACCTGATGTCATGACCCCCTCCATGTCCCTGCCCTCAAACCTCCTGCTGGTTGCCAGACCCCCTTAATGGCAACCTTAATGCCTCTCTGCTTTAATCGTAATATTTTATCTTTGGGGTGTTTAAAAAATAAATGAGAGAGACCAGGGGGATGGGTCATTAATCCACACTGCTATGTCCTTATGAATTCCTTTTTTTCCCCCTGTTGGCAGCACCAACATAACATAGTCAAAGCTACAGCATTTGTATTAGTGTCATTGGCCCTCTGTGATGTCATCACACAGCCAAATCTGATTGGTTGCATGACAATATCATGGTTATCAAGGAGGAAGATGGTCTTTATTTCAAACTATGGATGACACTGAAATCCCAAACAAGTGGGATTGTAGAAACCATGGATCAGAACAAGAGAGAACACTTAAAAAAAAAAAAAAAAAAAACACCTTTGAGGAAACTTTACATGCACCAAAACCATTTAACAGAGATCATTTAGTTCAGCTGTTATGTTCAAGTATATGTTTTAGGGAAAGATTGAAGAAAATGTACAGGCAACATCATATGGAAACAGTGTTCTTAGAATCACAGAGTTGGAAGGGGTCTTACAGGGCATCTAGTCCAACCCCCTGCTCAATGCAAGATCAGCCTTGAGCATCCTTGACAAGTGTTTGGCCAACTGCTGCTTAAAGAGTGCCAGTGAGAGGAAGCTCACTACCTCCATAGGCAGCTGATTCCGCTGCTGAACAACTCTTAAAAAGTTTTTCCTAATATCCAGCCGGTACCTCCCCATCCTTAATTTAAACCCATTATTGCAAGTCCTGTCCTTTGCTGCCAACAGGAACAGCTCCCTGCCCTCCTCTAAGTGACAGGCCAAATACTTAAAGAGAGCAATCACGTCTCTCTTCAACCTCCTCTTCTTCAGACTGAACATTCCCAAGTCCCTCAGAGAGCCAGTTTGGTGTAGTGGTTAAGTGCGCGGACTCTTATCTGGGAGAACCGGATTTGATTCCCCACTCCTCCACTTGCACCTGCTGATGTGACCTTGGGTCAGTCACAAGCTCTGGCACAGCTGTTCTCTCAAGGACAGTTTCTGTCAGGAGTTCTCTCAGCCCCACCTACCTCACAGGGTGTCTGTTGTGGGGAGGGGAAGGGAAAGGAGATTGTAAGCCGCTCTGAGACACCTTTGGGCAGTGAAGGGTGGGGTATAAATCCAAACTCTTCTTCTTCTTCTTCTTCAGCCTTTCCTCATAGGGCTTGGTCTCCAGGCCCCCAATCAGCCTCATCACTCTCCTCTGCACCCGCTCCATTCTGTCCATATCCTTTCTGAAGTGAGGCCTCCAGAACTGCACACAATACTCCAGGTGTGGCCTGATCAATAAAGTGTACAGTGGGACCTTGACATCTTGTGATTTGGATGTTACGCCTCTTCATCTCCTCCTTCTCATATCATAACAGCATAGGAGCAGCCGTGCTGGTTCAGACTAGTGGCTCTTCTTATCCAGTATCCTCTTTCGCATAGTGGCCAACCAGTTGCCCCTGGAAGGCCTACGAGTGGGGCACACAAAGGTCCAAGTCTATCTCTGTTGTTGCCCTGCTTACCTCTTAACATACAGGTTAGATTTAGATATCCTGTCTAACGGCCATGGATCTGTCTAATAACCTTTAAAAGCCCAATAAGGTATCAATCGCTGATACATCCATTGAGAGTGAGTTCAACAGTCTAACCAGCAGGCTAGGATGATGGGAAGGAGAAGGAATTACTCAGTGCTACAGCACTAGGTTCAGTCCCAAACATCCTTAGACAGAACATACAGAGAGCCAGAAAGACAGAATGGAGCTAGATGGAGCAATAATGTGAGTGAATGCAAGGCAGCTTCATATATTCAAGTAACTTCAGCAATGTAACATTAATATGATTACACAGGTACTGAAGCCTCTGTAAAGATGACAAGGCAGCTGTTTAACAAACATGAGAAATATGGAAATGTGAAAATAAGCCATTGGTTTTTACGGTGTGTGTGTGATGTTTTATGGGGAGAAACTGAAGATGAACGGCATACACTCTCTAATCATGGATTTATTTATGCAGTGACATGATTCACATCAGCTGCTCAGGACAGAGAAGACATATACAGAAACCTGAGTATACAAGTCAGTTTGGCTATAACCCCTGGACTCCTGGAGTAATTTCCCCAAAGTTCAAGATCTCTACTCAGAGGCACAGGAAATTCTGTGATATTTCTCTGTAGCTGGGGTGATTTAACAATCTGTCTCCAGACAGTGGGGTGATTTAGCAATCAGTCAGTAACTCTCCAGACTGTGAAGGAACCACGAAGGCCAAACTACAAGTTATACGTTCCCCCGACCTGACATACAATGGCTATGGGGGAAGTCATTTTTAAAGCCTCCAGGGACCTGATTCAGTTTGGAACTCTGGTGGGATCAGAGGCTCCTGCCTTCCTGTCTATGGTGTTTTTCTGAACCAGAACAGCCTCTTTGGGGACTCATTCATGTAACTTCAGAGTGATATATGGAATATGCCAAGTATGCCCAAGTTATGAAAATAACTTCCATCTGGGGCAGTTTTGGCTCAGGAAAATGATGTGGAGGGGAAGGCAGGAGCCCCTCCTTCTTTCACACTGCAGTTCTGAACTGAATCGGGATCCTGGGGGCATGACTTTTCCAGCATTTGCTGTGTGATTGCAGGGAGAGTGAATTAGGTCCAGGGTACCTGAACCCAACTCACAGAAGAAATAAAATGTAGTCCATTCTTCAGAAAGACTGACTTTAGATCCTTGGCTGATTTTGGAAGTGCCTGGTTCAGATCCTGGCTCATTTTGTCACCCACAAAGCACACCTCCTGCCAATGGCCTTTGTTTTCTGTTTATTGAAGTTTCTGTCATTTAAAAAACGTCAATTCTATTTGCAGAGAGTCGAACAATTGACATACCAGACAGCCTTTCATTGATCTCTGTGTTTAATAAAGCTAAATGTTAGGGAGACTAATGTACCATGCTGATGTTTTAGGAATTTCATTAACGTGGTTGAAAGACTGTCATAATTCACTCACCTCAGCTAGTTTATGAGCCGTGGGTTTGTCTCCAGCTCATAAAATCAGCTTGCTTAACACAATACTGTGAGTGATAGCACCGGAGATGATACTTTTTCACTTCAGAAAACGAGGTGACTTTAAAAAAAAAAAAAATTATATAAAAAAATCTTCTTAAGACAATAGAGAGAAAACACAGGATAGAAGTTTAGCATCTTATAATAAAACCATGATTATTTAAGAGTGACAGCTTCATTATAAATACACTTATCTCTGTTAGCACCCATCATTTAACAGAAATTGTGATAGAGCTCAAAGTTCTACAGCGGGAATAAATTGACTTGGTCCTTGTAGGTTTAAAATGTAGTAGACCTGATTAAAATATTAACATTACAAACATTGACGTTGCTATCTCTTGTTCCAGTGGCTGGATTTGTATGGTGCCTTCATTCAACAAATCTCAAAGCAATGAAATACATCAATGGATTTTTTTACTTAAAAAAAAAACTATTTTGGTACCTCACTGGCAGGACTCAGTTCAAGGTTATCTCTCCCTGCATTCTGAGTATGCAAATTAATGTTGCTAAGGTCATGTGTTAGATATGAATTCTTCTTATTCGGCCTGATTATATTTCCCGTGAGAGATTAGATATTTTTTTCCCCTCTCTCTCTTTGAAAAATCCCTTCAAAGAAAAAAAAAATCATTCTCCTCTTTATCTCCTCCCTCTTTTCCAAAGCCCAAACATGATGTTCAAAGGCCTCCTGGGCTCCCCCCTCGATCCATAAAAGAAGTGACAAAATGCGACCACGTCGGTGTCAATCTGACATAAAATACTTTTCACTCCCCATTGCTAGCTGCATAAATTTTAAGCTTGTAAGCTATGGTCCTGAACAAAGTTTATAATGCGTATATCCCACCTAGGTGTAGGATCGTAGCTCTTGTTCTCTCCACTGAGAATGGATATTTCACATATTTGGCCTAATTTATCCTCCAGTACAAAACTGAAATGAAATTGTGCTTTTCACAGGAGAAGGTCTATCTCTCACTAAAGAACCTGGGGCCCCACCAAACCAACAAAAATTAGCAGCAGCTGGGAGCAAGTGGGGTGGCAGGTCAGGTAAGCCAAGGTAAACACCTTAAAGATAAAGGTAAAGGTTTCCTTTGCTCAAAAGCTAGTCAAATCTGACTCTAGGGGGCGGTGCTCATCTCCGTTTCCAAGCTGAAGAGCCAGCACTGTCTGAAGATGTTTCTGTGGTCATGTGGCCGGCATGACTGAACACTGAGGTGCACGGAACACTGTTACCTTCCCACCAAAGTAGTGCTTCTTTATCTGCTTGCAATTTCTTGCTTTTGAACTGCTAGGTTGGCAGAAGCTGGTATCAGAGATAGGAGCTCACTCTGTCATGCGGCACTAGGGTCTCGAACTTCCGAACTACAAACCTTCTGGTCTGCAGCTCAGCGTCTTAAACTCTGAACCACCGCAGCCCCTAACCACCTTAAAGCAAGCCTTAAAAGTAGCTCATAGGGATGGCCAATAGGGTAGTGAGGGGAATTTGCTAGCCATGAGGCAGGAAAAGTACGGTTGACCACTTCTTTGCTCTATATGTATAAGGTAGGGTTGCCAGCTCCAGGTTCTGAGGGTGGAGCCAGGGGAGGGTGGTATTTGGGGAGGAGAGGGACGTCAGAAGGGTATAATGCCCTAGGGTTCACCTTCCAAAGCAGCCATTTTCTCCAGGGGAACTGATCTTGGTCACCTGGAGATCAACTGTAATAGCAGGAGATACCTAGGGGCCACCTGCAGGTTGGCAACCCTACTATGAGGGCCAGAATATACAGCTCTTACAGGATTGACTTGAAAATATGGTGTGTGCTTGGGGGAGGGGGGCAGGGCCAATGGAATCTTGACCTTTATCTAGCTTACTACAGGCTCCCATACTACAGGTTGCCCGGGAGATGCCCCATCCTGCCACAATGATAGACAGCAAACAATAGCAAAATGAAAGGGTTATATGGTCTTGCCTTGTTTATTCTAGCAATGAAGTGCCAAAGCAAAAAATAAATGTCCCATCCTCTGGTTACCTGGCAACCTACTTCACCTAAGATGGAGTGTGCGTTTGGGCATTAGGGCTGCCAAATCCAGGTTTGTTTGGTATTTTTGTATTTTTGTATTTTTTGTATTTTGTGTTTGTGTGCATGTGAATGTGTGTACACCTGGAAGTCATGGTGACCTCTGATGACTGACCCCTACTGGGGGCCTGGAGGATATTCAGAGAGGTGGCTGAATAAAGCCTGCCCCTGCCTTCTGCCTCTGGTATTCCAAGGAGGTCTCCCATCCAAGTACTTGCCAGAGTTGACCCTGCTTAGCTTCGGAGATCTGATGAGATTGGGCTTCCTCGGGCTATCGAGGTTAGGGCTGGTTGCCAAATCCAGGTTGAAAAATCCTAGAGATTTGGGAGCAGAGTCTGGGGAGTGAGAAACGGGGGGGGGGACTCAGCAGGGATGTGATGCCATGGAGACTATTGTCAGTAATGTTTCTGTTTTGCTTCACACTGTATCCATTGTGCTGTGTTCCCTATCTCGTCCCTGCTTTTGCGCTTGCATAGGTATGCTAGCAGTAACGTGGGAGCTTCTTCCTGCCGCTCGTCTTATCACGGCTTTGGGCTATTCTTCTTTGTATGAGAATTTTCCAGTCCTGTGAGGATGAGGAGGAGGGAGCCGTCTCCCGCCCATTAAGTAATTCTCCCGCCGGGAGTTTCCCGCGCGCGCTTGCAGGTCATTTGCTAGTTGCAGCTTTGCATCACACTATAAACATGCTTGTGCTACTGGTATCGCCATTCCTGACAATAACCTCTATACTGTGGGTTTTAGCACTGTATTCCAATAAAGCCCTTCTTACTCTTAAGAATGCTTGGATCTACTTGCTTTTGAACCTGACAACTATCTTCTGAAGCTGCCACTTCCTCCTGGGGAACTGATCTCTGTTGTCTGTGGATAAGTTGTTATTCCAGGAGAACTCCAGTCTCTACCTGGAGGCTGATTATCCTAGAGTGCCCATATGCACAGTAAAACAAGTTCTTCACTCACCTCTATCCGTAAACATTTACTACTTTCATTTCTCAAGTTTCAAGTCACTTTAATTAGAGAACCAAGTGTTTTCTGCACTGCTCTGGTAGCAGTGGAGGATTCCTTATGGATTGCATCCAGCTCTTAAGAACGAACGTTCTAATAACTTCTTATGTCCAAGTACTGTTTACTTGGACTGAATAGAGTAGCAGATGGTACAGGGAAGAGAGACTTATATGTCAGTCAGTTAGTCAAGAGATTATTGCATGTGGTCAATGACCATTACAACTGAGCAGATAAAAACACAAACAAAACATGGACAAAGAACAGCAAACAACAAAGCCACAATGTTAAAAATGTGCAACAGTTCATTAAAACAGATTAACACCTTTATGTACTGATGGAGTCAGCTCAGATCCAGATTTTCTTAGCTGCCAGGGCAAACTGTGCTGTTCTACAAGAGACATAGGAATCCACATCAGAAAGAAAGAGGGATATTTTTTTTTTCCATCGCAGGAGAAGAAACTAGACCTTTTAGAATTTTTCCAATGAATGTATTTTTGAGCTCTGTGTACAAAGGGCAGAACAGAATGTAGTGCAGAAGGTCTTTGGGGACTAAGGCTCCACAAATACATAAACGGGCAGCAATCTGTATTTGTGAATAGTGGCCGTCTAGAACGGCTGAAGGCATGGTTTGAAACCTCAAAGAAATTCTAGCTATTCTAAGACTGGGAATGGTGATTTTGGTCAAATAAGATGCTCTGCTGTGGTTCCTGTTAAACAACTTGAACCAAGTTGAAAGCATGGTGTATTGTCACCTTTTTTTTTTTTTTTTTTAAAGTGAATTGTTCAGGAAAATATGCCAGAAAGCTGATGTGGAACAAAGGACAAAGCATTGTCCTCTGTACATTGATAGGCAGCATGAGAGGTATACTGGAGAATTTTAAAAGTGCTTGAAGAAGATCACTTTGTCAAATTGTTAGCAAAAGCAGGCAAAGCACAGAATGAAGATTTAGTGCTAAAGATCCTAGTTGTAACTCAGGACTAAACTAGACATGACACTTTTAAAACAGTCAGGTCAGGGAAACCTCATTGTCCCTGGAAACATATAGCAGCTTCAGGAAATGCCATTTCAACTATCTGTGGAAGCCCAATTCAGCTTAGAACTGTAGCATGAGGGAAGGAAGATCTCCTGCCCTTCTCTGTGCCATTTTCTGGAACCAAACTGGCCCAAGGACCCTTTTTTTTTTTTTTTGCAGTTGCAAAAAGAGAGAAATAACTTTCCCTTGAGCTGTTTTGGCTTGGAAAGATGACATGAGGGGAGACATTTTTCTTCCTTTTCCAAAAGCCCTGGCACCCCAGTTCTGAGCTGAACCAGGCTCTTGCCAGTGTTCGACATGACCTTCCCTGCAGTGACTCTTTAAAAACCATTGTCTGGAGTAATTTAACAGTTCGTGGATTACTGTTTGCCTAAATTGTACCTGCAAGCAACTGTAGTAACCCCTAGAGAGGAGCAAGAGGGCCAATTGGACTGTTTATGGTGGACTCTTTTTCCAGTCCTGAACTCCCCACTCTTCAGACTAGAAGAATTTGCATTTGGAAGTACTAATGATATTCCAAATCAAACCACACCCCACTTTCCTTTCTTATTTCTTCACTTTTTTCCTGTGAATTACTTTATTTGCAATACAAACTAAAGGAAGTTACACAACACTAGAGAGAAATGGATCAAGCCACTTACGTGCCAGTGAAACAAGCTTCCCCTAGATATTTTAGTTACTATATTTTTAATGAATTTAAGCCAGAGAGGGCAGGCTATACCATATTAGAAGTCGTGTCACAGACTGCTCAAAATCTCATGACCTGAAGAAGGAATTTAGCTAATAAAAGAGTATTTGTTTTTATTGGCTAAATTCCTTGTTCAGGCCATGAGATTTTGAGCAGCCTGTGACAAGACCTCTAATATGGTATAGCCTGCCCTCTCTGGCTTAAATTCTTTATTTTTCCATCTTATTCCTAGTTGGGATTGATTGATACTACTCAAGACCAGTAGGTCAGAGTAGAGAAAGAAAGAAAGGAAAGGAAGTATCATGTTGTCAGGTCTAAAGATTCCTAATATTAAATGTTCCCTGGTTCTTCAATCATGTAGACTTTCAAAATCTATGTCAAAATGTGCAGCAGAAAGTCCGATGGGGGACAAAAAGTGTCCACATAGCAAGAAAAAAAATCCTCTAACACACTTATTCTTCAGTGACCTGGAGTATGTACATACTCTTTTCACAAGCCATTAACAATTCACCTGAAGGAGAAATACATGGTGATTATTTCTGTGTCAGGGGTTACTCTGGAAAAACCACTGGCATGATGACCAGAGGATAATTGGATTGGTTTGTTAGGTTAAACACATTAAACTATCTTATACTGAATCAGATCACTGGTCCATCAAGGTCAGTATGGTTTAATCAGACTGGCAGCAGCTCTCCAAGGTCTCTGGTGGAGGTCTTTTACAGCATCTACAACCTGATCTTTCCAGTTGGAGATGCCAGGGAACGAACTTGGGACCCTCTGCATGTGATGCAGATGCTCTACCTTGGACCCACATCCCCTCTCCACAAGCACCTTATGAACTCCAAAAATAATATCTCTATATCTTATAGCCAAGTTGCTCCCTCTATGTGGATATCTAAATCCGCACACCAGGGGCACTTGGGGGATAGAGAAATTTTCCTGCACACTTGGAGCAGTCTCCAGGGGTGCAGAAAAAAAAACTAAAAAGTTGAAAAAATATGCAGGGAATATTTAAATCCCCCCAAAAGTCAAAGCATTCCCTGCACATGCACAGAGAATGCTCTGGCTGTTGGGGGGGAGGCTTGCTGGGCCTGGTGGCTAGGAGGGAGCAGGAGAAGGCTTGGCAGGCCTGTGCGGTGCACTGCTGGTGTGGGGGGTCGGGGGACAAGGATTGGTGGGTCCAGTGGCTCGGAGCCATGTGGGCCTCGCCGTCAGTGCCGGGGGGTTGGGGGGAGAAGGATTGGCAGGCCTGGGCCTTGCTGTTGGTGTAGGGGGGTGGGAGAGAAGGCTCACCTGCAGCTGCTTCCTCCTCCTCCTCCTTCATGTGGAGCTCCTTCTCCCCCCCTGCAAGTACCGTGGGTCCCTGCTTCTTGTTGATATATGAAATTCCTTAAGACACAGGGCGTAAGACTAAAGTTAGCTCTTTTCCTAACTTTAAGCAGTCTACCATTTTCATTAAAAAAGTCCACACAGAAAATAGAGTCGCTGTCCATGGGACAACAATGATCTCTTCCAAGTCAGTGCTTGAACAGAGAAATATAATGTGATTATCTTGCATGATTAAGTGTACTACCTTTGGTGATCATGGAAGGATGTATGTTGGGTACACTGTTTTCAGACAGATCCTATGGTTGCAGTTTACGGATCACAGAAACTGTGAGATATGTTTTATTTGAATGTCCCTGGAATAATAAGGATGCCAGAGATAAATGGATCAAACCAGCAAAATGACCTTCCCCTAGGTATTTTAGTTACTGCATTTTTAGCAGATTCTAGGCCAGCAAATACTCTTTTGAAAGCTAAATTCCTTGTTCAGACGTGAGCGTTGAAGCAGCCTGTGCCAAGACTTCATCTCTAATGTGGTATAGCCTACGATCTCTGGCTTGAATTCTTCCTTTCTTCCTCGTATTCCTAGTTGGGATTGATTGATACTACTCAAGACCTGTAGGATCAGAGAGAGAGAGAGAGAGAGAGAGAGAGAAAGAAAGAAAGAAAGAAAGAAAGAAAGAAAGAAAGAAAGAAAGAAAGAAAGAAAGAAAGAAAGAAAGAGAGAGAGAGAGAGAGAGAGAGAGAGGAAAAGAAAAAGAAAAAGAAAAAGAAAGGGAGGGAGGAAGGGAAGGGAGGAAGGGAGGGAGGCAGGAAGGCAGGAAGGCAGGAAGGCAGGAAGGAAGGAAGGAAGGAAGGAAGGAAGGAAGGAAGGAAGGAAGGAAGGAAGGAAGGAAGGAAGGAGGAAGACATGGCTTGCAATCATTTCTGGAAAATAGCCCAAGCTATTAGGAAAGAGGCTCTTTGACTACACAAATTCACTTGGATTACATATAATGGAGTGGGTTCAGGTGGATAGCCATGTCAGTCTGAAGCAGCAGAACAAAGTTTGGGTCCAGTCAGTGGCACCTTTAAGACCAACAAAGTTTTATTCAAGGTATAATCTTTCATGTGCATGCACACTTCTTCAGATAGTGCAAACTGAAACATGAACTGTCTTAGTGCAACGCTGCTTGTGCAAGATCTTCAGAGACGCTGAGCACGTTCCTCTCTCTATATCACAGTGGCCAGAAATTGGTTGTGCAAGCTTTTATGCAGCTAGCAACACAAATTTGAAGTAGCACAAATCACTACTGCCATCTTTTTTTTTTTTCTTGCAATCTTGTTTGCACTGGATCCAACCACTGTGTTTCTTCACAACGTTCAGTACCTGCGGATGGCCAAAATGCTCTTTCGTACCAAAAACGTGTTGTGTAAATTGGCCTTATACGTTAAGAATCTGTGCCTATTATGAACACCATGAAAGGGAAAAACTGTCAGTGAAAGTTGTCAAGTGCAGAGAGAGGAAGCCAGACCTTCACAGGTGATAGATGTGTGTGTGGGGAATAAAGACAACCGCATTCTGTTCAGGACCAGTTTTCTGTCTTCTAAGGCCCACCGAAATGACCTTTGCATTGTTTCCTGCTGCTAGAGGAGAGAAAATCCACTCCCTTGTGTACCAGAAAAGCTGATGCAGCCATGGTGGCTGCGAGAATGTATATGTGTTCATTTGTACTAAGACAAGTAGGGTTTACAGGGCTTATTGCAGCAGTGCATTTTAGTTCTTGGTAGTAAGGGAAACAAAGAGGTTGCATGAATGTGAGCAAGATGTCCAAAGGCTATTTTTGGATATATCCTAATAACAATTCCATTTTTAAAAATCAAATGTTCAGAATCACATTTATCTTGCTCACAGTGCCCGGTTTGTTTTGAGGAAAATGACCCTTGTCAGTCATTTGCTTGCTATTTACAATGAGCAGTGTCTCGAGTGTCTTTGTGCGTGTAGTCGACAGCATTTAGCATTACAGATGCTCAACACATGCCCATCATTTACTATCTCACTTTGATTATGTATGCACCGGGGTCATTGTGGTCATGCATCATTTAATATCAGCCGCAGTTTGAGTGTGTGTCCTGTTTTTACTCCTGCATAGTCAGCAATGCTCATCCTGTGGGCATGTGCTCGGAACTCCCTGTATCAAGCTACAGTTCTCATGTGGTAGTACAAGAAAGAGCTCAGTCTCTGCAGTCCAATTTGATTGAATGCTCCATGGACATAAGCATGTTTAGTTTTTCAGAGGAGGTAGGCAAAATGAGCTAGTCTTGATCTCTAGAGAGACAAGACGGGCAAAGTTGCCTCCCGCCCCTGAACCAAACCTGCAGAATCAAGATAATTAAAAACTGGATAGCCCAGGTGAGCCCAATTGTGTTATATCTTGGAAGCCAAGCAGGGTCAACTCTGGCAAGTACTTGGATTGGAGACCTCCTTGGAATACTAGCCATCAGGAAGCAGGGGCAGGCTTTATTCAGCCACCTCTCTGAATATCCTGCAGGCCCCCAGTAGGGGTCAGTCATCAGAGGTTGCCATGACTTCCAGGTTCTCTCTCCCCCCCTCTCTCTCTCTCTCTCTCTCTCTTTCTCACACACACACACACACACACACACACACACACACACACACACACACACACACACAGAGGCACATATGAAAACAATACAAAAAAAGGCACCTTTTCTTGAACAGTGTTTCAACAGTACAGGTGGGGAGATGGTAAATGGGGCAGCAACAGCTTCAGGAAAGCAGTGCAACAACCCCTACATCCCCTGGACAATTTGGAGTGCTCGAGAAGAAGCAAACGTTCCACACGTTCAAGGGAGCTGCTTCCAAAATGTGATCAAATTGAGATTTGAAGAGAGAAGTGGCCATGCTTCACTAACCTAGTTACGATCAAAGACTGAAGAAGGCAGTATATTTTTCTAGCATTATTTAGGTTACATTTCACAATGGCCAGCTTCAGCCTGTCATGCCACATCTTCTGCTGCGTGTAAGGTGCCATCAAACAGCTTATGGTGACCCCATAAGGAAAGAGACATTCAGAGGTGGTTTGCCCTTGCCTTCCTCTGCATAGCAAGCCTGGACTTCCTTGGTGGTCTCCCATCCAAATACTAACCAGAGCTGACCCTGCTTAGCTTCCAAGATCTGATGAGATCAGGCTAGCCTGGGCCAGCATATTGTGCTGCACTGTGGGTACCTGAGACCTAGGAGTGGCTTTTGGGAGGAAAAGGGGCCCTCAGCTGCCAAGAGCCACAATTGTCCGCCTTTTTACATGATCCAGCCACAACTCAAACATATGAAAGCAGATCAGATTGCTTGCTCACCTTTTTGCTCAGTTTGGTGTAGTGGTTAGGAGCGCAAACTCTAATCTGGGAGAACCAGGTTTGATTCCCCACGCCTCCATGTGCAGCTGCTGGTGTGACCTTGGGTCAGTCACCAGTTCTCTCAGAGCTGTTCTCTCAAGAGTAGACCTTGTCTGTTGTGGGGAGGGGAAGGGAAAGGAGATTGTAAGCCTCTCTGAGACTCGGAGTGAAGGATAGGGTATAAATCCAATCTCCTCCTCCTCCTCTTCTTCTTCTTCTTCTTCTTCTTCTTCTTCCTCTTCCTCTTCCCTCTGGAATTTTGTCCCTCTAGTTTGCCTTTCTCAATAGCCTTACATGCAACCCCTTTCATATACAATGCAGGTTTAATAACACTGACCAGCATTCCAGAATTGTTTAAAAGCTTACTGAAATACTGTATATGAAGTCATCTGAAACTTCAGAAAGCATTCTATATTATTTTCAGTTAGCTCATTTTGCAGATGGAGTGCAGAAAGGAAGGTTTAAAGCCATTTGATCTTGAGTCATCACAGTCTACAACACAGGAATAACCTCAGTGCTTAGCAAGATTTAAACATCTGGGAGCATCTGTAATAAAAAGGGAACCTTTCTCGGAACACTTTAATAGCTTCAATCCTTCCCCCAAAAAGCAATGTTTGCTAACTGAAACAATGCTGCGGCCGCCATCTATACTTTGCAAAGTGTGAAAGACTGCTGGATCTCGAGAGTCATAAAAACATGTTAAGTTATTTATGTCTGGTATTTAGCGGCAACGCTTTAAACTGCCAAACATGTACATTGCATATTCTGGATAAGAACGTGGAGCAGATGGTAGAAAGGTATTTAACGCAGTGTGTTCACTGGCATAACGTTTCTGCCAGTATTGCCTTCTCCATATCATAATGCGTGTGGTCAGCTGGGAATAAACTAGGAGGTATCCATCAAGTGACTTTGATTGATAGATGCAGACAAGTCTTAAGAGAGATCCACACTGCAAAGCTATAAGAGGGCAAAACTCCCTGCCATATCAATGTTAAAGTTTCTCTTATTGAATCTGCTCAAAGAAGTCATACTTCAAAGATAGGGTTGCCAGGTCCACTCTGACCACCAGCAGGGGATGGGGGGGGTACAGTTGCCAGATCCAAGTTAGGAAACTCCTAGAGATTTGGGAATGGAGCCTGGGTAAGACGGGGACCTCAGTGGGGTACAACACCATAGAACCCAACCTCCAAAGCATCCATTTTCTCCAGAGGAACTGATCTCTGTAGTCCGGAGATCAGCTGTAACTCCAAGGGATCCCCAGGTCCCACCAGGAGGCTGGCATCTCTACTTAAAGACCTTTTGATTTCAGTATCAACTTTCACCTCGAGTCTTCCCAAAGCTTAGCCCAAGTTATTTAATAGGGTTTTTTTTAATAATAATAAATCATAACTAATTTAGTTTATGATTTTGGGGTGAGAATCACATATAGCCTTGTCCCAGAAAAACTAAAGGAATCATAAGAATCAGTTAGGGATACAACATAAAACTGAAAGGAATGGAACATGTAGCAATTTATATGCCAAAGCCCATATTACAAGCCATGATGGGTAGGGAGACCAGGTCTCCTCCTTCTATAGTGAGAGATGCTCTGGCCTGCACTACTGTTCCCCACTGCCATTTGACAGGGCAGTGGAGGGAAACTGGCTTTTGTTCTGATGTGCAATGTCTCTTTGAGTGTGAAAATAGAATTTATATAATTGCATCTGTGTGATGCTAACTGGTTTAACCATAGAGTTCTGGGTGAATCCTTGGGTGTTGCACTGATGCAATGGTGTCATTTCTGGTTTCACACCGGAAGGTACATTGTGAGTTGGCATAGTGCACAACCATTTGTCCACTGTCCCCATGACAGAAACGCAATCTGTCCTTCTCAGGAAAGAACTGCTGGAGACAAACGTTATCAATGAATCAGAATAATCTTTTTATTGGATTAGAAAGGGAGAACAGCTAGCTACTAAAAAAATGCTGTAGTCTTCCATTTAACACCTGGAACCCTCCCCCGGTTGAATATTGCAACTTTGCATGCAAGAGGATCTGGGATGGAAAGGGTTAAGAGAATTGTCTCACTCAGGTACACTTGTCAGTTGGCCCCGCCCTCTCATCAGTTAGATACTGAGCCTCTTTGGCTGTTGTTCATCTGCTGTTTTACCTTATATAGGACCTCTCTTCTTCTTTCTCTTACCTGGGCTTGGAGCTATAGCAAGTTAACCTTTCTGAAGTTATTCTGTTCACGTTAAGTTAAATGTCCTTATATGAATATGTCATATAAGATGTGCTTCTACATTTGTAAGTAAAACTTCCTTCTCTTGTTACCATTGGAATCAGATCATCTTTGTAATTTATTTTAACAGCTTCCAGGGCACATATATATACACACAAAACATTTAACCCTATACCCCTTCCTGTCAGTTGTCATGTACTCAGGGATATTGCCAGAAAAAAAAAATTGCAGACGAAAAGGTTGTTAATTCAAACATCCTATTACATTCTCAACAGCTACATATTTACTTTGTATCCGATTTGTTCCTTGTTTCTTCAGACAGACCAAGCATGCATTAATGTGTTTCTGTAGCTGGGAAGAAATACTGCCTGTTGCCAACTTTGTCAAATAAACTTTATCCTACAGGCTTGACAACATCAGCGTGTCACCATAAAAGTAAACATATCTCACGTGCCTGCCATTCTAGCCAGTGATGCATCTGTACCTCTTCAGTTTTAAGGTATTAGCAGTATAAAGTTCAATTGTATGAAGTACTATGTTATATTGGATTCTCATTGTCCTACACTGCAACATTGGGATGCAGTCATGTTGTGCTTTATGATTTAGATGTATTCACAACTGCAGTTTACCACCTGCATATATCCAGCCATTCACTGCAGTATAGGACTTTCCCCCTTTCCCTTCCCAATACAGCTCATTGAGCTCCACTAAAGTGCCATTAATGTGCTATGGTATGTCTCTAATGCAAAGTTCATACTTGAGCAGTGCAGGCTTGTATAATCTGAAAACCAACAAGGTGGATACAGCCCACCAAGCCATATATGGCGACCTGATGAACCCTCAGGCTCAATTCCATGTCTAGTCATACGTAAATGAGATGGTAATACATGATCACTTGCAAAAGACTGCAGGCAGAGTGCCTGAGTCCAGCCAGCTCTTTTGCTCAAGCTTGCTGGATTCTCCTCCTTACTATAGATCAGGGTCTCTGAGCTTTTTGAGCCTCTGGGCACCTTTGGAATTCTGACATGGGGTGGTGGGTACAACTGTAAAACGGCTGACATGGAAGGTGCAGCCATCCACAAAATGGCTACTGCAGGTGATGGAAACACATGCACAGAGGAAGCCTGAGTGCATGGAAGAAGAGGGCATAATTTTGAAAAAATAGACTGGAAAAGAGAAGTGAGAGAGAAGTAACCCCAAATGCTGGCAGCTACTGCTGAAGCAACGTTATTTTAATCTGCCCAGCCAATCAGATCTCTAGTGGCCAGTCAGAAGCCCTGCTGGGAAAGTGCCCCTCTTGGCTCCACTCGCTTTCTGAAAATATTTGGTGGGCATCAAGAAGTCTGTTGGAGGGACCTGTGGTGCCCCCTGCTATAGATCCTGCCCCATATGGCTTTTGTCCATGCAGGTTTCAAGTTCCACAGCAGAGCCATTTTGGGTAATCAAGAGAGACCCCTTTACCTATTTCATTATCCCCTTAGACAGTTGTGTCTGTTTTTTTGTTGGTTGCCTAGCATTGCAAAAAATGGGGAGGTCAGAGGAGTCAAATTACCAGCATGCCACCCTATATGGTGGGCAGCTCTTGGCTTGATGGGTGACCAGTTGTGAAGTCCATAGTTTTGCAGGAGAGTTTTGCAGAAGAGCTACTTTAAGGCTCATGAGGCTGGATGAAGGCTTCAAACTTTGTTGAGCAAAGTGGTTGGATTCTTGTCCCGGTGCTTCTCGCAAGATATGCAGTTTCCAGGTTTTGTGACGACACAGTGGATGAATTGTTAATCTAAATTAGCGACAACTGGATAGGCATTTAATATGATAATTCTTTTTAACAAGGGGGTGGATGTGTGCAGAGGTATTTTTGTAAAACAAATGAGTTCTGCCTTAAATGAACGGGGAGCCATGCACACTAAAATTAGGATCCACATTAACATATCAACTAACAACTGAGAAATTGCATATGCACTTCTGATAATAACGATAGTGCAACCCAGAGTTACACCTGTCTAACAGAGTTACATCCTTCTAAGTCTATTGAAGTCAATGGGTTTAGAAGGCTGTAACTCTGTTTAGGACAGCACTGTGTAACTCTACTTAGGATTGCACTGAAACTCACTTTTTGGTGGCACATCAATAAGATAGAGGATTTTACATATCCCCAATTTTAGAGTCCATGGGCTAAGCATACATAGCTCACTTCCATAATCCAATATTAAAAGAAGTATTTTTGGGACACATTGCCATGGATATAATAGGCCTACATAACCCCCAGTACTGTTTGGGTTCCAACCCCCCACGAAGCATATGGGGTAGAGTCTGGATGATCAGTATCTTGCTAATCATGTGACATCACTTCTAGTGCAAACCCAGAATTGACATCACTGCATCTGGTCAATGCTATAGGATTCACCTGAAACTCGACCGTTTTACCATAGAGTTTCTGGTGAATCCTAGAGAGTCATCCAGTTTGGTGCAGTGGTTAGTTTGCTTAGAGAGCCAGTTAGGAGTGTGGACTCTGATCTGGGAGAACTGGGTTTCATTCCCCACTCCTCCACATGCAGCTGCTGGTGTGACCTTGAGTCAGTTATAAGTTCTCTCAGAGCTGTTCTCTCATGAGCAGTTCTTTCAGAGCTCTTTCAGCCCCACCTACCTCACAGGGTAGGGGAAGAGAAAGGGATTGTAAGCCACTCTGAGACTCCTTTGGGTAGTGAAGGGCAGGGTATAAATCCAATCTCCTCCTCTCCTCTCCTCCACCCCAACATGGTGGCATCACTATCAGGTTTGTGTTGGAAAGGTTGTCACAGTGTCACCACAATGGTGATTTCCACCAATCCCCTCCCAGGATTGCTCCCACTGCTTCACTGAGCAGCAGCAGGAACTGATGGGGGCAGAACGGGAGGCCTCCAACACCTGGTGTTCCTAACTCCTGTTCTTTCCCTTTACTGTTGCGCTGAGTCAGTTGCCTATTCTTCCTGTCTGTTTTCCTAACTGTCCTACTTATTTCCACCTGCATCAATACACCGATGCAGAGCTTTTCATAGCTGCATACACTTGACATAACCAGAATTTCAGGGAGCAGAGAACCCTGATAAATGCATTGCATTTAAAGGGTCATGACGGTGAAAATGAAGGCACTTGGATCTCCTTTTTTTTCTGTATTGTATCCCTCCTAGATTTGCATGAAATATCAGAGAAAGGCTGATTGCGCTAAGCAACAGCCTCACCTTGAAAGAAAAAAGGCACTTGCCTTGCCCCCTACAACAAGCCCCGAGTTTTTGGCACATCAGCTTACCTTGTATGCAGCTCAAAACAATGCAGCGGCAAATGGTTTGAGATTGGGAGAAATTGGGTAGGGGAGGTTATTTGCATTAGAAACTCTTTATTCCTTTTGTTAAGTGTGCATTTAATTATTTCAGCATATTGACTCAGCCCTGATTGTCCTTTTTAAAAAAATAAAATAAAATAAGCTCTCCTAAGTAGAAATTCCATTTTCTCAGTGCCTTTCGTTAACTCTGCAGATTGCAGGCTGTCCTAGATGGCTTTAAATTAGTGCACCAGATGACTCTTAGGTGAACTATATTGGAATAATTATTCCATTTTTAAGCAAATGATAATCTTGCTCTTATGTCATGAATGCATTTTCTATGATTGCACTTTTTTAAAAAAAGAGTTGCAGTTAGGCACCTCTCCATCATAGTTAGCTGGGGAGAGTGATCCAGAGAACTGGATATTTGTGTTAAGAGCAGATAGACACAGGGAAAGTGTTTTAGAGCATGGGTGGGGGCCAGATATATCATCACATGCCTACATATGGAACATTGCTGTTTTGGGCTTCCAGCTTCTTTTTTCTGGTTCAGGATTTATTTACGTAGTTTACAGGACAATCCCATGCAATGTGACTTAGGATGAATCTGCATCTGTTGTGTAAAGCAGTTTCAGTCTGCTGCAGCTGCTGTTGTACTCTGTTTCCCTTTCCATCCCATTTTGGCTCGGAAAAAAGGCTAGCTGTCTGTATCAGTCCTCACCATGGCAATCATGGGGGTGCAGGAGGGAAAGCATGCACGAGATGGGGGAGGCCTCCTAGGGTGCCAGCAGGGCACTACACTGTGGGGAGGAAGCAGCACCCATGACTCCCCTGCAGGAAATAAGGGGAGTGACCTGGCAGAGGGGGCAGAGGGGGCTGGAAAGTGTACAAGCTGGGTGGGCATGCTTCTAACCCACCAGCAAAAAAAATATGATTGCAGAAAAATGTTCCCTGGCAGCTTTTAAACACAGAGACGACCGGAGGGGGGGGGAGAATTCAGTTCCAGTTGTCTGTTTTTTGCTCGCAGCGTCTCGAGGGCAGGGAGAAGCAATTGGAACTGCTTTAAATGAAATGCAGATAATGCAGTGAGATGCTGTAGTGACCTCGGAGTCGCCACTACAGGGCAATAAAATGGTGCAGACAGCCAATGCTGAATCGATACAATAGGAAGGCGGCGGCATGCAATGTAGACAGGAATTTGTGAGACAATGTGAAATTGAAGGCACAGTGGTGGGAAAGACCAATGCAGATTGGACCTTAGTCTGGTTACACTATGCAGAGTTAGACTGGAGTAACTCTGTAGAGGACTGTACTGTGAGTTAGGGTTGTCGGGTACATGCCTGGAACTTCCAGGAGACTTTGGACAGTGGGGCATGGGGCAAAAAGATGTTGTTGATGCATCACTGGCACATCCAGCTAAAACCTGGAAGTGAAGTCACCGGCACCAGGGATCAGCATCAGAGATCAGCAAAATCCTAGACTAAAGTGATGCCACTTCCAGATTTTAGCCAGAAGTGACCTTGACATGTCAGCAATTCTACTGTGAGTGCACACCTTTCCAGACCTTTTAATTATATTGATAATCTGTAAGGGCTGAGAGCATAGCAACTGCTTTGGAGTCCATAACAACACCATCCACACCCACCAATCATGGAGCAGTATGCAAACAACACTGCCTTACGGAAGCAGTGAACTAATGCATAGTGATGCTGGCACATACTCCTGATGTCATCCTACCCTTACCCACTCACACAACATGACAAGTGAAGGAACAAAGGAAGCACAACACTCCTGGCAGAATGGAGGACTGTAGTTCATCTAGTAGAAGCTCTGTAGTTACTATATACTGGGAGCCCTCCAGAGGACAGCTTGATTCCCCTTAAGGAAATACATACTCTTTTGATGAGCAAACATGCAGAGAAGGAATCATGGTCAATCCAACCATATCATTTAGTCACCTACACAGCTTAAATGGCAGATGAAACTCCCATGAAAAGCTGATAGCCTTTCCCCAGGAAGGGTTCAAGTTCCAGGGTGGTGGTGGTGGGGTGTGTGTGTGTGTGTGTGGGAATAGTGCCCAGGGACATGGGCACTAAGAAGACAACAAGAACACACAACTATGTATTCTCAGAAGATGTTCCTGTTACCTCTCAAGAAGGTCACAGAGACAAAGCCCCTGGTAAGAACCACAAGTGAAGAAGTTCAAATTCTGCCAAAAGATAAACTGGAAATAAGACAAAGCTCACTTTTGGGCCATCAAAAAAGTGGAATGAAGAGAAAGAACAAAACAACATGCTACATACTACCCAACCATGGGGCAAAATAATCCAAGCAGCCCCATTGCTGTAGAATAGAAGAGGCTTAGAATGGCTGAAGGCCCTGTTCTGTGCCTTGCATAGGGCTCACTGCCAAGGCAGCCCTAGAGGCTGTCCCAGGCCCTACTGAGGTTTTGCACTGTCATACACAATAATCAGGGATTATTGGCTGCCACCAAAGCCAGTTATTTTGCTTAGAACTCTCCCATGTTGCATCCCCCTCCCAGATCTGGGGACAAGATATATACAAAAAGCCTGGATCAATTAGAACCAGGGCCACACTGGATCAAATTGCCCATCTGACCACAACCTAACTGAGCCACACTCCCCCCCCCCTGGCATTACCAGCCCTTCGTGCTAGCTGAGTGGCTGAGGCATGCCCCGACACCATATAAAAGAGCATCATCCATAAAAGCAAACATTTAGTGCCCTCCCACTGCTCACAGGGAAAAGACAGAATTTTAGAACGACAGAAAGAAATGATTCTTCCCATTTCCCAGGTACTTATTTATTATTTTAAAGACATTTTAGAAATCCATAAGCTCTGGGTGAATGGGAGGAAATTTTTGAAGAAAAAGGAGATAATCTCTGTGTAAGTCACAAAATCAGTACTTACAGTGACAGAAGGCAGGTAGTTTTTTTTTTTTTACACAAGTGTTCCAGTAACCCATAACTACTGAAATGTAGGAAATGGCTTTTGGGTCTTTTAGAGCCTTTTAAAGTTTGCACTCACACCTCACTCAAACAGTTCTCATGTAGAGAGAGTGAAGTAACATTGTGACACTTTAGAAATCCTCAAGGCATCATTGTCAGAAGTATGGAAGAGCTTGCTGTGAGTTTCAACATGATTTTGAACAAGTTATTCATGGGGGGGGGGTGTTGGCCTCATGGGTCCCCCCTGCCACTTATGTGGCTGTTGTGCTTTTTGAAGAAATTTAAAAAGACCCCTTCATTTATAGCCTTAGCAGCATGGAAGTTGCTTCCCTTTGGCATGACCTCCACAGGGCTGTGGGCTACATGTGAATAATGTAATGAAACGGGTGGGACCAATGGTAGAGGTGTTTCCCTGTGATGCAATTCACAGCCATAGTCACAGAGGGGTGGCACCAACATTGCTGAGGTTCTTTGAGAAAAGGAGCTATTTTTACAGTGAAAAGTGGTGGCCATCTGAGAACTCCCAGAGAAATACCTGGTGGGGGGACGCATAGGATAGGAAACAAAGCCAAGAAGGGGCAGGAAGCAGACCTGCTGTGGAGGTGGTGGGTAGTTAGTAGGGTTGCCAGGTCTGATTGTCCTGGTGATGGGGGGCAGGGCAATGTCACTGTGTGCAATGTCATCGACGTGAACACTTCACATGGAAGTGATGTCATCACACTGGGGAAGTTGCGTGTCCACACACTAACATTTTGGCTTAAACTCTATGGTTACCATCGGATTTTTGGGCAAAATGCTAGAGTGTTGACGCATGATGTCCCCAGCGTGATGATGTTGCTTCCACGTGATGTCATTGAGCCAAAACATATTGATGCACAATGGGCCTCTTTAGGGGTGGATTGAAGCCCCGAAGATTGGGGAATCCCCTGGCCAAACTGGGGATCTGGCAACCCTAGTCAGGATAAGCAAGAAAGAGGCCATCCTGTGAGCAATAGCCTATGCATGTACTTGTGGTAGAGTTAAGACTTACTCAGGAGTCAGGCAAAGGAGACAGGAAGCTGGTGGAGTTGGGAAGCCACAGATAAAAGGCAGAGGAAGGTGAAGGCTGAGCTGGAAAGAACCTGGTGCTTGGGAGAGGGCTGTTTCTGGTTGTGTCATCTATAGTTGCCAATCTCCAGGTGGTGGCCTGGAGATTTCCCATGATTACAACTAATTTCCAGACTACAGAGATCAGTTCCCCTGGAGAAAATGGCTGCTTTGGAGGGTGAACTCTGTGGCATTATATACTCTGCAGAGGTCCCTCCCATCTTCAAACTCCACCCTCCCCGGGATACACCCTCAAATCCCCAGGAATTTCCCAACCTAGAAGTGGCAACCCTCGTGTCATCATTTCCCCTGGCTAAGGTCAAGCCTTGGCCCCATTCTTGCAACCTGTCTTTGCTAAACATCTCACCCACGTTCTTTGAGCAAGCAGCCCCATGGGCAATTTCCAAAAAGGATTCTAGAAACTTTAGGAAGCTCTGTGGGGGGAAAAAAATGGATGTGCCCCAGCTATTTACTAGAAGACCTATATCTCACCCTTCCTCCAAGGGACTCAGGGTAAAATAAATGGTCTCTACCATTTTATCTTCACGGTTAACCCTGTGAACTACATGGCTGTGTGAGAATTCCAGGACCAATGATTTTGAGGCTAGGCCCACCTTGAAAGCCAGTTCGGTGTAGTGGTTAGGAGAGGTGGACTCTAATCTGGAGAACCAGGTTACTCCTCCACGTGAAGCCAGCTGGGTGACCTTGGGCTAGTCACAATTCTCTCAGAGCACTCTCAGCCCCACCTACCTCACAGGGTGTCTGTTGTGGGGAGAGGAAGGGAAGGCTATTGTAAGCCTTCGGGTAGTGAAGAATGGGGTTTAAAATAAGCTCTTCTTCTCCTCCTCTATCTATCTATCTATCTATCTATCTATCTATCTATCTATCTATCTATCTATCTATCTATCTATCTATCTATCATCTATCTATCTATCTATCTATCTATCTATCTATCTATCTATCTATCTATCCTACCTACCTACCTACCTACCTACCTACCTACCTAGTAAATACCACTCTAGGGGGCGGTGCTCACCTCCATTTCCAAGCTGAAGAGCCAGCGCTGTCCGAAGAAGTTTCCATGGTCATGTGGCCAGCATGACTAAATGCTGAGGTGCACAGAACACTGTTACCTTCCCACCAAATTGGTACCCATTTATCTACTTGCAATTTCTTGCTTACAAACTGCTAGGTTGGCAGGAGCTGAGGCCAGAGACAGGAGCTCACTCTGTCACTCAGCACTAGGGTCTCGAACTGCTGAACCTTTGGGTCTGCAGCTCAGCGTCTTAACCTCTGACCCACTGCGGCCCCTAAAATATCTGTACTGCCTCTTTATTCAAAGACTATGCCAAAGTGTAAATAAAATGTTTTCTTTGAAGGCCTCTGGTTCAACCAATGTAAATAAAGCTTGGTAATGTAAGACTTGGACATTAAATTCAAAGAAAGTTAAGAAATAATGTAAGAATTTAACAAATACCAGCAAGGTTTCATGTTGATGTCCCTTTTAACATAGCAGTTATTCTAAGATGAATAATACTTCTGTAGCTTCCAAAATGCGGACTTTTAGATAATTTGAACTTTATTACAGAGGGCACTATATTACTGAGTGCATTTTGATATTAACAAATCAGATAAGCAAATGAAAGTAAATGAAAAGGGCACTTTCAGTCATGTCATTATTATATTCAATTTCAATGAGGGAAATAACATCAGGAAAGATTTAGTTCTGTGTAATGTTATGTTGCTTGCATTTCTGGCTTAGATTTCCTAAAGATCTGTGAGAAGGGAGAGAGGAAGAACAGTGAGCGTGTACACAACTAACTGACAGAGACAGTTTCCAATGTGCAAGGCTCTACTCATCCTGCTTCCAAAGAGGACTAGACTGATCGGTCTGTCATTCTAAAAGTATACACCAAACAAGTTTCTGGCACACTGCTTAGGAAGGACTTTGGCTGAGTACAGACTGGCAGTTTGCTCCGGTAGCCAGTCATAGCAAAAAAGCCCCGGAATAAACTATACCGGGTTTTCCCGTTCACACAGCGGGGGCCGCTGCCAGAAGATGTGGGATGGAGGCGCGTGGGAGCGTTTAGACTGCCGCACCGGAGGCATGCTATATTCGCCGTTTCCCCATTAATTCGGCTGTGGGTGTATGGGTGTATCTGCACAGCGCCGGCACCGCATTGGGCAGTGGAGCGGAGCACAGCCAATCACACCGCTGCTGCCTTCTGCCCAACACGGGTTGCTCCCAGCTTTTCGGCTGGGCATTCAGACTCCCCGGAAGTGGAGAAACACGTGACACACACGGGCTTTCGGATTTGCTGCGGGTTTTATCAGGTATCTTTTTAATCCGGTGGTGAAGCGCAACAGCACGGGTTGGCTACGGGTGGGGGACGCCAGGCAGATGTGCCTGAGTGAACGCCCCATTTACTCCGGGATTGAGTCGTCGCTGGCCTAGGTCCCTACCGGGGCAAATTGCCAGTCTGAACTCAGCCTTTGTTTCTGTCAAGTCGGTGGTTTCAGTTTGCACAAGCCTGCTGGGTATTGATGAATGGGCTAGCAAAACATGCCATGCTGTGTTGATGGATAAGATCACAGCTTATAAGATCTGCAAAGGAGAAAGTAAGGGGTAGGAGATGTTTATGGAAACACGGTTCTTGTTTGTTGTCTATTGGAACAGAAGTGGAGCAAAGGAATGGGCAGAAGAAAATATCTTGAGATCTATCTGAACAAAAGGCTATTGGGAAAATAACTTGGAAATAATTTGATTCATACTGGACAGCAGCAGGCACAAATTTATGAGTATATTATTAGGAGCAGTAAATTTAACAGATGGTAGAAGTATGTCCCCCCCCTTCTTTTTTTGTTTTCTTTTCAAACTGAACCGGATGTATGATAATTGATGTTTGGAATATTTGTTCAATGGTGTATGGCAAATAAGTATAACAAAAAAATGAAACAAAAACTTCTCCCATTCCTTATGGAACAATCTTCCTTGAAATTGCAGCCCGGGGGTCTCCATTAAGTTAAAACACACACACACACAAACACAAACACAACTCCCTAAAACATCCATTTAAAGTATCACATAGAATCACACACGCAGTTTGCCTTCTGTCCTTTTCCCCGGATAGAAATCACCCCTACTGAGTGACTAGCCGGTGGGTTGGCAACTTCTAATCAGGACGTAGCAGGAGGCTCAACTTGGCCCGTGGATACATCTTTATTAACAAGGGATCTGTCATCTTTGATTGGCGGACCTCAGACTTCAAAAAGATGCAGTATGTTTTTTTTTTTTTTTTAAATATTCATTTATTTAAAACATGTCTAGGCTGCCTTTCCTCCCAAATAGGGTCCCCAAGGGAAGAAACATCAAAACATTAAAACATCTCAACATTAAAACAGTATTTAAAATAAAGTGTCTATAAAATAAGTCCTGACCTGGATAGCCCAGGCTAGCCTGATCTCATCGGATCTCGGAAGTTAAGCAGTGTCGATCCTGCCCAGTATTTGGAGGGGGGACCTCCAATGAGTACCAGGATTGTGGCACAGAGGCAAACAATGGCGAACCATCTCTGAATGTCTCTTGCCTTGAAAACCCTACAGGGTCGCCATAAGTCAGCTGAAACTTGACGGCACTTTCCACCATCATACATAAAATAAATAAATAGTTCCATTGAAAAAACTTATAACCAGACAAACACAATAAGGGCCAATACCATTACTTGGGAGCATGCCAAATAAAACAACAACAAAAATCCACCTGCTGTCAGAAGATGATAGGGCAAAACAGAAAAACTTCCCCGGGGACAGGACATGGAGCCAGGGGGATAAAATCCTGATAAGCTGCAGCAAGATCTCCTCCCTGCTCACCAGACCTGTGCTGATTTATCACTGAGTTCCCCAGGAGGGGGGACATAGTTAGGAGAGGTTAACTCCTCCCAGCCAGGTCACAGTGAAACAGGCCAGATCAGCCCTCTCATCCAGAATTTAGTCCTGGATGGTCACTGTTTTACCTGTAACTGACCTGGTTTTTAAAAGCAGGACCTTACCAGTGAGATACTGGTATGGTCACCACCATCACCCTGGCTGGAAGTAGAACCAGAAAGGACAACAGGCCACAAATGTCTGCTGTCTCTCTCCTTACCTGGCCTGTTCTTTCCCCACTGTTATTTCCACCTATCCCACAACCAGCTGATTATGGCATGGCACCATCTCCTGCCCTATTCTGCCCTTCCCCAAAAAAACATCCCCAGCCTGCAGATGACATAAGGACATTGAACCACACTACAGTTCAGATGTCAGCTCGCACTTGGGATCTGAACAGGGCAAACGAGTCCAGGAACCAGCTCCTACCTGGTGCTAGACAGGACAGAAACACAAAGACAGCAAGTTCTCACCTGATGTAAGACAGACAATGGAATGGCATACCCATACTGTCCCTTCAATACAACAATGGTAGCCCAGGCTCATTTGTCTTCCTGCAGTTTGGCTCCACATGTGGGTGGGAGCATCGTTCATAGCCACTAGAGCTCAGGGCACACCCAAGGCTTTAGACTGTGTCAAGAAGCCAGGCTGAGAGTCACACTGCAAGAGCTCTTTGGCTCTCACCCCTCCACTCTGGCCAGAGGCTCATACTTCACCCGGAGCATCTGTCTGAATAGTGTGGGTATGTGTGGAAACATCCAAGGAGAATGACAGGTCCAGGTGGTACAAATCCGGAAGCAGCCCCAGTGACAGTCAGAAGCCTCCAGCACAACCTTCCTCTCAGCCAAAGCTTCTGTTTAAAATGATTATTCTATGAGTTTTTTTTTCCTGGAGACCAGTGACTGCTCCTGAGTATTTGACAAAGAAACTAATAGGTCGTGTGGTATCCAACCATCCATGGACTTGGTGGAGGTGGACTTTTCTACTTCCCTCTTGTGCTGTGGTCCACTGAATCCCTAACCATTGTTTCTGAGGGGCACGCCAGACCTTCAAGAACAGCGGTTTGGATGCAAAATTGGTCTCTGCAGTGGGAAGGGGAAATTGGTGGAAATCGTAGTCCCTTCTTTAGAGATTTGAGTACCATTAAGTGTTTGGAACTTGTGGTTGGACACATATCATCATTTGATTTGTGTGTACAGATTTTCTTGACTATTCTCTTTCCTGTTTAGATGGTTCTCCTATCATCCTTGGTGGTGGGATGTGAGTATATGAGGTCACTTGTCTTTAGCTGCTCTGTCCTTGGTCTGCAAGGAGATTGGATCAGTCAATCCTAAAAGAAATCGACCCAGACTGTTCCCTGGAAGGCCAGATACTGAAGCTGAAGCTCAAATACTTTGGCCACCAAATGAGAAGAAAGCACTCACTGGAGAAGACCCTGATGCTGGGAAAGATTGAAGGTCAAAGAAGAAGGGGATGACAAAGGACGAGATGGTTAAACACTGCTATCGATGCAACAAACATGAAATTGAGCAAACTCCGGAGGATAGGAGGGCCTGGCGTGATGTGGTCCATGGGGTCACGAAGAGTCGGACTCGACTGTGCGACTGAACAACAACAACCTTGGAAGCAGGCTCGTAGCTACAGTAGGGCATTTTGTGGTCCTACCCCTTAATTAAAAGCCCTGCCCCACAAATAGCTATGCCAGAAACCTTACTTTTGAGGAAAGCGCCCCCCCCCCCGTCTGTTGCTTGCAGCAGCCAGGGTGAGGTACCACAGCTTGCACTCAGGATTCCCTTTTTCTCCCACTGGGGAATTTTTTTTTTTGGGGGGGGGGCATTATGGGATCCAGGAAAAGACAGCTCAGAGGGCATTTAATCACCTTCAGAAAGCATGCCTTCTGAAGGTGGTTAAATGCCCTCTGAGCTGCCCCCCACTCCCGGGAACTGATGCACTTACTGCCCTGTCTCTTGAAAGGAAGGGCTAGAAACAGGCTCAGAGCCTCTCTCTTTAGAATTAACTGTAATTTAACTCCCCCTTAAAAATTTAAATGCCCCCAAACAAACAAAAAAAAACCTGGCTGTGGTCCTGGTGGGAAGGACCACCTGGAGGGTTCATGGTGTCATGGGGGAATGTAGGAATGCAGACGTCCTTGCTCCGTCCTGGTTTAGTCCTGGCTTGGAGTCTCCATGAGTCAGTTGTTACTTGATGGCATGTTCTTCTTTTTATCTCTGGTGAATCCCTGGCAGGCTACAGGGAGAAACTAATGAAACCAGCATTTGTCAAAGAAAACCAGGACTTGAGTGGCTGAGAGCTGTGTTCTGGTTTCACTCCCTAGCCAGATAATGCATCAAAAGTATTCAGGGAATGTATGAACTAGGCCTGCTAGGTGGGGGAACTCCTGGCCCTGCTGCCTGCCTGCCTCTGCCCCCCCTCACTCAATAGAGCAGTGAGGACAAAGTGTATGTGGGGGTGACATTGTGCAGCGCTGTTTTCCCCACTCTCTGCCCCCCAAATGATCCCAACCCCCTTACCGTCCTGGCTGGCAACTCTAGCTGAGTCATTGTTTCCGCACTACTATTCATTTTTCTTTCTTGAAACAGTAATTTCTGTAGTTCTGGCTCACATATTGTTCTAGCAATTTTAACTTTAAAAATGCTTACCTAAAGCTTTTATGGTGCATTTTTTTTTTTTTTTGGTCATACTCTTCTGACATTCTAGTTTAAAAGCATTAAGCTGGGAAATGTTTGCCTGTATTTCTTTTATGTTCTTTGATTAGCTAGTTGTTCTAGGTGGTATTGTAATGTGTTTTAATTATGGTTTTATTGTATTTTAATTGGATTTTTTAAAAAATGTAAGCCGCTTTAGGAGCCAGCTGGATAAATTGTGGGACAAAAATAGAACAAATAGATTACTCTCCCAAATCACACACAATGCTTTCATGGTGTTACCTCTATGAGCCTTGACTTCATATTCCCCCCCCATATTTAGTTCCCCAAATACATATATACATGATCTCTGCCTTCCTGATATTCCCATGTTAGCTTTTCTTCATTTATCTTCATTTATCTTAAGCTCAAGCTTCAGTTGTCTTAAGCACATCTTAAGTTAACCATTCTCTTCCCTGCTCTTGGCATATTGTTCAAAGGGTGGCAGTTTCAGTGAGAATTTCTACACACAATTCAAAGGTCTGTTACAAGCAGATCAAGTGTTAAATCTGCTGTTTGTGTGAATGTAGGGCATGCCCTACTCAAAATGCATTCTTCTTCTGGGGGCAATAAACCTCAAACATTTAGAACATCCTCATGACCTACTTCCCACTCAAAAATGGGGTGGAAAAAGTAAATGGGACTGTTGTAAAAACACTGCAGGGATGCCCCAAGTGTTGAAATGCATAGGTATGTGAACATTAATTGCTTTCTGCCGGTGTAGTGCATGCATGAATGGTGAAGGGGGTGCCTTTTTGCTAGCAAAACAATACTGCAACCAAAAACAGGACTAGAAATGTTTTCATTTTTTTTACCCAGCTGTTTTGACATGAATGTCCCTGTTTAGATTTTGCTGCTTCCTTGCACAGATTGAACCTGTGGTCCTTTATTTCTGTTCCTTTGCACAGGAGTTCCCCTATAAAAAGTATGCTGCTTACATTGTGCATTGTACATATTGGGTTGGATCCTCCACAGACATTTATATGGGTGCAAGGACTTCCACTCATGGAGTACAGTTTTTTTCAACTTTGTCCTCCTACAGGAGCCCGCAAATGTCCCTGAAATCCTGATTTTGGAGATATTTGGGGCTCTCATTGGAGGGACAAAGAGAAAAAACAATGGAAGTCCTTATTCCTATAGAAATGCTCATCAAAATGCAAGACATAAGTTGCATATGGAAGCCTTACAACCCAGAAGTGGAAAGTAACATCAAGTCACAGCTGACTTAGGACAATCCCATAGGGTTTTCAGGGCAAGAGACGTTCAGAGGTGGTTGGTCATTGACTGCTTCTGCACAGCAACCCATAAACCTTTTTTGGGTGGTCTCTGTCAAGCTCAGGCTGTGTTAACTTTCAATTTCTTTAGACTCTGTTTCTCATTACCTTTGCTTGTCACTTTGAATTCTTTGGAGGGGTATGTTATTTGAGTGCTTGGGAGTAGACATCGTAATTTTCTCGAAGAAGCACCCCAAGTCAGTTTCCCGTGAGCCTGATCTTGGAGTACCTTTCTCTGCCAACCTAGCCTAGATAGGGCACCATATATATGTCTGCATTGCAATAGTAACACCAGGGGGTAAAGGTGGCATGTATGGATGTGGAATTTTATGGTTTTACCTATATCTTCTAATTTCCTCATCAAAGGCTCCTAAGCAAGTTCAAAAATCATGGGATAAAGGGACAAATCCTTTTGTGGATCAAAAACTGGCTAATTAATAGGAAACAGAGAGTGAGTATAAATAGGCAATTTTCTCAGTGGAGGGTGGTAAGCAGTGGGGTACCACAGGGATCAGTACTCGGTTTGATGCTTTTTAACTTGTTCATTAATGATTTGGAGTTGGGAGTAAGCAGTGAAGTGGCTAAATTTGCAGATGATACAAAGTTGTTCAGGATGGGGAGAACCAGGGAGGATTGTGAGGCACTCCAAAGGAACCTGTTGAGGATTGGTGAGTGGGCATCAGAGTGGCAAATGAGGAGTGACATGATTGAGGTTTATAAGATAATGCATGGAATAGAGCAGATAGAGAAAGAGGTACTTTTCTCCCTTTCTCACAACACAAGAACTCATGGGCACTCAATGAAATTGCTGAACTGTCGGGTTAGAATGGATAAAAGGAAGTACTACTTCACCCAAAGAGTGATTAACACTTGGAATTCACTGCCACAGGAGGTGGTGGCGGCTACAAGCATGGACAGCTTCAAGAGGGAATTAGATAAATATATGGAGCAGAGGTCCATCAGTGGCTATTAGCCGCAAGGTATAGATAGGAACTCTCAGTCTGGGGCAGGTGATGCACTCTATTCTTGGTGCTGGGGGGCAGCAGTGGGAGGGCTTCTAGTGTCCTGGCCCCACTGGTGGACCTCCTGATAGCACCTGGTATTTTTGGCCGCTGTGTGACAGAGTGTTGGACTGGATGGGCCATTGGCCTGATCCAACATTGGCTTCTCTTATGTTCTTATGCTCCTGCACATTTCTTCAGTCCTAACAAAAGCTCTGGAACCTACAACATCATATCTCTCCTTATATATAATTGTGTTGTGGTCATGAACTCTCTGGAACATTCCACATGCTCCCAAATCAATTGGCTCCCTGATCTGTCACTCAGAGGGTGTCCCTTGCCCCTGGCTGTGTTGCCTGAGTCCCACCCAGCTGCCACTCAAGAGTACTCGTGTGCCATTGGCCAGGTGCTGGGTTTACTCCTCTTCCCCACCCACTTCTTCAGTCACTGTGCCCTGTCAGAATTTCTAGCAAATGGCTTTCTCTCTTGATGAAGACACTTGCCTCCTGTGTGGGACTAATTTTCCCTCAGTAGCTGTTGGTAGGTGTAACAAAATGGCAGTTACCTGTGTCTGTAAGATGGCTGACATCTGTGTGCTTACAATGTTCCCCCATAAGGCTTAATTGAGCTGTACTTCCTGAGAGGGGCCTGCAGGGGTATCACTCACTGGGTTGAATGGGGCTTTCTCATCTGCTGGCCTACAGTTCCCAGCTGCCCCCCAAAACAGGGACTGTTCGAAGGGGCAGGCCAGCATCAATATAGACTCCAGCTAGGCCACAAGCCAGAGACCTGAGGAACCCTGGGAGGCAGCAGAAATTCAGCCACTCCACAGTCAGCTGGACTGGGGAATGAATGGAAGTTTCCCTGCTCTCTTGGGCAGTAGAGAGAGGCTGAAGCAGAGCCAGAGGCCGGTCCACAGAGAGATCCTATCCTGAGCCCACAACATCCAGAGCTAGAGAGTGTTGTGTGTAAGGAAAGAGGATTGCATTTAACCTCTGTTGATTTATGCCCTGTTGGTTCATAGTGTGTGCTTACTCCTACAGTTGTGCCTTATTTATTTGGTGTGTGTGTGCTCCATAATTGTGTAAATAGTTAAATAAATTCTTTTATTTGGGCTAATAATCTGTGTTGTGCTCTGACCACATAGTCTCCCCCACTCTGCACAATACCAAAGGGAGGGCGTAGCCCAGGGAAGCAAGGAAGGCCAGAGCCTTGGGTTGCCAAATTTCCAGGGATCCCCAAAGACTGGGGATTCCATCTCCAAATAGGGAGATTCGGCCAGAGGGGTCTCACTGTCCCTCTAAAAAGGCAGTGACAATTCAGTGAGTCGTGGCAGCATACTTAAGGAGTGAGATACGCCCATGGGATGAGGGTGGGAGGCGAACAGCTGCATTGTAAACTGGAGCCCGTTTCACTACAGTAGGCAACCAAGCTTGGTTCAGACAAAGAAAGGAAACCCTTCACCTTTTGAGGAACTCATTGGGGCCAGTCCTGCCTAGGGTTGCCAACTCCAGGTAGGGATATTCCTGGAGATTTTCTGGTAGAGTCTATGGAAACCAGAGTTTGGGAAGGGGAGAGGCCTCAGCTGAACAGAATGCCATAAAGCCCACCTTTCAAAGCAGTTATTTTCTCCAGGGGGGAGAGATGTGTTGTCTGGAGTTCAATTGTGATACCTGGTAATCTTCAGGTTCCACCTGGAGGTTGGCTACCCTAGGCGTCACAGTCAGTGCTTCAGAGCAGGGTCTGCTAGATCCAGGTTCTTGCTGTAGAAGCTGAGTGGGTGATTTTGGACCAGTCACAGACTTTCATCCTAACCTACTTCACAGGGTTGTTGTGCAAGTCAAAAGGGGAGAGGAGGATAATGTAAGCTGCTTTGGTCCCCATTTCAGAGAGAGACTACTTTTCCTCCTGGGAAATCATTGTTGCCAATCTCCAAGTGAGGGCTGGAGATCACTCAGAATTACAACTGCTCTCCAGATGGCAGAAATCAGTTCCCCTGGAGAACATGGTGGACTCTGTGTTCTTATACCCTTCTGAGATGCCCCCATGACAGCCAATGTGATGTGGAAGTCAGGGTTTCAGAGCACTGTAGAGGCTGCAGGAGGGGGGGAGATGGAAAGCTGAAGAGTGAGGGGGAAATAAAGGTAGGTTGAGGCTTGGCTGGGAAGGAGATAGGGTTGCCAACTACAGGTGGGAAATCCCTGGAGATTTGAGGGATGGAACCTGGAGAGGGTGAGGTTTGAGGAGGGGTGGGGCCTCAGACAGGTACAATGCCATAGACTCCACCCTCCCAAGCAGCCATTCCCTCCTGGGGAACCACTGTTGCCAATCTTCAGGTGAGGGGAGGAGATCACTCAGAATTACAACTGATCTCCAGGAGGGAGGGCAGAAGTCACCTGGAGTCAGAGGGGCAGATAATGATAGGTTGATGGTTAGCTGGGAAGGAGATGGGGTTGCCAACTTCAGGTTGGCAAATTCCTGGGGATTTGAGGGATGGAGTCTGAAGAGAGTGAGGTTTGAGGAGGGGTTGGACCTCAGACAGGTACAATGCCATAGACTCCACCCTCCAAACCAGCCATTTCCTTCTGGGGAACAATTGTTGCCAATCTCCAGATGAGGGCTGAAGATCACTCAAAATTACAACTGCTCTTCAGGTAGCAGAGATCAGTTCCTCTGGAGAAAATAGTGGACTCTATGTCATTATACCCTGCTGAGGTCACCACAGCAAATTGATGCTGAGTCTCCAAGGCCTTGGCACTCTCCCAGAGCATCTTTCTAGAGCCCCTTGTATTTATTTCCACAATGGGCCTTATTCTCTCTAATAAAACATTACACTGCCAATAGTGTGTGTGTGGAGAGTGAATTAGCTGGGGACCTGACAGATTGTTAGGACTCCCATTGATCTCTCCCCCCTGGCCCCAACCGACGATGGCATAGGGAATGGAGATGGAGATGGTGGGGCGAGTGTGAGTACTGGGTCTGAACCTGATATTCCTGCGCAAGACCCTGCAAAGAAGAAAGACAGCAAGGCCACTGGTGCTAGGCCTAAAAAGCACATCCTTTCATGGCCAGAGTTCATTAGCTATTGTAGATTTTCCAAGACCACAGCTATACAGCCCAGAAAATCTACAACAATGAATGTTTTTTCGTTGTTCAGTATATTGAAGATCATTCAATGAGTAGAACTTATGAACTGCTGAAACAGAATTATTATATAATGTTTCCAAATTTTTTTTGGGGGGGGATTTCACCTGTCAGATTTATCTGAGAAAAAAACTGATGTTAATATGCTATATTCCACCAGGGAGGATCTATCTTGAATAAGTCATTTGGGACCCTCTCTGAGCCTGGAGCCTTACTAGAACTCATACAATGAATCATGCTACATACATCCTTCCCTGATATGGAAGACCAATTAAGAAGATCTTCAGGTATTGTACCCACTGCCCCAGTATTATGGGAGGGACTAGAACAAAACAACTCCTTAAAATATGTCATTCACTGACAGGCAGGGATGCATGATGGTAAATTAGACCTCAGATTCATAACCAGGCATCGTACCCTCTCCTCCCCAAACCCTGCCCTCCCCAGGCTTCACCCCCAAAATAGCCATGTATTTTATAGCCTAGAGGTGACTTTCTTATCCATGGAGTAGAATTTGGTATTGCCACACAAATGCATAGTGGCCTGAATCCAGGACTGTACAGTGCTGGTCCTAGTCAGATATTCAGTCATGTCGACTATCTGTGAATGTAGGGGATGAATCAAGGCCATTGATCCCCAATTCTAAACAGCCATTTAATGCTACCCTAAGTATCTAAGTGGGGGTATGTGTACATGGTCCATTGGGATGTGGAATCAGGGTGCAGTACCTGTCTGTATGTGTACTACCTGATCCAGAACAAGATTTTTCTCTGGTTAAAATTTTTGGTTTCTCTTATGCAAAATTCCCCCCCCTCCTTTGATTAGCATAGTTCAGCTTTTACAAAAAACCCACTTCATTCTTCTATCAGTCAGAATAACATCAGGTTCTCGTTCTAAATCACTAAACATAAACTGAACATTTTCTACAGGGCAGTATTTTTTTCTTATCCTTGACAAAACGCCTCCTCATAAAATCTTCATGCCAGTGGGGTAGGGGGAATGGAATGTGCTGATAAAATCAATATTCAGTTTGCCTAGGTTATCTCAAAGGGAACAAACAATTTAATGAGATCTGCAGAAAAAAAAAGATTCTTAAATCAAATGAGCTTATAAACCTATTCTGTGGTAGAGCAAATCAGATTCTGTACTGGAAATCAGCTTTTGTTATGATCATTTTCTCCCGCAATAATGTTGAAGCAAATTATATAGGTGCATGCATACATTTGCATTACCTGTCATGTAATGCTGCAATCATCTGTTCTCATTAAATTTGGAATCTGTGATATTTTTAATCTCACACATCCCAAGGAACAAGCTGTAAGTAGCATTTAAGAATAAATCACTGGAATATTTGAAGAGCAGAAAACATTAAAGATCGACAAGTTAAAAAGTACTTTGAATGGAATAACACCTGATTCATATTTGTGTGTGAGAGAGAGACTGGAAAACATTTGATATTCCAGTGCAGAACACATTTTTCGTGTCTGTTCTACAAATGGAAAGATTATATATGTATGTGTGCGTATATATAAATGTGTGTGTATGTATGCATACACACACACACACATACAGGCACATAGTATTCCACAGGTTATTGCCATATTGCTATGGGAACAATCCTAAACAGGTATATGAAGAAGAAGAAGAAGAAGAAGAAGAAGAACTCCTGCAAGACAATGACTCCGCCCTACCCCACCTTCCTGAGTAGATATAAATTACCTGCCTACCATTTTTCTTCTCACACTGACACAGAGAGTACTCCATCTTTCTGTGTTATACCTCTGAGGATGTCAGTCACAGCTGCTAGTGAAACATCAGGTGCCACAATGCCAAGACCATGGCCATACAGCCTGGAAAATCTACAACAATTAATGAAGCTTACTGTTCATTCTATCAATCACTTACAATCAGGGGTTGGTTGGAGCCGGAGCACACAGGAGCAGCACTCTGGGAGTGAGGAGCCTGGGGGGTGGGCACATGACCAACCCCCCTGCTCTCAGCAGCCCTTGCAGGGCTCTCAGTAGGGCTGGTGACTGAGAAGCTATCTTTGTTGTCAGTGTGCTGCTGCAGGCAGTTGTCTCTGGCAGTCGGTGGCCCACCGCTGCATCCCCCATGCCTTCCGCCCATCTCGGTCCTCCAGTCTGCTGTGCAGCCAGACACCAACCAGCCTGCCTACAGCTGGAGGGAAGTGGCAGAGAGCCACCACCACGCTGGAGAGAGGGACCCCATTTGTGGCTGGGGAGGCCTGCCACCTGCCCCTGCCTCACCTCAACAAGCCCTGCTTGGCCCAGGCTGCTCTGCTCACCCTGTACTCCTCCTTCTCGATTGGAGGGTGCTGCACTGGCCTGCTGCCCACCCAGCCCCTCCCCTCCCCTGCCAAAAGCCCTGCTGTGGCTGCTCTGCTAGCCCTGTGCTTGGTCCACCAGTTATCCCTGCTGCACCCCAACTGCTTGCTTTGGGAAGGGAAACCAGTGGCAGGGAACACACACACCACTGAGCTGAAGAGACTTGGGCTCACCACTCGCAGGTCTTTCAGCTTTCCCCTCGGCAGGAAACTCCCCCCACCACCACCCTGCTTTGCCTCTCCTCACTTGCACTTTGATCTTTCCCTGCTTGAAGTCACTGCGGGAGGAGTAGAATCCCCCCCCCACATAATTTGGAAAGAGTCAGTCATGGGCTTGCAGATGTGCCTGTCTCTCCAATGAGGTGCAATGAGGTGTTGTCTCCAAGGTCTCACTTTGTGCTACCTACACATGTACGTGGACAAGGCAGTGTACTATACTCACCACAACTGCTGCCCAGCCCACATCCAGGTATTTAAAAGGGGAAAACACATGCCTATGGCGAGAGGGGTTTAGTTCAATGCACGAGCCCGACAAAAGAGGGTTTGGTGTGTTTGGGGGATCAGTTGCTTTATTCTCTTCTGCCCCTCCTTGACTGTGGTGATACTGGCTTGAAGAAGCCTCTTAGGACGCATCTGGAGGAAGCGTCAGAAGGGACAAATGCCCAAGGAATGGAGGGGAGGATCAAAGTGTTCAGATATGGATAGCAAGCTTCTGAGTCCCAAGCTTTGGACAGCTACAGTTCCAAGAAATCTACTCACTAGCAATGCAAACTGTGTTTGTTCCACGGGGGGGGGGCTATAAAGGGAAAGGTGTATCAACCTGTGTGTGTGCCCGATAGGATACAATGGAAAGATCCAGAGAGAAGGGGTTTAAACTTTAAACTCCTTCTCTCTTTGCTTCCCCGCCATCCCGCCTTGGCAGGCTGGCTGGGGAAGCAAGAAGCCCTGCTCAACTTGCTGCCAGCCCAGGAGCTCCTGGGTCACTCAGTGGTGCCTGCCTGCAGCTAAGCGCGCTTGGCTCCTTTAAAGCTGCCAGTCCTTTCTGCCACCTCCTTTGCCAGCTGGGACCGGGTGAGTGAGCAGGCGCTCTCAGCCACTTTCTGTGCCCCCTCACTGCTGACTCAGTGTGCGAAGAGAGGCTGGTGAGTGCCACCGCTTGCCCTCCTGCCCCTGTGATGCTTAACTGCCAGAGTGCTGCCCCTCTCTGCGACCTGAGGGGGCACCCAGGGCCCCGCGGCTGGGATGAGGCTCCTGGGCTGACGGCAAGCTGAACAGGGCTTTTGGCGAGGGAGGGGTGGGGTGGCAGCTTTTTAAAATTTATTTAAAGTTTTTATTTAAGCAAAATACATTCCAAAAACTATACAACAATGTAACTGTAAATTTTTGCAACGATCATTATAAATTTTTGAACTAAACAACCATCCAGTTTTAATTTATAAACAGTTAAGACAGTAAGAGTAAAATAACTCTTAAAAATACAAATACACAATTCAAGGTAAATAGAGCATAAGACTAAGAAATCATTTATGTTCACAAATAGAGAAGTCTGGTCTATGATTTTAAATATCCGGCAAATTGCAGCAAAATCTTTTGTTTGAAGGAAGTATTTGTCTGAGTTGTTAAAAATGTATCCCGTCTATCCCTGTATGTACAAAAGGATTATATCCATTCCAAATATTTTTTCCCATGAGGATGGTAAGTACTCTTCCTTTGATAAGAATTCTAAAATCAGGAACCACTTTTGCACTAAATGAGGATTTAGATGGGGCTCTAGAAGCAGTGTTCCGTTTGTCCATAATGCTCTCCGTGGTGTATTGGTCCCATAATTTTCTGAACCATGTTTGAACATTGGATGTGTTCTCTTCTTTCCAGAGAGAAGTTATGGTTACCCGAGCTGCATAGAGCATTGTTTCCAAAGTGGTTTTGTAATGATGTTGGATAATATGTTTAGGCCAGAGTCCTAGTAATAATTGTTCAGGTGTTCATGATACATCTATATCTATAATCAGTTTAATGTGACATAAAACCTCTAGTCAAAATCTCCTAATTTTTCCACATTGCCAGCAGCAATGGGCGAATGACCCGACTTGATTACAGCCCTTCCAGTATAAAGTAAAGGTTCCCTTGCTCGAAAGCCAGTCGAATCCGACTCTAGGGTTGCGGTGCTCATCTCCGTTTCAAAGCCGAAGAGCCAGCGCTGTCCGAAGATGTTTCCATGGTCATGTGGCCGGCATGACTAAACACCAAGGCGCATGGAACGCTGTTACCTTCCCACTGAAGTGGTACCTATTTATCTACTTGCAATTTCTTGCTTTCGAACTGCTAGGTTGGCAGTATAGTGGAGAATAATTAGGGGAGATCTGAGATAGTCTTTGAGGTGACAAAGTACCACCTTGTTATTATTTTAAATTTCTGCAAATCCATAAAATTTGATGACCTATTCTCAAAAAATAGATTGAGTAGATGCAGGGAAAACCATGCGAAGCTGTGGGGCAAAATGCAGCCATGCAGCACTTAGTGTGAAATTGACACGTACTGTCGGGGCAAAGGGAAGAGCGAGCGTGGAGCAGGACTTGTGGGAAATCGGCCTCTCTCTCTCATCTATCTGTCATCTATCATCTTCTATCACTACTCATATAGCAATAGCGCTGAGCAGAAAATCAAATTATAAACTAAGATAATGCCTTACTTAGTGTTATTGTTCTGTTGCTTAATTATTGCCTCCATAAATTTTGCCACAGAGAGAGTAACAAGATCATTTATATCCGATAGTAACCCCATCAAAGATTTAAAAGTTCCCCTTTGGTCTAGAACTCAGGTTGTATGTTTTCATGTTTAGAGAATATGCTTCATGTGCCAGGCCTGACATAGGGCCTGAATTGGGTGCACACTGTAGCCACTAGTGCCTCTCCTGAATCAGATTTCTGCAGCAAAATGAGAGAAAGAAGAGAGAGAGAGAAAATCATCATTAACCCAAATACATAAATCTAATAGCTTTTAACAATGTTTGTAGCAATATTTGGTGGATTGCACACTTAACATACACTTGGATGTGGGTTGCCTTTTCACATGTTACGGAGCAAGAAAGTTGGATCTGAGACACCCCCCCCCATCCTGTGCCACACTAACACATTCACACGTGAGTGGTGTATGCGTCTCACTTTCTGCATGAGTGTTGCCCAATTAAGGTCAGGTGACACCTGTACCATCAAGACCATGGTGCACATGGAGAAGGCTCTTCAGCCTTCCCTCACACACCATTTTTTCCAGTACGAAACAGTTGTGAGGGGTGTTATTGGGCCTTATGGGGAAATCAACATGTACCACAAGAAACTGTGGGCTTCCCCAAACATCATTCTTCTGGGACTGTTTCACATTGGCATGCATTATTGAGTTATGTCTGACCAAAGGTAGGAACTCCAACACAACCTGTGAACTCCATAATGTGTGAAGAGTGCTGAAAATCATTTGCATTGACTGATGGTCTGACTTCTATATTTTTCAAGGACTGGGTTGATATGTGATTTTCTTCCCATTTCAAAGTGTGCATATGCTCTTGCATCGGAGCATATGAGCAAAATAGGATGGAAATTTTTACGCAGACATTATTACTTACAAATATATTTGTGCATGTAAAATGCCAAAATACTTGTAATGTTCTGCACATCAGCTTGCAAAAAGCTTTTTCTAGGGAGAATGGGTTTTAGAATATGCAGGCATATTCACTTGGATGCACATTTTGCTGTGCATTCTAATACACATTTCATTCTTTGCTCATCTTGGCCAAAGATTTGTACATCCATCCATTATCAAGTAGATTCAGATATAAAGAAGCTGCAAAATACTTATCTGCTCAAGATGAACAGCAATATTCATATCAGAAACTGAACCTGGCAGATTACTGCTGCCTTCCCAATTCTCCCCTAGTTTTTTCCCTTAATGTTTGGATTATCCTGCAGAGAAAAAAGATGACACATCAAAACTGCTGCTAAGGCAGAAACTAAGCAAATGGAAACTGAGCACTAAGAAGGTGGCACTGGACAATTCACAGAAGTAGAAATAAAAGATGTGGGGAGTGACTTTCTTGCGCTTGTCTTTTGCGCTGCTGGGAATTTGCACATAATTCCTCCATTGTTCACACCTTACCCCATGGCAGAGATGCACTATTTTTTTTTCTTTGTTGCTCTACAAATGCACATAAAACCAAAAAAAAAAAAAAAAAGCATATGGACAGGTCCCTATGATACGTGTATGCACGCATGCATGCACACACACACAAACATGAGAGCATAGAAATCCAGCCATTTGCTGGATGTTGTGTTCCTTTTAATTCTGAACCTTCATTTTGGTGCTGCTCCCCCTTCCTTTCCTGAGATGCACAGGCCTGATTCAGAATATCCCTCCTGTGTAGGGGAGGAGAAGACCCTCATCTAATTCAGTCATATTTCCTGAAAATGTGTCAGGATGAGCCTAGAAGGGGGCGGGGCACACCCAAAGCACTCGGAGACGATAAGACCAAAATGAAGAATTCCCAGTATTCTTCTTAGCGAGTTCCATTTATGCCATCATATCCATCTGCTTCTTTTCAATTTATGCAGGTTTAGCTGCCTGTAAGGCATATACCAAGGCAAGGGAGGGGGGACATTTGAGAATTAAAAACAACAACAAGGAAGAATTTAGCCACATCCACTGTACAGGCTTCTTCAGACTCTTGAAAGCCCCCCCAAGCCCCCCCCGAGCAGTGCTACTAGACTTGAAACTAACTATTCTATTGTGGACTAATGTGGCTGTCCACTGCTATACTTTGCTGTGAAAGTTCACTAGATGACCTTGGGCCAGTTACATATGCTCAGCCTAACTTACCTCTCAATGCTGAGGTGAGGATAAAATGAAGGAGAGGGGAAAAATGAAGTAAATAAATAATAAATATAGCTGAAGATGGTAGGAAGATAAAAGCTGGCTGGCTGGCTGGCTGGCTGGGTGTCTGTTAAAGAGAAAAAGAAGCTTGGAATGGTGAGGGTATTGGGGTTGCCAGGAGAAAGTATGGGAAGGAGGTAAACAGGAAAAGTCAGGTACCTCTCCACAGGTCCTTGTCATCCCCCCCTCCCGTGGGCCCTCCACCACACAATAGGGCCCAGACTGGTGGCTGGCATTGTGTAGCAGCTGGAACAAAAGAGAAACTGCTGGGGAGAGGGAAGGAGGGAAAGCTGAAGACCGGTCCACGTAAAGGTTGGTTGATGGATGGGAAGGAGAGAAGTAGACAGGAGAGGGGAGAGGCTATGGTGATTGCCAGGGAAGGGAAAGAGGAAATGATGGGGAAATGGAAAATAAGACACTCTCTGCAAATCTTTTGGGCTCCCTGATTATTTTTGTTATGTAGTGAGAGCTTCAAATGAACGTGCATTGTTAGAGAGGCTCCTAGCAGCTACATTCAGATTGGCCGCCCTTGCAGAGCAGGCCAATCAGGTAACAGAACTGTAAGTAATGCCGTGCAAATGAAGGCTTCTAGTTACTATATTCTTATTGGTTTATTTGTATTTTGTATGTGTGTTTGGGACTCAGGGGGGTTGTATATAGTTGAGGACTGTGGTTGTTGTTAACACTACTGAAATACAGAGCTATGCTGAAATCACAATACCCTCTTGAATCCACTACTTAACAGTTTTATCTGCATTTTTTCAGATTTTACTAATCCTTTAATATTGTTTACCTGAATCCCTCTCAGTGACCACCCATAAATGACTATAGTACTCAGTTTAAAATTAACTTTAACTAGTAAAAACATCTGATTTCCCCTTGCTTCTCTGAGGAGTTGATCATTTGCTCTAGTTACAGATTTCCTTGCTTTAGCTGCTATTACTAGATATTAATACTGCTAGTATAAGATATGATGACACTGACTGAATGGGGGAGAAATTTAGCCCATATTTTGATCATGCTGTACATAAATCCAAATGTCTCTATCTACTCTTATCTATTTGGAGTACTTCCAAATGAGAGTGTTACAAGTCTGGGGGGGGGGAGGTGAGCCTGAGGCTTCGCAGGGGAGGAGACATCCAATTCTCCCCTTTATTTTGGGCCTGAGATTGGGCCCCTGATAAAAGGAAATACTTCTTCACCCAAAGAGTGATTAACATATGGAATTCACTGCCACAGGAGGTGGTGGCAGCTGCAAGCATGGACAGTTTCAAGAGGGAATTAGATAAACATATGGAGCAGAAGTCCATCAGTGGCTATTAGCCACAGGGTATAGATGGGAACTCTCAGTTTGGGGCAGGTGATGCACTCTATTCTTGGTGCTGGAGGGGGCAGCAGTGGGAGGGCTTCTGGTGCCCTGGCCCCACTGCTGGACCTCCTGAAGGCAACTGGTATATTTTGGCCGCTGTGTGACAGAGTGTTGGACTAGATGGGCCATTGGCCTGATTCAACATTGGCTTCTCTTATGTTCTTATGTTCTTATTTTTGATATCTGGGACATACCACTCCTGTTTATTGTGGGACAGGGCTTGGAGCAGAATGCATGCTGGAAATATCAAGACAAACTATCATCGGTCTAAGCCTTCTCCATCCAGGTTGCTGCTGAGAAGTCATGATTTTGCAAGAACTCACTGGGCTTTTTTTTTTGTGTGTGTCAATTTTGTAGGGGTTTAAAGCCCTCTTTCTTTAGTATTTGGATTTTGCTACAAACCAGGGGCTTTCCCTAGGTTTGGAGAAGCATTTCCACTTTTGGTACCTGGTGCCATCCATGCCCTGAGGCCAAATTCAGAATTTAGAAATATGATAATCTAGATAATATTATAAAATGTCCTGAAAATACTGTGTGGAGCCATCTTCTCAGTTGGTGATATATTTAGATATGTGTGAGTGAGTGTTTTTATTGTTTGAGATCAAGACCTATAGCAGAAGCCATTGCGCTGTTGATGTAGTAGCCCAGTTCAATGTGGCGGTACTTGTAGCTTTCGAACTGCCAAATCGCCGCAGGCCCAACATTTATGGCATTTACCCATCTGCCTACCACTTATCTTTGCTCAGTGTAATCTTTCCTACTGTCTGTCGTTTGGAATGTTATAGCAAAATCAGCCACGGAGCAGCAGATTTCCTTCAGAGCAGCCCTGCACTAAACTGCTAATGCTCCAGCTCCAAGTCCCTCAATAAATGAAAGACCTAATTAATCAGTGAATCATTTGGAAGTTGCCTGAGAGCCTTGTGTGGGCAAAAGCAGTTCTTGTCATCGACATCTTAGGAACTGTCTGCAAAGACAAAGATGATCCGGCCTAGAAACGAAAAGAGTGGCCAAAAATTAAAGCTGCTTTAATGGACTAATCTTGAGATTTGCCATGGTAACAAATAAGATCTCAAGATGAGAGGTTCTGACTGTCACAGAAGAGCAATGCTACAAAATATAATATTCTTTGGGGACTTCCTGGTTCTTGCTTTATCTAGTCAGAGCTCTGTTTACTCTGAAGGCCAGAGGTTCAGGAAGTGGAGAGCTACCTGCTACGTTATGTATTCTGAAAATGTATATGTTGCCTCTCAAGAGACCTGCTCACATTAGGGTTGCCAGCCTCCAGGTGGGGCCCGGGGATCTCCCCCTTTTACAACTGATCTCCAGCTGACGGAGATCAGCTCCCTCTGGAGAAAATGGCTGCTTTGAAGGGTAGACTCTATGGCACTGTACCAGGCTGAGGCCCGCCCTCCCCTAACCCACCCCCCATAGATCCATCCCCAAAGTTTCCAGGTATTTTCCAACCTAGACCTGGCAACCCTATATACAAGAAGGGGTCCCACTCCCAGTGAGAAGGGAAGTGGGCAAGATCACCACTCCTCTGTCTTGTCCCAGCAAACACCCCAAACCAAACCCTGGTATGGCCCAACTCATAGAATTCTCTTGTTACTTTAGGGCAAGACAGCCTCAGCTAGAAAGAAGAGACGGGACCCTCTCGAACACATGCATGGCATTTCCTTTGGGAAGACTCATTGGACGGGAACCATTATGCTCCACGGAACGAGCTGCACAAGAATGTGGGAGCAATTTACTGCATGGGGACCCTGCTCTGGTCACCAGTCCAAGCACTGGAAGATATTTACAGCTGGAGATTGGGCCCCTGTTAAAAGGCACTTAGGTGGAACAGCTTGACATAGGACAGCGGGGTTGACTTTGTGGAAGAAAAGTGTGTGAGATTTCAGGCACATTTACCGCCCGAGAACATCACTCCGTAGTTAAAAACCTATTAAGAAGAGAAAAGGCCTGTCTTGGAACAGGTAAAGGCTCCCTGTAAATACAAGCGGCAGTCAGCAAGGTTTTGTGTTGCACATGGTAAAGGAAATGAGCCTGCTTTATTGCATAGGAAGGAGGAAGCATCTGTTTCCTTAACCTCCATGGAGAAAGCTGGGAACATTTATTTATCTCCCCCTCCTCCATTTTCAGCCTTGTTTCCTGCATAAATGGAAGCCACACCATGAAGTCCACTGTTAGAGTAAGATGATTGTGTTGATCTGCAGAAGGTGAGCAAAATAAGCAAGCCACCTACTTATCACCAACGGCAGCATATTATCAGTACATCTGTGATCACCATTCTGCCTGAAGATGGGATTTTGTGTCCACTCAGGCTGTTTGGTCTCAGGGTCGTTTCCCTTCTGCTTTGTGTGACATGGATCCGGCCGCACAGGAGGCAGCCACCAGCATGCCTCCTGAGGGCCGCCTTTGCCCCCTCGTGAGGAGGAAGGAGGAAGGGCTGTGGTGCAGCCTCAACTCCAAAAGGGGGAGCGGAGCCGGCATGGCTTTTAATGGCTGGCTCCGCTCTACCCCCTTCAGTGCTCACCGCGTGCTTGGCCCACGCACCCGCCCTGTATGTAGTGTCAGCACAGGCTGGTTGCCCTGTTTACAGGGGGCTGGGTAGGAATTTTTTGCCGCTTCTCTGATTGGCTGTTGAGAAGAGGTCTTTTTCGCCTACTCTGCACTGCAGTCAGTGGATTGAGGAATTGGCTTGGGATGGGGTCATGAGTTAGATCGCCACTTTATCAGGGCAGAATTAGGTTTGGATAAAGTTCATACGGCTATGTAAGCACCAATAATAACCCCGTGGGGGTGTATAGGGGTCTGCGGTATCAACCCTATGGCTGTGCGGCCAGGGATGAGACTTGCAGACTGCCTCTGGGATGGCCACAATGGAGCCTCTGCGCTGGCCGCGGTGGTGTTGGAGGGCTCCTCAAGGCACATCCCAATCATTGTCTCGGCTGGGTTTGCAAGCGACTTACAGTTGGCTTCAACCTGGGACCTTGGTGTCTTGCCTGTTATACAGTAAGGATGGGGTCAAAGTGACACCAGGCCTTGACTGTGTCACTGTTTATGTTTGCCCTTGTCATGACTTTCAATATGTTAAATAAAGTGGCCAGGGGTCTTTTGGGGGGAGCGCACTTTTCCCCCCACCATAGAGAACAATGGAGGGAATAGGGGCAACCTGTTTGGGGGCCCATAGAATTGGACCCCCTGGTCCATTGTTCTTGAAACATGGTGGGTATCTTGGGGAGAGGCTCCATCAGCTACCCTGTGAGTTTGGAGCCTCTCCCTCAAACCCCCTCCCCTCCAGCCCCCAGATTATACCCTATGTTTTCACCATTGACTTCAATGGCCCATAGGATATAATGGGGCCGAATTGCTGCCGAATTTCTTTCATTCCCTCCTTTCCTTCTCTCTTTTTCCTCTTTCCCTCCTTCTTCTCTTCTCTCTTTCTTTCTTTCCCACCTTTTTCTCTTCTCTTTTTTCCTCCTTTCCCTTTCCCTCCTTCTTCCCTCTCTTTCTTTTCCTCCCCTTTCCTTCTCTTTCTTTCCCTCTTTCCTCTCTTTCCCCCTTCTGTGGCCCAACTCTCATGATAAGGAGTTTAAACTTTAAACCCCTTCTCTCTTAGCTCCCCCACCCAGACCAGCTGGGGAAGGGAAGGGGAGGCTTTTGAAGATGCCTCCCCCCTTTTGCTTCCCCTTCTGACATCACTTCCAGTGATGTCAGGGGGTGTGGCATATGCTAACAGACTAATAGCTTATTAGCATACCATATGCTAATGAGCTCCTGCAGCTGTTTTTCTACGAAAAGACCCCTGAAAGTGGCCTTAGTTCCATCCAACCTTGGTTTTCTGACTCTTTCTTCCATCTGAGGGGTCAAGAGTCCCTTTGCACATTTCCAAAGCACTGTGGGACATGCTGAAGTGTGGTTCCTTCCTGCATAGCTCAGTTAATGTCAGAAATTCTGGGTCATATGAGGGAAGTCCCAGGTTGTGTGACAGGACCCTGTATCCTTTGACCAGCTGGAATTCCCTCTGTTCTGAGAAGTCATGAGGATGACTGCATCTGAGCTCTATTTTTTCTTCTTCAAGTCAGATTGACCTAGACCTGTGGTATTATAGATGGCTATCTCCCTCTCCCCTGACTCTTCCAGCGGACTTTACCAATTTAAGGAATTGCAAGTATAGAAAGGCCTTTTAACAAGACCTTTTACCACTCACAGTCTTGGGAGGCCATTTTAATGGGATCCCATCTGGGAAAAGAGTCTGCTCGTATGAAGAAAAGTTTATTGAGAATTTGTCCCACATCACATTTCAGTGTCCAAGATACGAGACTGAACACAATATAATTTTGCATATCATAATATCCTGCTTCCCAGGAAGGTCAGATCAGGAGAAATTAGTCAGATTATTGGCAGAGAGGGATAAATTCATTACTTTCCAAATGGCTAGTTTCGCTGCCACCATCTTAAAGGATAAGAAGATGATGGGTCATGCTGATCAAAGTATGTCTGACCCATGAGTGCTCCACTCTGGGTCACTTGTCATTTGTAATTTGTCTCTGGACTCTATGGTCTTCCTTTCTTCTTCTTAGACATATTTTCAATGATGACTTTGTATTTCATATGTTATGTAAAATTGTCCAGTTCTTTATTATTTTTCAAATTTTATCTTGTTGGACATTTCCATTTTACTTTGTATTGTTGCTATGACTTTTTTTTTTGCTAATAAAATAAAGATTGATTGACATGAGGGGGGTCCCACAATAACTTCATTTAGGTTGGCAATAAAACCTAGTGGTACCCCCTAGCTGTCCCTTTAATACCAGCTCGAGCTGTAAGCAGTTATCAGCTGATGTCATGAAAAACTTCAGCTGCTTATTTCTACTAATTAAACCTCTGTTATTGGGTGAGTCGACAATGATGTGGCACACAAAGTTCAGCGCAGGTAAGTGTAAATGTGATGCACATTGGGATAAACCCCCCCACAAATTTAAGTGCTTGCTAATGGGGTCTGAACTCGCTGAGACTAAGAGGGAAAGAGACCTTGGGGTTACAGTGGATAGTGCAATTAAAATGTCAACCCAGTGGGCTGCAGCAGTGAAAAAGGTGGGGGGTTATTAGGAAAGGAACTGAAGATAAAGCAGCCAATATTATAATGTCCCTGTATAGCTCTACGGTGCAGCTTCATTTGGAATATTGAGTGCAGTTCTGGTCACCATACCTCAAAAAAGACATTGCAGAGATAGAAAAAGCACAGGAGGGAACAACCAAGATGATTAGAGGCTTAGAGCACCTTTCCAATGATGAAAGACTGAAAAGTCTGGGATTTTTCACTTTAGAAAAGAGATTAATAAGAGGGGACATGATAAGAGTTTTATAAAATTATGCCTGGGGTAGATAGCTTGGACAGGGAACACTTTTCCTCCCTTTCTCAAAATGCTAAAGCTCGAGGGCACTTAATGAAGCTCATGGGCAGTAGGTTCAAGATGGACAAAAGGAAATACTTATTTACTCAATGAGGAAAAAAAGGTATCTCTGTCCAGGCAGGCCTGCAGGCTCTTGGCAGCACATCCTACATAGACCTGAAGCCAGTGAAAGTTAGTCATTTTGAGAGCCAGTTTGGTGTAACCTTTGGTCAGTTACAAGTTCTTTCAGAGCTGTTCTCTCACAAGCAGTTCTCAAAAGAGCTCTCTCAGCTCCACCTACCTCACAGTGCCTGTTGTGGGGAGGAGAAGGGAAATGAGATTGTAAGCCACTCTGAGACTCCTTCGGGTAGTGAAGGGGTGGAGTATGATTCCAATCTCCTCCTCCTCCTTCTTCATTTTAAGGCTGTGGCTCAGTGGTAGAGCATCCCTTGGCATGCAGAAAGTCCCAGGTTCAATCCCCAGCATCTCCAGTTAAAAGGACCAGGAAGGATATGATGTAAAAGATCTCTGCCTGAGGCCCTGGAGAACTGCTGCCAGTCTGAGTAGACAGTACTGACTCTGATGGACAAAATGTCTGATTCCAAATAGAACCTTTTTGCCATTTTGTAATGAAACAGACAGTCGCTTTTACTTCCGGAAGAATTTATTCTGTGGAGAGCGAATCAGTGTCAGGAAATAACAAATAAAGGCTTGGGTTCCATGTGACATTTTCGCATTGTATGCGACTCTGAGGACATTTGCAAAAACACGCCCATGTCGTTTGGTGGCTGGGAAGCTGGAGGATCTCTTCAGGAATCTGGAGGAAAAAACCCAAAAATAATAAGAGACTTCAGCAACCTTTGTACTTACCTTTGGAGTGTTGCACTATCCCTTTGAAAATTGTATATCTTTGTAAGAATAATATTTGGAAAGATTACTGAATGTTAGATAACATTCTCATTCTTTAACACAGTGGCATTCTTTTCTATACTGATTCTGAATAAGGCAGCTTCTTGTGTTCATGTGTCCACCTGCAAAGTTCATTGCAATCAACAGAACTCAATTTAGTTGCCACCACACTGGAGCTGTGGTGGCTCAAGTGGTTAAGATGCTGAATTGCAGGCTGTTGAAGGTCAGTAGTTTAGCAGTTCGAGACCCGAGGGTGCCGCATGACGGAGTGAGCTCCTGTCTCTAGTTCCAGCTCCTGCCAACCTAGCAGTTTGAAAGCAAGAAATTGCAAGTAGATAAATAGGTACCACTTCGGAGGGAAGGTAACAGCTTTCCGTGCGCCTCCAAGAGCCTTGGTGTTTAGTCATGCCGGCCACATGACCATGGAAACATCTTCGGACAGCGCTGGCTCTTCGGCTTTGAAACGGAGATGAGCACCGCAACCCTAGAGTCGGATTCAACTGGCTTTCGAGCAAGGGAACCTTTACCTTTACACTGGTTTGTTGCAACTACGGCCATATCTGCATTTGACTTCCCCACCAGTGTTGCAGCCTTTTGACTCCATCTTCAAAAAAGCTCTCAACATTTGGTGTCATTTTCACACCTCAAGAGTGCTAGCATAGTTGCAAATGTCCACATCTGTTTATCGCCCTCTTGGGGCGGCTCCACTGTGAGTGCACCTCCTCACTGCTTTAAAAGAGTCTTCTCCAAATGACTCTTCAAACAAGCATAGAGAAAGATGCTGCCACAGCAGCACGCAACTGATTTAAAATGCAAATGCAGATACGGCCTACGTGTCTGTTGGATTTAGGTTTTGTTTGGATTCTTGCCCTTGCTAAGTTGAAACAGTACGTGCAGAATAACCATTTGAAGAATCCAACCTTCTGAAAACTACATGGCCAGTTTTACAGGTAAGTGTTCTGAACATAGTGAGTCTCAAGGCAGCCAAACTAAGCCATGGAAGATATTTGATGTTCCCTAGATGATATGCTTGGCATAGGTACGCTCTCTGGTTCTCAGAATCCTTCCACAAGTCCCATGAAAACGAACGTAGGAGTGGACAGAACCGAAATACGCCTGAGTTTTTAATATATGGAATAATGCCATATGCTACTGTCACATACAATAGACGGATAATAATATCTATAGCTGGGCTTTTGTGGAAAGCCGAGGATTTACAGGTGAAAAGTGCTATATAAATGCTAAGTATTATTCAAACTATTATTATTGTGCTGCTTAATAACACAAATTGCTGCCAAGTTGCATTATTTATAGTTGGCTCCGGGGTCTAATTAGTGACTTTCCATCACCCAACCCCATGTTTAAGGGGCAATTGTGTCGCTATATTTATCATCGTCACAATTAAGCTGTACTTTTATGATTCAGACAGCTCGGGTTTGTAGGTGTTTTGAAAGAACAAACAGTCACTTTTCAAGGGCTGTGTGGGAATCATACCCACCTTCTTTGTTCATTACACAGCCTTGGTCTGTCACCCGTATCCACGCAGAGGAGTAACTTTATGTTTCAATAAGGCCTACCTAACTCCCACGTGCTGTTTTGTGGAGTGAAGAACAAAATGCTTTATCCCCCCCCCCAGCATCCAAGCCTAAGTGATGCTTAAATCTAGTTAATTAAATCTGGAACTTGCCAAACATGGATTCTTTGGCATAAAACACCCTTTCAGTCTGTTGCTGCAGTCATGATCTAGAAGTCCATCAAAAGATAGGGCCGGCTATTCTGCTGCTTTGTGGACCTCCAGAGATTTCCCTCAAAGCATGTCATAGTTTCCATTTGGAGCAGGAAGGGTAATAAGAATCATAAATGCTTTGCTGTGCTTGCCTTCCGGGGGGGGGGGGTACTGAGGACTTGTAAGGTAAATTTTGGATAAATATTGCTAGGGAACATTGTTAAGTACATTTTGCCAGCACTGATGTGGTTTCGGGAGGGAAGGCGGCGTGGCATAGCCTAATCTTGTCAGATCTTGGAAGCTAAGCCGGGTTGTTTCTTGGAAGGGAGACCACCAAGGAAGACTTTGTGGAGGAAGGCAATGGCAAACCACCTCTGCTTCTCACTTGCCTTGAAAGCCCCTTGTCTGAGGTCCTGCGGCAAGACAGCAGCCATGCTCCCGGTGAGCCACCTTTGCCTCCGTTGGAAGGAGGAAGAGCTGGGGCCGCACTTGGCAGCCAGGTCTTTTAGTGGGGGGCAGAGCTGGGGCTTGCTAATGGCTGGCTTTGCCCCCAACCTCTCAGTCATTGCTTCATGCTCAGCCCACCCTCTCACCCTGTCTATAGTGCAGGCTTTTGCTGGTCACCCTTTGGGTAGGAATTTTTGGCCCTTTCCTGATTGGCCTGTTGGAAGGGGTGTTTTCGCCTGCCTTGTACTGTGGACTGTGGAACTGGCTCGGTGGTGCTGTTGAATGGGCTGGTCACTTTATAGTTGAGCAGTCTTCTGTTTTGGGGGGATTTATGCGGCTCGGTGAGCACCATTCAGCAACCCATTTGGGCACAGGATCAGCCCTGCAACTATGCAGCCCGGGGTGAGGAATGTGACTGCCTTTGGGATTGCTGGGATTGATTCGCCATTAAGCTGTGCAGGTGGTGGGGGGTGTTATCTCCAGGTCATATCCCAATTGCTGTGCTGGCCAGGTAAGAGCCACCAGGGGTAGGGTGGCTCACCCATTGTTTGGCACGGGAAGGGTAGAGCATGACCTCTGACCTTGACCATGCTGCTAGTTTCCTGTTTGCCCTTGCTGTTTGATAGTCAAGTTTAAATAAAGTGGCCCTTAGTTTTCCAACCTGTTGCATCTGGCTCTTTCTTCTGACTGAGGGGACAAATCTCCCCATATTATAAAAGTCGAATGGTGGTGGCACTTCTCTAGAACATTCCACACGCTCCGGAATTGGTTGGCGCCCTGGTGTGCCACTCACAGGGCGTCTGTTTCCATTGGCTGCATTGCTGCCTCCATCAGCATGGTCTTACCCACTGAGGCCGCAACCAGTGTTTTGGCCTCATTTCCCTTCAACCCACTAGACGGGCCAGATGCGCCAGTGGCCAGGTGCCCTTGCTTGGCCTGCAGGTCCCAGACAGGGTCATGGTGGCAGTGTTGCTGAGCCATAGCAGCCAGGAGCCACTGCTGGCCAAGAGGAGGGCCAGGCCGACATGTGCTGGCTCTGCCTGGCCACCTGGAAAGGCCCCAGAGGTGGCCAAGTGGGGAGGAAACAGCAGCCCATTCCCTTGCATCTCCCTGGTGCGGTCTGGGGATGAGAGGAGATAGTGCCATGCCACTGGCCCCATGACTGGCTGGGGAGCCAGCCGCTGTCCCATTGCCCCTCCGGTAAGTGGAGGGGCAAGGTTGCAGGCCATGGCCCACCAGGACGCCATGGTGGGGGCAGATGAGCCCAGGTGGCTTGGCTCACCGGGGCCTTGACTGCATGGGGGGGGAGGTATGAGGCCAGGCAGCTTCACTGAGGCGGGGGCAGGGAAGGAGATGGGGCCTGCTGCTGGCTGGCCAAGCTGGCATCCATTGCAGGGAGAGGGACACTTGGGTGGGGGTGGCGGGGGATGGACAAGGCCATGCACCTTGGACCACTGGGGCCTCGACCACATGGGGGGTGGGCAGCTTCACTGGGGCAGGGGGGAACCAGTCAGGCTGACATCCCTTGTGGGGAGAGGGATAAGCCCGGGCAGCTCAACCGGGTGGGGATGGCAGTGGGAGGGACAAGGCCAGGCAGCTCAGCCCGCTGGGGCCTTGACTGTATGGGGGGCAGAGATGAGGCTGGCCAGCTTCGCCAGGGTGGGGGTGGGTGGGAAGGAGATGGCTGTCCATGGCAGCCGGCCAGCCTGGCACCCATTGTGGGGGCAGGAACGAGCCTGGGCAGCTCAATTGGGCGGGGATGGCGGGGGAAGGACGAGGCCAGGAGTCTTGGCCCACCAGGGCCTCGACCGCACCGGGGGTGGGGAGCTTCACTGGGGGGCCAGGGATGGAGATGGCAGCCTGTGTCCAGAAGGCCAAGCTAGTGCCCATTGTCTTCAGTCCCACAACAGGCCTTCGCACTAGTACATATATATTCATAATTGTATCTTCGTACTGATAGGCTTATGCTGCATCCATACACTAGTGTATTTTGTGCTTTCATTGTGTTATAGAAATGATTCACAAATGGATTTTCCTGGTTTGGTCAAGATAAGCTGGTTACAAATAAGAGCTATAGCTCAATGAGCCTTTTCACATGGACTTTTCCTACTGTCTGAGTGCAAAACTATCCACCCCCCTTCTGAGAGTCTGTACATGTTTGTCTTGTGGTGGTTTCCTCATTGTTTTTCCGTGCTTTCCTGAGCCACATTTGATGAGATTTTGAGAAAGCACAGACAAACTACAAAGAAACCATGGAAGGACAACAAATGGACAGCAGTGTTGTGAAGAAGCTCAGAGAGAGAAAAATACTGCAGTCTGGCACCCAAGCCATGTGGGAAATTCTCTACGTGAAAGACACCAATGATAACACAATAGGCAGTGATGTATTGATGCAGCCCGAATCTGCACTGAGATGTCACAGCCAAGGCACAGTTTAGATTCCTAGGGTAGCCATGCTGGTCTGCAGTAGAACAGTTCTATTTGATTCCCGTAACACCTTAGAACCAACAAGAGCTTCAGGGTTGCAATGGACCTCCAAGGGCTGACTAGGGACATGAGAATCTGATTTCACTATGGACCAACACCAAGCAGTTCCCTTCCACTCTAATCAAGCTGATTATAATATGCATGATACCTTTCCATCCTTTCTACCTCATGTCTGATGAAGGGAGCTTTGACTCTTGAAAGCTTATGCCCTGAAACTCTTGTGGGTCTCTAAGGGGCTACTGGTACCATTTCTGCAGTAGTGAAATTCCCCTCATTGATGTCTTTAAAACTGTGTGTTACGTGAAATTTTCTGCAGTAGATTTTTCCTCACCAGGCACAAAATTGAAATTTTCTTCTTACCTCTCATTTTTGGAATGGGGGATTCCAAAAAATGTGGGATAAGAAGGAGAAAACTTAGAGTTTGTGCCTGGTGAGGAAAAATCTACTGCGAGGAATGTCACATCACGCGCAGTTTTTAAAAATGTCAATGTGGAGCATTTCACTACTGCAGAAATGGTCTGGGATCAAATCACAATTTGTTCATGAACTGAGTGATCCCAAAATCCCCAGTCTTGCACACTCCACATTTCTAGAGCCAAGACTGTTTTGTTTAGAATCCAAGTTTGTGGCTAACAAATATGTTAAATTGTCCAATTTAGATGTCAGAACAAATTGTGGTTAGCTTAAAAAAATGACCTAAAACACGAAACAATCCATCTCAACTCTATACACACCAGGTTGATGTGCATATGTGTGCAGGTCTGAGGATTTCAATATTCATTCTTGGACAAATTATGGTGTGTGCTTGATATCTGAATGGAGCCTGTGAAGCCCAAATACTATCACTGAGCACCTTAAGAATTTAACTGTTGCTCATACCCCAGGGATTCCTGAGTTTTCTCAACACAGGGAATTGGCTCTGAGAACAAGGCTCTATTCAAATCTCATAGGAGATTTTCAACACAAGACCTATTATCATGGACTCAAGTGAAGGATTGCCATTTGTCTACTTGGGCTTGCAAATTTAACCAGCAGGCTGTGTCTCTTTGTTGTGCTACCATTTTGATGTTGCTTTTTGATGCTGCGGGCTCTGCATATTTACTTGAAGGTGTGCTGTAACATGGGATATGTAGATTTTAAGATGTGTTGACACTGAAGCATTGTATTAAGGACTATTTGCTGAAAGTCACATTGCAAAGTACCATTCATTGTCAATTACTATCAAATGTCACTTTTTGTACTTTAATAGAAAAGTGGTTTAAAAGGCTCATAAAAAAACCCTGACAACTAATAGGGGAACAAAATTTCCTGTAATTTTGAGGATAGAAAGATACATGCAAATGAACTAGAAAAAACTGGAAAGAACTGGCCAACAAAGTATAATTGCATGCATATATTTTAAAGTGGTATTTGTTTATATAATAATTAGTCTTTCCTTTATTGCATGGCTATGTTTTATCATCTGTTTTGTATTCCAAAATAAACATTTTGAAAATTCCCATGCCAGTCTGGGAAACCTGACAAGGTAACATTTGAAGGGCAGAAGCCGTAAATCTTTTCCAACCATGCATCTTACATCTGTTCATCAGAACGAGAGATGATCTTTGTCTATGAACTCTTAGCAGCTCAGACAACGGCAGCAGCTGGCCTGTACTACTGTCAGTCTGATTTTATTTTAGGATCAGAATTTATTGTATGACCATAATCAGCTGAATTGGCTGCTTTTCTAATATTCAGAATTCGGAATGGGCATGAGCTGAAAAAATCCAGTTCATGTCAGCTTGTGGTTCATGGCCAAACCATGAACTGAACCACAAACTGAATCAAACCAGGAGGTTCATTCGCAAACTGAATCGGTTTGTAGTTTGTGGCCTCACAAACCCCATTGAAAGGGACTGCAGTCCCTTTAAATGATGTTTGCAGAAAGCCTGAAAAACAGCTGAGTGAGGGGGAGCAGCCTGTTCTGGGCTGTATTGTGCAGTCCCTTTAAACTTTAAAGGGATTTCATGGGAAAACAGCTTTCTATTCTATCCATAAATCACAGCAAACCACCCCATACTGCTTTAAAAGTTCATGGAAGTTTGTGACAGTAGACCTATCATGATCTTAAGTATGCAAACCATGAGCAGCACAAAATTCATCATGAATTTTGCTTCATAGTTCAGTTTCATGCCCATCCCTATTCAGAACTCTAATGAAGATGGAAGAAGTTCCTTAACCTTTTCTCAAATGGTGCTTGCTAGTGGTAAGAGTGCCTTGAACTGGATGACCCAGGCTAGCCCAATCATGTCAGATCTCAGAAGCTAAACAGGGTAGGTCCTGGGAGACCACCAAGGAAGGCCAGAGTTGCTACGTAGGAAAAGGCAATAGCAAACCTGTTTGTTTGTCTCTTGCCTTGGAAACTCTATGGGGTCATCATAAATTGGCTGTGATTTGATGATACTTTCCAACACCAGCAGTCACAGTAAGTTTGTGTCACATAGGGGCTGCGAATTGTCTTCATAGTGCCCTGGAATCACTAGTTTCCCTTAGGAAAGGACTTCTCTATGTCTCTTCTATCCCCAGCCCTGCATTTGACATACAGGAATAATACCAAACCAGCCTCAAAAGTCTTAGTGAAATGACACATGTAATTTCTCATAGCCTCTAAAGTACTAAATATTTTAAAAGACGTAATTGTGACATCAATACTTCTTTTGATAACAAAAAGTCAGCAGTCCACAAATAGAGACACAGGGATACTCATGTGTGTGTGAATACTGCAAACAATTATGATTTGTAAGGCGGGGGGGTTCATGTAAAAAATGGCTTATGTGAAACCTGAATTCCTAATTACCTTTACTTGAAATCAGCCCATTTCAATCTTGTCAACAACCAAAGGCAGAATTCTATACCCTCTTGGTCACCACTGTGATCAGACAGTAGCAACAATTGACCATAGAAAACCACTCGCTACACTAGCAGTTTCAATATGGAACTTGAGCTCCATTCAGAGATGTGATAGGAATATTTTCAGCTGCTGGTAATGGAGATAGATGGGAGAAGACTTTCGAAATTACCATAAGGATTGTATTGTGGCTGTGTTTGGAAGCCAAGTCAGTAGCATTTTTTTTAATGTATGATCATCGTAACAAAAACATAAGTGTGAACCTTTATAACCTTGGCAATTGCTGAGAATGATCTGTTACTGAAAAGAGCAATACTTGGACCAATTTGGAATCCATTCCAATACATACTGCAATATGTCATGCCTGAATTAACAACAAAACTAAACCGCCTATTTAATGAACTCTGAAAACCTGCAATCTCCTTCATCTCCCAGCTTAATAGAAATCAGATATAGTGATGTTGTTGAGTTGTAAACTGGAAATTCAAGAACATAAAGTAAAGCCGTAAATTTCTTTTCAACAGCATGCTACCCGTCAGGGTAGTCAATAATAATTGTTTGTAGAAAATTGCTCAGCCTTTCTTCAGGTTCTGCTTAGGAAGTGATTTCATCGGAGTGTATTAGATTTTATCTGACACTGAGGAATCTCAACAGGGAAGCAGTCCCTGTTTATAGATCTAAAAGTGTGAAAGCATTTACATCTAGGGCATTTTGCAAAACAAAACTGTGATTGGAAACTGTATGCAAGCGACAAAGTGTTAGCAACGTACATTAATAAGTGGGCTTTTGGGGTTGTTTTATCTCTGGCCTTGTGTGTACAGTGTGAAAAAGCATTGTATAACAAAATGCACTCTTTGAAAAGATGTTTGAGAGGATCTCTTCATATGGGCAAGGACAGCTACATTGGACAAAATGCCATTTAAAGTATCACTTATTTTGCATAAGGAAAACAAACCACTTTGTTTCAATCATATTTATTTCAACGATTTATCCACCCACCTTCAAGGTCGTTTAAAATGACAATGAAGCTACAGCAGTTTCAGGTTAAAACAATGCAAGAAAGATGTTTTCATAAGGAACACAGCTCCTGGTTCATCTCTTGGTGGTAGAGAGACCAGTGGAGATGCTAAATCATGGATCAGTAGTGTAGAATCTGCTTTCCTTGCAGAAGGTCCCAGGTCCAGTCCTTGGTAACTCCAGTTGAAATGGGTCAGGTGGTTGATAATGAGAAAGATATATCTACCCAAGAGTTAGAGCAAACAATACTGACCTTGACATTCCATTTTAAGGCAGCTTTTGTGTGTTCCTTGAGATGGTCTTGCTAAAGCCCATCCCCAGATCTCATGTTTCCCACTAGTGCTGTCCTTAAGTAGGTCATGCTGAGCCCAAGGAGGAACCCAGGCCCATAGGTAAAGTGGGGCATTTTGGGGGCCTGCCTCCCTAATTAAAAGCTGTGCCCCACCTACAGTCATGCCAGAAACCTTATCTTTGAAGAGTGACCCCCTGCTGGCAGCAGCCAGGGTGAAAGCGCCATGGCTTGCCCTCTCCCTCGCACTATGGATTTTTTTTTTGGGGGGGGTATCATGAGATCTGGGGAAAGACCGCTCAGAGAGAATTTAATTGCCTTCAGAAGGCATTTGAATGTCTTTAGAGTTCCCTTCCACAGGGCAAGGAAGCTTAAAAGGGCACTCAAGAGTGGTACCTTCAATACATCTCCAACAATCCCCTTTTCTGCTAGTCCAGTCCTATTGTATACCACCTAGGCCACCTAGGTTAATTTGCATGTTTCCCAAAGGCTCATGGGAATCCTTTTGAAAGACTCACCATGACCTAGGTGGTATACAGCAGGACTGGGCTAGCAGAAGGAGGGGGGTGATCGGTGAAGTGCTGGAGGTACCACTCTTGAATGCCCTTCTAAGCTTTCTTGGGTTGTGGAAGGGAACTCAAAAGGCATTTGAAGGCCTTCAGAAGGCAATTAAATGTCCCCTAAGCTGTTTTTTTCTCGCTCTCTAGAAACTCATGTGCTTGCTGCCCTGTCCCTTGAAAGAAAGGGGTAGAAACAAGCTCTAAGCCTCCCCCTTTAAAGACAGGCATTCAGATTAATTTAATTAGGTAAAAGGTAAAGGTTCCCTTGCTCGAAAGCCAGTTGAATCCGACTCTAGGGTTGCGGTGCTCATCTCCGTTTCAAAGCCGAAGAGCCAGCGCTGTCCGAAGACGTTTCCATGGTCATGTGGCCGGCATGACTAAACACCAGGGTGCATGGAACGCTGTTACCTTCCCACTGAAGTGGTACCTATTTATCTACTTGCAATTTCTTGCTTTTGAACTGCTAGGTTGGCAGGAGCTGGAACTAGAGACGGGAGCTCACCCCGTCATGCGGCACTCTCGGGTCTCGAACTGCTGAACTACTGACCTTCCACAGCCTGCAGTTCAGCGTCTTAACCACTTGAGCCACCGCAGCTCCACTTAATTTAATTAATTTAATTAACTTTAATTTGATTCCCCCCACCCCTTAAAAATTCAAATGCCCCTGAACAACAACAATGAAAATTCCTGGCTATGGGCCTGCCCGTAGTGTGCTGCCAAGCTGCATGTTTTGGATCAGGGAATGTTGAGAACTCGGTTATGAACATGATCAGCAGTAGAACCAACTGTGATCCAAGTCCTTGTTTATACAAGAGCGGAATCCCTTGCAGGATCACCATGATGTTCTTGTTCGGAGCTCCCCTTGAATGCTGTACCAAGCAACTCTGCACCAGCATAGCAGTCCCTTGAGCTACAGGTCAAATTGTATCTGGATAGATCAGCTGCATTTACAACTTACCTACTACAATTGGCAGGTGCTTTTGTGCCTCTGCAGTCAGCAAACCAAAACTTAATCATCTGAGAAGAAGGCACATGGCTTCCAGGGTCATTGTTGGGTCGTGAAAACCACTTATTTCTCAAGCACAGAAGAACATACAGTTCACCTCCTTATGTAGGCACAGTCAGAGGTATGGGAAAGCTTTGTTAACTGGCATCCATGGGGAGATAGGGTTGCAGGTTAACCCAATGCACTGTTGAACAAAGCTTTTAGAACTCAGCGGTGCTGAGTGGGCAGGCTGACATACACTGCCTACTCAGCACTGTTGCAGCAGTGGTACCAGGCAGGGATGCTGTGCATGCTCCTCTGCCACCTACTCCCTCCAGATGGTGGAGGAGCAGGCAGATGTCCTAGCCATCTTCCTTCTATGGGCATCACTTGCTTGGCAGCAAAACAGCTGGAGAGCACCCATGGCTAAGAAGCACTCCTTGCACACCTCCACCTGCTCTCATGACAGAGTAAGTGGTGGAGGAGCTGGGAGGGCTTCTAGGGCATGGGTACCACTCATGAGAGCCAACGTGGTGTAGTGGTTAGGGTGTTGGCCTAGGCTCTGTGAGACTCAGGCTCGAATCTCAACCCTATGGAAAGTTGCTCCACGTTCATCTCTTGGTGGTGGTGAAAGGCACTGCGGGCACTTAAAGTTCGATACTAATTTATTTCCCACACACAGTCTGCTCCTGACACAGACAAAGCATTTGCAACATTCTTCCACATCACAGTCTTCTATATAGTAGTAGATGGAATTCTGAACTTAGGTCTGGATGATCTGAGTTGAAATCCTTCCTGAGCCATGAAGTGCGCGAACAGTCTTGAGTAAGTCAGTATCTTGAAGTTTCACTTTGCCAATCGATTAAAAGAGAAGATGAGGATTTATTTATATTTATTTATTTATTCATATTTATAGCTCACCCTTCCTGCAAGCTGGTTCAGGGCGGGTAACAACATTCATGGCTGGATCGCCCATTGGACGAACTAGGCACTCGCCTAGGGCACGCCAGCCTCAGGGGCGCCAAATGGCGCCCCGCTCCCCCCAAAAAAGCCCCCCATCGCCGCCCTAACTGGGCGCCCCGCCACAAAAAAGTGCCCGGCTAGGGCGCAAGTCGCCCTCCCCTCCTCCCTGGAGGGGGAGGAGGAGGAGGAGGAGGCCGGCGGCGGCCAGCAGGATCTCCCTGCTGCCGCCGCCATGGAAAAGCACCCACCGAGGGTGCAAGTCGCCCTCCCCCTCCTCCCTGGGGGGGAGGAGGAGGAGGAAGTGGCCGGCGGCGGCCAGCAGGATCTCCTTGCTGCCGCTGCCGCAGAAAAGCGCCCACCGAGGGTGCAAGTCGTCCTCCCCCTCCTCCCTGGGGGGGAGGAGGAGGAGGAGGAAGCGGCCTGCGGCGGCCAGCCAGGACACAGCTTGCCCGCCCTCCCCCTTCTCCCTGGGGGGGGAGAGGAGGGGGGGTGACATGGCTGGGTCTCCAGGCCCAACTGGGAGGTTGGTATCTGCACCCGCCTAGGGCACAGAAATACCTGGAGCCGGCCCTGACAACATTTCAATAATACAATAAATATAATTAAAAATGGTTAAAACATTGTGAAAACAAGTGTGCTCTTGGAATGATATTTTGTTGTCAATAATCAAACTTTTTAAAAATGTTGAATCAGGAATGAAAGAAGGGGAAAGGGCCACACACACATATCAGCATTGAGTATGCTGTCATAAGCCTCTGCCCTACTGGTCAAATGTTCATTGTGAGATGCAGAAAATATTAAAAATCCCTATTAGTAGAAGTCCGGAACTTCTCTTAGGTTTGACAATGGAAAAAATTAAGCAAGAAAAAAGAACAGTATTATGGTATATGATCACGTCGGCGAGAATGGCCTTTGCACAACAGTGGAAAGCGGATAAAGTACCGGATGTACAGGACTGGTTAAGGAAACTGCTATTTTTAGCTGAAATGGACAAAATGACTAAAAAACTGAACGGGCAAATGGCAGAACAATACTTAAAAGAATGGGAAGACCTGAAAATCTATATGGAAACTGAACATAAAATGAAAGGGAAAATGTATAACTTTGATTCTTATTGAAAATGAAGTTACGTCAGATTAAGTTAGATTTTTGTATATAAAACATAAGTTACCTGGTTTATAGATTGTTATAAGTTTAAACTTGATTACTTTTATTGTTTTTTTGTTATTGGCAATAGCAGTGTTGGAAGCCTATTAGGGGGGAAGGGGGAAGGGATATAATCTATAACTTGAATTGGAAAAATGTTGAATATATTCCAATAAAAATCTTGTTTTAAAAAAAAATAAGCCTCTGCCCTTATACCCTTCTAAACCCGTGGACCAGTGACTTCAATGGACTTAGAAGAATATAACTATGCTTAGAACAGCACTGTTAGTTATATAATGCACTAACTAAATCGGATGTTTGGATGTTCAACAGACCAAAAGCAAATGAGGAAGATCAATAAGTGTCACATATCATTGAGGACAACAAGATCAGCCTGGTCATACAACAGACAAAAATCTCACTGCTAGTGGAAGAGAAGGTACATCGAATGCTTAAAGAATCTACAGATCAATGCCTCAAATTATTTCACTGAAGAGAATACCTGTTTTTTATCTTGACATTCAAGGTGTCCTTTAAGAGACTGAACAGACAATTCCATGCAAGGTTGCCCTTCCTCAAAACAAATTGTTACAAACATGTGTGATGCAGGCCCATAGTCGTGGTGGGGCATTTGGGGGTCATGCCCCCCAACAGATGAGCCCTGCCCCACCCTGGGAGGATGCCAGACCCCCACCCCTCCACCCCAGTGCACCACACTCCTTACCCTTGCCCACTGCAGCCTCGCCAGCTCTTCCTGCACCAGCCCAGGAAGGTATTTAAAGAGACATATGTCTCTTTAAAGACACTTCCTTTTACTCCACCAGCCCAGCATTTAAAGAAACATATGTCTCTTAAATACCCAGTGGGATGTCTCTATAAATATCCAGTGCTCTCCATTGCAAATTGAAATGGGACAGAGAAGCCAACATTGGGGCTGGGGGTGAGAGAGAGAGAGAGAGAGAGTGTGAAAGGCAGAGAGCCGGGTGGGGTGTGCCTTTATAGGGCATAAGACAATTCCCTTCAGCTCTTGAAACACATTTCTTTGCCACAAGGATCACTTGAAATAGTTCCAATTTCCACCGGGGGAGACAGAAAATGGAGGTGCGCTTGTGAATGGGAAAGGTTTTTTTTTTTAAAAAAAACCAAATTACCCATCAGTCCCATCCCCCCCCCCCGAATGGCCATCTGGGAATACAGCATCTGGCTACCTCACCCGTTCTTCAAGAGGGAGGAACAACCAGATAATCTTTGCTGACTTAAACACAAAAAAATGTCTGGCAAAACCAACAAGTGTCATGTGGTGGGGTGACGTCAAGCGTTTTGGTGGGCGATACTGAACTGGTGCAAACTTACACTCGAGGTGGGCTGGGAGGCCTGGGAAACAGGCCTGGGAGACAGGCAGGTAGACAAAAACAAAGCAGGAATGACTAGCACGGGAGCAGAAGGAAGGCTGTGGGACAGGCCCGCAGCCCCCCCCCCACACACACAAAGTACTTTAAACACCTCCCCTTCCCTCCCATTGTCGTCCCACAGCTGATGCACAGCAAGACTCAGGGAGGGATAGGGAGGTATCTAAATGTAATTAGGCACCATTAAACTAATTAGTGATGATTTAATGAAGCTCGGTGCTCCCCATGTATCCCCACCACCACCATTATTTTTTTTTTAATACAGGCCTGGTATGATGTGACCTCATCATACCATGCATTTCCTGCCCATGCTCCACAGCTGATGTCTGGGGATGGGACAAGAAAGTGTGGAAACACAGAGGAAGTGGCACTCAGCAGCACTAGAACATGTTCTCAGTGGTGACTCCATGTTTGTGTAAGTCACTGTGAGCAGGCGTCCACTCAAAGGGCTGTGTGTAGCATCGAAAAGCCTGTCACCATCAGAACTTGTGGAGGTCTGAAGGTGTCACGTTTCATTTGTTTCAATTTCTGATCTACTTGCCATGTGAGTTTTCATTAATTTCCATTAATTTTATTTCTACTTTTCCCATTTTTTTTAATATGCATTTCCTTTGAGAAAGGAATTTTTATATTTATGAGATTCTCCTGATAGAAAATATTCCAAAAAGGGAACACAAAGCAACACCTCCTCCCAGCTGTCAGCATGTAAGTTCTGATTGGTCACTGAGGTCCGACCAGTTATTATTGTTGTTTTTTTAAGCATCTCTATGAAGAATGTGTTGGAATTGCATGGCTGATGTATATCTTGTCCAATTACTACTATTATAGAATTTTATGACGTATGTTGAGAGGAGTTTGGTGTTTATCTTACATGGTAAGTTGCTGAAGAGATGCACTGCAGTGATTGTGTGCACTGCATCTTTATGACTATCTTACATTCCCTACAGGAACCACCCCTTGACGACCCCAATGAAAACGCAAGAAGAAATTCAGCTGGTAGACATAGACGCTTGTCAATGTACGTATCCACATCCTGTCAAAATTTTGGCAAGCCGGTACATCGAAAACTACTTCTCCATTAGTTCAGAGGGGAAGTGCAAGGTAGAATGCCTCTTTTATATGCCTTGGCTGTTTGAGAAGCAACAAAAATCTATTAATAGGCTTACATTACAAGGACTAATGAGCTCCCGTGTAGCTCTGAAAAGGTAGCATATAAATATGCATTATTTGCTAATCATTATTTTAGCTTAAAAGACTTTCTGTTGCTTGTTAGGCTGGCCTGTCTAGTGCCTTCAACTGTAGTTACAGATTGCTGTTCCCCTGGTTTTTTTAAAAAAATGATTTGTAACTTCCTTAGGGTAGAAACATCTCTCTCTCACTCCATTACAGTATGAAGGGCTCTAAACAGAAGTGGAAAAACTTTCCTTTAGTTCAGAATGTGTTTTGGGGTTTTTGTTGTTGTTTGTTTGTTTAGATTTTTTTTTTTTAGTTGTCAAAAAGCCCGGAAAGGCTGGTCATAAGGAAACATCCTGCCATTCTCTGTACCCTCACCCTACCGTGTTGTTCCTCCTCTTCCTCCATTTCCCAAGCATACTTTGTGAGGGAAGGGAAAACTTGGAAGGGCTGAATCTATCATGAGCTGAATCAAACTTCAGAGAGAGGTTAGCAGGCATGAGGCAACCATGAGCAGGATGGTGTATTTGCTCTGTGCAGGATGGTGTATTTGCTCTGTGGTTTTTCTCTTCCCTTCTGCATTCTGGAACATGCACAGTCTGTTTCTGCTGACATGCATCTTTCCCTCTCTGCACAGAAAAGATCTCAAAAAAACCCCAGTCTTGATTAATTAGATTGAATGTATGTGGGGTTTGCGTAGTGTGTACAATCCCATCACCTTTGATTTTCTGTGACGTTTTATCATTGTGCACATTGATAAAAGACTGCACAAAAAGAATTTTGATGCAAGCATGTGTGCAATTTTTGCAATGTGTTTTCAGTGTGCAGATGCTGTTCGTTAATGTAGAGGAGGAGAAGTCATGAAAGCCCTGAACAGTGGGGCAAACTGCGTATGGTGCCTCTTCTTCACTCACACCGAATGCCTATTCCCACTCTTAAACCTCTCTCTCAGGTTATGGGTCACATGTAGGTCAGATTGTCACACTCGGCACCATTCTCGTCTCTTTTAAAATATACAGAGAGCCCATGACCATTTCATACCTCAGTCCCTCTCTCTCTCACAGAGAGAAATTCGCAGACAGAGTACCCCAGCCCTCTTTAATAACCAGCCCTTTGGAAGGAACACGGTCGGGGCTCACCCTGTTCCTTCCACACAGTGCCATCATTTATTCATATCCTTTTATATATATAGAGAGAGAGACCCACAGCCTATAGGGTTAAACAAAACAAGAAGTTAACTTTTATTTATGGTTATTAACCTAACACTGAAGAAAGGAAGATGTAAGTTACAAAGTTTCACTTTTCGCTTCCTTTCAGCTTTTGAACTGGGGTCCTGTTGCTGCAAGTGGGATCCTTTGGTTACAAAGTGACTATTTTCAGCCCAGTATAAGCAGCTCTTCTCCACAGTTTCCTTCAGTTGGACATCCCCTTTTTCTACTCAGCTCCCCAGCTATCCATTCCCCACTCCCAACATTCCAACAGATCTCATTGGCTACTCTTAGGGAGAACCTACTTTGTCCATCACAGTATCCAGTACCTGGCAATACAGGATTCAGGAGGGAAGGTGGCGTGGTGTGGCCTGATCCTGCCAGATCTCAGAGGCTAAGCAGAGTTGGTATTTGGATGGACCACCAAGGAAGACCTTGCAGAGGAAGGCAATGGCAAACTACATCTGCTTGTGTTTTGCCTTGAAAGCCCTGTGCTGGGGTCACAATAAGTAGGTTGCAGTTTGACAGCACCTAAAATATAGGACTCCATAAACTGGTGAGAAATTTCTGAGACAACTCCAAAAATACAAAGCTCAAGGAAGGCCCCTAGCTTCCCTTTACCTCTCTGATAGATCTCAATAACTTTACTGATAGCCCTTTCGCACAACCAAGTGGGCATGTGGAAGCTTCTGGAAAGTCCCACGTGTGTTGCCTTTCAGGCTGTGAGGAACATGTTGTATGTGTCTGCTGCTATAAACAGGATTTGGCTTCTGGCCCAGCAACCCAAACATCACTTCTTCAAGCTGCTTCTGGGTCTGAATGTCACATATAGCACTGGATGCACACATCCTGGCTGGATTCCAGCACATATTTCCCTTTAGTACATTTTTTTTCATGTTGTATTAATTGCAGGCCCATACAGTCATGTGAATGGATGACCCTAAACTAATAGAATTTCAGGAGTGAGTTAGAAGTGACCAATTCTATTCTTTTGATAGCAAACCATCCTGAAGATGTAGAAGAAGAAGAAGAAGAAGAAGAAGAAGAAGAAGAAGAAGAAGAAGGAGGAGGAGGAGGAGGAGGAGGAGGAGGAGGAGGAGGAGGAGGAGGAGGAGGAGGAGAAGTTGGATTTATACCCCACCTTTCACTCAGAGTCTCATAGTGGCTACAATGGTCTTCCCTTCCTTTTCCTACAGCAGACACCCTGTGAAGTAGGTGGGGCTGAGAGAGCTCTGAGAGGACTGCTCTTGAGAGAACAGCTCTGAGAGAACTGTGACTGAACCAAAGTCACTCAGCTGGCTGCATGTGGAGGAGTGGGGAATCAAACCCAGTTCTTCAGATTAGAGTCTGCCACTCTTAACCATTACACCCAACTGGCTCTCAGAATTAGGAATATTTGTAGAACACAGCAATGGAAAGACAAAATGTATTTTAATGTGTTTTGCATGTTGTTGAATTCAATGGGCAAAAAATAACTATCAACATTGCTTGGAACTTTTTGAAGGTTTTTGGCAACATATTATGCAATATGTTTGTACCTATTGCGTACCATCTGCTGTCTAGGATTAAATGCACATTTATTTTACTTATAATTCACAAAGCAAATGAAGAATGGAAGTGACCCATGTGCAACAATTTGGCTGAGATTTAAGCAGGTGCAGATTTCAACATAAAGCATATTTGTGACTATGAAATGACGGTTCACTTGTTCCCATGTGGGTATGTAGATATTACTAACAAACAAATGCATACCAGCTCCTTATGTTGCTACACAGTGTGCTGGGAAGAAAAAAAATGAGGAGGAAAGGTATCCCTTTGCTAACAAGTGGTGTTCTGGTGTGTATTTTATAGCCAGCAGTAAAAAAAAGAAAAGAAAGAAGAAGAAGTGTTTATTTGCACATCTATGGACACATTAGAAAACTTAATGTTGGGGCAAATAAATAAAGCCCATCACAATGTCTATTTTTTAAGTACTCATCTTGTTAGGTGTTGATGCTAGACTATTATTCAGATAATGTTTCAGGAGATGGGCTAGGAGAGCATTATTTCCATAGATATTATCAGAACCTCAAACACATAAGTACTTACAGCATCATGTTTCAACTCAGTATTGGAAGTGCATCTTGAAGTCACAGATGATCTGTTTGGAAGACATGGATACATCAGATGATGTGAAGAAGGTACCCAATGGAAAACATATCTCTGCACAGAATACTATAATTTTGGTATTTTTTTTTTTAATATGTGCACGTGTGTGTGTGTGTGTGCACACCTGGAAGTCATGGCGACCTCTGGTGACTGACTGTGTGCACTTTGAAGTCATGGCAATCTCTGGTGACTGATCCCTACTGGGGCCCTGGAGGATATTCAGAGAGGTGGCTGGATATTTATTTATTTATTAGATTTATATACCACCCTCCCCAAACAGGCTCAGGGAGGTGTACAACAATTAAAATAATACAGTGAAAACAATGTTAAAATAATGGTTTGCACATAATAATATAATATCATAAAATACCATGCAAACAAGGAAATCAGATTGCAAAACAATCTAGTATCTAATCAGATGTCCAGTTAGGATCCGGCTGCTGGTGGATAATTGGCCAAAAAAAGCTGGGGGGGGGGAGTGTCTGCTGCCTCAACCCAATGTCTGGTGGAAGAGCTCTGTCTTACAGGCCTTGTGGAACTGCAATAAGTCCCACAGGGCCCTGATCTCATAAGAGAGCTCATTCTACCAGGTGGGGGCCAGGGCAGAAAATAAAGCCTGCCCCACCGCCCGCCTCTGGTATTCTAAGGAGGTCTCCCTTCCAGTTACTTGTCGGGGTTGGCCCTGTTTAGCTTCCGAGATCTGACGAGATCGAGCTTGCCTGGGCTATCCAGGTCAGGGCAGAATACTGTAAATTTTGTTGGGAAATGTGCATGAATATTATCAACTGGCAGAAAGATGATGTAAAACCTTTTTAAATGAGATAGATAAAGTGATTATTATGAACTAATGCTATGAATTGGGAATGATTTGAGAGAGGACCTTTCCTCTACAATTTTGCATTAGCAGCCGCAAGCAGCATGCCAATATCCGAGGATTAGGGGAAAAGAACAGCTGTTACCCAATGCCTACTTATTGTTAGCACCACTGCTGAAACTGGAAAATATTATCAGCATGATGGAGGATTGTCCAGTGGGACTCGGAGATCTCCTGGAATTACAACTGATCTCCAGGCTACAGATGTCACCAGCCTCCCCACACCCACCCTTCAGATGCACACCCTGCCTTCCAGCCTGAATGTATGTACTGGGCATGTAACCCCATGAGCAAGACTCACAAGGCACACAGAAAACCTGGGGAGCAACTGCCACGTTTTGTGTTTCACAGAGAATCTTGCTGTGGTGAACAAAGCAGAGGATCTTGGGGCAACGACCACAGCAAATGCTTCCAAGGAAGCCTTTTGGGGAGAAATCAGGGAGTGCCAAAAGGGTGGCAGCAATTAAGCCACCCCAGGCTAGACGGCAAAGAGGATTCTTTCTGTATTGTCTCTTACACGATATGCAATCACTGGCCATTAACAGAATTCCAACAATAAGTGCCCTGTGACAGTGTGAAACCTCCCATTCAGATCTTCCCATTGTCCCCAAAGCTCCTGCAAGATATATGACTCAGCTTCGTGTCTCTAGTTTTGTGATCCTGAATTATAACTCAATCAACAAGCTCCCTTCCTGTTGCCCTTCCTTCCGTGCCATTTAGCCACTTCTATAGTTTTTCTCCTAATAACTTGCCCAGCTCTCAAGTATTCCTTTATCCTTTGTAGTAATCTTTTGTTTCTTGAAAAGAAGTCATTTTATGCTATGGGCCAGAGATGGTATAAGTAGCCTGGCTTTAGAGCCAGTAATTGGAGTCTGATCCTGGATACCAATTGAACTGCAACAGAGGTCCTTTCTGCACTAGACCTTAAATCCTGGTTCAGCCCTGTCCCCGAACTTACATTCTACACCACACTCGAGTTCACCTTTGTAATTATCTTGGGGTATTTTTTGTTTTCACATTACATTGTGCTCACCCCAGTTTCACCCCACACTTGTCCAAGGATAAACAGATGCAATTATAACCAGTGATAAGTGCAAGGTATTGTGTTGTGAATTGAACTCTGATAAAACCAAGGATGAGATCCAAGTGCGGAAAGGATCGGAGACTCTCAGCACACCCTGATCCCTCCTTCCGTCTGACCTTTTTCACAGAATAGGGCAGGTTATCTTGGCTGTCCCTCTTGATCTACACCCCCTTATTTTCCGAACCACAATCGCACCGCACAGAGAATTGGCACTTTGCTCCTTTCTGTTTCTTTAGGACCTCACATCTGGAAGGCTGGACACCTCTGATCCAACTGTTTTCATGTCTCTTCTCTCATGTTCTCCATTTCCCCTCATGTATACTTTTAGCTCAAAGAGTAACTTGTGGTCCAATTTGGAATAGCTCTGCTGAATGTGTCATTGTTGTAGTTGGATTAATTAGGGCAAGGAATGTGCCCATGCTTTGATTTAGTACTGCTAGTATTTGCTTAGGATAAGCAATAGCCCTGACTTACTTGGGGCCACGTCTGCAGGCCGGAGCCACGGACAAGTCGAGGGTGGCCTTTTGATTGCTCCAAGCTGGCCATGTGACTTTGGAGCTTGGGGTGTGCGTGGAGTGAATGTGGCAGCCCAAGGCTGGCCAATCAAATCTTCACTGGGCCAGCCTGGGGAAAGATGGAGCTCCACATGGACCTGAAGTTCAAAGTTCTCACTCTGGTCTACCCCTTCCCTATTTAGTTGGGCTGTAGCTGGGACCTCTCCCTCAGTTGGTTCCAGCTGTTCCTCCCACTCTCCCTTGTTTTCAGTTGCTACTGGTTGATAGAAATTGTGGAACAGCTTCATGGGCTTGGATAAGAAATGAAAGGCAATCAGATAGTGGTACTATTACTGTGCAGTCTTCCAGATCCTATGTGTTATGTATGCTGACTGCCACCAGGGGTCCGCGGCTAAAGTAAGGAGCTTGGTCCCCAAACACAATAGGGACGCGGGATCCTGGACCACCCTGTGTCCACCAATGGGACCTCTGGTGGGAAATTCAAACCCTTCAGTGGGACTGTGGGTGTGCCGGGTGGATTGTATATAGTTGCCCTTGCAGGGCCATTTTTCAGTCTTGTGTGTGAAGTACAATAAATGCATCTGAATGCATATCGTAGTCCGAGTTTCCATGCAGTAAACCCAGTACTTTACACTATGCTCCACTCATCAATGCCCTTGAGACTAGAACAGAAGCAGATCTAACACTTGAATATATAAAGGCAAATTAACGGATGAGTATAATCGCAGAAAAGAACTACAAGCAGGTAAAGACGCTGAAAAACCAGAAACAGCTCTCAAGGTAAATGAGATGATAAAACATGTGACAGAAACCAGGGTGTGTTTCTGTTGCAAAAGGGCCAGACATCTGAAAAAGAATTGTTCAACTTGGAGAGCTAAGCAGAGAAAACAAATCACAGAATCACCCACAGAAAAGGCTAAGAAAGCTGCAAGAGAATTTGTAGGTGAAGAATGGAATGGATGTCTACAGGCTACTCAGAGATCCACAGATGTTTAAAGGCTACACATCAAGTGGCTGGTACATTGATTCAGATGCCACAAGCCACATGACAAGCAGCCAGGAATTCTTCTCAGATCTTGATCTCAGCACAAAGGAGAAGATCATCTTGATCTCAGCACAAAGGAGATCTTCCTTGCAGTTGAAAAAAGCATCACTGCAGAAGGAATTGGGTATGGATTCTTAAAGTTGTGTGGGCCATCTAAAGGAACACATAAACTCATTGTGAAAAATGCCCTATATGTTCCATAACTGGAGGGAAACCTTTTATCTGTGAAGCATCTCACCAGTAATTGTCTTACAGTGACACTTTGAAAAAAACAATGTGAGATTAAGAAGTGGGAAGAAGTTATACTCAGGAATTGTGGAGCATCTATACAAACTTACCCTACCAAATAAGGAGGCTAGAATCACTACACAAATTTGTCATGTCAACTGCATCCACCTCTGGCACAGATGTCTAGGGCACAGATACCCACAATCCATAAAAGAGCTTGAAATCCAAGGCTTAACCAAGGACATGAAGATGATGTCATGTCAAACATTTAGACATAAAAACTGCCTTTTTATGGCGATATATGGACCAGCCACCTGGCTTTGAGAAATCAGAAGACCAGTTCCTTCTTTTTAAACTCCAAAAGAGTATTTATGGACTAAAGCAGGCAGCCAGAGCATGGAATGAGAAATTAAATTAAGCACTCGCTAGACAAGGATTCATGAGAGGCAAAGCAGATCCATGTTTGTACACTAGACAGCAAGGTAACTGATGGATATACATCCTGATTTACATGGATGACATAATACTTTGAATAAAAAGGGGACTGTAATAAGATAATATACCAGTTGAATCAAAATTTTGAAGTGAAATAACTGGGAGACATCACATATTACCGTGGTATTCAGATAGAAAGAGAAGCTGATGGGACCTGTCTCCTTAGTCAGAAACAGAAAAATAACTGAGATGCTGGAGCATTTTGGAATTAAACATGCAAAAGAGGTGAGAACACCTATGGAAGTAGGAAACTTACAAAATGACAGCACTCAAGAAGCATTATCAAATAATAATCAATATTGTGAGACCATCGGAAAACTATCATATCTAGCCACAGTGTCTAGGCTAGATGTTAAGTGCTACTGTAGGATTTCTGAGTAGGAAAGTTTCTGCACCTAGCCAGGCAGACTGGGACACAGTGAACACAGTAATGCAGTATCCAAACGGAACAAAACAGTTGAAGCTGTGACTACCAACAACTGCAGATCCAAAACTGAAAGTGTAGGTGGATGCTGATTGGGCTGGGGACACCACTGATCAGAAATCCACCAGTGGATATCTGTTTTAGCATGGAGAAGGGACTGTTAGCTGGGCAAGCCAAAAACAGAGAATGGTAGAAGAAGAGAAGAGATTGGATTTATACCCTGCCCTTCACTTTGAGTCTCAGAGCATCTTACAAACTCCTTTCCCTCCCCCTCCCCACAACAGACACCCTGTGAGGTAGGTAAGGCTGAGAGAGCTTTTTTGAGAACTGCTCTTTCAAGAACAGCTCTGCCAGAACTATGGCTTGCCCAAGGTCATCCAGCAGGTGCAAGTGGAGGACTGGGAGACTCAAACCCGGTTCTCCCAGATTAGAGTCCGTGCACACCAAAATGGCTCTTTCTTCAACAACTCTTTCTTCAGCCACTAGCACTTTCTTCAATAGAAGCATAATATATTGCAGCTGCACAAGCATGCCAAGAGGCTATCTGGAGTTGCCAGTTAATTGTAGACTTAGGACCAGTGTTCCCTCTAAGCTGAGTTAGTGTGAGCTAGCTCACAGTTTTTTAGCCTACAGCTCACAACTTCTTGTCTTAGCTCAGGAAGGGTGGCTCCAGAGCAAACTAATTTATGCAGCAGCCAAATCACACGCTCACAACTTTCATGCCAGTAGCTCACAAAGTAGAGTTTCTGCTCACAGGACTCCATAGCTTAGAGGGAGCATTGCTTAGGACTGGATAGACCTGACCTAATAACAGTCTTTCAGGGCAATCAAGGACGTATAAAACTGTCCCATACTGAAAAGGTCAACCCATGACCTAAACACATTGATGTTATGTATCATCTTCTGAATGATATGCAAAATCAAGGACTCATTAACATGCAGTATTTATCAATCAAAGAAATAACTGCTGATGCTCTCACAAAACCATTACCTGGAGAACGCCATTGGACCCTTCTAGCAAAATTAAACATGGTGAAATAGCACACATGTCATTGAGAAGGTGTGTTGCAGAAGTGACAGCCTGCTAAGAGTTTACTTACCGTAAATATTCCTGAAAGAGTAGTTTAGTCCACTTGTACCCTAGGGGGAGCTGTGGAGCATTCTCTAGTGTTAAGGGTTTATTGAATGTTTTTCTCTTGCAGTTCAGCCTACCTCTTGCTGTTTCTTTCTCTGCTGTGTGTTAATATGTGTTAGTGTTTGAGCTCTGTAGACCCCTCTGTTGTATTAATGGCTTGTAATCAGTTATTGTCTTTCTGCAAACTCTTGTTGCAGTAAATTCAGTGAAAGCAAACTCCAGAGTTAGGAATGGATTGTTTCTGAATTCTGCCAACATTAATATCATATTAATACTTATGATTTGTTTCAGATTTCTGCACTCCTAATCCAAGTAGGGTTGCCAGGTCCCCCGGGGGGATCTGTCGGCCTGGATCAGGCTGCTGGGGGAACCCCACCCCCAAAATGCTGGGATCACAGAAACGTGCCCAATGTGATGACGTCACCTGGAGGTGACGTCATCACACCAGGCACATTGCAGGGGGATGCTCTATCATTCGAGGGAAAACTCTAGTGGTGCCGCCCTCAACATGGCTGACATGATGATGTCACTTCCAGGTGACGCCATTGCAGTGTGTGCGCTTTGCGCGTGCGCCAAAGATCTCCAGGATGGGGCCCGGGACTCCCCTGCTAAAAGTAAGGTAAGACTTGGCACCCCTAAATCCAATTGATGCCCCATCTTGTTGATAACATTGTCTTGCACTGTATAATCGCCCTTGAGTTTCAGTAAGAAAGGTGGACAATTAAGGGGGAAAAAATAATTCCCACGGTTTCTCCCCCAGATTCCTGGTTTCAGTTTTGTTTCCTGCTTGTGTGAACTGAATGTATGATTCTTTAGTTTCATATCATTTTCTGTTTCTTCATGACAAATTTTACTGTATGCAATGTGTGCATTTTCCACATTATTTGTGCTTCAATAAATCAGCATTATACATGATAGGAAGAGTGTACATATAAATGATATAGGTCTAAAATGCTGCTCACCGTGAAAGTTCACAGGGTGACCTTGGACCAGTCACTGTTTAATGCACCTCTATAGGAACGATTTATGCTGTGTTCCATAGACGAAGGGTGAGAAAAAAAATCTATAATTCCTTTTCCTCTGAAGTTTCTTTGCTAGAATCGATTTCCACAAAACTCAAAATGCATAAAAATGCCTATCATTTAGACAGTGGTCTTTACTGGTTTCGCAAAAATCCCCTGGGGAGTTCTGATACTGATTTCTGATCATTTTGGGAACAATCAGTCACCCCCCTGGAATATGACATCGATAACATTGTCCTTTGGTCAGCTCCTGTGCAATGCAGTTGTATTATGAAATACAACACCTTCTAGCCAATCAAAATTGAGGCATTACTAAGCTTCTATTGATGTTCCTGTGATTTTGAGATTTCTCGGAGGACAGCAAGAAGGATAAGAGGAGCTTTTTTTAAAAAAAATATATCTGATCTGTGGGAAGAAGCAAAAGCTGATATTCCTAGTGCAATAAATACAACTTAGTGAGATTCCCCCCCTCTCTTAGGAAACAGCATTCGCAATTCACAGGTTCAGTGCTTGTCAGATTTTTCCCAAGAGAAGAATTATGTTTGAGAAAGGACACAGTAATTTGTATGAGCTCTAGAAGAACCATATTTTCTCATATTTTAAAATGAGCACATTTTGACTTGAAAGAACATTATTTAGAGGGGGAAATGGAGTTACTTTTGTAGAACAGAATTCTAGATATAAACACATTATAACTATTATTTGAACCATGTGCTGGAACAATAGAATTATAGCAGCTGGTTATTCTGGCTTTTGAGTAGGCCTCCCCAGTTTATGACATACTACTGTGAATGGTCTGGTGATATATATGTGGAAATCCACCACAGGCTCAAGAGCTCTCATGCATTTTGCTAGATGGAACTGTAGAAACAGGTTAGTTGCCAAGTATGTGGCAGATCATACTACATGGCTATCAGTTTGCATTCTTCTTGGTGATTGGATGTAGTGATGTCAGATACTATGCAGGTACTAGGAATTACATGATAATTCTGTTTTGTTTTGTTCTGATTTGAAATGGTGTGAAGAGGATGTCTATTATAGAACCAGGGTAATGAAGATAAATGAAAAGAGAAATTTGCATGAGCAAGGCAATTGCTGGTGCTGAGGGGCAGCAGTGAGGGCTTCTGCCCTGGCCCACTGCTGGACCTCTGATGGCACCTGGTATATTTTGGCCTGTGTGACAGAGTGTTGACTAGATGGGCCATTGGCCTGATTCAACATTGGCTTTCTTATGTTCTTATGTTCTTAAGGCAAACATAGTCTTATAAAAAGACATTAAAAATGCATACCTACTATTTTTATTATCTGATACTGACCCATTTGTTACTTATAGAGTGTCTCTTCTCACCCTGGTTGCAAAACAAACAAACAAATAAATAAATATCAAGGACAAGATTGCTGCCTCAGCAAATAATTATTTTTTTCATGACTTACCGGATTTATTTTAGAAATTTATGATTTCATCGTGTATCAACATTTATAATTGGCCTGGCTAATTAGATTTATTATGGCTGACCCTAACTGTATTTTATCTTTGTAATATACCATTAATTTGTTCTTGTATCTTATCGTGTATCCTGTATTTTTAATGCTGTTTGAATGATTTTTATCAGCATGTTCTTAACCTTTTATTGTGATCTCTATTACATTACACTGCATACCTATTACAGGCTGGATCTTGCAATTAATACATCAGCAGTTTCTTACAATTCAGTGATAGTAACAAATAAATGTCAAGGCTTTCACATAAAGGTTATATCTTCATAAAAGTGCATTCCTTGGTGATTATGAGAAATTACAGGTGCTATATGAGGAATATGTTGGGAAAGATGCAAAGGGTATTTACATGCATATTTGGTGGGAATGGCCACAAATTAAAATGTCTTTGTATTGAGGTTCCATTCCATTCCATTCTATTTTATTCTATTCTGTTCTTATTGTGAAATGTTATTGTGAAATGTTTACTGTTATAATACAAACAGATTCAGGAATGCAATGTGTTAAGACTTGGCTGCTCAAACTTCAGGATTCAGTTGCAGTAGAAAATGGTAGACAATAAAGTGAAAGAAGCTAGGACTCAAATTTAGATTCTCCAAAGTAAATAGCATTTATTTTTGGTTGACAATATGGTAATCCTTTTGAGTTTCTAAACATTCTGTTTGATGAAAGAAAGACATTTTGTCAATATGCAGATGTTAGATATATGTTGTATAGATTGACTTCATCGTACGTATTAATGAAGAACCTTATAGTGAGTCTCAGGAAAATAACTGGCCTGGATCATGGAAGGGAGTTGTTACAAATATCACAGTACATTATCAAAACAATTGAAAACATGCACATTTGATAACAATAGGCTTGTGTGTATGGAAGCATGCTGAGGATGGAGTTCTGAAATAATAATAATTATTCGTTCAAAAACAATTACAAAAGATGCCGTCTGTGGTAATTTTTGTGAATTTGTCTCTTAGTACCTTTTTATCATCTAGAAATCTTTACATTGTAAAGACATCCTGAAAAGCAAGTATGTGTGTGGGGGACATGGTAGAGACAGAGCCTGCTGGAAGCAGGGCGACCAAAGTAAACAGAGAAGGCCACAAGGGGTCATTGGGAACTAGGGCAGTGCTGGATGGTGTTTTGTTTCGTTTCTATCATACTGTGTCAAAATTGTTCCATTTCTGAGGGAAAATATGTTTGCGAAAAGATCTCCAGAACAGACAACCAACTGCGTTATTCACACTGTAGCATGTACAGGTACATCATACTGAGAATGATTTATATTTCTTATAGCTGATGCATAAGCTATATAAGATTTGGTCTTTACAACACACAGGAAACAAAACATGTATCGGCAACTTTTAAAAACCACCACTCCTCCTCATCACTGTTTCACTATCGTAGGTGTCGAGGACTGAAATTATTCTTCTAAATATCTAAGGTGTGACAAAGCAATGCTTCCCAACCAACACAAGTGGAGACCTAATTTATTTTCCTTAATAAACTCAAGATGCCTATTTTGCTTTTTGTATTTTCAACACAAAGGTTCTGTTATTTAATTTAAAAGTTGGGCAACACCATTAATATGAGCTCAAGTGAACGAGCACGTTCCAATTAATTCCACTTAGGATATTGATTTTTTCCAGGCTTTTAAGTAATGTCATTGCTCAGGTTAAGCAAAAACGAATAAGCTACTGGTTCTTTCACTGTCTTGTTAATAGGCAACATATGCCTCAAGATAGTAACTTACAAAATGGTAATTAAGAGCCTAAATTTAACATGAAGCGTTATTTTACACAGTGTATAGAAGTTCGGTTCAAGCCTACGTACAGATCTTTGGTAGCTGTGATTACTTCTTTCTCAAAAAGAATGGCAAAAACCCGGAGAACCCAGAAAATCTACAACAGCTAATGACAAAAATGTTCAGCTGTCCACTTTTGTTTTCGAAAATTGGTTTGAGGGTGATGTTACATTGAAAGAACTCTCTCTCTCTCTCCCTCCCTCTCTCTCTCCCTCTCTCTCTCTCTCTCTCTCCCTCCCTCTCTCTCTCTCTCTCTCTCTCACACACACACACACACACACGCACACACACACACATGTGACATGTACACACATTCATTTCCCAATACTTTTCCCTCTTGGATGGGCAGGATTTGATATAGCTTGATACAAGCATTTTTTCCAAATAGTGAAAATAGTTGGAAGTGTCTCCTTTAACCATCCAAAAAGGCTATGCTAGAGATCATGAACAAAAGCCATGTAGGACAGGGCTTAGTAAAAGCGGAATTGGGTGACACTGAGTGAAAAATCTGGCTGGATTAAACCCATTCTCTCCAATGACATACTAGAATAATCATTTGGCTAAGTAGAAGAAGAAGAGGAGGAGGAGGAGGAGATTGGATTTATACTCCGCCCTTTACTACCCAAAGGAGTCTCAGAGCAGCTTAGAATCGCTTTTCCTTCCCCCTCCCAACAACAGACACCCTGTGAGGTGAGGCTGAGAGACCTGTTTCGAGACCTGCTCTTGAAAGAACAGCTCTGAGAGAACTGTAACTGACCCAAGGTCATGCCAGCATGTGAAGGAGTGGGGAATCAAACCCGGTTCTCCCAGATTAGAGTCCGTGCTCCTAACCACTACACCAAACTGGCTCTAAGAAAAGGCAAGATTCATTTTACCCATCATCTTAAATCAGTCCTACAAATACAATTTCACATTGACTTTGTGGCATATTTCAAATCTGAATATACAATCCAGATTATGTAGTATCAGTACAAAAAAATCAAATTCTAGTTCAGAGTAAATTTTAGATTTTTTAAATTGCATGTTAGGAATGCTGGTGGTCATGTCAGTCTTCACATCTAAATGACAGTTTCTCCCACTGAATGGCACCACAGATGTCTTCATTTTTGAACCAGAATTCTAAATTTTGAAAAACTGAAATATGAACGATGAATTCCAAATTGCAAATAATAAAGTTATACTACAGGTGCAATGAGTTTATAAGTCACTACATCCATCGTATACTATGTCACTGGGCCCATGACAAAGCATATAGAAGAGTTCTAATGCCACACCCACATTAGAATCAGCAATGGGTTGGATCCAGCTTTTCCCCTAGGGAAGAGAAGGAGAAACGAGATTGGATTTTATTTATACCCCTCTTTTCACTACCCAAGGGAGTCTCAGAGTGGCTTATAAACTCCTTTCCCTTCCCCTCCCCACAACAGACACCCTGTGAGGTAGGTGGGACTGAGAGAGCTCTGACAGAAACTGCTCTTTTTCAAGAACAGCTGTGCCAGAGCTTGTGACTGACCCAAAGTCACATAAGCAGGTGCAAGTGGAGGAGTGGGGAATCAAACCCGGTTCTCCCAGATTAGAGTCCATGTATTTAACCACTACACTACCTCCTCCTTTTGGGGAGGAGGGCTTCCCAAAAGGCTATGAGGTGGAATCATGGCACTATCTGTATACACAAAAGCCACATAGGACCGGGGCTTTAATAATAGAATTTGGAGAGACTGGACAAGAAGCTAGCTGGATTTAACCCAATGGCTGAAATATACAAGAAAGAGCAGAAAGAACCCAGGCTGATGTCCCACTGAGCTTCCTAAAACTTTGAGGAATGTATGGTAATATTGCTGGATTCTGTGTACAGACCACAGAAGCAGAAATAAATCCAGTATTAGGACCCATGCAAATTCCATTGCTCAGAGACAAACTATTCATTACTTGGAAGACCTGTGACCAGATGACCCAAATTTGTCCCTAACATTAAAACAACTATAGGGTGTCTATGTACTCGTCGTACATTTGGACCATCGTACCAAAACAGGAAAAGTTAACCCCTTCTATTTGGACACTTCCCTTAGTAGATACTGTCATTTACCCAAGTTGCTATTTGCTGTGGAAAGAGAAAAATACACTTGTGATACAGTTTTCTCTACTGGGGCGAATTGTGGCTGGCAGGGATGAGAGAGACAGACACTTTTATTTCATAGGGAAACAGGAAAGGATTGAACTTTCCCTGCCACAGCACAGCCTTGGATGCTTTTTGTTCTTAAAGAAACCAGAAAGCAACTAACATGGTTACTCCACTGGCATGTATATGCTGAAAAGAACACCATGTCAATGAATTCAAGACTTCGAGGTGGGGAGTGGGTGTATCTAGTCCAGAGAATTGTTACCCTGTACCAAAAGCATTCCCAAGCACTGGATGCCCAGCCTTTTCAGCTATACTTGAGGGGAAAGACACAGCTTCTATGGACATTGCTGCACTGCTTTAACAATTCAGAAATCAATACCTATTCCATTTATTTGGTTTTTAAAAATTTTTTTTGGGGAAATCTGTTGAGAATTTAAACACTTTGCTTCCTCTCCAGTTCTTCTTATATGTACTGCCTAATTAGCAGATGCATGAAAAGTGTACCCAGATCCCACACACTGATTTAATTCATGTTTGCTTGCTGGGATTTCTTTTTTAAAGAGACCATTATGCGTATACTTTATGTTTTCTTCTAGGCATTAAGATAATAGCTGAAACGTAGACTTTGGCTTCATTTTACTAGGAATGTCACAAGCTGCTCATGGAATATATCTCAGATATGAAATCTGTACTTGGAAACTACTCTTGCCAATTCCTTTTCAGCACTAGATGGCACTCCAAAATTTCATCTGCGATTTCTCTTTCTTTCTTTCTTTCTTTCTTTCTTTCTTTCTTTCTTTCTTTCTTTCTTTCTTTCTTTCTTTCTTTCTTTCTTTCTTTCTTTCTTTCTTTCTTTCTTTCTTTCTACTTAAGAAGCACTCAGCAGAATAATTGAATAATAATACTTAATATGCCATTGCCCGATAAAATGTGTTGGATGCTCTAAAATAGTACTGGATATGAAATGATACTGAATCAGTCAACTAACAAAATATCAAGCCATACTTGTGCTAAGATTCAAAAATCGTGTTATATCCTCTGGGATTCAAAGACCCATTAGCAAAGTTCCACTAATTGCATGTATCCTTCCTGCCTTCCACCATATTTGCCCGTTCCCCTTGACATCCAAGAATCTATTCCTGAGGAACAGTGTGGGATGCAGCTGAGTCAGGTACATACCCAAGTACATATCCACATAGTCAGCTATGGATGACTAGATCAGGAGACACACCAGGCAAATTGCCTAAGTTAGGGTTACCAGATGTCCTCTTTTTAGAGGATGTCTTCTGTTTTTGGTGTCCGTCCTCTTTTGGGCTCTTTTTAAAGAAAACTGATGAAAATGTCCTCTTTCTGGGTCAGATGGTTAGGAATATTCCTAGTTAGTAGCAATTATCAGAGCTTAAATATTACGGGCATTCAAGGCTTTTGTTTTGTTTTGTTTTGAAAAATAGGTGCTGGAACTCTCAAGAGGGAAATGAAGTGTTCAAGCTCTATACTAAAAAGAATTTTGTTGAAGAGGTTCTGGAACTCTGTTCCAGTGCATTCCCCCAGGGAAAAAAGCCCTGGGGGCATTTAAAATGAAGTTTGCCATTGCGATCACTTGTTTGAAGTAGTCAGTTGGGAAATATGTACTCTTTTTTGCTTTTCAAAATATGAGAACTCTACCTTAGTAAAGAAGACATGTTCTGGCTTCTCCCTGACACCCTCCCCCATGTGAAGAATCTCCTCCTAGCCATTCCCAGACAGGTAGGAAACAATGCTGAACATGGGAGAAAACCAATTATGTACAGGACCCTCTCTGTTTTTGGCTCAACTACCACCACCTCAAACCCCCGATCAAAAGTCAAAACAAAACACGATCCTCTCTTCAAAACATGAGTTTCCAAACAGTTTGGCTGGAAAATCTCAAAACCTTGTCAAAGTTTATAAGGATAAATTTAGGAAAGTACCCACACACAAAAACATTAGCCTGTACCTATCTCGATACACAACAAATTTATGTATATTTTTAAAGTATTTATATTCTGCCTCATCTCCTCAGGCTCGAGGTGGTTAAGAAAGCAGCAAAAGCCGCAAGGGCACCAAAACATCATCACCGTCCATCAACAAGATTAAAAACACTATGTGGGTAGATAACGCAGCCAACTCTACCAATACAGGGCAGTTTAAAAACATAGCCAAATCTGCCATACATTTTAAAGACTCATCGGGAATATTTCAGCCACAGTTTGCTTTACTCCTTGACCTTGGCACCTCAGAGGCAATTACTCCAATATAAAAATGATCAGGTCATGCTAACCACTGATTTCAGCAATATATTTTGTCCGCCACCTAGGGAGCCCTAGCCAGGGGCGCCAGAATTTCTGACAATATTCAGCAGCAATATTCATTGCATCAAATGTGAAGCAATCAGGTTCTCTAAGGTCAAATCCCCGTTTTATATGCTGGGAACTGAAGCGCACATTTTTCAGAACATGAAGATTTTTGTCATCTGCTGGCACAGTGGTACAAGTTGCGATGAGGTTTGCTTCAGCCCTGTTGGGATGGATCCAACCAGCTTTTCTGTTGGTGAAAGTAGGTGGAGAGGTCTCCTTTGGCCATCCTAAAAAGCTGTCTTGGGAATCATGGGACCTCAATAAACAAAAGCTATGTGGGATAGGAATTGTAGCAAGACTGAATAAAAAAGCTGGCTGGATCCAATACATTTCCTTTCTGGAAATGGGAGTTAGAATTCATGGACTTACCACAAAGCAGGTTTTACACATGTGCAATGGACAGAGAGAAGTCCATCCCCTTTTGTTCATATCTGCCAATCCCCTTTGTACACCCTCTCCTGGGGGAAGCTTCTGTTTAAGGCAGGAAGCTTGCAAGAGGCACAAACCTCTGGCATGAGCCGAAGGTTGAGAGCCAAAGGGTGAGGCTCTTGGCCTGTGGCTCTTAGCCTAGGGACTCTTGGACTAGAGGCTCTGTAAGAAGCCCAGGAAGAGCCAGAAAGCCAGAGACCTAGGCTCCTTGGTTTCCCAGTAAGGTAAGTAGACTTCTACAACAGGAACCACATAAATACAAAAGGTTTTAAAAGGGGGATTATATAAAAGTATTAGTTTAAAAGCAATTATGAAGCCAGAATGCCAGCAGGGGGTTGGGGGCTATCCAGTGTTTTGCATAGAGTGTCACATGTATGACTATCTGCCCACTGGTCAGAAGTCTTGGGTGTGTGCTCGGTGCAAGGAGCTCCTGGTTCTCAGGGAATGAGTTTGCTCCCTTGAGGCCAAGGTGGCTGACCTAGAGATGCAGAGACAGCCAGTTAGGTGCACGGAGAAGACTCTTGGGGGCTTGTTAGATATGTCCCACTCTGGATCTGGCAGCCCTGCTGCAGCCAGGGAGCATGAGGGTCAAGGGGAAACAGGGCACCATGCTGAGGATAAGAGGAATGTGCCCTCAGAAGGGACCTCTTCTTCAGCTGGTGAACAGGTATCCTTTTGTACCAAGGAACCATCCCTGGGAAGGGTGGGAGTGGGGCTCTTGGTAGTTAGTGATTCAGTCCTTAGGCAGGTAGACAGCTGGGTGGTGAACCGTGTACTGATCGTATGGTGACTTGCCTGCCTGGTGCAAAGGTAGCGGACATTATGCGTGTTTTAGATAGGCTGGTATATAGTGCTGGGGAGGAGCCAGTGGTCGTGGTGCATGTCAGCACCAACGATGTGGGGAAATGTGGTTGTGAGGTCCTGGAGGAGAAATTTAGGCTGCTGGGCAGGAAACTCAAGGCCAGGACCTCCAAGGTAGCCTTCTCAGAAGTGCTACCTGTTCCACGCGCAGGGCCGGAGAGACAGGCACAGATCAGGAGTCTCAATGCATGGATGAGACGATGGTGTAGGGGAGAAGGGTTCAAGTTTGTTGGGCACTGGGATGCTTTTTGGGACAAGAGGGAGCTGTACAAAAGAGACAGTCTCCACCAATGCTCCCTCTAAGCTGTGGAGTCTTGTGAGCAAAAATTCTACTTTGTGAGCTACTGGCATTAAAGTTGTGAGCGCGCAATTTGGCTACTGCATAAATTAGTTCGCTCTGGAGCCATCCTTCCTGAGCTAAGACAAAAAGGTGTGAGCTGGAGGCTAAAAAAACTGTGAGCTAGCTCTCACTAACTCAGCTTAGAAGGAACCCTCATCTCCACTTGTCCCAAGAAGGAACCAGGCTGCTGGTGCTCAAAATCAAAAAGGTGGCGGAGCAGTTTCTAAACTGAATATTGGGGGAAAGCCAACAGGAGATGAAAAGTCTCTGGTTCGGGATGGCTCATCTCAAAGAGATGAAGGGGTAGCTGTTACTTTTGTACGAGGAAATGGATTACAATTGTCCACTGTGACTGTGGCTAACAATAGGGACTGCCTGGCAAGGTCTCGAGGCGGCAAGAGGAAGATTGTGGGCTTAACAAGCATGGGGAACTATAGGTGTTTATACACAAATGCTAGAAGTCTCCGAGGTAAAACCGGGGAGTTGGAATGCTTGGTGTTGGGGAGGGGAGGAAATAGATATTGTGGGTATTTCAGAAACTTGGCGGGATGAGGAAAATCAGTGGGATACAGTGATTCCTGGTTATAAATTATATCAGAAGGATGGGGGGGAAGGGTTGGAGGTGGGGTGGCTCTGTATGTCAGAGAGGGTATACAGTCCAGTAAGACTGATAAGGTAAGAGAACTGGATTCGCTTCTGGAAATGCTATGGGTTGAAATAGTAGGTCCAAAAGAGGCTTAACAGTGGGAGTTTGTTATTGCCCACCACATCAAAAGGTAGAGGAGGATTATAAAATAATGAATGAATTAAAGATAGCAGTTAGACGAAATAGCTGTGTCGTAATAGGCGACTTAACTGAACATCTTTGGTTTACTTTCCCCTCAATGTAAAATTAACCTTTCTCTTGTAGTAATACTTTTTTAAACTTAAGATATAAACTGGTTTGGTGTGAATAGTATATTAATATTATAAGATATTAATATACCCCTAATGTAGCCAATCCTCCAAGAGCTTACAATAGCCCCTGTAAGAAGAGCTCTGTAAACTCTTGGAGGATTGGCTACTTTAGGGGTGTGTCGCCTAATATGCATAGGAGTTCCTGCTACAAAAAGAGCCCTGCTACTATCACCACCACCACCACCTTTCTCTCATTGTGTTAGAAATCTGTATTCCTCCATAGTTGTCAGGGTGGAAAAGGTTATAACTGGGTTTCACCTAATCAGGGTAGTGGGTAGCTCAAGAATACTATGATTTTCCTTAGGGGTGGCTAATGATAAATAGCACCAAGCACTTGCAGGGCAGTAAATAGACATTTTTTTTTGCCTGTTTTCACAGGTATGCTTGGTGGTGTGATAGGGAAGTGTGATGTTGGCTTTTTTTGCCATAAAGTTGCTGCCAACTTATAGGGACACCACAGACAACAACAACAAGAGTTGGTTTTATACCCCACCCTTCACTAACTGAAGGAGTCTTGGAGCGGCTTACAATCACCTTCCCTTTCTCTCCCTACAACAGACACCCTGTGAAGTAGGCGAGGCGGAGAGAGCTCTGACAGAGCTGCGACTGACATAAGGTCACCCAGCTGGCTGCATGTGGAATGGGGAACCAAACCCAGTTCTCCAGATTAGAGTCTGCTGCTTTTAACCACTACACCAAACATTCAGAGGTAGTATGCTGTTGCCTGCCTCTGCACAGTGTCCTCGGAATTCTTTGGTGGTTTCCCATCCAAATACTAACCAGGGCCTGCCCGACCCTGCTTAGCTTCTGAGATCAGAGGAGACTGGGCTATCCTGGGCTATCTAGGTCAGGGTAAAATAATGGTGGTGGAAAGGGCTGTCAAGTTGTAACTGATTTATGACAATCCCATAGAGTTCTCAAGGCAAGAGGTGTTCCGAAGTTGTTTGCCATTGCCTGCATAGTGACCCTGGACCTTCTTGGTGATCTACCATCCTGGGAGTAATCAGGGCCAACCCAGCTTAGATTCCAAGGTCTGTTGAGATTGGGCTAGCATGGGCCATCCAGGCCAGGGCAGTCTTTAATTAATTTTTAAAAAAATCATTATATGCTGCCATTGTGAGGCCAGTGGCACTGGACTGATTGGAAGAGGGGTGGTCCTACCAAAATATTTTAGTTCTTGCTCCTGCCACCCAAAATGTTATGGGCTGCATTTCCCAGGAAACAAGTAAATATTTATTGCTTTACTCACTGGATAGAACCATTAAATTACAGTGCATAATTATATTTTAAAGAAGGCAATCATAAAATGAACAGGACAATGATCATTGCATTATATCGTTTGTATGAAAGATGGCATTTTGGCTTCCCAAAGGTTCTCGGCAGAAATCTTTTGATGGCTTTTCATACTGTTTTGATTACTATTCTTTTTGCTCATTTTTTTTTTAAATGGTTTTCAACACACCAATTCAAATTTGTCACGCTATCATCTCCTTTGAATCTCTTTTGAATAGAGGCTGTGTTTAAACACATAATGGAGGCGATCACGTACTATTGATGGAACACACCCCATACCATCCCGCTGTCTTTCTTCATGCTATGTTTTATTCAGCTGCTCAATTTGCAACATTCAGAGCGCTGATTGAAACCTTAGGGCAGTACATGCTCTTTTGGGGGGCAAGACGGAGCTACTACATATGGCATCTACCAAGAACTATAGTCTTACATACCCCTCAGTAACGTCTCGTGATACAAACATGTGATGTTACATAACTATGTTGTTCATTCCCATGCTTTTATAAGTGGCAGCAACTGAAAGGAGTGGCTTGGAAAGTCTCAACACAATGATGTCACATCACATATTTTGTTTCATCAGTTGTTATTGGGAGACAAAGGAAGAGGAAGTGGGAATATGGAACTACTGTTATTTGGTGGTGTGTGTCCATATTCTGAACTAAGAGTAACATTTCAGTTCAGTTGCATGTTCCTCAAAACAAGGCCTTCATAAGGGGAGGCAATGGCTCAGCCTCATACATGGAGGGATCTACATTCTCTTTGACAAGTGGTACTGTATTTCAGTGTTTGAGATCAAATCCTTTGCCTTCCAAGGCAGAAATACTAGAAAATAAAATCAAGAGCAATTTCAGGACTTTGATACTGTTACCCAAATTGGAGGTCTCCTGGTTAACTGGGGGAATTAGTGTCATTGGAAACAAGTGAAAGGGGATAACTTGGGATCTTCACCAAAGTTTACAGGGATTTTTCCCTTAGAGGACTCTCAAAATAAACCAGGCTGTAGTACAACTGGAAAGAGATTTTATTTTACAAATAATAAAAGGGTAGAATATACACACGAAGCACACAGGGAATACACAAACTACCTAAGAGGAAAATAAAAGGGAGTATAGGGGATAGTGATTTGTGGAAGATAATATTTACCAAGTCTTGGAGATAGAGGTCCATGAAAGACAGTGAGAGAAATGGCCAGCATTTCCCAGAGAGAAGGAGGAAGCCCACAGAGAGCGGGGGTGTGATGTTTAGTGCTGAGAACATCCATACACTACCATGGGGCAGAGCATTTCCATTATAGTGATTTCTACTTCTAGGCCAAGCTGTGCAGTGCACATATGATTTTGGTGGTGATATTTAAAGGGGGGGGTATCTAAAACTGCCCATCTGTGGGGAGGGGTCTGGCATCTAACAATACTCCATGCTCCATTTATTATGGCATCAACTTAGGAGAAGGATCTGCTATTTGATCTGCAAAATTTATTTATTTATTGTTTCAATTTATACTCCACCCTCCCCACGAACAGGCTAAAGGTGGCTGAGTCCACTAGTTAGTCCACTAGCTACCTTCCTCCTCTCTCCCATGTTTCCAGGCAGGTCAATGGCTTCATTAATATTATTTATACCCTGCCTCTCTGCCCTCAAAAGGACCATCAAGACAACTAACAAATTAAAATACATAACAAAAATCATGTCTTAAAAATCATTAAAACCAACAAAAACACATCATTAAAACAATTAAAACCAAAGCTAAAATACCTATAAAAACATTAAAAACAATTAAAGCATTGGGCAGGAAGGAGGGATCACTGAAGGAACAAAACAAAAAGGTTGGTTGGAGTTTTTTACTCCAAGCCCTCCCTACAGACAGTTGATGTGCTTTCTGCTGCAAGCCACCTCCATCCAAGTTGCTGCAGAGATCTTGCAACAGCCCTTTTCAGATGTTACATTTTTGGAGCTCTGACTGGGTTCCAGGACAGCATGCTATGACTGATCATCTCAGTACTTGCATTCATGAAAGCACTACTCATGTGTCTTTACAGCTTCAGTATGTATGGCTAGAAACCACATTTCATTATGGGTATGCTGCAATATATGCATGCCATTTTTCGGACAAAATATTGATTGAAGGTATTGAGAAGATTACATGTAGCATGGTCTCCTGGTACATGGGATTGAAATGCCAGATGTACAACACCTGAAAAGGACTCTAGTATTGTGAGATCTCATTCATAATTTCTTTGCTTTGTGTTCTGATATCTGCAATCAATCACACAGAGTCACTTCTCTGTTGGGAGTTCAGAATTAGATATATGATTTTGAGTTCTGAGCTGGCTGAACAGGAAGCTGCTTGTATAGTTCTAGAACTCTACAGCCTTGAACTATTACAGGCAGAGGAAACACTTTTCCAGCTGATAATTGACCTCATCTGATTTCTTGTGAGCCCCTAACTTGTAATAATAACAGCAACACCAGTAATAAGGACACTGATAACTGACTACGAAGGAGGCCAGTTTTAATTGAAGTTCGATTTTATTTCAGATAAGCATTTGGAATCTTTTATAAGGCTGCTAACAAGCAATTAGTCAAGAATATTAACAGCTGCCATAGGAAACTGCAGCGAAGAGCGTTTTCTCAGTGTTTTGAAATAATCCACAAACTTTAATAAATTACCATTTGCAACTTTTTTTTTGTTTGGGTACAGTTGAAAGTAATTAGAGTTGTTCTGCAGCTATATTTGCTCTTCCAAATGCAAATAATGATTAAAACACATATGGATAATTAACTTATACCCAGTTTGTTTCTGTGAAAAATATTCACTCATTAAGAAGGAGAGAGTCATATTGCTCAGGGAATGGTGTTCCACCCAGGTGTTAATGGCAATAACTGCCAACCCTCAATGATGATGATTACAACCTTCAGAGAACTTCAGAATGGACTCTGGACACTGATTGATTTCATTTTAACATTTCTATACCACCTCCCCTGAGAACCTGGTTGAGGCAGCTCATAAAGTAAAACATCCACAAAATATAAAAGTCCTTGATACACTAGGTAGCAATGCTTATATTTCAAGTAAGTTTTATGGTAACAAGGCTAACTGTCTAACACAACTTCTATGAAAAGCCAGAAAACAGTTCTTCGCTAAGAAGCTAAAAATATATCATAGCATGTAGCCTGAACTAAGAGAAAACACTAAGAGGCACCAGCATCTGACGAGGAAAAAAAGGAACTGGGTGAAGGCCTAGCAAATGGGTCACAGGTGAAGCGAAAGTCTGGCGGACTGTTTTGAGGAACTGGATGGGCACGAACTGAGAAACTAACCATGGTTTGAGCATGAACCAGGTTGGTTCATGGTTCATTTTGAATTGGTTTGTTTGGTTATGGCATTCCCGAATCCAAAAATGAACCCTCTTTTTTTCTGTGGAGTTTCATTTGGTTCATTAGAGTGGTTCGTTCTCCAGACAGCCTGGCACCAATTCCTAGGCAATGCTGGGGATGGACTTGTGGAGAGCCCTAGAAATACCCATAGCAGTTGTCCATAGCTTGATTAGCAGCTCTAGGAGCCAACCACAGAGCTCCCATTCTGATCTATAGGAGCAGATTGTGTGTGTATACATACACGCACACCACACCCTGACTCAGCTGCTTTCACTTTGCAGCAGGAAGAGAGAGGAGTTAGTTGTGTGAGAGCGAGATAGGAAGAATTGCTTGCTGCATGGCTGATTTAAGGGGAGGCTAGAGCTAAGCTTTCCTGGGGCACCCGTTTGGGGGGTTATAACTGAGACATCCCAAATCCAATCTTCACCAAACTTGGAGGGTGGGTGAAGGAGAGCCGGCTGAAGAATCCCTAACTTGTGATGGGGCTGTTCTACCATCTCCCGAACTCACAAATCCAATAAACCACAAACCGTTTTGGGAAATGGAAAAAGTTTGTGAAAGTTCATAGTTCTTTTAATCAAACAAACCACCATTTCCCCAGTTTATGCCCATCCCTACCTCAGACCACAGGACCAAAAGAATAGAAAATGCTTACAAGGTGAAACTATATGTTTAAATGTATGTCTACTGGGCAGTGATATTCCAGGAAAACAAACCCTATGTCACACTGGACATCTGTGCATGTCTGAAGATTACAGTACATCCACAAGTCTCTTCCTTTCCCTAAGACACTCCCCCTCTCTTGCAGGCAAAGAATCTGCTTTTTAAGAAATTTGCTATCAGATAGCCAGGCAGAAGTTACTTATCTGGTGGCTAGGTTTGGATGGCTTGGCCAAAGAATTAGAAAATCTATAGTAGCTTGAAAAGAGGAGAACTAAGATTTAGTTTTATTAATTTTAACCATTATGATTTTATGGTTTTTATAATCAGTCTTAAAAATTTTTGCTTCTGTTTTAATGTGATTTTTTTTCTTTGTTACAAAATGTAAACCGGTTTATGTGTTGGTCAATGACCGTGAATAAATTCATTCATTCAATACAGAAATGTATAAAACTTGAGTGTCTACCACCCTTTGAAATCTCTTTCTCAGGTTATGGGTTATGCATAGGTCAGGATGTCACAAGCTACCCTTCCTGTGCCATGACCATTTCACACCTCAGGTCCTCTCTCTCACTCCCAGAGACATCCACAAACAAGGTGGCCCAGCCTTTAATAATCAACCCTCACCCACACAGCGGTATTAGGACTGGGGCTCAAACACTAATCTAATGTAACTGCCACCATTCATTCATATCTTCCTTATATATAACTGTGTGTCTTCCTTATAATTGTGCTTTTGAGTGGCACCTGTGTTTGATGAAAGATGGCTGCCATCTGTGGTTGTTTGTTTAAAATGTTCCCCCATAAGGTTTAATTGAGCTGCAGTTCCAGAGAGGAGCCTCCAGGGTTATCACTCACTGGGTCAAATGGGGCTTCCTCATCTGCTGGCCTACAGTTCCCAGCTGCCAAGGGGTCAAATGGGGCTTCCTCATCTACTGGCTTACAGTTCCCAGCTGCCAAGGGGCGGGGCAGCATCAATATAGACTCCAATCCATTCAGGAAGGAGGCAGTCTTTGTGCTCCAGGAGGTTAGAAAAGGCTCCTGCTGCCTGTGCTGACCAGGCCACAAGCCACAGATGTGGGGGAACCCTAGGAGGCAGCAGGAATTCAGCCACTCCATGGTTAGCTGGCCTGGGGACTGAATGGAAGTTTCCCTGCTCTCTTGGGCAAGAGAGAGAGGCTGAAGCACAGCCAGAGACGGGTGCAAGGAGAGATCCTGTCCTGAGCCCACAACCTCCAGAGGTAAGGAGTATTTTGTGTAAGTAAAGAGGATTGCATTTAACCCCTGTTGATTTATGCTCTGTTGGTTCATAGTGTGTGCTGACTCCTACAGTTCTGCCTGATTCATTTAGTGTTTGAGCACTCCATGATTGTGTAAATAGTTTTTATTTGGGCTAATATTCTGTGTGACCACATATTCTCCCCTGCTCTATACAATACAAAAGGGAGGGGGTAGCCCAGGGAAGCAAAGAAGGCCAGACCCTTGGGTTGCCAACTTTCCAGGGATCCCTCAAAGATTGGGGAGTCCATCTCCAAATAGGGAGATTCAGCCAGAGGGGTCTCACTGTCCCTCTAAAAAGGCAGTGACAATTCAGTGAGTGGTAGCAGCAAACTTAAGGAGTGAGATATGCTCACAGGACGAGGGTGGGAGGTGAACAGCTGAGTTGTAAACTGGAGCCCATTTCGCTACAGTAGGCAACCAAGCTTGGTTCAGACAAAGGAAGGAAACCCTTCACAGGCCTTTGTGAGGAACTAATTGGGGACAGTCCTGCCTAGGGTTGTCAGCTCCAGGTAGGGAGATTTCTGGAGATTTTCTAGTAGTAGAGTCTATGGAAGCCAGGGTTTGCGGAGGGGAGAAGCCTCAGCTGAACAGAATACCATAAAGCCCACCTTCCAAAGCAGTTATTTTCTCTGGGGGGAGATATGCAGTTCAGTTGTGATACCTGGTGATCTTCAGGCTTCACCTGGAGGTTGGCTACCCTAGGTGTAGCAGCCCATGCTTCAGAGCATGGTTCTTGCTGTAGAAGATGTAGAGCACTAGCTGTAGATCCAGGTTCTTGCTGTAGAAGCCGAGTGGGTGATTTTGGGCCAGTCACAGACTTTCAGACTAACCTACCTCACAGGGTTCTTTTGCAAGTCAAAAGGGGGAGAAGAGAATGATATAAGCTGCTTTGGTCCCTATTGCAGAGAAAGACTACTTTTCCTCCTGGGAAACCATTGTTGCCAATCTCCAGGTGAGGGCTGGAGATCACTCAGAATTACAACTGCTCTCCAGATGGCAGAGATCAGTTCCCCTGGAGTTAATAGTGGACTCTGTGTCCTTATACCCTGCTGAGATGCCCCCCCCCATGACAGTTAATGTGATGTGGCACTCAGGGCTTCAGAGCACGGTAGGGACTGCACATGCGGGGAGGGGGGGAAGGAAAGCTGAAGAGTGAGGGGGAAATAAGGGAAGGTTGATGATTAGCTGGGAAGGAGATAGGGTTGCCAACTCCAGGTGGGAAATTCCTGGAGATCTGAGGGCTGGAACCTGGGAAGGGTGAGGTTTGAGGAGGGTTGAGACTTCAGTCAGGTACAATGCCATAGACTCCACCCTCCCAACCAGCCATTCCCTCCTGGGGAACCAATGTTGCCAATCTCCAGGTGAAGGGTGGAGGTCACTCAGAATTACAACTGATCTCCAGGAGGGAGGGCAGAAGTCAGCTGCAGTCAGAGAGGCAAATAACAGTAGGTTGATGGTTAGCTGGGATGGGGTTGCCAACTCCAAAGTGGGAAATTCCAGGGGATTTCGGGGGTGGAGCCTGGAGAGTGTGGGGTTTGAGCAGTTCGTCACAGCAAATTGGCACTGAGTGTCCAAGGCCTTGGCACTCTCCCAGAGCCTCTTTCTAGAGCCTGTTCTAGGCCAGCAGATGAGGAAGCCCCATCCGACTCAGTGAGTGATAACTCTGGAGGCCCCTCTCTGGAACTACAGCTCAATTAAAACTTATGGGGGAACATTTTAAACAACCACAGATGGCAGCCATCTTTCATCAAACACAGGTAACTGCCATTTCATTACACCTACTGACAGCCACTGAGGGGAAAGTTAGTCTCACACAGGAGGCAAGCAGGAGAAGCATCTTCGTCAAGAGAGACAACTGTTTGCCAGTAATTCTGACAGGGCACAGTGGCTGAAGGGGGAGTGGGTGGGGAAGAGGAGCAAACCCAGCATCCAGGCAATGGCACACAAGTACTCTTGAGTGGCAGCTGATGGGCCAATGGCTGAGGGAGTGCATTGCGTAGCCAATAGGAGAGTTGCAAAGTGCCACTCCAAAACACAATTATATGTAAGGAAGATATCCTTTTTTAGGATAGCACCTTTAGTCATGATGAAGTGCAATGGATTGTTGGCACTAGAGAGGTAAAATTTTCAGAAATTTTAAAGCCAAGAAAATATGCTGTTTTTTCTTTTTTCTTTTTTTCCCTCAGAGAAAAAAAAACACAGATTTTTTTTTGAGGGGGGAATGAAATACATGATGTGACAGACTGCACTTTAAAACATAAGTACTTTGTAAACAGATAATGGACTATGAAGGGTTAATGCTTCGCAGAGCCAGAGAGCCTTGAGTGACAGGCTGCTCAAAGGAATTTGATTGGTTTATATGAATTGAGCAGAGAGAGAGAGTTTACAAATGAATGCTGAGGGGAATTCAGTCTGAGTCTAACTCTGATGGAGAAGAGTTGAGTTGGAGTTAATCCCTGCCTGAGAAGAGTTTAGCTGTGACTGAAGAAAGTTTGACACTGACATAGAACTGGGAAGGTTGGCAAGGAGGAGTGGTTGGATAAAAGAAGACCCCTATTTAGGCCAGGGAAATGGATAAATCTTCTGGTGAGAGAAGTGATTCCCTGCCCAGTTGATAAGGGAGGAAGGTCAAAGATTGGAGGGATCCTTGGTGTGTTCAGAAAAGGAATTTGGGTACTGGTAGTGTATCCCTGCCTTATGAAAACTGAAGGAGTCAGTTAAACTCAAGAAAGTGTTTAGGAAACTGAAGTGTTTAGAAGACACTGAAACAAAAGCCTCTCATCTTAAAGATTCTAAGACTGTGGGAAAAGCTTAAGAAACTCTCAATTACTTGAAACACATGAAATGTAGACTGTGCCTATACTGATTTATCTCAGAGTTCATTATTGATTTACCTCAGACATTTTCCTCCTGATTTCACCTGACCTTTTCCTCTCTACATTGAATAAAGTATTTTGTTCTTTTTGAACTTTAAAAAGCCTCTTGTGTGCCATTTCAGAACTTTAAGCTGAGAGGTTGATCTTGTCCCTTCCCAGAAGTCCCTGGGCTGAGCCAGCAGCAAAATGTCATACTGTGACAGGGTGGGACAAACTTCAAAAAAGAAGCAAATAGATAGAAGGGGCTGCTCAGTCAGAAAGGAAGGAAAAAAGAAGGAGGGGAAATCATGCCTCTGAGGGAGGGAATGGGGCGAGGTCATCATATATGAATACTTATTTTACTGTCAAACCTAAACTAATTTTACTGCTTCAACAATATAAAATGTGGGATTTATAACTTACTTAGCTTATAAAATTGAAGTATTGATGCAATATTTGACATATTAATGGAATTTAAAAGTTATAAATGCCTTTGTTTTCTACAAGCAAAATAACAAATATACACAATACTTGAAAGAAACCTGCAAGCGGAGGCTCCCTATGCTATTTTAGCACATGTACTAAGATTTTGGCCCATTTCCTTCTGATAATTTTTTCCTCCAGCCAGGTAGGTCAATAAACTATTTTTTACCCAATCTGCGGGTATATGTGTCTCAGTTTAAAGGAGAGGTCAGCAACAATTATTTATTTATTTATTTATTTATTTAATTCTGCTTCTATCCCACCCTATCCGACAAGCAGGCTCAGGGTGGCTCACAACAAGATAACAATACATAATAGCATTAATAAAAGCATTAACTATTCCATCTAGATAAAACTCATAAAATTAATTTTTAAAAAAATCAAGTCAAAAGGTCAACAGAAGTCATGCAACGTTTTGAGAAGCAATGAAAGCCTTGCATGCTCCATTCATGCATGATCCATCCATGAAGATCTGTGGTCTTCAACCTTTCAGAGCCTTTGGACACCTTTGGAATTCTGACATGGTAGTGGTGCCATGGGCCACACACAGAAGCTCAAGTGTAGGGGAGAAGGGGATAATTAAAAAAAAAAAGTGGGAAAGCAGAATGAGAGAATAAATTCAACACTGTGGGCAGCTACTACTGGGGAAAACTGTTATTTTAATCTGCCCAGCAAATTGAATCTCCAGTGACCAATCAAAAGCCATGCTGGGCAAGTGCCACACCTAGCCCCAGCCACTTTCTAAAACCACTTGAGTTCCAGGAAAGGTTTCGTTGGGCACCATGTCATCCGTGGGCACCTCATTGGGGACAGGCTGAGAAATGCATCTTGTGCCCCCTTGCAATTGGCTTGACGGGGAGGGGTGGTTTTTTTGCCTACCTCGCACTGTGTCCAGTGGCAGGCTCTTCTGGAGCTGGTGGAGCCATTAGTTAGGTCGGTTACTGTAGGAGCAGGAGGCCGATTACTGGAAAGAGGTAAAGCAGATATAGTGAGCACCATAGAACACCTACCCTGTTTGGAGGGGAAAGGGGGCCATCAGAACCCACCTGTGGGCTTTGTGGCCCAGGGTGGGGAATGGGTGCTGCCTTTGGAGCTTATCTAGCAGTGCTTCTACCTTCAATGGGCTTTGCAGCCCATGGAGGCTGGGCCCTTAACAGTGCAGGTTCTAATTAGCTTTGCTGGCTGGGGGAGAGCCAAGGGGCAGGGATGCTTGCCCAGCTTAGGTAAGGAGGTAGTCCAAGGGGCAGCACCTGCATTGCCCAAAGTCCATGTATAGTTTATGCCCTTGAAGCAGTAGTTGTAAATAATTAATAAAGTGGCTCTGAGTTAATCCCAACTCTTGTGTCCACCTATTTATTCCAATTTTGAGGGGGGAAGTTTCCAGGTTTCCTGGTTTAAAAAAAGCCTCAGAAAAAAATGGGGGGAGGTGTTTTCCCCTCTTGATTTTTTTCTGGTGCCTTTCCAGGCCCTCACATCTCTTTGGGAACTGGCATTTTTTTGTAGATAGATAGTTTTGATAGACTCTGAAAGTGGTAATGAATTATTTTAATAACACCTTGCAATGACATCTATACTAAAACAAGTAATGGTATCTTACATTCACTAGTTTCCTGGAAGAATACTAGGAACTCTCCTTTTTGATATTGCTATGGGTACGGTCACACTGACATTTTGATCGGGGCTCGCTGCTGTTCCCTCGCACATGTCAGTTTCATGTTCAGACATGCCAATCCGCCTCCCGCCCCGAAGCAGGCTCACTCTCACACTGCTGCCGGGTTTTCCTGACCCCTGGAAAATCAGGTGTTTTCCTGCCCATCTTTGACAGCCTATCTTTCGCAATGATTGCTATTAGGGCTGTCTGACCGCTCTTTGTGCATTTTTTTAAAAAAAAGTTTCCGGTTTGAGCGCTTGAGCAAACTTGCATTTAATAAATCCATTTAACGTTTAATAATGGATTTATTAAACGCATGTTTAGTCAAGCACTCAAACCAGAAGCTTTTTTTAAAAAACAAAAAAAATGCACAAAGATGGACCTGGAGGTGGAACGAGAGGCGGGGGCTCCGGCAGCCTGGACAGGGCTGGCAAGGTGGATGGTGGAGACAGCGGAGCCTTTTTTTGTGGGGCAATGGTGGCAGCAGCAGCAGTGCCCCTCCCACAGTGGCGGCAGGAGCAGCAGCCGCCTAAGCCTCCCTGTGGCTGGTAGGATTGCCTGGAGGGACGGCGCAGCAGCAGGCGAGCGGGTGCTGGAAGAGAGGGGCCGGCTGCATCTAGTCAGCCCAATGAGAAGAAAAATGTTCCCGATTTAAACAAAGTGAGAACAAAGTGCAATTACCTTGCCGTGTGACCACGGCCTTTGTTATGGAAGCCTAACCTCTTATTAATGATGACACAACCAAGAGTTCTTTGAGAATCAAAGTAGCTGCCTTTTGAACTAATTTCAACTATAAAGCAGTTTAGAATATTTACTCATTCTTTGCAAACCAGAGGATCTTAGAACACTGTTTGAAGGATGAAAAGCCATACTTAGAATATTATTAATATTCTGTAAATTCTGTTCTGCTTCATGCATTACTTCAGGTTTGTATTGTATGTATTACTAGGAATAAGGCCCGTTGTGGAAATAAATACAACGAGCTCTAGAAAGAGGCTCTGGGAGAGTGCTATGGAAGCCTAACCTGGGAGAGTGCTATGGAAGCCAAGGCCATCGACACTCAGTGCCAATTTGCTGTGGTGACCTCCTCAAACCTCACCCTCTCCAGGCTCCATCTCTGAAATCCCCAGGAATTGCTATGGAGCCCTCCTCCCTGAGCGAAGACAAAAATATGTGAGCTGGAGGCTAAAAAATGGTGAGCTAGCTCACACCAACTCAGCTTAGAGGGAACACTGGTCAAGGCCCCAGTGTACTGAAAGGCTCAGATGTTCCCACTGTCCAAACTATCAAGATTGTGTTGTCAAGCTGTGAGGAAACTACGCCTTTATCTTTTGCTACTATTACTATTTACTCTTTCTTGATTGACAAGTGGCCTGAGCCCCACTTCCTGAAATAACATGACTTCCAGATCTCTCCACTGTTATGAGGGAGTGATTTTATAGTAGTCACCTTATTTGCTTGTGCATTAGTTCTTGGGATTCTGCTACAACTATAGCTGTCTTATCTTTTCATGGTGTTTGCTCACATCCTTTTAACGCCTTCGCGAGCTAATACTGGATTTGTTATGCAAGTTAGATACTTATATACACCCACTTGCCTCAAATAAGCATTTTGCTGCAGTTTGTGTCTTAAAGTGTGAATGAAATAATGAAATGTTTTTATGATCTAATATCAGCAATTTGCTTAGTCAGATCTCCATGAAGATTAAAGCTGTTTGGAAACCTAAATATAATTATTTTACAATACAAAACAGAATCTCTCCCATTTGAGTAAATATAGCAATTTTGTGTACTCTCTCTTAAACTCTGATGTTCAGCTAATCACAGCATAAATGTTTAGCTGGGGGAAATATCCTAAAATGCTAAGAGGAATTGGTGTTTACTCCCAGGATTTTTAATAGCTCATTAAAGAATGAAAAGATACAAAAATGGAAGAATAATAAATACAACTTTTTCTTTAATAGGTTCCACTTGTAAACTTTCACTTTTTATATTATGAAGCGATCATGGGACTTTATGGTAATTGTGAGTCCTAGATTTCATCTCATGAAATCACCTAGAGTGCTACTAATCTCATGAAATATGGGTTGGATCCAGCCAGGTTTTTTTTTTAAAACTCAATCTCAACCAATATCCTGTGAGATAGTACCCATCTCACATGTGTTTTGTCCATGTGGATCCCTTGATCATCAAAGGGGAATCCTCTCTCCTTTTTCACAAGAAGAAAAACTGTTTGGATCCAGTCCTATGTATACATGTGTGTTTGTGTCTGTATGGAATATTATTCATCCAAACTCTTTGGGTTGGATTCAGAAGACTGAACATAATTTTGCTAGCAGAATGGATCTTTCTTATCTTCCCACTGAAGCTTGCTGTACTTCCTGGAGGATTACTCCTAGGGTTGTGGGAAGGAATAATATAGGGTGTGTTATGGGGTATCTGTGGTGGGAGGAGGAATGAGCATTGGGCAGGTGGTTGGACTAGATGGTCTGTATGGCCCCTTCCAACTCTATGATTCTATGGCGATTCTATGATGATTCTCCCCCTTGAACGAATGGAAGTTCCCTTCAACTCATAGAAGAAGTATTTGGATCCAACCCTTCATTTTCAACAAGTAAAATACCTGAAACAACTTAATGAACCCAAAACAAAAGTAGACTGTAATTTAAATAAAATGCCATTCAAATTTTACAACATTCCAAACAACATATCAAGAAGGATGGAGGAAATAAATGTCATATTTAAAGAAATTAATTAGGGAAAATGGTAATATACATGGTTCTAAAAGTTAATAAAAAGCACCATAAAGCAGGTTAGCCTCTGACATGAGTTTTTAAAAGCCAGTTTTATATCCCCCCCCCGAGTAAAGGCATTTTACTGCTTTCTAAAGTATTGACTGTTTTGGAAAATGAAGTAAAGGGGAGCCAAAGATCTAAATATGGTACAAAAGTAAACTTCCTTGAAGAGATACTAATCTAAACTGTAATTTTTGTCTGTTGATCAGATGTCCCATAATCTAACTCAGATGAAGCCTGATCCATTTTTTTTATTATGTTGAAATTTGGGCTTTAGCAGCAGTGGGAAGAAGGAAGATTAATGAAAATCTTGACAGAAGGGTTTCCAGTATATCAAAATAATTCATGAAACATCAAAGATCCAAGGAAACTATGTTCTAGTATCTTGTACATATAATAACACCCTGGTCTGAAATCACTGCATTTGAGGCCTAGAGCCCCAGAGATGGAAAAGGATTCCTTTATGCCCTTCAAACAAAAATTTGAAGATTATTTAGTAACATGCCTGGTAGGAGTTATGCTTTTAAGATTGCCGGGGAAACCATCAACAACCTCAGATATGCAGACGATACCACTCTAATGGCAGAAAGTGAAGAGGACTTAAAGGGCCTCTTGCTAAGGATGAAAGAGGAGAGTGCAAAAGTTACCTTGAAACTTAACATCAAAAAAACTAAGATTATGTCACCCGGCCCCATCACTCCTTGGCAAATAGAAGGGGAAGTCATAGAAGCAGTGACAGTCTTCTTGGGATCCAAGATCACTGCAGATAATGACTGCAGCCATGAAATTAAAAGATGCTCCTTGGGAGGAAAACTATGGCAAACCTAGACAGCATAATAAAAAGTAGAGACATCACCCTGCCAACAAAAGTCCATATGGCCAAAGCAATGGTATTCCCAGTCATGATGCATGGCTGCAAGAGTTGGACCATAACGATGGCTGAGCGCCGAACAATAGATGCTTTCAAATTACAGTGCTGGAAACGACTCTTGAGAGTCCTTTGGACTGTGAGGAGATCAAATCAGTCAATCCTAAAAGAAATCAATCCTGGCTGTTCTCTGGAACAGAGTGAGAAACAGAGATGGTTTGCCATGGCCTTCCTCTGCAGTCTTCCTTGGAGGTCCCCATTCCAAGTACTGACCCTGTTTAGCTTCCAAGATCTGACGAGATCAGGCTATTCCACACTACCCTTCTTCCCTAAAAGGCATATAGTTGGAAGGGGGGGAATACATTTAAGATTTTTGGATTGATGCCTAGCACTTGAGTGTCTATCTATACCTTCAGTGTTTGCCCTTGAATTTAGCTACATTTGAGACCAGTCCCTGCATTCAACTCTTCAGTAGATACCACTGACTACACAGATACAAGAAGCAGGCAATGCATTCTACCCAATGTTGGTCATTTAAACAATAAACATGACTGTTCAGTCACAAAGAGAGGGATGAAGTGAAAGTGTTTGAGTCTTCATATTAGCCAAACATGACCCTGGTGGATATGTGCCTTTAAACTGGAAAACTGGGGAGACTGAGCATGTGGACCATGTAAGTAAGACCCTGGTGGATATGAGCCTTTAAACTGGTAAACTGGGGAGATTGAGCATGTGGACTGTGTAAGTACAAAGAACTGAACACAAGCTGGAACAAAAATAGGCTACTTATTGTCAAATCATGATCTGGCTGTAGAGCAGGCATGACTACTGCACAGGTCCAACGTTGTTTTGACACAGTGCTTGAGAAGAATTCCTACAGAAAATATTTAGATGATCTGGTCAAGAGTTTGCATCTCTATTCAAAGAGGAACCCTGGAGAACAAGCTACTGGCGAAATGTCAGGTCCTACAATGCCAAGACCACGGCCACACAACCCGGAAAATCTACAGCAACTAATGTTTTACCATCATTGCAAGTAGAGTTGCTAGGTCCTTGCCTGTTGCCAGTGGGGGAATTTGAGAGGTGTTCCAAGGGTGGGCAGGGACATCGTCGACACGATGATGGCACCTCTGGAAGTGATGTCATTGCATCAGTGACGTCAAGGCAATGTTCTCCTTTTGCAGCAAAACTCTATGGTAAATATGGCTACAAACAATAGATTTTTGCCCCAAAAGAAGTTTCAGCCCCTACATGGCCGACACGATGACGTCACTTCAGGTAGTAATGTCATTGCGTAGACAACATCACTGAAGGATGTCTTTTTTAGGGTAGGACTTCCCTCATCAGTCAGCTGGCTGGCGGTGGGCCCAAGCCTGCACAAGTGGGGGGTCCCCTGCCCCCACCTGGGAGCTGGCAAGCCTAGTTGAAGGATTTGGGGGCTCATACATCAATAATTGTCATCTATTATGAAATTAGCACTGAGAGTCTAAATGAGTAAAGTAACATAGTCTCAGTAATTCCCCAGATATTCTCCCTTTAGGTTTCTTTGAATTCCCAGTGCCCATTGTTCCACAATATAATACAGCCTGCTTGGCTTTCCTAATAGATCCACATATTGATGATCCACTAAATCTCGGGTTTTCATCATGCCTGATGAAGTCAAGGCATTAATAGCTTTTGCCATTTGTTCACTTTTTATATCTGGTAATATTAACAGGATGACCTGGAATAAAAAAGTTTATTCTGGGTAATACATTCATATTAACACTGGCATTATATGCAAGACAGGAAAGATTAAATTTCTCCCGTCACTTCACATTCTCCTTTACTACTTAACACAGTGATAAATACTTCAGCCAACTGTTCTTTGGCCTATTAGCAGATAATTTTGCCCTTACCCACCAGGATCTTCAAAGGAATACTTAACTATTTATGTGCCTTGATATATGATTTTAAACAACAATATGGTGGCAACCCCCCCCCAGCCATTGGAATCTAAGCTCCTATTATTCAGAATCAAAGGGTAGACCCATCTTGTAGGGGGCCCATGTTATTTTGTGCTGCTTTTGCTCTCATTGATGGTGTGTTCCCCGGCCCTTGAAAAATTTCATTCGTCATAGGAGAGTGCCATTCTGGAAAGCACTCCTGATTTGTGGCCGCCACTATTGTAGCTGCTGTTGCTGCATTGATGCTAGTTAGCTGGGACACTTCATCTAGGATCTCCTACCTTTCACCTACCTGGTACTGCTCTGAACTCCTAGAACCTGCTGCTTTCTCTGTAAAGGCAACCTATGTCAGGTCTAGGAGTTCTTGCATGACCCCACCTTAACTTTCAGGCTGAAACCCGGCAGTAGTTCCGAAACGCTGCCTGAATATTTTGAAATATAGCACATGTTTTCTCTATAAAGAAAGCAAGGTTATCTGCCAACTGAATGACTGTATACATTCTAGAATCTATGATATAATTAACACTTCCATGAATCTCTCAGACGCTATGAGCAAGCGGCTGATATGAACAGCAGGCAAACAAAAGCGAAACAGTCATTTCTTGATAATAGTTAATTGTTGTGTCTGTCTCAGAATATTAATAAAGAAAATTAATCACTTTTGTAAGTGTTGGACAAAATTGTATCTAATTAATGTCATTTTAATAATTACTAGTTCGAACTATTCAAACACTTTCTGCAACAAATGCAAGGAATACACCTGCAAGAATCTTTGTTTGTTTTTTAATTGCTCTCATGAAGTATGTTAATGGCTTTTCTGCTAAATGTCTGGTATGAAACCAGATTGTTCAGAACACTTCTTGGAGGAAGGGTGGGAAAATGTCTTTACCAGATGTAGTCTGTGAGCCAAGAGCCAAAAATTGACATATTGGTATCAAGTAAGGTGACAAAAGTTCTTTATTCCCCCCCCACACCCGAAAGGTGCATCTCTATGCATTATGTTTTGATGTAATAACCCATTCTGATTGGTAGCATCAGCTTTTTATGATGTCATCAAGATGGCCAGTTTTAAATATTAAAGCACTGCTGGAAAGCTAATAAATCCCCCTACAAATTAATACTAATAATGTCTCTATCCATTACCATTTTTGCTGTACTAGGAATAAGGCCCGTTGTGGAAATAAACACCACAAGCTCTAGAAAGAGGCTCTGGGCATGTGCCCCGGTCCTGGGCACTCAGTGCCAATTTGCTGTGATGACCTAAGCAGGGTATAATGACACAGAGTCCACCATTTTCTCCAGAGCAACTGATCTCTGCTACCTGAAGAACAGTTGTAATTCTGGGTGATCTCCAGCCCTCACCTGGAGATTGGCAACAATGGTTCCCCATGAGGGACTGGCTGGTTTGGAGGGTGGAGTCTATGGCATTGTACCTGTCTGAGGTCCCACACCTCCTCAAACCCCACCCTCTCTGAGCTCCACCCCTCAAATCTGCAGGAATTTTCCCACCTGGAGTTGGCAACCCTATCTCCTTCACAGCCAACCATCAACCTACCTTTATGTGCCCCTCTGACTTCAGCATTGCATCTCCTCCCCCCTTCCTCCTGGAGAGCAGTTGTAATTCTGAGTGATCTCCAGCCCCCACTTGGAGATTGGCAACAATGGTTCCCTGGGAGGGACTGGCTGGTTTGGAAGGTGGAGTCTATGGCACTGTACCTGTCTGAGGTCCCACCCCTCCTGAAACCTCACCCTCTCCAGGTTCCATCCCTCAAATCGCCAGGAATTTCCCACCTGGAGTTGGCAACCCTATCTCCTTCCCAGCCAATCATCAACCTACCTTTATTTTCTCCTCACTCTTCAGCTTTCCACCCCCCACCACCTGCAGCCTCTACCATACTCTGAAGCCCTGACTGTTACATCACATTGGCTGACATACAGGGGCCATCTCAGCAGGATATAAGGACACAGAGTCCACCATTTTCTCCAGGGGAACTGATCTCTGCCATCTGGAAAGCAGTTGTAATTCTGAGTGATCTTCAGCCCTCACCTGGAGATGGGCAACAATGGTTTCCCCCAACAGGCACTAAGGGGAAATGTGTTTTACCTCAGAACAGCAAACTGTTTAGAATGTTAGAGGCCAAGGCCAGTGAGGCTGCATATGCAAATGACCTCTGTGTTCTGACTGGCTGTGAGGGGGGAGAGGAACAGCAAACTGTTTAGAATGCTGGAGGCAGGACTCAGGCAAAGCAGCCAGTGGATAGGGAGACCCTCTGAATGACAGATGTGGGAGCAAACTGATTTCGGAGTGTGTTGGAATGTTCAGGAGAGTCCATGACCAAAACAGAATTATATATACCGGAGGATAAGCCATAAGTCAAAGAATTTTACCACATAAGTCAATTTTACCACATTTTATGAGGTTTACCACATGTAGCACTTTACTTAATTGAGATAGTCACCTAAACTATAGGAGATAATTGTAGCATATTCTTTCCCCCCCTTTTCCAATGAGCCGTAACAAGAAGAAATTCATTTTAATGTCACAGTTAGGTGCGTGAGAATAGATCCACATTTTATGTGATTGTTATCAATCCTTTGGCAAAAAGGGCAGGATACAAATTGAGTTAAATAAAATCAATAAATAAATGGATAATAGTAAACTTTCTGTAACTGCAAAGAGCCATCTTTTAATTTTGTGATTTCAGATTTTTAATTTTTTTTTACAAATCTTACATTATTATTTCACAACTGCTAACATCCATCCCCCCCCCAAAAAAAATATTTTTAATGTTCATCATCTCCCGCCCCCTCCAGTTGCTACAGGTCTGTAATTTACACATAGCAGTGCAAATAAGTCCATAGGACAAGTGTGAGCAGTTTGACAGTTAACAGGAATGGTTGCTTTGGAGAGTAGACCTCAGTGAGGTCCCTCCTCTCCCTCCTTTCCTCTCTCCTGTGCTCCCCAGGCCCTACTCCCAAATCTCCACAAATTTCCCAACCTGGAATTCACAACCCTATCATCATGTGGATTTAGGGAATGCTTGTTACATGGCAATGGTCAGGGATAGGTCTCTTAACAGTGCAATCCTATGAACCTTTTCCTGGGGATAAACCCACTGAATAGACCTGAGGAGGATTCCGAGGAGGCATCTTTGTGCCTTCCAAAACACATCCCAGTTCAGTGATGTTTTTAATCTCATTCCAGTCCATATTACTGTGGTTTCTTTATTGCTTTGATTTCACTTAAGTGCAGATGCTCTTAGTCCCATAGCTTCACACAGGGTTCATTGCATCACAAAATACTATCCCCCGAAAGAGCAGGAGTTCGAGTCAGCATTATTTGTGGTTTAATAAAGCGTTGTTGTGACAGTTCAAAAGTCATCATTCATCAACCACTTTCTTCATTAGCTTGTTGAAACAGCTACATAATTTATTTTGAGAGCAAAAAAAGTCAATGACAACAAGAAGAAAATGGCCCTCAGTTTTCTGTGGGGAGTCAATCTGTATTTTGTTTAAATTGGTGGATTTTCCTTCCATCTTTGAACGATCAGTCACTGTGTTGTAAGGTCTCTCTCTCTCTCTCTCTCTCTCTCTCTCTCTCTCTCTCTCTCACACACACACACACACACACACACACACACACACACACACTTTTTTGTCTCCTATCTGCATTGAATACTGTCTTGTTGCTTATGAAATATCCATCTGAAAGACATATGTCAGCTAGTTCTGATTAGGACAACCAGGATTTAGTACAGATTTGTAGAAACTCTCACAAGAAATACCACTAACCTAAAAATTCTTTTTATTTTGTTTCATTGCTCAGTTGTTTCTGTCAAACAGGAGCTGTCAAATCCCCTTTAAAATTCACTGTGTAGAACTCAATCCCAAGTCTTATCAACTTGCCTATTACACGGAAAGCTTCTTTATTGGCCCTAGAGCCCAGCAAGACTTTCAGCGCTGGTGAGAAGTAGATGACCCTCACTTTTGTTGTTAACATATTCCGTGGAATCCTATTGAGAATGAACAAAAATCATGCCAATCTTTTTTCACTCCCTGCAAGACTTCATGCGTGTTTCCCCAGGGCAAGTTTGCAAACCTACAGGTGGGTATGGAAAAGTATATAGCACTGTGTATAATAGATGTATGTTCAAGGTAGATCAATTTTGTGCTTTTTCTTTTTTCTTTTTCTACACTGTTATATAAATATTGGTGTCAAATATTATCAAAAATAGGTTTCACCCAAACAAAGCATCAAAGTGCTTCAAGTTCTATCATACATAAGTTATTATGACTGCAGCAAGGGTTCTGATGGGACTCTAGAAAATATGCAGCCATCTTAAGAGTTTTTGTGCTCACAAAGAGACATTATGTCCTTTATATACATCACGGTCCTTGAAAAATATTGTATTCGAAATGGGTAAATTACTAGAGTCCCGGAGGACTAGTGATTGTGATACTGACAAGGTGTTGTCTGAATATTTGAACAGAATGTAAACCTGCACTTTGGTGTTTTGTTGTAAAGGTAAAGGTTCCCTTGCTCGAAAGCCAGTCGAATCCGACTCTAGGGTTGCGGTGCTCATCTCCGTTTCAAAGCCGAAGAGCCAGCACTGTCCGGAGACGTTTCTGGCCGGGATGACTAAACACCAAGGTGCACAGAATGCTGTTACCTTCCCACCGAAGTGGTACCTATTTATCTACTTGCAATTTCTTGCTTTCGATGCTAGGTTGGCAGGAGCTGGAACTAGAGACGGAGCTCACCCTGTCATGCAGCACTCTTGGGTCTTGAACTGCTGAACTACTGACCGTTCGCAGCCTGCAGTTCAGTGTCTTAACCACTTGAGCCACCGCAGTTTTGTTGAGGGTGCATATTTTCCTAATACTGTGACCCTCAGTTTTTATATTTATAACCTACAGGTGAGGCCTGGAGATCTCCCAGAAGTACAACTGACTTCTAGAACTCAGAGACCAGTTCCTCTGGAAAAAATGGTTGGTTAGAGCATGGGTGGCCAAACTGCAGCTCGGGAGGCACATGCGGCTCTTTTGCACATATTGTGTGGCTCCTGACAGGGCAGCTGGGGATGCGAAGGGGAGGCATACTTTTTCTCCCTCCCTCTCTTCCTTCCTTCCTTCCCCCTCCCTCCCTCTCATCAATTTGCTTTCTTTGTTTCTCTCTCTCCCTCTTTCCACCTCTTTCATTCTTTCTTTCCACCTCTCATTTTCTCTCTCCCTTAGACAAATAAATATAATTAGCAAACAAATAAATATAATTGGACAGATAAATATTATTATCAATATCTGTTTTACCCCTTTTATTGTTGGCAGCCTCGTTTAATGTTAATAAAACACAAATTTGCATACTTTAAAAATCAAAAATGGGTGTGTCATATTTGTTCATATCTTGTGGCTCTCAAGCATCTGGCATTTATTCTGTGTGGCTCTTAAGCTGAGCAAGTTTGGCCACCCCTGGTTTAGAGGGTTGACTGTAGGGCATTATACCCTGCTAGGTCCCTCCCCTTCTCAAACCCCACCCTCCCTAGGTTCCATCCCCAAATTCCCAGGAATTTCCCAACCCAAAGTAGACAACCCTAAAAAAACCCTCCAGATTTTGCCTCAAAACTTTATTCCACCCCCCCCCCAGCTAGTAACTCTACTGCTGTCCAAAAATATAGGCCAGTCTTGGTGGTCACTCTAGATGAGCCAAGCATGTGCATTTAGAGATCCCAACTCTTAAAATAATTATGAAAGCAGAGTTTAATGGCATTGTTCAGCTATGTTGGTGTGAAATGTTCTGCATCTGTGTATAATAAAATATTTAATAAAAGAAATCCAGCGAGAAACCCAAAGAGGCTTTCTTTTTAAAGTGGCTGGCCTTCTATTTATATTCAGTTTGGTCATGCCACTGGAAGATTCCTTTGCCATGTAATACTCATGGCCAGTTTTGTAACTATTCTTAAAATACTTATTCTTTGATAAGCTCAGATGAGTCTTGACATTTCCTCTGAAGAAAATATGAAGGACAAGCGCAGGGCAAATTAAGCAGCTTGCTTGATGTTTCTCTACAAACAAACACTTTCACATATCATGAAACAGTACCGAAGTGCTGAACAATTGGGTTGTCATTAAATATGGAGCTAATGTACAACTGCTATTCAGGGATATTGACTGGGCATATATATATATATATAATTTTGCTTTTCTAAACTACAAACCTACAGGGTCTGGGGCATGGATAAAACCTAAAAAATAAGAGTAGCAAGGATCATGGATACAACCTAAAAAATAAAGAGTAGCAAGGATCATGTATACTAAAGTTTAAAATTGTTGATACCTCCCTATTACCACATAGTAAAAAATGAGAATTACTTGTATAAAAGTATAAAATAAACAGTCGTAATCATACTCCTCTGTAGTGTGTACATTCTAGCTTTAAAATTATGAATTAAAAATAACCAACAAACTATCAAAATTAATCTGTTTTGCTTTTTTCTTTCCTCTAAGCTTCTTTTTATCAAAATCCAGTTTAATTTTTAGAGGTTTAGGAGCAGCAGCCCCTAATTCTGCTTCAAAATCAGACGATTCTGCCGAGCTGTTCGAAGTGGTGTCAGAACTTTCCCCATCTTTATCTTCTGCGTCTTCTGCATCTTTGTTATTCTCCACTTTCTCAGATCCCTCTGTTGCTTTCTGTTGTTGCTCTAAGAACTTTTTCACTTTACGCACAGAGTCAATATTTTCTTTTTTGCTGTTGAAGTTGACAATAAGACCTTCAAGTACTATCCATCTGCATGGAGTGGTATTTTCCTGTAAGAACAGTGCCAAGTCTTTGTCTTGTCTCCTCCTTTTCCTGATCTCAAATGGAACATCTTTTATGGAAACTTTACAAAAGAAGTAACATTTGCTGTTTCTCAGAGATTTTTTTCTTTTTCCACTACCTTTTCCAGCTTCTGAACTATCTTCTCTGTTGTTGCTGAGTATTCTTTGAGTTCTTTTTGCAACATGTCAAACTTGTCATTAAGATTGGTCATCTGGTCCAGCAGAGGGCGCAAAGCAGCAGCAATCATTTTAGGAAAGTCTGTGGTTACTTCAGTTTAGTAGCTGGAGATGATGAGCTGGCAGTTCCTGCTGTTTGTTTCCCCTTAGCCATCATTTTTTTCTGCACGCTGCATCATTGTTTACAATAAGATGAAAGTTTTAAAAAGTCTCTGAAAGCCTGGTAATTTATTGATTTCTTGCTAGTCTACGCCACACTCCATGGGATTTTTGCTCCTTTCAAGCAGCCCTCTCGGTCCCCGCTTTTAAATCAGTCTTATCAGGATCGGGTATTCCCCTCCCCCTTCTGCTTGTTTGGGGCTTTGGCGTGGCTTTGCTGCAGTAGTTTAGGTGATTGTTTGTTGAAACATGAATCAACTCACATTTTTACTTGTGCTTCTTCAGAAGTTAGGGAAGATCGTTTTCTTTGGATCGCCTGCACACTCTGCCCAGTGTGCACCTCTTGGTGCCATAGCTGGCTCCATGCCATGAGGACCTATTGGGGCAAAAGGAGACTCAATCCCTTGGCATACACCTCAGGAGAGGGACCTCACACGCCCCAGGCTACAACCCCCCCTGCAAGGAGTCCAGAAGGTCCAAGATCAACTCGGACCCCTCCCCATCGGCATGATTTTCAGGGCACTCACATCAGAGCTGTGGTGGAGTGCACCCACCTGCAAGCCACCAAAAACCGGAAACGACTGGGCAGTATTCTCCTCTGGAGTTGCTACTAGTCTATGTTGTGCTTCAGATTTTTAAAGAAAATTTTAACACGACTAAAATGAATCAGCTCATGGTATTAAAATATGGCTTCAGTAGCACTGAAGGTTCATGCTAATGGCAAAATAGTCAGCATCTCTGATTCTTTGGCTGAAAGATCATTTAGCTGCCAAAGATGGCAGAAGAAAAACTTCAAATAAAGTTCCTCTGGTATACTTTATCTCCACCTATATGTCTTTTGGATTACAGCCATGGATTTTAACATTTAATACATCTGCATATCATAAATGACTCTTTATCAGTACAGCTTTTGAAAATGGCCTTTTTCACCTCTGAATCTTTTCCTACAGGAAAAAAAAAGAGTATGCTATTCTTGCATTCCTGAGTTCCTTGTAGTTTTATCTGATACTGTTAATAAACCAAAGGTGGAACCTGGACAGGAGAGGGAGTCTGAACCCTTTCCTCTTCACATGTTTTCCTGTTGCCCTCTCCTTGCTTTTTCTCCAGAGAAGAGAGAAGCAGATTGAGATGGTGTGAATTTTAACAGGGGGGCGGACTTCTTAGAAAGGTAAAGGAAGTCTCCACCCACAATAGTTTGTCATTCCTGGTTGGTTTGCAGGGGCAGGTGGTAGAATCTTGGTGTGATTCACCCAGTGTCCTCTTTGCAGCTTGCTTTCTTGCAATCCAGTATCCCAAACATCAGTGGACTAGTAGAAAAGAGCAAGAGTCAAGTCACACCTTAAAGACTAACCAAATTTGTGGCAGGGTATGAGGTTTTATGAATCACTGCTCACTTCTTCAGATATCTGCGGAAGTGAGAAGTGACTCACAAAAGCTCACACCCCATCACAAATGTTGTTAGTTTAAGGTGCTACTGGACTCTCACTTGTTTCTGCTGCTACAGACAGAATAACATGGCTAACCATCTTGATCTATTGGTGGTTCATCCTTCCAACAGTAACGGACTTTGCAAACAAATCTGGTATGCCGTGGAAAAATGGGGTGCACTTATCCAATTCTTCCTCATGAGGAAATTCCAGAGAGGTTAAGATATAAAGTTATCAGACCTCAATGAGAAGAACCTTGCTTTTTTCCTCACTAAAGAGAAATTACTTCAACTTCTGCAAAGCTCCCATGAGCTGTAAGATGAAACCTTCTAGTTAAGAGTTTCTGATCACTTAAAATCCTTTTCCTTCAAGCTCAAGAACAAACTAGGGCCAATTTTCCACAAGCTGCTGCTCCATGCTCACTCTTCCCTTTGCCCCGATTGTACATGTCAATTTCACACAAGTTGCTGCATGGCTGCATTTTGCCCTGCAGCTTTGCCTGATTCCCCCCAGGTCTACTCAACCCTCAAAAAACAGGATTGAGTAGATGCGGGGGAAATCAGGCAGAGCTGTGGGGCAAAATGCAGCCATACAGTAGCTTGTGTGAAATTGATGTGTACAATCGGGGCAAAAGGAAGAGCGAGCGCAGATCAGCTTGTGGGAAATTGGCCTCGATGTTACTTTTTTGGCAAGTTGTGTCTCTTACAAATTGTAAGAACTTTAAAAGTCCACTGACCCAAATTGTGTTCCCTGCTGTCACATGGCAACTGTAGGGAATTTCATTTTAAAGACCAGAGGAGTCCCTTTTCTGCTTGGAACTGTGACATGGGGAGAGGAGGAGCTCTTGCCTAAGGTGAAATGGCCCCAAACAGGCACCAATCGCAAAATCTCCCTACATTTGATGAGGCAGTGATGGCAATCTTATCGGGGTGGGGGGAACAGGTGCATTTGACTTGGATATAGATGTTTATGTTATTCCTGACCTTACCAATTGTTATATAGTATCCTTAAGTGAACTGAACTGGCAAAACAGGGATGGCAGTAAGTCTCAATATAAGACAGGAATACACATTATGGTGATGTTTCAAGTCCGGGCAAGTATACAAAAGGAGAAAATGAGGGGAAAAAATAAGTCTCTTCACATTTGCTTGGTTTGAATGGCAACATCTCTGCTTAATTCTCACGGAACTTCTAAAGAATAGCAAAAAGGTCTATGCAAAGGTGATAAACTAAAAGCTTGCAACTGGCAGGGGGGTGGCTAATAGAATGGGGAAGCATTAGGTAGGGAAGATATAATGGGTAAATGTTACTGGCTGCCAAATGTTTTGTTAGCTATCTCCCTTTGTATAACAATGCTGTTTTATACCTGCTGGGTTAGTGCTTTATGGAAACTTTACAAAAGAGCCTGGGGGAAAGGAATTTAAGAGATGGAACAAGTGCAGGCAAACTGCTTTGCTCAGCTGGAGAAAGGGGAAACATTTTTACATCTGAATTTTTTTGTTGTTGATGGGGTTGTCGTAGGCCTCGCAAAGCTTGGCTGCCTTTGAGTGCTCAATATACAGCTGCTGGTTTTCACTGAGCATCTTCACCATATCCCAAGCATTGGCTTTTTTTTTTTTTTTTGCATTTTTTTTGCTCCAGTGGAGACAAACAAAACCCAATAGTCCCAAAGCCAATAATGATCGGGTTGGGTCTTATGAAGGTTCCATTGGTGGAATTGGATGTTTTCCTTGACCTTCCCCTTCCCCCCTGCTGTGACCCCTGAAAATATATTGCTGGATATCAGGGGGACTCTCACAGACAAAAAGCCATGTGGGTTGGACAGTTGCAGTGAAGAGGGGAATCCAATGAGATCACCTCTCCTCCCTCTTCCATCAGTAGAATCCAAAGCATCACCTATCAGCCCCACAGCTAGGGTTTTTTTGGGGAAGGGGGTCCTTGGGGGGGGTCACAAATAATTCAATCAAAGTTAACTGCATTAATTCAATTTGGGACCAGCCTGGGAGGGAGGGGGCCCAGAAGAAATGCTATGGGGCGGGCCCCACGGGCCCCACATTAGCTATGGGCCTGTTGTCTAGCCAGATTAGAATCAGTGTTCCCTCTGAGCTGAGTTAGTGTGAGCTAGCCCACAGGTTTTTTAGCCTGCAGCTCACACACTTCTGTCTTAGCTCAGGAAGGATGGCTGCAGAGCAAACTAATGTATGGAACATCCAAATCAGTCACTCACAACTTTAATGCCCAGTAGCTCACAAAGTAGAATTTTTGCTCACAAGACTCCATAGCTTAGAGGGAGCATTGGAGGCAATTACAAATTTCTCTTGCCTGCTGATTCAGTCCCCAAATCCCCCATCTGATTTAAATCCTCTCCTATGTCCCTCAGTTCTTCCATTTTGTTTCCTCACGGAGAATCTTTCTTGTAAAATGTATACGTTTTCTAGCATTATTTGTGTGTCGATTAAATCAGCACCATGCATTATGCATATATTATTCATATAAGCAAAGTCCATTCTACGTATAAATATTGTATACATGGCCTATAAAAACGTACAACGTGTAGACGCAATGCAAATGAACCTACAAATCAACGGCAAAAAACTGGAGAGCTGAATACCCATTGACAAAAATATAAAAGACTATAAAAAGAAACAAACTGGAGAATGTTTGCACATTTGTAATTCAGATGTACTCACCAAACAGGCCATTCCGCTGTGAGTTCTGAACAGCAACTTTGGGGCAAGGGAAACATTTGATGGTTGCACAGATTAATGTCTGAGCCAAAGCCTCTCAAGGCACAATCCTACTTAAGCACATTTATGTGGAGTGAAGTTGCACTGAAATCAATAGAAAAGGTTGACAGTTATGAAGGGGCAGAGCAGTAATCCCCAGATTGTTATTGAGGCATGGTAGTGCGCGATAACAGCATGGAAAGTGTGCCAGAAGGAAAAGAAACAATTAAAGGATCATTTCAGAGGATAGTCATGTTGGTCTGCAGTGGAACATTAGACAATTTGTCAGGTGTCTGATGAAGGGAGCATTGACTCCCAAAAGCTTATACCTTGAAACTCTTGCTGGTTTCTAAGTCGCTACTGGACTTGAATCTAACAATTAAAGGATCAACTCCTCCACACAGGAGGATGCCCTTTGCATCCTTGAAAGAATCTTTGTTCTTCTCTTGTCTCCTTTCAGTCAACCTCCACTGGGAGCTGACCTTTTTAACACTTGTATCCTTCAAAAATGATCAGGTCGCCCTGACCTGGGTAGCCCAGGCAAGCCCAGTCTCTTTAGATCTCGTAAGCTAAGCAGGGTCGACTCTGGCAAGTGCTTGGATGGGAGACCTCCCTGGAATACCAGCATTCAGGAGGTGGGGGCAGGCTTTATTCAGCCACCTCTTTGACTATCCTCCAGGCCCCCAGTAGGCGTAAGTCATGACTTCCAGGTGCACACACACTCAGGCACACAAACAATCTCTCTCACACACACACAGATGAAAAATGCAAAAAAATTACCACCACCACCCCATGATCAGATCATTCAGCATTGCAGCCAAATCAGTGCAGACCGAGAACATAATTATTTCTCTTCAGAAGAGGTTGTGTGTCTGTCTCTGCATGGGTAACTGCTCAGGGCTCGCTTCCTTCCAAACAGGGGGCACACCTGGAGCTTAAGTTCACTAACGCACCACTCCTCTATGGACAGAAGGTTATTCTATTTGAATTAACGTAGACCTTTGGGGAACCAGAATTCTAACGTGTCCCCAATTTTATCTTAACATAAGAACATAAGAGAAGCCAATGTTGAATCAGGCCAATGGCCTATCTAGTCCAACACTCTGTCACACAGCGGCCAAAAACACCAGGTGCCATCAGGAGGTCCAGCAGTTGGGCCAGGACACTAGAAAACCTCCCACTGCTGCCCCCTCCAGCACCAAGAATTGAGTGCATCACCTGCCCCAGACTGAGAGTTCCTATCTATACCTTGTGGCTAATAGCCACTGATGGACTTCTGTGCCATATGTTTATCTAATTCCCTCTTGAAACTGTCCATGCTTGTAGCTGCCACCACCTCCTGTGGCAGTGAATTCCATATGTTAATCACTCTTTGGGTGAAGAAGTACTTCCTTTTATCTGCTCTAACCCGACTGCTCAGCAATTTCATGGAGTGCCCATGAGTTCTTATAAAAACACTTGTCTCAATTATCAAAAGTTTGGGACACACTGGGTTATACCGTGTTTAATATTAAGGTTGTAACGGTCCAGGTCAGTAATGGTCCAGGTGGGGTAGCTGTGTTGGTCTGAAGAAGCAGGACAGAGTTTGAGTCCAGTGGCACCTTTGAGACCAACAAAGTTTCATTCATGGTATAAGCTTTCTTGTGCAAGCACACTTCTTCAGACTACCGAAGAAGTGTGCCTGCACATGAAAGCTTATACCGTGAACAAAACCTTGTTGGTCTTAAGGTGCCACTGGACTCAAACTTTGTTCAGAGGTCAGTAATATAAGTGAGCAAATGAGTGTTCTAAAGCTCAAGCTGGGCAGAACATGACAGCTGGATTTGGAGGCAGGCACAGACTGGAGGTAGAATAGGATACTGGGAGTGTATTAAGCCAGTATGATCTGCACTGGCTCCCTAACGTCTTAGCGGGCCATTCTCCCCTATCCTGAACCTTGAAGTCTTCATTGCTTATGGCCTGGAGGACAAAGCAAAAGAACTGTTGCCGCATGCTGCTCTATAGTGGCCCCATCCACACTGAGCATTTGCCCTGCTGAAGGCACGGGAGCCCTGCGGACTTTCCGTGCGTGATCATACCAGCACATCTGGGAGGCGTAGTGCTCCCGTGGTCAACCTGCGGCTTCCCTCCGAAAATGCGGAGTAAAAAACTAGTAAGTCAGAAGTATTAGTTTCCAGAAACCCCGGGGCAAAGGCTGGCGTCTGATCGTGGGAGCACCAGTATCCCGCGGCTTTTGACACCTGCCCATGTCCCCGGGGTTTCCGGATGTTGTACGTGTCCATGGGATGTGCACCAATGCTGAACTGTGCATGCGCACACACAAGACACCGACAGCGGTCCGCCCCCCCCAATGGCACATGTGCTCTTCACTGCTTTTTTGCTGTGCTGGAGCAGCGCGGTGTGATCAGGGCACAGAGCTGGAGTGTGGCAACTCGGTGGCCTGTATGACTGGGCTACCGCGCCTTATTTAGCTCCGGGGCAAACTGCCACGCCTCTCCCCCGCGTTTTCTGGCCCGTGTGACCGGGGCCTACGATTGGTTCGTTGTATGCACAGTTGCTACGTAAGTCATCTATTGGCTATGCCATGTTTCATGGCATAGTGGCATAGTTGCTGATGATGTGTTAGGGTGGTTGCTGTATGATTATACTTTGAAGAGTATTAGCATGTAGCTGAATTGCTGCTGAGTGAGGATAACATGGAGTTGTGCTTTGGCAGCCATCTTACTGGGATCATAATTACGTGTCATTCTATATTTCTATATTTGCTTTTCGGTTGTTGTTGGGTTTTTTTTGCCCCGAGTTCTTGTCTCATACCGGTGTTTTTACCCTGTCATAAATGAATTACTTAAGTTTCTAGATGAAAACAGTCTTTTCATATATTTGCCCTGACAGCCAGCATGCGGCTCCATCCCGTCGTTTCCAAATTAAACGTTTATTTGAGACAATTTCCTTAAATTGTTTTGATTTTCCTCTAATTTTCAGAAGAAACACTAATCGTGCAGGCACATCCATATTGGTAAGATTGTTCTTGTTATCAGGGAAGTTATCTACCCATGAGAGGCAAAGGCAGGGGAAAGGAAATTAATTTAGAATGGAAGGGGTACGCTTGCAAATGGCAGTCCCTTCCCTGCACCAGAACCATAATGCTTCAGAAACACTAAACATAGGAAGGATCTTAGGACAAAACTCTAGCTTGGCCAAGCAAGCACACAATTTGTTTGCAGCTTGTTTGTTCAGAATAAATGGCTAAATCCAGTGAGCCGGGGGGTGGGGATATAGTAATATAGAAAACAGGCTTGTTCAATCTTCATAATTTGAAAAAGAAAGGAAACTATTATAGATTTTCAGTAGAAATCAGGTGGAGAATGAACAGATACAAGATGTTGTTGCTGGATAGAGTCTCTCTTTGGTCCACAGATTTAGACAATGGGTTAAGAATGTGGGGTTGTTTTTCAAGAGTACACAATCAAATCAAATCCCTTTATTAGGCATTTGTTACGAGTTACATAGGCTGTCCTGGCTAGCAGGCACAACAGGCACCTAAGCAGAGAGACAGTGCCAGAGCAGTCCAGAAAGTGAAGTCAAAACCAGTCCAAGGGGTGATGATTCATTAGGTGCAGACAGGTCTAAGAAGCAGAATCCAAAGGCAGTCCAGATGGCAAAGTCCAAGCTCAGTCCAAAAATCAGAGAGTAGGGCAAGGCAGGAGTTGTGGTCACTGGTTTCACAGATGTATGATTCATTGTTTCTACAGCTGGAAAGGCATGCCAGCTTGGTTTAAGTAAGCCTCTCACAACGAGCTGAGTTAAGCAAGGCAAAGTCCTGCAATCATTTAGGACTGCTGTCGGCCACATGCCTACAATTAGGCTAAGAGACGTGTACTGCACCTTCTCTGTGTAAGTTGCCAGAGAGACCACTCCTGGCATTGGTCTGCTAATGAGGGGGAATCTGAGGAGCCCTGCCCCAGTCTTCATCATCCCCTCCACGGAGGAGTCAGCTTCAGCTGTGAGCATTTAATCACGGAGCTCCTGGCTTTCCTCAGCTGCTTCTCGCGAGGTGGGCCCAGGCTCTGCGACACTCAAGGAATCTTCCTCCAGGCCGAGTTCTGACTGGTCGGACTGGCCCATGATATCAGCAAATCACACAACATGAAGAAATAGCACAAATGAACAATCATAAAGTTTAAAAGAAGGAGGGGAAAGGGAGTTATCCAAAGTGATTGACAACCAATTCCCGGAGCTTCATGCCAGTTGGAGGTGCCTAGCCTCTTGTCTACTGATATGAAGGTTCTGATCAGGGAGAAGATCTTGTCAAGGTAACCTGAGAATAAAGACCTCATGGAAAGGCCTTCATTGAAGTCTTGATCTAATCTCAACTGGTTATGATGTCCACATTTTAGCACTAATAAACAGAGAACAGTAGCCTTAGGCTGGAGTAATTTTACTCAGGATTTAACTGAAAGACACCTAAGTAGTAAATCTTAATTCAAACATTTCAAACCTATTTATTTGCTTATTATGTGCCTTTTGAAATCGTAGGCCAGTGATCTGTGGTGGGTGGGGTGGTGGCTGTCGTCACAAATCCATCCAAACTGTGTTGAGAAAGCAGTATAATCTTGCAAATTAACACATCTGAATTTGCTCGTACTGCTTGAACAACGCAACAAACTTGAGTTCGAGTTTGGCCAGTGAGCAGGATAGGAGCCAAATCAGCAGATGTTCAGATGTAAGTAGAACTCATAAACAGACTGTGCATTTATTTATTTAGTAGATATCTGTCCTGCTGTATCTGCTGTGGACACAAACGCAGATTCATATAGATTCATACAGAACATTATACCAATGATATAGAGATCAATTCGTAGAATGGCCATCTGAGTAGAAAATACATATGACTCATGTCACACTCCATATGGAGGAACTGGGAACTGCTCTGTGACAGCCACCACACACTGTAAGAAGGATATTTTAAATGCTTTGCCTGCTTTCTCTTGTTAAAATATTCATTATATGTTGACTCAGATGTTAAATGACTTAAATGCTGTAGCAGTGCTAAAACCAAGGTAGATGTCTCTTTCAGCTCTGTTTTCTGCATATACTTGTAACCTTCCTATCATTTCTGGCATGATTTATTAAGCTCCGGTATTATCACCTTCAAATAACTCCTGTGACCCTCTTGGGTGGCATAGCATCGATCATTTGTCAACAGAACTGCAGCTGTGTGCATTACGATTCTTATTTGCCCTTATTACAGAAATATATTGCTGTCTCCAGGGGTTTTCTTCTTATTAAAAATAAAACCATGGGCATCCCACTCTGTGGCTACCAATCTCGATATTCATGTACCAAACGCTAGCCCCTTTCTCACATTCTTCAAACTCAGTGACAGTTGTGCTAATTGCCCACATCATCGCTGCATTTTCATTTTCGTCATCATCCACGTTCTGGTTTTTTTAACACAAGAGCTCAAACTGTACAAGAAAGGGAGGGAGAAGAAAGGTGGAACAATGCAGTAAATAATTAACACAGGATTTCACGTTGAACTTTGGGGTTAAAGATGCCTCCAAGGCTTTTGAGGTAGATAGTAGCAATAAGGAATTAACTTGTGGTTAGGTACATAATCATAACCATACACACATACACATAAACATCAAAAGCATATATGATTCTTTAAGCGCTCCCTTTATCTTACAGCTCCTTAATGATCCTGGCATCCCTCTTGCAATTTGACTGCCTTAAGCTTAGAGTTGAATGTACTACCCCTTTGCATGACCTCTCTGCATGACACCTCTGTACACTGACAGAATGTGAAACCCCTGGTTTCATTGCAACTCGACCCCCAGGTTGCCCCCATCTACATGCTGTTCCGCAGCGCCCCACTTGCCTTGCGGCCGAAGATCGATGCAGAACTGGACCACTTAGTAGCCCAAGGGATCCTTGAACTGGTCTCCCATGCACCATGGAAGACCCCCATTGTTATCCTCATCAAGCCCAACGGCGATGTCCGCATCTGCTTACCCTGTCCCAGTTGTGAGTCATGTGTTAGCTTCCTTAGCAGGGGCTAAGATTTTCAGCAAGTTGGATCTCATGCAGGCATACCAACAGCTGCCAGTGGGTGAGGCCATGGCCATTGCCCAGATGATTGTAATGCACCAGGGGGCTTTTAAGGTTAGGCGGCTGCAGTTCGGTATAAGTGTGACCCCAGGGATATTTCAGCACCTGATGGACTCTTTATTGAAAGGGATCCCTGGGGTGATGCCACTTTTTGATGACATCCTCATCACTGCGGCCACCCCAGACAATTTTGCCTCCCACCTCCATGCCGTCTTTTGCAGCTTCAATGCAGCGGGTCTCAAAATAAACAGGGAGAAGTGCCTCCTTGGGGTCCTGGAGGTGGATTTCTTGGGGTCCCGGGTCAACATATCGGGCCTCCATCTGGTAAGGGACAAGGTCAAGGCCATCGTGGAGGCCCCTACACCATCTAGCAAGGCAGAACTTCAGGCATTCTTAGGGTTTCTGAACTTTTATCACACCTTTCTGCCACACAAGGCCCCTTCACCATCTCCTGGACAAATCAGTACCCTGGTCTTGGGGCCTGAGGGAGGTGGTGGCATTCAAGGGGATCAAGGCACTTCTCATCTCAAATGAGGTACTGGCACACTTTGATGAGTCCCTGCCTGTAGTCCTCATGTGTGACGCCTCCCCCAACAGTGCCGGCGCAGTCCTGGGCCACTTTCTTCCCAATGGTCAGGAGGTTCCCATGGCCTACTATTCATGGACTTTGACGGCCGCTGAGCACAATTATGTGCAGCTAGACCGGGAGGGCTTGGCAATAGTGGTGGGACTGAAAAAGTTTCATAACTTTGGGTACGGGCACCCCTTTGCAATTGTAACTGACCACAAGCCACTCCTTGGCTTATTTGCAGCAGACAAACAAACCCCCCAGGTGCTCTTGCCCCATGTTCTCCATTGGTCCCTCTTCTTGGCTGGCTACAATTACCACCTGGAACACCCCCCAGGCAAGGCAATGGGGCACACTGACGCCCTCAGCAGACTGCCCCTTCCCTCCGGATCTTCTCCACCCACAGGCTGCTGGACACGATAGTCTCAGACAACGGGATGGCCTTCACAGAGGCGGAGTTCTAGGACTTCCTCCAGCAGAACCTGATCCAACATGTAAGATCAGCACCTTTCCACCCCATGACCAACAGCCAAGTGGAAAGGATGGTCCGCACTGTGAAGGAAGCCCTCAGCTGGATCACAGACGGGGCCTGGGAGTTCTGGTTCATCCGCTTCCTGCTGACACAGTGAACAACTCCCAACCCCATCACTGGGTGCTGCCCTGTGGAACTGCTGATGGGCCAGCACCCCACTATTCTGCTGGACCACCTACATGCAGACCAGGCACCGGACTCAAGGAGGTTGGCAGAACAGAGGGATGTGTTCCGGAGGTTCTTCCCAGGTGACCATGTGTTCATCCGGAACTTTGGGAGGGGCCCCACTTGGATCGCAGGAAGAGTTATCTGAGTCACCGGCCTGGTATGATGTCTATGAGGTCTCCACAGAGGACGGCTATTAAAGAACCATATTGATCAACTTAGGCAGCAACAACTCCCAGAGGCTGAAGTGCACCCCCCAGCTCAAGGGATCAGGGCTCGAAATCCCACAGGCCAGCACTCAGGCTGAAAACCCCCCCCACACACATAGAGGAGCCCCCACTGGTTGAGCCCCCAGCCACACCACCAGAAACTGAGGAGCAGCCACTGCCCCCACTACAACCAGACACGGTCAGCCAGCCAGAGGTGGCTGTAAACAACCTGTGCCAGCACCCCGGCATTCCCAATGAGAGTGCAGACCCCCCCACCTATCTGCAAGACTATGTGACATAGGTTGAGTGGAATTAAGGGGGAGGGGTGTTATATACACAGACCGCCACCAGGGGTCTGTGGCTAAGCAGGACCTTAGTCCCCAAACACAAAGGAGACCTAGGATCCTAGTCCACCGCGAGTCCACCAATAGAACCTTGGCGGAAAATTCAAATCTTCTAATGGGGACATGAGTGTGCCGGGTGGAGTGTATATAGTTGGCCTTGCAGGGCCATTTTCCTTGTTGAGTGTGTGAAGTACAATAAACACATTTAAACACATGTTGTAGTTTGAGTCTTCCATGCGACAAACCCAGTACTTTTCAGGGAGGGACAGTGTGCTCGTGCACACTGGTCCTGTTCCCCCCATCCAAGTGTTTGCAGAGACAACTGCATGGTTCAAACTCATAGAGGATGTGTCCATGTATACCCTCATTCCCCATGATAAAGGATGCTACTTTCTAAATCACTTGCCAATCACAGGGAAGGAGCATACACAAAGATGCTTCCTTCGTGCTTAGGTGCCATACTTTGCCTTACTTTATTTATATCCCTGCTTCCACCCCAATGGAGATCAAAAGTAGCTTACATTATTCACTTGTCCTCCATTTTATCCTCACAACAACCCAAGATCACCCAGTAAGCTTCCATAGCATGAGTGGGGATTTGAACCTGGATTTCCCAGATCCTAGTACACTAATTTAACCCCTACACCACACTGGCTCCTTATACTTGTGGGCTGGTGAACATGTGGAGCTGGAAGGTGGGGGCACTCACTCTGTCTGGTAGTGTGAGGAGGGACTGTGTGTATAGGGCTTTGAAACCATTTATTTAGGTGTTGATCAGAGTTATGGATTCCTCTCCCATACTGAGAGAGCCAGTTTGGTGTAGTGGTTAAGTGTGCGGACTCTAATCTGGGAGAACCGGGTTTGATTCCCCACTCCTCCATTTGCAGCTGCTGGATGACCTTGGGCAAGCCATAGTTCTGACAAGAGTTGTCCTTGAAAGGGCAGTTCTCTCAGAGCTCTCCCAGCCCCACCTACCTCACAGGGTGTCTGTTGTGGGGAGGGGAAGCGAAAGGAGTTTGTAAGCTGCTCTGAGACTCCGAGTGAAGGGCAAGGTATAAATCCAATTTCCTCCTCCTCCTCTTCTTCTTCTGTTATGCTAGCTAGAAAGATTCTAGGCATTGTCCTACCTTAGACTGGAGAAAGCTGACTGACTCCAACAGAAAAGCTACTCAAGTTGGAGGAAGGCTCCTTATGCTGGAGGAAAGCCCCAAGATTTGCTTAGTGGAGTGGTGGGCTACAGGTCAGTATTATAACTTACTATAGTTTTTAGTGCATCTCTTTTCATCCTCTGTACTTTTGATCCACCTCCCAAAGTGGCCTCAAGCCCACAAAAACTTGTGCCATAATAAATGTAATGCTCTTCAATATGATGTTGTTTGTACTGCGACAGCAACCTATCATGGCCACCCATCTGCTTTCAGCTTGTTGGTCCATCAGTGGTTGACAGAGTCCTTGAGGAGCCCAATGACACCTTTCAAGATTGTCTTTTTTGACAGAAATGATAGAAGTCCCACCTTTTGTTTGTTTTTAAAAGGAATCTTTAGAAATGTTGCGTTAAATGTTTCTTTTCTCTGTGTGTGGCAGAGGGGAGCCGAAACAATGCACAGCATGTCGCCAAATCCCAAGAAGTAAGTAGAATTGCGAAGGGGGAAAAAAAACAAGGGAGCGGACACTGAAGAATATAAAGAGACGACCGTATTGCAGTTGAGAAGTCACCAGTTCTTTGGAAAGCGGATCGCATTTTTGTTTGAACTCCTTTGTTTCAATGACAGGTCTGGAAGTGTGCATTAGCAAAAATTACCAGGAAGCAAATGTGTAAGTGCTCAAGACGTCTGTGTCAGAGTTTGAAAGCTGTGCCAGGTGTTCTCACTTTTCTTCTCTTCACACTGTATTCACTGAAGACCATCTCTCCAACTGAGGTATGACTATTCTATTGCAAGGAAAAGAAAGTTTACAGCAGAATCCAGTGAAAGTGTGTGCCAGAAACGATTTCTTTATTGCATTTACTTCATTTGTACCGGACCTTTTCCCCCAATGGGGGACCCAAGTCAGCGTGTATCGTTCTCTTGTCCTCCATTTTATTCTCCCAACAACCCTGTGATGTAGGTTAGGCTGAGAGAGTGTGAGTGGTCATCCAGAGAGCTTTCATGGCATGAGTGAGGATTCCCCCGGACCCTGATCCAACACGCTTGACTACTTCATTACCCTGGTTTCTAGACCTGAGATTGGCTCCTAGATCCATGCAAAAGACTTCATAGATGATTATGAATGAATTAGGGTGCAATCAAAGCAGTTCAACTCAGAAGTAAGTCCTTTTTTTAATTTAATGGGGTTTAATCCTAGGGAAGTTTTCTTAGTACTGCAGCCTTCAAAAACATATCTTTATTTTTTTTTCCAAAAGTCATTTTTTTAAAAATTCAAAATCACTTTATTCAACTTTTACCTTTAAGCTGTGTGATGAGTTTGCTAGGCTGAAGGATGGTATACAAGGGGAAAATAGTATAGGGCCACATCCTTTGCATCATCCTTAAGAAATTTTTGACCATTCATACAACTAATGGGCAGGCGAAAAGCCCTGCTGCTTTTAGAATAAACTTACTTTTTTTTCTTCCTTATCTGCTTCCCTCAACAGTCCGCTTCACACTTGCGCACATTAGTGGGCTTACCCCTTGAAATGTGAAGCAGCTCGCTATACGGTTCTTGGAGTTTCCACCCCCTGAACCCAATCCCAGGAACCACACAACTGTTCATACAAACATTTTATCCTGTGGCCCTTCTATATGATACGTCACTGTGGATGTGTTGCTGGCGACCAAGATGAAGACACGTCATGCCACAGTCTTGACCATTACTACGTATGGGTGTGAGAGTTGGACAATGAAGAAAGCTGACAGGAGGAAAGTTGATTCCTTTGAAATATGTCGTTGGTGGAGAGTTTTATGGATACCGTGGACCGACAAAAAGACAAATAAATGGGTTCCAGATCAATGATCCCTCTAAACTATGGAGCCCTGTGAGCAAAATTTCTACTTTGTGAGCTACTGGCATTAAAGTTGTGAGTGAGCGATTTGGCTGCTGCATAAATGAATTTGCTCTGGAGCCATCCTTCCTGAGCTAAGACAAAAATGTGTGAACCAGAGGCTAAAAAACTGTGAGCTAGCTCACAGTAACTCAGCTTAGAGGGAACACTGTTCGAGATCAAATCAAGAAGTTAAATCGACTCAACCGAGGTTATTGTACTTTGGTCACATCAGGAGAAGTCAAGAGCCACTGGGAAAGACAGTCACGCTAGGAAATGTTGAAGGCAGTGGGAAAACAGGAAGACTCGACATGAGGTGGATTGATTCAGTCAAGGAAGCCACGAGTTTCAGTTTGCAAGGCTATTAGCAATAGGATGTTTTGGAGGTTGTTAAGTATGAGACTTAAGGCAGCAGCTCTTAATAAGAGATTCAGCTTTATCAACAAGATAGGAACAAGAACAAGACAGCAACAGGCCCTCTTTTTAAACTATCCAGGCTGGCATAGCCACACCCCTTGTTGCTTTAAGAACCAATCAGAACAGTTACATAACAACCAATGAGAACATCTCCCTCTAGAACCTTTCTAGTATCCTGATTTGTCTACTACGCAAAGACCAGGCTTAGATAGGGATGAGATTCAGGCTTAGTCTATTTATGTATATACGATACATAACAGAGGTCATTAACACATAGGGTCTCCGTAAGTTGGCAGCGACTTGATGGCCCTTAATATGCACCCAGCTTTCATATGGTTGTACAGCATAGTGATGCACAGGGTCATCATCAGCATATAAGAAGGTAGGCAGTTTCTGGAACACCTGGCAGGGCCTGCTGCTGCTAACTCCCCTGGCCCACATGTCTCCTCTGCTACCCACACATGTGTCATTCCCCCGCCAACTCATGGGAAATCGGCCACTCGTGCTCCCTATTGCATGTGCTGTCCAGTGTTTCCAGGGTAGAATGTGGGGGTGATGCACAGTGGTGGTAGCACACCTGGCAGCCATGGAGGCAGTACACCCAGTACTCACATACCACTAGGACTGACAACCTTCAGGTGGGGCCTGGAAATCTCTCAGCATTACAATTTCCAGGCTACAGGGATCAGTTCTCCGGGAGATGATGGCTGCTTTGCTTTGGAGGTTGGATTCCATGCTGAGGTCTCTCTCCCCTCCCAGCCCTTCCCGTCCCAGGCTCCACCCTCAGAATCTCCAAGCATTTCCCAACCCAGAGCTGGCAATCCTAATACTCCACCCAAACCTTTTGAGAAACAGCTGTGGGTAGAGCAGGTAGCTATAAACATGGGCAAAGCTCTTTTTGTAGCAGGATATTAGGCAACACACCCCTAATGTAGCCAATCCTCGGTCCCAGTCACATGAGTGGGAAAATCCATCAGGGAAGGGAGGCATGTTAGATGCGGAGTTAAAAGAAGCATGGGAGCACGATCTTACACTCCCCCGCAGCTCCGTCCTCCCTCCGTCGGCACCCGATCCCACTGGAAAGGCAAAGGCTGGAGTCCTAGCAAGGCAACACTGTGGTCCCACATTAAGGCACATGCGCGGGTCACAGACGGCTGCAGGATGCAACAGGCTGCCAGTGCATTCGTGATCCCATGCCCACTGTTGATGTGTATCTTCCAGTAGGTACTCCATTTTGCCTAGTACCTTTTTGTTCTGCATTTTTGGCCAGATGGAACGGGTTAGGAGCAGGTGCGCGATGCTTGCCAGATGTTGCAATATGATTACGCCTTCTTGATGCACCCCCGATCCGTTCCTCTCAGGTGTGACCGGGGCCCTCCAAGAGCTTATGGTAGCCCCTGTAAGAAGAGCTTTGTAAGCTCTTGGAGGATTGGCTACATTAGGGATGTGTCGCCTAATATGCAAAGGAGTTCCTACTACAAAAAGAGCCCTGAGCACAGGCAATGGGGGGCTTGTGTACAGGCAGTGGGGAAATGAATAGGTGGGGTAACAAGTGGGTGGGCTGGCAGAGAGGAAGCTGCTAGGGTTGCCAGCCTCCAGGTGAGGCCTGGAGATCTTGCACTTTTATATAAGCTTCTCTGGAGAAAATGGCTGCTTTGAAGGGTGGACTTTGTGGCATGCTGAGGCTCCTCCCCTCCCCAAACCCCGCCCTCTCTTGGATCCCCCCCAAATCTCTAGGTATTTTCCAATCCAGACCTGGCAAACCTAGAATCTGCAAGGGGAGGGGCTTGTGGGAAAAGGAGCTCCTAGCTGCTTTCCTCCACTCTTTAAACACACAAGTGTTTACTAATTTCCACATTCAGTTTACTAGCCTTGCTCTCCTGTTTAATGGCAAAAGAGGGCATAGTATAACTTCCTGGAGAAAAGCCTGAATTTGCACCATGAAAGCAAACAAAATTATACACATCAAGCATAAAATGATGTATTAATTGCATTCTACCTACCGCTGACATAGCACAGCTAAGGAAACATGGAATTATCCTGCTCAACCATTTTAACCTAAGAAAGAATAATTATTTAAAATCAACATTGATGCCTTACATTTACAAATTAGAGAAATTGAATTGTGATGTAATTGTACTGTTTCCTCTATTCACTGATTACACCCTTGGGCATGTTTCATTTACCCTACAGTTTTATTTCAACATCTGCTGTATTTAAAGCCAAGGCCTGGCTTGAATCTCTTTATATATAGATTTTCTTCTTTTCACAGCTGTGATAAATTAAGTGCCTCTTGCCAGAGATATTCACCAGGAACACATCACTTTCTTCCTCAACCCATGCACCTGACTTCTTAAGCAACCATTTCTTAGTATAGACCATTGTCTTTGAGTCACCGACCTCTGCTGTCTTCTTGGCCACAATTTTTCTCATGGATGCCATGATGAGTACCACCATCTCGGATTGTTTGAGCCTGTAGAATTCCAAATCTAGATACACGCTGAATAATATAAGATGGTGCTCACTTCCATCCATGGTTCAAATCCTAGTTTGGTGTAGTGGTTAAGTGTGCGGACTCTAATTTGGGAGAATCAGGTTTGATTCCCCACTCCTCCACTCGCAGCTGCTGGATGACCTTAGGCAAGTCATATTTATTTATTTATTTATTTATACTTTCAGCTTGCTATCCCGCTCGAACCCCCGAAGGGGTCTCTGAGCGGCTTACAGTTACTCAGTCGTATCCTATCTAAGGCCACATATAATCAGGGAGGGGACTACCCTACCAGCACCCCATGGAGTGTTGTTGTAGTTCGGCTTGGCTCGGCGTCTGGCCCCGGTCTTTCGCCTTCTCCCGTCGGCTTCCTTATGGCTTGGCAGGCCCATCCGGCACATGGCTTGCATGTCAGCGTGGCTCCGGCTCTGTCGTTTCGGCTCCGCCACGCCTGCGCCTTCACGCTCCCCTGCGTCTTCCTAGCTCTGCCCTCTGTTTTTGATGCTCGATTCTCGCTTGGTGCTGCATCCCGTTGCCATCTTGCCGCCCGCTCGCCTTCTGCCGCCATCACCGCCGCCGATACTCTGCTACCCCCACAGGGGGGAGGGTGCTCCCTGCCACCTAGGGCAGGTACCCATTTTATCTACTCACATTTCTATGGCTTTCGAACCACTGGGTGGGCAGGAGCTGGGACTTGGACCAGGTGCTCACCCTGGTCGCGGCGGGTTTCGAACAGCCAGAACAGCTGTTCACAGATGTTACCAGCAGGTCCCTTAACTACCTGCGCCACCGCTCCCTATGTCATAGTTCTGTCAGAAGTATTCTTGAAAAGAGCATGTTCTGTCAGAGCTCTCTCAGCCCCACCTACCTCACAGGGTGTCTGTTGTGGGGAGGGGAAGGGAAAGGAGTTTGTAAGCCACTCTGAGGCTCTGAGTGAAGGGCGGGGTATAAATCCAATCTCCTCCACCTCCTTCTTCCCCTCATTAAATCTTGGTTAGCTAATTCAGAATGACGTTAAAATAAGAGACCATAATGTTCACCCTGTTGGCCCATTTCCTAACCAGTTCCCAATGAAGTACACCAGGAAGTAAGCTTCCACTGCTGTGAGTTTTTGAAAGATTTTGTGGTATGCACAGAACACCACACATACTTCAGTATGCTGGGGATAGCTATTTATCATGATCTACTAAAGATAAATATGTTCAGGGTCCTACATGCATTGTCACTCCCAATATGACCATTTCTGTTCACGGTGGTGGCAGCCCCCCATTGGCATGAGTGGTAACTACCACACACACAGCACCCCCCCCCCAAAAAAAAAATCCTTGCTTTAAAAATAGGCTTGAAATGTCATCCTTCAGCTCATTCTCATCCCAGATTTCCAGTACTTCCATCTAAAAACTCCTTTCCAGTTTTATTTGAACCTCAAAACCAGATATCAGCACCATTCCTGAGGGGGAAAAGGAAAGCAGGGATTGAACGGGACTGTTTATTAAAGAGCATCTGTTTATAGATGGCATAGACGGGCCTGGAGCTGTGGGCTAGCATTGCAATGCACACAGTGACATCTGAAAGTAGTCTAGACTTCCTTTGTCACTCAGATCAAGCAATCATTCCCTACAGCAAAAAGCTAAAATAAAATAAAAAAATGTCTGTTATCATAGCATGAGTACTGGCATTTTTTAAAAATCACCTGCTTGGAGGATGCTAGCTGTAGAGTTTCTGTATCTTTTCAAGTCAGTCAATGTTTTGAGGGTACCTGCAGGAACCAGAGGATACCTGGATCCAGCCTTTTCTGAGAAGAAAAAGGGTCGAACAATAGAATCAAATTCCAAGTGGATCTAGGCCCAGCCTATGCCAAACAACAGCGATGTAGGAATTGCATTGAACTATGTGGTCTTGAAAACAGACCCAGCAAAGCTGTGCTTCAGGGCTGAAGAAGCAAACAAGTTAAGCAATCTGCACCCATGTAGACTGAAACATTTAATCTCAGACATTAAAAAGAGTGCCTGGTGGGGTTTTTTAACCCCAAACCAATTATGCTGCAGGGCTATATTTTGGAGAACAGGAAATTTGATAAGTAGCTTAAATACTAGTAGGACTATAGATGGTATTTGTTTCACCAAGATGCCTTGGGGCATGTAGGCATTCTAATTTTGGTACAGGAAAGAATAAGTAGCCTCTGGTTAGAATAAAAAAGCTTATCCTGTCTTGGTTTATCCTTTGTCACCTTTCTCTGTGTCAGAATACCTATTTAAACAAAAGATGGGGGCATGAAATATTCTGTATGAAAACATTTATCAGTCTGTCCAGTACATTTTTTTATCCCCCCAAAGCAGTCATAGTGGCATACATGTATGATTCCCAGAAGCACCGGAAGTCATATCTTCACATACTGGTGATGTGGGGGAAGCTCTGGAATTTGGATCAAAACTCTATGGTAAAAATGGCTTCTACCATAGTTTTTGCCCAAATATCAGAGTATCCTCACCTCACTGGTGACATGATGACTTCACCAAGTCACTGGTGACAGAGGCCCAGTTCTCAGTTTGCTGCCAGTAAATCGACCCCCCACCGGTTGCCAAGGGGTACCTGGCAACCCTTCATATGTGGTCATCCTGTCTCTCCTTTATCCTATAAAGTAAGTTAGCTGAGAGATAGTGATTGGCCCAAAGTCAGCTGGCAAGATTCATAGCAGATCCTAGGTGTACAAACATTTCACCATCCTGGTCCTCCTTGACTCCCACTTTTCTGAGATTGCGTTTTCAGCTAGTGTGGTGTCAAGTTACCATGTGTGCATTTGGCTTAACCTTAAGCCTTGTGCCTCCAGAATCTGATACTTAAACACATTATTGGCTACAAGAATGGCACAGTTTTTAGTTAATAACTACCCAGTTACTTAATAGGGGCCAAAGGACACATCTGTGATTTTTCTGCTGTCGAGAGATACTGTTGTTGCTTGGTTTTGCAGCTTTCCAAGGAATGGAAGGCTGGCAGATGGAAATGAGAGGGCTGCAGAGAACTTTGCATAAATGAAGCACCTCTGTTCCAGACCTCTCAACACTGGCAGTGTCATGCCACATTGTGGATCTGAGCCACCACCGGTTGACAAGCAGTGCACCAAGATATGCTGCAAACCCCAGTATTAATGATGCATACTTTGGGGAAATGTTTGTACTTGTGCCCGTATTTTGATAGCTTGTTGAGCTGAGTGTGAAGAAGATTTTTCTTTTGATTGATTTCATTATGTGTGCAAAAGGTAAACACAGAGCAAGAAGGTGATTCATTGATGATGGTGGTGGTGCCAGCTCCCCCCCCCCCTCCAAAAAAAAAAAAAAAGAATTTAGGAAGTGATTGTTCCTGTTTTCTTGCCTGTGATCTCAGTCTTGTTTGTGCTTACCAGTTATCTATGCATCGTAAAACCAATCTCAGGAGCTGGTTTTAGCAGTTACATGAAAGATAGCCTGTGAACAATCATTTCTTACTGTGCACTGTACAAAATGTGATGACAAATCATGGATACAACTGTTTTAGAGCTTTTCCCACAATCAGTAATAAATGCATAACTGTAACTAGCTATTGTACACAGTCCAGACCTAGCCTAGAAATACTGATTTTTTAAGTTCCACAATCTATGGACTATATTTGGTACCTGGGAAAATGTCACCCTCTTCCCTTCCACCATAATAAAACATCCATTGCTGTTATGATTGCAGACTGGTCATAGAATCATGTAGTAGCTCCTGGATACTGTCCATGCCACCATTAGTGGCAAGTGGTGCCTTGTCATGGGTACTGGCTCTGTTGAGGCTGACTACTCCTCAGAGTAGGACTTGTATCCTGGACTTCAGGAAAGCTGATTTTTTTAAAAAAAATAAACTCAGAGAAATATTAGGTAGGATCCCATGCCTGGAAATGCTGAGGGGGAATCTGCACAGGAATGATGGGAGATGCTGAAAAATGAAGTGCTTAAGGCACAATCACAAACTGTCCTGGTGAAAAAGAAAGGTGGGAGAAGGGTAATGAAGCTGAGGTGGCTGAACAAGGACCTCTTTGGAGAGATGAGACTAAAAGGGAAATGTACAGGAAATGGAAGGAGGGACAAATTAATGAGGATGAGTACAAGAAGCAGGGTTGAATCTGTAGGGACGGTGTCAGAAAGGCTAAAGCGTAGATGGAGCTGAGGCTTGCGAGGGATGCTAAAAAACCTGGAAAGGTTTCTATGCCTATGTTCAGAGCAAAAAGAAGAACAGGGATGGGGTAAGCTCATTGCCAAGGGAAGACAGTCAAGCCTTAACAAGGGATGAAGACAAAGCAGAATTACTCAACTCTCACTTTGCATAGGTCTTTAACCATAAGGTGAGCTGTATACAAACTGAAGAATGCAGGGCATATGAAGGAAGGAGGAACTGCCAGTCCAGAGTAAGTAAGGAAATGGTTAGAGAGCATCTAGCTGCCTTAAATACTTTCAAATCTTCTGGACCAGATGGCTTGCATCCCAGGGTGCTAAAAGAAATTGCAGATGTTATTTTGGAGCCTCTGGCTCCAATTTTTGAGATGTCCTGGAGTACTGGTGTTGTGCCGGAAGACTGGAGAAGAACGGATGTTGTCCCGATCTTCAAGAAGGGAAAAAAGACGGACCCAGGAAATTACAGGCCTGTCAGTTTGACATCAATACCTGGAAAAATTCTAGAGCAGATTATTAAATGCTCTGTCTGTGAGCACCTTGAATGGAATAAGTTAATTGGTAGTAGCCAACATGGGTTTATCAAGAATAAGTCATGCCAGACCAACCTTATCTCCTTTTTTTGACAGAGTTACTAAAATGGTTGACTCTGGCAATGCTGTGGACATAGTGTATCTAGATTTCAGTAAAGCATTTGACAAAGTTTCTCATTATATCCTTGAGGATAAGCTGGTTAAGTGTGGACTGGATGGAGCAACCGTTGGATAGACTCATGGTTGGTTAAAAAATCGTACCCAACGAGTGCTCATAAATGGCTCTGTGTCTACGTGGAGGGAAGTCTCAAGTGGAGTGCTGCAGGGCTCGTTCCTGGGCCCGGTGTTCAATGTTTTTATAAATGACCTGGAGGAAGACATAGAGGGGATGCTTATCAAATTTGCAGATGACACAAAGCTGGGTGGGATTACTAATTCTGAAGAAGACAGAGTCAGGATTCAAAATGATCTAGATATTGCTGGAACAGGGGGCTGAGACAAATAAAATAAATTTCAATAGAGATACGTGCAAAGTCCTACACCTAGGCACAAAAAAACAAAGGCACAGATATAGAATGGGAGGGACTTGGCTTGACAGCAGCACATGTGAAAGGGATCTGAGTGTTCTGGTTGATCACAAGTTAAACATGAGCCAGCAGTGCGATGTGGCTGCAAAGAAAGCTAATGCAATCTTAGGATGCATTAACAGAAGCACTGTGTCCAGATCACGGGAGGTGGTAGTTCCGCTCTATTCTGCTATGGTCAGGCCTCACCTGGAGTACTGTGTCCAGTTTTGGGCACCACACTTTAGGAAGGATGTCGACAAGCTTGAGCGTGTCCAGAAGAGGGCAACGAGGATGGTGAGAGGGTTGGAATCCAAGTCTTATAAGGAAAGGCTGAAAGAGTTGGGTATGTTTAGCCTGAGAAAGAGAAGGCTTAGAGGGAACATGATTGCAGTCTTCAAATATCTGAAGGGCTGTCATGTAGAAGATGGAGCAGATCTATTCTCTCTTGCTCTGGATTGCAAGACTAAATCTAATGGGTGAAAATTACAAGGGAGTCATTACTGGCTAAATATTAGGAGAAACTTCCTAACTGTAAGAGTGGTTGAGCAGTGGAACAGACTGCCTCGGGAGGTTGTGGATGCTCCTTCACTGTATGTTTTCAAGCAGAGGCTGGACAACCATCCTTCAGGTATGTTGTAGGGCTATCTTTTGGCTGTGCTCCTGCAGAGTGCAGGGGGTTGGACTAGATGACCTGCAAGGTCCCTTCTAACTCTAACATTCTATGATTCTATTATTCTAAGATGCAAGGAACAACCCAGCCTCCTCTAGAGTCAGCCCAGAAGAAGAACCCTCAACAGTACCTGAGTCCACAGGAAGTGCAGCCAGAAGGAGAGACTAATCCTGAGCCTGGCCCAGCACCCCCAGTTGCAGACACCCCGAGGCCAGACTCCCCGCCTTAATCTCCTGAGTGCCCCATACGTAGGGCACACCAGAGAATGACTATGCAGGAGCAAAGGAGTGCCAGACTGCAGCTCCTTCAAAGGCAACGGGAGGAGCTGTAAGCCTTAGCAGACTCAACTCCCAGGGAAGGGAGGACATGTTCAAAAGCACTCCTTGCACCTGCTCCAGCACAGCAGCAACTTTGCATACACAGGCCTGCTTCTGTGTGTGTAACAGCTGCTCCTTGTCCTTGAAACCTGCAACCTTGAATTGACTCCCCAGATATCCGACCTTTGGCTCTGTGGCTTACCTTGATTCTGGACCACATTTCCAGTGTGTAGTCTCTGTGGCAACCAGCCAACATAGCACATTCTTTTCCAGTATCGCAAAAATGGGCTGTGGGGTACAAAAGGTTTATGTCACACTATATTTGCTAGTTTGTATGATGTCACAAGATTCCTTGTTATTTTGGGCATCAACAGACAGATATAGCCATCTCGTGCACCATTACATGAACATTTGCTCTTTAGAATATTTGCAGTCTGCTTCTCATTTCCAAAGCCCACGATGATAATAAAGGCAAGCATAAAACAATATCAACAATAACTCTAAGTAATAAATTGGAATCAAGTCAACCAAGCAATAAACCCATATCACTCAACTGTCCAATAGTGCTTTAAAAGCACCATTTCCCAGAAACACAGTAATGAACAATACCAATAACCAGCTAACAGAGAACAGATTACCCAAATAAAGAATGATTTTAAATGTGTCTAAGGAGCTGAAGGGACAAAACACAGTGGAACATTTTAGGAAGTGAATTCTGTAACACTACATCCTCCATGACTTTGTGCTCTCCTGCAGAGAAACTCACATATTGGAGGATTTGTACATTAATACCCCCTTAATACTTCCTTGGCCTCTATCAGTTTCATGGACATTCTTTAACATTATATATATATATGGTTTAAAAATCATTGCCAGCTATGTGCTTACCCACTATTGTGCAAAGTCATGATAGCACATCTACTCATCTGCACCAAAGGTAATGGCATCCATGATGTGGTGGACAGGATGCTACGTTTTTGGTACAATACTGGTGATGGAAAGTGCCATCAAGTCACGGCTGACTAATGATGACCCTGTAGGGCTTTCAAGGCAAAGACAAACAGAGGTTGTTTGCCATTGCTAACCTAGTACAAGTACAATACCATAACTGACATGGTAAATTTAACAGGACATTTAGGATCAATATATAGAATTAAAATCCATACGTAAGTTAAAACATAGATACATAAGATTACATGAATCAATTTATAACAGCATTAGATTTGGCTTTAAGAATTTCTTCCAGAAATTTTGCAACCACTCTAGTCATTTCCGTTAAGGAGTCATTCAATACAAACCAACAATTGATCGCAACAGTCTTAAGATCAATTACTTGGGATAAATTTCCAAACAATTTCCAACAAACATAAACTGTCATTAAGTTGAGACTCAAACATTATATGCTGGATTGATTCTGGAAGATTCACACCACAAGGGCAAAGTCTCTCATAAAAAAGGAGTTTGATGATATCTCCCACAGAGAACATTAGAGGGGGATGTGTTCATTCTAGCCAGCATAAAAGCTCTATGTTGGGAAGAAATCTCAAGATCGTATAAGTAATGGGACATTATCCCAGGCTGGGTATCAAAACTTTAAAAAGCAGGAGGACATATATAAGGCTGAGCAGGGCAGAGTTTGTGGAATTCCAGTTCCAAGAGCCTCTGTTTAATAAATCTAAAATTATATGACAGTTGGACAGAAGTAAATAAACTATTGCAATCCCAATATGATTAAGTTTGGACATAATTCCATCTAACCAAGTTGCATTGTAAGAATCACTCTCTAGATGAGAGAGAAAACTGTCAGGTTCGGCCCTAAAATAAATTTTTAGCCAAAATTTAAAAGTTATAATCCACACTTTAGTTTCAATCAAGGATTGGCCCATTTCAGTACAAAGTGCAAAATATGAAACACACCTCGGCACTCCGAAAATTTGCCTAAGAAATGATGCTTGAATTGTTTCTACTTTCTGATTAAAGTCATTAATCCATTGCTTACCTTTGTGTGGCAACCCTGGACTTCCTTGGTGGCCTCCCGTTCAAGTGCTAACCAGGGCTGATGCTGCTTAGATTCTGAGGCCTGATGAGAACAGCCTAGTCCAGGTCATCCATGTCAGAGTGGTACAACATTAGGCTGTGAGAATATTGTGCTAAGCAAAAAGGCACCCAGTGTTCCTTTTCTCAGCTATTTCTGAAAGTTACCCTAAATATCTGGTATTCTATCATTTTCTTCTTCATCATCTGACTGAGGTCCTTGAAAAATAGGTCATCAATATTTCCATTTTATATATGTAGGATTGCTAAAAGACAGGTTTGGGGTTTTTTTTTACTAAGACCACCAGCGAGTCCATGGCTGAAGTAGGCTTTAAATTTGGATTCAACTCTCTAACTACTGAATGGCTCACAAGAGGTGAAAGTATGTGGCATTATTTTCTAAGCAATTCATATTTCGGGTTTGCTTTCTTGCATCTCTTGCTTCCAATGGTTTTCACATTCATATGCTTGCTTTATAATTCTGAAAACACTGTTGCTTGGGAATAAATCCTTTTCATTTTACTGCAGCTTACTTTCAAGTATATATAACAAGAATTGCAGGCTTAAGGTTGGAACCTACAGCTATTAAAATCTACGGAGGCTGTTCTGAAATCGGGCATGGTACATGGATTGTACCCTTATTTATAGGATTTGTATCAATCCCATCCTCCCAGAAGCTCAAAGTGCCACTTACTCATGCACAAAATGATTTTATACTTAAAGTAGCTCATGAATTCGTTTGGGCTGAATGAAAGCAATTAGTTCAGAACTGCCCAAGATTCTACCAGTCAATTGCCCTGACTCAAGAATAAAAACACAAGGCATGATAGACTGAACTAATAAATCATAGCTTTATTAAGTTATCTAAACTGATCTCTGCTGACCATAACTATTTAAATGTATGATATACCATCAGTGTAGGTTACTTTCCACTGTGATGAAAGTTGGGAAACAGAACTGACTGATGTCCAGCTAATGCAGATGTCTCTGCATGGGCTCTAGATCACTGAAGCAGTGATTGATTTATTCCCTTGTTCACAAATGTCAACAGAGTAAAAGAGAAGAACTGGACAGTGTCAACAGCCTCTAGCGGGTAAATCTTGGGACCACCCAAAACCAGCATGACTCAATGTTCCCCTGGATCCTTCCCCTCCAGCAAATAAGATTGTTTGAGTAAGACTATCTTCGCTATTCTGGCATCTCAGAATCCTCACAAATGTAGCCTATATTTTTTTTCTTTTAAAACCAACTCTAACTGAACCTGCCACAAGAAGAGAGCTTAATACACCTTGTGCTCCCCCCCTGAGTTGAATGGACTAGCCTGGCAAGCATTGGGAGACCAGATTGGATAGGTATGGGAAGGGGGGCAGCTAACGACAGTGTGGCACTACTTCCAGGAAAACCCTGTAAGTGGTGTGAGCTCTCTCTAGGAATCATGAGAATTTCAGCAATTCCTAAAGAGGCCTGATATCAGTTCCATGATGTCCAGAAGTGACATCAGACCATAGTCCCATTGGCCATTTCCTACTTTATTTTTCTCCTGCCATCACTCTGAGAGGTATCAAGAAACAAGAGCGGAAAACAGGCAATCCCCCACCCCTACCAGTAGCTCTATCGAAGTGTATGTGACCAATATTGTATAAAAGAGGACAAGCAGCTCCATCTCACCGCTGACTCTTGGAGATCCAGGGGAAAATTTGTCCTTGTTGGGTCTCTTCTGTGGCATGGGGAAATCTTTGTTGTATTTAATTACTGTCTATCTCTTTCTTAGGATGTAAGTATTGTGCCTGTGTATTTTGTTTAAGTGTTAGACATATGCCCAGTGCCTGGCTGAGCAGCTGTCCTGCCTTCTTTTAACTTTGATAAGTTTTAATAAAAGAAGTTTTGTTGTTTAAGTAACCTTGTGTTGCATTCCAGCTAGCTGTTAACAATTATATCCTTGCCTTGGTAAGGGGCACACATCACAGATCATTTGTATAATAGTTTTTTATTGTTTTTATAATCTAGATCCTACAACCTAAAGGTAAGGGTACAGGGGAAACACTACCACTGACTTAAGACAAGAGCTTTGCGTTAGGTTACAGATACATAAATCGCTCCTGCAATAGCATGATATATTAAAAAGTATAAAAACAGAGAGTTCAAACTTCTCTCAAATAGGATTTAGTTATGCTAAAGTCAACTATTTTGTAATCCAGAATAAATCATTTATTTCTTACAGCTCTTCTTCACTTTTGGTGTTTTGGGTGCTGCTGTTCTTTTCTCTGACTCTGAAGTCAAGCTGCTGGAGTCACTTGAAGTATTAGCTGATTCTTCCTCGCTGGGTTCCTCTCCTTCCTCCAAATTTGGATCATCGTCTTTATCTGCACCCAATTGTCATTTCAAAAAGTTTTTGGCCTTTTGGACAGAGTCAATTTTAATTTTCTTATCATTATATTTGAACACAAGTCCTTCTGGGAAGCTCCATCTGTATGTTATTAGTTTATTTTGCAGGAAAAGAATTAAGTCTTTGTATTGACGTCTTCGTTTCCAGATCTCGAATGGAATGTCTTTTAAAATTTCAATTTCTTCCTCATCAACTTTCAGTGTTTTTCCCATTGTAGCTTTTAAAACATTGTCTCTCATTGTTCTCTTAGAGAATTTGACATAGATTTTGTCAGGTAATTTTTTTTTAATATAAAATCAGGATATGTACAGTATGCCAAGTCCATGTCGCTCTGGAGATTCTCTTGTTTTAGGTCGGAGATTGAGGCTATCACTCACTTAACATTGTTTTTAAGTCTTCTCCCTTCCTTTCAGGGACTCCTTGGAAGCATAGAACATGCATAGATTTTTCCAGTTGAAGTTGAAGCAGCTGATTTTTAACCATATTTCTTTCTTTTTTAACTTCTTCCAGTTCTTGCTTAATATCTATAGTCCTTGTTTCAAGTTTCTCGATCCTTTTATCTGTCTTGTTGGCTCTTTTTTCCATATGTGCGTTTTTGCATGGAATCCAGCTTGGTGTTAATAGTTGACATCTGCTCCAGCAGAGGGTGCAATGATGCTGCAAGCATATTGAAAAAGTCTGCAGCTGCTTTCTGTGCCCGGGTGGCAGTCGATGGTATACTACTTCCTGGGGGAAGTTTCTTTTCCACCACCATTCTCCTTGGTCTCCCAGCCATTTGTTTATAAAGAAGAAAAGTTTTATTTTTAAAGTTTATCTGAATTCAACGTTTCTTGGCTTAAAATGTAGCTTTCAAGCTCGTGCAGTTAGTTCTGTTCTCTCTCTCTTTTCTATATCACTTAGAAATCACTCCGTTTTGAGGGGGGAGTAGATCTCCAACCCTTCCTCACCTGCTGCTCCTTTTCAGATCAATCTGGAAAATCGAGACTTCTTCGCTTATACAGAGGTTTGATTGACTCACTGTTTAGACGAGTTTGATTATTGCAGGGGTTACTTTTGCTTATTTTCTTGTCCGCTCATCCGGTGGTCAGCTCTGGTTGCCATACTGGCTCTGGAGCATCAGGACCTCTCAGGGACAGGCAAGCCTCGACCCCTCAGCTTTTGCCTTGGGAGAGGCTTATCCCAGCTCCCCAGGCTGGGAGTCTCCTACAGAGACTCGGGGGGGTGTCTGGAACCAGCCACAACCCCTCCTGATCACCTCGGCTTGGCGTGCCTCCATCGGAGGATCACTGAGACACATCCAAGAGCAAGAAGTCACATCAAAGATCATTCAGAACTCAGGGGTGGGAGCAGATGCAGGTAACATTTCACACAGAGTTAGTTCACACTGACACGTGTTGCAGCTGCACTCCCACCACAAGCAGTACAAACCCTTTTCACTTATCTGTTAAAAAGGTAAAGGTAAAGGTTCCCTTGCTCGAAAGCCAGTCGAATCCGACTCTAGGGTTGCGGTGCTCATCTCCAGAGCCAGCACTGTCCGAAGACATTTCCGTGGTCATGTGGCCAACATGACTAAACACCAAGGTGCACGGAATGCTGTTACCTTCCCACTGAAGTGGTACCTACTTATCTACTTGCAATTTCTTGCTTTCGAACTGCTAGGTTGGCAGGAGCTGGAACTAGAGACGGGAGCTCACCCCATCATGCGGCACTCACGGGTCTTGAACTGCTGAACTACTGACCTTCCACAGCCTGCAGTTCAGCGTCTTAACCACTTGAGCCACCGCAGCTCCTCACTTATCTGTTACCCTGAGGCAAATAGGAAAAGGCACTGCACCCCACAGAATGGGCTAGGGAACATTGATTCTAAACTGCAACTCACCCCACTACTTTGACGATAAATATGACCTAACTACATAAACAGGATGGGCAAAGGAGAAGTGTCAAGAGTTTTCATCTGCACATTAATTTTTTTGCAATATGATTATATAGCTTTGAAAGGTCTCACCATTAATTTGCTTTTAATTCCTTCCTCCTTTCATGTAAAGTACTGTAACAGCAAGAGACATAGGAGCTGATGCCAAAAAAACACACACAAAAAACACATATAATTTGTAGGGCCAGTAAGTGCTGGAAATTGCTGCACTCTATCATTGTGCTTACCAAAAATGGGAGAGATGCTTATGCACTTTTTAAAAAATTGCTATATAATTTATACATGGGAAACAAAAGGCATGACAAATTATGATCCCCCCCTCAAAAAATGACAGATATATTGTGCATGCAAAGCAAGAAAATTAACTTTAAAAAATGTTATTGGGTGATTCCTAAGGACAAAAACATTTAAGAAAAGTATTTTTAAAAAATAAAGAACAAATCAGAATAGGTGGAGTACTGGAACCTAAAACTGTATGTGAAGCTCTAAATTGAGAGGGGTAATGCTCCCTGGGCCATTCTGACTCAGGAAAATGGTATATGGGGGGGAGACAGGAGCCCCATCTCCCCTCACACCACAATTTCTAGCCAAATTGCCCCCCCACCATTTTAAAAACAACATTCCTTGCAGCTGCTGCATGGCTGTAGGGAAAGGGAATCAGGTGCGGGGAACCTGGAACAAACTCACCAAAATCTTATCCGGTAGTTGGGATATAACAATATACATACAGACCCCTATTTCCAGGCACCCGTAGCCCTAAGCTGGATCGGAACATTAGGGTATTGTCAGAAATGTAGTTTGTTCTTTACCAAAAAAAAGAACGGCTGAAGAGAGACCTTTTTCAGTGAAGCAGAATAATTTATTGTTACACTCTTGCAAGCGTGGGTGATCAATTCAAATGAACTGAACACACCTTGTATTTGAAAGCAGGCAGTTTTATACTTCCTTCCCCGACGCTTTGGAAAATAAGAAACGCCCTGGCCAGTCCCCATAGGCTGGAGTACGTGGCTCACATTCTCAAATCACATCTCGTCTTTAGGACCCCATGACAACACGCCTCTGATTACTCTTCCTCTTTTCCTAATTAGTCCACTCCTCTAAATATGCTAAAATTTACTTTCTCCTAAAAAGAGTTATTAATCTTCCCAGCCTTCCCCTGACATTTTTTCCACCATCTACTGCAAATGTCACTCTCGGGTGAGCCTGGTCATTGTTGTGTCATGTTTTCCTGTTACTGGGCTTTCAGACCGCAGGATGTTCTATCCTTAGGCCTGTCTTCTTTTGAAACATTTGCTCAACAGAGTTAACTTCCCATTTTTCTATTGGTTATACTCTGCAAGCAAATCAAGAATAGCAAACATGTCTCTATGCTGACCATTGTGTTTCTGAATAGGTACTTTCCAGATGGACTAGACATGACCTATCTTATCCCAATGGTCAGTTCTAATCTTAAGCTGTCTAGCCTTTTAATCTTATAGACTCATGAAGCAAATGCACTAAGCTTCCAAGATACATAGAGCACAAGCTTAACATGTTAATCAAATCAATTAAAAATCTTCATTTTCATTTCTCACAGTATAATTCACTACACGCTCCATATTGATATGACAGGGAGCTGAGTGAGAATGCTACACTCTTTGGAAGTTCCCGTTCATTTGAGTAAAGAGAATTTCTTAGCATTTATCAGTTTTTTGTTCTTGCCTTGCAGTCTTCTTATAGTACTAATCAGTGAATATTTAGAGAAATCAGGCACAAGGAGGATGCTTTCAGAAGGTTGCCAAATGTTTTCTATTAATCCCGGATAAATCACTCAGTGCAAACCCATCACTGATGGATCCAGCTGCATTGGTTCCATTGGCTGATGCCAGCTTTCTGGAGAGGCATTGTTGTCTTGCCATCTTGTTTCACTGTCTTTCCAGCTACCTGTTTTCCTGCTTTCCTGGTGCAATGACTGACTACTGGAGCAATGAGTTTCAGCTTGCATGCATCTATTTTCTGTGTTTTTAGCCTGCTCTTCCTCCAACGAGATCATGGTTTCCCCCTCCTACATTTTATCCTCTTGACAATCCTGTGAGGTAGGTTAGGCTGAGAGCTGTTGACTGTCCGAGGCTATCTAGCAAGCTTCCATAGCAGAGTAGGGATCCAGACCCGGGTTTTTCTGGATCCAAGACTGACGCTCTAAGCACTACACTATGCTGGCTCTGGACACAATTCTATTAAGTAGTCATCAGGACTGAGATCTCATTCTGCAAACAGGCAGACACCAGCATTTACTAGACAGAAGTTAATGTACGCTGATGATATAAATACTAGGTTAATGCTCTGCCTGTTTTCAAGTGTTTTTACATTGCTGACCCTGAGCCCTTGGTGAAATGCAATTATGAATGAGAAGAGTGAAATCTGAATGTAGTATGCAAATGTGTAGATGAGAACAGACAGGAGTATTAATTTCGGAGAGAGCTACTTCTAGAGATCAGTCACTGACCACGCCTGGAAGGGAATGCAATGCTGCTACGGAAGATGTTGCGTGAAAGCATTTCAGTAACATGGGTTGTATCCTGCCTAAAAATTTCACTCATGCTAGGTGAAGAGGGGTATTGATTTCCCACTCCCAAGTAGGGTTGCCGGCCTCCAGGTGGGGCCTGAGGATCTTCCGCTTTTACAACTGATCTCCAGCTGACAGAGATCAGCTCCCCTGGATAAAATGGCTGCTTTGAAGGGTAGACCCCATGACATTGTACCATACTGAGGCCCCTCCCCTCCCCAAACCTTGCCCTCTCCTGGATCCACCCCAAAGTCTCCAGGTATTTTCCAACCCAGACCTGGCAGTCCTTCTCCCAAGTCTGACTTCTGATTCCCCCATGCTATGGTTGGGAGCCACCCATCTCCAAGGAGCAGCATTTAAGGAAGCCTTTGCTACTGAGTGGATGTAATCTTGAGACTTACTTGCTTATTCCTGGGTTGCCAACTATGAGCTGGGAAGTTCCTGAAGGTTTAGGGGCAGAACCTAGGAATGGCAGCATTTGGGGGAATGCAGGCAGCTCAGCAGGGATGTGATGCCATACAGCCCACCTTCTAAAGTTGCTATTTCCTCAAGGGGGAACTGTCTTTTATAGTTTGGAGATGGCCTGTAATTCTGGGATAACTTTGGGCCCCACCTGAAGGTTTGCAACCCTAGATGTCCCCATGTCACCATTTTACAGGTAAAGAAATGTGAAATGGGGGCAAGCATCATTTAGAAACCTTTTCTGATTTGTGGGGGGAAATCTGTTCAAAACTGATCAATTGATCAAAATTTGATGTCTGGTGAAGAGTTTTCCCCCCCATTTCTAGTGGGGCTTTTCCTTCTTTTTAACTGACGTATGACGCATGGGAAGGGGAAGTCGTAGAAGTAGTGACAGACTTCATGTTCCTAGGATCCCAGATCACTGCAGATGGTGACTGCAGCCATGAAATTAAAAGACGCCTGCTCCTTGGGAGGAAAGCGATGGCAAACCTAAACAGCATGATAAAAAGCAGAGCCATCACCTTGCCAACAAAAGTCCGCATGGTCAAAGCAATGGTATTCCCCATAGTAATGTATGGCTGCGAGAGTTGGACTATAAGGAAGGCCGAGCGCCGAAGAATAGATTCTTTTGAACTATGGTGCTGGAGAAGACTCTTGAGAGTCCCTTGGACTGCAAGGAGATCAAATCAGTCAATCCTAAAAGAAACCAACCCTGATTGTTCCCTGGAAGGCCAGATCCTGAAGCTGAAGCTCAAATACTTTGGCCACCAAATGAGAAGGGAGCATTCACTGGAGAAGACCCTGATGCTGGGAAAGATTGAAGGTCAAAGAAGAAGGGGACGGCAAAGGATGAGATGGTTAGACAGTGTCATCGATGCAACGAACATGAAATTGAGCAAACTCTGGAGGACAGCGGAAGACAGGAGGGCCTGGCGTAATCTGGTCCACGGGGTCGCAAAGAGTCGGACTCGACTGTGCGACTGAACAACAACAACATGACGCATGGTTTTGTGGGTTTGTGTAACCACTCAGCCAAGAACTTCCCCCTTCCCAGTTAACTTGGGCTAGTTACACCCTCTTATCACTGCCTAGCTCTCAGGGCTGTTGTAGAAGAGTTAGTTTTTATATTGGGCTTTTCTCTACCCAAAGGAGTCTCAGAGTGGCTTACAATCGCCTTTCCTCCCTCTCTTTACAACAGGCACCTTGTGAGGCAGGTGGGGTGAGAGAGTTCTGAGACAACTGTGACTGGCATAAGGTCACCCAGCAGGCTTCATGTAGAGGTAGAGTGGGGAATCAAACCCAGTTCTACAGATTACAGTCCGTGAGGCAAAGGTCCATTCTTGCCTTCTTTCAAGGGTTAATGTGCATAGTAAGAGGTCTGGCCTTCCCTGCAGGCGTTTGCTAACTGGATTCTTGGCCTGCTGGTTCCTTCTCTCCTTCAAGGCCAGGATGGAACAGGGCAGTTAGCTTCCCATGAGAATGCATGTTTACTGATAGGAGGGGGGAGATCAGGAGTGATGATGTAATTTTCTAGAGATTTCTCCTGAGGATGCATTGGGATTGGATGTCACCATCATCTGACTTGAGGGGTCAAAACCTGTATTTATGATATGGCTTAGGAGACTGCTAGCTGAGATCTCCATCGACTATAGGCCTGAGACTATGCTTTGCAATTACAGGATACGCAGACTACGCTGACTAGAGGACTTTATCTTGGATTTATGGTTTGTGCCACCTAATGAAGTTTTGAGAGTGTTAGGAAGTAAAAGCTAGCTTTCTCATTTTATGTATTGTCTGATTCAGAGAATACTTGTTGGCTATATCCTTTTCCTTTGATAATCCTTGAAATAAGGTTTTTAAATAAGATCAGTCTGGTTACTTATGTGCACTTGCCTTTGGGAACTCACGGGTTCAGCTTGTTTTTTTTTTTTTTTTTTAAGAAAATTTATTATTGGATATGAAATAAGATATTCCATCATTTGTTTACAATTCTCATCATACCCTTTTCACATTCAAATTTACTCCCCTCCCCCTCGGCTTTCCACGATGCTCCGCCCCCGTTAACATTTCACCCAATATTCTCATATATTCAATTTGTTCTCCATATACAAGTCTTAAATTTCAATATCTAACTTTTAAGTTTTATCAATTAGGTAACTTATCAGATACAATCTATCTTACTAAAACACTTCTCTCATTAATAGCTATCAAAACACAACAATCTGTTTTTAACGTCCCAATTAAGCTCTAAATATTCTTTAAAGTCTTTCCAGTCAGTTATAAATTCTTCGTCTTCTGCTTCGTGAAGTTTTCTTGTTAATTTGTCCATTTCAGCCATAAAAATCATTTTTTTAATCCAGTCCCACTTGTCAGGTACCTGCTCTTGTTTCCAAAACTGAGCATAGGTCATTCTTGCTGTCGATATGAGATACCATAACAAAGTTCTTTTTGTCATTTTAACCTCTTCTAACTTTAGCCCTAAAAGCAACATTTCTGGTTCTTTTTTCAACATACATTTAAGAATTTTCTGAATTTCGATATGAATCTCTGTCCAAAAAGTATTTGCCTTTTCACACGTCCACCACATGTGGTAAAACGAGCCCTCTACGGGTTCAGCTTGTTGACTCCTTGACAGAGTCTGTGGGTGTGGTCAGACGGCATGCTGGGAGCGGTTTAAATTGTTCCAGTCCCGATGCATTTTTTTTTTAACCCGGAGAATCGCGATCACACTCACCTCCTTGTTCCGGATCGCTGTGCAGCCACATCACTCCCCATTGTCCACACACGGGACCATGCATTGGTGGGGTTTTTCCCCCTCTCAGTTTAAGCATGCGCACAGGCGGCCATCTGAAGAACTAAAATTTTTACACGTGCGCAGAACAGTGGTTTCCACACTTCCCTTTAAACTTTAAATGAACACTTCCCTTTAAACTTTTACCCCGAAACTGGCCTCCGTGAGATCCCAAACTCATCTAAATTCTAAAACTAGGCACTGTTTAAACTTTGGTTTTATTAACTTAGGAGCAGAGCTCCGCCTATGCGCACACCGCCAAGGCATAAAAAAATGGCGGATGAAAAGCAGACGCCTCGGGCTTCCGCAGCAGCTTTCCAGAGGGGAGGGGGTTGAAGCACACGGAAGTGGCTCGACGCCACAGGAGCAATCAGATGTCAGAAAAGTGCAGCTAAAACTGGAGAATCAGGAAAACACCACTTGGGGATCTGGTATCAAAACACTGTTTTAAAGGGGGGTTGATCTGGCAAGCGATGGCTGGGGACGGTGCGCAGATGTCGGGTGTGTGAATGTACACATAAAATCTGTTACTGAAGCATGCCAAAAGCAGTTCAAATGGAGAGTCTGAACGCACCCTGTCACTCTTAATCACTTCACTACTTTGGCTCTCTACAAAGGAAGTGGGAAGAACCAGGGCTATTTTTGGGCAGGAACGCACAGGAACGGAGTTCCAGTTGGCTCCCAAGTTGGCCACGCCCAGCAGGAACTCATTAGCATAACAGGCCACACCAAACAGCAGAAACTTATTAGGATTGGCGACATCAGGGCTGCGTTGCCTAACATGCCAAGGAGTTCCTGCTCCAAAAAAAGCCCTGGGTACTGACAACAAACAAGGTAAACAGAATAAGAAGCAAAAGGTGGGTGTGGCTGGATGACCACACTTCTGGTAACATGGGGGTGTGGCCTAACATGCTGAGCTGTGTTGTCAGGGGTGTGGCCTAATATGCTAATGCATTTCTGCTGTTGGGTGTGGCCTAATATGCTAATGAGTTCCTGCTAGGCTTTTTCTACAAAAATAGCCCTGGGAAGAATCATGCAAGTTGCTTGGAGCAGTGGTTTGATAAAAATGTGACAGATAGATGTGGGGAGAAAGAAACAGTGTATTCCCTAACAATCTCTGCTATCACAAGAATAACATGAGCATCTGAATCCTGATAGACTGAGCTCTGGGAAATAATTTGCATGTACCTCCATTCTATGTTTATTCTGTATTATGCCTGGCTACAGCTGAAGACATCCATTGGATAATGAGAAATAGTTCAGCTATTGGGCAGATGGCGGATGACATAGCTTGAAGTGAGGAGGAGGAGGAGGAGGAGGAGGAGCAGTCCTATGAGGAAAGGCTTGGGAAAGTTCAGTCTGGAGAAGTGGAGGTTGAGGGGGGGACATGATTGCTCTCTTTAAGTATTTGAAGGGCTCTCACTTAGAGGAGAGCATGGAGCTGTTCCTGTGGGCAGTAGAGGATAGGATTCGCGATCATGGGTTTAAATTAAGGGCGGGAAAAACTTTTTTACTGTAAGAGTTGTGCAGCACTGGAATCAGCTACCTAGGAAGGTGGTGAACTTCCCCTCACTGCAGTCTATAAGCAGCGGATGGACAAACACTTGTCAGGGATGCTCTAGGCTGATCCTGCATTAAGCAGGGGGTTGGGCTAGATGCCCTTCCAACATGTGAGGAGTTGGTTTTTATACCCCACCCTTCACTATCTGAAGGAATCTCAGAGCAGCTTACAATCGTCTTCCCTTCCTCTCCCCACAACAGACATCCTGTGAGGTAGGTAGGGCTGTGGGGAGGAGGAGGAGAAGGAGGAGATTGGATTTATACCTCATCCTTCACTACCCGAAGGAGTCTCAGAGTGGCTTACAGTCCCTTTCCCTTCCCCTCCCCACAACAGACACCCTGTGAGGTTGGTGGGGCTGAGAGAGCTCTTTCAAGAACTGCCCTTGAGAGAACAGCTCTGAGAGAGCTGTGACTGACCCAAGGTCGCCCAGCTGGCTTCATGTGGAGGAGTGGGGAATCATACCCGGATCTCCAGATTAGAGTCCGCTACTCTTAACCACTACACCATGCTGAAGAAGCGTCCTTGAAGAAGTGTTAGTATATCTATAGCGTGCTGTTAAACAAATACGACACTCAGTTTTGTAACCACTATCGGAATAATTTTCTCCACAAATTAGAGTGGTGGAAAATCCTTTAAAAAAAAACAAAAAAGCCCAAACATCCAGTTGATTCTCCCCCTTCTTTGTTCTTTTGTTTTGCACAATTAAAATGGGCAATATGCTCAAACTGCAAAAGAAAAAAGACAAAAAGACACACATACAGAGGAAATCCGCTTATTCATTTAATTTCTTTTAGGAATAAGAGCACTTGGCACATGATACCAGATGTTCCCTAATCCAATTATATGTGAAGAAAGAAGATGCACTATGACAGAAATTGAAGTTTTATGCTTATATAAACGCATAGTCCTCTTTGAAAAGAGAAGAATGGGGGTAGGAAAGAAGAAAGGGACTAAGAAATCAACATTCTTAGGGCCCCCCTCCCCAAATATGCAAGAAATGTTGAGATAAAAAGTACAGAAAGGATTGCAGAATGATCTAGGCTGCACCCCGGTATTTCCCATTCCAAGGTTCATTTGAACCCATATGAAACAACATCTACTCCAGATGAATCAGCTGAAGCTGAAAGTCAGTAGTAGGACAAAAAAGGATTGATTCTGAAACTATGGTTTTACGGGCACAAGAAGGCAATCGGTAACTGAATGTTTCCAACATCTCTCATTAGTGAATACCTTTTCCAGAGTTACATGTGGAGGCTTACACCCCAAAATTTTCCCTGTTGGAATGTGTACGCATCAGAGGTTCCCGTTAATTCCTCCTCTGGGTATGTCTTGCTGTGAAGGCAGACAATTCTGCTCCATCTCTGAATGCAACTATCACACACACTGCATAGATGGGGTAGAATTAACTTTGTACAGTGAAACATGATTACTAGGAGGCAAGGCCTGAGCCATGACTCAGGCAAAATAACACTAAGTAAGGCATTATCTCATTTCAGCTCAAGGCTATCTCTATATGAGCAGTAATAGATAGAGAGAGGCAGGCAGGCAGACTTAGGCAGAAATGCAGTGGGCAGCCTATTCTAATCCCCAGGCAATCTGAACACAAATCCTTGGGAGTTTTTCATCTTTTAAAGTCACTACTATCTTGTGGCACACTCCACATTCTGTCACAGCGTACTAGTGTAGCAGTTTGGAAAGGATCACTGTAGCTGACGTGGTTATAGAGCTCCTGGACTGGCCAGAGTTGGGTGGTCAGGTGCTACATGGACTTGGCTAGAGCAATGATAGAACATTCCATCGGCACTCAAGAGCTCAAGTGTTGTTGTTCCACTGTTAGCTGCAATAAAGTTTTCCATTCCGCCTACAATATGCTTTAAGTATGCTTCAGTTTCTGAAGCTAAGAATTCAATCACAAACAAACTTGGCCATAAAGAACTATGGCTTATTAAAAAGATTAAGTGGAGCTCCATTTATGGCCGTCTCGTACTTCTTCTTGACTTCAGTCAGCAGAAGTGTGCGCCATCTAGATGAACAGAGGATCCATATGTGAATGCCTGGCTCTATGGTTGCACGTCAGACTGCTACACAGGACTAGTCTGTGACCCTCACAATGGAAGTTCAGCATAAATTTGATATGTGCAGTATAAAGAGCACAGATTCTGTGTGAGAAGCATAAAGAATTGCTGAACGGAATAATCATGTGATTCTCCAGACCGTAGCAAATGATTTTGTTTCTAGCTTGATATTCACTAAGAGGGCATATTTACCTGCAATGGCTTCTGGATGAAATGGGGTCTGGATCAACAGTAGGGTTACCAGGTCCCCCCAGCCACCAATGGGGCATGGGGGTAGGGTTGCCAAATCCAGGTTGGAAAATTCCTGGAGATGTGGGGCAAAGCCTGGGGAGGACAGAGACCTCCATGGATGCAATGCCACAGTGTCTGCCCCCCAAAGCATCCATTTTCTGTGGGGCAACTGATCTCTGTAGTCTGGAGATGAGCTATAACTCTGAAGGTTCTCAAGGTCTCATGTGGAAGCTGGCATCCCTAATCAACAGAGAGTTTCCAGGGAGGGTGTTTGGGGCTGTTGGGGAAGGAGGACAAGATGGAAGACTTTCTGACCATGGAAGCTCTATAGGTGGAAAGCTTTCTGACCGTGGAAGAGCCCCATTGTATCCATGCCAAACCTGACAATGACCACTCCACAATCAGGTCACCTTCCTCCACTGAAATAAACAGGGAATTCCACATACACAGGAGCCCTGTGTGAGGATTACCGTGCTTACAGATCTTTGACTCAGAGGGGCCTCTGTTTGTCCTCAGAGTGACCGTCTTTCCTAAACGTGCACAGCAACGTTGCCACTCTTAATTTCTTTACTGTGATATTCCTTTCTTCTCAAGCTGGTTCAGTATACTTGGCCACATCTGAGAAATGCAATGGGTCAAAATTATATGGATGCATTCGAGATCTTATTAAAGGTTGGTTGCAATTTTCATTTTTTTTGGGGGAAAAATGTTAGCCGTGAAATCCTGGCTGACATTTTTTTTTCTCTCTAAAATAAAGGGAAATGCTCGCTATGTGCTGAGCTCACAGAAGGAACAGCCGCTAATCCCAACTTCTGATTCTTTCCAAACAAAATGATTCTTCTTCTTCTTCTCCTTCCTTGGCAAACCTGCCATCGGATGAGTCACTCGGTACTCTAAATCCGTGGCACATTCAGCTGTGCTGTGAGAAGCAAATGATTCACTCGCCAAGGTCAATATTATTGATAGCTGGAGGCTGCTTAGAAGAGGAACATCCACAGTCACTGGAGTCATCTTCAATCCTCACCTGGCCCTGGTTATCTCCTAAGAGCTATTATACTGACAAAGACACAGAGCCGCTTGGCTCAAATGTCGAACAATTCAGAACAAGTGGAAGGAAAATAAGTGTGTGGGTGCTGGCTTTGCGTGCTGTAACAATGCATTATATTATATACAATTATATACAATTTATACACACACGCAAACATATATCTGTGACTTTATGAGAGCAGCAACTGAGGTAAATTCAAACATGCTGTGTACTTAATTAATGTCAGCTAGGCCATTCATTGCCAGCCTCAGAAACAATCCTGACATCATAATTAAAGAGTCTGACAAACAAAGGACTGTTATTATCATGAACCATTCAGACTTGGTACAGGAGAATGACAGGCGACTCTCCAACACCACAATTTACAAAGTGCTATCCTTAGACTCCACTGAGGATTACCAGAGAGAATTGTGTAACCTGAGGAAGAAATGTCCTCTAGATCTGCAGGAGCAAAACAAGACCTAGCAACATCACTCAAACCTTTGAGGTCACGCGGACAACAAATCTGAAATAAAAATGAGCAACAATAAGAAAACGGCTGGAGAGGATTTCTGCCTCTCAGGACAGCACTGCCACTGATCCAGAAGTCCCCACGATGGGCTTCCGGTCGGAGTAAAATGGCGAATTGACACACTTTGCGAGTTGTGCAGAGTGTACTGCGGCATCTGACGACAGTCTGGGCTTTATCGGGCCCAGCGCAGCACTCTCCAGGCGGGGAGTGGCAAGCAAGCAGCGAAGCCTGAGGGGGAGTCGAGATCGGTGTGGATAAGCTTCAGAGGAAGCTTGTTTACACTTTGATCTCCTTCCGTGAAGAGGGCAGTTGCAAATCAACTCTACAGATGCCAGCTGGGCTGAGAATTCAGCATAAATTCGCCATCTACCGATCTCTTCATCATCAAGATTAACATTGTTTACAGAAGAAGCACCGCGAAACCCCGAGATTACAAGCAAGGTAACAAACGAATAAGCGCTTACCGGTTTAAAGAGGAATGTGGAATTGAAACGTACGGATAAGTGTTGAAACCTTTAAGGAACTATTCCGCTTGAATTAAAAGTAAAACGAAAGCTTTCCTTTAGAGAAAAAGGCTGAAAAGTGACTTTGTTTTGCATTCCTGTGGTCAGTCAAGTCTAAACTTTACGTAGCAGAAACGAAACTAACTGTGACTCTATGATACAGGAAGTGGGCTAGAGTGGAGGTTTTAGAGGCTGTTGTGCTGGAAACGGACGGACATTTTATTGTGTGACACCACCCTTACCGGAAGTTGGATTACAGAGATGGACAGATGAACAGGAAGTTTGGAAGGAGCCTACTCTAGCCGGAAAATCATAGAGAAATTGCGCCCGACATTTTGGGGAGGACTAAATTTTAAAAAGTTATTTTCAAGCCGAAAAAGCATTTAAACAAGTTTTAAAGGTGGCGATTTGGCTTGAAGACTGCTAATATAAAGACTGACTAGCATTGAAGTTGTCTCCAAGACGGATTTGAGGTCAAGACCCAGAGCTGCTTCATCACCCAGCCCAAGAATGACTGCAAAGGAAAAAAAAGAGTGGCAAGCAGCTATGGAAGCGATGGAAAAACGGATGACCGAAGTGGTGCAGAATTTTGGAAAACAAATAGAATCACAGCTGCAACAACAATTGAAACAACAGCTGCAAATTCAATTGGAGCAAATAGAACAAGTGCAAGTCCAAGTACAGAAAAAAATATGGAAGAACTGAAAGAACTGGTACTTACAGAAGTGTCAGGGATAAAAAAAGATACAGAAGAACTCAAAAAGGAAGTCAAAAGTCTGGTGACAAAATCTGAAGATATGGAACAAAAGGTCAAAAAACCCTGTCAGAAAATACAAGGCTGGAGACCATGATGGAATATAGGGCTACTCAGAATCATCTGAGATTGAGAGGGATAGAAGAGGAGGAAGATCAGGATCTACGGGCTCTAGTAATTAAGACATTGACAACTTATGTAGGGGAAGATGAGGGAGATTTGGATGCAGACTTTGACTTGATTTATAGAGTAAATTCAGCTTATGCCAAAAGAAAGCAATTACCCAGAGATGTGATTGTTCGATTCGTGACAACAAAGATGAAGGAAGATGTTTTCAAGAAACAATTTACACAACCGTTGGAAATTAATGGAAAGAAAATAATAATTCTGAGAGAAATTCCGAGATCGATTCTACAAGACAGAAAGAAATTCAAGAAATTGACAGATAGACTAAAAGAAATGAATATTAGGTTCAGATGGGAGATACCATATGGACTTACATTTATGTACAACTCGGTGAGATCTACTCTTAAATCTGAAGGAGATTTATACAGATTTAAAGAGAGCAATCTGGATGATTTTAAAGATATTTAATTCAACACCATTATGGATTACAAATTTTTATCTTGGAATGTAAATGGACTAAATTCACCAAGTAAAAGAAGATTAGTGAATCATTGGCTGGAGAAACAAAAATGTAACATAATTTGTTTACAAGAAACACATATTAGAAAACAAGACAACAAATATTTGACTAATAAAAAATTGGGAGAAGAATTTCATTCCTCAGCAATTAATAAGAAAAAGGGAACAGTGATTTATATTTCAAAAGAATTGGATCCTAAACAAATTTTCTCGGATAAAGAAGGAAGGTATGTTGGCGTGGAAATATGGATGAACAGAAAAAAGACATTGCTTGTAAATATATATGCACCCAATGGTGCAAAAGAGACTTTCTTTAATGATTTGACCAAAGAATTGGAGTGTTTAAATTATGACCAAATTGTTCTTGCTGGAGACTTTAATGGTACAGTGAACAACACATTGGATAGAAAATCCAAAGTAAGTGGAGAGACAGTCGGAAAGTTACCAAAAAATTTCTTTCAATTGATGAAGCAAGAGAAACTGGAAGACGTTTGGAGGAAGTGGAATCCTAAGACTAAGGACTACACGTTTTATTCGAATAGACATAACTCCTTTTCTCGAATTGACATGATTTGGATGTCAGAGGAGATGGCGCAAAAAACTTATAAAATACAAATTTTACCGAAAACTAACTCTGATCATAATCCCCTACTTTGGATATCCAAAGCAAAACCTAAACAGTTATATTGGAGAATTAACGAAGATTTATTGGATCAAAAACAAATTAATGAAATCTTAAAAAAGGAAACGAAATTTTTTTTTGAACTGAATTTGAATAAAGGCACGGATATACAAGTTGTATGGGATGCGTACAAAGCGGTAATGAGAGGTATGCTTATCTCTCTGAACTCTAAGGACAAAAAGCAAAAGATCCAACAACAGAAAGACCTTCATGAAAAAATTCGGCAAAAAGAAAAGGAATTAAAGAAAAGACCAGGGAAGAAGAAGATTATCAAAGAGATCCACTTTCTGCAAGATCAGCTGAATGTTTTACTAAACAGAGAATTATATTGGAATTTGAAGAAATTACAGCAAAAAGCATTTGAGGGTGCAAACAAACCAGGAAAGTTTTTAGCATGGCAATTGAAAAATAGAAAAGAAAGGAATTTTATATCTAAGATTATTGAAGATGGAAAGGATGTTATGAGCTTGAATGGTATAAAAAGAGCTTTCTTTAAATATTACGCCAAATTATTCAAAAAGAAAGGAATTGATCAACAGAGAATTAAGAAATATTTGGAGACTATTGAAGTTCCAGAGCTGGGAAAACAAATTAAGGAATCATTAAATGGTTTAGTAACGAAAGAAGAAGTGACAATGGTGATAGAAGATGCAAAGTTGGGCAAAGCTCCAGGACCAGATGGCTTCACAGCAAAGTTTTATAAGAAATTTAAAGAGGAGCTAACCCCTATCTTAGTACTTCTGTTGAATGAGATAAGAAAGACCAAACGGATCCCAGATTCATGGAAAGAAGCAAATATTTCATTGATACCTAAAGAAGGTTTGGATTTGACTCAAGTAAAGAATTATAGGCCAATATCGCTATTAAATAATGATTACAAATTATTTGCAAAAATAATTTCGGAGAGACTGAAAAAATATCTGAAAGATACAATAGCGGAAGAACAAGCTGGATTTTTACCAAACAGACAAATCAGAGACAATTTAAGAGTGGTGATAGACGCAATTGAATATTATGACAAGCATCCTGAAAAAGAAGTTGGATTCCTCTTCCTAGATGCGGAAAAAGCTTTTGACAATTTAACATCTGTTTAACATGGTTGGAACAGTGGATTAATCTGGAGAATAAGAAGCTATTGGCCCTGGAAGGGCATGATAACAAATTCGGATGGCATGCATATTTATGGTATGGAAAAGTAAAAATGGATAAATTTTTAAAACACCACTTTGTAAGACAATCACTGTTCGAGACATGGATGAGATATAGAAAATTCTTCTCAGAAGAAAGACCACTTTGGATTGTACCAGCTGAAGTGATTAATCCATATTCAAGAAACCAAGGGCTAGACTGGCTACCCTATAAAAGTCTCTTAAAATCTGAAGGGAAAAATTTTGTGTTAAAAGATAGATTTGATGTTGAATTTGAATATGATTGGTTGAAGTATAGACAGATTTATGATTTATTTAAGACCGATAAAAGAGAACATGGTTTTAGAGAAAAGAATATTGAAATTGAAACTGTATGGCTTGAGAAAGGCAAAAAAATGATTTCTAAACTGTATAAGGTTCTATTGAAATGGTATACTGAGGATGAAGTTGTAAAAGAGCAAATGATAAAATGGGCTGTAAATGTTTTTTTTTTTTTGTAAAACTCTCTTAAAAAAGAGAGAATTTTATTCTTTTTATAAGAAAAGGGAAGGGTAGACAGATGGAGAAAGAAAAAGGTGGAGTGAAAATTTTTTTCTGTTAGTGAGAGTTAGTTTAGGTTAATAACCAATACCAAGATTTGGCATCCATCATGGTTAGAAGATCTTCTTTTTAACTAAAACAAAGTCCAAAATCACTCTGTTAATGCAGTTAGTAAAGTCCATTGGGGTTAGTAATTAAACAGCTCCTTCCAGATGTAACACGAACAGTCCTCAAAGTATCTTTTTCTTAATTTTCTTCCAGTTATGGATTAAGTCCATTTTAACTTTGAAGTCTTCCGTTCCATCACCTTCCCCTGGGCTGCTGTCTTCTGCACTTATCCCAATTTTGAATGCTGCATCCTTCTTCCTGCTGGCGTGTCTCTTCAGGAATTTCTGTGTTTTGAAGATGAAATCCTTCTTCTTTCTTTTCTTTTTTTCTTAAACTTCTGGCCTTCAAGCTTCCAGGGCTCCACAAACTCAGCAGATGAAATTAGATCTCCCGTTTGTCGCCTGCTATGCTCGACATCCCCTTCTACTGGCAGAGTATTTCTTTTTATAAAGGCGGAATAGGCTTTGAGAGCCTTATCCACCTCTTCTTTTAACTTTATCGCTCCACTGCCAGTTAGGGGTGCCAAGACATTTGTCAAGGTAAATCCGAGATCTTCTTTCTCCTCTTCTTTAGCGCCCTGGAAACCTGGAATCAAATTCGATTTCTGTTCAATCTCCTTCATCTTTCTAGTTGTTTCCAATATCTGTTTCTGTCGACTGATGAGAACACTTTCCATTTTAAACAGAGTTTGGTTGATCTTCTGCAATTGTTCCAGCAGGGGGCACAGCATCTCCTTTTTCTGTTGATTGACAGCAAGCTCTTGGGGGGGCTATCTGGACCGGAAGTCCCTCCTCTCTTCTCTTCCGGTGTCTGCAGGGCTTGTTCCATTATCGACATTTTGTTTTTTTGTTTACTTTTAAAAAGTTCGTGCCGCATCCCCCAGGAAGCTAAGATGAACACATTCTTCCATGCAGCCCCAACGGTACTTTCACCAACACTTTGTTTTCTTTCTGCCCCCTTCGCGCTCCCTTTGAATAACTTGCTTCTCGAGGGGGGTGGGGACTCCTCCTCCTCCCAACGCTTATACGCATGCAGGGGGCTCCGATTTACGCTTCAAAATAGATCTTCAACTCACGATTCGATGCTACTACTTCTTTTTATGTTGAACCATAGCGCTGTTTTCACTCCTGGAATTCGGTGGCGCCGCTAAGTCCCATTACGGGCACGCCGCAGCGGGGCCGATTGGGGCGGGGAGAAAGCCTCAACTTCCCGGCTGTCTGCCGGCAAAGAGGCTACTCCCCAAGCGCCCCGGTTCGGAGCCTTTACCTAAGGCTCACTAGGGTCTTTCGCATATGCGAAGACCCCCCTAACTGCGCGTGGGCTAACCGCCTCCGGGAGCGTCCCGAGAAGCGGCCGCCATTCGCGACGCCGGAAACCGAAACCTCGCGACGCCGGAAACCGAAAACCAAAATGGGCTGTAAATGTTAATACTGAGATATTAATGACATCTTGGGAATATTTGTGGAAAAAGTCAATGAAAATTTCAACTTGTGTAAATGTTAAAGAGAATTGTTATAAAATGATGTATAGATGGTATATGACGCCCAAAAAAATTGCTATCATAAATGAAAATATGTCTAATAAATGTTGGAAATGTAAGAAACATGAAGGGTCTTTTTACCATATGTGGTGGACATGTGATAAAGCAGTAAAGTATTGGACAGAGATCCACAATGAGATACAAAAAATTCTGAATTGTACTTTTAAGAAAGACCCACAGTTGTTATTGTTAGGTCTTAAAATGGAAGAAATAAATGTAGCCAAGAGAACACTATTATGGTACTTGACTACAGCAGCAAGACTGACTTTTGCTCAATGTTGGAAACAAGATAAAGTACCTGAAACATGGGAATGGATTAAAAAGACGTTGTTTTTGGCGGAAATGGACAAGTTAACAAGAAAGTTAAACAACGAAGAAGATGAAACTTTTTTTAAAGATTGGAAAGACTTTCAAAAATATTTGTTGAAAAATTGGGACATTAGAAGTGGTTTGATTTGCTTTGACAGTTATTAAGAAGAAACGGAAAGAGAATTAGACTTTTGTATTGTTACCGTTAGTAAGAGAAAATAAGTTTAGAAGTAATTGTAATGGAATAACAGAGATATTAATGGGGTTGGAGCAGTGCTGGAAGCCGGGTGTGGGGGGAGGAGGGGAAAAAAGAAAAATGGGTATGTATTGGTATGTTTAAATTGTATGAACTTGTGATATATCCAATAATAAATTGTATTTACAAAAAAAAAAAGAAGTCCCCACGATGTAAGAACCTTAGAAATCAAGTGGCAAAATCAAGTGTTGAAATTCCTGAGCCGGACTTTATCAGTAAACTTGATTATCCTCATTTACATCATGACTGGGACTATGGCCTGGATCCTATAGCTCTGGCTTTGGTTGTAGAGGTGACCCTTCATGGAACAGCACATTCCTGTGGTGCTATGAACTTTTGCTCATGCGATAACAGCATCTTTTAATGAACTGAAAACAACTAGCACCAGGAGAATGGGACCTTCAGTGGAAGACCACTCCCAAATTGGACAAAGAGCTGCCCAATCACAAGGAAAGTACAGGATTCAAGGCAATGAGCTTCTCTCTTGTTACTAATGTTACATCAGATAGGACTATTGTGTCAGGCAGATTGCTACTATTGTGAGTTGTTTCTTAGCACAGAAACTTTCTTAGCATTGAATCGTCAGTGATCTGCATTTCATGGCTTTTTGGCCATTATGGCTTAAAGAAAGGGGGGGGGCTACTTTATGTGTCTGCATTTGCCAGCAGAGGATAATACTTCATGCATCTGATGAAATGGGGTCTAGTCCAAGAAAGCTTAAATCACCATACATATGTCCATCTTTAAGGTGCCACAAGGCCCTTTGTTGCTTCTGTTTCAACAGACTAACATGGCTGCCTACTCTGGAGTTTGTCAGAAATTCAAGTGACTTCAGCAAATGGTGACAAACTTTTCAACATGGATCTGTTGGGGGACTCAAAAGAGCAATTCTTTGTAAAATGACATAGGGAGGTTTCATGAAAACACAGAGAGAGAGAGAGAGAGAGAGAGGCTGAGTTCAGACTGGCAATTTGCCCCGGTAGGGACCCGAGCCAACGACGATTCAATCCCGGAGTAAATGGGACGTTCACACAGGCACATCTGCCTGGCGTCCCCCACCTGTAGCCAACCCGTGCTGTTGCGCTTCACTGCCGGATTAAAAAGATACCTCATAAAAGTGGTAGCAAATCTGAAAGCCCGCATGTGTTGAGCGTTTCTCCACTTCCGGGGAATCTGAACGCGCAGCCGAAAAGCCGGGAGCAACCCGCGTTGGGCACGAGGCAGCAGCGGCGTGATTGGCTGTGCTCCGTTCCACTGCCCAATGCAGTGCCGGGGAATGGGGAAATGGCAAATATAGCACGCCTCCGGCGCGGCAGTCTGAACGCTCCCGCGCGCCTCCATCCCATATCTTCCAGCAACGGCCCCCGCTGTGTGAGCGGGAAAACCTGGTATAGTTTATTTCGGGTGTGTTTTTTTTGCTACGACTGGCTACCGGAGCAAACTGCCAGTCTGTACTCAGCCAGAGATCTTTTAATCCACATCTTCTCAGATCAATCTGTAATAGGTTTAAATTGCAATAGACACTTGGGAAATTCCCTTTTGTTCTATGAGCTGAACCAGCATTGAACAGTGATTGCTATAGTTTGGGGAACCTGGGGTGCGTTCAGATGGGCCGTTTAGTCTGCTTTCGGCACGCTTCGGTAATGGATTTTATATCCGCGTTCACACACCCAGCATCTGCACATTGTCCCCAGCCGTCACTTTCAGGATCAAACCCCATTTTAAAAGGAGTATTTTGTTACCAGGTCCCCAAGTGATGTTTTCCTGATTCTCCGGTTCTAGCCGCACTTTTCTGTCATCTGATCACTCCTCGCAGGAGCCACTTTTGCGTGCTTCAACACCCTCCCCTCTGGAAAGCTGCCATGGAAGCCTCAGGCTTCCGCTTTTCGTCCGCCATTTTTTTATGCCTTGGCAGTGTGTGCATGGGCAGAGCTCCGCTCCTAAGTTAATAAAAGCAAAATTTGAACGGTGCCTAGTTTAAGCATTTAGATGAGTTTGGGATCTCATGGAGGCCAGTTTCGGGGTGAAAGTTTCATTTAAAGTGTTCATTTAAAGTTTAAAGGGAAGTGTGGAAATCACTGTTCTGCACATGCGCAAAAATTTTAGTTCTACAGATGGCTCCCTGTGTGCATGCTCAAACTGAGAGGAAAAAACCCCACCGATGCACGCTCCCGCGTGTGAACGGCAGGGAGCAATGAGGCTGCGCAGCGATCTGGAACAAGGAGGTGAATGTGATTGCAATTCTCTGGGTTAAAAAAAAAGCATCAGGACCAGAGCAATTTACACCACTCCCAGCATGCTGTCTGAATGTACCCCTTGTGTTGAATCCTCACTCATCCACAAACAATAGTGTTCATTATGAACCAGTCTATCTCTTTTCATCTAACTTTCCCATCTGATCACTCAAGCATGCTCTCAAGCTGTCAGAATGGTCTGATAAGGACATCCCAGCTTGGTGCTGTCCCCCCCCCCCTCCGTTCGCAGCATGCACATAATTGCATACTCCATAGGGGGCCCTCAGTGCGGAGGTGCGATTCCTCATTTATGTGCATGGGAGACAAATGGTCACCCCCCCAACTCACCTGCAATTGCATCTGATCACAGTGATGGGCTGTGCCCGCAGCTACAAAGGGAGGTGTGATCTCGCAACTGTGTGTCAAATTCCTCCAGAGGGAATAGCCTCGCTTCCCCTTCACTTCAAATAGTGTGTGTGACTATAGCCAAAGATACTTTTGACACATTCAAACAAAAGGCACCACATCATGGTATAAATCCTGATACGTGAACTAGCCACAGATTACAGATATAGGAGGAGAGCAAACCATCCTCTAGAATTATTGCAAATGTCCTGGGCTGTGGGTTTGCTGGAACTGACTAATTTCCTTTGCATCCTGTTGTGAATTGAGGAATTAAGCAAACAACATGAGAAGTTGTTACTATTCTCTCTGTCCACTCACTCAACATGATGTCAATACTGTGTAGGAGGAACTCAGACCACTTGTATATTAATACCTCACAGACTGACACTTTTTCGTATTCTTAACCTGGGCTAAATTATATGAACAACTAATAAAAGTGCATATTGGTTCAATGTTCCCCTCTGATGTTAAGAGAGCAGCACATAATAAAAGCAATTAAAATGAGTTCCCTGCAAAGTTAAAGTGTTACTTTTCCCACAGAGCATGGTGAAAGCAACAGTCTGGTGCATAATAGAATCAATGACATTTTTAGATGGAAGGAACATATAAAGTTACCTAGCCCAATTTCTCTGCCTGTGGGGACTTTGTCTGTAATTACACTGATGATGATGATGATGATGATGATGATGATAGAATGAGTTGTGGTGCTGGAGAAGCTTCCTGTGCATTCCTTGGACAGCAAAGGTGACAAACAAGCAAGTATTGGAACGCATAAAACCAGACACACCATTGGAAGGAAAAATATCACAAAACTGCGACTGAGTTATTTCAGCCATGTCATGCAGAAGAACTCTTTAGAAAAAGCAATTATACTTGGATTGGTTAGCGGCAAAATGAAACCAGGCCACCAAGGAATACGGTGACTAGACACCATAAAAGCTGACACCAGCCTGAGCATGGAACAACTCAAAGAAACAATGTAAGATTGGAAAACATGGAAAGAGCTGGCCCATAGAATAACCAAGAGTCGAACATGATTGAATGGCTAACAACCACAATAAAGAAATAAATAAAACATGCAAAGGGCTAGTGTTTGACAGAGGTGGTTTCCTAAATAACTCAAGAAGTTTAGAATTACCAGTGGCAGAAAAACAGCTTGCAAATCAGAAGAGGCAAGAGAATGTAGTTTGTAGATTGTCAGGAGAGGGGGAAGAAGGTCACATTCTGCATAGAACTCTAGCTTCATATAATGAGCTATTCAGTGGAGTTTGGTTTTTAAATCACATTCAAGTATTGTGAATTTGTAATTTGTATGGTAATCTGTTAGAAACCGCATGGCTGCAACTTGCTTGGCTGGATGGAAATATCCAAATTAAAAATGAATTGAGAGAGTCGTGGTAATTAGGTAAGTGATGGAAAACAGTCAAAGGACGGGGTAGCCAATCCGGCAGCAACGTGAAAAGCAGAATCCAATACAGGCTGTATCTTTGCTGATCTTTCTTATTTCTTATTGTAAAGCTGTTCCTTATAGAAATCTCTCTGTCTAGAAGATCAGTGGGGAGGAGCCCTTCCCAATTTTACTTCTTCTGACCCCCCCATCTCTGCCTGCTGCAGAAGCATCCATACATGATGTAAGGTACAGCAATGAATGCATACAGTAGCAAAACCCACTCTGGTTGCAAATCCAATAGCATTCTGCACTACAATTCCCTCCTGGCGTCATCAGCCAGTCCAAACACATGATAATGTAACCGCTTATTTACCTACAAAATATGGGGTTGGATCCAAACCTAAGACAGTGAAACAGAACTTTTTTGCCTCCCCTCCCCCACTGAAACCTACTGATCTCCCCAAAATGCTGCTCCGGAAGTAGGGACAGGAGACCCTCAGAAACAGCATGAGATGCAACTTGGAGGTTGGTAGTAGGAAGGGGGCATGATGGCAATTACCCAACCCTCTTCCACAAAGCAGAAAAAAAAATAGTCTAGATCCAATCCATAGGATGCACAGATGGATGTGCCCCAGGTGCATGCTATGAGCAGGGCTCCTGAAAGCACTACGAGTCCCCAGACAGCAATGCCATCTGGATTCTCCTCATACCACAAAGACCCTGCCCAAACATCCTAAGATAAAGAACCATGTGGCTTGCCTAACCCCGTGGACACTCCAAGTGACTAGCAGTGCAATCCATACCAGAGTGGTGCCTTTAAAAAATCCATTGAACTGAATTGACTGAGAAAAGAATAACTCTGCTTAGGGTTGTTCTGTTGGGCCCTCAGAATTTGGCCCCCTTGACAGCCTTGGCTATAACTTAGGGTTGCAACTTCATTTATCCCTATCCCCAACCCCAAAGTTTCTTTTCCAGTTTCCCCTTCCAGTCTGGTAGAGAATCCTTTTTTGCAAAACCCAGAAACAAGCACTTTAAGAAACGTTCATGCCATGTTATTTTTGTTTGCCATGAAGTCACAGTTGACTTATGGCAACCTCGTGGGGTTTTCAAGGCTAGAGACGTTCAGAGGTGGTTTACCATCGCTTGCCCCTGTGTTATGACCCTCGATTTCCTTAATGGCCCTGCTTAGCTTCTAAGATCTGATGAGATCAGGCTAGGCAGGGCTACCCAGGTCAGGGGGAAAAAACACAGAGTAGCAAGGATATTTATTTTGAATGTTTGATATTTATTTTGAATGGCTATTATGTCCATTACACAAAGGTGCATTCTTTTCATTATGGAGGTCCCACTGAACTTTCTTCTGAGGAAACTCAGATTCAGCAGGTTACGTGGTTCATATGTTACACAAAGGTCACAGAAAAGGGTACAAAAGTTACTTAGGCAACTACTTTTTTGTACTTCAGCAAGGTGATGACCAAGGTACTTCTTGGTGCAGAAGCTGCAGACCTGGAGAGAACTTCCACATCTGACACTTTGTGAGGCAATCTATATTTCCTCTCAGACATTATTCTAGGACAACTAAAAGCAGATGAAGCACACACAGCTTCTTTTTCTGGTTTTCAGAAATCAGATTGTGAATGTGACTCTAGTTTACTGTATGTGTGTCTATTTTTTGAGGGCTTCTCCTAACCACAGTTGAACACACTTAAGCTCTATTGGATCCAGAGGGAGATAGTTAAGCCTATGTGGCGGAGTGCTTAGAGTGTTGGGCTAGGATCTGGGAGACTCAGGTTTGAATTCCCACCAGTGCTCCCTCTAAGCTGCGGAGTCTTCTGAACAAAAATTCTACTTTGTGAGCTACTGGCATTCAAGTTGTGAGTGAGCAATTTGGCTACTGCCTAAATTAGTTTGCTTTGGAGCCATCTTTCCTGAGCTGAGACAAAAATGGGCGAGCCGGAGGCTAAAAAACTGTGAGCTAGCTCACACGAACTCAGCTCAGAGGGAACACTGTTCCTCACTCATGCCATGAAAACTCTGTGGGTGACCTTGGTCCAGTCACTCTCTCTCAGCCGAACCGACCTCACAGGGTTGCTGTGAGGATAAAATGGAGGAGAGGAGAAGGATGCAAACCACTGGGGGTGGTCCCCACTGGGGAGAAAGGGGGGTTTAAATGAAGTAAAAATAAAATAAAAATACTTCATTTTCAAACGGACTTCTTGATGAGGTGGGGATGTCCTTATATCAGTCTGGGAATGTGTTATGGAACTCACATGCATAAGGATCTGAGGATGGATAATCTGGGAATGGATTTTCGAATATGATTTGCCCTTTTCTGTTTCTTGTTTGTCTCTCATGAGGGGCTTGTGAACCTTTTCAGTCTTCCCATTTTCACTGTCAGCATTTCCACTTTGTGTCTTTTACTTGCTGATACACCATTTAAGTTCTATCGATGCCAGGTTTACATTGAGGAATGTGTATGTTTCACGGGGGGGGGGAGGTCTAAGGAAACAGCAAATGGCCTCAAAATCAAAACTTAATATGTACAAGGGTGAAGAAAAATCAAAATAGAGATTTTTGAATTTGAGTCAGAAGATGAGGAACCTGAAAGCATACTGAATCCTGGCATACAAGTAACATATCATTTTAAAAAATGGAACATGAAGTGTTTAGTGTCATTTTCATAACTGCTGTCTGGATTTTGGTAGCCCAACGAAGCAATCCTAAATGCTCGTGGTGGTGGTGGAAAGTGCCATCGAGTTGTAGCTGACTTATGATGACCCTGTAGGGTTTTCAAGGCCAAAGAGTTGGTTTGTCATTGCCTGCCTCTGGTATCACAGCCCTGAGCTTCCTTGGTAGTATTTCATGCAAGCATTAACCAGGGCTGACCGTGTTTAGCTTCTGGGATCTGATGAGGTTGGACTAACCTGGACCATTCGGGTCAGGGCAAACACTGAGGAATAAGTTCAACTGAACTGTGGTGGAGAGTGATGAAAAATTCTGTCAATTTGCAGCTCATTTATGGTAACCCTGTAGGTTTTTCAAGGCGAGAGACAAAACAGAGAAGGTTTGCCATTCCCTGCCTCTGTGTAGCAACCCCAGGCTTCCTTGGTGGTCTCTCACCTGTGTACTAAACAGGGCTGACCTAGCTTAGCTTTCGAGATTGGATGACCTGGGTCATCCAGGTCAGGGGAGAAATTTAACTCCATGGGAGCATGCATGTTGAGAATTGCACCGCAACTTAGCTGAAATGCATGTTTCTTTTGATTCCCCAAGGGAACGTTAGAGATAGCCTCATGCTCCCTAAAAGGTCTATTTTTTAGAAAGTGCAAGAGAAAAAAAAAATCCTAACCACTGGAGCCCACTGCATGAGTCACTGTTCTGGAAATGCCTTCTCTAAGGGCAGGTAAATGTTTCACATCTTTGCATACGAAATTATTGACTTGTCTTCCCAGTGGAAACTGAGTGAAGACAATGAAGAACAACAAATCATGCAGAGCCATGCTTTGGCAGTGGGTGCTCTGGGCTCCCAGGAGCCTTTTGTTATTTAATATATATATATTTTTTTCTCTTGTGAGCCCCATCAGACAAATTGGAATTTACTGATTATGATGTAGCCAAGCAACCAATAAACAAACACCACTGTGACAACTGTTCATCAGTACGTGAAAGGCGAGGGAACAATCCATACCTTCAACAAGTGCCAGTCTTTGGCAATTCATTTGTATGTGTTTGTTTGGGCAGATTAAATAATTGTCTTCAGGTGGTATGCTGATGTAACTCACTGAATATCAATGCAAAAAAAAAAAAATCTGAATATAGATTGTAATCATATGGTGAAGCTAAGCAGCATAATGAGTTGGCATCTTATCTAGAATAGAGCTTACATGCATAAAGGACCCAGAGGTTATGGATACAATCAAACCTGTAACTCAGGGGAAAAAAAAAAAAAGGATTATGTCCTTCTTGCTCCCCAAGAAAGGCTCATCTACCTGTCATATTCTTATCACTGAAGGAACTCGAGACATTGTAAGTAGTTATCTTCTCTCCATTGTATCCTCCCAACAACACCTTTGAGGTAGGATAAGTTGAGAGACAGTAAGATTTCATGGCTGTATCAGAATATGAAGGTGGCTCTCCATTCTAGTCCGATGATCTAACCACTATACCAGACTGACATTCTTCCTGCAACTGGCTGTATAACAATAATGCAGTATGTGAAGCAGTATCTCACGTGGATTGTTCTGGAATTTTACAAAGACCCAATCATCATTACTAACCTTGGCATTCAGAAACCTGTAGAGTATCTGAAGTGCTAGCCACTCCAGCATGATCTCAATAAACAACTTCTTAATGGCAGATATTGTTATCCTCCATATCACAGAAATGGAACCGAGTCTCAAAGAGTGTTTTGTTTATTACTCTTTAAGGATGAACTAAATGTTACCAAACACACAGCTAGAACTTCTCTGTTTGTAATGCCTCCCAAAGCATAATCCTATGTGTGTTACTCATAAGTAAACCCTATTAAGTTCAGTGCCACTTGCTTTTTAGAAAGTGGCTTTAGGATTAACTTCATGTGCATTGCCTGCCACAGGAAACTGTGTCATGACAACAAAGCATAAAACAAGTTCAGCTAGACGTTATAGAGAAGGAAAGGAGAGCTTTACTTTTAGTGACAATTAAAGGTGTGTTTTCTGTATCAGTTCTTTTCAGATGTTATATCCATGCACACTGGAGTCATGGTAATTGTGCATATTGGCAATGTGTGCTACCTGCAATGCTTCTGATATGTGGGGTCCTTAACAGGGACAACATGTGTATTTTGCATGCACATATAGCCTTGGAATGCACAATCTAGAACCCAGAAAAATCCAGTGATTAGACTGTGTGCCAAAGGTGTATGTATATGTAAAAAGCAGGATGTTGCCCCTGTTCAGCCAATATGGCAGCTGTTCATATCAGATCTATATTTCAGGACTCTCCCAGTTTGTATGGATGGAACATCTGAAAAAACCTTATTGAGCTGATAGCAAAACATCTGAAGGAATCTTTAAGAAAGGGAAGAAGGATGACCTGGGAAACTACAGGCCAGTCAGTCTGACTTCTGTTGCTAGGAACAGGGCCGGCTCGCCCACTAGGCGAGCTAGGCGCTCGCCTAGGGCGCCGGCCCTGCAGGGGCGCCAAAATGCCCCCCACCCTCCCGTAAAAGGCCCCCGAGCCGCCCAATGCCAGCAGCCCCGGCTTTCCTGGGTGCCTCGCGGCTGCGAGGCACTCAGGAGAGCCGCATGCGCTGCCCCTGGGAGGGAAGGGGGGCTTCTAAGCCCGCCCCTTCCCCGGCTGTCCCGGGTGCCTCGCGGCTGTGAGACACATGGGAGAGCCGCGCGCGCCGCCTGGGAGGGAAGGGGGGGCTTCTAAGCCCGCCCCTTCCTCAGCTCTCCTAGGCGCTGGGCCATCTCCAGTCCCCACCGGGGATGCCAACCTCCTGCCTAGGGCGCCCAGACACCTGGGGCCAGCGCTGGCTAGGAAGATATTAGAGCAGATTTTAAAGGGATTGATCTGTAAGCATCTGAAGGACCATCTAGTGATCCAGGGAAGTCAGCATGGTTTTGTCTCCAACAGATCTTGTCAGACCAACCTGGTTTCCTTCTTTGATTGTGTGATGAGTTTACTGGATTGTGGGAACTCTGTTCATGTGATTTATCTGGATTTCAGTAAAGCTTTTGATAAGGTTCCCCATGACATTCTGATGTGCAAACTGGAAGACTGTGGATTGGACTATAGGACAGTTCAGTGGATAAGGAACTGGTTAGAGGACCACACCCAAAGATGGCGTTTCATCAGATTGGAGGGAGATGTCCGGTGGGGTGCTGCAGTACTCAGTTTGGGGCCTGGTACTTTTCAATATTTTTGTTAATGATCTGGATGAAGGGGTAGAAAGGCAACTCATTAAATTTGCTGATGATACCAAATTGGGAGGAGTAGCAAACACCCAAGAAGATAGAATTAAAATTCAACAAAACCTGAATACTCTGGAAGTGGGCAGTTGCAAACAGGATGCAATTCAACAAAGATAAATGTACAGTATTACATCTGGGCCACAAAAATGTCAAGCACAAATACTGGATGGGGGATACGTTTCTGGGGAGTAGTGTATGCGAAAGAAATCTTGGGGTAAGGGTGGACTGTAAACTAAATATGAGCAGTCAGTGTGATGTGGTGGCAAAAAAGGCAAATTCAGTCTTGGGTTGTATTAAAAGGGCCATAGCACTGAAATCATAGCCCCTCTGTATACTGCCTTGGTCAGGCCGCACCTGGAGTACTGTGTGCAGTTCTGGAGGCCTCACTTCAAAAAGGATGTGGACAAAATCGAGAGGGTGCAGAAAAGAGTGACGAGGATGATCAGGGGTCTGGAGACTGAGCCCTATGAGGAAAGGCTAAGGGCCTTGGGAATATTTAGTCTGGAGAAGAGGAGATTGAGGGGGGATATGATTGCTCTCTTTAAATATTTGAAAAGCTATCATTTGGAGTAGGGCAAGGAACTCTTCCAGTTGGCAGCAGAGGACAGGACCCGAAGCAATGGATTTAAATTACATACAGAAAGGAATCGGCTGGATATTAGGAAAAACTTTTTCACAGTCAGAATGGTTCAAAGGTGGAATCAGCTGCCTAGGGAGGTCGTTATCTCCCCTTCACTGACAGCTTTCAAGAAGAGGGTGGATGAATATTTGTCAGAGATGCTTTAGGCTGGTCCTGCATTGGCCAGGGGGTTGGACTAGTGTCAAGTTCCTGCCGTGGTCCCGGAGGCGCCCCACCCATAGCCGTGACTCTGAGGTTCCAAGACAGGGTGTCAGCCCTGGGGTCAGGGCCAGAGATAAGTCGGGGGTGGAGGTGTGGGCCTCAGAATGGCCGGTCCTGGGGGTTAGCATCACCCCCAGGTGTTCTTGGCCCCGGTCCTGGGAGACTGCTCACTGAGGTGCCTTCTCTCTCGCAGGTTCCTCTGCAGTGAGTGAGTCCTTGGACCAAACTTCCTCCCCAGCCCCTCCGTCCTCTCCGTCCTTTATTCCCTTGGCCTCTCACCCAGCACCGCCCTTCCACCCCGCCGGCTCCCACCCTCTCAGGACCCGCCCCCTTTATCTTCCAGGACGCCCTCATTCTTCTGGGAAGGCTGCTGGTGCGGGGCTGGTGGTGGTCCTGTCGGCCGTGAGGCCACGCTGCCGGTGCCATCACCTGCGTTTTCCCGGTCCGCGGCCCCTCCTCCCGGCGCCGTCCATGCCGCACGACTCCGGGGCCTCGTCTGCCCCGCCGCTGTCTTTGCCCCTGTGGATGCTGCGGAGGGGCTCCTCCTGGTGGACCCGCAAAGCTCCTTCCCGGCCCGGCCGTCGACTGCCGGTTCGTTCCCGCTGCTCCCGAGCTCGGCAGTGGGTAAGTGTGGCGGGGGAGGTGCGGCTGGGTGTGGTGGCCCTCCCTCCAGGCCTGGAGAACCGGGACAACTAGATGGTCAGTATGGCCCCTTTCAACTCTATGATTCTATAAAGGCCTTCCAGGCTGCTCTCCACCACCACCCAGCATCATGGTGCACCTGTTCCCAAGAGCAACCTGTACATGCAGGAATGCCTCAATTATAAGAACATAAGAAGATCCCTGCTGGATCAGACCAGTGGTCCATCTAGTCCAGCATCCTGTCTCACACAGTGGCCAACCAGTTCCTCTGAAAGTCCAATAACAGCATAGAGGCCAAGGTCTTCCCCGGATGGTGTCTCCTGGCACTGGTATTCAGAGGTTTGCTGCCTCTGAATGTGGAGGTTTCCTTTATTTACGCTGGCCAGTAGCCACAGATCCTCAACAATCTACACAAACAGAACACAAATCTTACATTAAAGCCTATTGGAAACTGAAATTGTACGGCAAGTGCCTGTTACGAAAAGATTTATTTCATATATACAACATTTCTTTGCTAAATTCTAATCTGTTTCCCTCTAGACGCTTAGACGACAGCAGAAGTACACACACCATGCAGGTTCCATACATCTTTTCAATGTATGAGCTGCATTATCATCGAGTCTGTAACTCAGTATTGTTACAGATCAGGCTGCCCAAGATTGTTCTTCATATCCCTAACCTGTAGCTCATAACTTCTTCATCTGACAGCTCCAAAGAAGCCCTGGAGACTGATAGACTGGGTTTTTTTTTTGCTGTTCTGCTGTCTCAGCTACGGATTTGTATGTGGCAGAAAAACAGAAGCTTTTGATATACACAGAGACCTTTTCTGCTAATGTGTCTGCTGCCCTGAACTCTCCTCTTGACAAAAAGAAGCCTCACTTTTATAGGCATATCAATTAGCGTAAGACAAGTAGGGGCACTTAATTATTTAGGGACTGACAGAGCAAAAACACCAGGCTTCCTTCGGAGAGCAGTGAATATATGAAGCTCTTCTCCCTGTCCCTTACAGCAGATATGGATCTGTCTTCAAGGATGGCCTTTAAAATGTACCATCCATTTTGAGATCCCGTTCTGGTTTAATGAAATGGAAGCAGTTCAGGATGCAATCTAAAAGATACTTCCCTGAGCGTAAGCCCCACTGAATAGCATGGATCTTGATTCAGAGTCAACTGGTTTAGGATTGCCCTCTTAAAGCCATTGTTGTTATTGTGTTATGCAACCTGCTTCATTTGCCTGCAGCATCCTCCTCCTCCTCTGGAATCACTAAAGGAAATGTTATTGAATTACTGTCCTATTAGCATTAGGGGTGCACATTTAGAACTGAGCTAATTAAAATCCAATCCAAGCATGTCCTATTTACTTATTCTGAAAAGAAAACAAACAAAATTACCTCTGACCCTTGGCAAGGAGGTGAACAGGCTACACTTAAGCCTTCTTTTCAGTGGCAATGTTCTGTCTATGGTTGCTTTCCAGTCCATTTACAGCTGCTGTCTTTAACTTTCTATTCGCCTGTGACTGCAAGGGAAAAGAGAGATTTTAGCAGAAACATGCCAGGCTAGAGTTGCCAGACCATGTCAGGCAACTGGTGGGAATCGAGGAACGGGGCACATGGGGGGGCACAGTGGGCAATGGCATTATGTCACTTCTGAGAAAACCCTGGAAGTGATGCCATACTTCTCTAGGAATTGCCAGAAACTCTATGATAAAGCCATAGAGTTTTGGCACAACAGTGAGCTTTTGGTTTATTTTTTTTCCAACTGCTGCTCCATGTGGTGGTGGGGTTGCCAGTGAGGGGGGTCTTCTGTAATAGTGGAAAACATAGAAACCCTATACCAGACAGATACCTTGTTCCACCAGAACATTTAACCCCTATAAGAGGACAAGGGGGGTATTTCAAGTGTGGGAGGGAGTAATATCCCAATAAGGTAAAAGAAAGGAGGTATTTATGCTAATGGGGTGCTCTGGAGTGATCATGAGCTGATCACTGATATGGGACTTTGGTGAGCAAGTCCAAATAGATCAATCTGAAGCGAGTAGGGTTCTCAAGTAGGGACCGGCACGAACCAGCTCACAAATTAAAGTTCATGATGAATTCTGGCGGGTTCATGGTTCGTGAAATAAAGTTTTTGGTTTGTGAAGTGAAGTTCAACCGGCACAAATTTTTCATGAACTTTCCAGCTGTTTGTGGTGGTTCCTGCTGGTTGGTGAACAGATATATTTTCAAACAGACTGTCTCCTATCAATCTAAATGTTTACCAGATTTCAAAGCAAGGAGGGGCAGAACTTGGAGGGCATACATCCGGGGGAGGTCCCCTGTGACTTTGATGTCTCTAGCCTTAAGAGGTTCCCTGCTATACACTTCAGAACCTTCTGAACCTGTGCCTGTAAAAAAATAACTGCCTATCAATGACAGGTGGTCATTTTGACGAGTGAAGGTTCAGGAGTGTATAGAATGAGATATTAGAGAATATGATAGAAGAATTTGGAAATAGTTCTGGTTATAAAACTAGCATTACTAAAACTGAGGCTCTTTTGTTTAATGTTAAAGGAAGTGATTATTGTGTATGTGGCCTGTTAAAAAAGTTAAACAAACTAGCATGGTTAAATGTTTTGTTATTTATATCCCAAAAACACTGAAGATCTTTATCATTTGAACTTTGAGGAAGTCATGAAGGAAATTAAAAACCTACTATTCACCTGGCCGCAGTTAAAACTAGTGTTGCTAGGTAAGATAAATTTAATTAAAATATTATACTACCAAAACAGAATTTTCTGTACTGATACAGGAACCAGATTTTTTTTTTAAATCAAGAATGTTTATCTAACTTTATCTGGAATAATAAGAGACCTAGGATAAATTTTCAAGATGCCCAAAATAAGATTGTAAGATGGGGTTTGGGAATCCCCAATGTCCAAAAGTATTACTGTTTGGCTAGAATAGGCTGGATAACTAAATGGATAAAAGAAGATAAAGACACAACGTTGATTGTAGTTGAGCAATCTTTTGTGTCAATACCTTTGAGAGTCTGGATTTGATTGAATAAAAGAGATAAAATAGCTATTATGCTAAGGATAATTTTGTTATCAATGCCTTAGAAAATGCCTGGATAAAGGTCAGGAGCAAAATTAGCTCCTGGAATACCACCACTGGTTTCTGTTATAAAATCTAAAGAGTTTAGCCAAGATGCAAAAGAAGGAAATTTTAAAATCTGGGAAGATATGAAGGTGTCCAATTATAAATCCTTAATTTCTGATGGGCAAACAGTTGTTACATTTGCAGAAATATTATCTCTAAGCAATGGGCAAATCCCTTGGTTTCAGTATCTAATGGTTACAATTCTTCTACAGACATTATTATGTAAAGATGAAACAAGAACCCAATTGACAAGTTTTGAAAAATTAGCTATAGATGGTGAAAGGAATATATTCTCTAAGATATATAATTTTCTATTAGATGCTAATAGTAAATGGCAGAACCATTTGTAAAATTCTGGATGGAAGATCTGAAATCCCCAATAAACTCAGAGATTTGGGCATCAGTGATAAGAAGTAGTTTAAACTTAGTAAATATTTCTGCCAAAGCAAATTTAATAAAAATGTTATATCATTGGCACTTATCTCTCTATAAATTAGCAAAATGTACCAAGAGGCTGTACATGACATCTATGGAGCTGCGGTGGCTCAAGTGGTTAAGACACTGAACTGCAGGCTGTGGAAGGTCAGTAGTTCAGCAGTTCGAGACCCGGGTGCCGCATGACGGGGTGAGCTCCTGTCTCTAGTTCCAGCTCCTGCCAACCTAGCAGTTCGAAAGCAAGAAATTGCAAGTAGATAAATAGGTACCACTTCGGTGGGAAGGTAACAGCGTTCCGTGCACCTTGGTGTTTAGTCATGCCGGCCACATGACCATGGAAATGTCTTCGGACAGCGCTGGCTCTTCGGCTTTGAAACAGAGATGAGCACCGCAACCCTAGAGTCGGATTCGACTGGCTTTCAAGCAAGGGAACCTTTACCTTTACCAAGAGGCTAATGGGAACTGTGGGTATGTGGGGCGACCAATGCCAATTTTATACACATCTGCTGGGAGTGTAGGAGAGCAACAGAATTCTGGAATATGATTGCTAGAGTTATCTCTAAAAGTATAAGGAAAGAGCTACCATTATCCTCTGAGGTTTTTTTTGTTTGTTTGTTTGTTAAATCAGGTAGAATTTCCTTCTAAAGATGTTTGTGAATTTGTTCTTAAGGCCATAACATCTGGTAAGGCTAATTTTTGCTCAGAATTGGAAGAAGAACGTAATCCAAAAGAAAGAGGATTGGTTAGAGAAATAAGTAGAATGCATTTGTCTATGTAAACTAACTATTCTACTACATGGCCAAATGTCTGATAAATTTGGAAAATGGAATGCTTTCCTGTCCAGAATGAGAAATTAATTACGAGCTTGTATATAAGATGTATTATAATAGCTTGGTAGTTTTTATTTTAGAACTTTGTATTAGTTTTATTTCTATTTTTGTTGAAAATAAATGAAAAGAAAGGAGTGTATGGAAAGGATCCTGTGCAACCTAGAGACACCAAGCTCATGTGGAATCCTCAACTGACTCTCCTCTATGTGCCCTCCAAGTTTGGAGAGGATTGGATTTACGGGGTCTGAGTTACAGCCCCCGCCCCCAGAAGGTACCCCTAGGAAAATGCTTTCTGAGAAATGACCACCTGTCATTTCTGAGACAATACAAGATATCTGAGACTGAGATAACACAAAAGATTTGAAGAAGACAGTTAGTTACCTCCTCCATGGTATGTCCCCAATCAAACCCCAACTGCAGTTTAAAAACAGTAGGAAATCTGTTCATGATCTACCAAATTCATGTGAGATTAAGTCTAAAGTCATCTGTAACCTCACTTGAAATCATATTCTGTGTCACTAGGTGGCTTTAGTGGCTAACAGTACAATCTTAGACCTGTCTACCTAGAAGTCTCCTACTTCGTTCAGTGGTGTTTGCTCCTAGGCAAGTGGTCACTGAACTGCACCCTTAGGCTCCTGTATGCAATAAGAAACCAATAATATTGACGTACCTTTCAGTACTGTTGTAATGTTTACTGAGGTGTATTTAAAGGAGTGTTGCCAGTCTTCCTGGAGATGGGGAACACCACTGAGATATGACATCACTTCTCAATGAGCACCTGGATATAATGCCATGACAGCTCTAGGAATTTCCCCAGCGTCTATGTTAAAGACCATAGAGCTTTGGGGAAGTTTCTAGAGCATTGCAGACATTGTGTTGTCACTTCTGGGTGAAGTCATGTCATTTCTCTCCTCTTTTTCTCCCCCTGCACTATTGACCAATTGCAGGCAACAAATAAGCCTATTGTAATGTGATGGGAACCTCTGAAGTGATATCACCTGAGTAGTATTTTTAAATGTGTGAACCAGCCCCTAAACCTGGATATTTCTTTCTCCAACCATCATCTCACCATTCATTGTGGTTTCTTACCCACGTAGGTGCTATGTCTGCATGAGATGAAGCCAAAAAGCATTTGATCTTGTTTCTGTGCCCATTGGTGTGGATCCTACCAATCAACTGAGCAAAGTTCGAAGCCTTCCTCCAGCCAGAGGAACCTTCCTCCAATAGAAGAGCCATTTAAGATGGAAGGAGGCTTGTAAGCCTAGAGGAACTTCCTGTAGCCTAAAGCTGGATCCACAGCAATAACCCTGAATGCACATTATCACATGTAGAGGGCTAGAGAACAAGCTTATGTGGGCATGTCTCTTATTTTACCGTCTTTATTTTTCTAGCAGTTTTGATAACTGTGGCCGGTTGGGTAATCCTCTGTGCACCTTCATAATTTTAGTATGCATCACAGATATTTAAAGTACCAGAAACTGCAGAGCTGTGATGTACTGCCTATTATTTGGGGGGGGATTGCTATAGTTGTTTTTTAACGAGCAGATTTCCCCCCACCCTGTGATAAACAATGCCACAAAACATCTTTAAACAATATTATGGCAAGATTCTAAACATATTCAATTTGTTTCGCTTGTGGACTGAGTTTAGTTAGTCGAGCTAGTTTTTACAGGTTTCATTTTTTGACTTTGCAGAAATTGAGGATTATGCTTCTCCATCCCTCTGAATCTAGTTTACTGTAACTGGCTTTCATATTGCTTTCTATCTGTGAGCAATCTGTCCCCTTTCTTCACTCCGGAAATCTCCCTCAACTTCAGTTTAAATTTCTGATTCCTAAGATTCTCGCACTGGGCAGAGCCAAAGGATGGAGCCAAGGATCTTCTTGGGACTTGAGATGCTGTGGAATATGGCCAGGTGTCATATCAGAAGGGCTGCCAATTCTGGCTAGGGAAATTCCTGGAGATTTGAGAGGGGAGAGAGCTCTGCAGGGATGTGATTCTGTACAGCATGCCTTGCAAAGCAGCCATTTCCTCCAGAGGAACTGATCTCTGTAGTCTGAAGGTCAATTGCGATTCCAGGAGAATTCCAGTTCCATCAGGAGGCGTGCAAGCTTACACATCAAGTGTATGGGGGAGAGTGGGAACAATGGAGTAGCCCTAAAAGAAACAGCAGCCCAATGATAGAGTCAAACCAGGCCCCCAGTGGTAATAGGGGTTGCCAGGCACCTCGTTGGGGCAGGGTTTCCCCCGATTTGGGGCCTCCATTCTGCCATTGGCCAGCTGGCCTGCAGGGGAAGCCCCACCCCCAAACAAACCCTTCTCACATCAATGTCTCCACCACAATGACATCACATGGAAGTGACATCATCACACCAGGTATATCGCATAGCGTGGCCAAAACTTTATAGAAATGTTGCCCTATCCCTCTCCACTCCTGGTAGGCTCCCTCCTACCCCCCCCCACCAGCTGGGTAAGTAGACCTGGCAATCTTAAGTGTTGAGCAAGAGGAAATGGCTGCCAGACTAATCTACTCTGGAGTCAGGTCCTACTGTGCAGTAGGCTAAGAGATCCAAGAAGTGGGGTGTGGCAGAGAGGAAATGGTTAAAAGGCAGAGGAAAAAGAGACTAGTTTGCTGGCCTTGGTAGGATCCCTGAGAGACAGATAGTTAGCATGGTCTGGAGCCTTTATGGGACAGGAAACCAGACTCCATGGGAGAAAATTGTCAAGAGGAAGGGAGAAGTGTAGGCTGCTGCAGTAGGGAACATAGCAGTAAGAATGCAGAGGCCTGGTGGCTGCAGCTACAGGACTCAGTAAGGGATCGTGCCCCAGTGAACAAACCCAGAGTTTTGGCCTCAGCCAAAGGGTGTGAAGACTGTTTAGCAAGTAGACACCTATGCCTTAGTGTGGATGTTCAGCTTAGAAACCTCTGTTAGACAACTTATGCTATGAAAAGAGACTTACAGACTTCTCTGGTTTCTGGTTGTTGGGTAGGGTTGCCAGGTCTGGGTTGGAAAACACCTGGAGACTTTGGGGGTGGGTCCAGGAGAGGGTGGGGTTTGGGGAGGGGAGGGGCCTCAGCATGGTATAATGACACAGAGCCCACCCTTCAAAGCAGCCATTTTCTCCAGGGGAACTGATCTCTGTCAGCTGGAGAGCAGTTGTAAAAGCAGGAGATCCCCAGGCCCCGCCTGGAGGCTGGCAACCCTATTGCTGGGGTGGCTAGAGGAAAACGGAATATGCCAGAGAGGAGGAAGGTCTTCATAAAGAGCCTAGGGGGAGCAAAATGAAAACCTCAAAGTTGATCTACCTTAAACAGGCCCAGAATTTCCCAATATGTCTGTAGCTGTAGAAACTATGCCCACAACCTAGCACTGGAAAAATCCAGATGCTGTCTCTTCCTGTTTGGAGTCTTTCCATGTTTCCATGTTCATTATTCTGTAGCTTCAAGGCCCAAACTCTGAAAGATACCTTGAATTAAATTGTGTAGAATAAACACCTCATTTTTCACCCCCTATTCCATTCTACAAGGGCCTTCCCCTAAAGGAAAGTTGTAGAGCTTGAGGCCTGATCATGTCCCAACATGTGGTAGTGGTAAATAATCACTGGTTTTAATGGGTTCAACTAGATCCTGAGGGACTTAGTCCAAGTCTATCATTTTGCAGTGATGCTCAAAATATGTCATTAAAACTTTATCGGTGATATATGATTATTAGAGTCGTCATAGCCACTCAGGATATATGTCACACCCAGGAAAATAATGGGGCTGTTCAGCTAGGCAGAGGTTCCCTTGGGTCTTTAGTCACTCTTATGCAATATGGATTTGACTTTTTTTTAGAAAAAAAAATCAACTTGAACCCCCTGTGTATATGAGGGGGACAAACATTAACATGGAAGAGTGAATAACAGCAGACTTCTAGCATTCTTTTACCTGGCAAACCAGAGCACTATAATTGGCTGTCCTTCCTGTCTGATATCAGTGTCAATAAAGTTACCTCAAGCCTGGTTTTTGGTATGAATGTACTTTCCCCAGAGGCTTAATGCAAAAAAAGAAAAGAAAAAAGTGTGATGGGTAGGCAATCCATGTGATAAATTAAAGATCCATGAAAATTTATCATAGATATCTACACTGACACTTGCATTTATGGTAAACTAGGAATAAGGCCCGTTGTGGAAATAAATACAATGAGCTATAGAAGGAGGCTCTGGGAGAGTGCCAAGGCCTTGGACACTCAGTGCCAATTTGCTGTGACAACCTCCTCAAACCCCACAGTCTCCAGGCTCCAGCCCTGAAATCCTCAGAAATCCCCCAACCTGGAGCTGGCAACCCCATCCCAGCTAACCATCAACCTATTGTTATGTCCCCCTCTGACTGCAGCTGACTTCTGCCCTCCCTCCTGGAGATTAGTTGTAATCCTGAGTGATCTCCACCCCTCACCTGGAGATTGGCAACAATGGTTCCCCAGGAGGGAATGGCTGGTTGGGAGGGTGGAGTCTATGGCATTGTACCTGTCTGGGGCCCTGCCACTCTTCAAACCTCACCGTCTCCAGGTTCCATCCCTCAAATCTCCAGCCCTATCTCCTTCCCAGTGAATTCAACCTACCTTTATTTCCCCCTCACTCTTCAGCTTTCCTTCCCCTTGCATGTGTAGTCTCTACCGTGCTCTGAAGCCCTGACTGCCACATCACATTTGCTGTCATGGGGGGGGACATCTCAGCAGGGTATAAGGACACAGAGTCCACTATTTTCTCCAGGGAAACTGATCTTTGCCATCTGGAGAGCAGTTGTAATTGAGTGATCTCCAGCCCTCACCTGGAGATTGGCAACAATGGTTTCCCAGGAGGATAAATAGTCTTTCTCTGCAATAGGGACCATAGCAGCTTACACCATTCTCCTATCTCCTTTTTGACTTGCACAACAACCCTGTGAGGTAGGTTAGGCTGAAAGTCTGTGACTGGTCCAAAATCACCCACTCAGGTTCTACAGCAAGAACCTGGATCTACAGCAAGAACCTGACATCTTCTACAGCAAGAACCATGCTCTGAAGCACAGGCTACTACACCTAGGGTAGCCAACCTCCAGGTGAAGCCTGAAGATCACCAGGTATCACAATTGAACTGCAGATCTCCCCCCCCCGAGAAAATAACTGCTTTGGAAGGTGGGCTTTATGGCATTCTGTTCAGCTGAGGCCTCTCCCCTCCCCAAACCTAGGCTTCCATAGACTCTACTATCAGAAAATCTCCAGAAATCTCCCAACCTGGAGCTGGCAACCCTAGGCAAGAATGCCCTCAATGAGTTCCTCACTAAGGCCTATGAAGGGTTTCCTTCCTTTGTCTGAACCAAGCTTGATTGCCTACTGTGGCAAAATGGGCTCCAGTTTACAACTCAGCTGTTTGCCTCCCACCCTCATCCCGTGGGCGCATCTCACTCCTTAAGTTCACTGCTACCACTCACTGAATTGTCACTGCCTTTTTAGAGGGACAGTGAGACCCCTCTGGCCAAATCTCCCTATTTGGAGATGGACTCCCCAATCTTTGGGGGATCCCTGGGAAGTTGGCAACCAAAGGGTCTGGCCTTCCTTACTTCCCTGGCCTACCCCCTCCCTTTGGTATTGTACAGAGCGGGGAGACTATGTGGTTAGAGCACAACACAGAATATTAGCCCAAATAAAATAAACACATACACACTAAATGAATCAGGCAGAACTATGAACCAACAGGGCATAAATCAGCAGGAGTTAAATGCAATCCCCTTTACCTACCCAAAATACTTTTTACCTCTGGAGGTTGTTTGCTCAGGATAGGATCTCTCCTTGGACTGGCCTCTGGCTGCGCTTCAGCCTCTCTCTCTTGCCCAAGAGAGCAGGGAAAGTTCCATTCATTCCCCAGTCCAGCTGACTATGGAGTGGCTGAATTCCTGCTGCCTCCCAGGGTTCCCCCACATCTCTGGCTTGTGGCCTGGTCAGCACAGGCAGCAAGAGCCTTTCCTAACCTCCTGGAGGACAAAGACTGCCTCCTCCCTGAATGGATTGGAGTCTATATTGATGCTGCCCTGCCCCTTGGCATCTGGGAACTGTAGGCCAGCAGATGAGGAAGCCCCATTTAACCCCTTGGCAGCTGGGAACTGTAGGCCAGCAGATGAGGAAACCCCATTCGACCCAGTGAGTGAGAACCCTGGAGGCCCCTCTCTGGAACTACAGCTCAATTAAACCTTATGGGGGAACATTTTAAACAAACAACCACAGATGGCAGCCATTTTTCATCAAACACAGGTAACTACCATTTTGTTACACCTACCAACAGCCACTGAGGGGAAAGTTAGTCTCACACAGGAGGCAAGCAGGAGAAGTGTCTTCCTCAAGTGAGACAGCTGTTTGCTAGTAATTCTGACAGGGCACAGTGGCTGAAGGGGGAGTGGGCGGGAAAGAGGAGCAAACCCAGCACCCAGCCAATGGCACGCAAGTACTCTTTTTTTTTTTTTTGTTGATAAAACTCTCCTAAAGAGGAGAGAATTTTATTCTTTTTATAAGAAAAGGGTAGGGTAGACAGCTGGAGAAAGAAAAAAAAAAAGATGGAGTGAAAACTTTCTGTTAATAAGGGTTAGTTTTAGTTAGTACTATTTTTAGCATCCATCACGGTTAGAAGATCTTCTTTTTGACAGTCCAAAGTCCAAAATAACTCTGTTAATACAGTTAGTAAAGTCCATTGGGGTTAGTTATTAACCAGCTCCTTCCAGATGTTACACGAACAACCACTGTTCAAGGTGTCTTCTTAAGTCTCTTCAACTAAAGGTTGGGTCCTTTTAATCTTGATGGCTCCCACTCCGTCACCTCTTTCCCCTGGGTCGCTGTCTTCTTCGCTGCTTGCATTGATCCCAGTTTTGAGTGCTGCTTCCACCTTGCTGGCGTGTCTCTTCAGAAGTTTTGTTGCTTTAAGGATGGATTCCATCTTCTCTCGTTTCTTTCTTTTCTTATATTTCCGACCATCAATTTTTACGGGCTCCATATTCACTACAGATGAAATTAGATCTCTGATGTATTTCTTGCTCAGCTCGGCATCCCCTTCTTCTGGCAGAGTATTTTCCTTTATAAAAGTGGAATAGGCTTTTGGAGCCATGTCCACCTCTTCTTTTAATTCATTCGCTTCACTGCCAGTTAGGGGTGCCAAGTCATTCGTCAAGGTAAAACTGAGATCTTCTTCCTCTTCTTCTTTCTCGCCCAAAAGGATTAACGTCAGATTAGCCTTTCTTGTCATTTCCAAGATTTGCTTTTGCCGACTGATGAGAACACTTTCCACTTTAATCAGAGTTTCATTGATTCTCTGCATTTGCTCCAGCAGGGGCCGCAGTAGCTCCTTTTCTTGTTGAGTGACAGCAAATTCAGGGGGGGGTTACCCGGGCCGGAAGTCCCACCCCTCTTCTCTTCCGGTTTGTGCAGGACAGTTTTCAGCGTCGACATTTTCCTTTTTGTTTACTTTTTCAAAGTTCGTGCCGCATCCTCCAAGAGGCTAACAATGTCGTAATCGCCTGCCAAACCCCAACGGTACCTTCACCAACACTTTTTCCTCTTTGCCCCCCTCCTTGCATTCCCTTTATAGATCTCGCTTCTCAAAAGGGGGTGGGGACTCCTTCCTCCTCCCTATGTTTGCGGGGGGTTTTATCTCGCTTCAAATTAGATCTTCAATTCACGATTCGATGCAATTCTTCTTTTTATTTTAACTCATGCCGCTTTCTTCACTCCTGGTGGAATTCGGGGGCGCTGCTAAGTCCCATTACGGGCACGACGCAGCGGGGCCGATTGGGGCGGGGAGAAAGCCTCAATTTCCCGGCTGTCTGCCGGCAAAGAGGCTACTCCCCAAAGCGCCCCCGGTTCGGAGCCTTTACCTAAGGCTCACTAGGGTCTTTCGCACATGCGAAGACCCCCCCTGACTGTGCGTGGGCTAACCACCTCCGGGAGCGTCCCGAAAGGTGGCCGCCATTCGCAACGCCGAAACCGGCACGCAAGTACTCTTGAGTGGCAGCTGATGGGCCAATGGCTGAGGGAGTGCATTGCACAGCCAATGGGAGAGCTGCAAAGTGCCACTCCAAAACACATTTATATATAAGGAAAGATGGGTGGTTTTAGTACAGAAAACTGACCAGTTATTTTCCTCACACAGTCATCTGACGTAGAAGGTACAGAATCATAATACAATCATTAGTAGCTTTTCATACAAGCCTGGTGAAGGACTGAAGACTGTGCTTCTTTCTTTCCAATTAAACATGCACATCATCAAAGGTTGCAGGCCTACTTAACTGAACAGAGATAGGCTTACTGTCAAGTAAACACAATTAGGATCTGATGGCAAAGCTTTCCCTGTCACCTGTACTGGGATGGCACAAGCATTGCTCCCAAGCTTCAAGTCTGGGTGAATTTTCTATGTGCAAATATTTTCTATGAGCAGTTTTTCTATGTCCAAATCATAGCATTTATGAAGTTCTGGCTCAGACAGATTACTATAATTTAGCAGGTTTTATATTATTATAGTTGTACATCAATTCTTAAGGACCTAGAACTTCTTAGGAATGATCTCAGAAATATTTATAGCTGACGTGTTCGTGCTGGGGGCATACAATCAAGGATGTAACATAAACCACCCATCTTTGAAATTCTGGCTAAATTTAACTTTCTAACAAAAACGTGTGACTCTTATGTTGTAAACACATAACTATTTATATTACAAACAGATCACAAATATTACTCAGGATGGATGATTCATAATCCATGGTTCTCTTGTTCTTCTCAAATTCTAGCTTTTTGTTCTTTAACTTTGTAAATAATATGTCAGGGGTTAACTAGCATTTTATTACAGCTTTAATATTGTCTTAGGTTTGTTTATTATTCTCAATTAGGACGTTTCTAATGCCATAGACGGATTGCTACGATGTTATTCAGTAAAATCAAACCAAAATTCTATCTTCTGAGGATTATATTGGCTGCATGTGAACACTGAAAGTAGACAGTGGCTGAGGACAGACTGGCAGTATGAAGAGCGAGGGAGGCGGGGCAAAAAGACCAGGACCAAGTTGTGCCAAGTTGTGCCAGAGATTCCCGGTCGCACTGCACCTACTGATGCGGGAGCATACTGGGGAGGAGGTGGAAGGGAGCATTCACACTGTTGGCCTGCCCCTGATGGAGGCATGGCTGTAAGCATCTTTTTCTCACTCCAACAACATGCGCCTATGCACCTATGCACTTAGACGCAGAGTCGCAGCAGCAATTATCTATGTGGCTTGTTCATGCGGCTTTTAGCATGCACACTTCCAGGAAGCGCGATCAACGCACTCTCCAGGGTTTGCTACAGCTTTCACCTGGTACTTTTTTAACACGGTAGGGAATCATCATAGGACGGGTTGAGTACGGCTGGGGAACGCCTGGCAGCTGTGGCTGTGTGAACCAGCCCATTTAATCCATTTGTGAAACGTTCCTATATCAGGCCAAACTGCCAGTCTGAACTCAGCCTGTATTAGGCCTAGATTTGCCAAACCCAGGTTGGGAAATTCCTGGAAATTTGAAGGTGGAACCTGAGGAGGGTGGGGTTTAGGGCAGAGAGGGAACTCAAGAAGAAGCAGAGTTGGTTTTCATACCCCACTTTTCTCTACCCCAAGAAGTCTCAAAATGGCTCACAATTGCCTTGCCTTCCTCTTGCCACAACAGTCACCTTGTGAGGAAGGTGGGGCTGAGAGAGTACTGAGAGAAACTGTGACTGGCCCAAGGTCACCCAGCTGGCTTCATGTAGAGGAGTGGGGAATCTAACTGCTATATCGTGCTGGCTGTCCAGGCTACAGTGAAGAAGAAGAAGAAGAAGAAGAAGAAGAAGAAGAAGAAGAAGAAGAAGAAGAAGAAGAAGAAGAAAAGTTGGATTTATACCCTGCCCTTCACTACCCGAAGAGTGTGAGAATGGCTTACAATCTCCTTTCTCTTCCCCTCCCCACAGCACACACCCTGTGAGGTGGGTGGGGCTAAGAGAGCTCTTTCAAGGACTGCTCCTGAGAGAATAGCTCTGAAAGAACTTGTCACACCAGCAGTTGCATGTGAAGGAGTGGGGAGTCAAACTCGGTTCTCCTACATTAGAGTATGCACTCTTAATGACTACACCAAACTGTCTCTCAGTGCCCTAGAGCTCCCGTGTCCCAATTTTCATAAACTGATGATCAGTTGAAATTGCAGATCTCCGGGCCTTATCTAGAGGTTGCAACCCTAATTGATCCTAAACCATTCCAGACATGGATCAGCTTGCTGCTGTTCTGAAGAGGCTGGCTAGGAGTTCATGTTTCTGCCACACTGGGTGGGTTGCATCCTGATGGGGGCACTTTTCATTTGGACTGGAATAATTGTGGCAGTGGGCATTGAGTCAATGTTAGGGGCAGGGCTAAGCAATATTTTATAATTGTGTCAAAAGCCAAGAGATCAATCAAGAGCCCATATGAGAAAGTCAGTTTGCATAACAAACTATGCAGTTCCTAATAGTTGCCATCTTAATAATCCATAAAATTTCCATAGGCCACATGCTGGTGGTTGCAAGTCCTTTATTAGGAAACAGCACACACAAGGTCTCACAACAGCTAATAACTATAAGCAGGAACACCTTGGACAATTATTTTAATGCACCAGCATAAATCGGTGCATGGTTCTCACTTGGATTACTGGCGACTGTTTACTTCTGTCATCTCCCATTCTATAAATTATCTCCAAGAAGCCCTTTAGTCCTATTCAAACCTTTGCCTGCGTTCCCTTCACAGAATGTTTATTCCGGTACCCCACCTACCCCTCCAATACACCTTAACTTAAAAGATATAATTTTCTTTTTAAAGAGCCACATTTGGCTTTAAATCTGTACGTTGCAGACATCTGGTTAAAGCCATTCTAATTTATCAACCATGATTAGCATCCGTATAATAATTTTGAAAAGGTGAGATAATGTGATATTCTCCAGAAATATAAGGATTAAGTTCAGAATTAACTGATTTTAACCATGCTTCTTGCTGACTGGAGAAAAGTGAACTCGTAACAAAGAATCCCAGATGCCTGAATAGGGAAATAATTCAGAAATTCAACTGGAAAGGAATTTTGTAACCTTTACCTGATTCACTCCAATTACATGTTCAGACTACAAATAAAAGTTACTCCTTGTCTGTTTACCCTGTGACCTGGATATTTATGGTCTCAGGGAAGGAGCACACACACAAAAGCTGAGATATCCCCCTATATGTAAATATATATTAGGATATGAATAGATGGTATCAGTGTTTGAATGAAGCACTGATGTTTGAGTCCCCAGCCCCAATAGCTCTGTGCATGTCTGAGTGAAGATGATTTTATAAATTTAATAATGTAATAAAGGGACTGGTTTTAGGACTGCCAACTTCCAGGTGGGGTCTGGAGAGATCCTGGAATTATGACTGATCTCTAGAAAACAGAGATCCCTTCCCCTGGAAAAAAAGGCTGTTTCAGAGGGTGAATTATACCTTTTCAAAGTCCTTCCCCTCCCCAAACTCCACCCTTCGAGACTCCACCCCAAATCCTCAGGAATTTCCCAACCTGGAGTTGGCAACCCTTGGTCTGGATGATTTTGACTTTCTCACCCCTGCTGTTTCAGACCCATTCTGACTTTGCTTTTCCCTTTTGCAAATTGAATACATGGGCCTTTATTTGTCATGCCATTTTTTAATTTCCCCATAACATCACCCCCCCATAAAAAGTACACATTTCCCAAGATTATTTGTGCAATCGACACAGCTAAATGTGTTTGGGTTTTGATCCAGTGATGTGACAGTGGACAGCACAGGTGGCTGCGAGTTTCCACTACATTCCCCACCCCAGCAGTCCCTTCTGACTTCGTTCCATGGAACATTGGACCCCTGCATCAGGTAGGGGGCAACAGTGAGGAGGAGGTGGTACGGAGCTTATTCTCCCTCTTCCATCAGTGGAGTTGTGCTTGTAGAGGAGGGCGATTCTGTCCCCTTTTCCCTCCTCCTCACTGCAGTCCCCCAACCCCTTGCAGCTATTCGTCCATCTGTGTCAGACTGTTGGGTTAATCCACTCTCAGTCCTATAGTCTTTTATAAAAGCTTTATTAGAAACAGAGATTTGGATGTGCACAAGAGAGATCTCTTGTTTGCTTAAAGGACAGATCAAAGGTTAGATATTGTATAGGCAATAAATCATTATCCCACAATGCAATGGCCCTGTAGCGGCCATTCACTCACTTCTCTTTCGCCCCCCCTACATACTACTTTGCATTTAAAAAGTTTATATTTCAGCAACCTATGTTTCTCCAAAGATGAAAGGCTTCTTCCAACTATATATCTTGGGGTTCATTCTCATGGGAAAGTTGTCGCTAACCTACCCCTTCACACACACATATTCAGCATTCACACCTACTCCTCTCATCCCCGGAGTTTTATGGCAGAGAGGGCTGGGAAGGAATGAAACCAAATGGTCGGGATGACTTTGGAGGGAAACTACAAAGGAAAACCTGTGTCACTATGACATTCAACAGAGCCCAAATCTGCTTGTTTTCACATTTCTCCAATCCAAACCTATTGCATTGTTTAAAGCAATTATGGCATTGTTTAAAGCAAAACCTGTGTCACTATGATATTCAACAGAGCCGGATTCTGACAATCTGCTCATTTTCACATTTCTCCAATCCAAACCTATTGCATTGTTTAAAGCAATGATGGGTGTCCCATCATGCTGACTGCATTGACTTACGCTGTGCAATCTACCTTGAATCTCAGTGAGAAAGGGCAGACTATAAATAATGTAAATAAATAATTAAAAAAAATAAAATTCCATGAGCCCAAATATAATCTGTTCTGTGGTTTGAAGGGATTGCTGAGGGGACAGAAACATGACAAAGAAGTAGTGGACCTCCACTGACGAGTCCGCTGGATCCAGCCGGCACATTGTGCACACACATTTCACTTAAAAACCAGCTACAATGAAAAATATCTACAGAACGAACAGCAAGAGCTGAAAGCATCGATAAAAAACTCACCCAAACATAAGAAGAAGAAAAAAGAAAACATTTGTTCATCCCTCTTTCAGAGTTGGGATCTGGATGCCTGCAGGTTTGGGGATGCCCAGAGGGATTCCCCCCTCCCACTCTTTGACAGGAAACCTTCATGCCAAAGCATTTCCTTTTAAAGAAATCCCCTCAGCTTTAAAGAGGATTTTCTAACACAAAACCCAAACTTCCTTGGTGGTGGTGGAATGTGCTGTCAAGTCATAGCTGACTTATGGCAATCCCATGGGGTTTTCAAAGCAAGAGACATTCAGAGGTGGTTTGCTATTGCCTGCCTCTGCATCATGATCCTGGTATTCCTTGAAGTTCCCCTGTCCAAATCCTTGTCAGGGCTGACCCTGCTTAGCTTCCAAGATCAGACAAGATCAGGCTACCCTGGGCTATATATTGGTCAGAGCAAACTTCCTTAGGTGTGTGGAATTCATTGTGCAGTTTTCCCGGGCGGGGGAATCTTTTTATCTGCACCTTGATATTTTAGGACTCTCACCTGTTTCAGGGTTTTTTTTTTTGACAGGAATGTGTGTTATAATTAGCTCTGAGATATGTCCTTACTTGAAAAGAAAAATACAGATTGTGCTTGTTATTTGTCAGATAAAATGAGATTTCTCCACCTGTGGAACTGTAGATTTCTAGGAGGGGGAGGGTTGGGGATGCTGCTTAACAAGCATATCATTCTTGTTCTTTAGTAATTTTTATGTAAACACACAGTGTTTGCTTGACATTTTGAGATAGCAGTATCTGCTGTGGAAACATTCTCAAGTGTGTGTTTTTAAAAATATTATAAATGAGGATTCTGATGTTTAAAAAGAACATTAAAAGGGCAAAGTAATTATGTCAATAAAACTTCAGTATTCCCCCCCCCTCAAAGTGAAGCTGCAGTAAAGTTTATATCTGCTCCCTCTCCCATTTTCATTCTTTTCCTCTAAAAAAAAAATCTGCTTTACAGACTCTCAGGTTTGATCAACAGCATTATCCCATTTTCATCACAACTATAGCGAAGTGCATACATTTCCATTAATTAAGTGGTTTTATGATAATGACTAAATGTTTTATAAAGCTTTCTGCACAGAGCATTATTATTATTATTTCCTTGAGGCACCTGGGGTGGAAACATTGGGCTGGGAAATGAAACATCCTCTTTTATATATGCGCATAATGCTCTTACAACCCATTTGGCTTTCCAAAAAAAGAAAAAGAAAAAAGAAAGGGGGAAAAAAGAATATCACAATTATGGTATTAGTTTTATTTCTTCCTAATTACATGTCTGAGGTAGCATTTTTACAGTCCTCTACTTTTAGTTGGGGGGCAGCTACCAAGAGGTGTGTTTTTTAAAAAATATTTATTATTACTTAAACCAATCTGTATGCTGCCTTTCCTCCCAAATTGGGTCCCCAAGGTAGAGAACATAAAAACATGTAAACGTTAAAACATTAAAATAATATATACAATAATTCAATAGAAACACATACATATACAAGACCGCCCATTAAAATTTTAAATTTAACCCATTAAAATTTGTAGCTTAAAATCATGGAAGTGGTAGAATTGCCAGGTCACCGCTGGCCACTGATGGGGGGATGGGGCATTGGGTTGCCAGATCCAGGTTGGGAAACTCCTGAAGAGTTGAGGATGGAGCCTGGGGAGGACAGGAACCTCAGTGGGGTAGAATACCATACAGTCCTTCCTGCAAATCATCATTTTCTCCAGGGGAAGTGATCTCTGTAATCTGGGAGTAGGACCATCATACCCAGGGGTCTTTTTGGGGGGGAGCGCACAGGAGCGCAGCTCCGGGAGCTCAGGAGCCAGGCCCCGCCCCCAGCTGGCGTCCGGGGACTCTTTCAGGCGGCGGAATGTCAATTTCAGCTCCATTATATCCTATGGGCCATTGAAGTCAATGGTGAAAACATAGGGTATATTCTGGGGGCTGGAGGAAGGGGTTTGAGGAGAGGCTCCAAACTCACAGGGTAGCTGATGGAGCCTCTCCCCAAGATACCAACCAAGTTTCAAGAACATTGGACCAGGGGGTCCAATTCTATGGGCCCCCAAACAGGTTGCCCCTATTTCCTCCATTGTTCTCTATGGTGGGAAAAAAGTTATTTTTTCCCACCATAGAGAACAATGGAGGGAATAGGGGCAACCTGTTTAGGGACCCATAGAATTGGACCCCTTGATACAATGTTCTTGAAACTTGGTGGGTATCTTGGGGAGAGGTTCCACCAGCTACCCTGTGAGTTTGGTGCCTCTCCCTCAAACCCCTCCCTTCCAGCCCCCAGAATATATCCTATGTTTTCACCATTGACATCAATGGCCCATAGGATATAATGGGGCCGAACTGCCGCCAAATTTCTTTCATTCCCTCCTTTCCTTCTCTCTTTTTCCTCTTTCCCTCCTTCTTCTCTTCTCTCTTTCTTTCTTTCCCACATTCTTCTCTTCTCTTTTTTCCTCCTTTCCATGTTTCCCTCCTTCTTCCCTCTCTTTCTTTCCCTCCCCTTTCCTTCTCTTCCTTTCCCTCTTTCCTTCTTTCTACTCTCTCTCTTTCCTTCCCTCTTTCCTCCTTCTGTGGCCCAACTCTAGTGAGAAGGAGTTTAAACTTTAAACCCCTTCTCTCTTAGCTCCCCCACCCAGACCAGCTGGGGAAGGGAAGGAGAGGCTTTTGAAGATGCCTCCCCCTTTTGCTTCCCCTTCTGACATCACTTCCGGTGATGTCAGGAGGCGTGGCATATGCTAATAGCCTAATAGCTCATTAGCATACCATATGCTAATGAGCTCCTGCAGCTGTTTTTCTACGAAAAGACCCCTGATCATACCTATGGGACCGCCTCTCCCTATATGAGCCCCAGAGAGCTTTATGATCTTTTTAGCCGCAACCAGGGCAAGGACTTTTTCAGCCCTTGCCCCAAGCTGGTGGAACATGCTCCCGCCTGAGATCAGGGCCCTGTGGGACTTATTACAGTTCTCCAGGGCTTGTAAAATGGAGCTGTTCTGCCAGGCTTTTGATTGAGGTGGTGGGCATTCAACCATTCTGGCCTCCCCTCTTTATGGCCCCTTTTCCAGTGGCTGCTGTCAGATAATATTATTGGGCACTGGGGCACCTATATTCACCTGATATGAGGGATGGGGTTTGATGATATTGTCTATCATGCCATCAACTGTTTTATTGCTTTTATTATTTTATGGACTGCATGTTGTAAGCTGCCCTGAGCCCACTTGTGGGATAGAGCAGGATATAAATGGAGAGGGAAAAAATGAATGGAATGTCTGGAGATGAACTGTAATTCTGGTGTATCCTCAGGCTCCATAAGGAGGCTAGCATCCATAGAAAGCAGTAATTTCAGACTTCCATGTCCTTAAAGATGAAAACAATGCATATAATATACTGTAAATAAATGTATAATATACTGTTACATTACTTTTTAAAAATATATTTCACAGGGGAACTGGGTTCTTATTTATAGCCCCTTAAAGCTAATACAATGAAGTGCGTCTTGAGAAGAAAATATGAGGGAGAAAAATGGGAACAACAATTACCTTTGCCTTGCCTCCACCAAAGTACTTGCCAACCATGCTTGTACTTACATATTGCAGCAATGCCAGAAGAAGCAGAATTTGGTAAGATTTCAACTCAGGCAAGGTCTTCCTTCTTAGTTCTCTTCATATCAAAAGGTCTAGATGTTCACATGAACATTCTTTCATGTCTTCAGACATTCTGTGCACTTAATGCAAATGAAACTAGTAGTTGTGTGGGGAAGGTGGCCTATCTGCTGGTGGGCTTGCCAGCCTCCAGGTGGGCCCTGGAGATCTCCTGCTATTACAACTGATCTCCAGACAATACAAATCAATTCCCCCTGAAGAAAATGACTACTTTGGAAGGTGGACTGTATGGAATCTTACCATGATGAGGTCCCTCCCCTCCCCAAAACTCACCTTCCCCAGACTCCACCCCCCTCAAATTTCTGGGTGTTTCCCAACCCAGAGCTGGCAACCCTACTCTGCTGGTCTTGGGTTTCTGATGCCTGGCACTATCTGCCATCAAATCTTCCATAAAAGGTTCATCTATGACTTCTCTCCATACATTTGTCATTACTTCCTTTTCCTTGTTATGACTGACCCAAGGTCACACCAACAGCTGCATGTGAAGGAGTGGGGAATTAAATCCAGTTCTCCCAGATTAGAGCCCACTTCTAACCACTACATCAAACTGGCTCTCTTCTTTAGGTGCCCATAGAATTGGACCCCTGGTCCAATCTTTTTGAAACTTGGGGGTTCTTCTGAGGAGAGGCTCCAGCAGCCACCCTGCAAATTTGGTGTCTCTACCTGCCCCCCTTCCCCAAGACTACTGAATATAGCCCAGGAGATTTGCTATCAAATACCCATAGGGTATAATGGAGCCGAATATATTCGGGATTCCTAAATATTTCCAGAATATCAATACAATACCAATATTAGTATTCGGGAATATTTGGCAATACTGATATTATTCAGGTCTAATATACCCAAATCCTAAAAATATTGATTTTTTCCCCTTTCACATCCCTAGCTCAAATGTTCCACTTCAGTCACCCTCAAATTCCAGGACCAGGTAGCTGAACAATGGCAAATTGACCTTCAGGAAGACCAACTGCTCAACTGTTAGGTATGGAAGCAACAAGTCAAAATTCCTTCAACACTGTGACCACTGCATCGGATCCTGCCTTGTTCCTGTGACTCTTCAGACTGTACCCTGACTCTGCCTTCATTTTGCCCTTGAATCTACTCATAGATAACTCTTGGACTTCCAGACCTTGCTGTACAAACTGACTCTTGGGCCAGACAATGGATGGCTCTTGACTCTGTGCTTTGACCTTGGACTGGACCTTGACTACGCTGTTTGAGTTGGTGCCCTTGCCTTATTCATTTCATGGTCTGATGGCATGGCCCATGCTACCCCCAGCCCGGCTCCTGACAGCACTAGTTGAATGTAATAGGAGTTTCCACTGTCATTTGAATAAGGGCCTGTGTGGATCACTTCCAAAGAGGCCTCCTTAACATACAGATGGCCAATCTCAGAAAAAGAAAAAAAGAAACCAAAACTTTCCAGAAGGTCTAGTTCTGAATCTTACAAGTCTGGGTAGTAAATTTAATTTTATTCACTTGGAGACTTTCCCCAAAACAAACTTTCAAGGAAGGTAAAAGAGTTTTGAAGACTATTTTATGTCTGCATTTTTTTTTTAAAGTAAGCTTTCCACAAGGAATATAAAATACGGAGCACTTGTTGCAATAATATAAGAAATGTTCCAAGGGCTCCAGATGGCCACTCGCTTATTTCTCCCTCCAAACAGTCCTATTAGTCATATCCTAATCTGTTCTGAGCGGCTTCTCTGCAGAGCCTTGTTGACATTAGCGGGCCCATTGGGTTAATCTTCCATATAGCAGGGAAGCCAGGTAAGAAACTGTATTAGATTGACGGTGAACAGTGCAGTTAGAATGTGGTGTGAATTGTTGACAAAGTTTAGGCTGTCACTGTAGGATTTTTTGCCCAGTGTTCATTTCAAAGGCCCCTGTGAGTCTTAAACCCTCCCTTCTGCACCGTGTTTGCTCTGAGTGCTGAATTTTTAATGGGCCTTTCGGTTGCAACCAGTCAATTTTGGAACAGTGTGTGCTAAAAAAAAATAACTGTGCATTATTTTTTCTTAAAAGCAACTGGGCCTGTGAAAAATTGTTTTTGGGCTTCGAGACACATTTAAGAACAAGGCACATTTCTCTTGTTTTTCATGGTCTTTAAAACGGTTATATCTAGAAGGGCTGGACAAAAAAAAAGAATTCTGCAGTCGGTTTCCTTTGAAAAATAGTTGTTCTCTCTGATTTAGGGAATTATTACGTAGAATCTCCTTTCCCTCTTCCCAAACTAGGGTTGCCATTGCCAATTCTGGGTTGCAAAATTCCTGGGGATTTGGGAGTCGAGCCAGAGAACGCTGGTTTGCGGAGGGGATAAAGTTCATCAGGGATATGATGCCATGGAAGCTTCACCTTCTGGAGCTGCCATTTCTTTTAGGGGAACGGATGTCTGTAGTCAGGATACCAGCTGTAATTCCACATCTTATCTGGAAGTCTGTGCTGCCAGCAAAGAGCCTGTAGCAGCCAATGTGAAAACATTTTCTAGTTGGGTTTAATCCCAAATATGACCTCAGTTTTAGTTCCAGCTCAATTTGATCTCCTTGCTATGGGGAACTCTATTTGGGTGGAAAAGTGGCAGAGAAATGCTTCAAATAAATAAACAAGTATTTCATCCCTCTAGCTATTAACCCTTTTGGAGCAGACAGTTGAGGAATGAATTTGGATAAAGTATAACAGGACCTGGTTCCTCAATAAAGTCCCAGGGGTAATGCTACTTTGGTTTGGCTTCCTTTGGATGAGAAAGCAGTGGAGATTTATATTCGTTTGGATTACAAAAAGGACAAGATAAGCACGAGTGGAGGCAGAAGCATTTTTAGGCATTTGATTTTGGCTTTTCAACTGTGCATAATGGGACAGCATGGGACAGTGGTAAAGTGCCAAAGCCAGATCTGGGAGACTCAGGTTGGGACCGTCACTCTGAAGAAGAGGCGTTGGTTTTTATACCCTGCTTTTCTCTACCTTAAGGAGTCTCAGAGCTGCTTACAATTGCTTTCTCCTCCTCTTGCCACAACAGTCACCTTGTGAAGTAGGTGGGGCTGAGAGAGTCCTTAAGAACTGTGACTGGCCCAAGGTCACCTAGCAAGCTTTGCATGGAGGAGTGCAGAATCAAACCCGCCTCTCCAGATTAGAGTCCACCACTTTTAACCACTACCCCACTCTGCCCTGAAGCTTGCTGGGTGGCCTTGGCCCAGCCACTCATTCTCAGACTAGCCTACTTCATAAGGCTGTTGTGAGGGTGAAATGGAGGCAGGGAGAATCCTTCCCCTTACAGAAAAGGAAGGATTAAAATGTACTGAATAAACATTTTATGCACCTGTTTCAGTACCTTTCTCTCAAGTTGAGTTTTCCTATAATGCACAGTGAGGTTTGGCTCAGAAAGTGACAACCTGAGCATCCCAGCTTTAATTTTTTTTTCAAAACAAGCAATAGGATTTTCTAGTTCCCATAATAATTGAGTGATGTGAATATGTGTGGACTAGCTCAGAAAATGTGTGTACGAGCTTCTGCTGTACACAGTCTATTTCTTTCTCCCCCGCCCCCCATCTCTCCAGGGGTGCAGTGTGTTAGATACGCTTTTGAATTTTTCTCCGACTGGAATTATCCCTGGAATACAGTGTTTTGATCCCTTTCCATGCTGTGGAATTGTTTAGATTCCCTTTTTAACAGTGTTCTATTACTGTGCCCCAATTAGTGGAGAGCCAGTTTGGTGTAGTGCTTAAGTGTACCGACTCTAATCTGGGAGAAACGGGTTTGATTCCCCACTCCTCCACTTGCACCTGGCTGGATGACCTTGGGCAAGCCATAGTTCTGATAAGAGCTGTTCTTGAAAAAGAGCAGTTTCTGTCAGAGCTCTCTCAGCCCCACCTGCCTCACAGGGTGTCTGTTGTGGGGAGGGGAAGGGAAAGGAGTTTGTAAGCTGCTCTGAGACACCTTTGGGTAGTGAAGGGCGGGGTATAAATCCAATCTCTTCCTCTTCTTCTTCTAGTTTTAGGGTGGGCTGTGTATTTGGATAAATATAATCAGAAGTTTTTTAAAAATGCAAAAAGCCTCAGATACATATCAAATGTATGTTTTGTGTGCACCCATATGAACACATGAGTCTGCTTTATACTGAACCAAGACCTGGGTCGAACAAGGTCAGTATTTTCTACTCAGACTGGCAGTGGCTCTCCAGGGTCTCAGGCAGAGGTCTTTCCCATCATCTACTGCCTGGACCTTTTCACTGGAGATGCTGGGGACTGGACCTGGGACCTTCTGCATGCCAAGTAGATTCTCTACCACTGATCCACAGCCCATCCCGAAAGCCATAGCCCCTCCTCACACAATAAAGTTCACAGAAAGTCACAGTGCATCATCAGAACACCGGATGACACAAAACTATGGGCTTGCCAGAATTTGCCTGGCAACCAGTGGGAAGTTTGGGGTGGGGACATGGGGGGCATGGCATCCTTTGCACTGCCATGTCCCTTCCAGGGGAAACCAGAAGTGATAGGGTATAGGTCTAGGAATCACCAGAAAACTCTATGGTAAAACCATAGTAGTGCACAGGACAGCTATTTTTTTAAATTCTCCCTTTGCAACGTAGAGGGGTGGTGGGCCAGGACAGCTACTGGTGGGAGGCCTCCTTCCATAGCAAGAATTCTGGCAGACTTAATGAGTATCCACACCTACAACAGATAATAATTTCAGTTTTCTTGTAGAACTGGTTGCCCCTTGTCTAACCCCTACCAATTTCAACTCACAAACATGTACCTGCTGTTCCCAAGGATCAAATTCCTCATCTAAACTCAACAGCAATAAAAACGAACATTATTATTCTCTCGGTATGTCCTTCTTGTAACTTTCAAGCACGAAAGACCCCATTTACCTCTATTAATAATCCTCCATTTGTCAACTTATCTTTTGCCAAGATAAAAAAAAAAACCTCTCTTTTAAGGTTTGAAAGCCAAGGCAATCTTTATGTATCCAGGCGCTTATGGTTCGGTAAATAAATACGATCTCTCATGAAATTATTTTGAATAAAGAAAGATGAAAGTGAGTGCAAAAAGGGATTTGCGTTCATTTTAATACATTTTTTTTTGGTTAAAAACGACGACAAAAAGCACCTTACAATTTCAGCATGCAAAGACACCCAGAAATAGTGTACAAACAAAATTTGTTAATTCAGAGAAAGAAATACCAATTTCCTCCCTCCCTTTCTTGCCAGCAACATTTGAACACTGTGTACCCATTCTGAAATGTTTATCCATAATGCTGTGGGTGCAGTTCATAATAATACAATGTGTCTTCCAAAATTGGGCGGTGGGGGGGCACATCATGTGTTGGTGTCACACTGTGAGAACTAATCTTCCACCTGTCAGGAAAGCTAATAAAGCAGCTAATATCGGGTGCTTTCAGAAATTATGAGGGCTCTCTGACTTTGCAAATGAAAGAATGATCTTGTCGCTAAAATAAGCAGGTCAAGGAAACAGTCATCCCATTCACAGTGGCTTTTAGCCCTGTAAGTATTTTCATTCGCTAGAACCCACCACAGATCCCCCCCCGGCAAGAGTTCAGGGAAGGTGAAATTTATCATGCACAAGAGCTGATCTTTTTTAATAACTCACCAATACCTTAGCAGCTTCAGCTCCATTAACTTTCCCCACCCAGATCTCCTGTGGCTTACAATTTCAGTTCTCCACATGAAAGGCTTAAAAAATATATAGTCTATAATCTGTGTAATATTATCACACATGAAGGGGCTGTTATATGATGTGCTGAATGCATCGTCCATATTTACCACTGCAGTCAGTAGGGACTGACACTGCTCTTTACCACACAGAGGGAAAAACAAACAAACTTTAGTACTTTTATAGGATGAGTTCTGAAGGAAACTTACCCATACTCTAGCCCAGGGTTTCTTTTTTAACCACACCCCTTTCCAAATATACCCAATCTAGGAGGATTCTCAAAATCTGGGCCCACAATTTCTATGGGAATTGTGTACATTAGGTGTGTATCCCACTGTCTTACATGAACCTCTGTGCATCAGGGTGAACGGACATTAAAGACTAATGTACTGACCACCACATGGTAGAAATGTGTATGAAAATATAGCCACATGGAGGCTTTGCCCATCTTTTGTCCTTGGCCTCCGCTTCTTCCTTCTTTTCATCCATTGGTAGCCTCACTTTGTCAACTACCTTTTTCTTACATCAGAACTTTGCCCCTGGTCTTCCGACTCAGAAATCCTAGGGTCAATGGGCTGCAAAGTCACTCAGATAAGGAGGAATAAACAACAGATGGAGAAATGTGGCCATCAGCTCTGCTTTAGAGCAAAAGAAGAGCCCTGCTTTATCTGGCCAGTGGCCCAATGTCTTCTTTCACACACTGGCCACCCCATTGATCTGGAGGGCCAACAAACAGTGTATAGAAGCCAAGCCCCTTCACTGATGCTTCCTCTTAGCACTGTTTTTCAGTGGTTCTAGAGATTCTTTTCAGTCATCACGGTTACCTGAAGGTTGGATCCAAAGGTGATTTTCTACTGACTGAAGGCCCTTCTGGCCAGCAGGACAGAACTTTCTGGCCTCCCTTTCCCCTCACTGCCACTGAGCCCCTCAAAACAACTGCTTTAGTGAGATCAGGTGTGGTTAACAGGAATTCTCTTAATTACTCTTTACCCCACTTCTCCCTGAACTGGAAACCAACAATCTATTTCTTTTCCTCTTTATAGAAATTTGGAATCTGTTTCTAACCAATTCTGTTCTGATCAAAGAGAAAGTTGAAAAAATGAGGGGCCCACTGGTGGACCTTCTGATGGCAACCTGGTATTTTTGGCCACTGTGTGACAGAGTGTTGGACTAGATGGGCTACTGGCCTGATCCAACAGTGGATTCTCTTATGTTCTTAGGAAAGGAGGTTCTGCATGATTTCAGAATTTCACTCTGTAGATCCTTGCAGGTGAGTAATGTCTTTCTCAGCCTTCCTATCCAAACCCTGCTAGAGCACCACCCTGTGGGGCATGACATAAAATAACTGCTAGGACTGAAGTTACAAAAAGGTGCATTGATTTCTCTACAAAGAGAAAACCCTCTTTTAAAAGAAAAAAAGAGGAAGTAAGAAAAATCAATGGCTGCAACTAAAAAAAAATGAATTTGGGGAAAAAGAAGCCTACAAATTACATTTAGGAGCATTTGTGGAAGGGGGAAATAGGCAAAAAAATTCTCTTATTTTTGCTGCTAAAAAATAATCTTTGGATTCAACCCCATGGCCTTTGCTATAGCCCCCTACAGATGATAGCCCCCTACAGAAACTTCAGAAATCTCAGCAGTCAAGAGCCAGATTTATTTGGGGTGCCTGAGATGTGCCAAATATGGGATATAGCCAGAGTGTCAGACTTCTACCTTTCTCCAATCTCCTTTGGGATTCTCTCCGCCCTATTCTCGAATTCCATTCTCTGAAGAAGTGAGCCATGACTCATAAAAGCTCATACCCTACCACAAATTTTGCTAGTCTTTAAGGTGCTGCTGGATTCTTGCTCTTTTCTACTTCTACAGACAGACTTAACATGGCTACCCATCCTGATCTATTTCCATTCTCTAATTGTTCCACTTTGGTCCTTCCTCACTTCTCTTTGGGTTTTAATGTAACATTGAAGAAAGTTGTGAATGGATTGTGCTCCTGCATAATCACACTATAACATCAAAGCAAAAGGACAAAACTTGTTCAGTCTTAGAGCTGCCAATATCCAGGTGACGCTTGAAGATATCCCAGATTTACAACTGATCTCCAGAAACCAAAGATCAGTTCCCGTAGAAAAAAATGGCTGCTTTGGAGGTGTGGAGTCTATGGCATTATACCCCAATGAGGTCTCTTTCCTCCCCAGACTTCACCCCTAAAATCTCCAGAGATTTCCCAATCCAGAGTTGACAACCCTATTTCAGTCCCTTAAAATGATTAAAGCCCAGATATGGTAGCTAGAACTTTCTCACTTCCCATCTCCTACTGCAGCCTTATATATCCCCCATGCTTCTCCTGGGAAGTGGGACCAGGAGGAGGAGGAGGAGGAGGAGGAGGAGGAGGAGGAGGAGGAGGAAGAAGAAGAAGAAGAAGAAGAAGAAGAAGAAGAAGAAGAAGATTTATACCCCACCCTTCACTACCCGAAGTAGTTTCAGAGTGGCTTACAATCTCCTTTCCCTTCCCCTCCCCACAACAGACACCCTGTGAAGTAGGTGGGGCTGAGACAGCTCTTTTGGGAACTTCTCATGAGAGAACAGCTCTGAAATAACTTGTAACTAACCCAAGGTCACACCAGCAGCTGCATGTGGAGAAGTGGGGAATCAAACCCGGTTCTCCCAAATTAGAGTCTGCTCTCCCAACCGCTACACCAAACTATCTCATGAGGGGAGTGTTACATACCACCTCCTTTTCCATTCGCAGTCATTTTCTGCTGGCTCCATCCCTTATTTCCAAGTTGAATGTATCCTTGGCATCTCACCTTGACATATTAAGCAGAGAAATGTATAATTTGTGATGTTTGCCTCCTTTTTTATCATGTGAGTTTTGAATCATTTAACAACAAAACTTACTAGTAGAAATGAATATTTCTGTGCAAAAACCAGCAGCATGGGACTTGGGGGAAGAGGGATGCATGTCTATCTCCCCCGATTCGGCTCTGATTTTGAGCCAACAGGTGGCTGGGGAGGAAAAGGTTAAATGGTTTTCCTTCCAACCCTGTTCCTGTTTTGATGTTCCTCTGAAGCCACTCACAGCTGCTAAAAGAAATACAAGGAAGCAAGGCCTGCCTTATGTTTACACAGTAATTCCCATTGATGGGAACACTCCCCAGGAGTTTGAGTGTGGTATGCATGCACTACTCAGATGATATTGCAGTCTGGAGGATACAAAAAGCAGAACCCTCCTGGATCAGCCCAGTGCTCCATCTAGCCCAGCATCTAATTTAACAAAGTGGACAACCTATTGCCCCAAAGGGCCAGCAAACGGGGTACAGAAGCCAAGGCTTTCTCCACATATAGTCTACTAGTATCCACTGGTATCCGGAGGTTTGCTGTCTTTGACTACAGCAGTTCCATATAGCCACCATGGCTAGTACCACTGATGAGCCTTTCCCCCATGACTCTGTCCATGCTGGCTTTGAAGCCATCTATGCTCATGACCATCACTATGTCCACTAGGAGTTAATTCCACAATTTCTTTACTCATTGAGTAAATAAGTATTTCCTTTTCTCTGCCCTGAATCTATTGCTTATTAACTTCATGGGGTGACCCTGAATTCTAGTATTATGGGAGAGAAGGGATTCTCTTAAATAGCCATGGCCCCAGTCACACGGGCCAGAAAACGCGCGGGGGAGGCATGGCAGTTTGCCCGGGAGCTAAATAAGGCGCGGTAGCCCGATCTCACAGGCCACCGGGTTGCCACGTGCCAGCTCCGTGCCGCGATCAAACCGCGCTGCTGCAGCGCGGCAAAACAGCAGCACAGCAGACCACGCAAGTGCGAAGTGCGCATGCGCCGTTGGGGGGAGCGAGCCGCTGTCAGTGACTTGTGTGTGCGCATGCTCTGTCCAGCGTTGGTGCGCATCCCAGGGAAACTTACAACATCCGGAAACCCTGGGGACATGGGTGGGCGTCGGAAGCCACGGGATACCAGCGCTCCCACGATCAGATGCCAGCCTTTGCCCCGGGGTTTCCAGAAACTAGTACCTTGGACCTACTAGTTTTTTACCCCGCGTTTTCGGAGGGAAGCCGCGGGTTGGCCACGGGAGCCCTACACCTCCCAGATGTGCTCGTATGAACGCGCACAGAAAGTCCGCAGGGCTCCCGTGACTTCAGCGGTGCAAATGCTCTGTGTGGACGGGGTCCATATCTCTCAAATTCTGAAGTCCAGCAAAAGTGCCAAATCCCCTTTGTCAATATTTCAAACTCAAGCAAACTACTATGGAATCTGGATACTAATTAATGAATTACTACTAATTATTCCTTTTCTCTGTCCTGAGTCTATTGCTTATTAACTTCACAGGGTGACCCTGAATTCTAGTAATATGGGAGAGGGAGAAAAAGTTTTCTCTATCCACTTTCTCCACCCAAGGCATCTGATATATATAAAAGCCCTAATGTATTGGCACTTTCCAGCTCTCCCATTGGCTGTGCTGTGCCACATCAATGGCCACTCAAGAGTACTCACATGCTTTTGTCTGGGTGCTGGATCCACTCTTCTCCCCCGCCCACTGTTCACTTGGCAATTCCCTGAATAAACTGCCAAAACTGCTGTGTGACTCACTTTCCCCTTAGTGGCTGTTCCTAGGCAACCAAGCTTGGTTGTGTCAGTAAAAAGGCAGGGGCAGGAGGCCCTTTCCTACTTTGGCCTTTGTGGGGCCAGTCCTGACTAGGGTTGCCAGGTCCAGGTTAGGAAATTCCTGGAGATGTTGTGGTGGAGTCTACAGAAGACAGAGTTTGGGGAGTTCCGGTTCCGGTACGGCGCGACGACGGGCGGGCTTCAGCGCGAGCTGAACCGCCCGACCACGTTCGACTCCTTTCGGGACTCCCGGGTGCCGGGGGTACCCGACCAGCTGGCTTGGAGGGCAAGCTGGAGCAGGGGGCTTTTTTTTTTGGCCCCTCCCACTGCTGGCAACGCGGTGGGGTGTCCAGAAACTGCCCCGAAGCAGGAACGAGCGACGGAGCAGAACATGGCCGCCATGTTCTGCAGAGACGCAGCCACCCGGTTTGTTTTTAACCTTAAATAACAAAACCGAATGGAAAGCAACACGGAGGAATGAAACTAATGTGGATAGGATAAAGGAAGGAGTTGAAATGTTTGAAAAGAAATACTCCCAAATTTCGGTGTCCAAGAAGAGGTATTAAAGCGGCCGGGAGACATATAGGACGGAACTGTAACTATAATGAGAGGAAGCGAAGAAATGAGGGAGGGGTGAACAGTTTTTCTATGTTGTGCCGGGAGTTTGAAAAGACTGAGATGAACGGTAAAGGAAATAAAGAGAAGGAAGTGGGTGAAACCCTAGAAGTTGGGGAGATAGATATGGAACAGTTTATTAGAGCCATAAAGGAGGCGATAAAGAGAGGGTGTGATGAAGCCTGTATGGAGATAAAGAGGAAGTATATCGTACAACCGGATACAGGAGGATTGGAAGAGCAGGGACTAATATCTGTGAGCGAGTCGTGTGAGGAGGATGTGACAGACATTAGAGATGGCGTGGAGGAAGACACTCTGGATGATTGCGTGGAATTGAGAGATCGGGTGAGCGAAATAAATGAATCCAAGAGAAAACTGTCAGGACTTAAAGTGGGACTGGTGAAAGAAAATAGACAGTGTATAAAAGCGGGACGGGAAAAAGACAAAGGCTTAAAAGAAGGAAGCAGCGAGCATGGAAGTTTAAAATGGGCAATAGATTTTGGGAAATGGAAGGAGGGAAAGATAGAAGAAAGAGATATGGAGGCCAACGAACGTTCAAGGAACGAAGACATCTGGATAGGCTGAAGCGGAGGAAGTAGCGAGCATGGAAGTTTAAAATTGACAATAGATTTTGGGAAATGGAAGGAGGGAAAGATAGAAGAAAGAGATATGGAGACCAACGAACGTGCAAGGAACGAAGACATCTGGATATGCTGAAACGGAAAGAGAAAATGTATATGTATAGGAGGAAATTTAAACGATATGAAAAGGAGGTTATTCTGTTCCTTTTGTTACGGATATAAATTGGAATATCGACCTGAAATTAATTGGTTTAGGATGTATTTGTATATGTATTCAAACCTACTTACTATGAATTAAGCTATTTTGATTTGAGGAGGACAATTGGTGGGGAGCAGGAGGTGTATTTTTTTTTTTAAGATTAAGGAGGATTGATCAATTGTTTAAATATATGGGATTAAGATGGTTTATAACTATAAGTAATATGAGGATGAGGAGTATTAGAAATTTATAATTTAAAATGATTATAAAGGTTGTTAGTGATTTGGTACCAAATGAATTATTTAAAAGTATTTAAGGCGGTTAGAGAGAATGAATTTAGTCATAGTTAAGAACAATGAATTGGATAAATTATTGAAGGTTTAATGTAATAGAAAAATTCTGAACAAGTGAGTTAGAGTGGATAAGAGGTAGGGTTAATAGAAAGATATATTGTTTGACTTATGTATGTATTTATAAGTATATAATGTTTATTGTTGTTTTCTTGGTTTTTTCTTTTCTTTTTACCTTCTTTCTATTATTCTTGGTTGATGTGAATAAGAGAATAGGAAGCATAATTTAAGAGTGTTTTGGACACGAGTTAGAGGGTCTGGGTGAACCGTAAGTAGGTTTGATGTAATAAGTATGGGAAATATAGTGGTAATAAGTATGGGAAATATAGGTCTATTTCAGGTTACATTAAGATGGGTCCGGAGATGATAATCTATAAACGAAAGATTGAAGGGAAATCTATGTTTAAAAGAGGAAATAGAGATAAAGGTTCTAAATAAAACATTACTAGCATAATGAAGATACAAATGTATTTAAACCCCTGTATCAAATGCACAGAATTGACAAGACATGGGAGAAGAGGTAAGAGGAAGAATAGTACATATTGATAGAAAAATAGTTATAATTACCAAGTCAAAATCAGGTTAGATAATTAATAAATTCTAAAAGCTATAGAAACATGTACTTTTAACCAATACAGATTAGATATGATAGGAGGATTATGTTTCTCTGTGTTGTTTAGGAAAAGAAGTGGGATTTAAAACAATATGTATGTAATTTTGTTAATGATCTTGTATTTGTGTATGGTATAGGTTGATAAAACCCAATAAATATAATTAAAAAAAAAAAGAAGAAGAAGACAGAGTTTGGGGAGGGTAGAGTCCTCAGCTGAATAGAAGTCCACCCTCCAAAGCAGTTATTTTCTCAAGTGGAGACCCAGGTTCTTGCTGTGGAAGTTGAGTGGGTGATTTTGGTCCAGTCAGACTTTCAGTCTAACCTACCTTACAGGGTTGTTATGCAGATCAAAAGGGGAAGAGGAGAAAGATGTAAGCTGCTTTGGTCCCCACTGCAGAGAAAGACTGTACTTTTCCTCCTGGAGAACCACTGTTGCCAATCTCCAGGTGAGGGATGGAGATCACTCAGAATGACAGCTTCTCTCCAGATGTCAGAGATCAGTTCCCCTGGAGAAAATGATGGACACTGTGTCATACCCTGCTGAGGTCCCACCCCCCATGACAGCCAGTGTGACATAGCAGTTAGCACTTCAGAGCAGGGTCTGTCAGACCTAGGTTCTTAGTGTGGAAGCTGAGTGGGTGATTTCAGACCACTCACAGACTGTCAGCCTAACCTACCTCACAGGGTTGTTGTGCAGATCAAAAGGAGGAGAGGAGAATGATATGAGCTGCTTTGGTCCCCACTGTGGAGAAAGTCTGTATTCTTCCTAGGCAGAGGCTGTAGGGCATGGGGAGGAGATGGAAAGCTGAAGTCAGAGGGGTAGACAACAGTAGGCTGAGGGCTGTCTGGGAAGGAGATATGGTTGCCAACTCCAGGTTGGGAAATTCCTGGAGACTGGAGGGGTGGAGCCTAGAGAAGGTGGGGTTTGAGGAGGGATGGGACCTCAGACAGGTACAACACCATAGACTCCACCCTCCAAACCAGCCATTTCATCATGGGGAACCAGTGTTGCCAATCTCCAGGTGAGGACTGGAGATCACTCAGAATTACAACTGCTCTTCAGGTTCCCCTGGAGAAAATGGTGGACTCTGTATCATTATACCCTGCTGAGATCACCATTGATGCTGAGTGCCCAAGGCCAGGGCACCTGTTCAGAGCTTCTTTCTAGAGCTTGTTGCATTTATTTCCACAATAGGCCTTATTCCTAGTAATTTTATATACCTCTATCATGCCCTCCCCACCCTAGCTGCTTAATGATGTTTGGACAAAGCCTAAGGCTGCAGTCACACACACTAAATAATCCACTTTCAATGTACTTTCCAACTGGATTTTGCCAATTCACACAGTAAAATCCAGTTGGGAAGTGCATTGAATGTGGATTGAAAGTGGATTATTTAGTGTGTGTGATTGCAGGTCTTTCGTAACTTTCTCTTACCTAATTTCCACCCCCTTCCCACTGGCATATTCCATGTCCACACATATATACAAAGTGGCAAATAAATTACAGGTGATTCACAGTACAGCTACAGTGCATGCAGATCACAATTAGTAGTAATTCATTAATTAGTATCCATGGTAGTTTGCTTTAGTTTGAAACACTGACAAAGGAGATTTGGTACTACTGCTGGACTTCAGAATTTGAGAGGTATGGCTATGTAAGAGAATCTCTCCTTCCCATCTTTTAAACACACATGTTCCTTGTTTATGCACATTTTTCCTTTGGGCTAAGTACAGAGAGACTTCACAGGTACAAACTCTTTCTTAAATCCCATGTCCCATATCTTTTATCTTTTTTCCTAAGAAACTGAATGATCTCTTTTACAACTGTGGATGTTCTTTCCCCTTTTATTCTGAGCAGCCCATATGTCTGTCCTATAACTCCCTTTTGTGTCTTTAAACAAAGTTTCTGAAGTTTAGCCTTGTGAAGATGGAAACTTGCCTAGAGTTATAAAGAGACAGCATTACAGGATGCCAATAAATAACTGTTTATATGGCAGACTGAGGTTCTAAGTAGATGAGACACAGAGAGATCTATGATTGCCTCATTTATGGCAGTAACTTGTTTGAGCAGTTGAGTTACTTGGTCATGACTCCAAGTGGACAAGCACTCTCATGGATGAATGTAAAGTGGAACTGAGAGATTGATCCAGACAGGGGCTTCCAAATTTTTGCTAAACCTCTGCTGTATCAACCGCCTTCGACATATTCTGAAAATAGTACTGCGACTGCCAGATCAAGCGTTTTCAGACATAGCATTGCTTCTGGCAATAGTCCTGTATGGATTTTCAGCTGATGGTAGCTTTATGCACAAGTAGATGTCATTGTTGGCAATTAAAGTTCTGAGCGTATACACCATTAAACAGCCAGCAGAGGGTAAAATGCTGCCAATGGTTGATCATGATGAGTATCATCTATTTTGGTGTCAATCCAAATGTTTTGTGGAGAAAGCTAGTGGACAGGGTACAGAAGTACTAGTAGTTGAAAGAACTGGCAGAGAAATCTGAGTCTTGTGAGACAATCAAATAAGTCATGGGAGAAATGAAGGTGCATTTTTTTTTAAAAAAAAATCACAGTTTTACATCTTATACTCTAAGAGTGAAGGACTGAATTCAGACTGGCAGTTTGCCCCGCTATAGCCGCATGTGAGCAACGTTTCACAAGCAGATTAATGGGGCTGTTCACACAGGCACATGTGTCTGGCGTTCCCCACTTGTAGTCAACCTGTTGTGTACCGCTTTGCTCCCATGTTTAAAAGATACCTGGCGAAAGTGGTAGCAAATCCTAGAGAACGTCTTTATCCCACTTCATTCCGCTTCAGGGAAGTGTGTACGCTAACCTGAAAAGCCAGGAACAACCCGCAGTAATAACGTCCACTGGGTGTTTCCGCGCATAAGGTGCACTTGATTGCCCCGGAGAAGCAGCAGCAATATGATTGGATGTGCTCCACTCTACTGCCCAATTCAGTGCTGGTGCAACAGGATCCTCCCCAAATTGCCCTGATGTGCTTGTGCACACATAGCCGAATTACCAGGAAGAAGCCGTTTACGCCCACGCCTCTGGAAACAGTTTGTTCTGGGTCTTTTTTGCAACGACTCCCTCCCACTTCAAACTGCCAGTCTGAACTCAGCCAAGAAGTATCTGAAGAAGTGAGCAGTGACGCATACCTGCTACAAATTTTGTTGGTCTTTAAGGTGCTACTGGACTCTACTGCTACGCACAGACTAAGGCTGCGGTCACACACACTAAATAATCCACTTTCAATCTAGTTTCCAACTGGATTTTACCAGTTCATACAGTAAAATCCAGTTGGAAAGTGCACTGAAAGTGGATTGAAACTGGATTATTTAGTGTGTGTGATCGCAGCTAAACACAGCTGCCCATCTTGATCTAATACCAAAGCCAATAACATCTTTGGATACTTAAAAGCGGGGACTGAAACTGTGAAGGGGCAAGACATATCTTTCTACAAACCTGAAAAGGACCCCAGGTTTGCAGGAAAAAGTGAAATCTAAAAAACAAACAAACAAACAAACATTGGGTGGCTTTAAAAAAAATATTTAAAAAATGATCATAGAGCACCTGTAGCTTTAAGCAATGGATTCTTTCAGTGGCTGCTGCTAGGCAAATACAGTATTCCAGGCTTCAGTTTCTATAAGTAAAAAGGTAGGGGGAGGGAACAGGGCCCTTTCCAGGCCTATTTTGGCCTTTGAGGGAAGATTCAGTGGGACCAGGCCTGACTAGGGTTGCCAGCCCCAGGTTGGAAAATTCCTGGAGATTTTGTTATGAAGTATGAGGAGTGCAGGGCGTGAGGAGGGACCTCGGCATGGTTTAATGGCACCCTCTAAAGCAGCCATTGTCTCCAGAGGCACAGATGTCTTGAGTTCAGCTGTAATTCTGGGAAATCTCCAGGTCCCACCTGGAGGTTGGCAACCCTAGGCTTGTCAGCAACCTCTGAGTGACGTGATACCACCTGACTTGGATGACTCAAGTAGGACTGCTGGCTACCCTATGAAAGTCAGTCTGGTGTAGCAGTTAGAGATTCAGAGGAGGGTCTGCAAGACGCAGGTTCAGACCCATCTTGCTGTGGAAGCTGACTGGGTGATTTTGGACCAGTCGTATACTTCCAGCTTAACCTATTCAGGCATGCCGAAAGCCAAATCAGATTCTCTAATCTGATTCGGCTGGCCGAACAGGGATTCCTTGAATGGATGCCATATATTCAGCATCCGTTTGGGGAATCCTTTTGCTGCGGAGGTGCAGCGCATCTCCCCAGCAAAGGGTAGATGTTTAAGCTTCAAACACTTCCCTTGCTTTTGGGGCTCCTGCCACCTTTGTGACATGACTCCCTGGCCAAGGGAAGGTGTTTAAAATTTAAATGCCTTCCCTTGGCTGGGGAGTCACACTGCAGAGCTGGCACGAGCCCCAGAAGCAAGGGAAAGTGTTTGAAGTTTAAACAGCTTCCCTCCCCTGCCTGCTTCAGTGGGTGGGCTGGGGAAGGAACGGGGAGGCATAGAACATGCCTCCCCAATCTCTCCTGGCCTTCCCCAGCCTGACTGCTAAAGCAGGCGGGATGGGGGAGGCATGTAGAGACATTTAACATTCCTCCCTGCTCTTTCCAGGCCTACCCCAGCCTGTCTGCTGAAGTGGGATGGCTGCAGAAGGTACGGGGAGGCATTTAGAGATGCCTCCCTGATCTTGTCTCCCTTCTCTAGGCAGCCCGCTTCCGCAAGCCGGCTAGAGAAGGGAGAGAATATGGGGAGGCATTTACCCCCCATAGTCCCACGAGGAGCAGCAAGCTCCCATAATTGAACTTGCCTTCCCTTCAATTATGGGAGCATGCTGCCTCTGTGGTGTGACTCCAGCAAGGGGAGGGATTTAAACTTTGAACCCCCTCAGTCCCTGGAGTCACGCCACAGAGGTGGCATGCTTCCTTCATTGAAGGGAAGGCAAGTTGCCTTCCCTTCAATTATGGAAGCCTGCTGCTCCATAGGATATAATTGAGCCAATTAATTTTGACAGTACTGATAATTCCCAAATCCTAGTATTTTACTGATACTGGGATTTGGGATTATTGGAAAATAACAATTTTTTGGGGGGGTTGGTATATCTAAACCCAAAAAATACCATGTTAGGGGTTTTTTTTGGTGCTCATCCCTAGAGGGAGGCGACAGAAAGCTGAAGACAGAGAGGCAGATTGGCTGTTAGGTGGGAAGGAAATAGGTTCCCAACTCCGGGTTGGGAAATCCCTGGAGATTTAAGGGGTACAGCCAGGGGAGGGTGGAAATCTGAGGCGAGAAGAGACCTCAGACAAGTATAATGCCCTCCAAAGCAGCCATTTCCTCCAGGGGAACTAGCATTGCCAACCACCAGGTGGGGGCTGGAGATCACTTGGAATTACAACTGCTTTCCAGCTGACAGAGATCAGTTCCCCTGGAGAAAATGGCTGCTTTAGAGGGTGGAGCCAAAGACATTATACCCTGCTGAGGTTGCTTCCCTCCCCAAACCTCACCCTTCCAAGACTCCATTCCCAGATCCTCAGAAATTTCCCAGCTTAGAGCTGGCAACCATAAGGAGAACCGATCTCTGTACTTGGGAGATCTGTTGTGATTCCTGGAGAGCCGCTGCCACTACTGCTGCAGTTGTGGGGGAGGTGGGTGCCTGGGAGAGTGATGGGGGGCAGGAAGAGAGAGGAAGTGACAGGCATGGAGGAGAGGGAAAGTATCAGTGAGAAACCTTGGCTGCCAGCAGGAGATCTCCCACTGTGTAGGAATACCTGGTTGCCTTACTATTTGTGTGAGCTCCATTCATATAGTAGTGGGTAACCAACACTTTATGTTCAGTGATGAAGGATATGGGCATATCTTTGAGGGGGCTCACACAATTGATAGATTTTTGCATTGGTGGGGATAGCAGTGATTGATAGACTTCCATGTGAAACTTTACAATATGGAGATTGTATTATAATCTTATCTAAATATGTCCTATCCACAAGATCTTTCCATCTTTCTCTCTCACTTTGCATCTAAGGGAGCCGATGATTTTTTTTTTTTAAGTATGCATGAAAATGTGTAGATACTGGATTTTGCTGCATATGAACACCCCCAAATGGACAATGCATATAATTCTTTTATACTGAATCAGACCATTGATCTATCAAGATCAGTATTGGCTATGCTGATGGCCTGCAGCACTCTGAGGCCTCTGGTAGAGCTCTTTGCCATCACCTGCTACTTGATACTTTTAACTGGAGGTGCCAGAGATTGAACCTGGAACCTTCTGCATGCAAAACAGATACTTTGCTACTGAGCCACAGCTCTTCTGTATACACAGAGGGAGCTGAGTGTGAGCTCAAAATTTACTCCTGTATTGCACTGCATTTAGAACCCACAAGCCTGGAGCCTATGGGAAAGTTTGTGGCAATTACAGATGTAAGAAGTTTGAGATTTTTTCTGCAAGTTGGTTAGGGTCCTAAGTAGGAATGGGCATGAACCAGGAAAATAGTGATTCATGTTGGTATGTGGTTCGTTTGATTTCATGAACTACGAACCATGAATTTACATGAACTTTTCCATTTCCTGATCAGTTTGTGGTTCATTTGATTTGGGAGATGGTAGAACAGCCCCCACATGAGTTAGAGGTGCCAAACTCACAGGGAGTCTTCATCTGCCTCTCCTCCACCAACTCTCCAAGTTTGGTTAAGATTGAATTTGGGATGTCTGAGTTATATTATTTATTATTATTTATTTATTATTTCGATTTCTATACCGCTCCATCCCTGAGGCTCTGAGCGGTTTACATAGTGATTTATATTTCCTAGCTAAGGCCATGCAGTTGAATGGGGAGGTGAGTGCCTACCAGGCACCCTACTGGCTTGTTGTTTTTTTCTGCGGCTCTGCTACGGTGTCTCAGCATGGTACGGCTTCTGCATGATGTTTTTCGGCATGATCCGGCTCGGCGTGGCTCCGCAGTGGCTCCTACTAGGCTTGATTCCACAGTCCGCGACTGTGCGACAACTGCTGCACTAGCCTCCGTCCTGATTGGCTCCGGCTATGCTGCGTTGCCACATTGCCTCGTCTTCTGACCAGTCCCACCTGGAATGCTTGCTCGGCCGATGTTGATTCGCCATGATGTTTTCCAGCCGGAACGCCTTGCTGCCCGTCGCCACCACCAGCACCATCACTCTTCCTCGCTTCTCCTCACCACCGGAAGGTGGGTGCCCCCCTGCACCTAGGCAGGTACCCATTTATCTATTTGCTAGGCTTTCGAACTGCTGGGTAGGTGGAAGCTAGGACAAGGGCCGGGAGCTCACCCCGGCCGCGGTGGGACTCGAACAGGCTTTACAGCTTGTTCGTTGATGAATTACTGCAGGGTTTTACTGCCTGCACCACCGCTCCCCCAAACAGGTGCCCCAGGAAAGCTCAGCTCTAGCTTCAGGTTCGGTCCCTGAAACCACGGCAAAGAACACCATCCCAGCCGGGAGAGGTGTTTTAAAAAATTGCCCTTTAAAGCTTCCCCTAAATCAGCCATGCAGCAAACAATTCTTCTCCTCTAACAACAACTAACTCTTCTCTCTTTGTGCTGCAAAGTGAAAGCAGCCGAGTCAGGATGTGGTACATAATCTGCTAGAGCAGAATGGGAGCTCCATGGTTGGCTCTCAGAACTGCCAACCAAACTATGGACAATTGCTTTGGGTGTTTCTAGGGCTCTCCACATGTCCACCCCCAGCGTTGCCTAGGAATTGATTGAATTGGCACCAGGCTGTCTGGTGAACAAACTGCTGGAGTGAACCACCCAAACCTCCACAGAAAAAAGGTGGCTTGTTTTTGGGTTCAGGAATTATGCGACCAAACAAACCGGTTCTAAAGAAACCACGAAGCAGCCTGGTTCATGCTCGAACTGGGGTTCGTTTGTGGGTTCATGCTCACCCCTCGTCCTAAGTGCTCTTTCAGTCCATGGTAAGCATGTCTGCTCAGAGAAGGGGAGAAGAGTTATTTTCACCATTTCCCTTTTTACTATACTGTGAACTCAGTGATTCCTTGGAGGGGGCACCGACCCAAGGGGGCGCAGAAAACTGCTCTGGAAGGGAGGGAGACAGGACTGTCACAATTTATGTGGCACTGATCCACTTATGTTGTATAGTATCCAAGCCCTTTAAATTAAGGTGTTTGGAATATTAGCATTAGATTAAACTGTGTGATTCTTTTGCTTCCAGTTTTTCAAAATCAGATCTTCATTGCATTTGGCAACACCATCTCCTCTGAAATGCAGAGATTCCCTGTATGTATCTTTAGGATTTGGCTGCTTAACAAATCAGTCGATGCCAGGTTCACTTTTTGGTGTCCACCCCCCCCCTTCTATTAATGAACATCAGCATCCCTGGGTTTAATATACTGGTTGCAACTGATATCCGGTGCTTGTCTTTATGATCCCTCTTATGCTTTCCAGATGTCAAACTGGGCTTTAAACCAGCTCTCTTGTGGGTCTGCACTTCACAGCAAACAGTTCTAATTACCGACAATTTGAAGAGCCTCTTTGGACTGTCAGTTACAAACTGAAGAATTCTTGCTGAGTGTCTTCATCCTTCTGCTTTCCAAGACTTGTTTTGTAAATTTTCAAAGGAGAAACAGTTTCTGAAGATGACTCTCAAAAGCACATCAGATGGTGGTACTGATAGCATATTAACACCTGCGCTTCTGTCGTGAGCATCTATTTGCTGTGATAGGCATTTTAAGCAAGTGCTGCTATTGCCTTAGGCTGGTCAGCTTCTGCAGCCTGACAAGGATGCTGAGGAGCATTCTGGGAGAGACCAAGGGGTCGTCTGAGAAAAAAAAGTAGACAGAAAGGCACTTGTCAGTCTCAGCAAATACAATTCTCGTGGGAAAGGGGAGAAAGAGACATTACCTCTTTTGGAAAATATAATAAGCAGGAGGCTGACAAATGACCGGTAGAAATGACAATGACAATGACGATGATGATGATGATGATGATGATGATGATGATGATGATGATGATGGAGGAGGAGGAGGAGGAGGAGGAGGAGGAGGAGGAGGAGGAGGAGGAGGAGAAGATCAGCTGTCCAGAACACCAAAAATCTATATAACCCAAAAGGCAGAAGAGGAAGGGAAATGTAATTCAGACTTTGATGCCAAAAAAGGAAGAGGAAGAGGAAGAGGAAGAGGAAGGAAGGAAGGAAGGAAGGAAGGAAGGAAGGAAGGAAGGAAGGAAGGAAGGAAGGAAGGAAGGAAGGAAGGAAACAGTGCTAGGAAGGGAGGAAAGAATGCTAGGAAGGGAACAGGGAAGGAAGGGGGGAAAGTGATATATGTCATTTAACTGGCAATTTGAAGTATGAAGATTAACAAAGGTTAAGTAAAACACAAAAGTCTAGTGAGGGAGAGCCCGCAAATGAGACTTCAGTTTGTAAACATGCTTTGGTGGGAAATTGTTATAGCACCTTTAGTGTAGTGGTTAAGTGCGCGGACTCTTATCTGGGAGAACTGGGTTTGATTCCCCACTCCTCCACTTGCACCTGCTGATGTGACCTTGGGTCAGTCACAAGCTCTGGCACAGCTGTTCTCTCAAGGACAGTTTGTGTTAGAGTTCTCTCAGCCCCGCCTACCTCACAGGGTGTCTGTTGTGGGGAGGGGAAGGGGAAGGAGTTTGTAAGCCGCTCTGAGACGCCTTTGGGCAGTGAAGGGCGGGGTATAAATCCAAACTCCTCCTCTTCTTCTTCTTCTTCTTCTTCTTCTTCTTCTTCTTCTTCTTCTTCTTCTTCTTCTTCTTCTTCTTCTTCTTCTTCTTCTTCTTCTTCTTCTTCTTCTTCTTCTTTATTGTAGAAGTAGAATTGAGGCACTGGGAAGTTGATTTATCTTTGTGGCAGTTCTTATGGTTTGTGATATTTTGGCTGCGTTCAGACAGCGTGCTGGAGTGGTTTAAATTGCTCCGGTCCAATGCGTTGTTTTTTTAAAAAACCTGGAGAATCGCGATCACACTGACCTCCTTGTTCCGGGCTCCCCACCATCCACACACAGATGGGTTTTTTTTCCTCTGAGTTTGAGCATGCACACAGGCAACCCTCTCTAGAGCTAAAATTTCCACGCATGCGCAGAACAGCAATTTCCACATGTCCCTTTAAACTTTAAATGGATGGAGTGATCAGACATCAGAAAAGTGCGGCTCGAAACCGGAGAATCAGGAAGACACCACTTGGTAAGTGGTATCAAATACTCCAGTTTAAAGGGGGTTTGCTCCAGAAAGCCACGGCTGGGGACGGTGTGCAAATGTTGGGCGTGTGAACGCGCACATAAAATCCGTTCCTGAGGCGTGCCAAAAGCGGCTCAAATGGCGCGTCTGTGAGGGACAAGTGGCAGCAAATGAGGACATCTGAGACCTCTGATTCAGTGAATGTGCTGTCTTTCTCCCTTGTACATTAGTTGTTGTAATCTGCCTTTGTTTCTTGTGCTTTCTTTCTGCTTATGCATTTCCTTTGGGGAAGGCTGTGGCTCAGTGGTTGGCCATCAGCACTGCACATAGGAGGCCCGAGTTTTGGCCCCCGGTATCTCCAGTTAAAAGGGGCATGTAGTCGGTGATGGGAAAGATAGTTGCTTAACGCCCCGGAGAACTGCTGTAAGTACAAGTAGACAATATTGACTTTGCTAGACCCATGGTCTGATGCTGTATAAGACATATTTGTGTGTTCAGTTGTACTCAGTGTGTAATAAACATGCGTGCTGGTTGGCAACGACTAACTCAGACTATCAGTCATGTGGCTCCAATCTAAGTAACTTACAGAGACAGACCATCTTAGCTTCAGCAGTAAAATGTGTTATGTATGTGTCTTTGGACCATCTGCCAGACCAGGACTGAACTTGGCTGGGCTCCTCCTCCACACAATGTTCCTATCCTGGGCTAGACCCACTCAAATGGGCTGTAATGTCCAGTCCACCTCTGTTTGTATCCCAATTGTCCATTTCTTTCTATCCCAAGTATCCATTTCTTTCCTCCTTCTTTTCATCACTGACATTTCTATTTTTTTTGCTTTCAAATATTTTATTAGTATAAGAATCAGAGTTACAATGAATGTTGAACACTATAACCTCATATCAAATAAGAGTATCAGTGAGAACATGACATGCTACATGGCAAAGACAAAAGGCACAAATTTAGATACACACAATCAGTCAATAAAACTTCAATACTAAAGAGTGAGAGTGAGAAAAAATATATAGTTATACACAGGGCTCTTTTTGTAGCAGGAACTGCTCTGCATATTGGGCGACACACCCCTAATGTAGCCAATCCCCCAAGAGCTTACAGTAGCCCCTGTAAAAAGAGCTCTGTAAGCTCTTGGAGGATTGGCTACATTAGGGGTGTGTTGCCTAATATGCAAAGGAGTTCCTGCTACAAAAAGAGCCCTGGTTATACATCATAAGCCAACTGAAGCATTAAATCTGTATACTAAAGGCATCAAAAGGCAATGTAGCCCCATATTCCCAAATCCCAGACAGTCCACTATTGTTAAGATAAGTAGCAATTATCCCTAAAAGGCAAGTCCGCCAAAACTAGAGAGTGAAGAACAAAGAATAATAAACATGAAGCGTAACTAGAAGTAAAGCAGATCATGATAATATGTATTTTTTTGGGGGGGGAGAATATAATGTTTGGTAAGATATTCTGCTATTCGGTACCAGAAAACTTTAAATGTTTCTTGAGAGCTTTCTATCCTGTTGTTTGTATTGTAAGGGGAGACCTCATCTAGCAGGAAGTAATCCCAGAGCTGGGTCCTCCAGGAGTATATTGAAGGCAGAGCTTGATCCTTCCAGCATGCCATAATCTCCAATTGGGCTATAGCCAGCAATTTCTAAATTCCATATACTATGAACCGCCATGTGGCTTCATGTGTTTGCCCCCCAAGCCAGAATGAAGGGACAGGCACAAATGATGGGTTAACTAAAGGGCCACTTTATTAACTATTAACAACAACTGGAAAACAGCAAGGGCTAAATGCATGCAGAATGGTCAAGGCCAGAGGTCACCAAGTAGGGCGAGCCACCCAGCCCTGGCTACTGTACAGTCAGCACAGTAATCAGGTAACCTCCCTGGAACTCCATCCCCCGAGCCGCAAGGCTCAAAAGGAAGATCTATCCCAGGTGGTCCCTTAGGCAGTCTGCTTTCCCTGCCCCAGGACCCAGGGCCCCAGGACCATACTCACAAGACCCCTAGACACCAAAGAATGAGTGTCAGCCAGTGCTCACCAGACCACATCAGTACCCAAATAAAAACCCTGCCAAACCATAAAGAGACTAACATATTTAACACAGCTGCACCCAAGCCAGTTCCCCAATCCACTGCCACAGTGCAAGGTAGGCAAAAACATCCCCTCCGCAGAGTCAAATCAGATGGGGGCAAAAAAGTGGCAGGAAGCAGAAAGGGGTGATGAAGTGATATGAACTAGTTCCGTTCATGAACCAACATGTCGGTTCATGGTTCAGTTTGTGGTTCAGCCACGAACCATGAACCAAACTGCAAAAAATGCAGTTCATGCCCATCCCTAAAGACCAATATGGTCGAAAACCATATAGGACTGGGATTGTAGTAAAAAAGATAATTATTTGAGAAGTACACTCTTCTTCCCAAGCTCTGGTGTGTTGATCTACTCACCTGTGACATGACATTATCACATTATCTATTTTTCCACCCACCTCACTTGTATAACTTGTATAAAGTAAATTTAGAATGTGAGCAGAATAAAATGTGAGAATGTAATATCTTGGGAAAGTGAAATGACAGATCATGAGGACAGTATGAAGAATATGACAGAATGAGGTTGCTTGAAGCACCACAGAGCCAAATGGAACATTTGGCAGATAAGGGCCCCATTTCTGCCAAAATGTTCAGTGTAGCTCTGTGATGGCCATGAAAATCTGTTGTTTTTTTTAAAAAAACAACAACAATCCAACCATGATTCTAAATGTGTTTGATCACACTCTTCTATCTTTATACTCCCTTTTTTAAAACAAAAAACAAAAACAAATGAACAACCAAAAAGCCTTACCTCACAACCAAGGAGAAAAGAAAGCAGAATAGCCCTAAATGCCATTTACATGGACATCTCCTGTTGCTTGAAGTCAAGCCCTGGGTATTTTGAAGTCTGTATGACTTCAGATGAAGAACCAGTGTGAAAAGTACTGAGACTGATGCGTCGTTGAGTGAAATCAGCTCCTACTTTATTTATGGTTTCAGGAACAAGGCAACTAGCCGGCTCGCAGGCCAGCTTATATCCCAGAGCAAAACCCACTCCCCAAACACACCCCACTCTAGTGATAGGCTATTTCTTGTGGCCAAGAGTTCCATAGGTCCTGGCCGGGTTTCCTAGCCCTCTGCTTCAAGGGCGTAGACTTTGCAATTTCCCAGGGGGGCTGGGGCTGGGCCAGAGGTATTGCTAAGTTGTTAAAAGAACTGGGACCCAGTGACATCATAGGGAGGAGCCAGTGACATCACAGGCCATTTCACTATCTATAGAGGTGGAACTATGTGGCATTTAGGAAGGGCTCCCCAGAAAATTAGGGCAGCCTGGGAACCCCTGGGAACCCCCTAGTAATGCCCCTGGGTTGGGCTAAGCCCAGGAACAGGTGCCTTCTTAGCACACTGCTTAGAAACTCCACCTTAAAATGCAGCACAGATTCTATTGCTAGGGACTGTTTTTCCACTCTGGGAACTGTCATTACAGTTCTAGAGTAGCCTATCTGGGCCCAAAAACCTTATTGGAAAAACCATTCTGCATTTTCTTTGCAACTTTTTTTGGGCTGCAGTGTATTTCAGCAGAGCCCATGCAAGTCAATTGGCATTCCTGGCTCCCATTATCTCCAGTGGGCTTTCAAGCCTCTCCTGTCATTCCTTTTAGTACATCCCAGTTAATTGCCCCTTTGAAACTACCACACCATTTTAAGAAACAGCAAAACGAAGAGCAGAACATAGAGTGCACATCCCTTACCAATGTTCTTTCTGGGCTGCACACAAATCAAAAGGAAATTTTAAAAGGCCTCTGATCCGCATGCGCCCCCATCTTGTTCACGCAGATGGGCTTACAATTTAAAAATGAAACGGAGATTGAAAGAAAAGCTTAGGAGTGGCTGAAGCAGCCCACCCACCACTAGCATGAAAAAAACAAGAACTGTTCTCAATCAAGGATATATAGACCTAAGTAAAATACATCCCTCCCCTCCTCCACCTGGCTGTTGTGCATCCTACATGAAGCAGGGTGATTCAGCAGATGCAAGCCAATGTCAGTGGTCTGCATCCACCATCTTACACAGAAGAACCAGAGCTTCCAGTTTCAGCACTGGAGCTAGGGGTGCCAGACTCCAGGTGGGACCTGGGGATCCCCTGGAATTACAGCTCATTTTCAGACTACAAAAATTAGTTTCCCTGAAGAAAATGGATGTTCTGGAGAGTGGACTCTATGGCTTTGTACCCCACTGAGGTCCCAATCCTCCCCAGGCTCCATCCCCAAATCTCCAGGAGTTACCCAACCTGTATTGGGCCACCCCTCACCCCCATCCCCCAGAGGTGGAAAGGGGGACCTGGCAACCCTAACTAGAGATGTTTAAACAAGGGAGAGAGGGAGGCGAGAGGTGGAAAGAAAGCAAATAGATGGGAAGAGAGGAAGGAAGGAAGGAAAGAAGGGGGAGGGAGGAGAGAAATTAAAAGAAAGCAAATAGAGATCCCTCTCCATAATTTATCCAGGAGTTCAGGGGAGAGTTGGTCTTGAATGTATGCATTTAAACTCTTTGAGATTTCACCTGCCCTCCTCCCCCCTCCCCCTGCACCGGCTGTGTGTGCGATTTCAGTTATTTTAACTGCTGATTCCTGGCTTTCCTAATATCCTCTCTCTGTCAAGGGAAGGGGTGGAGCTCAACAAAGAACTCAGAAGATTCTCCTCTCGGAGGAAATAAATGGCTCTGGTTAAGTAGTGAACTCGGGAGTGGGAAAACAACAGCAGCAGCACGAGGCCGCAGAAAAGGTGCCCAGGCACTCAGCCGCCCAGGGATCCTCCAAGGATGCCGGCCTCTCCCCCTCCCAACCTCCCTGCATGACTCAGCAAGGCAATCCTTGTGTGTGTGTGGAAACAGAAGAACAAGGGTGCAGGGTGCCTAGCCGTCCCAAGGCTGGCAATCCTCCATGGATGCCAGCCTCCCCCCAACCTCCTCACATGGCTCTCTGCAAGGCAAGCCTTGTAGGGAGTGGGAAAACAACAGCAGTGGCACGAGGCTGCAGGAAAGGTGCCCAAGAGTCCAGCCGCCCCAAGGTGGGCAATCCTCCATGGATGCTGGCCTCCCCCCCACTTCCCCCACCTCCTGACCTCCCTGCATGGCTCTGCAAGGCAAGCCTTGCAGGGAGAGAGGGGAAAAAACTAGAAGAACAAGGGCGCAGGGTGCCCAGCCTCCCCGAGACCGGCAATCCTCCAAGGATACTGGCCTCCCCCCAACCTCCTCGCATGGCTCTCTGCAAGGCAAGCCTTGCAGGGAGCAGGAAAACAACAGCAGCGGCATGAGGCTGCAAGAAAGGTGCCCAAGAGTCCAGCCACCCCAAGGGGGGCAATCCTCCATGGATGCCGGCCTCCCCCCATTTCCCCCACTTCCTGACTTCCCTGAATGGCTCTGCAAGGCAAGCCTTGCAGGGAGAGAGGAAAAAAAACTAGAAGAACAAGGGCGCAGGGTGCCCAGCCTCCCCGAGGCCAGCAATCCTCCAAGGATACTGGCCTCCCCCCCAACTTCCTTGCATGGCAGGAAAACAACAGCAGCGGCACAAGGCCGCAGGAAAGGTGCTCGGGCACCCAGCCACCCTGAGGCTGGCCTCAGCCAGCCAGCCTTGGCACTCTCTGCCTAGTGCCCATCACCCCACCCCTGAAAACATCCCCCCACCCTCGCTGCCTTACCTTTCTGTGCGGGAAAGCTGAAAGCACTGAAAACATGTGCAGCCCCCAGCTCCACCAGGCCCAACTGAGGGTTTCTGGGAGCTGGGGGTGGGGCTTAGCTTTCAGGAAGCAAGCCCTGTTTCCTGCCACCCCACCCGAAGTCTCAGAAAGTAGAGGGAAAAAAATTCCACTTTCAAAATGGGTTGGGGGTGGTGTGGGGTGGTGTTGGCAAGGCTTGTGAGCCTGGTTGCCCGGGGGGGGGCTCAGTCACCCCTGGAAAATTTCGGGGGTAGCCTCAGCCCTCAAGCCCCCTGAAGTTGACACCCATGCTCTGCTTGGCATGAGTTAGGATCCACTCGGGCCATTGTCTCCCAGAGCGAAGCTCGAAGGCTTCACATAACCATGTGGGGATCTAGCCTCGCACGTGGTTGGGTTTAGAAAAAATTACACCGTGAGAGGGCTTTCACTTCATAAATTCAACCCTTGGCATTATGGCCCCCCTACAAGTAGGAAACTAGTGGTCATTCCTTTTTATTTGCTGAATTTCAGCTTGCTGTATCACTGTGCACAGCTCGGGGTTGCACAGCTGAGTGCAGTGTTCCTAAAATTGCTCCAGAACCAGGGATATCCTGGTGAAAGTCAGCACTACTTGTCTTATCCTGTTGGGTCCTGTGAAGATACAGTGGTAAAAATTTTAGAGCAACATAAGTATTTTTCCCTTCCTTCCTTCCTTCCTTCCTTCCTTCCTTCCTTCCTTCCTTCCTTCCATCCATCCATCCATCCATCCATCCATCCATCCATCCATCCATCCATCCAAAGATTAGGCAGTGCTGTAAGTAGACTGAGTGCCAGTTTCTCAGGAACAGTAACTATTCAAATTCCCTTCAAGGAATCTTGGCTGCGCCCTGACCTGGATAGCCCAGGCAAGCCCAATTGCATCAGATCTTGGCAGCTAAGCAGGGTCAACTCTGGCAAGTATTTGGATGGGAGACCTCCTTGGAATACCAGCAGTTGGGAGGTGGGAGCAGGCTTTTTTCAGTCACCACCCAATAGGGGTCAGTCATCAGAGGTCACCCTGACTTCCAGGTGCATACACACTCACACAGGCACCCATGCACATATGAAAAATACAAAAAATACCAGAGGAAAGAAAGGGAATAAATCTTGGCTACAAGCATGTTGCTTTGTTAGTCTACATAGTGGTGGTAAGAAATGTGTGCACGTGTGTGCAAATTAGGCAGACCAGGTCTCCAGATATAGCGCCTCCTGTTGCTTACCCCCATTCCTTGCCAGAGCTTCCACGGCTGGTAAGAGAAATGGAGGAAACAAGGTAGTACCAATGCATGACATCACTTCCAACAAAAAAATGGACATGATATCAGTATGTTAGAGGTGATGCTCAAGTTTTTGCCAAAAACTCTTACCATTTAACTATAACTATGGAGTTGGGGTTGATACCTAAGGTGTCTCCAAATGTAATGACATCACTTCCATTTTTTGCTGTGTCCACCTGTGTCCGCACCCCCAATTCCTCTTGCATGGTTGCCAGTTCTTCCTAGCAACCCTGGTGTAAACAGGGCAGATAAAAATATGGCCGGTCATAAGTTATAAGTTACTGACAGTAGGAATCTGAAGGAAGACTTGGAAATATGTTATCTTTCCAGGAACTTCCAAATTTTTCTCAACAATACAACGATAATAGTAACAACAACAATAATAGAAGGAACTAGCCTTATCCTCACAATTGTACTCAAATAGGAATCTACAGATTCACTTCAAAGTTTCCGTTTCCTCAAAGCTCCACAGCAACTGTACTTGAGTGGCATAACACTTACTTTCTAGTAATTCAGGCAATTGAGAAATCACATGAGAAGGCTGCAACCACATCATCTGCCTCTCTCATGGAGCAATGTGAGGGGCAGCTACATGTAATGATGATTCCACCTACGACAGGTTCTGTGCTAGAAGAAATCATGTGGGTAGGGTAAATGACATATTTCCTTCCCACATCACTATCACCATTTCCCCTAGGAGGGGATAGTACTGGCAAGGGAATGAACAGCACTCCCCTGGTCTATTTGGTACCCGTTAGCAAATGTTACCATAGCTGTGTGGGATCAAACCATGTGAAACAACTCCTTCACTACCCTGGCAACATAGGAGTTCACTGGAAATGGAGGACTGTTATTCTGTTGTGAACTATATTTCGAGATCCTTTAAGCCTCTGACCATCAACTCTTGTTTTCCATAACACAGGAAAACCAGACAAATAACACTGATAGCCTCAGAGCCAGGAAATGTCCCCCAAGAGTATCATCTAATTTGTTCTTCATACATACCAGATGCTGAATTTTTCTACAACACTCTCACCACTGACAGTCAATACAGACTGGCACTTTATAACCATGTTCTCTCTCCCCTTGCCCAGGCCACATGTGTGGCTGTATGTGCTAACCATATATATCCTAGTGTGGTGTGTATGTGTGTGTTGTTCTTCCACCATTCTTCCACTGGCCAACACCTTATCCAGATGATGGCCAGTGCAATGGATGGATGGCCAGTCAAGTAAACAAACTGAGCCTACATTTTTACCTGAGACTGAGATGGTTTTCTGCTTATTACTCAGTCTATCCTAATACCCTTATAGCCCTTTGGTGAAAGGCCAACTGGAAGAGCTAGAGGATATATACTTTATATTGCACCATTTTGATGATAATAACTTGCTATAAACATTTTAGATCTGGGCATGAAATGGAAATTGTTCTCAGGAGGTTATAAAATGTCATTTGGTGCAAGGATGCATTTGTTTTCTATTTGTCTTAGCACACTGCAGTTGTCATTGAAGGTTTTAGAGATCCAGAATTTAACCTCTCTGGTCTCTTTTTACTCCTTTTTTTTCCAGGAAGGGAAGCTGCCTCTTTTATGTATTCAGTGCAGACTAAAGGGGTAAAAGGAAGCATTTGAGCTACTTAAACATAAAAATTCCCTCTTGAAAACTGGGATCTTCACAATCTCCTCTTCCTTGGTTTTTTCATTTTATTCTCTGTTGAACCCATTCATTTTTAATGCTACATTGCACTACAAAATTCTGCCATAGATTTTGAAAGGCTAATATAGTATGTAGGTGCTAACACTTACGGATTTTCAATAAACTAAAATATCATTTGCCTTGGAAAAATCTGCTTTTTACCTTTCATAGACTGGCCAGGTAGCTGACATTGGCTTGTTTCTGAACCCTGTGAACAGCAGACTCATGAGCACTAAAGCAACACAAAAAAAACCCATCAGCTTCCAACATTGAATTCATACATCTAAATGAAAAGTGACCTCACTCAAAATATGTTCTGTTGATTGGTTTGCATTTAAAGTTTGGTGTCCACGTTTTGAGTCCATGAGGCTGATCTGCTTACCAGTGTTCACAAGGCATCATTTCCCTCTTTACTATTTAGGGATCTTGTAGATCACAATGTCACAGACTTCCCTTTTGGAGAGGCTAGATGGACCAAGGTCTGGGAAGCCATGAACCTATCCAGTTACCTCAGTTGTCAGCCTTTAGCCCATCAGAAAAGGGGAAGAATCCATTAATAGGATTATTCTTCTACAGAATTAAAAAGGGGATCTGAGGCACTGAGTCCTTTTTGTGGGTTTTTTTTTACATTATAAAAGCACAGGTGCGTGCACGCACACACTCACACATATATATGGTTTTAGGAATCAGGCATGGATGGAAAATACAGCAGATTCTTTGGCATCATTTCAGGCTCTCTCTGCCTCTTTAGTTGATTCCACTTCTTCCTTTAATCTAAAAGCTCATGAAAACTTTCCACAAAACTTTGCAGAGCAAAGATGTTGTGACTCCATTGGTATAAACAATGTTTAGCCACAAGGCTGGTTTTCACAAAAGTGCATCCTGACCCTACACACTGCACAGATATCTGCAGGCCACGTTCACCAAGTTGAATCGAGCTGAAGGCTGGAGTCTGGTAAAATTCAATCTGGAAAACTTTTGAGTCCACCACAGGAAGGACTCCTGTCATCATACCTAGGGTTGTCAGCCTCCAGGTGGGGCCTGGAGTTCTCCCGCTTTTACAACTGATCTCCAGCTGACAGAAATCAACTCCCCTGGATAAAATGGCTGCTTTGGAGGGTGGACTCTATGGCATTGTACCATGCTGAGGTCCCTCCCCTCCCCAAACCTCGCCCTCTCATGGATCCACCCCCAAAGTCTACAGGTATTTTCCAACCCAGACCAGGCAACCCTAGTCATGCCAGTTCTTCAGCAAGCTCTGCATTCAGGACCTGAAGTGCTAGGCACACTACTCACTCAATAGGGCAACGTGACTGGATTACTGTGAAGCTTGCTGCCACCACCCAGCCTTTGATTCCTGGTCTACGAGATACCAGGCCAGAACCACCTGAAATACTGGAAGGGTTGTCACCTTTGGTAAGGAAATTCTTGGATATCTAGGTGTGAAGTTTGGGGAGGGTGGAGTTCAGTAAGGGAGGAAGCTAAGTGGGGATGTGATGCCATACAGTCCACTGTCTGAAGCAGCCTTTTTCTGTGAGGGAACTGTTCTGTGTAGGGTTGCCAGGTCCCCACGAGCAGTCAGCGGGGGTGCACTTACCAGGAGTAGGGAGGAACTCCTGACATTTCATTGACATGCCTACATGACCCAGAAGTGATTTAGGCATGCCAGGGTCATTGGAGGATGATGCTCTCATTTGGGGGCAAAATTCTATGACAGAATTAGCTTGTTGCAGTAGAGCACTTGTAACTTGAAGGCAAACAAAGGGTTACAATGTGTAATTTTTTTAGTTCCTAGAGTGTTAGCAGTTGGACTCCTCCTCCCACTGAGGGGCAGCTTAAGGCAATAGCACCCCTCTGTACATCACCCTAAAATTTTAAGTGCATGGCACTGCTTGGGCCAAAGTGAGCCAAAACAGATCCTAGTCAGGCAGCAGCCTGGGAAAGTGGTTTCAAGGCACAAGTAAGGGAGACTGGCTGGCTACTTTTCCCTCCTCACCTTGGGGACATGCATGGCTCAGAACATTAGGTCACCCAGGATATATGAATACACCTGGGAATAATCCCTTCAGCAACCAAGCCCGACTTCACCTTCACCCATTATCCTTGATTAAATGCCCCACAAGCAATGTTTAAGTCTATTCATCTTTCCCATCACCCTTCCTGTCCGGTGCTTGTAGGGCCATCAAACCTCTCCCACCTAGGGTAAAATGACCAGTTCATTGTCTTCTGGCAGTTATTCAACCTGTCTCAGGATATGTTTTGCCCTATAAATATGCCACCCTGCTACCCAGCAGTGTGTGTGTGTTCTTGGACCTTCCGCGCACATCCCACTTACATGTGGGTCCTCTCTCTCGTTTCCCCAAACACTGGCCATTTCCTCTTCTACTTCCTGCTTCTGCTGACCTCTTCAAGACTGGTAAATATCACCTATCCCTACAATGTTGTCCCCTTTCCTCCCAGTTTTTTTAGTCGCTCTTTTATGTGTTTTCTGTGTGCGGCCTTGTGTTATCCTGTTTCATTTTCTCCAATAAAAACATTTCCAGTAGAATAACAGCCTGGTTATTTTGAGAGTTCTCTCAAGGACTGTCCCTGTATACATAGGTGTCTTGATCTGTGTTACCTGCCTCCAATGTTCCCTCTAAGCTGAGTTAGTGTGAGCTAGCTCACAGTTTTTTAGCCTCCGGCTCACCCATTTTTGTCTCAGCTCAGGAAGGATGGCTCCAGAGCAGACTAATTTATGCAGTAGCCAAATCCCTCACTCACAACTTTAATGCCAGTAGCTCACCAAGTAGAATTTTTGTGCACAAGACTCCACAGCTTAGAGGGAACATTGCCTGCCTCTCACTCTGTTTCCAAGTTAAATCCCCAAACTTTAGTGGAGACTGCCTATTTCGGGTAACATAACTGTTGCAAAGTTTTATAATCTGAGCTTGTTCTTTCAAGAGAGGGAAATGAGACAGGTGGATGGTCTGAATGCTTGAGCCCCAGGAAAAAGAACTCGGCTCCTGGGAACATGGTGAGATCGTTAAAACTTAGTATGGCTTTCTCAAGAATAAATAATGTCAGACCAATCTGCTCTCTTCTTTTGATAGAGTTGCTAGTTTGGTCAGGGGAATGCTGTGGATGTGATGTATTTAGATTTCAGTAAAAATTTTGACATAGTTCCCCACTATGTTCTTGTTGAGAAGTTGGTGAGATATGGACTAAATCCCATTATTTTTAGATGGATGAAGGCCTGGTTGGTAGATCACAGCCAAAGGGTGATAATTCATGGTTCCTCAATAGCCTGGAGGGAAATAACAAATGGGGTGCTACAGGGTTCTGTTTTAGGCCCAGTGTTATTTAACATCAAATTTGCCCATCAAGTTTGTGGATGATAGTGAAGTAGTTAATACTATGGAGAATGGAAATGGCATGTAGCTGAACTTGGATAGAATGGAGGTGTAAAGTGTTGCACTTGGGTAGTAAAGATCAGTTATATAAATATTGGATGGGTGAAACCTGGCTGGGTAGTACCTCCTGTGAAAAGAACTTGGGGGTTCTAGTGGATCATAAGCTTAATATGAGTCAGCAATGTGATATGGTGGTAACAAAGGCCAATGTGATTGGCTGCATTCACAGAAGTGTAGTGTCAAGGTCACACACAGTATTTGTGCAAATGTACATTGCTTTGGTTAAACCTCACCTGGAGTACTCTGTTCAGTTTTGGCACTGAAGTTCAGGAATGATGTCAGTAAGCTGGAATACAGGGCAATGAAGTTGGTGAAGAGTTTGAAGACCATGCCCTAGAAGGAGAGATTGAAGGAGATGGGAATCGCTATGTTAGAGAAGGGATGCCTGCAAGATAAGTACCACCTTCCAGGACCTAAAGATATGTTTTTAGTCATGTTGGATAATAGGACTTGAACTAATAGATATAAAGTACAGTAATGGAGGTTTCATCTACATTTGAGGAAGAACTTCATAATGGTGAGATTTGTTTGACACTGGATAAGTCCCCTTTATGAGGTGGTGGAATCTTCATCATGGTAGGTTTTTGAGTATTGACTGTATAACTACTTGTTGGGGATATTATAGCTGTAGTTTCTGTGTTGGCAGGGGGTTGGACTAGATAACCCTGGTGGTCCTTTCCAGATGTGAGATTAAATAAACACATAAATAAAATAAATGTTCTCCCATTAAGAAGGGCAGGATAAAAAAATGTTTAAATAAATAAATAGTTCCTCCTCTCACAGCGGCCCTGTTCATGGCTGGCTGAGCAATTATTAGGCTCCCTTTTGTTGTTAAATACATGTTCAATATAACACCTAGCCTTCTGAAATAAATTTAAGGTTTGGCATGATGGAGGAGAAGGAACAATTGTTGAATTGTGTCTTCCTTCAGAATGCGAAAAAGACTTGCTTGCTTTTACTGCTCTTATCTGTGGTGACGAGAACATTGGCCTGCTCGTTGCCAAGAGTTACCAACCATATAAAGCAACATTTAAGTTTTTTTTTTTTTAAAACTAAGCTAAAACAAGCTAAGCCCTGAGGGGGTTAGAATGCTGACAAAAAATTTGTTCTGGGGCAATCAATTGGATGGCCATAGGTGAATACTGAGCATCTGTGAGGTACTTTGCCCAGGAAAACCTGCCATATTAAAATGTGGCCAGGTGAAAAACAAAGAAGCTGAAACTCTTGCCAAATAATTAGGGTTAGACATTCCTAACCGAGTGGATTTCTTTCTGCTTTGGGGATTGTTATTGCCGTAATAGCGTAGCAAAGTTTCTGGAGACCAAGCCCGTTGTCCAAGGTACTTGTTTACTCCTGAACAGATGGTTCTGTGTATACATTGTGTGTAAACTGGCAACTGCATTACCCTAATAAGCCGTAAGAAAAATCCCTGCCACATTTCTGTCTTGTTAATGCAGTAGGGATGTTGAAGCCAGAGGAACAATGCTGTGCACTGGAGGAAACAAAGGCAATCGATCCATTGGGAATAGACCACGCTGATTGTGTGATTATTTTCACAGTGCTCATCACCTTCACAGTGTCGCTAGAGGAATACTTAAGATGTCATTGTGGGTTTTTTTCCCCCTCCACATACTGGTTTGTGTGAGAAACAGCGCCTGTGTACTGCACCTCTAGCCAATGTGAACAGGTTTGTTCCTGAACAGCTTAAACGTGTGGGAAAGGAAAAGTTCAGCCCAATTCTGTATGGGTATTCCCAGAAGTCAGTCCTGCCAGATTCAATGGGGTTTACTTTCTGTCAAGGAGGCATAGTATTGTAACATAACAGTACAATCTTTTAGCCATAGGGTTGCCAGCCTCCAGGTGAGGCCTGGAGATCTCCTAGAATAACAGTTGGGAAATGGGAGCTCCACACAATTGTGGTTGAGGAATATCTACAGACAACAGACATTAATTCCCCTGGAGAAAGTAACAACTTGGGGAAGGTGAACTCTATGGCTTCATAACCTGTTAAGGTCTCCCTCCTCCCCAAACCTTCCCTTCCCCATGGTCTACCTCCAAATTTCTGGGAATTCCATACTAGAGAAGGGATTTAGAGGACTTCCACTGACTGTCATGGGCTTGTCATTTGACTCCAAAGGGATTAGGAGTGTGTAACTCTCTTTAGGATTGCAGTTATCCTCTAAGCATTGCCAAAGCAAGCAATTCTAATGAAGTAAAGCGCTCCAAAGTTTCATTCTGGCATGGCAATAGGCAGTACGTTTCCCTGAAACAATAGTCCAAATCTTCAGAGTATTTGTTTGCAAATGTCAAAAGCTCAGGCCTCATCCATACTTATTGGTAACAGTGTGAGAGCTTCATCATAGCATCTTCCTGTACTGCTGCAGTAAATGTTTGAATACCAGAGCCACTCAATCATCCCAGTAAGACAATTGGCCCAGCCCTGTGATTCTGAGATTTAAGTGGTTATTACCACAGTGGCTTTGTATTACAAGCATGTCTCTGGAGCATTAGAAGTAGTCTCTTGTGCTGCTGGGTGGTGGCCAATGCTCCCTCTAAGCTGTGGAGTCTTGTGAGCAAAACTTCTACTTTGTGAGCTACTGGCATTAAAGCTGTGAGTGAGCAATTTGATTACTGCATGAATTAGTTTGCTCTGGAGCCATCCTTCCTGAGCTAAGACAAAAATGTGTGAGCCAGAGTCTAAAAAACTATCAGCTAGCTCACACTAACTCCAGCCAGCCTCTGAATACCAGTTCCAGGAGGCAACATCAGGGGAAGTCCTGGACCTCTATGCCTGGTTGTTGGATCACCGGAGGAACTGGTTGGCCACTGTGTGAGAGAGGATACTAGACTAGATGGACTACTGGTCTGACCCAGCAGGGCTCTTCTTGTGTTCTTACGGTCTTGCCATCTTACTTTTCCGCTCAGCATACTTGCAACTGCCCACTTCATATGGGCAGTAGCAGCATGTCCCTCCAAAATGCAACAAAACAATATGGCTGCTCTATAGGTACTTGCATCTCAGCAGGTTGGGCTCCTTGACTCCCCTGAGAATCATGACCATGGACTGAAGATCATTGCTGTGAAACAGGCAAGACTGGAAGGAACTCCACATTCCCACAGAAGTTATTACCTTGTTTTCTTTCCCTCTATCCAGCCTGGCTCACCCACCCCCTCAGTCCTTCAGTCAGACTGCCTCAGATGCTGCATGTTTATAGTGTGGAATCCTTACTCTCCAAAAAATCTGACATTTCCTGGGAGAGGGGAGCTCCATTTAGTTGTGGCTGAAGAACATTGCAAGAGTGGCAGGTGTGGTAGTGAGAGTGAGCTTTTGCGGGAAGGAGCAGAGTTCTTTGAACATGTGTGTGCTGTCTCTCACTATCTATACCTCTTGATGCTTTGCTTATTTTCCCCCATCTTTGACTCTCTTGTTCTGCTGTCCCCTGAGAAGGAGAAGAAGAAGAAGAAGAAGAAGAAGAAGAGTTGGATTTATAGCCCACTCTTACTCAGAGTCTCAGAAAAGCTTACAATCTCCTTCCCTTCCTCTCCCCACAACAGGTAGGTGGGGCTGAGAGAGCTCTGAGAGAACTGCTCTTGAGAGAACAGCTCTGAAAGAGCTGTGACTGACCCAAGGTCACCCAGCTGTCTTTATGGGGAGGAGTGGGGAATCAAACCTGGTTCTCCAGACAGGCCCATAGCCAGGATTTTTTCCCTCAAGGGGCTTTTTTTTTTTTTTTTTTTGCTTGTGGGGCACTGATAATAAAGACAAGTCATGAATCACTAAAAATGTTTCAGGTTTATTAACAGTAAAACTAAAGGTAAAGATTCTTACTGGGCACAGAGGTGAATACTGCATATGGAGAAGTGGGAATCAAACCTAGTTCTCCAGATTAGAGTCAACTGCTCTTAACGACTACACCAAACCACTACACCAAACTGGCTCTAGTGCTAGAGAGGTTATAACTCTGACTTCTACTCTTTTTGCTGCATGACATAAATGCAGCCCAGTGGGTCCCATGCTGATGCCTGGAATTAAAGGTGGAAAGCTGAAGACCACTGGTTAGAGTATGCCATCATATGAATCTTTTATCACACAATGACAGCAGCTGTAAATGCAACCTCCCCACACACCAATTCTTATAATGCCTCACTGCAATTAAGTGCTGCATGGTCTAGTGGTTAGAGGGTTGGAGCAGAATCTGAAAGATATGGAAGCTTGCTAGGTGACCATGAGCCAGTCGTTCTCTCTCAGCCTAACCTACCTCACAGGCTTGTTGTTGTTGTGAGGGGGAAACAGAGGAGGGGAGGAGGATATTTAAGCCACTTTCTGCCCTTATTTGGTAGAAAAATGGCTTTGTTGTTGTTGTTGTTTAGTCGCACAGTCGAGTCCGACTCTTCGTGACCCCATGGACCACATCACGTCAGGCCAGGCCCTCCTGTCCTCTGCCATCCCCTAGAGTGTGCTCAACTTCATGTTTGTTGCATCAATAACACCGTCTAACCATCTCCTCTTTTGTTGTCCCTTTCTTGTTTTACCTTCAATCTTTCCCAGCATCAGGGTCTTCTCCAGTGAGCTTCAGCTTCAGTATCTGGCCTTCCAGGGAACAGTCAGGTTTGATTTCCTTTAGGACTCTGATCTGATCTCCTTGCAGCCCAAGGGACTCTCAAGAGTCTTCTCTAGCACCATAATTCAAAAGCATCTATTCTTCGACGCTTGGCCTTTGTTATGGTCCAACTCTCACAACCATACATTACTACTGGGAATATCATTGCTTTGACTATACAGACTTTTGTTGGCAGGGTGATATCTCTACTTTTTATTATGCCATCTAGGTTTGCCATAGCTTTCCTCCCAAAGAGCAGGTGTCTTTTAATTTCATGGCTGCAGTCACCATCTGCAGTGATCTTGGATCCCAGGAACGTGAATTCTGTCACTGCTTCCATGACTTCCCCTTCTATTTGCCAAGGAGTGATGGGGCCAGATGCCATGATCTTAGGGGTTTTTTTATGTTGAGTTTCAAGCCAACTTTTGCGCTCTCCTCTTTGACTCTTAGCAAGAGGCTCTTCAGGTTCTCTTCACTTTCAGCCATTAGAGTGGTATCATCTGCATATCTGAGGTTGTTGATGTTTATCCTGGCAATCTTAATTCCGGTTTGTGATTCATCCAGGCTGGCATTTTGCATGATGTACTCTGCATGTAAATTAAATAAGCAGAGCGACAATATATATCCTTACTGTACTCCTTTTCCTATTCTAAACCAATCAGTTGTTCCATGTCTGATTCTAACTGTTGCTTCTTGACCCTTATACAAGTTTCTCATGAGACATGTGAGGTGGTCTGGTACTCCCATCTCTTTAAGGACCTGCCATAGTTTGTTGTGATCCACACAATCTAAGGCTTTAGTGTAGTCAATGAAGTAGAAGTAAATGTTTTTTCTGGTACTCCCTACCTAAATAGATAGATAACAAGTTTGATGTCTAAATAAAATACCACAAGCATGCTTGCAAATAATGAAGAATATTCAGTAAATGGCAAACAGAGTAGGTGTGTCCATAAATTGGTGCCTTAACTTATGGTAAACATAGTACTAAAGCAGGTCTTCTTGCAAATCAGTATAAATATTTAGTATATCTTGCTTAACTATGCTTTAACACTCATCTGTTTGGCTTATGTCACTAGCTGAAAGCCCGTGAATGGGCTCAGGGTGGGTTACAAACATTAATTATAGAACAATAAAATTAGAGATTAAAGCTATAAAACTTACTTCTTAAATTATTGTGATCAGGCTACCTCACAACTATTACTACAATGCCACGGTGTTAGTCAATTTAAGGCAGAGAAGGCTAAATCCCATAAGGGATTCTGGAAGGCGAATACCCAGCCCCGGTTAAACCAAGCAGGTTATCATTCTGAACCTTGAAAATAGAAGACCATGATCAATGGTAGTAGATGGTAACAGTATGGTAGCTTGGGCCAGATGATATCAAATGAATTTAATGCATTCATTTGCAGGATTCTGACCACTTTTTGTGCTACTATTTTTTTTTGGCTGCCCCAGTCCCAAACCCCACCTGACACTCCCCCACATTTCTGATTTTTCAAAAGTCATATAGAATTATTATTTTTTAACAGTTTGAGGTTTTCAAGTTGAGACTTACTATTTAGTGTCTTCTGTGCCTTTGTTGTCTGCTCTGACACCCAGCTAATCTTGCCAAGAGTTCTTTCCAAATGGATGCTGCTCACTCTGCAGGCACAAATAGCAGACAGTGCAATCTAGCCCATTTATTGTATTTACTGGATGTATCAAACTGTGCAGGTATAAAGAGGGGATGGATGGCAAGCAATTCTGTGGTTTACACAAGTCAATCAGTTTAAAAACCCAAATGTCCATCACCACGGGGGATGCTGCTTTCTTCTGCAGTAAATGAGATGATTTGATTTCTGAACTAGACAACCACTGCCACAAGTTGCAATGATGAAGTTGCTACTGTGCGGGGTACTGTGTTTGGCAAGGTATTGTGCTTGAAACAAACTCTGAACTTCAATGGCAATCTAATCAGTAGCTCCCCTTGTGTGTAATCAAGATATTTCAAACGAGGTACATTTGTCCAGTGAATGTGTTCTCAGCCAAATTCTCAACTTGCCCAATCTCACAGAGATCAGCTTCCAAACCTGTGGTTAGTCAGTCTATATTATGCACATTTTGGCCAATTAAGGGATGGTGATTCCATGGGATGAGTATTTTGGACAGGTGTCAGTACACAGTAAAGCCCATATAGTGTTTCAGTCTTGCTTTCTCAGAATACAAAGTCCATGGTGAATTGCCCTATTTATCTCATCAGTTTCCTGCTTCTTAATAGAGTTGCCAGCTCTGCATTGAGAAATTCCTAGAGATTTGGGGACGGAGTTCGAGCCTGGGAGGGAGCAGTGGGATACAATTCCAGAGAGTCCACCTCCCAAAGCAACCATTTTCTCCAGGAGAATGTATCTCTTTTGCCTGGAGACCAGTTACAATTCCAGGAGTTCTCCAGCCACTGCTTGGAGAAGGGCAAGCCAGTTCTTAAGAAGCTTAGAATAGTGAATATAGAATTTATATGTGGCCAGGTAAGAAGGAGCACCATTTCTGGGTTCAGGAAGAGAGCAAAGAAATTCCAGCAGGGAAGAGTCAAGACTCCTGACAAAGTCCTATTGCTTGTTCATGAATATATTCAAGACTAATTTTTTTTTTAAGTGCATTTTAAGTGGGAATGTACAAGTGTGCCATATTTCAATTGTTTATCCATTTATGTTGTCGCCATCTATGCTGGGCCATTTTAGGTTTGCCATTGCCCCAATGAGGGTGGGGGGTTGCCTGTTTTCAGGGCCTCTGATCTGCCAGCTTGGATCTGGCCAGCTGGGGGGAACCCCGCCCCCCAAAAAAGTTGCATTTGCGCCAATGTGCCTGGCACGATGTCACCCGGAGGTGATGTCATCGTGCAGGATACATTGAGGGAGATGCTCTATCATTATAAGAAAAACTCTATGGTTTTCCCTCAAATGATAGCACTCCCCCCCACACAATGTGCCCTGCATGATGACATCACTTCCGGGTGGCTCCCGGAATTTCTGGAATGAGCAGCGGACACCCTCCCCTTGCCAGCAGCCAGGTATGACCTGGCAACCCAAGGCCATTTATACTGTTCTGATTGCATTTCTCTTTCTGCTCACTCACAATCTGGTATTTCAGTTATTTTGTTTGTTCCCCCCACTATGCATACAATTTTATAAATTTGAGACAACAATGCATGTTGAATGATGTTGGATGATGAAAGCATACAAAGAAAAATCACTTAACAATGCATATTTTGGAAAGAAAGGAATCCAAAGGATGTTTATTTATTTATTTATTTGGACTTTTACCCTGCCCTCCCAGCCAAGGCTGGCTCAGGGCGGCTTACAAACAGATAATTACATTAAAAACATAATCTACGATTAAAACAATTCTAAAACCATAATAAAGTGCTAGTGATCATTATTATCATTGTTATCCATAAATGGTAGCAGGCATTATTCACAGTTCTCAGCTCACCATCAGCTTACAGTATTGGTTCTAGTTGTTCTGGCAGTACTCGCTGTTCTTTAGGCTGTTGGTGGCAGTTTCCAGACTCCAGGGCTCTCTCTGATGTTATTCATTGGTGGTGGTGGCGGCTCCCAAAAGCCTGGTGGAAGAGCTCTGTTTTACAGGCCCTGCAGAACTGTAAAAGGTCCTGCAGGGCCCTGATCTCCTCCAGGAGCTCATTCCACCAGGTTGGGGCCACCACCGAAAAAGCCCTGGTCCTGGTCGCTGACAGCCTAGCCTCCTTAAGACGCAGGAGGGCCAGCCGGTTCTGGGCCCCTGACCACAGTGCATATGGGGAAAGGCAGTCCCTCAGGTGTGTAGGCCCCTGACCACGTAGGGCTTTAAAGGTAAGAACCAGCACCTTGAAATGAATCCAGTATGCTATCGGCAGCCAGTGCAACGCCTTCAGCACAGGCTATATGTGCTCCTGTCTAGAAAACCCCGTCAAGAGCCTGGCCACGGCGTGTTGCACCAGCTGCAGCTTCTGGATTTGAGACAAGGGCAGCCCCATGTAGACAGTATTACAGTAGTCTAATCTTGAGGTGACCATTGCGTGGATCACTGTTGCCAGGTCATCACATTTGAGGAAGGGAACCCACTGCCTGATTAGCTGAAGGTGGTAAAAGGCTGATTTGGCAGTGGCCGCTACCTGGGCCTCCATAGTTAAGGAGGCATCCAGGAGCACCCCCAAACTCCTAACCTCTGGCGCCGGCACCAGTGGTGCCCCATCGAATGTTGGGAGTGGGATCCCTAACCCCAGTCCGCTCCGACCCAGGCACAGGACCTCCATCTTCGTCAGACTCAGTTTCAGTCGGCTCAACCTAAGCCAACCAGCCATGGCTTGCACTGCCCAGTCCAGCTCTTCTGGTTTGGAGTCAGACTGACCACCCAACAACAGATAGAGCTGGGTGTCATCTGCATACTGGTGACAACCCAGCCCATGCCTCCAGGCAATCTGGGCAAGGGGGCACATATAGATGTTAAAAAGCATTGGGGACAGTACTGCCCCTTGAGGCAATCCACAATCTAGTGGGTGCCTCTCGGATATCTGTTTCCCGAGCATCATTCTTTGTCCCCGACCTTGGAGTTATCACATAACATCTATATTGACTTGCATTATGATTTGTTTGTTTGTAAAATTTCAAAAAAATGTTAAATTAAAAAAGAAAGGAATCCAAAGGAGAGAGAAAAAATAAAAACAGGCCTCATCTTGTTCATTCTGCTTTGGTATCATGTAGGACAGGGGTCCCCAACCTTTTTGGGCCTGCAGGCACCTTAGGAATTGTGACAGTTTGGTGGGCACAGCCACAAGATGACTGTCACAAAATGGCTGCTGCAGGAAGCGAAGCCAGCTACAAAATGACTGCCACAGCTTATCTTTAGTCACACAGTGAAGATCCTTGTGACGTGGTAGAAGCTGCTGTTGTCAAAGCAATGTTTTTAAAAATCTGGGCAGCCGATCTGTTAAGTATGACACTTTAGTTTGTTTTGGAGAGGGGTCTTTTTTGCCATCTAGTCACAGCCAACTTACAGCAACCCCATAGGGTTTTCAAGGTAAGAGGCGTTCAGAGGTGGTTTGCCATCACTTGCCTCTGGGTAGTGCCCCTGGGTTTCCTGGTGATCACTCATCCAAATACCAGCCAGGGTAGGGTTGCCAGTCTCCAGGTGGGGCCAACTGATAAAGATCAGCTCCCCTGGAGACAATGGCTGCTTTAAATGATGGACTCTATGGCACTCTACCATGCTGAGGCCCCTCTCCTCTCCGAACCCCACCCTCTCCCAGTTCCACCCCCAAAGTCTCCAGGTATTTCCCAAACCAGACCTGGCAACCCTAAGCCAGAGGCAACCTTGCTTAGCTTCCGAGATCTGTCAAGATTGGGCTAGCCTGGGCTATCTAGGTCAGGGCAGGACATAGTCACCATAGAGCAAAAGGTGGGCAGAAAGTTCCCCTGGAATAAATGAGCCTTCAAAGTGAAATGGATGTGGTACATATGGCATTTGCTGTACAGTTCTAAACAAAGACCCTATTTGCCTTGTTAGCCATATTCCCTTTATGGAGGTATCAAAGCAATGTGAGCAGCTTGATATGAGCTTTTTACGTTCCACTGGTAAGCATGCTACAGACTGTGTAAATACATGCTTTCCCCCCAATCACTCCTTTAATTGTATTATGTCAAATTAGTGATAATACAAGAAGTCAGATCTGGAAGCCCTGTAGGCTGCCGTTTCCCATTGAACTAAAGAATAGGGAGTGCAAAGCTTTTGGCTCTGCATAGTTTTCAGACAGTGTGTTAGCAATGCTCCTGTACCCTGAAGGACAAGTGGGTTAGATCTAACGCCTTTTGTTACAAGGCTTTTTTAAAAAAAATGGTCTTGCTTTATTCCTCTTTTTCAGATCCATTCAATATATAGCGGAAAGGATGATTTTTGTATCAAAACGGTGGGGTTATGAAATTCAGCACCCCTAGATATTAGTCACCCTGACTTGGATGGCCCAGGCTAGCACCATTTCATTAAATCTCAGCAGCTAGGCAGGGTCTGCCCTGGTTAGTACTTGGATAGGAGACCACCAAGCAAGTCCAGGGCTGCACTGAAAAGGTAGGCAATGGCAAACTGTCTTTGTTCATCTCTTGACCTGGAAACCCCATGGTGTCGCCAAAAGTCAGTTGTGCCTTGATGACAATCTCCACCACCAGAGATAGTACCCTTTGGGGGTTCCACTCATCATTAACAGCTTCTTCCCATGCTTAAAAATGCACATTGCTAATCCTAATCCAATCTTTCCTCTCATTACCCAAACTCCCCATGTCTAGAGGACTCTTGGAAGGAATAGTGGGCTATTCAACTGTTTAGACTATTTCCTGTGACTGTTTAAAGCAAAGAAATCCCTGGGAGGCCTAAACAGGAAAAAACAAGGCAACCTAGATTAGTGTGCACAATTTTCTAGGGATAAAAATTTCCAGGGACAGAAATGTCTTACATGGGAGAGGGGCTATATAGTGTGAGACGTGACAGGAGCTGGAAATCACCAGCTGAAGACTCACCTCGGTAGGTGGTTTTAGGCAGTCTAAACTGTCACTCGACTGTGGGGTAATAACAGCAGTGATGCAATTTGCAGGGTTGTTACACGAATTACTGAAATGATGTATGCAAAGCACTTCAAACACTCAAAAGCATTATAAATGCTAAATATTGTTGTGAGTTGGTTGTCTTTATTACTAGGAACGGCACCTAATCACCTGGCAACTAATGGATGCTTAGGGATTTAACAAGAGGGCTGAATATTCTGGAAGGGATGGAAAAAAAAAAAATCTCTGCCTTGGGAAAGCAGTATCCTTCTCCTAGTGGGAGTGGCATAAAACCCCATTTATAGCGGTTTGAATCTGGGGGAGGAATAGAAAGGCAGCTAGAAAACACTTGGCAATTTGAATACAGAGAACATCAAGAGAGTTTAGAGTATTAGCCGGAGTTGATTGGAGTTGCCAGTCAGTCTTGAGAGTCTGCAACAGTTGCTCTTTGCAATCTGATGCAGGATTTGCATTTGTACCACCTGCTGTTGGGGGGGGGGGTTTGCTTCCCCAATGCCTGAGATTCCCAGTCTGCTGAATAATGCCACCTCTTAACTTCCTCCCTAGGAGTTAAATAATAGTATTTTTCTCCTCTGTGAGATCACAGAGCAGTTCGTAGGTGAGAATTCTGAACTTTGCATTATAGGCCTACTAGGAATAAGGCCCATTGTGGAAATAAATAAAATGAGCTCTAGAAAGAGGCTCTGGGAGAGTGCCAAGGCCTTGGGCACTCAGTGTCAATGTGCTGTGGTGACCTCAGCAAGGTATAATGACACAGAGTCCACCATTTTTTCCAGAGGAACTGATCTCTGCTACATGAAGAGCAGTTGGAATTTTGAGTGATCTCCAGCCCTCACCTGTAGATTGGCAACAATTGTTACCCAGGAGGGAATGGCTGGTTTGGAAGGTGAAGTCTATGACATTGTACCTGTCTGAGGTCCCACCCCTCCTCAAACCTCAGCCTCTCCAGACACCACCCCTCAAATCTCCAGGAATTTCCCAACATGTTGGCAACCCTATCTCCTTCCCAGCCAAGCATCAACCTGCCATTATCTGCCCCTCTGATGTTAGCTTTCCATCTCCTCCCCTCTCCCTCCTGGAGATCAATTATAATTCTGAGTGATTTCTACCCCTCTCCTGAGATTGGCAACAGTGATTCCCCTGGAGGGAATGGCTGGTTGGGAGGGTGGAGTCTATGGCATTGTACCTGACTGAGGTCCCACCCCTTCTCAAATCTCACCCTCTTCAGGTTCCATCCCTCAAATCTCCAAGAATTTCCCAACCTGGAGTTGGCAACCCTATCTCCTTCCCAGCCAATCATCAATGTACCTTTATTTCCCCCTTACTCTTCAGCTTTCCATTACACACACACACACACACACACACACACACACACACCTGCAGCCTCTTCCATGCTCTGAAGCCCTGACTGCCACAAAGTCCACCATTTTCTCCAGGGGAACTGATCTCTGCCATCTGGAGAGCAATTGTAATTCTGAGTGATCTCCAGCCCTCACCTGGAGATTGACAACAATGGTTTCCCAGGAGGAAAAGTAGTCTTTATCTGCAATGGGGACCAAAGTAGCTTACATCATTCTCCTCTCCCCCTTTTGACTTGCACAACAAGCCTATGAGGTAGGTAAGGCTGAAAGTCTCTGTGACTGGTCCAAAATCACCCACACAGCTTCTACAGCAAGAACCTGGATCTAGCAGACCCTGCTCTGAAGCACTGACTGCTACACCTAGGGCAGCCAACCTCCAGGTGGAGCCTGAAGATCACCAGGTATCACAACTGAACTCCAGACAACAGATCTCTCCCCCCCCCCTCGGAGAAAGTAACTGCTTTGGAAGGTGGGCTTTATGGCATTCTGTTCAGCTGAGGCCTCTCCCTTCCCCAAAGCCTGGCTTCCATGGACTCTACCAGAAAATCTCCAGGAATCTCCCTACCTGGAGCTGGCAGGACTAGCCCCAATGAGTTCCTCACAAAGGCCTGCAAAGGATTTCCTTGCTTTGTCTGAACCAAGCTTGGTTGCCTACCATGGCGAAATGGGCTCCAGTTTACCACTCAGCTGTTTGCCTCCCACCCTCATTCCATGGGCGTATCTCACTCCTTAAGTTCTCTGCCACCACTCATGGAATTTTCACTGCTTTTTTAGAGGGACAGTGAGACTCCTCTGGCCAAATCTCCCTATTTGGAGATGGAATCCCCAATCTTTGGGGAATCCCTAGAAAAGTTGGCAATCCAAGGGCCTGGCTTTTCCTTGTTTCCTTGGGCTACTGCCTCCATTTGGTATTGTGCAGAGCAGGGGAGACTATGTGGTCAGAACACAACACAGATTATTAGCTCAAATAAAATAATTTATGTAACTATTTACACAGTTATGGAGCACACACACTGTAGGAGTAAGCAGACACCATGAACCAACAGGGCATAAATCAACAGTGGTTAAATGCAATCCTCTTTCCCTACACAGAATACTCTTTACCTCTGGAGGTTATGGGCTCACCTGTACTTCAACTTCTCTCTCTTGCCTAAAAGAGTAGGGAAACTTCCATTCATTCCCCAGTCCAGCCGACTGTGGAGTGGCTGAATTTCTGCTGCTCCCAGGGATGAACAATACAATTCCCTTGGTATTTAAGGAACAGGTCACACAGGAATCAGGTCCCACTATGCTGGTGTTCCACTGATGTCACTGTTGGCTTAGGATACCACCTGTCCTTTCCCAGAAGAAAAAAACGACTGAGAAAACACTTACTACTTTAAGTAACTGAGAGCAGAACAATATCACTGAAGTTCAGTGGGGCACTGCTGACATACACCAATTAGGGAGGAGCATGCTGGTGAAATTGTCATGCTAAATGTACACAGAAAGAACCAATCAATGTATGGCGATCCTGGCACACAGTCTTCATGTCCCATGACACACGCAAAGCAAACCATGGAAGTTATAGAAACAACACAACACTCTCACACAAGAGTTTGTGTGATCAGCATGCTCCAGGAATCTGTACAGAAGGAGGTCCTCATCCCCTTCTACAAACAGCTATCCTCTTGACAAGTGGGTACATGGAAGGAAAGGTGGGCCCTCCAAGCATAAGCAACTAGCTGTCTCCACAACTCACTCAAGGGGAAGATGGGAATAAGATTAAGATGAGCCAGGACTAGAACCCATACTTTCAAAACTGCTGAGACAAGTATTCTCAATATGTCCTTTCTCCAGGTGGGGCAGCTGCCGGAGCCCTGGGGTTTTGGTGGGACCCACTGCCACTGACCTCTTTGCCCGCATGCCAACCCTGCCACTTGCCAGTGTTGGGATTTTTGCCTTTAAATAAAGGCTGAGTGCAAAGACGAGAGCCGCCCAACGTGCATTTGATTTAAAAGATTACTTTCCTAAAAGATTAAAGGGCAGGGAACTTTGGATAAAAGAAACAAAACAATGCACCCTAGCTTCAAAACTTGCATTCTAAGAGTTACACGGCAAAAAAAGAAAAGAATAATGACTACTTCTTCTTCTTGCTCGGGACAATAAAACTTGTGCACATGTATACAAGATCAAAGCATTTCCTATAAACAAGATGTTGAGTGACCAATAGAAAGGTTAAAGTTCTTTTAATTAGGATACGCAACTCCCACTAACTTTCCCCGTACAGAGACATCTCTACGGTAAGTGGTTACAGGTTACACACCCATGCTCCCTGCCACATGCACTACTTAGCATCAATGGAAAAATGTGCGCAGATGGTCCAGAGCAGTGGTGCCATCAGAAAAAAGTGTGTGTGGGAAGCCTTGCAGGCAGAGGAAGGACACTTAGGCAGGTGGTGGGCAGGAAGGGAGACAGAAGTGGAGGGCTGGTGGGGGCAGAAGAGGTGACGGAGCTCCTGGGCATTCTCTGCCCAGCCCCCCCCCCAAACCCTGAAACTGGCCCTGCTTATAGTTGTTACCAGGGCTCTTTTTGTAGCAGGAACTCCTTTGCATATTAGGCGACACACCCCTAATGTAGCCAATCCTCCAAGAGCTTACAGTAGCCCCTGTAAGAAGAGCTCTGTAAGCTTTTGGAGGATTGGCTACATTAGGGGTGTGTCGCCTAATATGCAAAGGAGTTCCTGCTACAAAAAGAGCCCTGGTTGTTACCACCCTTGGGCTCTGAGCAAAACATTCCACCCCCCACCCCCCAGTGTTGTTTCTATAAGGTTCCCATCGTCAAAACTGCTACTTGTGTGTTATAAGCACACACACTGTGAGAGCAATGAGAGAAACAGTCTCCTGCAGTGTGCGCTCTTGGGGGTTTCTGGAAATGATTATCTGCAATTGCAGCTGAAACCCCACGGTCCCATCCACAGGGCCAGAGCCAGTGGGGAGGCTGTTATGTTTTCGTCCCATTTAGTTGGCCCTTTTGAATCACTTCTGCTGGTGGAAGAAGAGGGTGGGATTTTTTTTCACCTTTTGTTCCTCTCGCTGTTTCCAGGAGGTCCCTATCTCCACCCACCCCTCTTTAGGAGCATTTCAGGGAGACCAGGGCCTGCAGCCAGAAGGGGAAGTAGGGAAGTTCCACTGCATGCATTCGAGGGCCTTCCATTAGTGGAAATGATCAGTGAGAACCGACTCCTCGAGCTCAATGGACATGTAATGATGTACACCTCTCCTGTTCTCCTGTTGCCGGCATAACATTACTCTGTCATCAGTTTAAGATCTCAACCACTCCTTGCCAACATACTTCCGACTCTGCCCATTTATGGCTTTCGTGCTCACCGAAGAAGTGGGCAGTGACTCACGAAAGCTCATATCCTGCCACGTATTTTGCTAGGCTATGAGGTGCCACTGGACTCTTGCTCTTTTCTAATGCCACTATTGTTATTACACTGACAGCCTCCCAGGCATTCCACTAATGTCTCCATGCCTCCCACCCTCCAGAAGTGGGGTGAGTCGCCATGAGGGAAAGGCACTGCTCAAGGGCTGTGCCGGACACCTTATTTATCTGTTTACTGTATTTATATCCCACCCTTCTCCCCAAAGGGGAATCAAAGCGGCTTCCATTCTTCTCCTCTCCTCTGTTTTTCCCTCACAGCAACCTTGTGAGGTAGGTTAGACTTGAGAGGGCATGGCCAGCTCAAGGTCGCCCAACAAGCTTCCATGGCAGAGTGGGGATTCGAACCTGGTTCTCCCAGATCCTAGTCCAACACTTTATCCACTACACTGTGCTGGCTGTCTTCACTTGGTATCTTCAGGTTCCAGGAACATGGTGTTTTAGACTTTTTAAAAATAAAAATAAAAAAAGATCTGTGCCTGTGTTGGTTGTAGGCTTGCCAAGAACTTACCGTATTTCAGCGGGGGACGGGTACATCCTGGCAGGACCATCCCCGGGGGAAGGAAAGACGCGCGCATGATGCCGGCACCAGGAAGTGATGCTGGGCAATGCTCTGGCAACGGGGATGGAAACTTGTTGGTACCATTGAGTTTCCAGCCCCATTGCCAGAGCATCGCCCGCTGTCACTTCCTGGCGACGGCATCGTGTGGCGTGGGTGTTGCCCGGGGGAATGTTCTGGCCAGGGACTGTGCATCCCCCACCGAAATACGGTAAGTATTTGGGAACCCTAGTTGGTTGGTTTTATTTGCGGTTTCATGTTTTTGCATTGCTGCTGCGCACAATATTGGTTTTTATTCTTTCATCTATGATTTTGTTGGGCAACTATTGGCTTATATGGATTTTCATTTTGGTTGCCTGTTATTTTGTTTGTCTAGTGCCTCATACACCTGGTGATGTTTCACCAGTGATGGTGATCTAGCATCAAGATTAGTAAGCATGGAGAGACAATTGCCACCTGTCGCTTCCTGCAGCCACGCCTTAGGAAGTGTGGTTGGTATTCTCAAGAGGAATCGTAATGTAGATGGTAATGTCTCCCGGGAGAGGGAACCAATGCTAAACCTAAAAAAAAATACTTCATGGCAACTAAAAGTTGGGGGTTTGATATCAGGTTAGCTGGACTGGAATACTGGGCTCGATGGAGATCTGTCAACTCTTTGTCCATAATGACATGTCAGCATGAAGCATCAGGCAGACAGTGTGCACCATCCTTTTTAGATGTTCAGGCAGCCGTCGAAGACCAGACGTGGCTGACAACATTGCTGTCACTTTTTGTCCAACTAAATGACGGGAAAGAAACAAGGAGGGTGGTGGTGGAGAAACCTAAGCCGGTAACAGGCAGAATATTTCAGAGAGAAACCTGGGGTTCTGGAAGGCTGCGCATTGTCACATTGAAGGCTTTGCATTATTTTTTTTTTCTAATCTAAGCAATATCATGCACAGAATGTAGCACTTTCACTTTTAAGTGCTCAAAAGAGGTTCCGCTGAGAAGCCGCGGATGTAAATACTTGGGCTTTATTTTAATTCCCACACAGAGTACAGGGTTTTTAAAATATTTGCCGCGGTGAATGACTTAAAGGCGAGTCCGCCTCAACCCCTGTGAGCACACGACGGGAAATTGCCACCACCAACATCTACTTCGATTTCTTTTTTTATTTAATGAAAAAGAACAGAATGGGAAAAGTCACTAAGCCTTGATTAATATAATCCATAAGAATTTAAAGGCCGGTGCCTTTGCCTCCCATTTATCCAGATGCTCAGCAGAGAGGGCTTCAATGTCATCTTATCTCAACACACCAACATGGCATGCCTGCTAATCTTATTCTGCCTCTATCAAACACCGGCTTGGACTCTAAATTTGTTCTACTGCTTCAGACCAATATGGCTGACCAACTGGATCTAGTTTTTTAGCTCAGTTATGCCCTGTTCTTCTCCTCATTACAGGCTCCTGTGGGTCCTACTGTCCTCATCATGACCTTTTTGGGTAGTCAAAGGGAACCTTTCCTCCCTTTTTCATCAAATGAAAAACTGGGAGGATCCAACCCAGTATCTTAACATTAGAGCAATAGTTCTACCTGGATATGAAATGTCCAGGTTCCTTTTGGCCATTTGCAATGTGGCTTTCGTGCCACCAGGGTACCACACTGTACATGTCTAAAGGGACCCTTTAGATTTTGAAATAAAAGATCCTTCCTGCACTTCCTGCACTGAGATCCTTGCAGCACATAGCTTTCCAGTGCTGCTCCTGTAACATTGAAAGTCAACTATTCTAATTCCCATCAGCTCTGTTCCTTCCATGGCCAATGGGAAGTCCCTGTATTATGGATGCCTCCTAGACAAGGATCCCTAATGAGTCTTCCATACATTGGCCAATAGATGGAGCATACACTGGCTGCAGAAGCCGCCATGCCATGCCACTTAGGCAATATCAGAAGGCATTTAACCAATGTACATTGTCATCCTAAAAAAAGTTACAGGGCCCTAAGCCCACTGGCCTCAGCCGTGCTTAGAACAGTACTGTTAGACACGTAAGCAAAAAGGACAGAAACAAAATGGTGGTTCTGGTTGATCTGGCCCAGAAATATACTAGGGAAACATAAAATGCCCCCCAAAGTATGTAAAATCTCTGTAGCTGTGGATGATCTGGGTCAGCTGCAGATCGGCTTCAAGCAGCTTGGCCCTACGAAAGCAATCAGTGTCAGCCGCATTAGCCTTTCAATGGTAGGAAATGAAACCGCAGCCCCATTTACTCAATTGAGCATATAGGGATAATGAGCATTTGACTCCCTTTCAACTTCAAATTGGTTTATGCTTCAAGGATGACTCAGACGCAAAACAGTTTAAGGAGAGTCAACAACTCCTGACAGTATCGGGGGCTCTTGACTCATCGCTCCCTGATCCGAGGAAGAGAGATGGTGTACATCTGTTAAATATTCAGGTGGATGAAGTGCAGTGACCTACAAAGAACAAAGTGAGGGCTATGTCCTGCATGGTACATTTGCCCCATGGTGCCTGACTTTAAATAACACATAATGAGCCTTTCATATTTATTATTTAGAAATGTGAGCGCCACACGCTTAACCTGCAAGGGTTCCCATGGCAGCTTCGACATAAAACCCCCCAAAGCCAAACAAAAAAACCAGTAAGTAAAACAAGAACAAACCAATTAAGCCACAATTTGATTTTTTAAATAAATAAATAAATGAAATGAAATGGCACCATTTTCTACCATTCCACCATGGTTCTTTGGGATGAGGGCTGCAGTGTAATCTGAAGCAATGATACACTCTTATAAATCCAATGGGATTCAAATGGTGTAACTCGGCTTAGGATGGCAAGGTTGGTTAAATGGCGAGAGTGGGAACGACCCAACTGTTTAGGCCCATAGCTACAGTGGGGCATTTTGGAGCTCTGCCCCTTAATTAAAAGCCCCACCCCACAAATACCCAAATCAGAAACCTTTTTTGTGTAGTGTGTGTGTGTGTGTGTGGAAACCTTATTTTTGAAGAGAGGCCCCTCAGTCAGCAGCTAGGGTGAGAGCACTGTGGCTTTCCCTCCGGCTTCTCTCTCCCTTTCACTGTGGAATTGGGGGCGGGATCATGGGAAAAATAGCTCAGAAGGCATTTAAATGCCTTTTGAGTTCCCTTCCACACAGCAAGGGCACTTAAGAGTGGGAAGGGAACTCAAAGGGCATGTAAATGGTTTCTGAAGGCAATTCAATGCCCTCTGAGCTGTTCCCCCCGCAGGAACTGACACACTCACTGCCTTGTCCCTTGAAAGGAAGGGCTAGAAATGGGCTTGGAGCCTCCCCTTTAAAGGCAGACATCCAGATTAATTTACTTAACCTTACTTTAACTGCCTCCTTAAAAATTTAAATGCCCCCCCCCCCCCGATAACAATAACAAACCCCCAAAACACCTGGCTACAGGCCTGCAACAGTTGTGCAAAAATTAGCCATCAAGTTACAGCTCTGTATGAAACTATTTAGGGCAGCCTTTGTTAATGCGAACAGCCAGGGCGGGCCCCAGGTGTCTGGGTGCCCTAGGCAGGACAGCATGGGGTGCCCATCCCACCGGGGATGCCAACCTCCCGGTGGGGCCTGGAGATGGCCCAGCGCCCGGGAGAGCCGGGGAAGGGGCGGTGGCGCGGCTCTCCCGCGTGCCTCGCAGCTGCAAGGCACCCAGGAGAGCCAGGGAAGGGGTGGGCTTAGACACCCCCCTTTCCTCCCAGGGGTGGCACCCGGGAGAGGCGGGGAAGGGGCGGGCTTAGATGCCCCCCTTCCCTCCCAGGGGCAGCGGCGCAGCTCTTCCAGGTGCCTCGCGGCCATGAGGCACCCAGGAAAGCCGGGGCTGCCGGCGTTGGGCAGCCCGGGGGGGCTTTTCGGGGGGGGGCATTTTGGTGCCCCTGCAGTGCCAGCGCCCTAGGCAAGCGCCTAACTCACCTAGTGGGCGAGCCGGCCCTGCGAACAGCTACACCAGGTTCTCTTAGAAGTGCAGCTTATACAAATTGTTCCAATATATGCTGCCAACATTTTTTTTTTTTGATGGATTGAATTGCCAGTGGTCCAAGGACAAAACTTGTGATAAACACACTTTCACTATGTGGCCATGCTAGTTCACATAAACGGCCCTTCTATGTAAGCCTGGCCCGATGGCTGTTTGCATTGTTATGGGGAGTGGAATTTCTTTCTTCTTTATTTTTTAATTCAATTAAAAATCACCACTGATTCCTCTCATTTCCTTTTTCTCTTTCTCAATAAGAATTTCTTTTTAATTTCTCTTCAATTTCTCTTTGCAGTTTTATATTACACCTCTATGTACTCTTTTGCAGCTTGGCTTTTTTATAGCACTAACCACAGGGTGGTGCTCTAGCAGTAGAGTAGGAAGTTTTGGGAAGGCATTGCCTGCTTCTTACGCCAATTCCGCATTATCAATTTGGTTTTAGTTCCCTACTGGTTGAAGGTTGTTCAATTGGGCCCAGTTTGATGCATGAGTTCTGCACTACTGTTTAAACTTTGCCATTAGTTGTCCCTTTGCTTCAGTTCTGAATTTCTATATTTTTGACCTTTCTGGCCTTTCCCCGTTTTGCAGTTCCTCCCCCCTGCTTTATTTTCCCCTCCCTCTCCTTTTTGTAGTGCATGTGCGGTTGCATTCTAACTCTGTGGAGAATACTTTTTGGTGCATTTGTGGTTGTGGTGTAACACAACTCTGTGGAGTGAATATTGCAGCTCACTTCCTGCCAGAGAATCCTGAATGATGTTACCCTCATTTGTGCAAACCCAGCTCAGAGACTGGTCTCTGTCATTTTTTTTTTTTAATAAATCTTGATGTCCGCCAAGCAATGTCCATGGCCATGATGTCTACTAGGTGAGTGAGAACTCTTGGAACTATCCTGTCCCTGTTCAAAGTGATAATCCTCAGCCTGAATTCATCCCTTAATGTGCTGTTTGCTGACCCCACTGCTGGACCTCCTGATGGCACCTGGTATATTTTGGCCGCTGTGTGACAGAGTGTTGGACTAGATGGGCCATTGGCCTGATTCAACATTGGCTTCTCTTATGTTCTTATGTTCTTATATGTTAGACGATCTTGGCAGAGAAGAAGGTATCTCCGTGATCTGCAGTCTTCCTCCTCATGCAGACATCTTTGTGATCTCAATGAACACTTGTTGGCCTCTCGTCGCCAGTGTCAGAGGTGGCATGCGCTTACTGGGATGCATTTTCCCTGCCCTTACTGAGTGTACCCCAAAAGTACATATTGATGGGAAAACTTTGTTTTTGGTGTATGGAGCGACAAACAGGGAAGAACTTCAGGATGACCCGTTCCACTTTCATGGGGATTGTTTCTGTCCTGCAACCAAGGCTTGACTGACAAACAGCAAAAAGGCATTCACCAGTACCCACGGATAAGCAGTCATTTAGTACTTGGCAAACTCAAATATGTACTGTGAAGTCAGCAAGCAGTTTAGAATCGGTTTGTCCACTGTTGGCAAAATTATCCTGGAGGTGTGCTTCTCTATGGAGGCAGAGTTGTATTCCAGTGTTGTTTGCCTAGTCAATGAGATCAGCAAGGTAATTTTTTATGTGTTGCATTGTTGCGTTATTATGAGAAACTGTGGATGTTGTGTTCAAGTGAGCACTGAGGTTGTATTTCATCCAGATGACATCTGGTAAAGGTTAAAATCAGCATCTTGTCTTCCCTGTAGATGACTCGATACGTCCAGCATGCCTAGCCATACCTAGAGTACCCTGCAATAATTAAAGGGCATGATCGCCTATGTGCCGGACGTGGTTTTCATAAAGAGTGATTTTATGTGTGTCTACCCAGGAAGAAATGTTGCTTTTGGGGGGGCAGGGTACTGCTACTAATGACAGATGGATGCTTCATTTCACAGATGATGGATAATTTAGGACACCTGGAGATGCCACAATGCATTGGTGCCATTGATGGTACGCATATTGCCATTCTAACACCAGGTGGAAAGATCACTGAATACAGCAACAGAAAGCACTACTGCTCTGTCCTACTACGGAGGACGGTGGATCACACTGGAAGCTTCATTGATGCTGAGGTAAGCTACAGTAGAAGATGCCATGATGCTTTTGTTTTCATGGACTGCAATCTCTGCTCTGCAATTGATGCTGGAATCTTTGTTCTGGGCAACCTGACAATTACTCTGCAGGGCATTTGGGTTCCTGCAGTCATTCTGGGTGACAGTGTGTACCCATTGAGGCAGTGGCTGATGACACCCTACAGAACTCCATGGATCAGAGTTAAAAGGAACTTTAATCATATATTGAGTAGGGCTTGCAATGTTATAGAGTGGGCATTTGGAAGACTGAAGGTGCATTGGCACAGACTGTCCTCCAGGCTTAATATCTTTGTTGACAATGTAAACTCAATATTCACTGCCTGTGTGATTTTGCACGTTTGTGAAGAGAAGGGTCATGATGTGCTATTAGACAGGCAGGAGCAGGGCGCTTTACTTGTTCCAGCAGATGAGTTCCTGGACTACCGTGCGGCAAACCGGAGGCATCTGGAGGAGGGGGTGCCCTGGCAGAGTTTATGGATGGCCAAGGGAGGTGTTAGTTATTTCCTGTAGGGCAGACTTTATTGGGATACCGTGCTCTCCCTGACTTTTTTCTATGTTACAACGTTGTGCAAAAAATAAAGTCTAATGCAAATCTGACAACCTAAGCTTTATATATCACTTTCAGTAAAAACAGAAGGGCGGGTTGAGTTATCCTCAGAATTGAGGACGCTGGGGTAGTCCTGCAGGTTGTCGTATTCTGGGCCTCACCATTAAAGGGTAAAGCTTTTTCAGAACACCACCACCACCACCACCACCAAAAAAAAAAAGATAGTGAGTGCACAGTGCAGTCAGCAGTGTGTCTGAGCATGAACTGATATATAGGCTACCGATCCAATGAATAGTTAACATGACTTGGTGCTCAGTGGCACCTTTAAGACCAACAAAGGTTAATTCAAGGTATGAGCGTTCATGTGCATGCACGCTTTTTCAAACACAGTGGAATGGAAGATAAGGTTAAAATGTATAGACAGGGGCTGAACAGCAAAACAACACATAACATGATGAAGGTGTTTAAATATATGCAAAGACCAAGCTAAATGACAAGCTAGGGTTCTATGGTCAACAGTTGTCAAGCCTGACAACTGTTGACATTACAATCTTAGCTCGTTCAGCTCTTGTCTATACGTTTCAGCCTTACCTTCCATTCCATTGCATTTGAAAAGCATGCATGCACACAAAAGCTCATACCTTGAATAAACCTTTATTGGTCTTAAAGGTGCCACTGGATTCTAAACTTGTTCTTCTGCTTCAGATCAACACAGCTGACCACCTGAATCTATTACTTGGTGCTGTGTATTATGAACCTTTAGGGGAAACTAGGGGTAGTTCTGGGCACCAGACAACATCATGTTCCAACCAACAATAGCATCATAATATTTCACAGTTTACAACATAGGGAATGTGAAGGGGGGGGACAGAGCAACAAGATGTGCTTGGGGTGCAACTACTTAAAGTTCCATCAATAATAGGTAACCGCCTTCCATGTCATGATCCTAGGAACACTGCTATCCTTATAGCTGTCCCCTATACCTCCTGTTTTAAGCAAAGGCAGTGAGTTAATGGTTTTAAAAAACCCATCAACAAGGAAGTGGGCGGAGAACTAGGAACTAGGGGTGGGTAGTGGATTCTGATTTATACCCCACCATTTATGACCCGAAGGAGTCTCACAGCAACTTGCAATCTCCTTTCCCTTCCCCTCCCCACAACAGACACCCTGTGAGGTAGGTGGGGCTGAGAGAGCTCGCTTGAGAATTACCCTTGCGAGAACAGCTCTGAAAGAACTTATGACTGATCCAAGGTCACACCAGCAGCTGCAAGTGGAGGAGTGAGAAATCAAACCCGGCTCACCCAGATTAAAGTCTGTGCTCTTAACCACTACAGCAAACTGGCTCTCATTTCAGCTGTTTTTGATTTTTAAAAAAAAACTTTGGAGCAATGTCAACAAAGGTAAGGGGGCTATCGTACAATAAATGGTTTGTTGATTTAAAAGGAAGGTACTCAAAGCTTGCCTCGGTTCTCTCGAGAATGATACATGCTCCTCTGTATTTTTATGAAGACGTCCAACAAAAATGAAGTAGTATTTTACTTTTTTTAAAAAAATGTAAGTAGTGTAGTACAGAAAAAAAACGTGGAATGCCTGAGCAAAGAGGAAAATGGAATGGAAAGTATTATAATAGTTAGTGAAAGCAAATGCAAAGGATTTAATAGGGTAAGGGAAAGGCAGCTGTTGGAACACTTTAGCATTCTGAACTTGACTTGCCCACATACAAGAGTGTCAGCTCTAAGTGAATATTTAGCATTGCAGCTGGTATTGTTACTGATTGAAGAACCCTTCTTATGGCCTGAGTGCCTTATTTCCCCACAAATGTATTCAGAAAGCTTCCTACTTGAGACATTCCACACACAAAGGCAAGTTTCTCCTCTAACTATTATTTGGAGAAGAAAAAAAAAATAGATGTTGAACACTTCAATTAGATGGCCGTCTTGTTTCAACCTTCGATACCACAATTACACAGCTGAGGAACTGTGTAGCATTTTGCGACTGCCACTCACAGCATTAGAATTTGAGAAAAGCCAAACAGCTCCGCTTTGCCTTGAAATAAGGATTAACCAGCTCCTGGTCTGCGCAAGTAACTGATTGAGTGAAAACGAAGTGAGTGGCAGTGCAATCCTCAACAGAGCTATACATCCTTCTAAGTCCATTGAAGTCAAAGGACTTTGAAAGATGTGATTCTGTTTAGGATTGCACTGAGAGTGTTGAGGTGATAGAATGGACTATACCACTTCAGAGTGCACGTGAAGGATTAAAAAAATTCAGTTTTCCTACAGTCATAGTCCCCTGTAAGTGGAAAAGTAGCATAGGCTGTAAAGGGCTAAGACAGAACTCTTCCTGATTTCTTGTCCTTTTTTCTTTTAAATTGCACAGAATTTCTGCATTAAGAATGTGACTGCCTCCCCTGCACACTGGAGTGGTGCAGCCCATTCTTCCAGCTCAGCACCAGGTTCTGCTTTACATGCAGACCTGGATTATAATTCTGACAGTGAGTATTCAACATCGGAATTCTTACTAAGATTTGAATATTAATATCTACATACTATTAGCCACATGTGGCCCCCATCTGCACATGGCTAAATCTAAAGATTGGGGCTACATGGAGGTTCAACAGATTTTTCTGCACACTTGGGGCACTCTCCAGGTGTGCAGAAAATTCTGAAATTAAAAATAAAAATAAAAGGTGGTTTAAATTGCTCAAAGAAATTGGGTTGTCTGTGCAGCGGTGAGCTGTGCCAGATCCAGTGGCAGTGGTGCGATGGGGAAGAGAGTGGAAGCCGGGCTTGGAGGCAAAAACAGTGGGACAAATGGGGGGGAGCTGCAGTGGGCCTGGCAGTGGCAGCAACAGTAATGATGGCGGGAGAGGAAGCCACACTGGCCCAGCAACAGGTGCTATACTCTGTGATGGAGTGGGAAGGAAGCTGAGGTGGGGCGAAGCCAGGAGCTATGCTGGGGCCACTGGAGTTGATGGTGATGGTGTGTGTGGGTGCCTTGGTGGCACTGGGGATGACAGCAGGCTCGGAAGTGGAGGCTGGGGGGTGCTCAGGGTTGTTGAGGGTTGCAGTAATAGATGACAAGGGAGCCACAATAGCCACAGCATTGGAAGTGGCAATGGAGGGGAGAAACTGTGGCAGGCTAAAGCCAGGAGTTGAGCTGTGTGTCCCTGAGTTGTAGCTAATTGGGGGGTGAAAGTCATGGTGGCCCCAAGAATGCAGTGGTAATGAGTGGTAATTAAGACAGGGAGAGGGATGAAGGATCTCCCCAACCACTATCGCGGGTCCCCACTTGTCAAATATCTAATTCTCAATCTATTATCTGTGTGGATCAGGAAACCCTGGGGGGACCAGCCAGGTCTGCAGAAAAATCCCCCTTCAGACGACTCACAGCTCCATCTTCTTGGATGCTAATATAGAAGCTTTACTCCTTAAAACCAGTACTTCAGTTTTCACTGAAGTCCTACTGTACATAAATACTAGATATCCATTGAAGTCATGTTCTAAGAAAACATGCCTAGAATGTCACAGAACAATGTCTTAGTCCAGAGGAAACTTTTAAGACCAATAAAGTTTTATTCAAAGATCTGAGGATGTGTGCTTGCACACAAAAGCTAATACCATGAATAAGACTTCATTGGTCTTAAAGGTGCCACTAGACTAAAACTTTCTTATGTGGCTTCAGACCAACATGGCTACCTTACCTGAATCTATATAGAATGTCACAGTTATTGTTGCATTATCATCACTCTCTCACACAGGGTCTTCAGTAGACAGCAGTTCCAAATCCTACTGAAGTTCATTTTAAGAATAGCTTTCTCCATTGGGTTCAATGGGACTTTGCCAGGACTAACTTTAGTTGCATCAGAATGTCTGTGTTGCAACCTACACTTTGAAACTGAACTTTCAAAGTGTGTGTGGGGGAATCAAACTCAACAAACCACAGTATGATCCTATATGTTTATTCAGAAATGAGGTCCACAGAGTTCAATGGTCTTAAATTGCAAATTTTCTTTGAGCAACAGTGCCTTTGAATATTATTCTCCACATATCATCCACGTCTTGAGAGAGCACAGTTGACACATTAATTATTTTTATTCCTTCTGAGTTATATTTATAGTTATAAAGAGAACCACTCTGGTGTAGTGGTTAAGAACATGGACTCTAATCTGAGAGAACTGGGTTTGATTCCCCACTCCTTCACATGCAGCTGCTGCTGCTGTGAACTTCGGTCAATTACAAGTTCTCTCAGAGCTATTCTCTCAAGAGCAGTCCTGGAAAGAACTCTCTCAGCCCCATCTACTTCATAGGATGTCTGTTATGGGGAGGGGAAGGGAAAGGAGACTGTAAGCTGCTCTGAGACTCCTAGTGAAGGGCAGGGTATGAATCCAATCTCTTCTTCTTCTATTATGAATAAAGCAATAAAGTTCCAGATTAAAACCAACAAACAACAAACAATGCAACATCAGCAAATTGTGCAAAGCAGTCCGCAAAATACATTTGAGGGGATATGATTCCAAAGTGGTGACAAAATAATTTTGGCCAGCCACTTGAAGGCATGACAGCTCATCTTACATGTACATCTTTTATCTATGAAGCAATAATGCCTTCAGAGAGCGACACACATTCATAAAGATCTTTATTAATAATGGAAAGATACAATTGTGTCTCCTGTGATAGCAATCTTGGAAGATTTAAATTTTGTCTGTAGTACTAGGTGACAGTAACACAGGGAGTTTTTATAAGAATTTGTGAACAATTCTGTTGAGTCAAGCCAGTGGCCTGTTTTATCTTCTGCCCATTGTTGGATGAGCTCCGCTGTAATGGAAGAGCCATCAGATTAATTGTTGGTGGGTCACAGAAAATCTTATTGCTCTTTTCAGATCCAGCCCTTCTGCTTTATTGCCCAACATCGGGGCACCACTGAAATAGCTGTGTTGTAGTTTCTTCACCATGGCCCAAGGCAGGGGTCTTTTCGTAGAAAAACAGCTGCAGGAGCTCATTAGCATATGGTATGCTAATGAGTTATTAGGCTATTAGCATATGCCATGCCCCCTGACATCACCGGAAGTGATGTCAGAAGGGAAAGCAAAAGGGGGAGGCATCTTCAAAAGCCTCCCCTTCCCTTTCCCAGCTGGTCTGGGTGGGGGAGCTAAGAGAGAAGAGGTTTAAAGTTTAAACTCCTTCTCATGAGAGTTGGGCCACAGAAGGAGGAAAGAGGGAAGGAAAGAGAGAGAGTAGAGAGAAGGAAAGAAGGAAGGAAAGAGGGAAAGAAAGAGAAGGAAAGGGGAGGGGAGGGAAAGAAAGAGAAGGAAGAAGGAGGGAAACAGGGAAAGGAGGAAAAAAGAGAAGAGAAGAGAAGAAGGTGGGAAAGAAAGAAAGAGAGACGGGAAGAAGGAGGGAAAGAGGAAAAGGAGAGAAGGAAATAAGGGAAGGAAAGAAATTTGGCAGCAATTTGGCCCCACTATATCCTATGGGCCATTGAAGTCAATGGTGAAAACATAGGGTATATTCTAGGGGCTGGAGGGAGGGTTTGAGGGAGAGGCCCCAAGCTCACAGGGTAGCTGACGGAGCCTCTCCCCAAGATACCCACCAAGTTTCAAGAACATTCGACCAGGGGTCCAATTCTATGGGCCCCCAAACAGGTTGCCCCTATGCCCTCCATTGTTCTTTATGGTGGGAAAAAAGTTACTTGTTTCCCACCATAGAGAACAATGGAGGGAATAGGGGCAACCTGTTTAGGGGCCCACAGAATTGGATCCCCTGATCCAATGTTCTTGAAAGTTGGTGGGTATCTTGGGGAGAGGCTCCATCAGCTACCCTGTGAGTTTGGAGCCTCTCCTCAAACCCTCCCCTCCAGCCCCCAGAATATACCCTATGTTTTCACCATTGACTTCAATGGCCCATAGGATATAATGGAGCTGAAATTGACATTCGGCTGCCTGAAAGACTCCCCGGGACGCCGGCTGGGGGCGGGGCTTGGCTCCTGAGCTCCCGGAGCACAGCTCCGGTGCGCTCCCCCCCAAAAAGACCCCTGGCCCAAGGGTTAATGTTATAGTTTTATCTGATTTTGTGGTTGTATCCTAATGTTGTAACCCGCCCTGAGCTGGCTTGCGGGAAGGGTGGGATAGAAATTGAATTAATTAATTAAATAAATAAATAAATAAATAAAGGTTCTACATGAGTGGTCAGTCCCTCTAAATCCACACTGGGTGAATGTTAACTCACAGCTTTAAGATGTCATAGACAATTCTCCATGTTTTTTTGACCTCCCTCCCCCCCAAGCCTCTATGGCTTTGAATATTTCTAATTTAACAATTCCACTTTATCAGCGGGTTTTTATGCTAGCAAGATTTACTCTCTTTCCTTCGGCTGTTGTTTCAGGCAGATATAGGGGTATCCCTTATAGGAATAGAACCTGTAATTGCCTCCATAGTGAACCCGATTCAGTTGCCCACATCCTTTTACGTTGCTCCCATTACTTTACCATGCACAGCTGCCTGATTAGTCCCCTCTTACCTTCCTCAAGGAATTCAATTGACAACGATCTTAAAATTTTATTGTCTGATAAGTCCTCAGCAATTACCTCATCTGTTGCCAAATTCTTAGCTTATGTTTGGAAGCTAAGGGTAAGGGTGTATAAGTCATAACTTTTTTCTCGCATCCATCTGGACTGATGTACTTCCAATTGAGTTCACTACTTCTGAAAAGTTTTAAAAATGATCCTCTGTTGGTAAATTGGTGTAACTTGTCATGATTTATTAATTTGCTTCATCAACCTATTCGCTGTATTGCTTTCTCTTCTCTGCTGTGCCATGCCAATAAAGGTCTATGGATGATGATGATGATATACAATTAACTGTTTTACGTTGTGATTCTAGATCCTTTTATTTGAAAATAAGTGTAGCTGCTTTCAGTGAGAGCTTCGCATCCTGCCTTTTGTTTATAAACTTGACAAGTCTTGCTTTGACTCTTCCTCCATTGGGTATTCATACAAATAAATCTATTACCTGGACATAGGTAATGTTATCGGATGGGGGGTGGGGGGATCACATATATTTGTTGATGACAGAAGCAGGAGGAACATGTTTAATATCAGATACAGGTTGACATTCTGTGAAGGAATCAGACAGCATGAACATTCAGATATTCTGAAGGGCAATCAATCAAGCTCCCATTTTGTTCACATTAATATAAAATATTGATGTCCTAGGATATTGAGGCACACAGACACAGACACGCTGGGAAGTGAATAGAAAGCTCATTTCGAAACACTTTAGCGGAAATGGTTTAATTTATAATTTGCCAAATATCTTTTCTAGGAAACATATTACATTTTCTGTTTCCATTAGAAGTCCCCCTGAAAAGGAATGTTTGATGTTAACTATCTTTCATTTTGTATTTCTTCATAAATAGAATAATGCAGGACTCAGGACAGCAGAAATGCTGGGGAAAGGGAAGTCTTTAAAGAACAGTTGAAGAACATATGAAGCTTGTTGTAAGCCAGACAGACCCCTCTCTTTATTAAGAGGCAATGTGGAGGAGAACCCCTCCATTTTACAGCACTCCAGGAGTACATATGCCAGGCAGAGTTGACCTAAGTATAAACAGAATGGATCCCAGACAGTCAGGCCTCATAATTATGCCTAGGCAAGATCCCTGGAAGGTGTGACATCTTGGTCTGACCCAGCTACAGACTCTCCCTCCACCTTGACATCTGTATACATCAAACAAAGGACCTGCCTTGCCCCGGAGCTAACATCATTCAACCTGGACCTATCAGCCTCCTCTCAGCTTCTCCTCCTCCTCCTCACATTTCCTTTACAATAACAACTCCCAATGTCTATCACCTTCCCCACCTAATACAAAAGGAGGGCCACCAAGCAGCATTGTTTCTTTTTGATTAGTTTAATTAGCAAGCCATTAGCCCTCCAAATCACTGGAAGAAGCAACCAGAGTTTCATCTCAAACCCTATTTTACATCCAAAGTCCTCCCAAGAACATCTCCTGTTCCTGTTCTCCATTCCTGGGAATGCTGTTCAGCCATTCACAGACACCTGTAGCTAATCTTATCAGAAATACATTAACACCTCAACTCTCATGCAAACTTGTCATAAGTTTTCCAGGTCTTTCTTTATCCCAGGAAAGCCATTTTTGGTATTATTTTGAGGAACAAATGTCAGACTCCCTCAGGACACAATTTTCCTATAAAAATAGCACTCAGAGCTCAGTCTCAGTGTGTCTGTCCTGATCACCTACTGACAGGTCATCCCCAAATTCGTTTGGGTCACTTTCAATCTTCACAATCTCTGCTCCGTGGACTCCTGATCTCCTGGACAGGTAAAGTATATTTACCCAGCACCATCCTATTATTCCCTCTCACCTCTGTACTTCCATTACTTGTGGGTATGATTTAATGTGTGTTTTATTTCAGTATGTCTGCATTTCATTAGGATTTCTTCTTTTGATAAAAAACAGCTATTTTGGTTAAGCCATGGACTGGGTTTTGAGAGCTCTCTTAAAGGGAAAGATCCCTGTAAACATAGGTAATAGATCCTTGCTAGTACCCCACCTCTTGCTGCGGCCCGTCATTTAGCTAAATTCCCCCAGAAACTGAAGGCAGCGATTCAGCCTCTTAAAATCTAAGCTGATAGGGGTAATGCTTTCTCATACTGAATTAGATTCTTGGTCTATCGAGGTCCATATTGTCTGCTCTGATTGGCAGCAGATCTCTAGATCAGGGGTGTTGAACTCATTTGTTATGAGGGTCAGATCTGATATAAATGAGACCTTGTTGGGCCGGGCCATGTGTGTCATAAAATGTAATGTCAGGTAGTGGAGATATAAACTTTATAAAGGACACAAGCACAAAGGTGTTGTTGTTGTTATCTTACTTAAAAACGTGCTTAAAACATTAGCACTCTTGCAATATTTTGTTTATTTAACAGCATCTGATAACTGACACCTCTTGCTCTGAATGCTGTTCAGGTGTGTATCTGCAAGCTGCAAACCTACAATGAAGCAGCAGCAGCAGCAGAAACGGAAGAAAAAGCAGAAGACAGCCAGTTCCATTGCAGGCCTGATAGAAGCCCTCCGGGGGCCTGATCCGACCCCCAGGTCACATATTTGATGTCCCTGCTCTATAGCATCAGGCTAAGATCTTTATCATCACCTTTTACTTTTTTTTTAATGGAGATGCCCAGGACTGAACTTGGGACCTTCCGCTGAGGCTGTGCTCTGGATGGCCCAGGCTAGCTAGCTTTATCTCGTCAGATCTCAGAAGCTAAGCAGGATCAGCCCTGGTTAGTATTTGGATGGGAGACCACCAAGGAAGTCCAGAGTCACTATGAAGAGGCAGTCAGTGGCAAATAACTTCTGAATGTCTCTTGCCTTGAAAACCCTTCAGAGTCACCATAAGCAGGCTGCAACTTGATGGCACTTTCCACCACCATACTATTGAGACCCCCCCTCGGATAGATGCTTTAAAGATGAGTCTTTTTATTATTATTTTTTAATGAAAAACCATTTTCTACTATGTTATACTCTAAAGAGATTTTGGTTGATTACAAGTAACCATTTTAAAAACACATCTTGTTCCTATTAAGCAACCATTTTGTTGGCCTTTTTCTCTCCCGCTCCGTCTTGTGACTGAGACCAGCTTTTCTATCAGTCACATGAGGCTCAGAAAATGAACTTTGGGCTATTTCCAAGACAAAGAGCAGGATCTGATGTGTTCTCACCAGGCCCGTAGCTACACTGGGGCATCTTGGGGCCCAGTCCCCCAACTTACTGCCAAGTCCCCCTGACTTCCCATCCAGCCCAGGCCCCGCAACTTCCATTTTTTAATTTTATTTGTTGTGCTCCCTTGGGGTGTGTGCAGGGTACCCCCCGACTTATTTAAAGGCCCCTCAAATCCTGGCTACAGGCCTGGTTCTCACATTATCGTACACTCACTGGAAACATTAGGGGCCCCAGAGAGAAACCAAGTCTCTTCCTTTACCACCATCAACCAACATTCAAAACTTCTAAAGAACTAACAAAATGCTCACATCAGCATTTCTCACTGAGAGGTTCCTAGTACAAAGTGGTCTAACTTAGATTGGTTGGAATTCCCTGCCACAAATCCAAACTCAGTAAGAGATAGTATTAGTACCACCCTAAGAAGGTTAGAGGCCCCTTTCAAACAGCCTTTGTATTCCGTTTTAGTAGGTGGCTGCTAACTGCTAACCTCACTTATGCATCTTAACTTTGGCTGGCCCTTCCTAATGCTCCCTCCACCCCCAATTTCCCTGTATGCAAGACTTGAAGACATTTTGCTTCAGTTTGTCACAGGAAGTGTGCTTGCACATGAAAGCTTACCCCTTAAATAAAACTTTGATGGTCTTAAAAGTGCCACGGGACTCAAACTTTGTTCTGCTGCTTCAGACCAACATGGCTATCCAGCAGAATCTGGGTGCTGCTTTTATTTACCTTTTCAAGCCACTTGCGTCCAGTTAGCAAGGCATGGTTGAGCCGTTTTTGAGGGACACTAATTTCTTTTGTTTTCACCTCTTTGGTGCATTTCTGAATCGCTGTAGTGTGCTGTTTGAAATGTCAGTTGGCCACCCTACCTCTGCATCAGCTTCGTAAGTCTTAAAGGATGTTGCATAATGTGGAGTATGTGCTGATATGAAATGAGTTACATCAACCTGCACATTGCCAAACAAAGTAGGAACTGCTGGTCATATGGTGGAAGTGATTGATTCCAATTTTCCCCACCTCCCAAAGGGTGAGCAGCACCATTAAAACTGTCAATACCTTATTTTCGGTATATGGAGTGAGAATCCTAACATGCATTGGCTAGAGCCAATAGAGTAGCTTTTCCATATGTGAAAAAGGAAAGAGAGATCCCATTTAACCACCCTAAAGGGCTATGCTGTGAAACATGGGACTTGCATGGACAAAAGCCATAAGGGATTGGGGCTGTAGTAAGGAGGATAACCCAGAGAGATTGAGCAAAAAAAAGCTGGCTGGATCCAACCTCATACTGTGCATGGAGATATATATATGCATGGCTACAGTGTGAATTTAATGACTGATGTAATGCATTTAAAATTATTGTCCTCATACTATTTCCCAAATGGTGCTCGCATTTGAAAAACATTGGTTATAGCAGGCTTGTATAACTAAGTCCATGAAACCAAATACAATGGAGGTGGAGGAAGAACTGAACCACCTGAAAAACTGTAATGCATGCCAAATGCTCTCTCTCTCTCTTTCCAGTTGCAATCTTTTCAGGCCTATGTTATAACACTTAGAATAAATATCGCCTCTTAAACATTTATCCCCACTCTTCTAAACAGCAAAATGGCTCAGTGCCGCGGGGTTTAGTTTCCTTTGAATGATAGAGCAACTAGAGACTTGTGGTGGCTTCATAAGGTCTGATGTATTTGCCAGTGTGCAAGAACAGCATATGTGGGGGTGAAGAGCAGGCAGCAACTCTGCCAGCCCACATCAGATGCCCAGGAAGAGTCTGCCTGCACTGCCGGCTGCTTCATCTTCAGACGACTCACAGCTCCACCTTGAGCTTTGACGTCTTCTGTCTCTTCTAAATCAAACCAAAGATCGTCCTTTCTTCACACACTGACGTACCATCTGCCTCCTCTCTTTAGCTGAAGGGAGGATACCTTGTCCAAGGACCCCAAGAGATGAACAAAGAGGTCTATCATGAGACCTCTAGACCCTTCTGACGAATAACTTTCACTGAGGAAAACTCTGCAGTCATTGATGAATATCATAACTGAAGATTCTCCTTCCCACTGGGTATCACTTCAGGCAAAATCATTGTGAGACAACTAGACACAGTAACCAGAAAGCAAACTCACAGCAATAGCCAGACACATAACCTGCTTTGAGAAATGACTACAGCTGAACTGATTCTTCCCCCCCCCCTCAAAATGGTTTAATTCATTTTACATTAACAACAAGATTAACAACAGGATAGACATGTACATATAGCCTGCATATATTATTTTATACATACAAGTAAATATAGCTCAATATTGTCTAGTCTAAGGGTGCAGTTTTCCAATATCTTACAAGTCAGACCTTATGACATGAGAGTTTAGAGTCTAATCTAAAAGATCTAAAGAGCGATACTTTCCATTACATGCTGTCCGTACAGTATGTCTATAATACCTTTTGAGATTGCTAAATGAGGTGAAGAGTATTTATTATATCAGGTATTGTTCCTTTAGTGGCTAGATGTGTTAATATGGGAGACCATAATCTTGTAATATCATCGTGTTCATCTTTAGATTTGTTTTGTTTCAGAATGTCTGAGGTTTTTTCCATTATGTATATGTTCCAAAGTTTTTTTATACCAGAGGATGACGTTTAGATTGTGGATTTCCATGTAGATGCTATTGTGGTTTTAGCTGCAAATAGTAATAAGCTATTTCTTTTTCTTTGTGTAGTGTATAAGGCAGTTTCCTCTCTGAGGTTTAGAAGTAGTGCTTCCAGGGATTTATCTATCTTATGTTCAGTTATGATTCTTATTTCTTCTATTTTGTCCCAGAAGGATGCTACTACAGGGCAATCGTACCAGAAATGTATGTAATTGCCTATTTCTTTGCATCCCTTCCAACACAAAGAGTCTGAGATACTTGAGATGTGTTATATTTGTTGGGGAGTTTTGTACCACTTGGGCATTATTCTGAAGTTCTGCCATTTTTGTGTAATGATGGGGGATTTATTTTCATGAGTTCTCCAGATTTCTAACCATTTGTCCTGTGTGAGATCGAGTTCACAATTCCCCCCCCAATATTTTTGGTATGGTAGTGTTGTGTTTTCTCGTAACAACATTAAGATGGCATATATTGTGGATATTACTCCTTTTTTGCTTTTACACTGAAGATACTGATACCATGGTATCCTTAAATTGAATCTGAGTTCCATTGTGTTTTTATTCATTATCTCCTTACTTGATGTCAGGTCTTCTAATTTTGTAATACCTGCATCCCTCCATCTTACGTATTCCTGGTTGCATTGTTCTGGTAGGTACCAGGACTGGCCATAGAATGAAGAGAACCTTGAAATGAATGGTGTAAGTTTTTTCCTGAACATGTCCCACATTGTTAGTATTGGGTTTAGAAATGTGTTTTGTTTCACCTCTATGGGTCTTATGCTGGACTGTTGCCAAATGATATCTCTAAGGTTTTCTGTTTTGAACATGGTTATTATTCTGAGGAGGTGGGTGGCATAGTAGTAGTTGTGTAGATTGGGAAATTTCATTCCTCCCATTTTGTCTGATCTGTATAGTATTTGTGCCCTTATTCTGTGCTTTTTATGAGCCCAGAGGAAGTTATTCAATGTACTTTGTCATTCTTTTAACTTCGAGTTTGGTATTTCCATTGGTATAGTTCTGAAAAAGGAAGATTAATTTGGGGAGAATAAAGGATTTTATTAAGTTGTATCTGTCTGTCCAAGTTGGACTTGTTTTCTCCCAATTTTGCAGTTGGGTTTTAATTTCCTTAATTATACATGTGTGATTCTAATCTATTAACTCATTTGGGTCCCTTGGGATTTTGATTCCCAGATATGTTAATGTGGAATCAGTCCATTCATATTTAGTTGTCTCTATTTTTCCCCCTTTATATTCCTTGCTATGTGGATTGTCATCAATTTTGATTTTGTTTGGTTTATTTTTAGGCCAGGTACCTCACTGTATTCTTTTAGTACATTTTGTAGTGAGCGTAGTGATTCATTTGGGTTGGTTAAAAACAGTAACGTGTTGTCTGTGAATAATGTAAGTTTATAGTTTTTCTTCCCTATTTCGATTCCATCAGTATCATCTTTATTTCTGATCATGTTGGCTAGTGGTTCTATTGCGATTGTGAATAGTAGGGGTGAGAGAGGACACCCCTGTCTTGTGCCTTTTCCAAGAATAAATGGTGCTGAGAGAGTGTCATGTATTTTTAGGCACAATTTTGGTTCTTTATAAATGGCATTGATGACATTTAAGAATTTTTGACCAAAGCCCATCCTTAATAAAAGTTCTTTTAGATATGATATGACTAGAGTATCAAAAGCTTTCTCTATGTCTAGGGAAAGTAGGGTCATTTCTGTTTTGTTTTGCAATGTCTATTATGTTGAGGACCTTGTGAGTGTTGTCTATTAGATCTCTATTAGGCATGCCTAATCCTACTTGATCTTGTGAGATATAGGCCGAATCTGCATTTGTCTTTCCCACCAGTGTCCCAGCCTTTTGACTCCGTTTTCAAAAAAGCTGTCCACATTTGGTGTCGTTTTCACACCTCAACAGTGCTAGCATACTTTTGCACATCCACATATGTTTATCATCCTTTCGGGGTGGCTCCACTGTCATTGCACCTCTGCACTGCTTTAAAAGAATCTTCTCCAAACAACATTCAAACAAGCATAGAGAAAGACGGTGTCACAGCATCATGCAGCTGATTTAAAAATGCAAATGCATATTTGACCATAATCATGTCCTAATATAAATGTGTAGTGGTCTGGCAAGGTTCTATGCTTGGCAAAAGCAGTTCACTGCCTGATCTGCCATTCAAAAAGACTCCCTAGGCACTGGCTGAGTTGCCTGAGTCCCAACCACAGAAGCAGCAGGAGCCAAAACTCACCTCAGAAGACAATTTCACCTCAGGACAGAGGACAGAGACTCCATTCCTCTTGCTTCTCAGTGACTCTGGCCCTGCCACTTTGCACTGCTGCTGCTCCTGCCCAGGCCCCAGCCTGCACTGATGCTGCTGTCTACTGCCCCTCCACGCTGCTGCCTGTCCTGGCCCCTCCCAGAGCCCCGAAGATTCCCCAAGGTAAGTAGGCATCTGAGCCATAAGCAGCCTGGCTGGACCACAGGTGCCTTGAATGGGGGGGGGAGAGCCAAAGGCCTGCCTGGCTGGGCCGCAGGGGCCTTGAACAGGGGAGTGGGAGAGTGAAGGCCTGCCTGGCTGGACCACAGGTGCCTTGAATGGGGGGGTTGGAGAGCCAAAGGCCTGACTGGCTGGGCCACAGGGGCCTTGAACAGGGGTGGGAGAGCAAGACCTGCCTGGCTGGGCCACAGGCACTTTGAACGGGGGGTGGGAGAGCCAAGGCGTGCCTGGCTGGGCTGCAGGCACCTTGAACGGGGGGTGAGAGAGCCAAGGCCTGCCTGGCTGGGCCACAGGGGCCTTGAATGTGGGGGTGGGAGAGTCAAGGCATGCCTGGCTGTGTGTGTGAGACTTTACTTCCACTTCTGTACCTTCCTATGCATTCATTACGCAACACATCTTTCTAGAGCTCGTTGTATTGCTTCTAGAAAGGGCTTTATTGCTAGTCTGTTATAAATTTGTTCAATCTCATGGCTATACTTGAGGTAAAAATTTTGGAGTCTACATTCAGTAGTGAGATTGGTCTGTATGAAGAAGATAATGTAGCATCTCTATGCGGTTTGGGTAGGACTACCACTGTGGCTTGTGACCATGATGGCAGGAGCTGTCCTGTGTGTAGTATGTGGTTGCATGCCATTGCTAAGGGCTCCGCTAAGATGTGAGCAAAGGTTTTGTAGAATTCATTTGTGTAACCGTCTGGGCCAGGTGATTTATTTGTTTTTAATCTTTTGGTGGAGTCTATGATCTCTTGTTTCAGGATGGGTTTTTCCATTATTTCTTTGTGTTCCATTCTTATTTTTGTAATGGGATGTTTGTGAAAGTGCTCAGTGATACTATTTTGTGGTGTGGTATTTGAGGAGTATAAGTTGTTGTAGTAATCCCAAAATGATTGTGTTATAGATTTGTTTATGGTATATATTTTACCTTTCTTGTCCGTAATGCTATAAATTGTTCTCTCGATGCGTTTCGAGTTGACTCTCTTGGCTAAGATTTTTAAAGATTTTGCGGAGTTGTGCCATAGATTTTGTCTTAGAAATAACTGATTCTTTTGTGTTATTTCATAGAATCATAGAATCATAGAATGTTAGAGTTGGAAGGGACCTTGCAGGCCATCTAGTCCAACCCCCTGCACTCTGCAGGAACACAGCCGAAACCCCTACATACCTACAACATACCCAAAAGATGGTTGTCCAGTCTCCTCTTGAAAACGTCCAGCGAAGGAGCATCCACCACCTCCTGAGGCAGTCTGTTCCACTGCTCAAACACTCTTACAGTTAGGAAGTTTCTCCTGATATTAAGCCGGTAACGACTCCCTTGTAATTTCCACCCATTAGATCTAGTCTTGCAATCCGGAGCAAGAGAGAATAGATCCACTCCATCTTCTACATGACAGCCCTTCAGATACTTGAAGACTGCAATCATGTCCCCTCTAAACCTTCTCTTTCTCAGGCTAAACATACCCAACTCTGTCACCCTTTCCTCATAAGACTTGGGCTCCAACCCTCTCACCATCCTGGTCGCCCTCCTCTGGACCCGCTCGAGTTTGTCAACATCCTTCCGAAAATGTGGTGCCCAAAACTGGACACAGAACTCCAGGTGGGGCCTGACCATAGCAGAATACAGTGGAACTACCACCTCCCGTGATCTGGACACAATGCTTCTGCTAATGCATCCTAAGATTGCATTAGCTTTCTTCACAGCCGCATCACACTGCAGGCTCATGTTTAGCTTGTGATCAACCATAACACCTAGATCCCTTTCACATGTGCTGCTGTCAAGCCAAGTCCCTCCCATTCTATATCTGTGCCGTTGATTTTTTGTACCTTAGGACTTTGCACTTATCTCTATTGAAATTCATTTTATTTGTCTCAGCCCACTGTTCCAGCCTATCAAGATCCTTCTGAATCCTGACTCTGTCTTTTTCAGAATTAGCAATCCCACCCAGCTTCGTGTCATCTGCAAATTTGATAAGCATCCCCTCTATGTCTTCATCCAGGTCATTTATAAAAACATTGAATAACACCGGGCCCAGGACTGAGCCCTGTGGTACTCCACTCGAGACTTCCCTCCTTTCAAATAGCTCTAACTCGTGCATAGCTGCGAGCAATTTTTTGTAGACTTTCTTACTATTATTTTGCTTGTATTTGTTTTCTAGGTCTTGTATGGTGATTAGGAGATTCTGTCTTTCTATATTTTTTCATTTATTTATGTATGATGTTTTGGATATGAGATGTCCTCTCAAGGATTGAAGGCATCCCAGGTTATTGTGGAAGCGATGTCACTGTCTGTATTCTCCTCAAGGTATTGTTTTATTTGGTTTTCTATTTCTGCAGTATGTATAGGATTTGTTAATAAGGTTCTATTTATAATCCATTGTGGTTTGCTTCTTGTTTCTCCTTCTTTTGTGATAACACATTTCACCCACGCATGATCTGACCATAACTTGTATCTTATTTGTGTTGAGCATGTTCTTTGTCATATACCCTGGGATACTAGTAGATAATCTATGTGTGTATGAATTTGATGTCTGAATGAGTAATATGTGTAGTCTTTCTCTTTGGGGTTGTTTCTCCTCCATACATCTATTAATTCACGTTCTGTGAATAGTTTGGTTAGGACTGAGGGGTTTTTTTTTGTATTTTTAGGCTTCCTTTTAAGGAAGGTTCTAGCTAAGATTGGGTCAGCCAGATAATTTAGATCCCCTCCTAGAATGATTTCTCCCTCTTTGAATTTGTCTAATTCATTTAGAATATATCTTATTTAATTGGCCTTGGTTTGGAGCGTATAATGAGCCAGTTGTTACTACTCTATTTTCTAGAATTCCTTTTGTGAAAATGTATCTGTCCTGTGCGTCTTTTACCATGCCTTGACATGTGAAGTGTATATTTTTAGATAAGAGTATAGCTACCCCTCTGGATTTAGAATTCCCATGTGCTAGGAACTGTTGTTTGAACGAGTTAGTTTTAAATATTTGTTTATTTGATGCATTTAAATGGGTCTCTTGCAGCAAGAGGATATCTGGGTGTATTTTCATTAAATTTGTGTAAACTCTTTTTCATTTCATTATGTTATTCAAACCTCTGGTGTTGAGCCTAAGTATTTTTATGTTAAGGTTCATGACTCAGTGTTGGTGACAAACCTGTTGTGGAATTTAGTTTACAGATCAAACTCTCAAGTTCCTTGTGATAAAGCAATAATACAATTCCATTAGTAAGTTAGTAACACAAAAAGTAACACTATTCAAAAACTCTTACTGCTTATACTTTAACTTCTTTCCCCTTGACGTCTTTTTACCTGTCCTTCTGGATATGATTCCATTAACTATTCCCCCCTTAACCTAAACTTCTAAGTCCCTGCCCTGAGCTTATTACTATCTCTACTAAAATACAATAATGGATTGACAAAAAAACCCCACCAAAAAGCAGCCTTTGGGGCTTCTGTTTACGCACAGGAGAATAGAAACAACTACTTCCCCTTATATGGCCTGACCAAGTTTTGTGTGGTTAAATTTCTCTCTTAAATTGCCCCCCCCCAACTCAAGATCAAGCATGCTCCAACATTGAGCTTATAACCGGCCTGATACCTTTTGTAACTAGAGAATGCTAGAGAAAAAGGTGTTTTTTGTTGTTGTTTTTGCAACCTATGATTATCTTGTGATTGGTGCCCAGTTTAAAACTCTGTGTGGCTTCTGCTGCTTTTCTCTGGTGTGGTTGTTTCAGTGAGTTTTCTTTTGGAGTCTTTCTTGCCACCCTCTGGTGGTTCGTTCAGACCCAGCTTTTTCAGCAATTATAGATCTGTCCCATAGTCTTGCACTTGATACTTTTTTTCCTTCCTTGAAGACTTGAATTGTAGCAGGGCCAGTCCACTTGTAGCTTTGGTTGACAGATTGTAGCTGGCTTGCTATTGGTTTCAGTTCTCTTCTCCTGTTGATGGCTTCTGATGATAGGTCTTGATATACTTGATATTTTTTATATTCTTATAGTCTAAGCTTCCCCTTTGTTTCGCTTCAGCCAGTATTTTTTTTAAACTCTGTAATCCAGTAAGGTAAAGATGATGTCTCTGGGGCCCTTTCTGTTGGCATTGTGAGGGGACCTCAGGTGGTAAGCCTTCATTATTGTGGGGGTTTCTCCCATGTCAAGCCTCAGGTTGGCTGCTAGCCAACTGGGTAGAAAGGCTGGGAGGTCTGCTTCTTCATCTAGTTGTTCCAGAAAGCCTCATAATTTCAGATTGTTCTGCCTCGCTTCCATTTTCAGAATTAGCATTTCGGCTTTCAGCTGTTCAGTGTCTTTCTGTGCCTGTTTGTTTTCCTCCTTGACCGATTCAGCCAGTTTCATTGCTCCTACTGCGATCTTTCTCATCTTGTGGATGGATGCTTTTATTTGATTGAGTTGCTCATTTATCGGACTGAATAGTGCCCCCATTTTGGCCAGTAGTCGATCTTCCATCTTGGACAAGTCTCTTTTGGTGAGTGCGGGCGTTGTTGTCTGTTCCTCTGATGGTCTGGTCGCCATTTTAGCTGCCGTTTCTGCTTTGCCGGCCTTGGCCGATTCAGCCAATTTTGGCTTAAAATAGCCGCTTTCCAATCCAAAACTCAGTCTTCCTGGTTTGCTTGATGTTAGAGCTTTCTTTCCTTTCATTTGGTTTTCCATATGTTAGTTAGGTTGCCTCTTTGATTTACCGTTAGGATAGGAGGTTGGACGAGCTACAGGGCTAAGTGGCCATTTGAATCCAAAGAACCACGGAGCCCCTGAACTGATTCTTTTAATGGACCAATATGTAGTTCAGTATAATTAATGAAATGTAAAACCTTCTAGCACCTGTTCTTTTTGTGGTCTACATAAACTCAGTTATCCTTAAAATAACTATGTAAATTTTGTGTATTATGTGCTGTCAAGTCACTTCTAACTTATGGTGACCATATGAAGCAATGACCTCCAAAACATCCTGACATCAACAGTCTTAATCATGTCTTGTCAAATGAAAGCTGAGGCTTCCTTGATTGAGTCGATCCATCTCATGTTGAGCCTTCGTTGTTTCCTACTGCCTTCAACATTCCCTAGAATTAATGTCTTTCCCTGTGAGTCTATACAAATTAGAGTGGTATTATTATCCCAAAATTGTAGGTGTTTGTTTCAGGGTTGTGGCGCCGGTCTGAACCGTCAATTCCTTGTGGTCATACTGAACATGCTTGAAAATGTGAATGAGTCCTTTCTTAGTCAAAGTATTTACATTTTACTGACCAACTGAATAATCAGGAAAGAGGAAGAAGATTAACCAAAGATTAACTAAAAATTCTCTAGTCATTTGGCAGGTTCCAGTTATTATTAATTAACAAAGATCTGCTTTTGTAATGCTTATGCAGTGCAATTTAGGTAAGCATCTCTGCTTATAATTCAGTGACCTATACCCCCAAAATGGTTTCTTATCATTTGCTATTCACCCACCCAACTACTCCTCCTCCTCCTCTTCTTCTTCTTCCAGAAGTAGAAGCCGTCCACTTCTTATCCAGCAAAGGAACCCTCTATCTACATTCATCAGACTCTGTACACAACAATGAAAAAGTGAAAAAAATCTAGACCACTGTTTGTACTCCTGTAGGTGCCCCTGCTCTGCAGTTGCTCCCATGTAAAAAACACAAGGGCTGATTTCCCACTACAGCTGCCTCGGTGTTGCGCTGCTGTTTGCCCCGACACTATTGGTCAATTTCATACCTGAAGCCGCGGGGCTGCATTTTGACCCGCGGCTTCGCCCGATTTCCCCCGCAGTTTCGTGATCCTGTTTTTTGAGGATCACGAAACTGCGGGGGAAATCGGGCAAAGCCGCGGGTCAAATGCAGCCCCGTGGCTTCGGGTGTGAAATTGACTAATAGTATCGGGGCAAATGGCAGCACAACACCGAGGCAGCTGTAGTGGGAAATCAGCCATGGTTTTCCCAGCTTATATGCTTACATTTTTAAATATATCTATCTATCTCTATCTCTATCTCTATCTATCTCTATGTCTATCTATCTACTATATATATATAGATAGATATATTTAAAAGATTTTTATGCCATCTTTCCACCCAATCAGGGCCCACAAGGTGGTGAACATAAAACATTTAAAAATATTAAAATACAGTTCAAATATAAAATTAAATTAAAAAGACTTAAACAAACAACAGTAGGAGGGTCAAAAACATACCTCTGCAAGCAACATCCCAAAGGACCACCTGCTGTAGTATGAATCGCATTAATGAAGCCATTGTATATACAATCCCAAAATGAATGACACCATATCTGTAAAGGTACATTAACTGGGTCTTTGGCTCTTTCATTTGAAGAAAAAGCCAAAACTTATTTCAAATTAATCCCATCTTTTGTCTTTAACCCTTTTTCAGTCCCTCAAAACTTGAAGTAGGGTAGACGTTGTGATGAAAAGCCTCTGAACTGCAATAAAATCAAAGCTAAGACAAGAGGGAAACATGAGCAAACAGAAAACTAAGATATGACTCATACAACAGTTAACAAAGACCGAAGATGACAGACATGACAGATATTAGACAGGTGAAAATCTTTGATAATATTCTACAGTGTAGGACTCACGGAAGACCGTACATGTGTGCAGAGCCCCTTATTTCCTTGTCTCTCACACACCAAATAAACTATTTCATTTATTTCTGATCTCTTTTCAATATTAAAAGGAAAAAAGTGTCTTGTACAAAAAAAACAACAACCCAAAACCCTCTTGTGTTCAGAGAAATGAAGCTTGTCTGTAAAATAAAAGTTTTGGAAATGAAAATGAACTTTGTTCCATGCGCTTTGGAATTTGGCCATGCCGAACATTTCAAATGTGCCATGAACTAAATTGCTTTTGGATAGTTAGATATAATTGCCACCCTCAAGCTGCTAGTAGTATTGTGACAATGGGAATATTCGGCCCATTGTATCTTTTGTTTTGCCTTTAAGGAGTTCAATGGCTGGGTCACTTCTCTGCCCACAATGGATGCAGAAGAGATCTTTGTGGATCAAGGAAACTAGACAAAGGATGGGATCATGCTGGTGCCCCTGTGTTTTTAGAGCATGAGAACACCAAAGAGATCTCTGTGGGTGGAGGAGAACAAAGGGGTGAGTCTGGTTCTACAACTTTGACTTGGATGCAGAAATAACCAGAATAGAGAATGGCATAAGTTTCAGGTAGTTCTTTTGCCTTAACAAAAGCCATATCAGCAAATATCTGATATGACATGATGGCCAGGCTGGTCCTCCTGTTGTTTTAGAGGCAGCCCATCACCTTGCTAAGAGGGATGACTGTTAGTTAAAGGCAAATGAATTACAGCACGTCCCGATGCTGTAGCTGGACTAGATGTTCTTTCTAGCCTCATCATTCTATGATTAATTCAGGTGACCTCTACAATATGAATGAGAGAGTGCAGGTGACAAGCCCGCTAACTTGAATTCACTGCTTGAAATGAACTGTGCAAGAATTCCCTGTAGCCTCTCAGGTTTTCAAGTCTGAAAGAGCTCCAGACATGAAATAATCTTTTTCAACACGCAGTGACATGAAAGATGGTGACATGATGCAGGCACGAATGGCTTTAAAAATAGCATGGGCCAGCATGATGCTTCATTAGGGATCAACAGAACCCATTGATTCGGCTTTGAAATAAACAATTGGCAAAGAGAGTGGAACGATTCCATTGAACTCAGCCAAAACTTCATACTGGAATGTGGAATCTGAAGTGGGTGTATTTGTCCTCTTATTTCTTGGCCTCCTTTCCCTACAGTATTCCTGTTGGCTCTGAGGGTGGCCCATATGTGATGATGTCACAATGCTGTACCTGTCAGGACAACAGAACAGATGCACATCAGCAAAATCACATGAGGCTTTACAGACAATTGGATAAAAGTGGTGTGGGCGAATTTGGGTGAAGATTCGGTGGGCAAAGAAACTCAGTTCTACATCCTTACTCTGGAGTTGTTCCAGAGTAAAATGGAACCTGTTATCTTCCTGTCTGTTCCCCCCACCCCAAGCTAAATCAATCACAATTAGACAATACATGGTGTCATCACGTACTAATGTTTTATGCCATTCATATCTACTTTTGATAGAATTCTGTTTGATGAACGACTTTGCTCTTGAGACCACAGGTCTATTGAAGAGGTAGCCAGTGTACTCTTTCACTGCCTGAGGTTTACAGCAGATCAGGAAAGGTATCTTGGAAATATCTTATTATGATTGTCAGGGAGATCAGATTTGAATAAACCTATAACACTGCTGTAAAACAGAAATAAATGGATAATATTGCAAATGGTGAAGTTTATTGCCATGGTTGTTAAGACTAAGATAAAGTTAAGATCTCTTGATGCAAGTCCTACGGATAAATAGTTTTATTATCATAAGCAATTTTTGTTATGGTATAGTTTATTATTATGGAAGATATTATAAAATTAATCTTTGCTATTATGGTTGTGAATGTTATACTATAGCCCAGCACTGCAACTGATTGTGTTGTGCTTTTATGATTCTGTGTCTGTTGTTTGCTATGACTTTGAGTCAATGCAATACAAGTACTTCAGATATCTACTTCTGGATTTCATATACAGAGTCCAGCTCTCTTTCTCATGTGTGTTTCTTTCAATGTCCCTGAGGCCTAATGAACAGCTACTAGATAGACAAATAGATAGATAGATGATAGATAGATGATAGATAGATAGATAGATAGATAGATAGATAGATAGATAGATAGATGATAGGCAGTTTGAGACCCTGGTGCTGTTTGACGAGTGAGCTCCTGTCTCTGTCCCAGCTCCTGCCAACCTAGCAGTTCGAAAGCAAGAAACTGCAAGTAGATAAATAGATACCACTTCAGTGGGAAGGTAACAGTGTTCTGTGTGCCTCGGCATTTAGTCATGCTGGTGTTAGCCCCGACGCCATTATGGGGCTTTGCTATGGACTGCTTGCTGTTGCCACATGGTCTGTGTACTTGCTAGACTGTAAAATGGATGCCAAGGGAGAAGGCCATAGAGAAAGGAAAAAGCTGTCTTTTTACTCTGAGGGACTCCATTGCATACCTGCCGCATGTCACATACATGGATTAAAGGCCACACAGCAGACAAAGGACTTTTCCCTCTGCCAGTCGTTTGCAGGATGGGATTAAGTGCCTGCCCCACCCGAGCCATACACATGAACAATAGAAGAGCCATCAGCTACCTGAAGAGATCATCTGCCTGCCAGCGAGCTTCCTCTGTCCAGCCCCCAGGTATCCAACCGACAGCATAGCCAATAGTATTTGACCCAATCAAGCATTCAAATTGTTAACGACCCTTCCTGATGCTAATCAGGGACAATCAGGGAAGTCTCTCACCTTTTGTTTACCTGGCCAGCAAGTCCTATAATCCATTTAACTAGCTACCCAACACCTGGCTTCTATTGTCTAATCCAGACCCTGCCTCTCTGGAACCTCATTGGTCATACATAAGGTCTGCCTCTACTGACATCACACACCCCTGGGACTCATCATTGGTCCAGGAAATCTTTTGTTCTCACCTGAGACCAGCCCCCTGGGCCACCCATTGGTTTGCATTGTCTTACAGTGGGTATATCCCAGCAGACGCATGGCCTTAGAGTGTGTGTCTCTGCCATGAGCCAAAATGGCAGTCCACCCCAGAACCCTCTGGGTTTAGGCCACAATCCTTCTTCATGGACTTCTGCACATCTGACAGGTAGTATCACCTCTCCATAAGCCATCAATCCCCTCTGCTTTCTTAGTTCTATTTTATGTGTGTGAATGTTTGAATATTGTTTGTGTGTTTGTGAATGGATAAATAAGGATTATATTCAGTAAAATAATATTTTATTAATTATACCTGGTCTCTGTGTCTTTTACTGGGAACCATTACAGACTAGCAGCATTCTCTGTATATACAGGCGAGAACCCAATAATAATAATAAACCAATTGCTATATTTAAAATAGAGCAATTTGGCTAACACTGGCCACATGACCATGGAAACATCTTCTGAGAGCGCTGGCTCTTTGGCTTGGAAATGGAGATGAGCACCGCCCCCTAGAGTCGGATTTGACTGGCTTTCAAGCAAGGGAAACCTTTACCGATAGATAGATAGATAGATAGATAGATAGATAGATAGATAGATAGATTTCCTTATTAAGGGACTGAATATGCCAATGACAATTAGAGAAGGTGTAGTAACTGCCAAAGAACAACACACACACACAGTGGTCAAAGCTCAGAAGGATGATAACCTGATCTTGTTGTTATAGCACTGTTTGAGCCAAATTTATAAGCCTGCCCCTATCATATGTAAATCAGCAAGCAGGTGAAAGTGTGGTTTAATATTTTTATTTAGTATATTTTTATCCTGCCCTTTCTCTGTGTATGGGCAGCATATACCAATCTCCCTTCCCTTCCTCCATTTTTATGATCATTTCAACACTTTGAGGTAGGATAGGCTGAAAATATGTGCCCAAGGTCACCTGGGAAGCTTCCATGACAGAGTGGAGATCTGAACCTGGATGTTCCAGATCCTAGGCTGAAACATTTAACCAGTACATCACACTGCCTGTCTGGAATGAAGCTATGTACAGAAATAGTGCTGTAGACATTTTAAATTCTCTCCCTCTCCCCCTCCCCCATAATTCAAGTCCAGTAGCATCTTAAGACCAAGACAATTTTTGAGGAGTTACTTTATTGGTGTTTCAGGAGCTATGGGACTCAAATTCTATGTTACCACTGCAAATTAACATGGCTACCCACCTGAATCTCTCTTAATGTGTGCCAGCAACTGATCTGTAACATCCCCCTTTGGCTTTGAGTTCCCAGGTTAGAGTACTTACTCACACGCCCATTCACAGGCCCATTCAGCAGAGAAAAGCTGGCTCAAAACATCAACTGTTTATTTGCAAGGGGACGATTCCCAGAACCAGCTAACATACAAAACTGGAAATTGAAACAAGAGCTCCACCCAATAGGACCAAACTACATCACACAGATATGGGGGGGAGCAGACCATTCCATTAAATATATTCAGTAAATATACTATACCACATGACACACATTGCCCACTGCATGTGCAGCTTGGCCCTCTGTGACTATGGTGATGCATGGTGCTCAGATTCAGTGAATGGGTATACTGAGGCACAAACATGCACTTCTGAACTAAGTGCAGACACTACATCCTTGGAAACTGACACATGCTGGATATAATTATATGAATGCCCCATTTAGGATATAATCTATAGTAAAGTACCACGCACACCCCTTAAGCACCTCTTCTAGAGTGATAGAAGAGTTTAAACTGAATATTTGTGGATCCCTATCACAGCATGACAGTAGCATCAATGTATGCTGGGGGAACTGATAATGCAATATCACCTTTGAACAGGTTATATTCTGGAACTTTCTTCCATAAAGGTGATGGAGGGAGATGAGCCAAGAATGGTCTGTACTGATCTCTGAAAACATTAGAGCTCCACAATGGAATCATGATTGAAGTGTAAATCTAGAAGTAGAACATGTTTCTCATTTTTTTTTTTTTAGTTGGGAGGGGAGACAGACTGACAATATGACCTGGACTGCCACTTCTCAGGATTCTGTTATAAGATATCTTCACAGAGTGGAATGTGCTAGGCAACGGGAACATCAGAAAATGCACGGATCTCATCTCTTATTAAGGAAACAAAGAAAACTGGGGGGAAAATATAATACAATGATGGGTAGAAAGTAGCCTGGGGAAAATCTATACAAGTTAGTAGTGAATAAAAATGCAGTCCTATGCATATGTAGCAGGGTGGTAATTATGACTGAGACAGTTTGGTGTAGTGGTTAAGTGTGTGGACTCTAATCTGGGAGAACTAGGTTTGATTCCTGACTCCTCCATATGCAGCTGCTGGTGTAACCTTCAGCAAGCCATAGTTCTGTCAGAGCTGTTCTTGAAAGAGCAGTTCTTGAAAGAGCTCTCTCAGCCACACCTACCTCACAGGGTGTCTCTTGTGGGGAGGGGAAGGGAGAGGAGTTTGTAAACTGCTCTGAGACTCTAAGTGAAAGGCGGGGTATAAATCCAATCTTCTCATCGTCCTCCTCCTCCTCCTCCTCCTCCTCTTCTTCTTCTTCTTTCTTCATACATGTATACGTGGGTGACTAGCCTTCCTGCAGGGCTGAGGCTTCCTACCCAACGGTTGGATCCAGCCAGATTTTTCACTCAGTCTCACTCAACTCGCCTCTTTATTATGACCACTATTCAATACTGCTTTTAAACATATAGGTTCCATGATCCCCAACATAGCCTTTGTGGGTGGACACGGGGAGTTGTTTCCCTTTGTCATTAGAGGAAATTCTGGTTGGATCTAACCCCAAATGTTTCAACCCTCAACATAGAACGAAGCTACAGTCAAGCACATGTGCATAATAATAAAGTTTAATTAGAGCTGGTGTTTTCACTAGACAACTGATGGATGCATATTGCACATCTACACTGATCATATTTATATCAGCAACATAAATTATACATAAAGTATAAGAAGAAATAAACTTATCATAGAAGTTGCACATAGAAACCATACACAATGGACACACAATGCAAACAACCTATACAAAAAAACACTATGGATGCAGGCCAGCCCTCTTTCCCCACCTCCACAACAATGTTGGTAGTGTCACTATAGTACTTCTGGGGAAAATCCAGACATAGGGTAGCTCTAGGAATTGTGGTAGCTCTATGGTAAAACCATAGAGTTACTGGTGTTTTCTAGAGCTTCTTCACATAGAGATGCTGCTGATATCACACTGCCCATGTCCCCACTCCCAACCCTCTCACCAGTGACCAGACTTGGCTTCAGAACCCTAACCATCACTCATGGGCAGTAGAGAACGAAAGTCATTGACAAACATATAAACACATTTTAAAAGTGAAAAGGGAGACAGTAACTTCCCCTCCTTAATTTCCAAAAGAGGTGATTTTAGGTATTTTGATCCTAAAAGGAGAGGAAGGGAGAGAGAGATGTTGCTTCAATAATCTTTCCTACCTGCCTCCTGATGTCAAGTATGTCCATGTTCTAATTTGGATCAGAATGTTTTGCTTATTTACTAACTACTGCCTGTGAACTGTAATTTCATTCAGTAAGTTTTGAGCATGGAACAGCATATGAATGTGCAAGCACCAAAGAAACACACACATTCAGAGCTCACTCATACAGATGTATGAACAATGGACAGCATCATACTGGTATACTTCTGCCTGCCCTTTGCCGATCTTGCAATAAAGAGGGAATAAGAGGCTTCCTTCAGGCCTATTGCCACATTATATTTATTTATTTATTTGTAATAAACCCTCCTAAAAAGGAGAGAATTTTATTGCTTTTTATAATAAGAAAGAGGTAGGGTATATAGATGGGCTAAGAAAAGGGGGAGTGAATTTTTCTGTTAAAAAATTAGTTTTAGTTAGTATAAGTACAGTTTTTGGCAACCACCGTGGTTGGAAGATCTTCTTTTCACCTTTCAAGAGTCCAAAATAACTCTGTTAGTAAAGTTAGTAATGTCCCTTGGGGTTAGTTGTTAATCAGCTCCTTTCTGACATTTCACGAACAGTTATTTCTTAGGTTGTCTTCTTTTTGTATCTCTCGAATTGTAAGATGGGCCCTCTTTGGCCTTCACGTCTCCCGCTCCAGCACCTCCCTCCTCTGTGCCGCTGTCCTCTTCGCTGCTTGATTCTGTCCAAATTGCGAGTGCTGCATCTTCCTCTGTACTGGCGTGTCTCTTCAGAAATTCTTGTGCTTTGAAGACGGAGTCAATCTTCTCTCTTTTATCCTTATATTTAAACACCAGTCCTTCGGGGAAACTCCATCTATAAATGGTCTGATGTCTTTGTAAAAATGTGGTCAATCCTTTATATGCTTTCCTTTTCATACGGATTTCGTAAGGAACATCTTTCAAGGTTCTGATAGTCTGCTCCCCAATCTTCAAGGGTACCGCTGAGACTGCACGTAAAATTTGATCTCTGGTACGCTGCTTAGTAAACTTGACAACCACTTCTGCTGGCAGATTATTTTTCTTTGTAAAAGCGGAGTAGGCTCTATAGGCCGTATCCATCTCTTCTTTTAATTCTCGCGCTTCTCTGCCAGTTAAGGGTGCCAAGGCATTCGCCAGTATAGATCTGAGATCCTCTTTCTCTTCTTCTTTAATGCCCTGAAAGCGGAGAGTCAGGTTGGATTTCTCCATCTGCAACATTAAAATTCTTTTTTTCTTGCATATCCTGATGCTTTTCTAATTTGTTGACCCTTTTCTTTATTTTCCTGGTGTCTTCCGTCGAGACCAGACACTTCTGTGCGATCTCCTCTATCTTCTTTGCTGTTTCTGTTAGTTGTTTTTGTTGACTGTTGAGAACACCTTCCATGTTACTCAAAGTTTCGCTGATTTTCTGCATTTGATCCAGCAGAGGGCACAGTGGCTCGCTTTTCTGTTGATTGACAGCAGGCTCTGGGGGGATTGCCCAGACCGGAAGTCCCTCCTCCCTTCTTTTCCGGCTTCTGTGGGACCTTTTTCAACGCCGACATTTCCTTTGTTTGTTTACTTTATCAAAGTTCGTGCCGCGTCCCTCAGGAGACCAGCTAGCTCTTAATCTTCAATGAAACCCCAAAGGTACTTTCACCAACACTTTTTTCCCTTTGCCCCCCTTCACTTTTCCTTTATAAGTCCCGTTTCTCAAAGGGGGTGGGGATTCCTCCCTCCTCCCATCCACTTATGCGCTTACAGGGGGTCCGCGTTTTCACTTCAAAATAGACCTCCAACTCACGATTCGATCCCAATTCTTCTTTTTATTTTAAATCATATCGCTTATCTTCACTCCTGGAAGTCGGTGGCGTTGCTAAGTCCCATACGGGCACAATGCAGCGGGGCCGATTGGGGCGGGGAGGAAGCCTCAATTTACCGGCTGTCTGCCGGCAAAGAGGCTACTCCCCAAGCGCCCCCGGGTTCGGAGCCTTTGCCTAAGGCTCACTAGGATCTTTCGCATGTGCGAAGACCCCCCCCAACCGCGCGTGGGCTAACCATCTCTGGGAGAGTCCCGAGAGGTGGCCGCCATTTGCTCCGCCAAAACAGAAACTCCATATTTATTTATTTATTATTTTCCATTTATATCCCACCTTGCCAGGGAACTGGCTCTAGGCGGCTTACAGCATTAATATACAATAAGCATTAAATACAATAAAATACACATAAAAAGCTACATAACATAAAGTGCTAATAAAAGTTGTGCAAATGATGGTGGCATTCAATATATAATCCCATGATGGAAGGCAGTATCCAGCAGTGTATCATGTGAGCCATAGTTATGTTCGGTGTCTCATTCATCAGTGGCGGCTCCTAATTGAAGACCTAGTGGAAGAGCTCCGTTTTACAGGCCCTGCAGAACTGTAAGAGGTCTCACAGGGCCCTGATGTTGTCCGGGAGCTCATTCCACCATAAATAGGGTATGAACCCAGCATCTTTTGGGGGTTTCTTCTGGATTTTTCCTTCCACACCCTTAAACAAGGGATGGACATGGACATCACCTGATCACCCAAACTATGGACCACCATGTGGTTTTTGGTTAATGGTGCCAGGAATGAATTTTACCCTGCAGAAAATTAGGTCTCAGTCATAGGACTCTGATAGCTTTCCTCACATCAAACATCCATATCAAAGAAGAGGGGAGAGCCGCAACCCCTGCAGCACCCCTGCAAAGCCAGTCTTCCACCCCAGGGCCCTTGGCAAGTGAGCTGGGAGGCAGGAGTTGGCTCACATCCCTGGAAGATCATGCACTGCCAAAAACATCCTGCTGGAAGCTGCAGAGGTATACACTTCTGTGTTGTGTCTCATCCTTCTGCCACCCTCTGGCTGGATCCTTCCTGTGGGGTGGGCCTAATCATCAAGCTTGAGAGGTAGAGTTTTAAACGATTTGTGCTGAAAGCTGCTGCTGCTCAATGATGAAGTCAAGTTAGACCCATGAATTGGGAAATACTTGGAGACTTGGGAAAGGGTGGGGCTTGGGGACAGGGAGACCTCAACAAGGTATAATGCTACACAGTCCAGTCTTCTAGGCAGCTATTTTCTTCAGGGCACCTGATCTTGTCCATCTGGAAATCAATTGTAATAGCAGGTGATCCCTAGGTGTCACCTGGAGGTTGGCAACCCTAGTGGCCGGCCCCTCATTTAGGGCTGACACTTATTGATTTATTTACAAACTTACATCAGGGCCACTGAGGAGGCTCACAATTAAAACTGAGCATTATAAAAACAGATAATAGAGCCAAAACTATAATGCATGTGCAAAACAGAGAGACAGCACCTAAAAAAGATGGTAGGAAGGAGGGAACACCAGATAAAACAATATTCCATGTTTGCGGAAGATGTCCCAGTCACATGGACACTCCCTGCATGGGGAGAGCGCAAGTGTGCTGGCTCCGCCTCCAACCCTACTCCATGCAATTGCAGGGCCGTAGCCAAGGTTTTTTTTACTTCAGGGGGCATTTAAATAAGTTGGGGGCAATGTGTCAGGAACAAAGAGATAGTAAGTTAAAAAAAAGTGATAGGAGAGAAAGAGGGCTGGAGTAGGGAGCAGACGTGCCCTGTGGTGTCCCTCGCCTGCAGCCAGCCAGAGGTACACTGCCAGCAGGCAGGGCAGGGCCATAGCTTGCCTCAGCGTGGCCATGGTGCACAAGAAAAATAAAATAAACTGACTGGATGGGAAGTCGGGAGGACTGGATGGTAAGTCAGGGGGCCCAGCCCCAAGATGCCCCACTGTAGCTATGGGCCTCTGCAATCGCCAAGTGGTCTACATGGGGCAAATGCATGGATGAACTTCTCGTACATACAACACTTCCCAGTGATCAGCTATTCTGGTTTTGGAATATGGCTGATATCAGGGTGAGGGTGTGCATGCACGGGCACTTCCTCCATGTGTTTACCTCATGCACACCACCACTGGCAGGGGCAGCTTGCCAGTGCCCACTCTCCCTCCCTGCACAGTGAGTGCCCGCATGGTTGGGAAATCTGCATAGAGACACTGATAGAGGGCGACTTGCTATGTAGGAGAGAATTTTAGCCAGGATCGGCCAGTATGCAGTAAGAAGGTAACTAGAGTGGTACCTCCCATCTTCTGTTTTGAGCCCCCCTCTCCAAGGGAGGCAGTACAGTGAAGAAACTTAAGTTGCTTTTACCCCTGTTGCTATAGAGCGGTTGTCCCAAAACATTCCATTTCTCACCCCAGTTACCCACGGCCTGCAAAACGGCTCTTCTGCTGAAGTCCCTCAGCCCCTGAGAGCCAGTTTGGTGTAGTGGTTAAGTGCGCGGACTCTTATCTGGGAGAACCAGGTTTGATTCCCCACTCCTCCACTTGCACCTGCTGATGTGACCTTGGGTCAGTCACAAGCTCTGGCGCAGCTGTTCTCTCAAGGACAGTTTCTGTCAGAAGTTCTCTCAGCCCCACCTACCTCACAGGGTGTCTGTTGTGGAGAGGGGAAGGGAAAGGAGTTTGTAAGCTGCTCTGAGACACCTTTGGGCAGTGAAGGGCGGGGTATAAATCCAACCTCCTCCTCCTCTTCTTCTTCTACTATGAGGGGTGTCCCAGAAACAGCCTCCTGATTATTTTGGCCTTCTGTACGCTGTATGTCTCACACTCCTTAATATACAGGAATTGCCTGTACTTCTTTTTGCTCTACCTTACTGACATTATTTCTTTGGATTGGATAAGTCAACCCTTTCAACCTTGTCAATGCTGGAGGGAAAGTATATCTTATTAATTAGATTCTGGATCAGTAAGTCTAGTGAAAAGCATTTCTCACATCACTGGCAATTAATCTTATGGAGGCACCAGCGTGGGGGTGATTGTAAATAATGTACAATAAAACTTGTTGTTCTGCCTCCAAGTTGCTCTCCTGGTATGTTGCCACGCTTCTGAGGTTCTCCTCTTGGATTTCATATCAAGGTATCACTGTCATCATAACTAAGGATAAATGAGCATTTTATATTTCATGGGTTCCCCCTCCAAAAAAAATAAAATCCTTTCCCCCCAATAGTTTTGATTCTCCACTTTTTGATGTGGGCTTTTGTAGCTCCATTTAATCCATTGTGCAGATGTTGCAGAGATATTGCACATAAGTGATATGGTGTGTGTGCGTGTGTGAAGTGCTGTCAAGTCAGAGATGACCGGCTTATTGTGCCCCCAGAAGATTTTCAAGGCAAGTGATTAGGCAGAGGTGGTTTATCCTAGCCTTCTCCTGCAATGTCTTCCTCAGTGGTCTCCAGTCTGAGTACTAACCCTGCTTAGCTTTCGAGACCTGATGAGATTGGGTTATATTACTGAACACAATTGTGTTAGTGTGTGTATGTATGTGTATGAAATATATGTCATGTATCTGTGCGGTTTATTGCTGCACAGATAATGTTGAACAATGTGTCGGCTTTATGGTGAGCATTTGGTACAAGGCAATTAAAAACGGCATGAAAAGGAAGACTCGTGGATTAAATTCATCCAAATGAGAAGTAAAACCAAAACGGATTTTTTTAGGGGTCCAAAGAGCAGAGATGATGAGTTCGAAATCATCCCTAATTACGACAAGTCGGTCTGCGCTCTGTCTGCAGGTCTCAAACAGCCAAGCTAGACTGTTTGTTTGTGTTCATACATGTTGTGTCCTGGGATCAGAGGGCTGAGCTGGCGAAATACAGCCAAGCTTCGCTCTCTGAGAACAATAGGGACTAGGTTCCTGAGCTCGCCAGTAGTAAACCAATGGCAGCATTGGCGGGCGATTCAAACCCGCCAATAGGAATATAGGGCCGTCCCCCCTAACTGTATATAGTTGGCCTCCGGCCGTTACTGTGTGTTCTTGTCTTATGTGAAGTACGAATAAACGCGTCTTCTCTTATGTCGTCGTCCGAGTCATGAGGCCCGAAACCCAGTACTTTACAGTGGCGACGAAGGTGGGATTCCAACGCCTTCCGTGACTCCATGAACGACGAAACGGACACCGCCGAGCAACGCATCGCTGACCCCGAGAGCAGCACCGCACCGCTCTCCGAGCATCGCATCGCTGACCCCGAGAGCAGCACCGCACCGCTCGCCCCGGCGCACGCCGTTCCCGACAGAACCATGGCCGCTTCCCACGTAACACTGGAGCACTTCGACCAGTCGCAGCCAGAAACCTGGGACGCATGGGTCGACCAGCTCATCAGCTACTTGGAGCTCAACGAAATCCGCCACCCCGACCAGAAACGAGCGATCCTCCTGAACGCCTGCGGCACCCAAACGGTCCGCCTCGCCAAGAGCCTCTTGGTGCCCCGCACGGCCTTGGAGAGCTCGTTTGGGGAAATCCTGGACGTTCTCAATGGCTACTTCAGCCCCCGGCCGACCTTCCTGGCCAAGAGGATGGATTTCCAGAGGCGAGTCCAGACCCGAGGGGAATCCATCGCCAACTTCCTAGCCGCGCTAAGGGCGCTAGCCGTGGACTGCGGGTTTCCGAAGGTGGAGGACAACCTGCTGACACAGTTCGTGTGGGGCCTGGCGGACTCCAAGCTGCGGCGCAAGTTGGTGGGACACCGGAAGCTCACCTTGGACGAGGCCCTCGACGCCGCCACTGCCCACGAGGCCGCAGAAGGGGATCGCCCGGTCGCGGCCGCGCAGGTAGTTGGAAGGAGCCCAAGCCCCGGAAACGAAGAGACGGACGAGGTCTTCGCCCTCAAACCCCAACAACGCCGGCCGGCGCCGTTCCAGCAGGCCAACCGGGAGCAAGCCAAGTATTCCGGCAACCGAGCCGTCTGTGCCAGCTGCAGGGAGGCCCACGGACGGAAATCCTGCAAGTTCCGGGATGCTGTCTGTCACGGGTGCGGAAAGCAGGGACACCTCGCACGGGTCTGCCGGTCCAAGGGCCCCCGGAATTCGAGATCGTCGGTCCCCCAGTACCGCGCATCGTCCACCGCACACGAGACAACGGAAGAGGTCGCCGAGTTGTACCACCTCACCGACCAACCACTGCAGGTACTTCGCCTCCCCAACCCCAACCTCTCCTCTGCCCCGAAGATCCAAGTAACCGTGCGGATCGAGGGGTCCCCCTGTTGCATGGAAGTGGACTCGGGATCGGCGGCGTCCATCATTTCCCTGGACACTTTAAAAAGACTTTGCCCACTAGGGGGACCCCTCTACGTCCATCGCCACTAAGCTTGGTGGACTTTCAAAAGAACCCTGTCCCCATCCGGGGAGTCGGCACTTTCCGAGTGCGGTACCGAGACTTTGAGGGGAACTTGGACTTGGTGGTGGTAGAAGGGAATCTCGCGAGTCTCCTGGGGCGGGCGTGGTTCGAGGCCCTAGGCATATCGATTGGGGGAGTAAATAAATGTGGGGTGCGGGACTGGGGGGCGGTGTGCAAGGAATTCCCGGAGGTCTTTGACGGGAAACTGGGATGTTATAAAGGGCCCCCGGTGTCGCTCCACTTAGACCCCACCGTGACGCCCATCCGCCGGCGCTTCCGCACCGTGCCCCTGGCCCTCCGCCCTAAAATAGAGACCGAACTAGACCGGCTGGTGGCCCAGGGAGTCTTAGAGCCCGTCCCGAACGCTAGATGGGAGACCCCGATTGTGACACCCGTCAAGCCAAACGGGGAGATCCGCATCTGCGCGGATTATAAGTGCACTATTAACCAGGCACTTCAGGCGCACGCATACCCCGTACCCGTGGTCAGCCATGTCCTAGCAACACTGGCGGGGGCGCGCATATTTGGAAAGCTGGATCTCGCGCAGGCGTACCAGCAACTCCCGGTAGATGAGGCCACGGCCGAGGCACAGACCATAGTGACCCACCGGGGAGCCTTCCGGGTGAAGAGGCTGCAGTTCGGGGTCAGTGTGGCCCCAGGGATCTTCCAAAATCTAATGGACGATCTGTTAAAAGGGATCCCTGGAGTGACGCCGTTCTTCGACGACGTCCTCATCGCCGCGACCACCCCGGAAAGCTTCGCCGCCCGCCTCCGAACTGTATTGGAACGCTTCCAAGCCGCGGGGCTGAAAGTGAAGCGGGAAAAGTGCCTCCTCGGGGTGCCGGAGGTGGAGTTCTTGGGATACCGGGTAGATGCATCAGGCCTGCATCCGGCGAGGGACAAAGTGAAGGCCATCGTGGAGGCCCCCGCCCCGAAGTCCAAGGCCGAGCTCCAGGCGTTCTTAGGCCTCCTGAACTTTTACCATTCCTTTCTCCCCCACAAAGCCGCCGTGGCCGAACCCCTACACAGGCTGCTGGATAAGGCGACACCTTGGGCATGGGGAGCGAGGGAGGAGGCGGCGTTTCGGGGGGTTAAAGTCCTCTTGATTTCAAACGCGGTACTCGCGCACTTTGATGAAAAGCTCCCGGTCATCCTGGCGTGCGACGCATCACCATATGGGGTCGGGGCAGTCCTGGCACACAAGCTACCGGATGGGAGGGAGGTCCCGGTGGCTTACTACTCCCGCACGCTGTCCCCCGCGGAGCGGAACTACGCCCAAATCGACAGGGAGGGCTTGGCACTGGTGGCGGGGGTAAAAAAGTTCCACAATTTTGTGTACGGGCGGCCCTTCACGCTCGTAACCGATCATAAGCCGCTCCTGGGGCTGTTCGCGGCGGACAAACAAACGCCGCAGGTTTTGTCGCCCCGGGTGTTGCGATGGTCCTTATTTTTAGCGGGGTACCAATACCGACTGGAGCATCGGCCGGGCAAGGCGCTGGGTCATGCCGACGCCTTGAGCCGCCTACCGCTGCCGCAGACAGGGGAAGATCCGGCCCCAGCACCCGCTGTCTTGCTGATGGAGGAACTGCCAAACCCCCCCCCCTTCAGGCTGCAGATGTGGCCGCCCGCACGTCCCGAGATCCCATTCTCTCCCGGGTCCTAAACTGGGTGGTGAGGGGGTGGCCAGCGGAACAGACAGGGCCAGAGTTCACAGCATACAAGGCCAGGCGGGAAGAGCTGTCCGCATTGAAAGGGTGTTTACTATGGGGAGACAGGGTGATCATTCCGGGGCCCATGAGACAAGGGGTGCTAGAAACGCTGCACGAGGCCCACCCGGGCATCGTACGAATGAAAGCTCTGGCAAGGAGCTACGTGTGGTGGCCCGGGGTGGACGCAGAAATTGAATCCTGGGTCCGAGGGTGCACACGATGTCAGGAGGTCCGCCCCAATCCACCGAGAGCGCCAACCCAAAGCTGGGAGTCTACCCACAAGCCGTGGTCACGCCTGCACATAGACTTTGCGGGGCCGTTCCAGGGGCTCCAGTTCATGGTAACGGTAGACTCTTATTCGAAATGGGTGGAAATAAGCCCCGTGTCCACCACCTCGACCAAGGCGGCAATAAGGGCCCGCTTCCTTCTCACCTACCGCACCACCCCAAACCCCATCTCCGGCCACTGCCCCGCAGAACTATTAATGGGCCGCCGCCCTACCACTTTATTAGACAGACTCCACCCGGACCGAGCCCCCGAGAGAAAGCTGGTCGAGAACAGGGAGGCGCCCCGAAGCTTCATACCGGGAGACCCTGTCTACTTCCGGAACTACGGAGCGGGGCCGCAGTGGGTGGCAGGGCGCATCCTAAAACCCACCGGGCCGGTGTCATACGAGGTCCTAACCGATGGGGACCGGGTCCTCCGCAAACACATCGACCAGCTCCGGAGGCGACAAGACCCCGATAGAGAGATCGAGTTACCGGAAAATGCCACCCCTGCCCCATCATCCAATCGACCGCAAGCACCGACAGCGGAGCCAGCGCCAGTGAGTCCACGGAATCCGGAGGGGCCCCGGTAGCAGCTGAACCGCCGCCGCCGCTGCCGCCACCGTTGGCCCCGGTAGCAGCTGAACCGCCGCCGCCGCTGCCGCCACCGTTACAGCCGCCACCGTCACCGCCTCGGCTACTTCCAGAGGCCCAAGCTCCTTGTGCGGGCGGACCAACCGATAGGGGCCCCGCCAGTCCGGTACCGGCCCCCCGACGTTCGCTAAGAGAAAGGAGGCCACCAGCATACTTAAAAGACTACGTCACCTGATAGGGGACGAACCATGGGGGAGGGGTGTTGTGTCCTGGGATCAGAGGGCTGAGCTGGCGAAATACAGCCAAGCTTCGCTCTCTGAGAACAATAGGGACTAGGTTCCTGAGCTTGCCAGTAGTAAACCAATGGCAGCATTGGCGGGCGATTCAAACCCGCCAATAGGAATATAGGGCCGTCCCCCCTAACTGTATATAGTTGGCCTCCGGCCGTTACTGTGTGTTCTTGTCTTATGTGAAGTACGAATAAACGCGTCTTCTCTTATGTCGTCGTCCGAGTCATGAGGCCCGAAACCCAGTACTTTACAATACAGTTTGCATATGAGATTGCTTTCCTATGATTTCTCCTCCCAACCTGTCATTTCTGCCTCTTTGTCTGTTGTTTGCCCTGTTATTTAAGTACACAGAACTTTCACAATTCACAGTGGCATACCGATGTGAGAGTTCTTTCTGCGTCCCTTGTGACTCCCTTACTCTGAGTCTGTTATTGGCATCTGGATCAATTCATGCTTATGTGTTCTTGCACTGCCTCATGGGAACTGTAGTTTTTCCACTTCTGTGCCTGCCAAAGAAATAGAAGAAGAAGATATTGTATTTTATATCAAAAGAGGTGCCTTGAGGTAGTATTTATTGTGGATGCTCATGGCCACACGACTGAGGGTTTATGAATATGAAAGGTGAGCAAACTGCTTAAGCAAAGATGTTTTGTTTCTTTTTGAATTGATTGGAGGAGACGTTGCCCAGAAGTATTCTTTAAAGAAACAGTCAATCACAGTCATGCAGGTTAGTGGTGAATCTAGCAATTGGAGCATGCTCCAGCATAGTAATGCCACTGACTGTGCAGCCCCCAAAAGCAGCATGTACAGAGCAGACCATGTTGTGTATTCAGAGATAGGGAGAGCTTTAGAGCACATCGGAGAACCCCTGAAACCATGACAACTGATTATTTTCACAAGAGGAGGGCAATAAAAATGTGCCAGAGAGTCAAGAGAAACTGGAATTGGGTTTCTGCGTGGAGATAGCACATTTGGCATACCTGCCAAAAGGAGAGAATTGATGATGGTCATAAAAACCTGATGGGAGTATCGAGATATGGTCTATGTGCCAGGAAACCTGATTGGAAGAGTTTGGGGTCTCTCCCACGAGGGACAAATTTCCTAACTCTCTGGGCTGGGGGGGGAGGTTTCCATCAAAGCAAGCAGAAAGGTTTAAATGGTGGAATCTTCTTTTGTTCTTTGTTCAAATACTTTGCCCACATGCTGGAATCTGTGCTGGGTCCCAGGCTCCTCTGCAAAGGGGGCAGTAGGGAATTTGGGGATGTGTTCACTCCACCTAAGGTAACTGAGAGAGAGAGAAGGAAAGGAGGAAAGAGAGAGAGAGAGAGAGAGAGAGAGAGAGAGAGAGAGAGAGAGAGAAAGAAAGAAAGAAAGAAAGAAAGAAAGAAAGAAAGAAAGAAAGAAAGAAAGAAAGAAAGAAAGAAAGAAAGAAAGAAAGAAAGAAAGAGGGCAAAGAAATAGGGGAGAAAGGGAGGCTCTCCCACCCCCCTCAAGCCCCCACCACCCCCATCAAGCCCCCACCACCTCCTGCAGATCCCTCACTCACTTCGATCAAGCTTTTCAGGCATGGGCCTGGGAAGGCCAGCGGGCGGGCTCTTAAAGCCTTCCCTGGGACCCAGCGCCTCAGCGCAGGTGCAGGAAGGCTGGCAGGGGAGGGCTCTTCGGGCCTTCCTGGGAACCCAGCACCTCAGTGCAGGCCTGGGAAGGCCAGCGGGCAGGCTCTATGGGCCTTCCCCGGGACCCAGCACCTTGGTGCGGGTCTGGGAAGGCTGGCGGACAGGCTCTACAAGCCTTCCCCCAGACTCAGTGCTTTGGCACGGACCTGGGAAGGCCAGCAGGGGGGCTCTTCGGGCCTTCCCCAGGCCCCAGCACCTCAGTGGAGGCCAGGGAAGGTGGGGGGGGTTGGGCTCTGCAACTTACCTCCTTGCCTCTTGCTCCTGGTGGCCCGACTGAGGGCTGCTGGAAGCAGGGGGCGGGGCTTGCTGCATGTGCCCACCCCGTGGGCTCAGAAGGCAGCCAGAACACTGTTCCGGTGCATTCCAGACCAAAAATAGTCCTGAGGACCACACAGCATAGCATTCAGACAAGAATAAAAAAACATGAAAGACACTGCAGACTGGGCCAACCTGAAAAATCAGCGGTGGCTGAACATAGCCTAACTCAAACAGGACACAGTATCTTATTCCAAGACACTGAAAAGCTGGACAATACATCCAATTACAATGTCAGAATACACAGGGAAGCCATTGAAATTCATAAACATAAACACAATTTCAACAGGAAAGAAGAGAGTTTAAAAATTAATAGGGCATGGTTTCCTGTCCTGAAAAACACAAAATGCTCTACATCTTATGATAGCACTACAGGTAAGATTAGAATTTCAATAGCCAATCCATATGCAAAAGAACCTCCTCACAGCCTGTATCCTACAAGATAATGACTCAGCCCTACCCCACCTTCCTGAGTAGATATAAATTACCTGCCTACCATTTTTCTTCTCACCTTGACACAGAGAGTACTCCATCTTTCTGTGTTATACCTCTGAGGGTGCCAGTCACAGCTGCTGGTGAAACGTCAGGTCCTACAATGCCAAGACCAGGGCCATACAACCTGGAAAATCTATAACAACTAATATACATCATTGGTTGTTTTCTTGTGGCAGGGTGAGAATATGAAGACCAGAAGTTAAAGTTTCAAAGGAAAATCCATCTTATTAAAGCGTAGTCAGATTTTACTTATGGCATTTTTTTTCATATGTCAGTGTAGCATTTAGAGTACTGGACTAAGACCTGGGAGAGCCAGTTTCAATTCCACCTCTGCAGTGGAAACTCAGTAAGTCTGTCTCTCAGCCCAACCTACCTTACAAGGTTGTTATTGTGAGAATAAACTGGAGGAGCAGAGAATGATGTCGGAAGTTGATTTGGGTCTCCACTGGGGAGATGGGAGGGGTATAAATATCTTAAATCAAAATATCCGTGCCTGCTCATCTTTGGAGATTTATCAAAGTATCCCAAAGATAAGTTTGGGGCAAAATTAATTTCTCCCTACTGTCTATCCCTTGTATATCCATTAAGCAATAATGTCTCCCTACTTGCCTAGCCCTTATATATCCATCAAGCAACTCTGAAAGGGGCAGATATCTTTTCCTAGGTATATTTGTTCTTTCCAAAGTGTGAAAGGCCTAAAGGGCATGACTGAGCAGCAGATGATCATGGCCAACAGTCTTTTCCATTGTTTTCCACAGAATGGTTGGCACACACTTGGATTTCCATAGCAACCAGTGGGATCCAGCCCTGTGGCTCCATATTCTTGATCACAACTGAACATTCCATTTTAGGACATTCCTTGGTGGTTTGGTTGTGTAAGCAACACACTGGAGAATCTCACTGGATTCGCAAGGTGAAAATATCTGTCACAAGCTATCACAAAGGCAGAATTTATTTCTAAGTGTGAACATGAAAATCCTGAAAAAAATCATTTTTTTTTCTAGAGAGAGGAATTCATACATTAAAATACCATGTATTATTTGGAGTTAGACTGAGTAAAAGCATACAGTGCAGTGTATGGGCTGGATCTGGTCAGCTTCCCCACTCAATCTTGCCCAGTTCTCTTCTTTGCAACAGCCTCCCACCCCACATAGTTTTTGTCCATGCAAGTCCCATGATCTCCAGCATTGCCTTTTTGGATGATCCAAGCCCTTCTTATATCTGAGATATTTATTTAGAATATTGCTATGCAACCTCTTCAGAGTACTGCCTGAGGCAGCTTACAATGAAAAACCATAATATTAATACAGACACCATTAAAACACAAGCCATTAACTCTTCCCCTTTTCACCAATGGGAAAAAAAACTGGTTGAATGCAACCCTCAAATCTTTCCCTATCAGGAGACAGAGGCTCCATACCCCTTTGTATGATGACCCCCTAGAAAGGACTTCATGCTATTTCCAAAGGGAAATGAGTGAAATGGTAAGAGAAATTGGAAATGCACAAGCTTTTGTGAGACCACTGTAGGTGGAAACCAGTGGGGTTTTTTTCCCACTAGTGGAAGAAGGGCCCCAGTCACACGGGCCAGAAAACGCGCGGGGGAGGCGTGGCAGTTTGCCCCGGAGCTAAATAAGGCGCGGTAGCCCGATCATACGGGCCACCGGGTTGCCACACTCCAGCTCTGCGCCCCGATCACACTGCGCTGCTGCAGCGCAGCAAAAAAGCAGTGCAGTGCGCATGTGCCATTGGGGGGGGCGGGCCGCTGTCGGCATCTTGTGTGTGCGCGTGCGCTGTTCAGCGTTGGTGCGCATCCCATGGACACTGACAACATCCGGAAACCCCGGGGACATGGGCGGGCGTCAGAAGCCGCGGGATACTGGCGCTCCCGCAATCAGACGCCAGCCTTTGCCCCGGGGTTTCCGGAAACTAGTACTTCCGACCTACTAGTTTTTTACCCCACGTTTTCCAGGGGAAGCCACGGGTTGGCCACGGGAGCACTATGCCTCCCAGATGTGCTCGTATGATCGAGCACGGAAAGTCCGCAGGGCTCCCGTGCCTTCAGCGGGGCAAATGCTCCGTGTGAACGGGGCCAAGGTTGGGTAACTTCCACCTTTCTGCTGCAGACCCCCAATTTGCCTTTCATGCTGTTCCAGGAGTTCCATAACCCCCAGGAGCTGCATTTTGGGGAGATTGATGGGATACAGTATGAGGTGGGAGGCAGGAATATTCTATTCCACTGACATAAGTACCTTGCATGAATGGAAAACTTAGCCGGGATCCAATCCAGTGTGTATGCGGTAGATAAATTCACTGGATTTGTCCTGACAACCCATTACTCTCTAGCTATGTATATAGCCTCACACCTCACCGTTCACCGCTACTACAATCTTGAGCCCTTTCAGGAAAGCCAGTTATGGGGTAGAGAAAGTCGGTAATGGGAGAGGATTTTTTTTTTATGCTATGGAGAAAAGCACTCACAACAGAAGAGCGACAGCTTGGTCTCTCAAACTGTAGTCTCTTCTAATTCATCGCCACTGGACTCCCAAAGGTCTTTATGAACAACACCGAACATTAATGGATAATATATGTGAATAAATGACCAGTGAATAGATTTGATAATTCTTTCTGAAGGACTGTGTACACTCGTGGGTCTAGATTGGCTCAGTGCTCTCAAGACATTCCCAGAGGGGAAAGGTGAAAGAAGAAAACTTCAGGAGTCATCGGCGTACTTTGATCATCAACACAAGAGTCTAAAAGATCTTGTACAGACGCTGCTTTCACCCACTCAGGTTTTTTCCCAGCACTTTCATATGACATATGTTTGCGAGAACATAAGCTTGCCTGTGTACTTTCGGTAATAACTTGGCAAGGGGGTGACTAGGCAGCGAGAGATGGAGGATAGCTTTTCTCTGCAAGAATCATCATTAAATATCACCACTCGTCCACTCCTGAGGGCCATTTCAGCGTAGTCTAGCGGATATGTTGCCACATGTTTCAAAGAACTGAATTTGCGATGCATAGCTGTGCCTTTTAATATTCCTTTTGCTTCCATATAGTGTTCTCCTTAACTTTTGTTCTGGATTTGCTGGCTTTTAGGGCATTTATGCACACATTGTATTTCATTTATATCCCATATGCCCTTTATATAGCATGTATATCTAATGGATGCAAAAACAAACCAACCAAGAAACCGGGCATCTGTTTTAATGGGAATAGTTCTCTCAAATGCCTTTTGTATCGCTAAGGAAAAAACAACAACAAAGAGGTCTGCCGTGTTGTTGCAACTGGGCAAAAATATATGAATAACTGGACATCTTCAAATCAAAATAGCATAACTGCAAAATTCCAATCGTAGTAGTGTGATTGTGAAATCTGGAGAATTCGTAGCCTTTGTGGTTTGTAATTTTATAAGGACAAGGGCAGTAAGGCAATTTGGCACTTGCATATACCACATGCACAATTAATTGAGACCATTCAGAAATGATTATAGCATTCATTCAGTCATTCTCTTTCTTTCCCTCCTCCCATTCTCCCCCATGCTTCTTCATGCTCCCCCTTCTCTTGTGTGAAGTGGCCTCTATGCTGTTGTGTCTCAGTCTCATTTAGTGGCATTTAGCAGTATTCTTTTAGGTTTTAATTACTCCTAAATGGAGGCTTGGGCGGGGGGGTCTGGGGCAAGTGATGCACTGTATTCTTGGTGCTTGGTGGGGGACAACAGTGGGAGGGCTTCTAGTGTCCTTGGCCCACTAGTGGACCTCCTGATGGCACCTGGTATTTTTGGCCACTGTATGACAGAGTGTTGGACTGGATGGGCCATTGGCCAGATCCAACATTGGCTTCTCTTAGGAGAAATTCTTTCAGAAACAGAAATGTGTGTGGTTGAAGAAGTCATTGTGTTTCACAGTACTCCAACTTCTAGAGCTTGAAAACATGCTTGGACATGAGACACAATGTTTCTTTTTTATAAATTTACCCCTCTCCTTTTGCCTGTTGAATAACTCACATCAGTTGGGTTCTTTTACAGAGTTATATGTATTTCTTGAAACAACATAAACTATGGATAGAACCTAAAACATTGCATAACTAACATGAACTGTCATTCTGTCCTTTGGAGACCATGTTTGCTACGGTTCAGGTGATGATGTCCTAAGAGGACAAAGTTCTATAGCCACTTCTGTATGCATTTTCCCAAAGAAGTACAACTGGAGAGACCCCAACCATGTTTAGAGTCTTAATGAAATGAGCCAAGTGCCAAATGTTTTTCAATTTTTAATTTATTTATATCCTACTTTCACCCCAGTGAGGACTCAAAACAGCTTACAACATTGTTCTCTACCATTTTATCCTCACAACAACTACCCTGTGAGGTAGGCTGAAACTGGTCCAATAAGTCACCAATGAGCTTCCATGGCAGAATGGGGATTTGAACCTGGATCTCTTTGATCCTGGTCTGGCACGGTAACCCCTACAATATTAAAAGCTTTTGCTTTCATCAGTTTCTTGGGGTTCCTAGTTACAGGAAGGGAAATCTGGGTCTGTTTAGAGTGGAGGCTTTTAAAATCAAGCCGTAAAACATCCCATCTTTGTCCTCTTGTAATGTTCAAATGAGCATGCTCTTTTCTCGGAACTGTTTTCTTTAGATGTCATTTAAGGCGGCACCAGTCTCTTCAGCAGGGAGCTAAATCAATACACAAGAGACTTCACAACGGCCACCACGTACTTCATTTGGTCAGAATGTCAAAAATCATAGCTGATGAAGACTGGCAGTGAAAGCATCCAAATCTGCATTTCCATGGGCGCCAGGATCAATTATCATCAACAAATGCTGGACTTGTCGGGAAGCGATCCTTGTCTGTTCCACTTGCCAAAGTCAACCAAATCACTTCTTTTCCCAGCAGAGAGAGAGATGCCTCAGCAAACAGAACTAATAAAACTGCTTCACATTTTTTTTTTTTAAATCAGAAATGTAAAAAAAGGGGGGGGAGAGCAAAATATTTAAAGAGTTACTGTCTGTAGGTTTCCTCAAACAGGGAGATGTTCCAGGAGTACCACTGGTTTAGTTTCCTTTTGGATCTTGTTCAACCCCATTTGAAAATTCTGACATGTTCCAGTAAAGTAGTTGTAGAAGTCTGTGGCAGAAAAAACCATCTAATAACCTTATGGATCCTTACCAACTAACACATGTATCATGATATAACCCGCTGTGACCAAAGTCCAGTTTTTGGATGTCCTTTGAACACCCAAAAGACTATGCTGGAGATCATGGGACCTTCATGGAGAAAAACCATATGGGATGGAGCCTGTAAGTCAGGAGGAACAGAATTTGCAGAGACGGCCGAAAAAGTCAGCTGGATCCAAGCCAATGGGCTTAGAATGGTGTAACTTTGTACAGGACTGCACTGTAAGATTTTAAGTTCAGTTCAAGAGGTGAGATCGGCAAGCTGCATAGATAGTAGACTCTGATAAAAGAAGCTCAGTAATAACAGGGTTGTAATATATGACTACCTTTGTGCATCTTTTTGTGTGTACACATAAGAGTACCCTGTGTACACAGTGCCACTAACCTTGTAATTGCCACTCATTTTCTTTGATGTAAACCTCTGAGAGTACCCTCGGGAGAATACACATTCCTGAGGCTATGGGTGCACTTGGCCTGCTTTTGGGTACAGGCAGGGGTCTTTTGGGGGGGGAGCGCACCGGAGCACAGCTCCGGGAGCTCAGGAGCCAAGCCCCGCCCCCAGCCGGCGTCCCGGGGAGTCTTTCAGGCAGCTGAATGTCAATTTCAGCTCCATTATATCCTATGGGCCATTGAAGTCAATGGTGAAAACATAGGGTATATTCTGGGGGCTGGAGGAGGGGTTTGAGGGAGAGGCTCCAAACTCACAGGGTAGCTGTTGGAGCCTCTCCCGAAGATACCCACCAAGTTTCAAGAACATTGGATCAGGGGGTCCAATTCTATGGGCCCCTAAACAGGTTGCCCCATTCCCTCCATTGTTCTCTATGGTGGGGAAAAAGTAACTTTTTTTCTCACCATAGAGAACAATGAAGGGAATAGGGGCAACCTGTTCGGGGGCCCATAGAATTGGACCCCCTGGTCCAATGTTCTTGAAACTTGGTGGGCACCTTGGGGAGAGGCTCCATCAGCTATTCTATGAGTTTGGAGCCTCTCCCTCAAACCCCCTCCCCTTCAGCTCCCAGAATATACCCTATGTTTTCACCATTGACTTCAATGGCCCATAGGAGATAATGGGGCCAAATTGCTGCCAAATTTCTTTCATCCCCTCCTTCCTTTCTTTCTTTCTTTCTTTCTTTCTTTCTTTCTTTCTTTCTTTCTTTCTTTCTTTCTTTCTTTCTTTCTTTCTTTCTTTCTTTCTTTCTTTCTTTCTTTCTTTCTTTCTTTCCTTCCTTCCTTCCTTCCTTCCTTCCTTCCTTCCTTCCTTCCTTCCTTCCTTCCTTCCTTCCTTCCTTCCTTCCTTCCTTCCTTCCTTCCTTCCTTCCTTCCTTCCTTCTCTCTACTCTCTCTCTTTCCTTCCCTCTTTCCTCCTTCTGTGGCCCAACTCTCATGAGAAGGAGTTTAAACTTTAAACCCCTTCTCTCTTAGCTCCCCCACCCAGGCCAGCTGGAGAAGGGAAGGGAGGCTTTTGAAGATGCCTCCCTCCCTTTTGCTTTCCCTTCTGACATCACTTCCGGTGATGTCAGGGGGCGTGGCATATGCTAATAGCCTAATAGCTCATTAGCATACTATATGCTAATGAGCTCCTGCAGCTGTTTTTCTACGAAAAGACCCCTGGGTACAGGGTTTTTCAGTCATGGCCCCAGCCCTCCAGAGCATTCTTCCAAAGATGTGAGGGAAACCCCTTTGTCGATTTTCAGAAGGTATTGCAATTTTTTTGTTGAGTTGGACAATGGATGGTCTCCCCTCTTTGTAATATAACTTGAAGAGCAATCGCAATCCTGATATTTAACTTATTATTTGTTTCTCATTTATTGATTTGATATATTTTCATGGTTATGTATATACAATTGCGAGTCACATTGGTTCCCCCTTTTTAAGGGGAAAAGTGGGATTAAGATATTGTAAAGAAAATAAATAAAAGGTTGTGAGGGTAGATGGTAATTGAGTCCGTTTGGGACACTCCTTCTGGGAAGGTGGTCCTCAAAGACCCCTGCCCTATAGGAACTCCATCAAGGACATCACTGCCTTCTGCTGGTTTAAGAATCCATTCGTTCCTTGTTGACATCAGTGGTCATGCACATCCCCACACTCTTCTCAGACCTATTTCCACTTGTAGAAATAGACGCAGCTCATACAAACCAAAGGATTCAAACTGCTTAGCAGGTCAAGAACGAAAGGGTTCAGAATCTATGTGGACATGCAGAAGTATACAGCCACCAGCATTCTGTTCCATTTAGTGAGAATGTTGCTAGTGCATTTCTAATGGTGCCTGGAGAAAAGGCATTTTGAATAAACAGCACGTGCTCTAAGAGAATCACATGTATAACCTAATTGCAAGATAGCTGGGCCAATCTGCCATGAAAATATCTAATTTCAAACTTAAATAGAAATCCATTTTTCAATTATCTTTCATAATTGCTACATACATGTTTGCCCCTCCATTAATTTTTTTTCCCAAATCCTCACACAAAGTCACCCAAATGAATACTATGCAAAGGGTGAAGCCAGCTATCTATCTCCCCGCCAAAGCTCAGCCCAGATGAAAAAGAAAAGCATATAGATACTATCACAGTAAAGGCATGCAACTTTCACCCAGAAACACTGGCTTAATGTTGGGTATTATGAATAACCAGAAACAAAAACCCAGGATGGTCTAAAACAAATGCTCCCAGGGGTCTTTGCGGGGGGGGGGGAGCACACCTGAGCGCAGCTCCGGCAGCTCAGGAGCCAAGCCCCACCCCCAGCCGGCTTCCACAGAGTCTTTCAGGCAGCTGACTGTCAATTTCAGCTCCATTATATCCTATGGGCCATTGAAGTCAATGGAAAACATAGGGTATATTCTGGGGGCTGGAGGGGAGGGGGTTTGAGGGAGAGGCTCCAAACTCACAGGATAGCTGATAGAGCCTCTCCCCAAGATATCTACCAAGTTTCAAGAACATTGGACCAGGGGGTCCAATTCTATGGGCCCCCAAACAGGTTGCCCCCATTCCCTCCATTGTTCTCTATGGTGGGAAAAAGTTTTTTCCCCAACATAGAGAACAATGGAGGGAATAGGGGCAACCTGTTTGGGGCCCATAGAATTGGACCCCTGATCCAATGTTCTTGAAACTTGGTGGGTATCTTGAGGAGAGGCTCCATAAGCTACCCTGTGAGTTTGGAGCCCCTCCCTCAAACCCCCTCCCTCCAGCCCCCAGAATATACCCTATGTTTTCGCCATTGACTTCAATGGCCCATAGGAAATAATGAGGTCGAATTGCCCCCAAATTTCTTTCATTCCCTTCTTTCCTTCTCTCCTTTTCCTCTTTCCCTCCTTCTTCTCTTCTCTCTTTCTTTCTTTCCCACCTTCTTCTCTTGTCTTTTTTCCTCCTTTCCCTGTTTTCCTCCTTCTTCCCTTCCGTCTCTTTCGCTCTTTCCTTCCTTCTTTCCTTCTCTCTACTCTCTTGCTTTCCTTCCCTCTTTCCTCCTTCTGTGGCCCAACTCTAGTGAGAAGGAGTTTAAACTTTAAACCCCTTCTCTCTTACCTCCCCCACCCAGGCCAGCTGGGGAAGGGAAGGGGAGGCTTTTGAAGATGCCTACCCCCCTTTTGCTTCCCCTTCTGATATCGCTTCCGGTGATGTCAGGGTGTGTGGCATATGCTAATAGCCTAATAGCTCATTAGCATACCGTATGCTAATGAGCTCCTACAGCTGTTTTTCTACGAAAAGACCCCTGAATGCTCTGGATTATACAGTTTCATTCCTCTATTGGTAGCACCTTCCTGTTGCCCAAGGTGCCTTCATTAATGCTTTTTAATGTCTGAAACATTTTCAGGTTCTCATGTTCACCACCTTCGGGATCCTGAACTGGGTGGAAAGGCAGCATAGAAATGTTTTAGATAAATACATTATGTAAATACTGTCAGCAGAAGGAACCTGTAGGATCCTTTACTGGCCAAGTTCAGTTTGCCCCAAGAGAGGCACATTTCAGCAATGTTTCCCAAGTGGATTGAAGGGGGCATTCACACAAGCACATCTGTCCGGCGTTCCCCAGCCGTACTCAACCTGTCTTGTAACGCTTCGTTCCCAAGTTAAAAAGATACCTGTTAAAAGTGGTATCAAACCCCAGAAAGCATGTCTGTCCCACATATATCCCATACCAACACAGTGTGAATGCTTAAATCCACGATTTTGATGGTGTGCTCATGCACATAAGCGTTCATTCACATAAGCACATATCTCCAGATTAGCGAAACAGAAAGCCGTGCCTTACAGTTGCACCTTCGGGCCAACAGTGTGAACACTCCCTCATGCCTCCTTCCCGGTATGCTCCCGCATCAGTCGGCGCAGTGTGACTGGGAAAACCTGGAACAGTTTGTTCCGGGGCTTTTTTGCCACGAGTCGACTCGCTCCTGCTTCAAACTGCCAGTCTGAACTCAGCCATTCATAGCCTATCCCATCCCAAGGACTCAGTACCAGTAACAATACATTCTTATTCTGTCATATCTCTCTCCTCATTGTTGCTAGACTCCAAAATCCAGTTTGAATACAAGCATCTTACACAACATCTGGAAGATACATAGTCTTAGATCTGGGACATTTTCAGGGTATAAAACCCAACTTTCCTCCTCCTCCTCCTCCATTTATTGAATGTCCCATCCTATTGACTATCTTGTCTCACTCTGTATAACCTGCCTTGAGTCCCAGTGCAGAAGGTAGACAACAAATGTTGTAAATAAATAAATATTTATAAATAGCTAAACATGTACATTTATCCAGGTGCTATTTTCCAGTTTCATCTGTAAAGTGAATGCACAGTAGCTCTCTCACAGACTGATATACACACAGATGCAGGATGTACATGCATTCACTGTAACATACCCCTAGCCCTCATGGCATGCATCTTTAAAAGAAGCTAGGCTAGGCAATGTGTACTAGTTTGTGTGACTATTGCATTATATTCTTTCAAAAGAGTACTCTGAATGCTCCCACCAGGGTATTGAAGATGAAACAGTCAGGCTTTCAGTGTCAAAGAAAGCCTTGAACAATTTCAGTACTCTGCAGCTGGAAGCCCAGGTACTCAACATAAAATTGACTCCCATCTTTGGTCTTTTCAGGAGGGGGGGAGGAATGGGACATGTGACCTGGCAGCTGGTCAAAGTAAATGCCTACCACAAACAAACCAAGATATATTTGTGATATCAAAATTGAGTGTCAATGTCCAATATTGATAGACTTCATATGTTTATTTAAATTTATAAACTAAGATTCAGGTACTCTTGTGATGAACTGACCTCCAAACCCACGACATTTAGTGCATCAGATTAAGTGAACTGGGAGATTAGGGGTTAATGCCTCACTGTAAAACACAGTTTGATTGACAGGCTGCTGCCTGCATGCATCCCTCTTCTCTCTGATTGGTCAGCACCAGCTGATGGGTGTTTTTAAAAAGTCTTGTCAGTCTTGTCAGAGGGAGTCAGTCATTGTTTGGACTTTGGCTGGGCAATAGCCAGTCAGGAGAAGTGTGTGTGTCAGTCTGAGGGAAACAGACAAGTTCACTTGGGAAATGATGGGACACAACTCCTAATCCTTACTGTGTACCCTCACATTTTGAGGAAAAGTTTAGAAATCAGAACTTAAAGTCTAAGTGTCAGCCCTAGCTGAATTCTGTTTTTTCATGGTTTCCAGAACTGGGGTTTAGGTTTGACAGAAGAGACTGGACAGTAGGTTGAAAACTGCTGGTCTAGCCAAACAGAAAAGGACTATCCCCCCTAGAAAGAGGAGGATATTTCTTGTCCAGTTATCCAGAGGGTTCAACTCAGAAGGGATCCCTGGTTTGTTTGAAAAGGGAAACGGTTTTAGACTTCACAAAATTTTAAAAAAAGAAATAAAAAAGAGGGAAATTATAATCCTACAAGGGAAGTATTTAAATACAGGAATAAAGTACTAACTTCCAGGTAACTAAGAGTTTTATATAAAAAAAAAAACTTTAATAGGATACATGGTTGCTGAAAGAAATCTCCAAGTCAAACAAACCTCTCACAGTTAAGAAGAAGAAGAAGAAGAAGAAGAGATTGGATTTATACCCCACCTTTCACTGCCCAAAGGCGTCTCAGAGCGGCTTACAAATTCCTTTACCTTCCCCTTCCCACAACAGACACCCTGTGAGGTAGGTGGGGCTGAGAGAACTCTAACACAAACTGCTCTTTCAGGAACAGCTGTGCCAGAGCTTGTGACTGACCCAAGGTCACATCAGCAGGTGCAAGTGGAGGAGTGGGGAATCAAACCCGGTTCTCCCAGATAAGAGTCCGTGCACTTAACCACTACACCAAACTGGCTCTCTAAGTATATAAACTTGAACTATACTCTATTGCCTGTTCAAAGTATTATAACTTGTATAAACAACCAAATTTACCTCAACGTCTCATCCCCTGCCTTATTCCTAACTCAACTGTGCCTGTTCAGTAAAATCATTTTTTTTGTTTTTTTGAACTTTACTTTGTGTCAAGTGCATTTCCAAAGGGATTTATAAGAGGGCTTCTGCTTAACTACAATAAATCTCTGGCCTGGGCAAAATAAGTTCTCTATCTCAGGGTACGACATTTTATAATTCAAATATGCTAGTAAGAGGCTGCTCAGTCAGAGTGGGGAACAGATTTTTGGCAGGAAAATCTGCCTCACAGAGAAGCAGCAGCAGGGGTCTGTCATAACTCTATCTATCCTCCTTGCAAATTGTCACAAATGGATTTGATATTTGACACAGAAAGCATGTCTTTATTAGGGAAAAAAACAACAAAAACAAAACATGCAACACATATAGTTTGACATATCAGAGTCACAAATACCTCTGTTCCATTGTAGGAGCAATGCTGGCAGTGTTGTTATGGAAAGGGGAATTTCTTTTCCAAAATTTGCCTCTTTAGATATAGCCATTGATTTCCTTTGCTCTCTTCTTCTGGCTTAAAAGACAGGTTTCTCTTGGAAGTGAAATCAATGCACCCTTTTGTAACTTCAGCCCACACTGTTTTATGTTACATGCCACAGAGTGGTGCTTTAGCAGGAAAATAGGATGGTTTGGAATGGCACTGCCTGGCTCTGAGCATCTACAGAGTGAAAATCTGCAATTCTGAAGAAGCCCCTCCCCCTGCTCATCCTCTCTCTGATTTTCTCTTTGATCAAAATGGAACTGATGAGAAACAGACTCCAAACTCCTAAAGGGGCAGCTGGTGGGGGGGGGGAGAAACATACTATTGGATTTCAGGGAGAAATTGTGTAAAGAGGGAATTTTCTCTTCAGGATACTAATTGATGGGAAGCTGTCTTTTTCTGTACTGGCACCTGTGCGGAGGCAGCCCAGATCTAGCAGCAGCATGGTGTTCTTGTGCTTCTCCCTTCCCTTCAGGAAGGCCTCATGTTGGGAAGGAAGAGAGTTCACTCCCACCCTCTTCCTCCTCCTGCCTTCAGCTGGCTCCTAGTTCTCTCTGGGGGTTCAGTATCTGCAGAGGAGCCTGGCCAACTACCTCCTCCACAACCACAGATGGGGGAAAATTTCAATAGCTCCTGTACACCCAAGCCCTCTCTCCTGGTTCCATGAAACCATCTTATCTCAGGGGATTGCCTCTCTGGAAACTCGGGGCCTTTGTGCTGTAATTGGCCCTCCTGGTATCAGCCAGCTGGGCCCGACCCTTTTCTCCACCTCTCAGAGGATGGAGGGCTTCTTGGATGCCTCTACACTGGCCCATGGCGGCAGACCTTCCTTGCTGCTGTTGGCTTGGGGAAGGGGGGGCACACTGCACAGCTGAGTGGCATCGGTGCACCCAGAATCAGAGATGCCAGCCCACTGTAATGTATTGAGAAAAGATGGCTACTGCCACACGGCTGACCATGCGGTCCAAAAAGGGCCAGAGCTTCATTCGAGAGAACAATAGAAACTGTGGATCCAAAGGGCGCACCAATGGGCTAGCCCGGATCCTAAAGTAGCCCAATCTGGACTATGGACTTGTAAATAGAACCTATCAGGGTGTTTGGGGTGTGTGCTGGGTGTGGTTTGGGTGTGGGGAGTTCAGGAATAAAAGGTGGCTTGCAGCCAGCCTCTGCATGCTTATTCTGATGTAGCCTAATAAAGAGCTGATTGAATCACTGTGCTGAGCTGCCACTTCCCGTACATAGGCTGTGATCACACATGCTAAATAATCTACTTTCAGTGCACTTTCCAAGTGTATTTTACTGTGTGAACTGGCAAAATCCAGTGGGAGAGAGCATTGAAAGTGGATCGAAATTGGGACCAATTCAGGCCCGTAGCTACATTGAATCATTTCGGGGCCCAGCCCCCTGACTTTCTATCAGGGCCCCCCAACTTACTATTCTGGACAGACAGGTAGGCAACCAGGTGGGCCCCAGACAAGATGCGCTCGCCAGCCAGCCAGTGGGTATAGTGCCCGGAGACCCAGCGCAGCCCTCCTCCCTCATCTCACTTCACCCCATGGTGCTCTGCCCCACCCCCAGCAGTCACCTCACTGTCTCCAGCCCCAGCTCTACTCCAGGCAGAGTGAGCAGGCACCCCATCTGCCTGCCTGTCTGCCTTTGCGCCAACAGTCGGGACAGGATGGTGAGTGGGTGCATTGTGGGCTGGAGAGCCACTTTCAGGCACTCACCTGCCCCTCTCTGTGCTTGCTGCCTTTGGAGCCCTCCCGACAGAGCCTGCAGCACCACCTCTGAGGGGAAACAGTGGAGGAGGAGGAGGGGGCCTGCCCTTCACTTCCAGGCAGTTCTATTTCCTCCCACAGCAGCGCACTCCCTTCCCAATTCCCCTCAGCTCTTACAATGGGAAAACAGCCATCTACGGGCCTTGACCTACCTCTGCTGTTGCTTTGGGGAGGGAGTGGGGAGATGACAGTGATGCCATTGCCGATCAGGGTGGAGCACACGGAGGAGAGTGGAGACGCAATGAGATTGCTGCAGCCTGCAGCAGTGCACCTCTGTCCAAGGCCGGCCATGCTCGGCCTTGACTGGCTGAAGGGTCTCCTAGTAGGGCACAGGTGAGCACACTGGCACACTCCTCCACAACCTCACTTTCCCATCTGCCTTCCCCATCCAGCCCCTGTAAAAGGGAGAGCGGCGGGTGCGTGGCTGGAGGCTCTCCAAGTGGGCACCGGCGCACTCCTCCACCACCACCTTCCCACCCTTCCTACCGGGTGAGTGAGTAGGGGGTAGTGAGTGGGGGGTAGGGGTCCAGGCTGGGGAAGCCCCTCTGTGGGGGAGGAGAGAAAGAGGCCATCAGATGCAGCTGGGTGAAAGGGGCACTTAATTTAACTTACTTTAACCAAATCAATAAGGTACCCCCCGAGAAATTTAAAGGCCCCCCGACACAAGAAATCCTGGCTGTGGACCTGGACCGATTCCCCACAAGCAGCTGTGTTGCCCTCACTCTTCCGTTTCCCCCACTTGCATTGGCCAATTGTGCACTATTGGCTGTGTGGCCACATTTTGACCCGCAGCTCCCCCCTGATTTCCCCTGTGTCTTCACAATCCTTGTTTTTTTGAGATTGAGAAGACGTGGGGGAAATTGGGGGCAGCTACATGTCAAAATGCGGCCACACAGCAAATAGTGTGAAATTGACCAATGCAAGCAGGGGAAAGGGAAAAGCAAGGGCGGCACAGCTGCTTGTGGGGAACCGTTCTGGATTATTTAGTGTGTGTGAGATTGCAGACATAGTGTACAGTCTCTTGGACTGAGGTGGTTTGTGTTATGTCCTATTTTCTGTTAGAGGCATGATGCTTGGCACAGACATAAACACGAACGGTGGAAGCTTGAAATGCCAGACACTGAAAACTCCATGGTTTACTAAATGTATCTGATACAAAGGCAGGGAAGAGCGTGGTCTCATTGCTTATGCACATCTGGGGTTATATCTATACTGCAAACTTATGTTGGTTTTATCTGTTTAACTCTCGTGGCTTCATTGAAAGAATCCTGGAGGTTTAGTTTGGCAGTGCTGCTGAGAATTCTCTTTGCTCCTCTCACAGAATCACAGTTCTTAGGGTTCCCTAGGGAAAAGAAATGCTCATTAGCCTAGTTTAAGTCACAGAATTCTGTACTGTAGGTGTGCCTTAAATCCTGTCTGTTAACAATTACTCTCCCCCCAACCAAAGTCTTTACATTGTTACATAGAATGACAGGTGTTGGTAGCGTCAATCTTCAACATAGATCTTCTTCAGCATATTTCCACAGAGAAAAGACATTGTTCAGCCATTTTTAAAAAATAAATAAAGGGGACCCAGCTGGTTGCTCAGTCTCATCAACACATCTGTTCATATGGTGATGTTTTCCATGTGCTGCAGAGGCTGAGAAACCCACATTTGGAAGTTTGCTTAGATATCATTGCATGACTGCTTCAAAGAGAGAGGACGTCTCCAGGGAATGTCATTCCATTTCTCGTCTGTGGCTTGTTCTTCTGGCCAGTCAGAAGAGGTGTGATCATTTTTTATGTTGTTCAGTCGCACAGTTGAGTCCGACTCTTCACGACCCCATGGACCAGATCACACCAGGCCTTCCTGTCTTCTGCTGTCCTCTGAAGTTTGCTCAATTTCATGTTCGTTGCATTGATGACACTGGCTAACCATCTCATCCTTTGCCATCCCCTTCTTCTTCATAGTTCACCTTTTATGACAAGTGTTGGTCAGCCCCTTCAAGAAACAGGAACTGCTAATATGACAGCCATGTTATGAGGCAGCAGATGAATGCTGATGTAAAATCTAGGGGGAATTATATAAGTTGTCTAGATGATGAACCTTACTCAATACTTTCCTGCCTAAATAGGTTTATTTTCCAGAGAAAACCCACTCACCTCTCCTGATGTCATTATCGTTGTTATGTAAAATTAATCAATTCGAGAAACAAAAGTGTAATGAGGAGCAAGTCTTGGCTTAGCTCTGAAAGCGCAGCCAACTGCTTCTGGATATATTAGAGTTTATTGGTGTTGTGCAGATGTGTCTAATCACTCCTTTGCCCTGCTTGAATAGCAGCCATCTGTTTATCTTCAGATGATTACGACATTGAATAGATGCACTTCTGCTAGTTGCAGTAGAATTCAGACCTTTTGCTTCAGACACAGTGGGCTTCTGGCAGAATGTGATATTGTCAAAGCTCCCTGGAGACTGATAGATGCCACCCTATGGCCCATGGACCTTTTATCGTCTGTGATGCCATGTCAAACGGGGGAAAGCTGAGACTGCTTCTCTTGGAATGGCTACAAAGGAACCACAGGAGTATTTAGTAATGGAATTCCTGCACTTCAAGGGGACCCAAAATGGCAACAGCTGGCCAGATCAGACAACATTGGCCTCCATTATGAAACCCTAGTAGAATGATTTGGAAAGCTGCTCCAATGGTGCAGATGGTGACACATAAACAGGGGTCATTTCGTAGAAAAAGAGGTGCAGGAGCTTATTAGCATAACTTATTAGCATAACTTATTTGCATATGCCACGCCCCCTGACATCACTGGAAGTGTGCCAGCAGGCAACACTCACCACTCAGGCTCCACTAGACTGTTTTGGATTGCTAGCTATTGGAGGGGGGAACGCATAGATCTGCCCTCACAAAGGAGGGAGAGCTTGTACCTGAAGGCAGGATGGGGGAGGGCTCTGCAACTTACCTGGCTGCTTCTTGCTCCTCATGGCCCAACTGAGGGCTGCTGGGAGCAGGGGGTGGGGCTTGTTGCATGTGCCCGCCCCCTGGACTCCTTACTGCTGGAGCTCCGCTCCTGTGCGCTCCCTCAGGAAATGAACCCTGCACATAAGAAATGCTTCAGGGTGACAATGGTATGTTGGTCCACAATGCTGGAATCCAAGACGAGATTATCTATAAAGCTTGGTTTTCAACACGCTCCCATCCACCTGAATCATCAGCTAAAAAAGGACACTTCCAGAGAGGTGAGCTGTCCTGTTTGACACACCCTGAAGCCATATATTGACTGAGGCTGAAATCAGATGGAAAATGACTAAAAATAGCTGTCCATTAGCCTTCTGTTTCAGAAATCAAAACCCAAAACTTCCTTAAAAAGAGAGATACCTTTGCTGGAAATGTGTTCATTGACTGACTGCTTCACGGGCTTCTAGAAAATGCTTAAGGGGAAGGGGAAGATATCTCTCTGTTTGGACTGGGTCTGTAAATGCCAGCACTAAGCTCAGAACAGATGTGTGTTTAGATGCCAGTGAGATAAATTAAGCTTAAACAAATTTACCTGTCTGCTAAATTAGAGCCAGCCATGATGCGTGTTTTGCATGTGAAGTACAGTAATCAGAGCGTTTAATGGTGCAAACTTGTGCTAACACAGGAGAAAAAAATGCTGTGTGCATATGGTCTTCTATAAAGAAACAAGAACTTAGGATAGTTTCTCTGTTCTGCAGGTAGGGGTGCCAGTCTCCAGGTGGGACCTGGGGATCCCTGGATCTGGCAACTCTACCCCCGACCCCTGCCATTAACACTTTCATGGGTATAAGCCTAGCATAGCCAGTGTCGCAGGGAGGCTTAGGTGGTCACTTGCTGACCAGTGAGAGCAGCCGAAGGGCCCACTCACAGTGGTGACTTCTTGCTAGTGAAGGAAGGAGTCTGGAGGAATCATTTGAAGGTGGTGGATGGGTTGTCTCCTTCCCAGCTACTCTCTAACCCTCCCCATTTCCCTCCTCCCTCCCTTCTCCCCAGCTTTTCCCGCACAGTCTGCTCTCTGTACACAGCATTTGCTCCCGCGTGCTTGGGAGGATTTGATGTATTTGCTGTGGGATGTCCTGAAATGGACAGGATTGCCCACTGGGAAAAGCAGGAGAGGTCTGAAGGCCCACTGGATATGATGGCAGCCAGGAATGCCAATAGTCTTGCATGGAGACCATTGAAATACGTTACAGCACAAAAAAAAGTTGCAATGAAAATGCAGAACGGATATTGGATGACAGTCCCTGGGCCCAGATAGACTGCTCTGGGACTGAAATGATGGCACGCAGAGTGGAATAATGGTTTCTGAAAGTAGCATGAGTGTTCTGCGACTGGAATAACAGTCCCAAGAGTGGAATGATGGTGCCTGGGGATAGCAGAAGGATGATGGCCCTTGTGATTCAAATCAGTGTAACATATTTCATTCTACTCTAAGGTTTGTGATTACAGGTGCAAAGCACTGATTTCATTCACAGTGTCCAACATTCCACCCTTGGACCAGTCATTCCAGTCTCAGAACACTTCTACTGCTCCCAGGGGGGCATCATGCCACTCTGGGGGCTTTCATTCCAGTCCCAGAACTCTTCTCCTACACCCAGGGGCTGTCATTCCACTCTGACACCTGTCATTCCAGTCACAAAACACTTCTGCTACTCCCACCCTTCACTCGGAGTCTCAGAGCAGCTTACAATCTCCAAAACAGACACTCTGTGAGGTAGTTGGGGCTGAGAGAGCTCTGAGAGAATTGTTCTTGAAAGAACTATGAGTGACCCAAGGTTACCCAGCTGGCTGAATATGAAGGAATGGGGAATCAAACCCGGTTCTCCAGATAGAGTCCTCTGCTCTTAACCATGACACCAAAGTTGATGCCTCCTAGAGTCTTCTGAAGCATATCTAGCTCCACTGACATTAAAGAAAAACAGGATTGGCCCTTTAATTTAAGGGAGAGATGCTTTGGGGGGAAGAAGCATGTGGGCACCAAGAAAAACAATGGTGGGTGCCACATTGCTTTGCTGAATTATAGCCCGTGTGCACAATTTTTATTACATTATTATTGTTCTTAAGTGATGTGATTTTTATGGTTAATGCAGGAAGAATATGCCCTTGGCAAAAAAGAGCCCAGATTATAAATAGATGCAATAACAAGAGCATTTAATACTTAACGATTCTTCTTGTAAATGAACGTCTTCTGTATAGACAAGGAAGAGGCTCACCACGTGGACCCTCTAACTTTCCCTGCAATGCGTAAATGCAGCAATTGACAAGCATAATTGGTGTGAGACATGGAACAATTATTCTGAAAGTTTGCTGGGTCAACAGGGAAACAGTGGGAGAGGATTTCATTTGAATTAATTTTAAAAAGCCTGAAGTAGTAGGAGGATGAATGTTGCCATTCTTTAAAATGGTTTAAATATGCTGTTACAAAACAGTTAAAATAGTCCCCACCAGAGATTTGCATTTTGATAATCCCTCCCCCCCAATAAAAGAGTTTATAATGGATCATATTGAGAAACTAGCTGGAATAAAACTAAAATTTTGGAAGCCTCAGAGTAATATCAAATTAGAACCTATGGGTTGGATCTAATAAGATTTTCCATTGAGGACTATAGTTGGAGGGGACTCCTTTGACCAATCATAGCCATGTCAGGGATCAGGAGGACCTCCATGAAAAGCCATGTGAGATAAGAGATACAATAAGGTGGAGAACTGGACAAAAGTGGATGAAATGATAGCTGGATCCAACCCAAAATGTCATTTTTATTGAACTGTTTTTACTTTGACTTTCCACTACAAACAAACACACACAAAATTGTTTATATTTCTCACTGAGGATCAAGGCAAAATACATAATGTAAGTCAGCACACTCAATAGCCTTTAGTGTGCTACAAAATCAATTTAAATGCAACAGACTAGCAATACATACATACACAAAATGTTGGTGAGTCAGTGTTGCTTCAGTGTTGTTTCCCAGTCTGCAGGGTCTCCCCGACATGTGTTCTGGCTGTTGTTCCTCATTCAGGAAATGGGGTCCATAAGATACTCCCTTCCCAAAATAAAATGTTGTTTACACTCAATAGATGTTAAAGACAAGGACAGTAAGAACTGTATAGTTTGAGTAGGGATGTGCAGTTTGAACTTAGGCCTTACCCAGCTATGGCCATCTATTAAAATTTGGCTAGTCACTCTGTAGTAGTATAACCAACCTTGGCTATGGTCACATGCCTGAGATAACGTGCATGGGGGGAGAAGTGAGGCTATTAGCTTTGTAGCAATTTGACCCGCATTTGCATGATCACACAGTCCATGGGAGCTGCGGGGGCAGCCTGCCGCTACGTGATCAGATGCAAACCGTGGGTGAATTGGGTTTTGGTTTTTGCCGCATATTTCCAATGTGTTTAAATGGGGGATTGATTAATCACATCTCTACACTGAGGGCTTCCTATGGCAGTATGTTATGATGTGCATACTGGGAAGGGGGAGAAATGGCACAGAGATGGGATGGCCTGATCAGACCATCCTGACGCCATAAGAGCGCACTGGCGTGATCACACAGGGAAAAGTCCATCTGTGGCCCATAGCAACCTGTTTAATAGTAGACTTTCCCTAGTGTCTTTTAACTCTGCTCTTGCAGTGAAGCAAAACAGGTTGCCAATGGGTGCGGGGCGCTGGCCAGATGTTCATGTCTGATCGCGCCTGTTAAATCCACCCGGCATTCATGCCTATGGCGTGGCTAATTGTGCATGTGATCACAGCCATTATAGGGTTGTTATGAGGATTAAACAAGGAGGGACAAACCACATATGCTGCCCTGATCTTTCTGGAGGGAAAGAGGAATACTAGATAGATAAATCTGGGAGCCTTTATTTTTTACATTTACTTCTGTGGTGTATGCAATCTGGAAACACCAAAAATAAAGATGGTGGTCTTAAATCAACAAAGTACTTGCTAGAAGGAAATAGTAAATGCATATCAACACGAACATACTTAAGAACCCTAAATCTATCAGTGTACCTTATATGTGTATAACATCATCATCATCATCATCATCATCATCATCATCATCATCATCATCATCATCATCATCAGAATCCAACCAGCTTTACCCCCAAAAGGATATTCTGGGGAACATGGGACCTGCATGGACAAAAACTAGGTGGGAGGCTGTAGTAAGAAAGAAAATTATACGATACTGAGTGAAAAACTGGCAATTCTAACCCCTTAAAATGGATTCTGGATCTCATGTGAACAAATAAATTTAGCTTTGATTCCAGTATTCAAGAAGCCAACTCTTTCTTAAGACAAGAAATAAGTTTCTTAATGGACTCCACATTCAAAGGAGGGAGTAGGGTTACACACCCTTGACTTGTATTGCTACAGACATTGGTTCTATTCTAACCTTAAGTATCATAAATGGAGTAGAAATGGCAGAACCTGATTTTCCCTCCCACTGCAGAATTTTTGGTGGTGGGGCTCAGGGATCCTTTACATGTGACACTGCACACTGAAATATTGCATGTACAGGGGAGTGGGCACAAGTGAGCTGACCTCACTCCCCACCTTTGCATGATCCCTGGATCATGAGCATGGAGTCTACATGCATAGCAAGTGTATATGTTGTGGGCTCCAAACTCATAGGAACATTTTAAAAGCAGGGCTCCTGATAGAAAGGAAACCTGCACATGCAACTGGCTATGCACATAAATTCCATGCTCATGAGCTGTTGATCTCGCATAAGTGGACGCAGAGACAGCAGTTCATGCCTGCTCCTATGCATGTTGATTTTAAAGTAGGTAATAATATGCATAGTACAGGAGAGTGAAATAGGGGTCTCTGGTGGGAGGGAGAAACCAGCAAAAATCCTCTCCTCCAACAACAGAAATTCTGTTCTGTTCTTGGAAGTTCCACTGCCGGATCCAGCCTGTGTGTCATCTTTTTGTCTTGTAAGCCACTCTTAATGTGCTCTAAAGGAAGGTTCTCCATATTGTTAGGCCTGGACCCTTCCTCCTTTGGAAGGACGAGCCTAGTACCTATAAAAAAGGCGACACAAGCAACCTTCCTTCTCTTAGCATCTCACAGGGTCACTCATTCAAGACTCTTACCTGGTCTGCAAATAAGAGATCAAAATAGGTTCTACAGTCACATGGAATGTATGCCATCAAACATTGACCAGAGTCCAGTCTGAAAAAAACTGATCCTAAAGGCGCAAAGGTCTGGTTTTTGGCAGGTCTCTTCCCTCTTTTAATCCATCAGTGTCAAAGACTGATTTTCTCAGAAAGGGCATTCAATCTAACCAACTCCCTACCTTGCCTGACCTTTCGCTATCTGGCCATCCCAAGTAAATACCTAGTAAAAAACATTTTAATCCCATAACCCTTTGTTTGCCGGTTGTCTTGTCCTGGCAATTAGAAGTCACCAAACACAACAGGCATTTCACATGAATGTTACATTGCACTTGCAATGCCTGGGAATGTTATGAAGTTTCCTTGCTTAGACAAGGAATGTTTCACTATAACCATCACAGCATCGTTCTAGGAGCCATCATGTTATGCTCCAAGGGGTATTACCAGACACATTTTGTTCAGTAATGTGTGTGTGTATCTGGACATCCACTAACTTATACCCCCAACACAAAGGTTGGGAGCACTGCCAGGAGTGAGACAGTGGTTCGTTTTGCTCATCTTCTTTCTCGGATCTGTGTTCCTTGGATAGGTAAATATATTCCAGTAGAATAAGTTCCCTTTGTGTCTCTATAAAGCTACCACTTCTATTTTCTGAACTTGTATGTGTATTAGAGTACTGTTCAATTAATAAGTTTTTACTTTTATTCTCTTTAATAAAAACTATTTCATTAATCACATTTTGAGAGTTATACTGAGGGAAAAATCCCCGTTCATAGGTAGAGATCCTGCTTGATTACCCCCTCTCACATTGGGTTTCCTAGCTAATTCCCCCCAAAACTCAGGAGACCCTCACAACCACTTAAGGTAACAATATGTCTCTTGTTGCTATATAGTCTTCATTGTTAGTGATTTGTTGCTGGTGATACTGAGTGGGGAAGGTATTCTCCTGAGTGCTAGAGTTTTATGGCTACAGTCTTTTTTTTTTTTTTTTTAAGAATGATCTGTCTTCTGTTCTTTCACCCATGGGTTTTTAGATTTTACAATACTAAATTGAGCTTATGTAGCCGAAAATACTTGCAGATTTTTCATATTCCCCCCCACACACACACCAGCTTTCATTTATGAACTGATAAGCTTATTTCTTCCCCCCTTACTAAGAAACCGTGTCTTGAAGTCTCTGAAATTCATTTGCCTATATTTCATTTATCCATTTTAGCCTGCCCTTTCCGCCAGGAGCTCAGAGTTGTGTAGATGGTTCCCATCCCCTTCATTTTTTCCTCCCAACAATCCTGAGAGATAAATTATTCTGAAATGTGGTAACTGACCCAAGATGACGCAGTGAATTCCCTGGGTAAGTAAATTTTTGAATTAAAGTCTCCTAGTCTGACACAATTACACAACTTTAAGGCTGACGATGAACAAACTGAAATTGTTGAAGTGTTTCTATTCCTTGGCTCCATCATCAACCGAAAGGGAGTCTGCGGCCAAGAAATCAGAAGGAGATTGAGACTGGGAAGGGCAGCCATGAAGGACCTAGAAAAGATCCTTGAGTGGCCAAGATCCAGCTAATCCATGTCATAGCATTCTCCATTACTATGCATGGGTGTGGGAGTTGGACAATGAAGGATGCTGACAGGAAGAAAGTAGATTCCTTTGAAATGTGGTGTTGGAGGAGAGTTTTACAGATACCATGGACTGCCATATATATATGCACATACACACAGGTTGTAGATAAAATGAAGCCTACTCTTTCCCTAGAAGCTAAAATGTTTAAACTGAGGCTATTGTATTTTGGTCACATAATAAGAAGACAAGAGTAATCACAAGAGACAATAATGCGAGGAAAAGTTGAAGACAGCAGTTAAACGAGGAAGATTCAGCATGCGATGGACTGACTCAATAAAGGAAACCGCGGTCCTCAGTTTGCAGCACTTGACAATGGCCATTAATGACAGGACATTTGGGAGGACATTCATTCATAGGGTCACCATGGGTTGGAAGTGACTCAGAAGCACTTCACACACCGCCCAATGCTCTAATCACGGAACCACATTGTCTCTCACAGTGCCATGCTAAGAACACTTCCCTGTGAGTAAGCCCCATTGAATCAACTTGACTGGGATTCTGAGTAGACCTACTTAGGATTGCAATGCTAATGTTTGTACATTAGGCGATAATGGGTAGGGGTTATGGATACATTAACTTAAGTTTAATTTTTTTAATGTATCTTTGGGGAGATGTTATGCATTTTTTAAATTTTGCTGCCTTAATCACCAGTAGGAAGTGAAGTAGGACTGGAATGGCTGGCAAGGAGACAAGGATCCTTATGTATTTATTTTCCCATTTCTTCCCCACCCTGTCTCCAAATGGATTCATGCCATTCTCCTCTCCTCCATTTCATCCTCACAACAAGCTTCCATGGCAGAGTGGGAAGCTGAACCTGGGTCTTCCAGCTCCTAGTTTGACACCGCAGACAATATGCCACACTGGCTATACTGCTTACGGAGACAAAACTTCATCAGCTGGGACCCGCTGCCAATGTGGGGGATGCAGACATGGCCAGAGAACCTAAAGAGCTCTTGATAGCAAAACATTTAGATCCAATACCAGTGGCAGCCAAAGATCAAGTGGAGTCCAACAAGGAAAGTGGTGTCCTTCCAAAAGAAGCTAAAGGAAGCAAAGAAACTAATGCCAACCCGCACAAAAGCTAATGCCTTGAATAAAAATTGGTTGGTCTTCAAGGTGTCATTGGACTCAAACTCTGTTCTACTGCTTCAGACCAGCATGGCTACCCATCTTAATCTAACACCAACCCAGTTTTCAGAGATCTGAAAAAATGTCTGCTTCATTTTCTTATGTCTCCCACATTGTGCCTTGGATAATTTATTTTTTAAAAAATTACCCCTCTCTAGGGAACCTGTAACTAAGGCAGATTATTATATTTACAATAACAGGCCCAGGACAGACTGTTTTTGTAATTTGCCCCGGTAGCGAGTCGCGGCAAAAAACTCCCGGAGTAAACGATACCGGGTTTTCCTGTCCACACAGCGGGGGCCTCTCCCGGAAGATACAGGACGGAGGCGCGCGGGAGCGTTCAGACTGCCGCACCGGAGGCGCGCTATATTCGCTGTTTCCCCATTATTTTGGCTGTGGGCGTATGTGCGCATAAGTGCATTTTGCCGATTTTTTTTTTTTGCCCTGCAACGCCGGCACTGCATTGGGCAGTGGAGCGGAGCGGAGCCAATCACACCGCTGCTGCCTCGTGCCCAACGCGGGTTGCTCCTGGCTTTTCGGCTGTGCGTTCAGACTCCCCGGAAGCGGAGAAACGCGCGACGAACACAGGCTTTCAAGATTTGCGCCGGCTTTTATCAGGTGTTTTTTTAATCCGGCAGTGAAGTGCGAGAGCACCGGTAGGCTATGGGTGGGAGACGCCAGGCAGATGTGCCTGTGTGAACATCCCATTTACCCCGATATTGAGTCGTTGTCAGCCCGGGTCCCATCCCGCGGCAAATTGCCAGTCTGTCCTGGGCCACAGAGTAAAATCTTTAAAACACCAACCCCTAAAAGCAACCTAAACCCAACCCAACAAATATCAGACCAAAGAAGAGCCTAAAAAGGGCCAACTGTCTACCTATTAAAAAAACAGACAAAAATGGAAAGCCAGCATCAAATATCTACAGAACTTAAAACAATAGCATAACACATGAGGTATGTTATTTGGAAACCAATCGGGGGTTATACAAAATGGATGGGCAAATAAAAATGTATTTGCCTGGTGCCTGCAAGAATATGAAGTTGGTGCCTGGTGAGCCAATTAGGGAGAAATTTCCCCAATGCAGAACTAGAAAGGCCCCCTCTCTAGTGTGCATTGCCCATCTTCAATATTTGGGGGGCATAGAGAGTAGGGCCTTCAACGATAACCTTGGTTTGCAGGAAAGTACAGACAAGAAGAGATGGTCCTTCAGGCAACCTGAGCTCAGGATATGTAGTCTGCCTCAACATTTGGCTCAGAAACAAACCAGCAGCCAGATTTCCCCTAAAAGAAACACCCTGCAAATGGTCTAGCTGCCATATGCTGGAAAGTGTTCACAGGCATCCAGCACTTTGCAGTAGTCCAGGCTGATGCAATTGGAAGTTGGCTAACAGGAAGAACAAAAATCTTGTTATAGGACAACCACTCTCCCAGGTTTTGCTTGCTGTATTGGTGGTGCAGGACTGCTTCCCACCCACAACTTCTGGTGCTGTCAGGGTAATCTAAGAAACTGTCGATCATATGAAAGGAGCCCACATAGTAGCCCACATGTTGACATCACCACTCCCAGAAATTTACAGAAGAACAAGTCAGGGCTATTTTTGAGCAGAAACAGTGCTCCGGCTGGCTTCCAAGCCTGCCCCTCTGCTCCCCACCCCTCCTCTCCCTTGCCAAAAGCCCTGCTTGCCTCCCGCTCCCTCCAGCGGAGGCTCTAGCTTTGGTGGTGGGGATGAGTGGCCCTCCTTGGCAAATGGTGGCAGCAATGGGAACATCATCACCATCTGACCTGGCAGCCAATCTGGGCACCCAACGCCCTCCCACCCAGCCCCGGTGCCAAGAGGGGGAGTGCACGGTCCTGCCCTAGGCTGGCCCCACCTCTGCCAGCCTGTTCACCTGCTACCCAGCCCTGCCCATGCCAGGGCTCTGGAGCATGTCTCCCCAGCCTCCCCAGTCCACACCACCCTGACGCCTCCCCGCTGTCTCAACCCACCTTTCTGGGGGCTGCGCCACACCACTGGGGCCTCTGCCTCTCCACGGCTCTTGCCCACCCCTAGCTTAGTGGTCCCAGTGGCCTTGACACTTCTCTGAGCTGCTGCTGTTCTCTTCCCTCTGAGCCAGCTCCTTCCTCTGCTGGCTCCAACTCCATCTGCTGTTACCCACGGTCTCTGTGTTGCCCCAGTGTCTTGTAAGGCCAGGAGTTGTCTTGTCTGGGGCCGGGGGCTTGGTTGGGGGCCTCCCGGTCTCAGGCCTTCCACCAGGAGGCCCATGAGGAACCGGGACAGCGCCCAAAAGGAGTGAGGGAAGGGAAGCCCAGCTACCGCCCTCTGTTCTGGTTGGGTAAACAGCGGCTGGAACAGAGGTGGCTGAGCACCAAGGAAGGATCTGATCTGTTGGCAACAGAGAACAATTCACCTGGAGAAAATGCCCGGTTTTGGAGGTAATATTCCATCGTGTTATACCCCATTGAAGTCTGCCCTTCTCAACCCCCCCCAAACTCCAGCTATTTCCAAACCCAGCAAATGTACATAGTTCCCTTTTAGTCATGGAAAGAGCAATGTATGGTACGTGATCCCAGAATTATGTTCTACTCTGCAATAATGCTGGGGATCTCAGTTTAATCTTAAAAAGCAAGCAGCTCTGTATGTGTGTGTGAGAGAGAGAGAGAGAGAGACAGACAGAGAGAGAGAGAAGTCAGACAACTTCTGGGGACGGGGACCCTGCCAGGGGCTTACAAGGCAGGTGAAAAGCAGAGGTGGTTTGCCATTGCCTTCCTCTGCAGAGTCTTCCTCAATGGTCTCCCTTCCAACTACTGACTCTGCTTAGCTGCCAAGATTTGATGAGATTGGGTTATATCATGCCAAAAACAGCCATGGAGGCAGACAATATGAAACGGGGCTGTTGTGCTGAGAAAGGAGAGATTTACATTGAAAACGCCCTCTTGGACTATCGTTAGCCTCGATAAGAGAACAAGGCAGACCTATCTTCTCGTTGCCCCTGTTTTTTCATGTGCAAGGGCTACCAGCAACCCAGCAAGGAAGGGGGCTGGTTTTGTTTAGGGAATTGGCACCTTCCCTTCCTCTGCACTGCTTCTCTTATAATAATTGGGGGGTGGGGGTCAGAGCTTCATTTTAATGCTAAACTGCATGTGAGATCTGACAATGGATCCCCAATGCTATATTTCATTTTGGCCTTATATTTGAATACAGAGGTAATAAGAAAGCTCTGTTGGAGCTTTGCTTCAAACCATTGGATCTTCTCAGCTCTCCAGGGCTCCCAACCTCCAGGTGGGGGCTGGAGATTTGCTATTACAACTGATCTTCAGAAAATAGAGATCAGTTTCCCCAGAGAAAATGGCTGGGTTGGAAAGCGGATTCTATGGCATTGTACCCCCTGCTGAGGTCCCTCCCTTCCCCAAACCCCACCCTCTCAGGCTCCACCCCAAAAATCTCCAGTTATTTCTCAACCCACATCTGGCAACCCTCTCTCTTACATATCTAGAAGCTTGTGATTCCTTAGTTACCTATACTGTTACAGCTTTCCCTTGCTCATGATTTTTTTTTTCCAGCTAGGTGAGTAGAAGAGAACCAGAATGTTACATATTTCATTTTTTCTAGTATGTGAAAGGGAGCTGTTATTATCCAGTAGAGGTTGTAAGTCGCTGATGATGTGTTGAACTCTTTTGAGTTGAGACCTGTATGTGACTCTTTGGGGCCTGTCTTGGAAGAAGGCTCTCACACTTCTTTAATTCTGCAAACTATGTAATGGAGTTGCTTGGAAGGGCATAGTTTTATAAAGCTTATAGAGAACAGTAGTCTATGCCACAGCGTGTGCTATATACTATTGATTTGTTGTATGTTCTATCACACTCTTACAGCATTGTTTTATTTATGTATTTATTTATTGTAATTTCATTTTCTGCATTACTGGACATAGTATAACTTTTTTTTTTGCATTTTTGTAATTTTTGTAAGCCTAGTCCTATTGCATTGTTTATTAGATCTCTTATGCTATTTGATTGCAGTATTCTATGCCATGCAATCCACCTTGAGTCTCAAGAAGAAAACCGGTAAATAACTAATAAAGTATGAATAAATAAATAATAACGTAAATAAGTAATGATGGGCTGACCACCACTGTTCTCATTTGCCCCTCCAATAAAAATTTTCTGTCTACAGGCTGTGTCTGGAAAGAAATGGGCAGAAAGACAGCTTCATAGCTGCAAGAAAGGGGAGGACAGTAGGGAAATTCTGCTGTAGCAACGTGCACAGCACAATTGCTGAAGAGGAGCAAGTGTTTGCTTATGTTACTGTTAATGTTATTTTTAAAATAAATATAATATTAATTATTAAAAGAATGGAATTGGAAACTTTTTTTTAAAAAAATAATGTTTTTTATTGGTTTTGTCAAAACCGTTTTGACAACAAACCAGGTAAACAGAATAAGAAGCAAAAGGTGGGTGTGGCTGGATGACGACACTTCTGGTAACATGGGGGTGTGGCCTAATATGCAAATAAGTTTCTGCTGTTTGGTGTGGCTTATTATGCTAATGAGTTCCTGCTGGGCTTTTTCCACAAAAAGAGCCCTGGAACAAGTCATATCGTGTCCTCCTTCTATGTGGCCCAGGACTTCCATTCACAGTGTAGGAAGGCGGTGACTTATCCTGTACCATCAGAATGTATACTATAAGGGGTCATGGTGCCTAATTCTGGGGTACATATAAAAGTCTGAACATATTGCTGAAGATCACTTGAAGTTCAAAAACACCAGTAGATAACATCTCTGTGGTGCAGGCAAAATCAAGCTGCCTACATGGTAAGGTTAGGAAGCAAATCTGCTGTTGGTAATCTCTGAAAAGGAATGGGAAATTTTGCCCTGGAGGAAGTGAAAAAGCCCTGCAAAGCACTTTGTCATCCTGGTGACAAGCCTAGTTTCCTCTGACTTGGGTTTGCTAGTTCTAGAGTCATTTAGCACAGTGTACATACGCTAAGAAAATAGCAAAGAAAAACTCAATCCATTAAAACCCCATCGAGGACCTCCTTAGAGAAATGAAGAAAGATGGGAAACATTGAAATGCTAGGTTGATCAATGAACCTCATTAGTATCTTTTTTCCCTTAAAATAAAAAAACCCCTGAGCTCTGTGAATGTATAAGGGTATTGCATTTTAATCTGTTGTTTTTCTTGGGCGGTTTAGAGAAATCCACTCCCCCACCCTTTCTAACGAGACAAACTGGAGCCAGGCTATTGAAGAGAGGAATTGTGCTAAGTACTTTTCCTCCTGGGGAGGTTCTATGGAAAGAGTCTGATGTTTTTAGTCAACATTGCAAGGTCAAAGTGTTTGCTGTGTAGAGGACTAACAAGAAATTGGTTGCTAGGTCTGAAGCTTTTCATTTCCCCATTTCACACATGCACTTTCTGAATGGAGCATGTCACGGAAAGGTTCTGATTTGAAGGTTATTACTCAAATATAACTTGAAATAGTATCCCCTTTCTAGATGAATGAGGTGTTGTATCCTGCCTGCTTGCTGACTGTTTAGGTGAGATCTCTGTGATTCTCATGGAACTGTGAATATGTGGAAAGAGCCCTACTAGGTGTATAATTACTTACCCTGAGATAAAACAGATATCGGATTGGTTCCAGTGCAGCATTTCCATGAACTGGATGTTTTCTGCTAGCTGTGTGTTGTTCTCACCTGCCCACCACTGCATATCCAAATGTGCCCAGAAATTCTGATCCTGGGAGTCCTCGGTCCCCCATCAGCAGCATTTGGGGTAGCGGTGGGATGGGAGAGGTGAGAAATTCATGGTTCATTGGCAGAAATGGTTCAGTCCATGGAAATGCTCTTTTAGATCCACTATGAGTTGTCCCTGATGTCACTAGGGATTAGTTCTTTCCCCACTAATATTATCTCCACTTCTTGAGGAAATCAAGGTTAAAATGAGCTAAGTCCTCACAGTTTGTAACTAACCAGGCAAATCCAACCACCCGCCATTTACAGAGTCCCACCTTAGAGTGCTAAAGCAGGGATTGTTGGAACTGCAGCAGGTTGTACTGCACAGATGGTAAGCAGGGATCATTAGTGCAAAATACTTGATCTTGGGCAGACATTTCTCACTACAGAAAAGGGTTGTTTTTTCCCCCGGTCATTTCCAAATTCCTTTCCCTCAAAATTCCTCAGAGTTACATTATCCCTCTCCATCTTGCATACCTACCTTTGCCCTTTTAGTCACCATTTGGTAAACAGGAATTAGTGAGTCAAGTTTATTACCGCATGAAGCCAACCTTAGGGTCCTCTGTCTTTTTGAACTTGCCGGTAGCTCTGGGATTCTGACACCGGGTGGTGAACATAACCATGAAATGTCAAGGAGTGAAATTATACTCTAATAGTAATTCTTCAACATTTCAAGCAGGAGATCTGTTTGACAGGATGCCTTCTTAATTATGAACATATTGCTTTAAAATATTTTCTTGCATATTCACCACAGGCACCTAAAAGGCTGAACAGCTAAACACAGATCAAAACATATCTACTGATTGCAAAGTGCAACTACAAATTAAAAAGAACATTCATGGCATGTGGATAAAAACAAAGGGGTGGAACATCACATTCATTAATACATTGCATACAGCAACAAATATAAATTACATATGCAATAACCCCCAGACCCATATATTGGTTACACATACAATAATCACTGGACCAAACATGTTTCAGCCCTGGGGGCCTTCTTCAGTGGCCTAAATAATAACATAAGAACATAAGAACAATAAGAGAAGCCAATGTTGAATCAGGCCAGTGGCCCATCTAGTCCAACACTCTGTCACACAGTGGCCAAAATATACCAGGTGCCATCAGGGGGTCCAGCAGTGGGGCCAGGGCACTAGAAGCCCTCCCACTGCTGCCCCCTCCAGCACCAAGAATAGAGTGCATCACCTGCCCCAGACTGAGAGTTCCCATCTATACCCTGTGGCTAATAGCCACTGATGGACTTCTGCTCCATATGTTTATCTTTTTTCCCCTTAAAATAATAAAAAAAAACCCCTGAGCTCTGTGAATGTATAAGGGTATTGTATAACACACACTTAAAGTATAAAGTATCTGTTCCAGGCAAGGCGGGTAGTATATGATTCCTAAGAATTAAAAAAAAAAATGCGTGTAAAGATTTTATCAAAATGTAACATACTACCTGGACCAAAGAAAGATTCTCCCTCCCCAAAAAAATGTTAATAAAGAATGGTTGCACTCTGACCTGGATAGTCCAGGTCTTGGAAGATCTTGGAAGCTAAGCTGGGCCATCCCTGGCTAGTATTTGGAAGGGCAACCTCCAAGGAATACCAGGGTTGTGACACAGAGGCAGGCAATGGCTAGAAGTCAGCTTGACTTGATGGCAAAAAAGAGAGATTAAAAAATGAAGGTTATACCTTCAGTAAGTGAAGATACCTGTGCTGTGGTAGCAGCTGCCACCAATGCAACATTTTTTTTTTTAAATCTGCACAGCCAATCAGATCTTCAGTGCTCAATCAGAAGCCCTACTTAACAAAGGCCCCATCTAGCCCCACCCACTTTCTGGAAACACTTGGCAGACACCAGGAAGAAGGCTGGCAGGTGCCACTTTGGGGAGCTGCTTGCCTAAGTGCTGCCAGCTGCTAAATGCTGCTGTTGAAAGGCCTGTTCAAGGTCCAGTTGCAGAGACCAGTTATGATATTTGGCTGTACAGGTAAATAGGATGGGATGGATCTAGCCACCTTTTCCACTTAATCTTGGCCATCTCTCCTGCTTACTATAGCCCTTGTCACACATGACCTTTGTTCATGCTTGTCCTATGATCCCCAGTATGGCCTTTGTTACTTACACGGACCACCACCAGGGGTCCGTGGCTAAAGTAAGGAGCTTGAGTCCCAAACACAATGGGACCTCAGATCCTAGACCACCTAGTGTCCACCAATAGGCCATCTGGTGGGAAATTCAAACCCTCCAATGGGACCATGGGTGTACTGGTTGAGGTGTATATAGTTGGCCCTTGCGTGGCTGGTTTTTCAGTCTTGTGTGTGAACTACGATAAATGTGTCTGAATGCATGTCATAGTCCAAGTCTCCATGCAGCAAACCTAGTACATTACAGCCTCTTAGAGTGGTCAAAGGGGAATCCCCTGGCTATTTTCACCAGCAGAAAAGCTGGCTGGATCCAAACAACTGACTCCCATCTTGTTCTAGGAAGAATTCAATAGAAATCTAAGGATTTAGAAAACAGAAATGGTCAATTACCCAATGATGGGTTGCTTTGCAAGCTGTCTGCAACTTGTGATTAGTGTGGCTGAACCTGTTAAAAAATGTTGGTGTTTGAAAGGTTCACATATATTCTTGAATGTGCAAAAAAGTCTGATTGTGCATGCCTGTTCTCATACTAATTTCCTGATGCTTTGCCTCTTGTTCAACAGTACCACCTCCTCTTCCTATCAGCTGCCTGCCACATTCTTTAAATACAAGAAAGCTTTATGTTTCCCAGGGTGGTTCTATACTTAACAAATTACCATTATCTATCCATATGGTTATAACAGAGGTTACCATTGACATCAATCCATTGATCTCCAGTTCTGTCCTTATTATAGTACCATTTTTCTAAGAGATGGTATGACAAAATGCATTTTCTCTTGGGAGTCTGGCAAGCAGGAGACCTCTACTTGGCATTTTAAAAGCCCCCCCTTCAGGGAAGGAGGAAGTCCATCAATGGCTTTCCAGGCTCACCTTCATACAAATGTCAATAAGTTTAGACAAAGTGATGGTCAGACCTCCCCCTTCTCCCCCGTCCAGGCAGAGAACAGAGATATGGGAGTGTCAAATTCTAGAGAGGCTAAGGAAGTAGATTCCTGGAGATCTCCAGGAAGCACATCTTTGACCCGATAAGTGGGAGGAGACAGGGATTTGATAAAACTTCCTTGCCACAGGAAATAGTGTCCCCCCCCCATTCGGGATACTCAAGCAATGAGAGGATACAGGACCCTTAACTCCAGAGGCAGCCATATTGACCATGTGCTTGCCTGGGAGACTTGAAACAAGCTTTAAGGTAATGGCAACTCTGTAGAGAACTATAACAGCTAAGCTAAAAGAGTCTGCCCTATTTTACCATCAGATAGGACATGTATAGCAAGAGGGACAGAGGATTTGTGTTGTCTACCAATTTCTTTTGTTTTCCTTACTCAGATCTGGTGCTGTGCTAGAATTATGCTTGTCTCAAACTCGCTATCTGAAAAGGGTCTCCAGGAGGGTTGGCAAGTGGCTATTCCTCCAAGGGCATCCAAGGCATTAATCTATTCCCACAGTGGCCAGGCCCTGGGCAGTGGGAGATACAGAGGCAAGACTTCAGTACTGAGAAAAGGAGCTTGAAGTCCTGTCCCTCCCAGCAGAAAATTGCTTTAAAAAGGCAGGTGGTGATGGTGTGTTACCCTGAAAGTGAAAGAAAAGCCCCTCCAGGGAGTTGGAAACCCCTATGAGGGCAGCGTGGAACCGGGGCCTGCAGGCCAGAGCAGTACATTCTGCCACAGATGGTTTGTTGCAATTTTTGGTTGGGAGAGGTGGATTGTGCAGAACAGAAATGTAATCCCTCTGTTGTGTGGACAGTCTTCGTGCTACCACGTTTTTCACAGGATGGCGTGTATTTTTGGTGTATGTCAGAAAGCATGCTTCCAGTTGTCTACCTCCAGGCTGCTAGCTGCAGTCACCATTAAAAAAGAAAAAAGAAATTAGTACTATTACACCACTGTGAATTAGATACATTTCTACCACTAAGCAATGTGCCTAGTGTCATGATGTAAAAGCACTGATCCGCTCAAACTGGGGAGTTAAATTCAGGTGGGTAGCCGTGTTGGTCTGAAGCAGCAGCACAAAGTTTGAGTCCAGTGGCACCTTTAAGACCAACAAAGTTTAATTATGGGTATAAACTTTCATGTTCGTGCATGTGGGTGTACACACACATACAAAAAATTATATAGAAGTATAGTTCTGCTAATATTAGTAAACACAGGGGGAAATGAATTCTTTATCATAATAGAACAGACCCCACTGGCTGGTAGGAGAATCCAGAAAGTCAGTTCTTTCAAAAGCACCATTATCTACCAGTGTTTAGATTCTCAGTTGCAGTTCCATCCATATGCAGCAACAGCTTGATTGCAACAAATGGCCCCAGTATGGAACCACCCACAGAGAGTGTCTTATAAATAGTGACATGGCTTCATCTGTCTTTTATAGTTGCCCGATTTACGGTTTATTAACAGGAAAGGAATAATTTGGGTGATGTGAGAAATCCATGATTAGGATTCCTTTCAAGACTTTTAACACTTTAACAAACTAGCATCCTCATATGACTACTTGGGGAACATAATGACACAAAGGTTAGTAGGACAGGGCTGTGCCATGGTACCTGCACCCTTGGAAGGGGATCTCCATTTTGGATACAGACAGCTTTTTAGAAGGTAGAAAAGGAATTAAGGGTCCCCTTTGACCAACCAAAATGCTATGCTGGGTGGTTAGTAAGAAAGGGGTGTGATGGCAAGACGTTGCCTCAGTTTCCCCCCCATCACTCCTCTAGTAGCAGTGACCAAGCAGTGTCACTTACGATGTGTTTGTGAGCGGTCAGTAGGGGTAAATAGAAAAAGTACCATCCTGCATAACATGCTGCCGTTACAGATAGAACATAGGGTGTAGTGGCACAGCTGTCTGAGGTAATCTCTGCTCTTTCCCCTTCCCCTTTCTTGGAATGATTCACATCAACACCTTCTTTCCACAAGACAAGAATAAATTCATTGTCTTTCCCTAAGAGGATCATATAAAGATCTCAGGATTTCCCCCTCAATCCTGTCAGAAATCATGAACATGCTACTTCTTTGAGATAACCTAACCTGCCTATCACAGGATACCTAACCTAATGCTACTTCTCTATAAGCGCTTGAGCCCTAACCACCTAACTCTATCGATGTCTGTGCCCTATCTAGCTAGTTCTATTGAAGTCTGAGCCTGATCTGAGTAATGTTGCCCATTACTGGCCATTTCCCATTCACTTTTCCCCTCCCTTCTCTCTGTCTTTGACAAATTCACAGCCTCCCATTGGTTGGAAACTCTAGAGAGTTTAATCAGGGGTTGGAGTCAAGCCATTCATCACAAAGGGATTGGGTAGAAATGAGCGGGGGGGGGATGACTATATCCAATTCCACATAAAGTATATATTTTTGAACAACTGTCTGAACAGGTTTTGTTGTATCAGCCACAATGAATTCTGTCTAAATCAAATAGAAAAACCAAGGAAGTTTTAAAGTCTAGTGACCTACCCACATGATAAAAAGTAGTGTTTAATTCTGGATGTGTTCTGCAGAAAAGTGATACCCAAGTTCTGCAATCTTATGATTCTACCACAGAAGTTGTGGAACATTCCATCAAAATAACTGTTTTTCTCCCAGGAAATTAAATGCTGGGAAATGGAAGGACAGTTTTAACTAAAACTGCAAAAAAAAAGGCAACCTGTAAAAGCTTTACAAGAGATGTGTCCCTTGTTGTGATTTTGAAATGGGGAGGGGGAGATGTTCTATGCATATGGAACAAACTTCTTGATCAGGGTGTAGCATTTCAGCTGTGTTGTGCGTCAAAGCCTTATACTCTTTATTGCGCCATATCTGTTTCTTGTTGACTAAAACAGCAGTTTCAGTCAGTCATTAGTGTTTATGGGTCATTGAGGTATGTTAATATGCCATTTTTCCATCTGTTCTCTTTCAGTCTGGTGTTTTTCAATGGAATATGTAATGAGGACACTTACTGACAATCCTTCCGATGACTTCAGACTTCTTTTGCTATCCCTGTTTTTGGGGTGATAAAAATTCTTGTGGTTTTATCCCTTGGTTTTACTAGAAAGTGTCACAGAGAGAGAGGGAGAGAGATTTTGTTGTCTAATTTAAATTCTTTAGCATCCCTTGAAGTCCTAGGGATGTTTCACTTGGGCAGGAAGTTCAGTGGCAACAAAGTGATATGGAAAAACAAATACTGGAGAAATTTCACCATTCTGAATGGTAAGGGTTTTGCATACCACAGAATTCCCCAGAGATTTTGCCTGAATGAGAACCTTCAAATATGCCTCGTTCATTTTTCTTTATTCATGGATCTGGCAAGCCTCTTAGTTAAAATGTTGATAATTAAGCTGTGCTTTGGATAATTGTATCATCTAATTATTTTTTTATTGGGGTTTGCTTTATTTGACACTATATATTAGAGGAAAACAGGATGAGAAAAAAACAAACCCAAGCAAATAAACCAAGGATCTTGCAAATTAAAACATGCTGGAGGGGGGGGATGCAGGAGCTGCAAGGACTTGTGGGGACATATCATTTCCCTCTCCCACTATTTCCTCTAGGGCTGCTAACCTCTTAAGGTTGCCAGATCTTGGTTAAAAAATACCTGGAGACTTTGGGGTGGAGCCAGGAGAGGGCGGGGTTTGGGGAAGGGAGGGGCCTCAGCATAGTACAATGCCATAGAGTCCACCCTTCAAAGCAGCCATTTTCTTCCGGGGAACTGATTTCTGTCAGCTGGAGAGCAGTTGTAAATGTGGGAGATCTGTGCTGCGCAGGGTCTAGAATGGCAGCCATTGCAGTGGGATTGAGGTTACTGTTTCTCTCAGAAACAGAACACAGTACAGAAGAACTGTTGTAGTGAATAATACAGCATTAAATAATACAATGATTGTTGGACATGCATTTTTGGCACTGGAATCCTACCAGAGTTTCTGTTGAAAGGGCTCCATTTGACCCCACCCCGGAAGGCTATGCCAGGATTATGGGACCAAACCATCAAAAAGGCCATGCAGACAGGGGGTCCAGAAAGGCGGGGGATCAGGTAAGACCCTCCCCCCATACCAGTGGTATAAAGCTGATAGGTTCCAGTCCTTGATAGGACTTTCTCACCACGAGGCACCAAGTTTACTCAGGGTGGCTAACAGTACAGATGAACTGTATGCAGCACTTAAGTAACAGAGCATGATTAAACTCACCCACTTAATACCCTGAAATAAAAGCATATTTGAAGCAACATAGCAGTTCAGACATCTGTTGAGACGTCTTCCCAAAGCCTATACAAATACCTGTCAAAATGAAGGGGATTGAACCCTTTTTCATAAACAAGTAACACACTGGCCTGTTAACCATTTCTGGGGAGGGGCTTCTAGCAGGAATGGCCAATCCTAAGCAGAACGTGACATTGGTGCTGAAACTAGAGTTGCCAGCTCTGGGTCAGGAAATACGTGAAGATTTTGGGGTGGAACCTGAGTAGGGCGAGGTTTGGGAAGGAAAGGGAATTCAAAGGGGTATTATGCCATGGAGTCTACCTTCCGAAGTGGCAATTTTCTCCAAGGGAGCTTGTCTTTGTTGCCTGGAGATCAGTTGTAATAGCAGAAGATCTCTCCAGACACCACCTAGAGGTTGGCAACCTGAGCTTAAACTACTGTGAACCTCACATAGTGATACATGAGAATGTCTGAGTTGACCTCATCATACCTCGTGTTTCCTGGAATACTGTGGAAGCACCATTACTGATCCTGTGAGTGAACTTAAGGCCAGAAGGACAACCATGGAGGCTATTTCAATTTTCACCAGATAGGCTTTTTTTTTTTTTTAAAGACTCTGTTCCATGTTAATCTTTGGCATCCATCACTTTAACTTACTACCCTGCCACTAATCCTCTCCTTAGCTGTTTGTAGGCATTTTTAATTACATCCAGGAGCATGGCTACAAATACTGAGTGCCCTGATTTAAAAGAGAATGAGGTGGGAAAGTAGCTTGATTAAACTAATCAGGGTTCTTCATCCTTTACCTGCTGATATAATCCAGCATTGTCAGAGCATTTGCTGAAAAGGAGACTCGCAAATGCATGCTCAGCTTTAAATTGTTTTGAGGGGCCTGTCAATCTTCCTCTGATATAGCTAAGCACTGGCAAACACACATACCAATAATTACTCTTCAGCTTCTCGTGGGCTAAAAATTTGAATAAATCACCATGTTCAGAGAACTCAGCGGGTTCATTGTGAGTCAAGTTTTTCATTTTGTTGGCTTCTAATGCAGTGTCTTGCCAGGATCTGTGACATAAGGAGGGGGATGTGTTTTTTGAAGAGCCCAGTTTACCATGCAAAACACATCAGAAGCTTGAGATCAAGACCGGTTACTGATGGTGTGTCTCCAACACCCCTATAGCCCAAAGAAGATATCACTGGTTAACTACTCATAAGAGAAGTGTCAGGATTCAAAATACTTGGAAGTTCAAAGGGTTATACATTAGCCCCTAGATGTGTGAAGCATTCTAGGTCAATACAGCAAACCCTGTGGCCACACCTTTGATCTCCTGTCCAAACAAGATAGGTAATAGATTTTTACTTGCCACTTGACAGGATGATTAAAGGTGTTTCAGCTTTCTCCCAACTTCAAGGGAGCTTATTGTCCAAGAGCAAATCTCACATAGCTAGGCAAATGTCTAACTCTACAACCCTATGCAGAGGTACTCCCATGTACACTCATTGGAATTAACAAGTTTAGATAGACTCTGCACAGATCTAATCACTTGGGCAGGACTGAATGTTTAGGTCTTCACCAGGGAGTCAACAGTCCCACCTCCAAGTGATGATGAACTGATGTGGAAAATATTCTTTGAGGTTAGGAAATTTGAAAAAGTATTGATTTAGATAACTGTTTACTGTATCCCAAACTCGGAAACTATTTTCAGTTCAGTTTCAGGCAGCACAATTTAAGAAGGATATAGCAAGCTGGAATGTGTCCAGAGGAAGGCAATGAAGATGATGAGGGGTCTGAAGAAGTCCTATGAGGAAAGGTTGAAGGAGCTTGGTATGTATAGCCTGGAGAGGAATGACAGAGAGGTGATATGATAACCATCTGCAAGTACTTGAAGGTCTGTCATATAGAAGATGGTGTGGAGTTGTTTTCTGTTGCCCCAGAAAGTTGGACCAAAACCAATGGGTTGCAATTAAATCAAAAGAGTTTTTGGCTAAACCTTAGGAAGAACTTCCTGACAGTTAGGCTGCAATCTCACACACACTAAATAATGCACTTTCAATCCACTTTCAGTGCACTTTCCAACTGGATTTTGCCAGTTCACACAGTAAAATCCACTTGGAAAGTGCATTATTTAAGTGTGTGAGATCTCAGCCTTAGAGTGGTTCATCAGTGGAACAGGCTTCCTCAGGAGGTGATAGGCTCTCCTTTGGAGGTTTTTAAGCAGAGGCTAGATGGCCATCTGAGAGCAATGCTGATTCTGTGAATTTAGGCAGATCATGAGGGGGAGGGCAGGGAGAGTTGTATCAGTACTTAATTCTTGTGATCCTTTCTTACACAACCAGGGAAATGCTGATTGCCACTTTGGAGAAAGGAAGCAATATTCTCCAGGCCAGTTTGGCTGGGGATCCTGAAGGTTTTTTTAAATCATCTTTTGGGCATGGAACAGGGGTCACTGGGGGTGTGGGTGGGATGTAGTTGTGAATTTCCTTCATTGTGCAGGGATTGGACTAGATGACCCTGGAGGCCCCTTCCAACTCTATGATTCTATGATTCTATGATTCTATTTTCATTCTCACTAACATCACCCCAAATAGTCATCTTGTCTCAATAACATTCTTAGATCCTCTTCCTATATAATACTATAGGCATGAACACCACTGCTGTGTGATTCTTCTCAGACTCCTGGAGTCATGTAAATTATTAGTTTATTTTCTGACTGTATGCAAGGAGTATCACCATTTCTGACACTGGAGCAAAACACATGTAAAAAGGAACTGGAGTGGCTGGGTTTAAGTGAGGGAACACTAGGATTTAAAGGATGAGGGAGAGATCAACTCCACTCTGAAAATGTATTATCAGATCATTTTCTATCATAGCCTATGAGCATGGGAACATGTATTCTGGGACCATGTTACAAGTCTGTAGCAGGTGCAGAGGAACAATTCTTGGGGCCTGGCAACACATGTGAGCAATGGTTTCTCCCCTGACCCCAGTGGCACTGGAAGTAGCTGCACTTCAGTGGTTCCATTGTTACCACTGTAATGTAAGAAGGGAGATGTTGTAAGTCAGTCTGTGTTGAGTGATAGCTCAGATTCCTCAGTTGAAGAATTACCTGCTAGCCCTGAGCTGGTAATTGAACAGCCGGCTACAGCTGGCTTTGAGCCAGATGGAGAACAACAAGAAATTAGGTTACGGGCTGATCAGAAGTCACAGCCTTCAGCTGAAGCCAAGCCAATACCTTGTAGCTCTGAAACAGTAAACAAGTCTTCAGCAGCCATTCCCAGACCATCTACTTCACTCATAACCTTGCAGTACCGATGCTGTCAGAGATGCTTAGAGTTGCAAGAAAGGAGAAGAAGTACAAGACTCATGGCCTGTTGTCAGCTGTCAATTGAAGAGACAAATGAGTAGTTTCAGGATGACTGCTAAGGAATTGGCTGGGAGTTTAGCTCATTAAGACTTGGCTATAAATTCAGCCACGAGAAGAAGCAGTTTGTGGATGCAATAAGCATACTTTGCTACTGGACTGCTGAAACCTTGAACTGACAACTGGCTTTTCTGAAACCCTTGAACTGGACTTGCTGCCTGGAACTCCTTGCTCCTAGACTTGACTTTGGTAAACCTGCTCTCTGGAACCCCTGACTTCTGGACTGTACTTTTGTTACTCTCTGCAAACTTGCCTGTGACCTGCCCTGCTGGACCCCAGCCTGTGCTTCCTGGAGAAGTTACCTCAGTACAAGGGACTTAAATGGGGTTGCCAACCTGACAAACTTCAGCTATTACAATTAATCTTCAAATGGCCAGGATCAGTTCCCATGGAGAAAATGGCTGCTTTGGAGGGTGACTATGGCATTATCCCTTGGTGAGGTCCCTCCCCTCCTCAAACCCTGCCCTCTCCAGGCTCCACTCTCAAATTACTCAGAGCTGGCAACCCTAGGGTTTGAGATTGACATACTTCATGGTACTGATGGCAGCCAGTATGGTGTAGGAGTCAGGATACTGAAATAGAATTTGGGAGACTCAGGTTCAAATGTTCACTCTGCCATGGAAGCTTGCTTGGAATACTGGGCAAGTCATGCCCACTCAACCTAACCTACATCACAGGGTTGTGAGGGTAAAATAGAGGAGAACAATGTTAGCCACTTTCTGGGGGGATATAGCGAGAGGTAAATGAAGCAAATGAATAAATATTTGTTTCCTGTGAGAGATGTTAGCAGGGCCGACCCCATAACTCACATCTAAATGTTTGGTAAAGTTAAGAGGGGAAATAAAAACTGTGCCTTTGTTATGTTCAATATGCATCCATCTCAAGGAATGGAATTAACTTGCCCTGTTTCTTTAAGATTTTTAAGATTAGGCCAATTAATTTTTGTATATTAGATCTTCTATTGGATTTTTATTTAACAGAACAAGTACCCTATACGCTTATATTTTTAGGAAGGTGAATGACTTATTTTCTTAAAACTATTTTTGAGGTTATAAATCAAGGACTACTTTAGGTGTCACAAGATTCTATTTGTTAGAGGAGGACATTTGTCTCACTGGTAATATGAATGTAAAATATTGGAATGAGTACTATTTCATTTTTATCATTTTCCCAGAAACTCTCTTTTCCTCCACAGTGAGTAATTGTGCTTCTTAACCTTCTCTCGGTGCCATGCATAAATTATCTGAGGTTCTCAACTCCCCCCCCCCCGGCAATCTCATATACATCTGTATATCAGCAGGTCCTCTGTGTATGTATCTGAGGCAAAAGGATGAAACACATGCACAAATTGGAAGGAGAGGCCTATGAATATGTTCTTGGCTAAAGCAGTGGTTCCCAGACTTCTTGAGCCACCTCACCCTTGGTTCTGTAAACTCATCCCCAGTACCCCCTACCCTATAAAAAAATGATTATTCAGAATAGTGGTTTGCATGGCCCACTAAAGAAGTTAATAAGAATAACATTCAAAACAGTAACCATGAATTGCACATTTATTCAGAATCCAATTAGAACTTTTTAGTTTAATATATTCAACAAAGTCGATAAACTCGATCCAGTGATACCAACCTTTTCAAAGTCGGATAGTCAGACTCTGCAAAAAGTCAGACTTTAGCAAAAACCTTAGATACTCCATTTAGTAACTCCTTCGTTGTTCAGTGAATTCTTAATGTGATGGATGGCTTGACAAAATAATACCAGTTTCCCAATTTCTAGTTTAAAGTCATTTAGCAGGAATCTTAAATCATCATGTTTAGTAACCTGGAATTGATTTCTTTGCTTGGAGAGAAGTTCAATGAACACACTAAAATCACATTCCACCGAATATAATGGCTGCAATCACACACATTAAACGATCCACTTTCAATCCATTTTCAATGCACTTCCCAACTGGATTTTGCCAGTTCACACAGTAAAATCCAGTTGAAAAGTGGACTGAAAGTGCATTGAAAATGGATTATTTAGTGTAGGGATGTCAAACATATGGCCCATGGGCTGGTTCTAGCCCCTGCAGGGCTGGTATTCAGCCTGTGAGCAACTGCTTCTTTTCCCCTGCTTCTCACTACTGCTGCTGCAAAGGCAGAAGGAAAAAGAGAATACACAGGCATGCACCAGAGTTCCTTCTGCTCTCTCCTGTTTCCCCCTTTGGGGCTGCTGCTGCATTGTCAAACTGCTCTTCCTCCTTTAGGGAGGAAGTGAGGGGGAAGGAAAAAGACAGTACACATTCATGCACCAGAGAAAAGCCCCCTCTGCTTTCTCCTGCCTCTTCTTCTGGGGCTGCTGCGGCATCCCCAAGCCTCTCTTCCCTCATTTGGAGACGGAGTCCCAGAGCACCTTCAGGAACAACAAAGTTTTATTCCAGGTAGAGAGGGAGGAAGATTTTTCTGACAAACCCTGCTCTGCTGTTCATTCATATAAAAAAAGGAAGTGGGGCAGGAAAGAGATGCATCTGGGATAAGGAGTATTAAAGGGAAATTATTTTGGCTTATTCTGAAAAGGTTTTTTTTTAAAAAAAAGATTATGATTTCTCTTTGCCTATCAGGGATTTTATTTCAAAAAGATTAGGAATTACCACACTTGCATTGGATTCCATGGTTTAATGACTAGAAGTAGATGGCTAAGTATTTTAAAAAATACATTTATAGTTCCATATATTCCAGTTCAACATATATTCCTGTTCCCTTCCCACCCCTCCCACCTCACTGCCTGGCTTTCTTCACATTAACCCCCTCTTGCTTTTTAAACTTTTTATCATCACACTAGCAGTGAGTGGATTGTGCCCAGTCTAAAAGCAACACATTATTTCCTTTTGAGAGCCCCCTTTCCAGTTCCAACAGATGAAAAAAATAATAATAAAAGAAGCCTAACAGCATGGCTTACAATCTTTATTAGTGGAAGGGAGAAAGAGTCCAGTTGCATGTTAATGACCAACAAAAATTGTGGCTGTGCATGAGCTTTCATGAGACACTGCTCCCTTCTTCAGATGCAGTTGGAATGTGAGTCATTCTGTCCTTATATCTTGTGAATGAAGTGATTTCAGATGCCAAATAACAATAGCAGTCTTTGGTAATGAGAGAAGAAATCTAGGTCTCAATTCAGCCCAGGAGGATGCACTGAGTTTTATTATCAGTTGTAATTCATCAGTGTCTCTTTCTAATCTCCCTTTGAAATTCCTTTGTAAGAGAACTGCTACTCTTAGGTCAGCAAATGAATGTCCTGGAAGGTTAAAATATCCCCCTATTGGTTTTTGAATGTTGTGATTTCTCATAATTGTAGAAAGAGTCAGAGTCCAGTAGCACCTTGAAGACTAACAAAATTTCTAACAGGGTATTAGCTTTTGTGAGTCACTACTTACTTCTTCAGACTTATGTCCATTTATTCTTTGCATCTTCCTGGACAGAATCCTCCTGGACCAAACTGAGACCTAGGTTTCCTGTCTCATTACCAATGATGATATCTCCATGCCTACTACCCCTCTGCATATCACACCTAATCCAATCAAGCCTATTGCCATTTGGCATCTGAACTCATCTTTAGAAAGTTTATATCTCCAGTACCTTGTGTTGCACTTTATGGAATACATAGTCTGGCCGGCAAAGTGACATTTATGTCAGATCTGGCCCTCATAACAAATGAGTTTGATACCTCTTATTTAGTGTGTGTGACCGCAGCTGATGTTGCAATGAAGAGCTTGTTAATAGCTTGTTCATAGTGCAGGATAGTGATGATCAGAAATTTCCTTCTGTATCCAAAACTCTTGGTACAATTTCTTAAACGTTGCCTTCAGGTGAATGCTACTGCGTAGCTCAATTAGTTCTTCCTTCACTACCCCATCTTCCTCAGGATCTGAAAATGGATTTATCACCCAATCTGGAATGTCCATCGAAAGAAGATCCTCAAATCACTCAGGCATATCTTCATCACTGTTCCCTCTAAGCTGAGTTAGTGTGAGCTAGCTCATGGTTTTTTAGCCTCCGGCTCACACATTTTTTGTCTTAGCTCCGGAAGGATGGCTCCAGAGCAAACTAATCTATGCAGTAGCCAAGTCGCTTGCTCCAACTTTAATGCCAGTAGCTCACAGAGTAGAATTTTTGCTCACGAGACTCCACAGCTTAGAGGGAGCATTGATATTCATGCCGGCATATCTTCATGCGGGAATATCTAAATGGTCCCAGACAAACAAACAAAAAAAACCCCTTCCGAGTGCAGTGTGTTGGTCTGCGGTAGAATAGCTAGGTTTGTGTCCAGTACCACCGTAGAGACCAACAAAATTTTCAGGATATGAGCTTTTGAGAGTCAAAGCTTCCTTCATGATAAAGGGAACTTTGACTCTTGAAATACCCTGAAATTCTTTTTGGTCTCTAAGGTGGCACTGGACTCAAATCTAGCTGGGAAAAAAACTTGCACATCATCACCTTGTATCATGTACATCATCACCTTGTATCATGCCTTTCTCTTCTAGCTCAGACTGGCTTGGAGATTGGTCTGGCTCATGATGGCCTATGTTGTGTTTGATTAGCGTTAACTTTGAAGTAAGCATAGAGATGACAGATATGGCCTTAATAAGACTGACCTCATTTCCTTGCAACTGCAAAATCACTCCATTGATCTTTGCAAATAGTTCTTATAAATAAGTAATGTCATGCCTGATCTCTTTGAGTTCAACCACTGAGCAAAGCATTTGTGTCTTCAGGAAACTCCCCAAGAGTGCCAAAAAGTTTGTAAAAACATCTCACAGTTGCCTTTTGATGGCCAACAGATTTCAGTATGAAGCAGCAAACATTCGAAAGCTTCATCATGCGCAACACTGAACCCCTGAAATAGCAGAACATTGAGAGAAAACAATTATTGAGAAATTTAAAATCCTTAATACAGCCTAAAAATATTAATATTGGGCAGGAACCCACAAAAAATAACACTGATATAGTTTTAAAGTGCACTTCATAATTAACAGGTCCAGTAACAAAGAACACAGGAAAATAAATACCACACTCAATACTATTATTTGTTGCTGAGTTCTGGGGCAGGTGATGTACTCTATTCTTGGTGCTGGAAGGAGCAGCAGTGGGAAGGCTTCTAGTGTCCTGGCCCCACTGCTGGACCTCTTGATGGCACCTGGTATATTTTGGTCACTGTGTGACAGAGTGTTGGACTAGATGGGCCATTGGCCTGATTCAACATTGGCTTCTCTTATGTTCTTATGATTCTTAGACTGCAGGAGTCACATTTTAAAAGTTTTTAAATTTAGATTTTATTCTGTATATTATCTCTGTTTTTTCCTTCTTTTTCATACTATATTTGTATTGTGTGTTGGTCTTAAGACTGTAATAATAAAACTAAACTAAACTATACTGTTATTTTAAGGACTTAACAACAACAAAAATGACACAGAGACAAAAACACTTGTCATGTCAACAGTTCCTCAAATAGCCAAGATCTATTGAGAGTAATGATATTAGCCGGGAAAGCCGTAATAGCACTAGAGTGGAAAGACAAAAGTAAATGGACGGGAAAAAACTTGGCATAACTACCTGTTTGATTTTGTCCAATCAGATATAGCGGCCACGATGATACAAGACCGGTCATGGGAAGAAAAGAAGATGTCCAGTGGAAGCCACAAGCCCTGTGTTCCTGGCTGGAAGAGAAGAACTAGACTGAGGGGGGAGGGAAGGGGGAGAAAATGTGGAAACTGCTCAAATGAATAATGGAATAATATAATCTATGAGTCTGATAACTAATAAAAATACTATATTATAAAAAAAAATACAATAGTTCCTCAAAATGTGGCATACTGGCATGCCACAGTAGAAAAGAGCAAGGGCCCAGTAGCACTTTTAAAGACTAACAAAATCTGTGGCAGGGCATGAGCTTTTGTCACCACTCACAAAAGTTCCTACCCTGCCACACATTTTGTTAGTCTTTAAGGTGCTCCTGGGCTCTTGTCCTTTTCTGCTGCTACAGATAGACGAACATGCCTGCCTGTCTTGATCTATGGCATGACATGTGCATACCACATGATATGCCCAGGGTCTTGAAGATGTGGAGGTTTGAGCTTGTTACCAAGGTGGTTCTCCCAGGTTTAAATACTGATGGGGCCAGTAGCTCTTCGCTTTTCATGGGGTGGATACGGACAACTTTTTAAAAAAAGAATGGCTCTGTAGTCAAACCAACCCACTGGAAATGCATAACTGTTCCAAGATTTCCAAGTAGTCTCTTTATGTGTGTGGCTTTGAACTTGGAGAAATGTACTCTGGATTTAAGATAGCCTTGCTCTAAAGATAGGCTGGAGGTAGAGTATAAGAAATAGGCCTTGCCAGGATGTTATAACACTGCAGAAGCCTCAGCAAAGTGTTTTAGTTCTGTATAAATGCACCATAAAGACAGGAAAATGGCAAGAAAAAATGTTCTAACCACCAAGCATCCGTTGGGAGGAAGCATTAAAAGGAAGACCGAATCAGCTCTCCCTCCCCTTCTGTATATGGCTTTTAGCTTGGGGAAATGTGTCTGCAGTGTCTCTTTTATGGGCACTTTTCCTCTTGTTGGATTGGCTCAAAGTGCTACATAATGTGCTATGTATATCACAATGATCACATTTGGCTCAAAACAGAAGTTTGGTATGCTGTCAAGTTGAAGGCAATGAATAGTGCTAAGGACGAGACTTTTGTTTTGGGCAAACTCAGCAACAGTAATCTATCCCGTGAAAAGTTGTGAATGTTTAATATGTTCTTTCCTGCAACTGAACTCCAGAGATCCATGCAAGAGAAATCCATGTGTGCCTGGAATGGGGTTGTGGAAGCTTAGTTTCTCTTTTTCTTCCAGCAGTTCCTGGCAGACTGTGAACTACAGAGTAAATAACACAGGAAGTTCATTAATTAATGATTTTAATGTTTTCCTGTTTCCCCCCCCGCCAATAGTATTGATTTTTATTGAATTTTTATATGGCAGTTTGCCCTTTCGTTCACCGAATAAGACAAAATCAGAATGATTTCTTTCTTTCTTTTTAAAAGATACATAATAAATAATTGTAGGGGAACCCAGGGCACGTCCAGACATCAGACATGCACTGCAAAGAGTATGCAACAATTTAAGCAAAAACATTAGGTTTTGAATGCACTATCTCTTGATAGGTCATGTGGAAGGGTTAGGGCGTTTATGATTGAAGTTTCTCTGGGACACAATCCCATTGTGATCATGTTCTCTGCTACTGAATTCGACTTCTACACAATGCTATTGAAGAAATGCGCCTTCGGATGCTTTTGAAATGTCCATCCAAGACATGCAGTGAGGTCAGTATATGATAATCTTGCCCCTGCGTGCTCCACTAAAGCTCGGTGAAAATGTCAACAGTTTTGAATGGAGAGCCGTCTCATGCATGTAGATCAACATTCTTCCACGTTCATTGCCAGTTGCGTCACCAGCTAGATTTCATCTCAGCTGGTCGAGATCATTAAAAATAAAATCCTAGCCGTGAGGAGCTTTTTGTCTAAGTAAAAAAAAAAATAAACAGCCTCAAGCGCCAGTTGTTTGCAAATGGATGGAAGCTATATCCTGCCTGAATGCCATTCGTATTTTTTTTTCTTGCTGTCTATTAGGTAAGAGAATTTTGACAGAAATTGGTTTGGGGAACCAGGTGGGGAGTAAGTTGGTGTGAAGGAGTAAATAAAAGCAACATAGAAAGGAAAGGGAGGTGAATGGAGAAAGCATAATCTGCTGGCCAAGTGAATCATTTTTGCCTACGTCCAAAACAACTGAGACCAAACTTTCAGCTAAAGCAAAACTGGAGTAATAAATTCAGCAGTTTCAAACATGGCCGCACGACAGAGTTATCTAACATTGTTATCTTACTTATTATTTTAATCTATTTCCTTATCGTTCTTACCACTGGAGTTGTTTGTTTGTGTGTTTGATAATGGCGGCAGTACACCCATCTGTTTTTAATGAACTATCTGTTGCGACTTCAACAGCTCTTCTCGGAGTAGTCATGGCCAGTTTTGACCTGGCTGGCTTATCTTGAAATGTGGAACATTTTTTTCCCCCACTCAATTTGCATCAATTTGCAGTCCTGTACGCTGGATCTCGTTAGCTGCGTTGTTGTCTGTTCATCCAATTTGGAGAAATCCTTTTGGAGCTCTTCATGGTCTACTTAGGACTTCATCATCCTGAATAATTTGGTGTCATTTGCAAACTTGGCTACTTTGCTGTTCACCCCGACTTTGGATCATTTATTTATTTATTTATCTTGCCGGTAATGCATATTAATGTGCAAAACCTTCCAGAGAGCATTAGGAAGCGATCACTTCTTTTCTCGTGAGTGACCATATCGCAATCCGTGTGCTAAACTATTTTCAGTGCTGTACAAAATACAGCCTCTGAAACATAATTGCCAACAGAAACACACCCAGCAATTATTTTGCCACACTATGCTGACTTCATTATTATTATTAGGTAAGTACTACATTACACTGAGGCTATTCTAGGAAACATTTAAGAACAACAACAATGGAAAAGAAAATCTGTGTTTAAAAAGTCATAATTCCTGAGATTTCACACTTAATTGACTGGGAAGATCAGTTTATAGAATGCTTATTTTTCATCTGGAGAAAAAACAAACATTTAGATGATTAGACTTGATTTTGACAGCATTGCAATTCTATTATCTACCAAGTGCAACTTGGAAAAGAGACTATCCTAGCTATATCAGTAATTAACAGTTGTCATCATTCCCTGAATAAAGAGACAAGACACCAATACTGGGACTAAACTAAAATTTATGTATGGCTGGTTTGTATTATAAAATTTTATAGCATCTTTAAATCTCTTAACATCGCCAACATTTCTGATGATTCTTAAAACTTCTACACCTTCCCTTTCTTAAATTACAATATGGAATTAAAATAATATTTTCACCAGTGTCCACCCCTACCCCCACCAATGTTGCTAAAACAACTAAGGTACTTAGAACCAAGGGGGACCCCTCCCCAACCCACTCAGTCCGTGATGGGATTGCTTGGAGACCACCTTTCATCATTAGATGCAGTTGCCAGTTATCTCTGCCTGTATTGTAGCAACCTGCACTCTTCTTTCCAAATCCTAGTTCTAGCCTAACTGATCTGAAGACCAAGTCTAACTTTAAAGTCCTTCATGGAATGGCTGATGAAGGCCCTCTTCTGGACAATTTATAGACAGCCCCCCCAAATTGACTCCCAGCAAAAGCTGGAACAGAGGAAGCAGTACTGATATATATATGAGCTCCCTAGCCTCCTCACACTAGCTAGAATTGCCTGAGGCATCTACAGATGTCCAACCCAATCGCAGTATGTGCCACATTCAAAACCATAGAAGGCATAACAATATCCCCCAGCTCCTGTGACTGGTAACAGCCTTCTGTGAAGCAGGATATGGTCTAGAACAGAGAACACTGATCGTGTTAAGACAATCAATGGAAATTATCATGGCAGTGAATAGAAACATCTCCTTGTTCTGTTGGGAGGTGGCTATGTCTGTTTATACACCAGTTTGGTGTAGTGGTTAAGTGCGTGGACTCTAATCTGGGAGAACCAGGTTTGATTCCCCACTCCTCCACTTGCACCTGCTGGATGGCCTGAAACTCTGAAGTTTCCGTCAGAGCTTTCTCAGCCCCATCTACTTCACAGGGTGTCTGTTGTGGGGAGGAGAAGGGAAAGGAGTTTATAAGCTACTCTGAGACTCCGAGTGAATGGTGGGATATAAATCCAATCTCCTCTTCTTCTTCATAGCCTCCTCTGCTGTCTTTACATGAAACAGAAAGTTGCCCGCCTTTCCCATCTACATAATAGTGGCTGGGGTAGTGTAATTGTATGGGGAAATGATACTTCAGTGTGCCTGAATGCTTTCCCATGGGATTCAAGAGATGTCAAAAGGGAGATCTCAGAAATGTGGTCCTCATTGCTCATCTCTTCTGTTAATCAAGAAAGAACTCAAGAGATTTTGTCCTCACTGCTGTTTCACATCTCATCGGGTCTGGCTCTGCTTTCCACAGCGGAAATCACCTACCTCAAACTCTCCCACCTGCAGTCAGAAGGAGTGCAAGAACATAATAGCTTTCCTTCCTCCTTTGTCGGCATGCTGCCAAGGCTATCATGGAAGAGGGGAGAATGGGATGTGACTCGCTTCTGCTTCTAACCTGATCCACTCCTCGGTGTCTGACTTCAAGCCCACACAAACAATACATCTGCCTTCGATCCCTCCAGGCACACTGCCATGGCTGTCTAACACGGGGAGGGGGTCTTGCTTCTGCCTCTACCATGCCACAGTATTAAAGGCAGGCAAAGTGCTTGTGTGTGGTGGGGGTGGGGAGCTGAGCGTTTTCCTCTGCTGAGCTGGACAGCCCTGCCCAGGTCTTCCAGTCTGGATGCCCAACAGGCAGTGGCAGCCCCATAGACTGAACTATCTCAAGGGGACCCCTCCTCCCTTTTTCACCTGGGGAAAAAGTGGTTGGATCTAACTGAGTTTGCCTTCCTGAATGCTAAGGAGTCTGTTCAGTTTCCAAAGTGAAAGTCATTGAGCTTCATCCATGCTAGAATGTTTAGTCTGATTAATTTAATTATAAAAACTGTGTCCTGCCTTTCTGCCCTTACAAGGGCCACCAAAGTGGCTAACGATTTAAAACATATAAGATAAAATAACATTATATGCAGGAGTCTTTTGGGGGGAGCTCAGGAGCCAAGCCCCGCCCCCAGCCGGCGTCCCGGAGAGTCTTTTAGGCAGCCGAATGTCAATTTCAGCTCCATTATATCCTATGGGCCATTGAAGTCAATGGTGAAAACATAGGGTATATTCTGGGGGCTGGAGGGGAGGGGGTTTGAGGGAGAGACTCCAAACTCACAGGGTAGCTGACGGAGCCTCTCCCCAAGATACCCATCAAGTTTCAAGAACATTAGATCAGAGGGTTCAATTCTATGGGCCCCCAAACAGGTTGCCCCTATTTCCTCCATTGTTCTCTATGGTGGGAAAAAAACTTACTTACTTCATCCATGCTAGAATGTTTAGTCTGATTAATTTAATTATAAAAACTGTGTCCTGCCTTTCTGCCCTTACAAGGGCCACCAAAGTGGCTAACGATTTAAAACATATAAGATAAAATAACATTATATGCAGGAGTCTTTTGGGGGGGAGCTCAGGAGCCAAGCCCCGCCCCCAGCCGGCGTCCCGGAGAGTCTTTTAGGCAGCCGAATGTCAATTTCAGCTCCATTATATCCTATGGGCCATTGAAGTCAATGGTGAAAACATAGGGTATATTCTGGGGGCTGGAGGGGAGGGTTTGAGGGAGAGACTCCAAACTCACAGGGTAGCTGACGGAGCCTCTCCCCAAGATACCCATCAAGTTTCAAGAACATTAGATCAGAGGGTTCAATTCTATGGGCCCCCAAACAGGTTGCCCCTATTTCCTCCATTGTTCTCTATGGTGGGGAAAAAGTAAGTTTTTTCCCACCATAGAGAACAATGGAGGAAATAGGGGCAACCTGTTTGGGGGCCCATGGAATTGGACCCCATGGTCCAATGTTCTTGAAACTTGGTGGGTATCTTGGGGAGAGGCTCCATCAGCTATCCTGTGAGTTTGGAGCCTCTCCCTCAAACTCCCTCCCTCCAGCCCCCAGAATATACCCTATGTTTTCACCATTGACTTCAATGGCCCATAGGATATAATGGGGCCGAATTTCTTTCATTCCCTCTTTTCCTTCTCTCTTTTTCCTCTTTCCCTCCTTCTTCTCTTCTCTCTTTCTTTCTTCCCCACCTTCTTCTCTTCTCTTTTTTCCTCCTTTCCCTGTTTCCCTCCCCTTTCCTTCTCTTTCTTTCCCTCTTTCCTCCTTCTGTGGCCCAACTCTCATGAGAAGGAGTTTAAACTTTAAACCCCTTCTCTCTTAGCTCCCCCACCCAGACCAGCTGGGGAAGGAAAGGGGAGGCTTTTGAAGATGCCTCCCCCACTTTTGCTTCCCCTTCTGACATCACTTCCAGTGATCAGGGGGCATGGCATATGCTAATAGCCTAATAGCTCATTAGCATACCATATGCTAATGAGCTCCTGAAGCTGTTTTTCTACGAAAAGACCCCTGATTATATGAGGTTCTGTACCTGAGTATGGATGTTTTGAGTCACGAGGGACTGAGTCAGGGAATCAGTCTCCCAGCCTTCAATGGGGCTCCATTGTTGCCAACATCAAGGGTGAAGAGCCTGGGGGTGTTCCTGGATGCCTCTCTTTCTATGGAGGCCCAAGTCACCACCACTGCCGGGGTGGCCTTTTTTCATCTGAGGCAGATCAGGCAGTTGGCCCCATATCTCACCCCCAGGTCCTAGCTACAGTGACCCATGCAATAGAGTTACAATAATCCAGTCTGGAAGTGAGCCATGTAATGGTCACTTCCAGACTGGATTATTGTAACTCTATGTGGGGCTGCCCTTGTCTCTGCTCTGGAAGTTGCAGCTGGTGCAGAATGTGGCAGCACAGGTGTTGACGGTGATGCCTGTGTGGTCTTGCATCCACACAGTGCTGTGTGAACTGCACTGGCTGCCTATGAAATTCTGGATCCATTTCAAGGTGCTGGTGCTTACCTTTAAAGCCCTATACAGCCAGAGGCCAGCATACCTTAGAGACCGCCTCTCTCCATATGAGCCTTGGAAGTCACTGAGGTCTGCAAATCAACATCTCTTAGCAATCCCCAGCCCCAGGGACATCTGACTAGCCTCGACCAAGCTCAGGGCTTTTTTGGCCCTGGCCTCTACCTAGTGGAATGAACTTTCTGTTGAGATCTGGGCCCTGCGAGATCTATTACAGTTCTGCAGGGCCTGCAGGACAGAGCTGTTCCACCGGGCATTCCTCTTCCCTCCTGGATATCTCCCTTCCAGTGGCCTGGACCCCAATATTGGGGCACTGCTGATCTTCAAATAAGCTAATTGACTTTGGAGCTAACTGCTGCATGGTATTTTAGGGGATTATTGTTTTAAATTATTTTTACTGGTTGTCTTAATATTGTTATAGTAAAAATAATTGTAAACTGCCCTGAGCCCACTTGTGGGGAGGGTAGTATAGAAATCAAATAAAATAATAAATAATAAAAACATACATGATAAAATAGCATCACCTTCAGCACACATCATTAAAACAATTAAAAGCAGTTACAAAGCATAAAAACAGCAATTAAAACATTAGTTCAGAAGGAAGGATCATTGAGGGAGTGCCAAATTAAACAAACAAAAAAAAATGACATGAACATTTATCTAGATCCCAGTTTTGTAGGTTTATTATTGACTAGCTGATTAGAAAATTCTGCACATGCAAAAAAACAAAAAAAGTTTTATTTATTTATTTAATTAAATTTATACTCTGCTCTCCCTGCAAACAGGCTCAGGGCAGCTCACACTGGTTGGTCCACAGTGACCATTAAAATCTACATAAAATAATTTAACCAGTTTAATTACAAGTAAAATAATACAATCATAAAATTATAAAGTGCTGAACAATGTCATTGATTAATTAAGATGGCATACTAAAGTGCATATATACAACAACACACAGTTTTCCAACTCAGTAATCTTCCTAACTCTCACAATGGCACAGGTCAGATGTTAACATTAAGGGCCAAGATAGACACTACGAATTGTTGGTGGTAGTAGTAGTGAGGCAGCTCCTTAGTTGAAGGCCTGGTGGAAGAGCTCCATCTTGCAGGCCCTGCAGAACTGTAAAAGGTCCCACATGGCCCTGATCTCCTCTGGGAGCTTGTTCCACCAGTAAGGAGCCACCACTGAAAAGGCCCTAGCCCTGGTGGTGGCCAGCCTGGCATCCTTGGGGCCCAGGAGGGTCAATTGTTTTTGAGACCCCGATCGTAGTGCTCTCTGGGGTATATATGGGAAAAGGCGGTCCCTCAGGTATGTCGGACCTGGGCCATATAGGGCTTTAAAGGTAAGCACCAGCACCTTGAAGTGAATTCGGTATGCTATTGGCAGCCAGTGCAGTATTATGGGTTCCAAAGCCTAGCCATCACACTAAAAAAAAGAGTTTCCAGAAAGCATGTAGTTTATTGGAATACGGGCCTTCTACTTCCAGTGAACAGATCTTTAGTTCTCTCATATGTTCTTTTCAATAGCTTTCCCATTTACTAAAACTGGATGACAACCGCATGTTCTAACCAGTTCATGCCAGTTGCCAGGTAGAAAATTATCTGGAAATAGCTGGTTTCCTTGCAGAGGCCAGGCATTAAGAAGAAGAAAAGCTGTATGTGTAAGTATGATGCTGGAAAGTGACCGTCTCCTAAGGTTCCAGAAGTTTATTTTAAGAAGGAATGAATGCAACTGATTATTCAAAGGGAAGGTCAGAGGGTAGTGAATGGAAAATTAGTCTACAGTTGAAGGGTTGGCCAGCAGTGGTGATGCTTCCAGGAGAAATTGTCGGTGCCGCAGCCTTAAAATACAGCACTTACACCCCTAATGGAGCACATAATGTGTCCTTGAAGAACCTTTAACATTTCTGAGTAGCTGGTGTCAAGAGACAATGGTAACAAATCACATACTGAGCAAGACACTTAGAATAAGAAAAATGTGTATTATTCCATTCATTTCTCTCTCCCCGCTTCACTGGAGATTCTAAATAGCTCTTTTCTATGGAATATCTTACTTGCTTTCAACCATTTTTTTTTTAAGCAAGCAAGCAAGCAAGCAAAGAACCGGCATCCTTATTACCTGTCCTTCACCCCTTAGCCTCTTCCTCTGCATAAATTGTCTTTAAAAGGAACTGAGGTGTGATAGTGGCTTGTTGATCCAGAAAATTCAAATCCTTAATATTTCCCAAATTTGTTCATCTTTTCACCATAAAATCTATACCTGCAAATGTAGGGCATGGGGAATGGGAGCATCTAAGTCTCATTGCTTTTGAAGCCCCCTGGCCCAGGAGGTGAAGATCTACGCCGGGGACTCGAGGGTGCACCAAGGCTGCAGCAGGCCTCTACGCCTGGAGCCCCGCCGGGAAGAACAGGAAGCCCTGCTCAGGGTGCCGATAGGAAGTCCCTCCCCCATTTCATTGTGGCCCTAGGTAGGAAGAACTATATATACTATGTAAACCGCTCTGAGACCCCTCGGGGTCTGAGCGGTATATAAATTGAATTAATAAATAAATAAATAAATAAATGGGACTCCAACAGTATCATTGTTTTTCTAGGACTGAACACAAAAGTAAAAAGGGCCTTTGTTTCATTAACATTTTCCCTCTGGTTTAATGTGTATCTCTTTCAGTCATTTTCTGCTCCCCTTTGTAATAATAAGAAGAGATTGGATTTATCCCCGCCCCTCACTTGGAGTCTCAGAGCGGCTTACAAACTCCTTTCCCTTCCCCTCCCCACAACAGACACCCTGTGAGGTAGGTGGGGCTGAAAGAGCTCTTTCGAGAACTGCTCGTGAGTGAACAGCTCTGACAGAACTATGGCTTGCCCAAGGTCATCCAGCAGGTGCAAGTGGAGGAGGGGAGAATCAAACTGGTTCTCCCAGATTAGAGTCCACACTACGCCACTACACCAAACTGGCTGTTGAAGAAACATTTTCAAAGGTAAGAGTTTCATTGGGAAGAGGGAAACATGTACACCAGTGAAACTAACATCCAGTTGCAGACTTGAACAGTTGGGGTGGAATGAGGATTTGCATTTGAATGTGGAAAAGAATAAAAAAAAACAACTAGGGTTCTTTGTACAGCACCTTTCACTTTCCAAAACCAAAGCTTCAATATCAGAAACAAACCATATAAAAATTGGCACAACACTAGAAAAAAACAACAACACTCTTCTCCATTGACCTTGGGTTTAACTTCCATCCATCAGAGAATCCCACTGGTTAAAGCTAAACTTCTTCCATCCTGATCCAGATGTGTATACTTTTAAGTAAGACCAGAAGTATTAAATGGAACTTACTGTCAGGTAAACTTGCATTGAGCTACAACTTTTCTTGGCTAGCTAGCTATCTTTGCAAGAGAATCCCTCTAAGCTAGGCAATACAAAGGTTTTTCCTTCCAGATGAGAGGCAGACAATGGCCATGCAGATCCTTTTAAAAGAAAAAAAGATCAAAAGGGCTCCTTTAAAGCTTCAAAGAAGAGCTCTGGCATAAGTGAGGCCCTCCTTGTAGTGCTTCTGAGGATAACAAATATAGTAGAAAAATTCAGTTAGGGTAGCCGTGTTGGTCTGAAGCAGCAGAACAAACTTTGAGTCCAGTGGCATCTTTAAGACCAACAAAGTTTTATTCAAAGTGTAAGTTTTGGTGTGCAAAGCACACTTCTTCAGACAAGTCGAACAAAATCTACTCAAGGATTGCCCATGCCCTCCTCCCCCCCCTGTAAGTACTCCTTAAGATGTTTATCTGAAGAAGTGTGCTTTGCACATGAAAGCTTACACTTTGAATAAAACTTTGTTGGTCTAAAAAGTGCCATTGGACTCAAACTTTGTTCAAACATGGTAGAGTTTGGTTTTGAAATACAAAACAGAGAAGTTCTGCAGTACGCACCCCTCCCTGGATCGTGCCTATTGTGTTGCAGCTATGGAAGCATACGACATATCCTTTATTCGTTTACCCTGATGATTTCCTTCTCCTGCATTGCCTACATTCTCTGGTGGACCTTTAAAATATGATACATGTATCTTGCTAAATGCTTCAGGGCCATATGTTTCACTGCTATTAATACTGCAGGATAGTGATAGGACAAATAATGGCTTTCCATATGGAGAACAAATTATGATACATGAAACAAATTATGGTACATGAAATATTTGCACTCTGAAATATTCCCAGTGTATCATTAATTTAATTTACCATTATGCACTTACATATTTAAATTCCCACTTGCTATTTAATGTTAGAAATTCCATAACCCGACATTATTATATTGTATTATCTTTTACCAAGAGAAAAAAAATCTAGTGGCACCATACAGACTAATAAAATTTATTGCACCAAAAGCTTTGGGGAGTCAGAGTTCATGATGAAGTTTAGGTCTAACTAATGACAGTTCCCCCCTCCCCCATCAAGCCACAGCTGACTTTTGGTGACCCCATACAGTTTTCAAGGCAAGAGACATTCAGAGGAAGTTTGCCATTGCCTGCCTCCATATCATGACCTTGATATTCCTTGGAGGTCTCCCATCCAAATACTTGCTAGGATCGACCCTATATAGCTTCTGAGACCTGATAAGATCAGACTAGCTTATTCTTGGAAATTTTTTCAATGTAATATAGCTGCCCTTTAGAATTATTATTCATCAAAAATTTAAAAGATGTATAATAATTCCAAAGGGGCAGCCATGTTAGTTTGAAATGAAACACCTTAAGATCCAATACCACCTTAAAGAATAACAATAATTTTCCAAGAATAAGCTTATTCTTGGAAGTTTTTGTTAGTTTTTAAGATGCTATTGGATCTCAAGGTGTTTCATTTCAAGCTAACATGGCTGCCCCTTTGGAATTATTATACATCTTTTAAATGTTTGATTTAGTGATATCTCAGCACTAGATCATATATTTGCTCCTCTGGGAATAAGTCCTTGCAGGCATGAACAAAGCCATGACTTGTCTTTGACAGAAACATATCTTTCAGGAAGTAATGCAATTCAGGATGTAGGCTTGGCAAACAGTACAACTTTTCATGAGATAGACTGGAAATGCAATTTCAAAATGGTATTTAGGCTTTGTTGCAGGAGGATTATTAAAAGCAGGATTCATTTCCCTATAAAATGTATACTTACTTATTTCTGAAATGTCTATACCATATTTGTAGCCTGCAAAGATGTTGTAGAGGGCTGCCACTACAAGAACTATTTATAATACACAAGCACCTCATTAAAATGGTAAGAACATGCTCCTAATTAGAACAGTAAAAATCAAATCAATTATTCATCTATGATAAATGCAACTATCCTGATCCACATAAAGTATGGCAAATATATATTGCAAGGGAAGGTCAGCATGACTATTTTGACTACCTTTCTATAGTCATGTAAGCTAATTTGTTGACCTCCCTTGTGCCAGCATTTGACCATATCAGGTGCCACAGTGGATTAGGGTCCTGGAGTTTTTGTGACACTGTTTCCATTCTGGGAGGCTGTAAGATTCTACTTGCCTCCATTCATTCTCACATTAACCCTATGAGGTAGGGTAAGCAGCTGGCTCAATGTCATACTATGAGCTTCATGGCTGAGTAGGCACTTGAACTTGGCTGTCCTTGATTGCACTATGGTACTATACTTACTCTTCCATGCTGGCCACCCATGGGGTGTACCCAAGACATGATCTCTGCCGATGGTCTCAAAGCATGGAAGGGGACATATGGGAAGAGGTCTTCCCTCCATAAAATACTTCAGGGCAGCTCGAAGAATTTCCACGGAGATCTAGAAAATCCCACTCAAAATAATGCTACTATATCTCTTTTACATTGAAAATGACACACAAAAAGGCACAATTCAGACATATCGCAACAGAAGGGAAACATTCAGGGCTGGATTAAGGCCAACTGATGCCCAAAGCACAGCCCGACAATGGTGCCCCTCGGCCCTTCCATTGCTTAGCTGGCAAGACATTAAGACTTAAAAAGTGCTGAAGGTGAAATAAGAGATTAGAAATTCAGTTTTCTTCCAGGCCATCCCCCAGGCCAGACCCCACAAGTATATTGAATATGAACTTTAAAAAATTATTTATCTTACACTAAATTTCAGTAAGCAATATAAGCAAATTATTTACTTTATAACTAGGGCAACAGAAAAAAGTACATTTTCAACACTTTTTAAAGCAATTTTAATTAAATCATTATAGGGGGAAAACTCAAACACAAAAATGTATTGAAAACTCACTTCTGCAAAGATTATAAGGCAAAGTATGATCTCATGTTATCTCTGTTGAAGTTACGTGATCTTGAAAGAGCCCTTTTCAACTTCGAAAATCCTCTTTCTTCAGAAATTGCTGTTAGCGGACAATTATGTTTTAAAAAGAGATTCTAATGGAGCAATATCATTATTTGTATGAAATAAAGCATCTTTTATTCCACTGCTTTCTAACCTTGAAGATACATAACATTTCAATATATATGGATCAGAAGATGCAAAACCATGCTTATTGCTCCCCAAGCTGAGATAATGAGGCAGACACAAATGTTGGGTTTAACTATAGGGACACTTTATTAATTGACAATCTTAACTGGAACCAAAGGCAAGGGCAACACAGCATTGCGGTGTGGTCAAGGCCAGAGGTCGAGGACCCCTCCCTTACCTCTTCAATAGGGTGAGCCACCCTGCCCCAGATGCAAGCCCACTGCAGGGGTTCCCCCATCCGCTGGCTAGCTATTGTAGGACAACCCTGTAGCCCCAGCCCCAAACCGCAAGGTTCAAAGAGAGGACCTAAACAGGGCTGTCCCGAAGGCAGTCCGTTATCCCCATCCCATGCCACAAGGCACAAAGACTGTACTCACAGGACCCCTTCAACCCCAAATGAGGGGTGTCAGCTGGTGCTCACCGGACCACAATCTGTATACTGCACAGCAACCTGCCATTGCCGAGGCAAAGCCTCTGCTTAGGCCTCTGCACCCCAACAGGAGGCCAAAGCCCCCCCTAAGCCCTTGCCGTACGTCGTCCAGAAAGATGTCAATACCATACTCCGAAAGGAGTTTATCATCTTGTCGGTCTAGCTCAACCTACCCATAGAATTCTCAGGTGCAGCAAAATACCCCCAGTCATCGTCAAAACTCACTGCAGCCCTGTACTCTCTCCCAACCAAGCCTTTCTGGTGGCAAGTGGCTCCCAGCCCTCAACCAGCTTGGTGAGGTATCATAGCCACCCAGAGCAGTGAAGCCAGGCCACTGCCTGCAATAATGGAATCAGCCTGGGCTGAAAGGATTCACCTTTGCCCCTGATCAGGCTGATCTCAGTGCCTCCTCAAGGAGCATAGAACCTGAGGCGGGGGCCAAGCCCCCCCGGCATAACTGCAGCAGACCTGGCCATGCAGGCCCCGGCACCCCTGCCAGTCCAGGAGACCACTGTTAATGCCCCATTAAGAGCCTACAGGCATCCTCTTTGCCCAATGCGCTGCTGAGATGAGCTGGCCCACCGCTAAAATGTTCTTCCACTCTTGCGGCAAGCAGCCTGTAACAAAAAGCAAAGGCAAGGAAACGAGGCACCTTCCCCACAGGCCCCGGCATCCCCTCAGTGTCCCACCAGAGCACAAGTAGGACCTATAGCCGAGGAAGCTCCCCAGCTGCCGGCATCCTGTGCAGGGTACCCAAGCTGCTGCTGGGAGCACTCAATGCGGGGGTTGGGCATGAGCCGCCCGTCACCAACCCCAGTGTCATCAAGCCAAGGTGACTACCTAAACTGGCGTTTCATCAAGAAGTGCCATCCCAGAACTGAAATGCAACCGGCCCAAAACCAGACCATCATGTACATGGCCAAGGCTGCTCCATGGCACAACTGGTTATATTATTATTGTTATTATTATTGTTGTTGTTGTTATTATTATTGTTGTTGTTGTTATTATTATTGTTGTTGTTGTTGTTGTTATTATCATTATTGTTATCATTATCATCATAATTATTATCATCATTATCATTATCATTATCATTATTATAATTATTATTTTGTTTTAATCCAATATTTTAGCAGTTTCTTTGTATTGAGACTGCATGCGCCGTGTAAATGCCACATAGTCTCCCAGTGCAACCACCTCCCCCTCTAGCATCCGCCCGATGGGATGAGCTGAGTTTTTAAGGTATTACTGCCATCAGGAAAGCATCTGGATGGCACAGGTAGGGCCCTTCAAGGCCCACTACACCCCTGGATTGTCCCCCTGTAGGACTCCATTTCTTTAGCTGGGATATACACCCTGAGTCCTAGCCCGGGAAGATCATTGACACCGATTGCCCAAGTCAAGGGTAACCAAATCGTGCACAAGTTCATCAAAATCTAGCAGGCTCCTCCAGGTGCTGAAGTATAGCTACCTCCACAGTTAAAAATGGCCAAGACCTGGCTCCCCCTATTTATGCAAATTTGGCAGGGTAGCAACGGCAACCCTGCCCACTGTTTTACCACTTGCCAGTGGTTGGGACCACTACCTGTCCACCATCCGTTCCACATCTTCAGCAGTTGGGCTGCCATTCACCTTTAAAGGATGGGATGATTACCTCCCCAGCAGTCCCCTGGGGTTACTGACCACCAAAAGGAGTGCCCTTCATGCAGCCCGCTTCCAAGCAAGCAGCTTCCTGCCAACATAGAAGTTGGTATACACAAAGGAAAAAGGGGGTGGGGACTGTAGAAATGAAAATGAGAAGTGGATCCCCCCAGGATGTCCGGCTAACAACATCTCTCACACTCCTGGCAAGGATCTGCCAGGGACCTTTCCTTACATAATAAATCCAGGCCTGCGGTCAACCAGGTCCAAAAAGGGGGTAACTGCCCCTTGTCCACAAATCCGCAGCCTAGAACACGGCATTAAGGAATACTTTGCCTTTGCCTCACAAGGAATTAGCAAAAAAAGGCTGAGGCAGCAAGGGCTGGGTATAATAGATAGCCATCTGTTTAACTGGAGAAAGTGTTCCCTCCAAGCTGGCCAATGTGAGCTAGCTCAGAGTTCCCAGCCTCAGGCTCGCAGACTCAGCCGCAGCCCGGGAAGGATGGCTCAGGCAAACCAACCAATGCAGCAGCCACATCACTCACCCACAGCTTCAATGCTAACAGCCCACAAAGCAGAACCACAAGCCACAAAACTCCACAGCTCAGAGGGAGCATTGGCTGGAGATGTTTCCCTTATTCCCAAGTTTTGACAATAACCGTTCCAGGCTGTATCAAAACAGTCCTGCTCAACTAGACCTAATAATCTGGATAGTTACAGTCAGATCATAGGCTGCAACATACAGAAAATAGGAAATGTTGCAACCGACGGAAGGGTTGGGAATATCAAATAATACCACCCATCCTAAAGAGGACAAAATTCAGGTAAGAGGAGAGGAGATGTGTAGTCCACTAGCAAGATCACAAAGCCCGGAGGCGCGCCCAGAATGTTGGCTATGTGCATGCCCATGTAAGCCCACTGGCATGCAGGACGAAATGGTTATACCCCAAAGTGTCTTAAAGGTATGCTACAGTGTGGCAGCTAGGTGGTCCCGAATGCTAGACCTAGGGGTGAGTACCAAAAAATCCTGAGCCCCACTCAGCCCTTCCCCGCTGCCCAGATGCCCGGGGTCCTTCATTCCGCATCCATTCACAGCAAGGGGGCACTACCCCACCCCTGTGACACCAATTTTTTGCCTGTGCACAGCTACCCCAAGGCCGCAGCACACATAATATGAGGCATCCTCTAGTCTACGCCCTATGGACCCCTAAGCCAGCCAAAGCCTGGCTTCGCAAACGCACGCTGCTGCTGACCCCAGAGACAGAGGCCAGCCTGCCAGTGCACCCCATGCTGATACCTTGCTGCGCCCAACCGGCCCCATGGGCCAGCACACCGTGCCCTCGCTGCCGCCAAACTGCAAGCGTGAGGCCACTGAATGAATTCGGCCCATGCTACTCCAGCAGCCCTGCACTGCTCCAGCAGTGGCCGCTCCAGCCAGCCATCCTCCTGCTGGCCAAGGAAGCAGCAGCTTGGGCTCGCAATTTCCTCCTCGGCACTTCCCCATCAGGCTCAACTCGAGGCCGCAGCCCACACCACTCGCACCCGCCCCGTCCTCGGGGCCGCTGCCACCACTTGCCGAGACCGCCCCCGACCAGCCTGCACCTTCACTAGTCGCTGGCCTGAAGAGGAGCATCTGGCATGCACTCCCTGATTCAGGTAGACCCAAGCCACACCGCAGAGCTCCTCCTTGGCCAACGACTGCACGGGACTGCTGAGGAGGATAGGCAGGGCCTGGCTTTAAGCGTCCTTGGCCCTGCCACCTCCTGATGCCCGTATGTGGTGCTCTTGGTGCCAAAATCCCAGCCTGCCTCATTCTGGCTGGGAGGCAAAGTCGGCCCCCCAGCTCAACAGCTGTAACAGCCGTGGGCTGTTGAATCGTGTTCTTGCCTACTTATAACTTTAGTTGTACTTCAGAAAGTTTTCTTTGAAATGATAAAAGTCTTTGATGAAGCCCTCAAAACTAATCTGGTGTAACAAATCTGCTTCTATATTCTACAGAGACACGGCATCCAACCCGTCTTGTCCCACAGTTGTCCCTTCTGTCCCCCTTCTTGGTGCTAGTGGTTCCACTTCCTATCCTTTCTTATGAATAGCCATAACAGAAGGAATGACTGAGAAAACTATTTCATCTTCAATGCGCCCCCCCCTTCCCTTGGTGCCCTAAGCACATGCTTATTTTGGTTAATTGTGAATCCTGAGCTGGACACAGTGAAGGCAACTTGTTGAAAACGTGATCTGGATTTGGTAGGATATTTTGATATGACATACCTCTGACTGATACTTTTTAAAGTCATATTCAGACACAGTTTATTTTTCAGGTTCATGGCAGTCATCAGTTGGATTATGGCAAAAGCACAATTAATAGCTCAAATATCTTGGCCTTGCAGGGTTTATAATCCCAGAGTTCCAGTTCTGTCGGTTCACGTGCTCCTGTTTGGACAAATATCCTTCTCACACACTGGGTTGAATCCAGACAGCTTTTGGGTTCAGCTCTGCCCAAATTCTCTTCTTTACTATAGACCCCATCTCAAATGGTTTTTATCCATGCAGATCCCATCATCCCCACCGTCACCTTTTCTAGATGGTCAACGAGAACCCCTCCCCTCTTTTTCACCTGTGGAAACACTTGTTGGATCCAACCCACTGACTACCTCAGGTGTTTTGTTGTCTTCCTCAGGTTCAACAAACCCATCTCTGATGCTAGCTTTTGCTACCATTGCTCACAATTGTACTATTAATCCAATTTAGCTGGCATAATAATTTTCGCAAACCTATGCAAACAAAAGGAGCTGCAGTGGCTCAAGTGGTTAAGACGCTGAACTGCAGGCTGTGGAAGGTCAGTAGTTCAGCAGTTCGAGACCCGAGAGTGCCGCATGACGGAGTGAGCTCCTGTCTCTAGTTCCAGCTCCTGCCAACCTAGCAGTTCGAAAGCAAGAAATTGCAAGTAGATAAATAGGTACCACTTCGGTGGGAAGGTAACAGTGTCCTGTGCGCCTTGGTGTTTAGTCATGCCGACCACATGACCACGGAAACGTCTTTGGACAGCGCTGGCTCTTCGGCTTTGAAACGGAGATGAGCACCACAACCCTAGAGTCGGATTCGACTGGCTTTCAAGCAAAGGAACCTTTACCTTTCCCTATGCAAACAAAACCCTTCTAATGTACACATAGCACAAACACTACAGTGAGGCTCACAAAGTTTATTGCTATATCATCATTCCTGCAGTTCAGGTTCACAACAAGAAAACTGATCATTCCTTGGGGTTCATTTGGGAAGTTACACCATCCTGGAAGGCTTGGTACAGGGAAAAATCTTTTGTTGTTGTTGTTTATTTAAGAATATTTATAACCTGTGTTTCTATTTAAATTAAAGATCCAAATCAGCATCCAGAATACAATTTTAAATCCAGCACAATCAATGAACTGCATGTAAACCATAAATGCTACAAGGGTCAAGCTGCAGCAAATAAAATGGTATCAAAATAAATATTTATTATATGGTGTACACAACAGTAAAACTAAAAACATAGGGCTTGAATATCCTCGGGCTGACTTCTGCAGTCCCTTTAAAGTTTAAAGGGACTGCATAAGCCTGCCCAATAAACAGTTCCTGCCTCTCTGCTGTTTTCAGATCTACCCAAAGCATCCATTTTTTTCAGGGGAACTGATCTCTATAGTCTGGAGACGAACTCTAATTCCAGGGGATAACCTTGTCCCATCTGGAGACTGGCATCCCTAATAATATATGGGGGACAGGATCACAAAGGTGAACTCCACACTGACCTACAAGTGCCCATTGGAATGCATGCATAGATCCAATATGTGTAAAGTGCCTGCACATGACACTTTCTCCATGTGGTTGGAGACTGACGAATCAAGGTTCCCAGTCATATGAAGAAAGCCAGGCATGCTTACATCTGAATATGTCTAGTATGTATGCATACATTCCAGTCAACCAGCATAGATCAGGGTACAGCTGAACCGCTGCATCCCCGTTCCCCCAATCACATCAATTGTACCCACTGAATGCCTAGAATATGCATGTGTGGAGGGGATTGTCTCAGCCAGACCTATCTTGCAGGGTTTTTTTTGCATGTGAAAATAAATAATGAAATTCATAAGCTGGACCTCCTTTGCGATGAATTATGGCAGTCACTGCATTATTAACATCAGGCAGTGAACATTTTTATTGTGATGCTCAGTTTCTAAAGTTGTTGACTAAAATGTGGGGCAGAAGGATAGGTATCTGTATTCCTCTGAAAGAAGCTTATGATTTGATTTCCCCAGGCTGATTTTATTATGTAGAGACTTTAACTCATGGAAAATATATATCAGTGTGACCTATTAAAATATGTAAGTTTGGGGATTTTGTATACTGAGAACTTGGGTTATAATAAAAACTTATTAAAATAATTATAGGTCACTCGTGAAATGGTGGACCTTTTCCATCTCCTTTGTGTGCGAGATTAAAAATAAAGAGCTATCAGTTTGGGGGGGGGGGGGTTGAAAAAAGAAAAAAAATGAAGTAGCTGTATAAAAGAAAAAAAATATGCTTAGAAAAAACATGAAGCCTTAGGATGGCTGACAAAATTATCTTTTCACTTTGAGAATAAGGAGGAGGAGTTGAATGTATACCCCACCCTTCACTTGGAGTCTCAGAGCGGCTTACAATCTCCTTCCCTTCCTCTGTTTGCAACAGACACCCTGTGAGGTACGTGGGGGCGAGAGAGCAGCTCTTGAGAGAACAGCTCTGAGAGAACTGTGACTGACCCAAGGTCATATCAACAGTTGCATGTGGATGAGTAGGGAATCAAACCTGGTTCTCCAGATTAGAGTCCGCTGCTCTTAACCACTACATCAAACTGGAGAAGTTTGGGGGCAGGCAGGAGCTCAGCTGGAATGTGATATCGACCCTTTGAAGCTACCATTTCATCCACAAGAACTTGCATCTGTAGTCTTGGAGGTCAGTTGTGATTCCAGGAGACCCCACTTGGAGAATGACAACCCTACCATATTTGAAGCAGCTTCCTGCTTGAACACTCAAGAGGGAATTAGATAAACTGTATTAGATAAATCTGGGAGAAATTAGATAAATTAGAGGGAATTTCAAGAGGGAATTAGATAAACATATGGAGCAGAAGTCCATCAGTGGCTATTAGCCACAGGGTATAGATGGGAACTCTCAGTCTGGGGCAGGTGATGCACTCTATTCTTGGTGCTGGAGGGGGCAGCAGTGGGAGGGCTTCTAGTGTCCTGGCCCCACTTCTGGACCTCCTGATGGCACCTGGTATATTTTGGCCACTGTGTGACAGAGTGTTGGACTAGATGGGCCGTTGGCCTGATTCAACATTGGCTTCTCTTATGTTCTTATGTTCACTCTACTCAGCATGGGGATTCCCAGTTAACTACACAGAGCAGTCTGCCCCCCACACATAGATAAAATGTAGAAACTCCTATATGCATGAAGCTCCACAGAACTTGGATCCACACATCAGTAGATATGGTAGTCATTCAATTTCTGGATTACTTTGTCTAATAAGAAAATAATACACAAGCGGTGAATGATTACAATAGTGCAGTATCCAACAATACAGGAGCCCTACTGGAGGCATCAGAGAACTTGGACTGTTACAGACTTTATAGGGTGTCAATAGGAAATATAAAGTGAAAAGATCTAATACATCTTTTTTTTTTTTTAATCTACATGCAATATTAGTGTGTGCAATGAAGATGCCGGATTTGCAACTGAGGTAAAGCACTTTCTCAAGGTGAAGCGACCCCATTTGCTGTGAACACCAATGATTGATGTGGCATTGAGAGAAATCGGTGGGCCAAGGCTGAAGGCCGAGGGGAAGACCCTTTCAAACCGGTCTTCCCCAGAGCGAAAAAGCTCCATCAAAAAGATGCTTTCCACTTCCTCTGCACAGCAAACAGTTTGATTCATTCTGGCAAGATGAAACAAAATCAATCCCATAATAGTAGAAAAGTCTATAAATAGAGGAAGGTGTAAACAAAAGTGTCAACTGGCACTTCTGGCCCTTAAAAAAAAAAAGACAGCTTACATTAAAGTGAGAACCTCTGGAAACCATAAAGACTGCCTGGGGAAGGAAATGTCATGACACGACTCACATGAGAATCCTCCTCAGTGATAACTTGGAGGGCAGCTGGCCTCACAGAGCTCTGCCAGGGGAACTGCTGAATAACGTGAGCGACTTCAGTAGAGGTCAGAACACCAGTTGTACATTTTTTTTTTCCCTGGGAGGGAAGACGTTTCCAAGGCAGCCATTATTCTAAATGCTGAATGACAGAGTTACAGCACGCGTGTTCACTTGTGTACAGATGCCCTTTGATAAACGACAAAGATACCCATGGGAGAACATCCCTCCATCCCAAGAAATCTTTCAGGTTGCCTAAATATTAAATGAATCTGGCTAACCAGCAGTAACAAATTGTATTACACACAGAAGCTGTCTGCGTGATGACACACAAAAACCCATTAGTTGGAGGAGGAGGAGGAGATTGGATTTATACCCCACCCTTCACTACCTGAAGGAGTCTCAGGGCAGCTTACAGTCTCCTTTCCCTCCCCCTCCCCCCCAACAGACACCCTGTGAGGTAGGTGGGGCTGAGAGAGCTCTTTTGAGGACTGCTCATGAGAGAACAGCTCTGAAACAAGTTGTAACTGACCCAAGGTTACACCAGCAGCTGCATGTGGAGGAGTGGAGAATCAAACCCATTTCTCCCAGATTAGAGTCCACACTTTTAACCACTACACCAAAGCCGCTTCCTCAAATTCTGGGGTTGCTGAGTTGGGAGACTGCTGGTAGCCCAGAAGAAGCAGAGCCATGTCCCAGCTGCTTCACTGGTGATATAGGAGTCGCTCAGCTCAGGTGCTTCAGCAGCCATCATAACTGGTGTCAACGTACACGTTACCTTCTCCCTCCCACCACTGAAGGAAGTGGGTGCAGCCCATTGTTGGTGCTGCCAACTGGTTCTGAGTTCAGTGTGTCTTAAGTATGCAACTCAACACAGTATAGATTTCAGCAAAGTGATTCCAGCTTTATTGTAACAGCAAACTCAACAATCAAGACAACACAGCAAACTAGTGGAGCACAGCTCCCTTTTTAAATGATCCGGGCTGTCAAAGCCACGCCCATACAATAGTTATTAACCAATAGGAAAACAAGGATAACGACCAATGAGGTCTGTTCCCTCCAAAAGCATATGTACAGTTATGATTGGTTATTTACAAGGTTTCACAGAAACCGACCAATGGGAATGGTACAGCTTACAATCCCTTCTTATGTCTGAAGCTTAACATGGGACAAGATATGGCTGATTCCAGCTTCAGGACATAACAGTGTGGCTCCATCACAAAGACTGCTGGGCTTTGGCTTGTTCCTGGACCATTTCAACATCCTCACCCACCCCACATGGCCACCTCTCATAGCTCCAATATTCCAATGAGTTCTTTAAGAGAGCCAGTATAGTGTAGTGCTTATGGCTGTTGGGTAGTATTTGGGAAAGCCACGTTTGAATCCCCATTCATGCCATGGAAGCTTGCTGGGTGACCTTGAGACAGGCACACGCTCTCAGACTAACCTACCTCACAGGGTTGTTGTGAGTATAAAATGGAGGAGAGGAAAACTATGTCAGCCACTTTGGGTCCCCATTGGGGAGAAAGGCAGGGTGCCAGTTTGGTGTAGTGGTTAAGAGCGCAGACTCTAATCTGGGAGAACTGGGTTTGATTCCCCGCTCCTCCACTTGTACCTGTTGGATGACCTTGGGCAAGCCATAGTTCTGTCAGAGCTGTCCTTGAAAGGGCAGTTCTTGAAAGAGCTCTCTCAGCCCCACCTACCTCACAGGGTGTCTGTTGTGGGGAGGGGAAGGGAAAAGAGTTTGTAAACTGCTCTGAGACTCCAAGTGAAGGGTGGATTATAAATCCAATCTCCTCCTCCTCCGAATGAATTGACTGAATAAATAAATGTAAACAGACCTAGTTGTGAGAGGGTTCACATTCTGAGGATATACCAAAGCCAGTTGCTTTTGATGTGCTGACATTCATTAAAAAATTCTCAAAGGTAACCAGAAAGTCAAGGAAATAATCTCTGTGCTTCCTTTGCTGTGTTTCCCCACCCACGACCTTAGCTGTGATGCTTAGCAGCTATTAACGGCAGCAGCATCCTTCTCTTGCATTCCTCCTCAGAGGAACAGGGCACTGACAAAATAAACTGTCGTTATTTATTGCTGGAAGACAGCAAAACAGAATGAAATAAATTATCGGGAATGTAAATGACCATAGCAAGAGTGGTTTTTTTTTTTTTTTTTTGCTATGTTTGAGGCACCTCTAACCTCTCTTCAAGAGCCTTTGGAAGACATGTATTTATAAACAGATTATATCCCCCCATCCCTCAACACACTTTACATGTAAGAGAACATAAGAACATAAGAGAAGCCAATGTTGAATCAGGCCAATGGCCCATCTAGTCCAACACTCTGTCACACAGCGGCCAAAAATACCAGGTGCCATCAGGAGGTCCAGCAGTGGGGCCAGGTAGGAAACCAAGGCATCAATATTATAGCAGACATGGAAAAAAATGTGCTTTTGTTGGTATTGTATAGGTAGCCTAGGCCATATTGCCCAGATATAGCAAAAGGAAGAAGGAATATATGACTGTAGCTGGTTCAGATGCTCATTTAGTGATTATAAATTGTGGCCTTGAGTCGGTCTCTCTCTCTCTCTCTCTCTCTCTCTCTCTTCCCCCAGAAGCAAGGAGTTGATGCTCTGAATTGACATGGTGGAGTGAACTGGACCTGAAACCTACAACCAGAAGCAGACTAGGTAAATGGGAAATGGAAGGTGCCTCCTACTTCAGCCTCAGATGAACTGTTCCTCAGTAAAACACTCTGCCTCTTTATGGCTGCAGTCAGACAAGCAGTTTGATTCAATATCATTGCTGTTCCCTTCTGGGGTTAAAGTGCACGATCAGGCAGTGACATCTGGCCCCCATTCCGCAGTCAGTGGCACACCATTCTGACCTGTCTTCAAATCAGAGCTATCAGGCACCAGGGAAAGTCCAGTCATCATGGATGCCTGTGCTTTCACCCTGCAGTTCCGGCTGTCTGAACTTCCCTGTTGCAAACTCAAGACAGTTGGGAGTATGAACCTTCCATTCTATCTTCACCCCTACCTTTTATTTCTTAGCAATGTGTGCATAAGTGCATAATCACCCCTGGTGTTGGCAATAACTTCTTGCAAATGGCCAGGTAGTCATTCTGGATCGGGAGCCCGCAGGTGAGTTGTTTTTGAGTGACCAATCCCCACCCCCACCCCTGTTTCTGCTTCAGAGTTGCTGTTTGAGAGCATCCCATGACTGACATAAGGGTAAATGTACTTAAGTCAATAGAGCTACTGTCATGTAAATCTGCATGATGCAGATACTCCCCCCCCCCCCTATTCCAAGGAAGAGAGGTGAAGCGAAGGAGGCTGCAAGGGACCACACTACTTGGTGGTGGGATTGCGGAGCTGTCAAAATGGAGTGATCATTCAAATAAATGCTTCTGCACATGCATAAAGGACATTGGAGAAAAAGGATGCTGCCCAACCACCCACTTTGTGGTTCCCATGCAGCAATAATCTGAACAGTCAACCACAGAGTGAGCACATGGTGAGGCAGGTTCAGGTGGGATGTCTGATCAAAACTCTCCGTTACAGAACAAAACGGAGAAATCAGAGACAGGGCCAAAGTGCACCAAGCCTGTTGTTTGACCGCAGCCTGTGGATGGAGAGAAGATAATCCAATGGCTTGGGTCCAATGAAGTGTTTCCATGGATGGAAAAATATCAGCATGCAGAGTGTGAATTTCTCACCTTATGCTCCCACTGGAGTCCTAAATGTCCTCAAAATGCTGTTCCCACATATCTCCCCATCATGCTCCATAGGTGGAAATCCTTCCATTCATGGAAATGCTTGGTTGAATGCAAGCCAATACATGGACCACTGAATGATGGCATCTTTTTGCTAGTAATTCCAAAAGATTATTTCAGCAAACAGAAGGGAGTATAAATCTTGGTAAGAGTGCAAGATATTTTCAGAAGTACCATTCACCTTGTCATGAAACAGCACTACAATGCACAGAAATGTTCCCATGACATCAGTCTTGTATTCATTAGTCCATAAACACACTGGGATAATTTTGTCTCCCCTCTGCAGGGCAGCATGGAGGTGAATTATAAATGGTTTTACAATAAAATATGTAGTTCTTTAAACATATTTTAATACTTTGAGATACAGAGATGCAAAATCGGTACCTTTGCTTGGGTAGATATTTCTTCTGCATTTGGGATATTTATCTGCAAAACACAGATCTAAATAATTGGCAGGTAGACCTAAATAGTTGTTTCATAGACGTCATAACCATACGATACATACTACATTATAATGTCAGAGAAAGAACTGAACAATTGAAAATTTTCCTAACAGAAATGAAGATTAAACCTTAATCTTTCTAGTGTGGCACACAACTGCTAGTTGGTAGTTCAGAGCCTGGAGTATTATTTAGAACTGATTTCATTTTTTTTAAGTTGCAGAGACAACATGAGAGCTATGGGTATACTCAGAAGTAAAAATCCCAGTTTCTGCAAAAGGGCTTGGCAAGTGTCCTTGGGGTTGCAGCCTTTAAATTCCAATATCGAAATGCACTATTGGACTGGGTGGATATCTACATTTCATAATTCCTGAGGCATATTCTCTTTCTTAGAAGTTGATGAATGGGTTAGATTTCGTAATTATGTTTTAACACCTTTAGGGATATCAACATTGGTAGTGCTTTTTTCTTAGAATGTTCCAGGCATCTCCAATCTAATCACACCAAATGATGTAGAAACATCAAAAACATGTACTGTTTTTATTGATTATGGAATCATTTTAAAGGTTTACTTAGGAGCACTGGATTAATATGGAAACATAGAATTCCTGGCATTAATGCCGAAGAGCAATTTGCCTCAGCCCAACGAGAATCAAAGAAGGCACGAGGCCCCATTGCTCAAGGTGATAGCTGTGAGAGCCGTGACAGACAGACAGACAGACAGACAGATAGTAGTCATTACCTGTGTTTTCTTGATGTTCAACTGGAATCCTGCTTGGCACTCTCTTTTAAACCTCATCAGTATTATTTCGGGTCTTTAATATTTTTTGTCAGTAATACGGTGTTATCTGCATATCTCGAACTGTTAATGTTCCTTCCACTGATTTTCACTTCGCCTTCATCTAAATGTAATCCAGCTTTCCTTATGATACGTTCTCCATGTATATTGAACAGACAGGGACATAATAGACATTCTTGTCTGACATCTTTGCCAATTGGAAACCACTCTGTCTCTCTGTATTCCATCCTAATAGTAGCCTCTTGTCCAGAGTACAAGTGGCACATCAAAACAATCAAATGGTCTGGCACACACATCTCTTTTAAAAATGTCCACAGCTTTTCATGATCCACAAAGTAGAAAGTTTGCTGTAATCTATAAAATGCAAACTGATTCTGAAATTCTCTGGTATGCCCCAGTAACCACTGTAAATGTGCTATATGATCTCTAGTGCCTCTTCCTTTTTCTAAATCCACCTTGAACATCTGGCATTTCTCATTGCACATACAGTTAAGAGTCTTTGTTGTAAAAGTCTGACCATCATTTTACTTGAGTGAGAAATTAATGTGCTTGTCTGATAGCTGTTGTAGTCCTTGACAACTCTCTTTTTCTGACTTGGAATGCAGATTGAGTATTTCCAGTCTGTGGGCCATTGCTTTGTTTTCCATATTTGTTGGGATATTCTTGATGGACTCTATTTTTGTGGCTTGAAATAGCTCTATTGATATCCCATCTACTCCTGGTGGTTTTCCCCCCTTCCAACTACTTTGAGTGCAGCTTTCACTTCACTTTCTAAAACACAGGTTCTTCCTCAAAAGACTCCTCTTTGAAGGAATCTGTCATCCCTTCCTCTCTCCTGTGTATTGTTCCATTTTCCTTGATTTTGTCTTAATTGGGTAATACATTTCCATGTTGATTCTCAGAATCCCTAGCCATGGTTTAATTTCCCTTTGATTTCCTGGATCTTGTGGAACAGAGCTCTTGTTTTTCTTCTTTCTGCCACTGTCTTCTATTTCTTTGTGCTGATTATTATAATAGTTATCTTTGTCTCTCTGTGCAAGTGGCTGAAAAACTGCATTTAGAATTGTGATTCTATTTTTCTCTTTTTTAAAAATTTAGCCACTTGTCTATTTTTTATCAGCTTTAAGAATTTTGTCAATTTCAATATTCTTCCTTTCTTTTGGTTACAGGAATAGTTTTTGTCTGGCCCCACTGATGGTACCTAGTAGTTTTGGCCTCTGTGTGACAGAGTATTGGACTGGATGGGCCATTGGCCTGATCCATCATTGGCTTCTCTTATGTTCTTATGTCTGCACATTCTTTCTTGATAATGCCTCTGGTTTCAACCCACAGTTCTTCTGGTTCACACTCAGCTGAACTTGATATTGCAGATATGTTCTTTATATAGTCTTTAAAATCATCAGCCATGTTATGTAGATGATATTTGGGTTCTATGATTGTTTTACTGTTTTTTTCTTCAGCTTTATTCTTATTTTCAATATTAACAATTCATGGCTTTACCACAATCAGTTCTAGGTCTTGTTTCAGCAGGGATAATAGACCTTCTTCACATTCTGCTTCCAATTATGTAATCTGTTAGATTCTTGTAATGGTCATCTGGTGATGTCAGCTGTGATTGCACATCATTGTGGAATTTTGCTTGGGTATTTCCAGAGAGTTAGAAGAGTGTAAATGTGCTTAGGACTGCACCATTAGTAAGTCTATTTAAGTCTTAGATTGCCCTGTAGGTAATTGAGACCCAAACGACACATCATAGTGCAGATTGCTTGATGGGATTTGTACTGATATATAATGAATTTTTTCAGAGTAGTAGTGGGAGTGGGTGATCAAAATGCTCCCAGATGGTCTTTGTTGTGGGTAGAAGGAAGATGAGGAAGCAGCAGGTTGGGGGGAGCGGGAGCGTGATTTTGATTGAGAAATTATATATTAGGAAATAATTAAATACCCTCCTAAACACACTGGTGCTGCTGTTAACAAAAAAAAAAGTTACCTAAAAAATGGCAGGTTCCCCACAACTGCATTTCAATTAAAAAAAAAAATGTTGGAGGAGGTTTGATCAAAATAAATGAGTTTTGTTTGAGCACAAAAGTCTCAAGTTCATTGGTGCTTCTGAAAATGACAATTTTCACATAACGTTCCCAAAGTAGCAGTTTCTTAATGCTCTGGAAGCTTTGAAGCACATGCTGAAAGCTCCCATACTGAAAGGTCCAATTCCCACAGGCTTCAGAATCTGTCCTCTCCACTGACACGGACACATAAAGTGAGCTGTCAAGTCACAACCAGCTCACAGTGACCTCATGAAATTCCACCTCATGGGGAAAGAGATGAGCAGAGGTCACTTGCCATTACCTTCCTCTGCACAGCAGTGCTATCCAGTACCTTGATGGTACCAGTCCTGCTTCACTTCTGAGCTCTGACAAGATCAGGCCAGTCTGAGCTATTAGGGCTGCAGCGTGAACAGAGATGGTGCAAAAAGTCCATATGGACGCGTGGCACTTGATGTCAAGGCAGCTCAAAGTGTTGGCTGCTTGAAACTAATTTAAATTGTCTCTTGAATTAAAGCCACAGGCATATGACCTGAAAACTGATGTTCATTCCTAGTGCCTTGCCTTGCCTTGGCACACATGTGTCCTTCTCCGCCAATACATCTGCACTTAACTATTTCGGTGTCATTGAAGTCAATGTGTATAAACTAGTTTAAGTGTGAGGCTCAATTTTAATAATGCCTCCAATTTCTCAAAGCCTAGAGGATGCGAACTAGACAGGAAGAGTGTTTAGGGAGAAACTGAATCATGAAACTGCCGCTCTCAGAAATTGCTAATCCAATAATGCATAAATTCTAACCCCCCCCATCTGTTATTATTTCAAATATATGTTTTCTCCTGATCCAGTCTATCCTTGAAACAACCATAGAATGAATCCAACTTGCTTTTCCTCTAGTGAAAAAGGAGGGGAGATCCCATTTGACTACCCAAAAAGTCTTTATGTTGGGGATGATAGGACTTGCATGGACTACAGTGAAATATTTATAAAAGCACAAACATCTTCATTTTCTATAAGAAAAAATTGCAAGAGTATTTACCCAATACTTGAGAAAGAGTTGCAAACAGACTTTGTGTCATCTGAGAAGAACTTGTGCCATGTGGGAGGATGGAGGAATTAAAAGTTGAAGGTAGGAAACAAATTCTGCTGTAAACAAAGGAAAGTGCGTTATTTGGACTGCAACTCTGTCATAAGGTGCAGTCACACGGTCCGTTTGATTGGGTTTCGTCGTTGTTCCTTCCCGCATTTAAATTTGCTGACTAAATAGGCCGATCCGCCTCCCGTGGCGAAGCCGGCTAACTTGCGCAATGTTCATGGTTTTTCCTGTCCCTTGGAAAATCAAGTGTTTTCCTTGTACTCATGCTTTGAACACGCAATTTCACCTATCTGGACTGCCATCTATCACAATGGTTACGATTAGGGCCATCTGACTGTTTTTCCCCACAATGAGATTTTTTCCCCCCAGGCTTCTGACTTTGAGCACATGGGCAATTCAGGTGCATGGGCCAGGCGGATGAACAAAGTCCTCTGCAAGGTGCTCTGGGCAATAACGGCGGCTGCTGGTGCAGGCTTCGGAAGGGAGGGAAGGTGGAAGAGGAGGTGGTGGCGGTGCAGGGAGCATGAGGCAGTGGCAGCGGTTTTGTGCACCCTTGGGTTTGGCAGCGGCTGTGGTGGGGGGAGGGCTTCTGTGGAGCAGACCCTGCTGGGGTCTTCACTGGGCTTTCCCCCTGCTGGGAGAGATTCAGGAAGTGCTGCTGAGTCCTCAAGCTGTCTCCTGGGCCACCTGCGTGGACTGGCAGGTGGTGGAGAGAGGGGAAGGATTTTCAGGTGAGCAGGTGGTGGAAGAGAGGGGCCAACTGCATCTAATCAGCCCAACCTGAAGAAAAATATTCCCGGATTAAATTAAAGCAGGAACAAAGTGGAATTACCTTCCCATGTGACCAAGGCCATAGAGTCACAATAGGTGATACTACCAGTTTAGATTTTAAGATAAACTTTGCAACTATGAAAACCTGGAACTCTTTAATAATGTATCAGCATAAATCACATTATAGCATATTAATTGTTGCCAGATTATTTACACTGAAACAAAATCAATCTTGAAAATTTAACACGTCTACAGTGAGAGGGCCCCCCCCCCCCAATGCTCCACCGATGTCCCTGAATTTCCCGCTGGAAAACCTAAGGAAGTCCTCAGGCTTTTTCATGCTGTACATTTGGAATGAGTTAAATGTTTTGTAAGAGAAGAGGTTTTTGCAATGGAAAAAAATGGAGGATTTTTAGTACTTCCGCAAATTTCTTATTTTTACCACTGGAAAAATTGAAAAAAGGCCTCAGAACATGGAAAAGCTTGCCTTAAAAAGCATTCTGTGTACTCTAAAAGAGAAAATACTCCATACAAGTTTATTCAGTGCCCCCCCCATTCTGATAAAAATGAAAAAGAATGTCCACCTGACCCCTCCCCATTTTTCCCCTGGGGCTTAATCTCTCTAGGTGTGAAAGGCAGGCCTATATGAAACTCTAAAAAGTGGCCTAAAGCTAATTTCTTTAAAGCAGTCAGGTTGGAAGGCCACAGGTTTCTTAAATGCAGGGGAACCCTGAAAGAACATTTACAGATTCATGTACCCCACTTCCCACGCTAGCATCACCCTTTCCTATAAACCTGGTCTGTGTTGCTATGGCCTCCTTTTATATAATCCACAATATCATTTGGCTGGGACCCTTCGCAATATTCTTTTCCTTCTTTTGACTTTTCTCACTTTGGCTAATACTTTGGCTGTCGACGTGCCTCTCTTCCATGCTGCCAGGTGATCTGAATGTAGAGAAAGGGAAACTAGAAAGTGAAATGGGATATTTCATAAATCGATTAGCTTTAAAAAAAAAAAGTGCTCCATTTGGGAATTTTCCTTGGGTAAAGTTGACTGCCTTAGCTGGAATCCAACTGTATAGACCCAGAGGGAGCTGTAAAAGCTTCTAATATGACCTAAAATAGCTTTTTGAGACATAAAAATGCCACAGCTTTTATAGGCCAATACCTCAATATCTCCAGCCCAGCAGGGATAGAGGCAAGTGCCGCTCTCAAGGGGGTTCTCCATGCAAGGAGTAGAAAGAGTGACTCATTCTTTCTGGAATCTGGAAACATACTGGGCTTGTGAAGTCCAAGACAAACCATTGGAGAATCTGGCATGCTTTATGCCAAACCTGAACTTTATGTAAGCTGAAACTCCAACAGATCTTTGTGAAACAGATGGTTTGGGTATATTACATTCTTTGCAAAAACTTTACCTGATGTTTATTTGAAAAAAAAAAAACATAATTCATGTTATCATTTCTGGGGTTATAGGACATGGCCTACAAGACAATGTTGTCTCTTGTGTAGGATACGTGCCCTGTGAAGTTCTTTTCAAAACTGTTGGGCCAAAACCTCAGGAAACTGTGATATGAACATTCCTGCATTCATGTTCAAGCACCCCTGCTTTATTGTATTGTGACCTCCAGACCATTCAGCTACAATTCCTGTCTCCTTGCCTTATTCCCTTGCCGTGCTGGTATCTCTTAGACTCTGCTTCTCTGCTTTCACAGCATTTATTACACCCCCTTTGTATCCTGATATTTCCACCCAGCATGTAGCCTTGTCTTAACCTGCCATCTCCCATACTCATGAGATCAATTCGATAATCTTTGGGTTTTGATCGTGATCTCCAGGATAATGTTAACTCTTTGGAATGACCATGTAGCAATGAACCTTGGCTATCTGTAGGGCTAAGGCTTTGATTCCATAAACTATACAGTTCAGGCAGAGATTCTCATCTTATAATTCATCACTCTTTGGCATGTCCCCGATCTCCCTCTTCATGCAAAGTGGTTCCCTTATCAATTGAAAGTAAAATCTGATGTAACACAAGTTCCTTGTGAGTGAGCTTTTTGATCTCCAGAAAACCAGAAAATAAAAAAGGCTGACCTTCATATTGTACAGAGAAACAGAAGAGAGTCTGGCTGCTGTGACCATTGGTGGCATGGCATGATCTTTTCACCGGATGTGATCTGTTCTTCTTCTCTTGTTGTTCGATACCAGAGTTCCAAACCTGACCCCCCTTTGCTAAGATTAGAATTTGACTTTTCTAAAAATCAGATCAATAATGCCTGTTGGTTCTTCCCCATCAGTCCTAGCTTGCCTGTCAAAACAGGCTTTTAACATGAGTAGAGGAGCTCCGGTTGCTGCCCTAGGCTATGACTAGTCAAGATAGTTCTGAAGCGGGCACACAGCCTGCCAACTGCTAGAAGCGTGATCTTCAGGGTAATAGGAAGATGAGAGCACCTGTCTTTTTGATATGTCAGTGACAGTGAGGGGTCTCTATAGTGTGTCCCACTGATAGAGACTTGAGTCCCAAGGCCACTCTTCCTCCTCCAGTGGAAGTGGCTGCGTTTCTGCTGGCTGAACCTATCTGTACACCTCTGTAGCCTGTGAGACAGCAGAGCTCAAGTGAGAACTTGGAACAAATAAGTGCAGTCAGTAGATAATAAAAAAAGGGGAGAGAAGTGTGTATGTGTGATAGGAATACAAGGAAGAAATCTAGCACAGTACAACTTAGGAGTCTTGATACTCACCAGCGGGGAAGGTTTACCTTCCTAAAAGCGTGGTTCCCTGCAGAGAAGAAGTTTCAAAAATAACTTGGAGGGGAAAACTTTTTCTAAGTACACAAGACATCAGACGATAGCACAAAAGAACTTTTAAAAAGTAAGTCAGGAGCTTCTGGTAGTACAGCATGAAGGATGTTCTGATTTCACACATAGGGTTGGGTTGAGTCAGGCTTTTCACTCAATCTTGCCCATTTTCCTTCCTTACTCACAGCCTCCATCTCACCTGGGTTTTGTTCATGCAGGATTCATGATCCCTAGAATAGCCTTATTAGTTGATCAAAGGTAATCCCTTTTTCTATTTCACCCAGGGAATCCAACTAATTTCCCTTTTTTGGTGAGAAAGTATAGAAGGACCTCCTTTGATCATCAGAAAGGCTATGCGGGGAATTATGGGACCTGAATGGACAAACACTAGGTAGGACTGGGGATGTAGTAAGGTGTCATGGGCATGAATGAAGATGAGCTGACAGAGCCTGCAGAAACCACAGCTGGCCCCTCTGAAGCAGCAGAGGAGGAGAGCTGGCAAGTGCCTGTAACAGCGGTCTTCACACCTGGCCCAGATAAGAAGGAAGAACTGCAAGCTGAAAGTCCTCCTGACTCACCCCCACGTTTGACTCATTTAAGGGAGAGATTGCAGCAAAACTTAGGAACCAGGCAAAGAGAGGCCAGGCTACAAGGGAGACACTCAGCCAGCCCAGAATTCTAACAGGAGCCTGGCCGATCATGCAGCTGGCTAATTGGTAGCAGCATTTAACTCCACACTCTGGGCAGTACTCTTTGTGGAAGCAACAAGTTAGCTTCAAGCAGCCACTCTGGTTTGGCTCTTGTACCTAGACCTTCAGACCCCCTGGCTTTGGACTTGGCTCTGTGTTCCTGGCTCCTGACCTCGGCTTGGCTTTGGACTATGTTTCTGGTTAGTGATTTGGACTTGGCTCTGTGTTTCTGGCTCCTGACCCCAGCTTGGCTTTTTGAACTTTGCACTGTCTTCTTGGCTCCTGACCTTGGCCTGTTCTGGACTCCCTTTGACTGGCACCCCAGCCTGTGACATAAGGAGGAGAATTGGGTGTGATGGAGTGAAAAACCTGGCTGGATCCAACCCATAACAGTTTTCATACTTTGACCTTTGAGACCTCTAGGTCATACTGCATGTCTGATAACATCATTGGGTATATTCAAAGACCTACAGGATGCTGAGCCTGCTGTGTACATTAGGGGGTGTACACTTCAAAAATTCAGGTATCAGGGAGCCAAAAAATATCAGTATTCTGTTACCCAAGTTCAAAATACTGGTTTGGTATTCAGAACTGCCTCCCCCCAAAGGTATTCTGATATTATTTGGCTCCATTATTCCCTATGTGGAATCTTTCTAGAGAGCGGAAAGAGCTGTTTTTCAAGCTAGGGGTACCAAAATTGCGGTGGAGCTGCTGGAGCCTGTTCCTTAAGTAACCCCCAATTTCAAGTTGATTGGACCAAGAAATCCAATTCTATGGGCCCCTGTAGAAGATGCCCTCAGCCATCCTCCATGGTTTCCTATGGGGAAACAAACAAACAAATAGCTCTAAGCTTTCTCCCAAGCAAACAGTAACCAAACACTTAACAGCAAGCAAAGCAACCACTGGCCAAACCTCTGAAAGCAAACAGAAACAACAAGCCCAAAGATTCAATGCAGAACTAGTGAATCCCAGTGGAACCACAAGATAATGTGGCAAGCCTGACAGAGCCAGTGTCAAACTGGAGAATCCCAGCAGAACAAACTTAAGCAATGATGAGCGCACTTTTGCAAGCCCAACAAAACAAATGTCAGTCCACAAAAGCCCAGTGTAACAAACTTAAGTGTGTGGGGGATTTTGTAAGTCCAACAGAACCAATATCAATTCACAGAAGCCGAGCAGAACAAACTTAAGCAGGGGGAGGGCACTTTTGCAAGCTTAATAGGACTCCAGCATAAGCCAGAGGCAATGTGGCAGTGCAAGCCCAATAGAACCAATGGCAATACACAGAAGTCCAGAAAAACCAAAGACAGCTAGGTGGACCTGTAAGGCTCTGACTTTCTCTCTCTCTCACACACAAATGCACACTAACATCTGTTCCCCCTAACATGCAATCCCATTTGCTAGTGACATCTGCCTCATTCTCCCCTTCCCCTGTTATTTGGGGAAGAGTGCAAAAGGGGGGGAAGCTGCCTTAGAGAACTTTAAAGTTTAAATTGCTGGCTATGGATATACCCAAATATATCCTGGATATACTTAGGATTGACTATACTAGCTTTGGCAGAGTTTCTCTGTTGTGGATTTCAGATCCAGGTATACCTGAAAATACCAATAAGGTTTTCTTTGGGGGTATATTTTTGGATTGGATATATCCAAATAGACACCTATAATGCACACCCTTCTTCCTACTAAACACATCACAGTTTCCATGTGGAGGCTATAGTGTGTAGAACTAGTCAGGACATCATTATGGAGCGTGGGATGGAGATTTCTCACACCATAGCAGCTATTTCTCAGAAGTGACAGAACAAGCACATAAACATTCTCCAATAGGTTCTACAAAAGGTATGATACTTGATGATACATGTTACAACTGTAGTGGAGGAACTTTTCATGCAGAGTCCATTCTCCGCACTTTGACAGCACTTTCTAGCACTCGGTAAACAAACAAAATGTTTCAGATCTGTTTGATGCTCCACTACCTGATAGATGAATAGATGTGTCCCCAGCTGAAGTTGTAACCATGTGCATCTGCCATGTGACGAAAGGTTGGTGTTATGGGTCAGCTGGACCAGTCATAACTCAGCCTGGAGGAAAACCCACAGAACCTGGGCCCAGCTCACAAGAATCAGCTCAGAGAAGACAGGAGCTCCAAGATTCAACGCTGACAGCTGACCCTGACTTTTCCAGGCAGACTACAGGAGGGAATGATGAAGAACAGCCTGGGCAGGGTGACTCCTCTGATTCCCCCTCAGTAGCAGACCAATGCTGGGAGCAATCTCGCCAGCAGCTTACAGAGAGAAGGTGCAGTGTGCATCACTTGGCTCAATGCTGGTATTTGGATGACGGCGGCCCTGAGTGATTGCAGATCCCTGCCTTGCATAACTCAGTTCATAAGAACATAAGAGAGGCCAATGTTGGGTCAGGCCAATGGCCCATCTAGTCCAACACTCTGTCAGACAGTGGCCAAAAATACCAGGTGCCATCAGGAGGTCCAGCAGTGGGGCCAGAACACTAGAAGCCCTCCCACTGCTGCCCCCCCAGCACCAAGAATAGAGTGCATCACCTGCCCCAGACTGAGAGTTCTTATCTATACCTTGTAGCTAATAGCCACTGATGGACTTCTGCTCCATATGTTTATCTAATTCCCTCTTGAAACTGTCCATGCTTGTAGCTGCCACCACCTCCTGTGGCAGTGAATTCCATGTGTTAATCACTCTTTGGGTGAAGAAGAACTTCCTTTTATCTTTTCTAACTTGACTGCTCAGCAATTTCATTGAGTTCGTTGTGAGAGGCTTATTTTAACCAAGCTGGCATGCCTTTCCAGCTGTGGAAGCAATGAGTCACTTATCTGTGAACACAGAGAACACAACTCCTGCCTTGCACCCTGTGATTTTCAGACTGATCTTGGACTTTGCTATCTGGACTACCTTTGGATTCTGCTTCTCAGACCTGTCTGCACCTAATGAATTACTGACCCTTTGGACTGACTTTGACTTCACTTTCTGGACTGCTCTGGTGCTATCTCTCTGCTCAGGTGCCTGTTGTGCCTGCTAGCCAGGATAGTCAGATTCAATTGCTTAAATTAATATAATATTTTACAATTATTATAATACTGAATATGATGGGGAATCTGCCTTGCCACAGAGTTTGAGCTTTCTAACAGTACAATCCTGTGCAGCTGTTCCAGTTTAAGACCACTGAAATTCATGGAATAGCTTTGTGTTAGTATTGCACTGTAAATGTAAGGTCCATCAGTTAATTGGGAACAAATGAAAATGACCAAGGTGTCTTTTAACTGATGTCAGGAGCCCTTGGAATGCAGAAGGATGTTCTTGCTTGTCATATCCATGATATAAATGGACTGAACCTAGAAAATGAAAAACAATCTTTTTTTCCCCTGGCCATGAAGATGCTAGAAAAAGAGGTCAGAGTGACCACCATTATTTCTTCCTTTTTAAAAAACCTTCATCTTTTTAAAAAATCTTCTCATTAGCTGTTACAACAATATCCTAAAGGTTCTCTCCACCGAATAATTTCATTCCCATAAAGGATGTTCCAGAGTTCTCCCTGCTTGAGGAAAGGCAGAAGGGGGTATGAAAAATAAGTAGCATCTTTGCCCTTTTACAATACTCTGTGCATTGCTGGGGTTTTGTTTTTGGTAGCTTTAAAAAAATAATAATAATAACTATCCTGAAGCGAATAGAAGATTTTCATAATATTATATCACCCTAATTTGCATGAGTAGTTCTCCAGCAAATAATCACCACTTCAGTTTCACGGTGCTAATTAAGAAAGTTCGGAATGTAGCAGTGACACGACAATTTGACAAACAGGACAAGTGATATAATTTGTGAACTTTTAACATTTGAGGCTGGTAAGCCCTGGATGCAAGGGATAACCTGCGTAACCCTCTAATTGGAAATGCAACTTAACTGATGCATCAATCCATCTCTTTACACCAGGTCTCCCCATTTCTTTCTAGTGGAAAACCAGCCTTCTGAAATGGCTGCTTCCCAAGGTCACCCACATTGTTGTGTGCTCTACAGATAGCCATGAGTTGTCTTTTACTTATGCTCTGGCTTGTTTGAAACATGCGGAAGGTTCCCTTCCTTTGAAATCAATATCTGTCACCCGGGCTAAGGTGCTTTCAAGTGTATGGTAAGCTATTGACAGATCTTTCCAAACGCCCCTTTCATAAGGGCTCTTTTGAAAATAGAAACAGAATGCCATTTATCTAGTTTGGGGAAAGCGTTGTGGGTCCCATTCTAAGTAAACAAGTTACGTCTCCCTGGTCGAAAAATAGTTCTGAGAAGTGCTGGGGGACATCCAAATGTCCATTTACGTGTGCTAACTCTAACACCTACTGAAGGACTGGAGAGTCACATCAAAGCCCTCCTGAATATATGAATAGTAAAGGAAGAACACCAAATACTGTTTCATCCATATATATAGATATACTTTGTTCACTTCTGGGTATAGCTGTAATAGAGTTTTAATAAGGATGATTTCTCATCCTTGCTATTTCAACCTGAAAAATCCCCATTTTGACTTTGTTTCACCTTTGTGCACATCGAAGCACCACTGATGACTTTTTTATTTCATTGGACTAAAGGTTTACTCTCTTAAATGTACACAATTTTCAATATTTCTGTGTCTATAAATCAGCATTTTACATCATGTATAGTTCCAAATAATAATAATAACAATAAATTCAAAAACCACAACCCAAAAGTTTCATTTGGCCCAGCAGTGGCTCAAGGTGTTTTGCTGCCTACAGTGGTGGTGGTCATAGGTGCTGATGTTGCCCCAGTTAATCATTTTCACCAACCTGAAGCCATAGGTAACCCTACTTATTGGTTTCCTGCTCCCAGTTCTCTTTGAAAAAAAAAAAAACCACTGCAAGCCTCAAATGCCTTGTAGAGCATCCTGACCTCTTGTAATATAAGGAGGAGGAGGAGATTGGATTTATACCCCACCCTTCACTCGGAGTCTCAGAGTGGCTTACAAACTCCTTTCCCTTCCCCTCCCCACAACAAACACCCTGTGAGGTAGGCAGGGCTGAGGGAGCTCTCACAGCAACTGCTCTTTTTCAAGAACAGCTGTGCCAGAGCTTGTGACTGACCCAAGGTCATCCAGCAGCTGCGAGTGGAGGAGTGGGGAATCAAACCCAGTTCTCCCAGATTAGAGTCCTCACACTTAACCACTACACCAAACTGGCTCTCTTGCAAGAGTTTGACTGGTGTTTTGGTTGCCCTGGCTACAGGGAACCCCAAATGGCAACCAAATGTGTGTGGGCAGAAGGAGTCTCAAAAGAGTTAGGAAGTGGCAGGGCTATTTTTATGCAGGAACGCACAGGAACAGCATTCTGGCTGGCCTGCCTGCCACCCCTGCCCCTCCCCTCTCTCACCTGGTTCCTCCTCACCAAGTAATGAATCTTTTGGCGTGAGCTAAATGGCCTCCCTCTCCCCCCACCCGCTGCCGCACAGCTGTTATCATGAGACTGGCTGCTCTGGCAACCCCCCCACCAAGAGAGGGAGGGAAGCTCAGGAGGCCACAGGTGCTGCTAAGCACAGGCGTGCATGGCCCAACCCCAGCTGCTCCCTCTCCCACACTCCCTCTCCTTCCCCTCCCTCACCAGAAGAGTCAGGCCAGTCGCTGCTGGCTCCCTCTAGGGGAAGCAGGGCGGCCGGGGGTCTGGCTTGGATGGTGGAGGGCATCCAGCAGCAGCAGCTCTTGCCTGGCGGTGGACTAGCCCCTCAGGAGCCCGAGCTGGAGCAGCCAATGCCCGGAGGTGACAGAGCCGAGAGCAAGAGGCTAAAGATGGAGGCGGAGGTGGCTGAAGGTGGTGGCATGCAGGTACCGGTGGGGCTCCTGTGGCGGCACTACCCTGGCCTCAGCTGGTCCTTCTGTGGCCTTGAGCAGAGAACACTGCCTGCGGGGAGGCTCTGTGCGTGGTGCACGTACATGGGGCCCGTGGCTGGAGGAAAGCTGTGCTGGGTTGGGAGAGCCTTTCGGGAGGATGGCTGGCTGGCTGGGCCAGGTCCCACTTTGGGCTTTGTTGGGCTTTTGACAAACGTATCACTGGTGGGTCTCGGAGGACAGAGGCCGAATATTTTTATTGATCAATTTTTTTAAAAAATAATCCCACATTTCCTCCAAGGAGCACAGGGTGGCAATACATCGATCTGCCTTCCTCCCATTTCAATCCATTCTGTGAGGTAGTTTAAACTAAGGGACGGCATGGCTAAGATTGTGCACGCTGCTTCAAGGGGGATAGTGGGGCGGGGATAGTGAATTGTGTGTAGTCCATCACATGTGACAGTTACTCAAATGCTATTTTTTTCTCTCTTTTTGGCACTGCCCGAACACGTGCTGGGAAGCCATCATTTCAAGGGGAGAGTTAGGGAAGATCTGAGGAAGAGATTAAAACTGATTAGGGACAGTCTCTGTGAGAGCTGATGGTATCCATTTTTGGAGGAAGAAACTGTGTTTTTAAATGACAAAATGTTGTTTTTAATCTTTTGTTCCACAGGAAAATTTGTTATGTCTCTTATTCCTGTCTATTCTTCACAGCAAAAGTGTAGCCAGCGAAGTTGTTGCAGTCTTCTTAGCTCCCCTGTCTGAATGAGGCTATGTTGGTTTTCTTTTAGAGATGGGGACAATCTGAGTGGCTCCTGTGGCAGCTTTCTCTCTCTCTGCTTGGTGGGGGACTCTCACTCTTTAAAATGACACACAAGAATTCATTTACGCTTGTGGCTCATCCAGGCTGTGGATTGTAGTCACTGGCACTTCAATCAGACATGTAGAATAAACCCAGGTGGCTGAAGAAAGAATATTTCTCTGTTTTGTAAGGCAGTTATATAGGGTTAGGGAGCAGAGAGCAGACCTTGGAAAGCTTCAGTAATAGGATTCGTTATCAATGCAACGAGGGTATCCCTGGCTTCCTTTTTCAGGAATTAGTCTGCCCGTCCAGTAAATGGCCTTGCTTGTATAAACACTTGGAGGGCCACACGGGTTCTCTAATAGGCAAAGTGCAGCGACTCTGTTTTCTGTTACCAGTGGAAATGAATAAATGGCAAGGGCTTGTGTACGCTCTAATCCTTCTGCCAAGTTGCTATCTCTCATAATCGTTCATGATGACAGTCTATAATGACACACACTGTGAAGTTGCCAGCTCTTATTAGGGCATGCTAGCGAGAACGGCGGGGCTGTCATTTCCTTAAGCTCCCCTGTCTCCGGTATGGCATGGCGTCGCAGGCTTGCTTTAACTCAGACATCTGCTCTTTGTGTTTATGGCTGTAGAGCAGAGTGCCAGCTTTATGTAGCGAGTAAAAGCCAGGGCTTGTTATTTACACGAGCATATATCGAATCCAAGCCATTTCCCAGCCTGCCATCCTCGGATCACTTACTCTGGAGTAGCTCTGCTTTATTTCCCAATGAAAGGAAATGGCTTTCTGGATTCTCTGTGTAGCACAGAATCAAGTTATTTCAGTTCAGAGTGTTATGAAAAGAGTGGCCATTAATTATTGTGCATTCTAATGAACATTATGCTCATTTGGGGTGGTTTTCGCTTATTAACTCAAGTCCAAACTTCCCTCATGCATAATATTAGCCCAGTTCTCAGTAATGTGAATTTCAATATCTCATGACATCGACTTCCAGGAAATAAATGAAGATGAATATGACTCATTTTTCTAATTAGCAAGTTGCTTCAAGAGGAAATTCTGGAGCTCTTCAAACAGAAATGTAAACGCAATTCAACCACTAATTTTGTTGAAGCCCACACAGACAAGAAAATAGTATATATTGGTCTACAACTCAAAATATCATTTAATAATAAAAACTTGTATATCCCTCACTTTATCTTCACCAGTTTATTATCCAGCCAGTTTGGTGTAGGGGTTAAGAGCATGGACTCTAATCTGGGAGAACTGGGTTTGATTCTCCACTACTCCACATGCAGCTGCTGGTATGACCTTGGGTCAGTCATAAGTTTTTTTCAGAGCTGTTCTCTCAAGGCCAGCTCTTGAGAGAGCTCACTCATCCCCGCCTACCTCACAGGGTGTCTGTTGTGAGGAGGGAAAGGGATTGTAAGCCACTCTGAGACTCCTTCAGGTAGTGAAGGGTGGGGTATAAATCCAATCTCTTCTTATCTTCTCAGCTCATTTTGCCAATGAGGCAAAATTCAGATATTAGGCTTCATCCACACCTGATTGGATACTATGCTATTGCCTTGATATAGTAATCATCCCCATGTGGATATTCCTGCATGGGCAAATCAACCCAGTTGTGTATGATGGCCAAAGCCCAGTCTCCAACAATGTGTCAATGAAACCTTATGAGCATACAAAGAATCAAATCCAAACATCTCTACACCATAACAAACCACCCCAAGCTACATTAGGGACAGAACAAAAAAAAGGGGGGGAGCTTTTCGTCACAATTAGCACCACATTCATCCCCTAAATTTGCAGTTCTCCTCCATGCTTTGAATTGCACACCTTGAGGGGCCAAATCCACAGCAATAGGAAGTGCTTTGAATGGATGGAAATTACAGGTTGGTTTGAACTTTGAGATTCTGTGGCCAGGCAAAAGCTGCTGTGAGGACATGGAAATCAGGCAGTCTCCCACTGAGGGGACTGACAGAACTAGACCTTCAGCAGTAAAACGGCATTGTGTGCTTGTTCAAAGTGTTCTGTGTAGACCATTGTTTGAATTTCTGAGAAACTCTGGGGAGGCTACGGTAGAAAGCTGAAGGAAGATGAGGAAAAGCTTAAGTAGAAACAGTAAAATTTCCCTGGGGCTGTTACTTCATGAACTTCCACTCTTCCCCCTGAAGACATCTGAAAATGATTTTAAGCATGCAATAGTGTGGAATAATACAGCCATGTGGAGAACCGGATCAGCATGGAGTGGTCCAAATTGCCCTGCCTTAGATTACCCTGTTATAAAATTATACTTGGTGGAAGGTTTTGTGCTTTGGCCTACAGGTCAACCAGCTCCTTTTGTGTAATTCATAGACTGGATCTAAATATGTGTGAAAGAACTCTGTGGGAAAGTTTTGGGTTTTAGCTAACACTCAGTAATTTTAATGCTGTACCTGCAGTATGTGGGTGCTCATTCACACATGCAGCTTATCTTTTTATGACATTCTTCTATAACAACAAACACACATTTTGTAATCCAATCTTTAATTAATGTGTAATTGGGAAAGGGAGGGTGAAGGAAGTTGGCATACACCAACTTGATTTAGGATTGAGGTCAGGAAATCAAGCAATATATACCAGGAAATAGCTTTTTCTGAACCCAGTGTTGACATTTGGAAACACCAGTAGGATATCTATCTGAATCGAATACTTGCTGTGAGTCTCTATAGCTCTCCTCTGGAGTCTACAAATGGCCTTATTTGGTTGCAGCAGCTACAGCAGTAACAGAAGTAGGGCTGGCAGATCCCCAGGTGGAGGGGATGGTTCCCCCACTGCCAGATCCTACCCCCAGCTGTTGATTAGCTGGCTGGTGGGGGGGGGGGCTTACCAGGAAAAAGGAGAAGGCCTAGGTCTTGTCGCCATTATTGAACAGGAACCAATGTCATTATTATACCAGTGATGTCCAGACAATGCTCCTGTATTTGATCAATATGGTAGAAGCCGGTTTTACCATAGGGTTTTTGCCCAAATACCTGAGCATCTCCCAGATGTTTACCAACATGATGATGCCACTTCCAGTGTGACACTAGCAATGAGTCCCAGGCCTTTCTTTTTTTTCCTCGTAAGTCCCCCATCCCTCACCAGTTACCAGGAGGGACCTGGCAACCCTATGCAGAAGAAATGAAAGGTTTCTCTTTCACAGTGCATCTCACTTCCCTGATACCTTAAACAATGCTCCAGCAGTGTCCTAAGTGGCCAGGAACCCCAGAAAATGTATTTATCCAGGCATTCATACAGATTTTGAAAGATATTGAAAGTAAGACATCAGTTCTCTTGGGAAAACTACATTTCCCAGGGTCCCTGGTTCCCGGAAAACTGCTGAAGCAGCATTGGCCCTCAGGATGGGAGGAAATGGCAGCGACTCTTCCAGCCTTCCTACCACCTCACAATAGCCACAATGACTGCTTCTTTCTTAAGTGGGTGAGAGGGAGGGACTAGACTCGTACTCTGAAGAGCTCTTTGGGCTGTAATAATCACTTTGGCTTGTAAGTGAGCATTAATCATGTTTATTTCTTGCACCCGGTGAGTCAGGGACAGAGGAGTAAAGTAAGAAATGCAGCTATTGGGGCCGAGTTCAGACTGGTAGTTTGAAGCGCGAGGGAGTCGTGGCAAAAAAGACCTGGAACAATGTGTTCCAGTTTTTCCCGGTCATACTGCACTGACTGATGCAGGAGCATTCCGGGGAGGAGTTGCAAGGGAGCATTCACACTGTTGGCCTGCCCCTGGTGGAGGCGCGGCTGTAAGTGGCTTTTTGTAATGGAATCTGACGATATGCGCTTATGCTCTCATGTGCATAAGAGCATCCCTACCGGATCAGCTTGTTCACGTTCACATTTCTGGGAAGCAGGGTGAACACAGGATGAACGCACTCTCCAGGGTTTGCAACCACTTTCTACTGGTATCTTTTAAACTTGGGAGGGAAGCGTTACAAGACGGGTTGAGTACGGCTGGGGAACGCCTGACAGATGTGCCTGTGTGAACCGGCCCTTTAATCCATTTGTGAAATGTTTCTGAAACGTGCCTATCTCGGGCCAAACTGCCAGTCTGAACTTGGCCTGGGAGAGGGTGAAAAGGAACTAAAGGGGTCAATGACTTTTTCTTACTAAACAGATAAAAAACAACTTTGAAATATGAATAGGCTTCCAATGCTATTAGGAAGAAAGCAAGTTACAAAATAAACTATGGTCCTTTAAAAGCAAACATTCACTGCTGGGAACAATTGGGATCCTTTTAGGGAAAGCTTAAATGTCCTGAATTGCCTTGAAATAAAACAGGGAAAAATAATAGGTATACGTTTAATTAAGCCCTAGGGTGGCCTTTGATATAACTTTGAATTTTCATTCTCAGTGCTCTTTCTGAGTCACCTGAGTCACCTCAAAGGTATACATGGTGCATATGTTCTGCTAGGGCTGGGTGTGTGTGAGGGGAGAGAATTCTGAAACAAGCTCTAGTATTTACCATTTTAATCCTTGAAAGTCCAACTTCTAAGATGGGTGGGCTTGAAACTTTAAATTGGAATTACATTTTATTCTGAGACAGGTCCCATAATTTTCACTGATGAAGGTTAATGTTTTCAAAATATTGATATGTATCCACATTATACTTGACATTTTATAGAGGCCCCAGGTAGTTTGTACAGTCTTCAGGTGGCTTTTTCACATACCTCCTTGTGCTCAATCTTTTATGGTAGGTCTATGCAACCTATGGCCCAAATACTGTTCTACAACCATATGCGGTGGCCAATGAGATCTTCAATAAGCTTTCTTCTTTTGCTGTTTCCTGGGCTTCAACACCAAGGCAATTGTCAAGCATCTGGCAGGTTACCACACATGACTTATGGGAGTGTTCGGACAGATGAGTCATAAATTGTGTAGGACCACATTATATGAGGCACAGGACTCAATGGTATATCCTGTCTTTGAATCATGGAGTAATTGAACCATAGGACACAGAATACTAAGCCAAGCCAGCAACCCTAACAATGTCAAATCAGTCAGCAACTAGAAGGAACAAAAAGTCTATATGCAACAAATGTCACAAACTTCAAAAGAACCACAGTCTTCTTTGAATTGTAGTTAAAAGTCATGTCAAGAAGTCAGCCCTAGCAGGAGAATTACATTTAAGCAAACTAGAAAATAGCAAAATAATTCCATTTAAAAAAAAAATGAAAAGCAACCTCAGTCGTCAGAGGCTTTGATTGAAGGAGTTGCAAGAAGGAATTAGACTGCCCATTTTACCAGTGAAAATTGCCCCCTTGGGTGCTTTTGCTTCTATTACCTAAGTAAATATAAATATTCAGGGATTTTTTTTTAATGGAAAGCATTCCCCATCGACAGCCTATTCTGCCATATTTTTACTTCATTCTGATACATGCATAAGTCCAGCCAAAGTATTGCTTGAGATGAATTAGTTTGATGTGTTTTAAAGAAGAGTCACTGTAGGTGATACATTCTTGTTGGAGTTCGAGGTTGTTTCAACATGGAGTGTCCTTTTGCTTGTTTAGTTGCAAGCCCAGTTATTGTTTCAGCTCTTAGCTCTGAGTTTTTCTTTATTCGTTTTCTTGGACTGTGTGACTGATGCTTTGGTACATTATAGGCTAGATACAATTGGCTCAAAAAACCTCAGGTTGGTTATCTTTATCACCACCACAAGATTATGTGTATTCAGCAAGGATGCCTCTGGCTATGATGCTTGAGGTCACTGTGTATATAAAACTGTTTTATATTATTCCTGTATAGTCGAATCCAGTTGCCTGAAATTTTGGAGGGACCTGAATATTGTAGCAAAACAGGCATTATGTGTGCAATCCTATACAAATAAAGCATTGTTTCACGTGAGTGCAACCCTATGCCACTCCTTCAGTCAAAATCTCTGACTGTTGAGGTTGCTTTTCATTTTTTTTAAGGAATTATTTTGCTACTTTCTAGTTTGCTTAAATGTATTCTCTTGCTGGGGCTGACTTGACTTTTAACCACAATTCAAAGAAGATTGTGGTTGACGTTTGTGACACTTGTTGCACATAGGCATTTTGTTCCTTCCAGTTGAAATCAATTGGCTAAAAATGGAGTAACTGCACAGTCCCTAAGCAGAGTTACACATCCTTCTAAGTCTATTGAAGTCAGTGGGCTTAGAAGAGCATAACTGTATGTAGGACTCCACTGCTAATCACCTATTTAACTCTTCCAAAGGAAGAAAGTGTATAATTCTGGCCCGATTTTGTCCCATGCGGCTTATTATCTATGGATCATCTGGAACATCTCATGCCAGCTATCTATTACTCCACCAGTCTGTGCAGGTTCATAGTTTTGCATCACACTCTAGTGCAACTAAGAAAAAGAACTCCGAGAGCCACTATGGAGATAAAGAGCTCTGCAGAGAAGACTGGATTCCTTGGTGAGGTGTCATCAAAGGTCTTGACTAGAGCCGGCCATATTAGTAGTTTGGCCCTGACAACCCCTCTTTATTGTTATCGATAGGAAATCTGCCTCCATTCCTGAGGACTGGAAGGTAGCTAATGTCACTCCCATCTTTAAAAAGGGCTCCAGGGGAGATCCAGGAAATTATAGGCCAGTCAGTCTGACATCGATACCGGGTAAGTTGATGGAAACTGTTATTAAGGAAAGAATTAGTAGGCACATTGATGAACAAAAACTATTGAGGCAGACTCAGCATGAGTTCTGTAAGGGAAGATCTTGTCTCACTAACCTGCTAGTGTTTTTTGAGGGAGTGAACAAACATGTGGACAAGGGGGACCCAGTAGATATTATTTACCTTGACTTCCGGAAAGCTTTTGATACAGTTCCTCATCAAAGGCTCCTAAGTAAGCTCAATAGTCATGGGATAAAAGGACAAGTCCTCTTGTGGATCAAAAACTGGCTTATAAATAGGAAACAGAGAGTGAGTATAAATGGGAAACTTTTTCAGTGGAGGGTGGTAAGCAGTGGGGTACCACAGGGATCAGTACTCGGTCCGATGCTTTTTAACTTGTTTATTAATGATTTGGAATTGGGAGTAAGCAGTGAAGTGGCTAAATTTGCAGATGACACAAAGTTGTTCAGGGTGGTGAAAACCAGGGAGGAGTGTGAGGCACTCCAAAGGGATCTGTTGAGGATGGGTGAGTGGACGTCAACGTGGCAAATGGGGTTCAGTGTGGCCAAGTGCAAAGTGATGCACATTGGAGCCAAAAATCCTAAGTATAAATACACATTGATGGGGTCTGAACTGGCAGAGACGGACCAAGAGCGAGATCTTGGAGTCATAGTGGATAACTCAATTAAAATGTCTAGACAGTGTGTAGCTGCAATAAAGAAGGCCAACGCTATGCTGGGGATTATTAGGAAGGGAATTGAAAACAAATCAGCCAGTATCATCATGCCCCTGTATAAATCATTGGTGCGACCTCATTTGGAATACTGTGTACTGTTCTGGTCACCACATCTCAAAAAGGATATTATAGCATTGGAAAAAGTGCAGAGAAGGGCAACTAGAATGATAAAAGGGTTGGAACACCTTCCCTATGAAGAAAGGTTAAAATGCTTGGGGCTCTTTAGCTTGGAGAAACGACGGCTGAGGGGTGACATGATTGAGGTTTATAAGATTATGAATGGGATTGAGCAGGTTGAGAAAGAAGTACTTTTCTCCCTTTCTCACAATACAAGAACTCGTGGGCACTCCATGAAATTGCTGAGCAGTCGGGTTAGAACAGATAAAAGGAAATACTTCTTCACCCAAAGAGTGATTAACATATGGAATTCACTGCCACAGGAGGTTGTGGCAGCTACAAGCATGGACAGTTTCAAGAGGGAATTAGATAAACATATGGAGCAGAAGTCCATCAGTGGCTATTAGCCACAGGGTATAGATGGGAACTCTCAGTCTGGGGCAGGTGATGCACTCTATTCTTGGTGCTGGAGGGGGCAGCAGTGGGAGGGCTTCTAGTGTCCTGGCCCCACTGCTGGACCTCCTGATGGCACCTAGTATATTTTGGCCGCTGTGTTACAGAGTGTTGGACTAGATGGGCCATTGGCCTGATTCAACATTGGCTTCTCTTATGTTCTTATGTTCTTAAAGCATTTAGACCATTTATGAGGTTGTGATAATCAGAGTACACATCTGGCAGAGTTCTGTGATTTTTTTTCTGAACTTCTAAAAAAAAACTTAAAACATTGATGAGTGGGCCCTTCTTGCACAAAAAGAGTACTAGAAGGAAGAGGCTGCTGAACTCTTCTGCCTCTGGTGGCTTTGCCATTTAAAATTACTATCCAATGCCGCTTTTCACCAGCAGAAGAAAAGTTACAGGGAATCTAGAGGGGCCATGTAACTTCAGCTGTGGTTGGAGGGGAAAAAAACCCACTGTGGAGAGGGTACTTTGAGCTGAAAAAATTATTGGAGATGAACTAATTAAGCTGCCCCTCTCTGCTTGTCCTCCTTTCAGTCAAGCACATCCCTGGAGTCCACGACTGCTTTGGTTTCCTCTTTAAAATCAAAGAAAGAACTGCAGAACTCTACAGAATATCTAGTTTGAGCCTGAAGGATACAGTAAGAGTGACCCAAGCCTTCCACCACTGAGTGGTCCAATCTGAAGTGACAGAGAGGAACTACGGATGTCTGTACCAACTGCCTCTTCCCGATCCCAGCATTTCTGCAGTATGCAAGGCCTCTCCCCTTCCTGGACACGAACATATCAACACCCAGTGTAAAGGCAGGCAGCCTGCTACATCTCAGTCACTACACAGTCATTATTTATGTTTACTATCAAGTTGGCTTTTAAAAGATTTTTTCCTTCAGTATTAGTGCTCATTCCTCCATCTGTTCATTGCAAGACCAGAATCAGAGTTTTATCAGCTGAAGACGACAGACCCAAAGATTTATCAGTTTGTCTGTACCATTCTGACCTTTTTGATAGTTGATACATAATGATATCTGCTGGTGTGCAATCATTAATCTGTGCAGAAAATTGGTCCTTGTGCACCAACAGTGGCAGATGCTGAAATGGGTTCAGTTCTGGGAATTGGAAGAATGAAACCCCAAATACTAAACAAATCTGATTTCTGGCTTCCATCCAAGGCAGACCTCTTTTCCATCTGTTAAAGAAGATTTCATCTTAAAAACCTGGAAAGGCCAGAGAGTTGTCCCCCCACCCCCCACAACAGCTAGGAAGCTCCAGACAATTATTCCCCCACCCACAACAATGTAAGGGTTGTGGAGTAAAGAGCATGCGTGAGACACTTTATGTTGCTTAATAAGCATGTCTGTGAATCACAACGGGAGAAGAGGTCTATTAATGACTGCTAGTTATGGTGACCTCCACAACCAGAGACCTCCCCAGTGTTCAGAGCCAACATCAAGGGAGGACCTTGGCTTCTGTGACCTATTTGTTGGCCTTCCAGGGCAAATGATCGGCCACTTTGTAGAACAGGATGCTGTGCTAGATGGACCCACTAGTCTGACCCAGCATGCTTCTTCTTGTGTTCTTATGAGCCATATAGTTATGTGCCCTTAGGAATCATATCAAGAATATCATCTTCCAAGATACTTAACTAATTTAATTTGTTCATTTGTTCATTTGTTCATTTGTTCATTCATTCATTCATTCATTCATTCATTCATTCATTCATTCATTCATTCCACTGAGTGTATGAATCACCCACCCAGTGAACAGGCTCTGAGTGATTTACAACCTTAAAACATTTAAATACAATTGACATACAGTTAAAATTATCACAGTCAAACAGTACATTTAAAACCATGCCAGATGGCATGATAGTCCTCATTTGCTGGCCACATCACTGTCCCGCACGGCAGGGTAGGGCAGGATATGTGGGGGCCATAGAAGAAAAAAGAGAGGATGCCAGTCCTAACCTCCTATCGCTGTCCTCAGCTAAAAGCCTGGGGGAACATCTCTGCCTTACAGGCCCCATGGAATTGCATCAAATCCCATGGGGCCCTGATGTCGTTCAGCAGAGAGTTCCACCAGGTTGGGGCCAGGACAGGAAAAGCGCTGGCCCTAGTCAAGGACAGCTGGACCTCCTTAGGGCTGGGGAATCACCAGTGAGTAGTTTGAGAACACTGGCTTGAAAAGGCATTGCCAAGGATTCATACATACCTTTTATTGAGCTGTAGCAACAGATAATTGCACATCGTAAAGAAATCTTGCTGGATTCCACTAAATCTACCCCAGCATTTTCCCCCTATAGTGATCAGCCAGATGTGTCTGGGAAGCCACCAAGCAGTGCCTGATGGTGATAAGACACCCCTGTTTGTCTCCAAACAAATGGTTTCCCAAGTCATCAGCAATGCATGGGGTTGCAAAGATGGGTGGCTGATAGCTGCCTGACACTTGTCTTTGCTGGAGCTGCCACCGATAACACACGCTGATCTCCATTTTCGGTTCCCCACCACCCTGGAGATGCAAAGTGGCTTCACGCAACCAGCTGCCGATTTATTCCTCTGCAGGAATCAGACTTTGTCACATTGCTTCTCACCGAGAAGAGGGGAAAAAAGGAATGGAATGATGCGGTCACTCTTTAACTCCACTGCCTCCAGATTTCCAAACTGACAGTGGGGAGCAGATGGTAATCCATAGGAAACAAATGGAGGGTTTACCCGAGGCCAGTGATCAGTACTTCTCAGAGATGATGGATCTGTCAATTGATGAGTGACTGAAAGAAGCCAAAGGCGGCCACTGCTGTGAGTAGCTGTGTCAGCATGGCTGTTATTGTGAAAATGTCAAAAGTGTAGGGGGCTTGCTGTCAGGAATGGCCCAAAAGAAGAGCTGGTTTTTATACCCCTCTTTTCTCTACCCAAAGGAGTCTCAGAGCAGCTTAGAATAGCCTTCCCTTCCTTTCCCCTCAACAGTTACCTTGTGGAGTACATGGGACTGAGAGAGTTCTGAGAGAACTGTGACTGGCCCAAGGTCACCCAGCTTGCTTCATGTGGAGGAGTGGGGAATCCAACCCAGTTCTCCAGATTAGAGTCCACCACTCTTAACCACTACACCAAACTGGGTCCCCACACACTTGGGCAAAAAGTTCATATGCCCTCTATGGCATTTGGTAGTGCTGGTGGTAGTTGTAGTAGGCAGGGCTCTTTTTGTAGCAGGAACTCCTTTGCATATTAGTTTATACACCCCTAATGTAGCCAATCCTCCAAGAACTTACAGTAGCCCCTGTAAGAAGAGCTCTGTAAGCACTTGGGGGATTGGCTACATTGGGGTGTGTCGCCTAATATGCAAAGGAGTTCCTGCTACAAAAAGAGCCCTGGTAGTAGTAATGTACAAAACCAGTCTGAAAACATGCACATGACAACCCACCAACCAAGAGTGAGAAGCAGAAAACCAACACCACTATCAAAATATGAACAAATACAAAGAAATGAAATAGTGAACCCAGAGTCTGAGTCTGGAAGGTGGGCAGATATGGTGTAGTGATTGATAGGGTGGTATGGTGGTTAGGTTAGAAGCAGGGAAATTCAGGTTAAAATGCCCACTCTTCCGTGAAGCCTGGAGACCTTGAGACATTCACTCTCTCAGCCTAACGTAACTCACAGGTTTGATGCTGAGATAAAATGGAAGAGGGAAGAACCAGGGGTACTACCCGGAGCTCTTTGAAGAACAGCAGCATAAAATATAGAGCAAAGTTTGAGTCCAGGTGTGAGTTTTTGTGTGCGTGTATACTTCCTCAGACACATTGAAATGGCAGTTATCAGTCCACACATATAGGTAGAGGGTGAACAGCAAATTAACATGCAACATAATGGAGATGTTTTAGGTACTCATTAGCATAATAGGCCACACCCATCAGCAGGAACTCATTAGCATATTAGGCCACACAGCTGACAGCACTTCTCATTAGCATATTAGGCCACACCCCGTGTTACCAGAAGTCTGGTCATCCAGCCACACCCACCTTTTGCTTCTTATTCTGTTTACCTTGTTTGTTGTCAAAACCAGGGCTTTTTTTTGGAGCAGGGACTCCTTTGCATGTTAGGCCACACACCCCTAATGTAATGTTGGGTGTGGCCTATTATGCTAATGAGTTCCTGCTGGGTGTGGCCAACTCAGGAGCCAGCCGGAACTCCGTTCCTGTGCGTTCCTGCCCCAAAATAGCCCTGGTTTTAACAGATGTGAGAACCAAACAGGAATAACAAGCTAAGTTTATATGATAACCATTTGTTTGGATTCAGTTCCAGGGGGCACGTTCCCCCAGGGGAAAAAAAGCCCTGTCCAAGTGCCAGAGATCAGTTCACCTGGAGAAAATGGTTGCTTTGGAAGGTGGGCTCTATGGAATTATACCCCATTGAAGTCCCCCTCCTCCCTGAACTCCATCCTCCCCAGGTATTTCCCCACTCCAAACTGTCAACCTGATCCCCGGTTTCTCCCCTGCCATTAGCCAGTGGTAGACCTCAGGAACTTGCAGCCCTTACTTACACAGACTTACCCCTTATTTGCTTAATGCTGCCTATTTCTTGGTGATACCCCAGATACATATATAAGATACAGATGTAACTTTTAAGCTTCAAAAAAGGCTTAACAGTTCTGCTTGACCTAGCAGTTAGTTAATCATATATGAGCATGTGATAACTACCCAATAGCAGAGATGCAGAAATGAAATAAATTAAGGTAATAAATCAAAGCAATAACACATAGCTTTTAAAAACTCCTTTGGGTATATATCCTCAGTTGTTCCAAATGACCGTGTCCAATGGATGGCTTTTATGGCAAGTGCCTTGATTAATTCATTTATTTATTCCTGCTCTTCTGTTCTCAAGTGAAATCAAACTGGGGGATTTCTTTCCAATGTGTGCAACAAATAGTAACGATAAAACAGAGCAGGATCTGCTACTTACTGGATCTCTGACTGTTACTCTGAATTCTGCTGACAATGTCAAATTTAATATATCTCCAACTAGGAATGTATACCTAGTTACTAAATAATCAAGCACCTGAATTGAAAAGGATTGACCACTTTTCTACAAAGAAGACAGGTCATATACAGATGGACCTATCCTGAAGGCCTTTTGTTCAAGTACAAGGATAAAAGAGAGAAGATTGACTCCATCTTCAAGGCGCAGGAATTTCTGAAGAGACACGCCAGTCCAGAGGAAGAGGCAGCACTCGCAACGTGGACAGATTTGAGTAGTGAAGATGACAGCGGCCCAGAGGAGGGAGGTGCCGGAGCGGGAGAAGTGAAAACCAAAGGTGGCCCATCCTATAACTTGAGGGATACCAAAGGAAGACAACCTAAGAAATAACTGTTCGGGAAACGTCAAAAAGGAGATGACTAATAATTAACCCCAAAGGACATTACTAACCTCATCAACAGAGTTATTTTGAATTTTTGTTAGATGAAAAGAAGACTCTCAAATCACGGAGATTGCCAAAAACTGTATCTATATTGATTTAAACTAACCTTTATTAACAGAATACTCACTCCGCTCTTTTCTTTATCCCTCTATATACCCTACCTTTTTCTATTTATAAAAAGAATAAATTCCTCTCCTTTTTAGGAGGGTTTTGATTAAAAAAAAAAAAAAAAAGTCTTTGCTCATATAGTTAGTGGGGTGGATCCAATGCCACATTTCCATGGGCATGTGGACTTCCATCAGTGGGGCACAACTTTTGTGGCTTCCTCCTCCTCTGCAATCCAAAATGGCTCCCCGAATTCTGCTTCTGGCAGCAGGATTTGTGAGCTGTTTTGAGCTGCTGTGGGAGGGGGAATCTGAGAGAATTGTGTTCCACAGGTACATCCTTATGCCCACATAAAGAAGGCATTGAATCCACGCCATTATACCTAATTCTAATTGAAAAGATCCGAAAATCAATAGTATTCAGAAGTCTTCAAAACCGTCCATTATTCTGGTGCCCTGTTGTTTGGCTTGAAGTTCAGGAAGGTCAGAGGGAAGGGAGAGTGTGGAGAGAATGACTTGGTAGATATATAACCGCAAGTGACATTTTCCAGCCAGCAGCAGAATTACCCATAGATTTGACCCCAACTGATTGGGCTGGTAGAGTTGAATTCCAAAGTGTTTACAACAAGCAAATGGCTAGCTCATTGGTTTAGTAAACACTTTGATTCTACCTAAGTAGTGACTACTCTTTGTTCAAGTTATTCCCCAGTGCTGTGCCTGCAGGCCACAAGTAGTGCTGAATGATATTGTCAGGGATTGGGTGCCTCAATGTGAGCTGGCTTGGGCTGGGCAACTGGGCAGCCCAAGAAGGCTCTGTCACTTCATGCTGGCATCTCTGAACCTGGGCCTGGCTGGCCTGGGGCTCCCTGCCTTCAACCCAGCCACTGAGCTCAAGAAAGGTCAGGGACCCTGGGGCAGGCAGCCACAGCAAGAGAGGCTCCAGCAGGACAAACCAGGGTGGTGTCATCACTGGGTGACTCTCAACATGAGGACCCAGAGACCCAAGGATGCCAAGGCAGAAGCCCGATGATGCCAGAGTCTGTGGCAATGGCTGGGCAGAAGCTGAGGGCTCTCAGAGGGGTGCAGTCAGACTCAATGGGACCCAGGAATAGGAGGCCGGGCCCAGCCAGAGGGAGAAGAACACTGGACTGGAGGAGCCATACCTCTGGAGGCCTATATGAAGACAACTTGGGGAAAGGAAGACAGCAGATGGAGAAGGGGACGGTGGGTGATACTTTGGAGGGGAGTCTGGGAGGAGGGGATTGAACCTGGGGCTGGGTGGAGATGCAGCTGCAGGGCTCTATAAAAGGGAGTTTTCCCAGCCAGCCAAAGAGGATGTGCAGGCTGAACTCTGACAAAGGGACCCAGGGAAGAGAGAGACAACTTAAAGAGATAACCCAAGGGAAGGACGAGGAACATGGTGGCTGTGATCAGATGAGCTATTTGCTCCAATGTCATCGCTTCTCTCCACCAGATTTTACATGCATGTCCAGACAGCCACATCAGTCGTCAGCAACTCATCTTCACCCCTGACTTTCCTTTTTTTTTTTTTTTTTTTGAAATAACTCTCCTAAAAAGGAGAGAATTTTATTTTTTTTATAAGAAAAGGGTAAGGTAGACAGATGGGAAAAGAAAAAAGAGCGGAGTGAGTTTTTTTCTGTTAGTAAAGGTTAGTTTTATTTCTTCCAGTTGTCGGCATCCATCACGGTTGAAAGATCTTCTTTTCAGCTTTACAAAGTCCAAATCAATTCTATTAGTAAAGTTAGTAAAGTCCACTGGGGTTAAATCAAATCTTTTCAGATGTTACACGAACAAATTCTTTTTTAAGTCTCTCCAATTATCATTAAGTCCTTTGAACTTTAATGCCTCCCGTTCCGTCACTTCCTTCCCCCGGGCCGCCGTCTTCTTCAAAAATCCAAATTTTGAGTACTGCTTCCTCCTCTGTGCTGGCATGTCTCTTCAGAAATTTTTTAATCCATCTTCTTTCGCTTCTTTTTTCTTATTGTTTCTGGCAGTCATTTCTCGTTGGCTCCATTAACACTCGGGTTGAAATTAGATCTCCATTACTTGCTAAACTCAACACCCCTTTCTACTGGCAGAGTATATCCTTTTTTTGAAGGCGGAGTAGGCTTTGAGAGCCTTGTCCGCCTCTTCTTTTTATTTATTCGCTCCACTGCCAGATAGAGGTGTCAAGACTTCCGTCAAAATAAATCTGAGATCTTCTTTCCCTTCTTCATCCATAGCTTGGAACTTTAACATCGATACATTTTCTGCCATCAACCTTGTTAATTCCAAATATTTGTTTTTATAGTCTGATGAGAACAATTTCCATTTTAAAAGCGTTTCATTGATATTTTAGATTAACTCCAGCAGGTGGCGCAGTATCTCAGTCACTTGTTGATTGACAGCTAGTTCTGGGGGGGTTGACTGGAGCGGAAGTCCCTCCTCTCTTCTCTTCCGTTCTAAGCAGGATTTTCCCCAGCATCGACATTTTGTTTTTTATTTACTTTTTCAAAGTTCGTGCCACATCCCCCAGAAAGCAACTAAAGCCGCAATCTTCTGTAAAACCCCAACGGTACTTTCACCAACATTTTTTCTTGTTACCCCCCTTCGCGTTTCCTTTAAAAATTCGCTTCTTTGAAGAGGGTGGAAGCTCCTCCCTCCTCCCATACGCTTATCCGCTTGCGAGGGGTTTTAATTTTCGCTTCAAAATAGATCTTCAACTCACGATTAGATGCCATATCTTCTTTTCATGGTAATTCATCCGCTTTTCCTCACTCCTGGAAGTCGGCAGGGCTGCTAAGTCCCATTCGGGACGCACTACGCGGCGGGGCCGATTGGGGCGGGGAGAAAGCCTCAATTTCCCGGCAGTTTGCCGGCAAAGAGGCTACTCCCCTATGCGCCCCGGTTCGGAGCCTTTGACTAAGGCTCACTAGGGTCTTTCGCAAACGCGAAGACCCCCCATTCCGCGTGTGGGCTGACCGCCTCCGGGAGCGTCCCGAGAAGCGGCCGCCATTCGCAGCACCGAAACCGAAAACCACCCCTGACTTTCCCAACACTGGAGAAAGTCTGGTGTTTTCTGATCTAACTGGTCTCACCGTGCATTTCCAAACATCTGATCTATCTGTGGAGCTATCAACCCATTTGGGAAGCCTGAGGCTTCTGCTCCCAGCCCACCATTTTCTCCCACTTAGCGGATAAGCAGTTCTGCGCATGTGCAAACAGACCTTTAAAAAAAGGAAGCTGCCCAACCACCCACTCTGTGGTGACCGTGCAGTAGTAGTCTGATCAGTTGACCATGGGGTGAGGCAGAATAAGGGTGGCGTGTCTGGTCAAAACTCTCCAGAACAAATAGCTCCGAAGAAATTAGGGGCACGGCCAGACTGCACCAAGCCTGTCACCTGATGGCAGCCAGTGACTTAACCTCCTCCTCTTCTCAATTCTGAGGCCAAAGGAGGACCAGTGGGCCAAGTGAGGAAGTTGGCAGAAGATGTGGGGTGTGGGAAACCTCACAGATATACTTGCTCCCCTCCTGATAACAGGCAGCACTGCTGTTGGAGTAGACAGACGGAAGCAGTGCCCATTGCCTCATGGCTTGCATTCTTCTTTCCATAATGTGCATGCTCCTCAGTGACACACAGAAAGACTGCAGGTTGCATGTGCATGTATTGTTAGCTGTGGGGATCTGAATGTATGAAGAAGCATGCATCTGAGCCATTTGCCAAATCCGTACTCTGCCCCCCCAAAATCAGTTGGTGCAACATATCCGGGAACAATATCAATCACAGTATTTCTAGTTCTTTGTTTATTTGAAAGCTTCTTTGTGGGTGCTGAGTCATACAAGATACCATCAGTCATCCTCCATGTGGTAATAGCAGTCTGGGTGTCTATAGCAGTTATTTGTTCTGATATGGGCTACAGCCACGCGGAGAGAGGCCCTTCGAAATTTCTTTTGATATTACTGCTGCTGTATGTCCAGCTAAACATTTGGATATTATTATCATTTTCTGTGAGTGTAAAAGGAGCCACCCCAAAAGGCTGTGCTCAGGGGGTCCCGGGAGCTGTATGGAGAGGAGCCATGCAGGATGGGAGCCGTAGTGAAGAAAGGAATTGGATGAGACTGAATTATGGAGCTGGCTGGATCCAGCCCGTATGTATGCATCTCCATTCCACAGTGCAGACAACCTTGGTCTGAAGAGTGAATTCTGAGAAGAATTTGGACTCATTACTAAATATGACCTTCTGCATGCAACGTTCAGGCTCTGTCACGATCCTGTGTCCACAATCTTCCTGGGACTATGCTTCCAGACAACCTATGAAACGTGAGCTTCAGCAACATAAAAAAAGAAGAAGTTTATTGCTCTTCACTGATGCAATTCTCATTCCCGTAACAATACACATTCAGCTCCAGTAATCACAATGATGAGAAACATGGATAGAAAGCAAGAAGAAGTGGGCTTTGCCTCCCGCATTGGTCCAGCACTCTGCCTTTGAAAACATATTTACAAAAAGCACCTGAGCTTCGTTGCTGGGTCCTTGATAGTGTGTGCAAGTGATTACCCTCCCTCCCTGCCTGCTTCCAAAATGGTTCAGATGAAATCGTTGTTTTATGTAAGCTCCTTCTTTGGTTCCTGCTGGTAATTAAAATTGCATTCTTTTTGCTTTTATGATGGTTGAGTTACGAGTCACCACCCACCGGTAACAAAATGGCAGACCTAAACTACTGAAGGGTGCCAGATTGTTGATTGCAGGGCAATTGAGTAAAGCTCTAGCTAACTCCTTCAGTATCAAGCCCAGTTGAATTAAGTCAACAGCAGTCACAGCCTCGCCAGTCGTGGTGCTTTTTTGTAACTCAGAATGAACTCGTAACGATGCTGTTGGCAGCCTGCATTGCCCGTCTCTGTGGCAAATGCATGCAACATTATTCTCTCCCCTCTCTCTTTTCTTTGCTGGTTAGTACAACTAGTTGCTCTTCATCTTGTCACACAAACAGCCATTTAACACAGTTGATTTGGTATTGTGCCACTTGAAATTATATGAAGAATAACCGCATTCACCCATAGCATTGGTGTCCAGCTCCACTGTGAATGCTTCACACAGGCTTTGTTCCCTTACCCTGATGAAAAGGAAAAGAAGAAATTATCTCAAAAAAATATGCTGAATAGTTCTAAATAATTCAGGTACCTGCGAACTTGGATGCTTGCCAGTACACCAGCCAGGTTTGCTCTACTCTGTTCTCTCTGCTTCACTTCATCAGAAAAATCCAAACTGGACTTTTGGGGGTCTATCCCCCCCTCCAATTCCCTGGCACAGGGAATTAACAGACCTATTTCTTCTGACAGCGCTGAGAGCTATATGCCGAATTTGCCTGGTTGAACTTAAAATGAGTGCTAGGCCTTTTGAACCAAGCTGCTCAAGTTTTAAATGAGTCCAAGTTCCAGATTACGCAAGGGGCCTGCCAACGATATGCATTTCTCATACTGACATTGAGCACAATCTAGTTTGCCCCATATGCCCAGACGGAGCACTAGAAGCTACAGTTGTCCCCCCACCCCCGCAATAAATTTTCTTTAGCTGGGTAATTCTTTTACTTTATTATTTATTTTATTCTCCCAACAGCCATGTGAGATAGGTTAGGCTGTGTGTGTGTGTGTGTGTGTGTGTGTGTGTGTGTGTGTGTGTGTGTGTGAGAGAGAGAGAGAGAGAGAGAGAGAGAGAGAGAGAGAGAGAGAGAGAGAGAAACTGGCCCCAAACTCACCAAGCAAGATTCTATGGCAGAATGGAGATTCAATCTAGATCTCCCTAGCTTAGCAATTGACAGGAGCTTTGAAGGTGGGCACATGAGGGCTCTGTGGCATTGGGTGTACCACTATCACACTTTTGGGGGAAACCTGGAAGTGATGTAGGGTAACTCTTGGAATCTGTGGTTTTGCCATAGAGTTTTCAGTGATTCCTAGAGCTACCTTATGTCATTGTGGTGTTTCCCTCAGAAATGATGTAGTGGTGAACATCATACCAATTAGAATAATAATAATAATAATAATAATAATAATAATAATAATAATAATAATAATAATAATAATAATAATAATAACAACAACAACAACAATAACAACAACAACAACAAAATTCCAGCTCCCACTCAAAGGCAAGGAGAGCTGCCATCAGGAGGCCTCCCATACTGGCACCCCTAGCTGTCCCAGATCCTAGTCCTTTACCCAGAGGGTAGCTGTGTTGGTCTGCAGTAGAACATCTGGATGCCAGTCTAGGAGCACCTCAGAGACCATGAAGGTTTTGTACGGCATGAGCTTCCGAGAGTCAAGGCTCCCTTCCTCACCTGATGAACCCGGCCATGGTGGGCAAATAGGTGCCTTTCTGACACTGCAACCTCACTTCCAGTGTGATGCTGCAACCTCACTTCCGGTGTCACCCCAGAAGTGATGCTATGCTGTCATGGCAGTGCTCCAAGATTACCCCAAAAAACTATGGTAAACCATTTCAGGGCTTTTTTTTTTTTTTGGGGGGGGATCCCAGAGTATTGCCTTGATGTCATTAGTTCATGTCTAGGGCCATGCCAGAAGTGACATTTGAACACTGGAACAGCACCTGTTTCCCACCATGTCACCCTGTCACTCTACTGAGCAGCAGGAAGTCACTGGGGCTGCCAGCAGGTTTCCTGCCATAGTGGGAGAGCTGAAAGCCTTTGGGAGAGAGCTTCAGTAAGACGGGGGAGTCAGCAAGATTGAGTGGCCTATCTGGCTTGCTCCAGCACCTCAGTTTCTTTCCTTGGTCAAATGTGTTTGCTAACCATGAAGCTCTGCATAAACATCCATGCACTACTGAATTTGACTGCCGTTCTAGAATTTAAAAACTTCCTATTGTTTAAGTTGCCACAAGACTTCTATTTATGCTTGCTGGAATGAAAGAGTATCAGCAGGAATTGGAACAATGAACTCTTAAGAGGTTCCATTTAAAAGTGCATCTTGGAAGCCACACTCTCTTTTTTTGCGTGCACACCTTTGTTGAAATGCTTGCCGAGAAACATGTAAAGTTACCCAAATTGGAACACAAATGTCAGGGACCCACGATGCAAAGGTATCCCTTGCTGGAATGGAACAAACACATGACTTTGGGGTACTTCGATACATCAGATCATAAGCCTAAAATCTATGCATATGAAGAGTGTGACCTGTTTTAATCCATGCTGTTTTAAACTGTTTTAATTGTTTTGTAAACTATATTTAATATGCATTCGATTCTTTTTATGATGTCTTGATTTTGCTCCGTGATCTGCCTTGAGCCCGCTTGCAGGGAGGGCAGAATATAAATTGAAACAAGCAAATAAGCAAATAAATAATAAAATGATATATATCAAGGTATATCCAGATCAACACTTGGGAAAACGAGGGGGGTTATGACAAGGGGTTTATTGTATAAACAGAAAAAGAAATCAAAATAATCTATGGGAAAAAGTGGCAATGAAAAATTCCACAATGAAAAAGAACCACAATGTGCTAAGTGATGCACAAAAACTTTCCCATAGAAAACTGCCTGTGTACAAGAGGATTAGCTCTATAAAAGACAAGAACACATAAGAGCCTGATCCTGGAGAGAAGTGGGTTTGTCCATGGGGGCAACAAAGCAGTACTGGGGGATGAAACGGTCCGTTTGGGAAAGAGATGCAGTGACAAGTCTAAGGGTCAGAGAGTCAGGGTCAGAGAGGTGATGGGCAAGTCATGAGACTGGGGTAAGAGGATGAGTCCAAAGCAGCTACAAAAATTGGGGGCTGACTGGTAACTTCTTATACCCTGGTGCAGAGCATGAGGAAGAAAGGGGTGTTGGCATCAGAATGTAGGGATAATAAAAATTCAGTCTTTGAGCAAGCCTTAAAAAGAAACCCTTTGTCTTTATTGTGGAGGACAGTTTTCCTCTTTTGCTTCCAGTGTGTCCACAAGTGTTCCCTTGGGGAGATTTGGAAGTTAGATAGGTAAGTACGCATGGCAAGGTACTTGTCATGATCAAGGAAGGTCGGGAACCCACCTGTCTGGTTGCTGAGATATGGAAGGAATTGCTGAAATCAGTCGGTTGCTTATTGTTTTGTAAATCTGGGTCATTAGTTATGGTGAAATTATCTGGGTGTAGGCTTCGAGGTCCTTGGAGAAAATTGCCCATGATTTAATTCCCCTTAGAGGTGGGCTTATGCATATGACTGGTAGAGGAACACCCCCACCCCCGCATTCCTTTTCACTTTAGCATAACTAGCTGCCTTTTGATATCACTCGATTCAGGCTCCTTCTGTCATTCCTAAACCCACACGGAGGTGTACATGTATAAAAATGGGGAACAAGCCATGACAAAACTGGAGCTCCTCAGGGCTGAGGACCTTGGGGGCATCAACACATTGTGAACAAAACAAAATCCTTGATTTTCCAGGCTTGAACATAAAACCAGCTCTTACGTGCGTCTGTCTTTCTTTTCCTTCTAACAAAGCTGTAAACTCGACTATCTACAATTTCATCCATAGAATTCATTTTGTGTCCCAAGATTCTTTTTTTTTTTCTTTACTGATTACTTGTTCTTTAGTACTCTGCCCAATGCTCCTGGAAGTGAAACTCTACCATTCCTCTTGAGTACAGCTCCAATTAAATCACTTCGCTTCTAATTAAATGGAAATAAGATGTTTAAGGGGAGTATTCTGTAGCTGATCTACAACTGACTTATGCTGGAGTACTTAGAATTAAGCTAATTTTGTCTCACCGGGTTTCAGTGGAGATACAGCTGCTTAAATCCAAAAATCTTCATCTTAACTGGATTGAGGAGAGAATGCTTAAGAGTTTTCATTTGTGCAAAATCATTTTTGTTTCGATGTAGATTTCTTTACTTTAGCCTCCCTAAATATGAAAAACAAACATGAATCCAATTGTTATGTGTGCTTTTGTATTTTAAGGTGATGTAAAAGCCTAATCCAATCTATAGGATAGCCTCTGCTTCAATGGCCCTCCTGTTGTGACTTTCAGGGGAGTCTGATACAGAAAATAAGCAGACAAAACGTTTTATGTCATGGAAATAAGGAATGGGAATAACTCTGCTTGTTAAATTTCTGATTATTAGGCTACTGTTGAAAAGCACCACTGAAAATGGCAACACTGATCTTATGGGCAGGGTTGGATCTCACAGAGCTCTTGCATAACACAAGGAAATACAATAAAGTCATTGCAAGTAACCCTTGCACTAAGTCAACTCAACAACATCCCATCCTCTATTTCCACTTCTGCCAAACGTAGCACAACATCTCACTTTCCATTAATGCTCTTCTTCAATCAATTGTACTGAGTAGAAGTGTGAACAAACAACAAAAGGTGGATGAGGAAGTTATTTGTATTCCACAGGTGAAGTTAGTAATAATATTCACTGTTACAAGTGTGTATTATGAACTTCCCAAGCCCAACATACACATGGATATTGCTGGTTTGGGTTATTACAAAGATTTCCTGGAACAGGAATACAAATCCAGAATTCTTGGGAATTATGAATCCACCTCCCCTGGAGCATTTTGGGGGTTTTGTTTGTTTTGTTTTAGTTTATGTGCTTACCAGCAATGCAGCATGTGCTTATGCTTTTCTTTGATTCTCCTGATTTCCCAGACAATGGCATTTCTCCATTCCAATCTGATCCCTGCAAGGGATCAAACATTTTTTTTTTTTGGCACACTCCCCTACTTACTATATTTATTATACTTGCTATATACTTGACATCTTTCTCATGGCTCGTTCCAGCTTTTTCTGTACATGTGTATACCTCAATGTGGGACTAGAAATGATTGATAAGGCCTAAATTAAGGTGATATTATAGGCAGTGAGTCATGCTAAGGCATAAAGAAATTCAGTGCAGCTCCTCCGTCAGTCATATCCATAAACCCATCCTAAAAGAAATTCAGTTAAGGACCATTTCCTCCAAGGACTTCAGAGCCTGTTCTCAGATGATTTGATCCTAACTAATGAGCCAGATCTCCAAAACAATAAGCAACAGGCTGATCCCAGCAATTTCTTCCATATCACAATGACTGAAGGTCCCCCCACTTCTCAATTATGGCTAATACCTGGCCATGGATACTTACATATCTAACTTACAGATCTCCCCAACGGAAGACTTTTGAAAGCAAAAAAGGCAAAACTCCCCTCCACAAAACAGACAAAGAATCTCTTTTTTGGGCTTGCTCATCCCTAAAAATTTGAATTTACCCCAGCCTCGTGGCTGACTTCTTGCTTCTCTGCTCCTGTTATCTCTTTCCCCTGCCTGGTCAGTTTCATCCAATGATGCTGCTTCCTTGCCACTGTGGACAAACCTCACCTTCTCTCCAAAACCAGGCTTGTATGTCTCATTTCCCCCCTCTTAGGTTTATTCCCCAGTAGGTAGGCAGTTGTGCTAGGGAAAGTTTTTGTGTTGTATTCACTTGATGTTCTCCTTTCTGTAATTTTATTTTTTGCTCTACCAGATGACATTATTAATTTGGTCTCTCTTCTTTTTTTATAAAATAACTTCCCTTTTGTTAATTGTTGTAGATTTTCTGGGCTGTATGACCATGATCCTGGCATTGTAGTACCTGATGTTTTGTCAGCAGCTGTGACTAGCATTCTCAGTGGTATAACACGGAAAGATGGAGTACTCTCTGTGTCACACTTTGACACAGAGAGTACTCCATCTTTCTGTGTTATACCACTGAGGATGCCAGTCACTACTGCTGGTGAAATGTCAAGTACTACAATGCCAAGACCACGGCCATACAACCCAGAAAATCTACAACAACTAATGAACTTCAGCCGTGATAGCCTTCGACAACATATTCAACCCCCTTTTGTTTAAAAGACTCCCCTCCTGTTTTCCTGAGTGTTGATCTGAATCTGGACCTTGGTATACACAGCCTACATCCCAAATATTTAAGTACCCCAAAATACATGTTTCTCCTATGCTAGCAAAGAGACACCTTTGTACGTTACTGCCTTGACACATCTAGACAAGGCTGAGTAACAAGAATACTGAAGCTACAGCTGTCCTTTCCCCACCATGAACTGTCAGTCAATAGTTTCAAGGTGAAATCATGTAAAAGAACAGATTTCAAGATCTGAGAAAAAAAGCATCCATGGAGACACCAGTGGTGGTCTTTTTTAAAAAAGACAAATGAAAAATTGAAAGCAAGGGAGGGTGCTGAACTTGCTCCTGTCTGCTTTATCTCACTGTGTTCTTCTATGTTTTCTCCTAGCCAGACTGAAAGAAAAATTCTGAAAAAGAAAAATGCTGAAAAGTAATAGAACTCAGTGTTTGAGGGAGCATGTTTTTAACATCTTTAAGCCTTCCACCAGAGCTTTCTGGGGAGTAGGAAAAAACTCACTCCAGCAATATATACTTTTATGTGCCTTCTCTGCAAATGAATATTTTAATTGCTTATAAAACAAGGATGGAAAAGTGAATGGAGGAAAGCTGAACCTTTCCATGTTCCTGATCTTTGTCCATCATCCATTTCAATTAGGCAAGGGGGCAGGAACTGTGATATGCAGAGCAAGTTTTGGTATCTGTTCTGTTGGCAAATGTGAATTGAGTTTCAGAAAACTAGAATAATGGGCTGTTTATATCATCTCTAGAGAAACTGATTCTCCCATCTGTCTTTTTTCATTTGCTAATTTTATATTTTCAGTGCAGTGCAAATGACCCTTTGTTGGTGGATGTTCTTTTGTTTTCTCTTGCTAATGTATTCTTAAGTTCCCAAGAGTTTTTTTTTCTGATGAACTGTATAAATAAACTAGGATGGTGGGAAGGGGGGAGGCTTATATGCATTTGCGCAAAGCTGGGTTGATTTCAATAGGCTCAGTTTGAGCTCAAGCATGTGGTGACAAGTGACCTAGATTTATGGTTCTTAACCACCTTGCGTTGAAGACGGCCACTCGGATAATGTGCTTCCTCTTTCTGTAGCCCACCAAATGTCTTAACTTGCAGTCGCCACATATAAAGACTCCTGGAATTAAAATTCAGCTGCTGCATTTGTCCTGTGTGGTTACTCTCCAACAAAGCTGTGTACACACAGAAAGGAGAGCCATAGAACCATAGGAAGAAAGATTCTTCTGTGAAGCTTAGAAGGCTTCTTCTTCTTCTTCTTCTTCTTCTTCTTCTTCTTCTTCTTCTTCTTCTTCTTCTTCTTCTTCTTCTTCTTCTTCTTCTTCTTCTTCTTCTTCTTCTTCTTCTTCTTCTTCTTCTTCTCCTTCTCCTTCTCCTTCTCCTTCTCCTTCTCCTCCTCCTCCTCCTCCTCCTCCTCCTCTTCCTCCTCCTCCTCCTCCTCCTCCTCTCCTAAGGATGCAAGCCATTCCTTCCATCTGAATGTTAAATTTGGCAATTGCTTTTCAACACATGATAGATTCTTGAAATAAAACTGTGACACTGAGGAAGGAACTTTCCATACCGTCTACCACCCTCAGATGATTCTATCCAACCATGGGGAAGTGATACATACACCAATAGTATATTTAGTTATCACATATGTTCCACCTTTCCTCCATGGAGCTCTGGGTGGTATACATGGAGAGTGATCTTATGTATCCTCCTTGAAGTAGGCTGGACAAAGAGATAGCAACAGATTGGCTCAAGATCAGCTCAGTATGCTTCATGGAGTAATAGCAATTTGTCCTGCTCCATGATCTCACTAGCTTCCACACTATGAATTTGGTCCACTAGGCACTTGTTAACTCTAAATCCAGGTTACATGGAGAAGAACTTCCCTTGGTTGCTGCATCAAGCAAGAAAAAGTCACGAGTGACTAAAAACACCAAAAAGAAAGAGTTTGTAGAAGATTAGGTATTGCTAGGAATTGATAGAAGCTTCCTTCTCAGGAACAGGAATAGGTATTTTAGACCTGGACCTACCTGGAAGCATGAGATGAAGGGGTCTTGTTCTTTGGCCCTTAGCCAGAGGATTGGAACCTAGAAATGGGCAGAGGATAAATTGGTGGAAATAGAAGACCTGCTTGGCAATCAGGTCTTTGTTGAGTGTTGCATTTTCCCCTCTCAATATAGTTAGCCTCTTTAGGTCCCCATTAAGGAGAATAGCAGAATACAATCGCTCCTTATATATAAAGCTGTTTTGGGGTAAACAGCCTTTGGCCCACTGACCTGTCACTCACAAGGTCTCTCCATCCATTGGTGGCAGGCATTGCCTGCGTCCCATCCACAGGCGCAGTACACACCAAAAATCAAGTCAGAACAGAATTTCACTTCAGCAGAGAGGATGCCTCACTCAGATGGGGCCCTGCCTTCTAGCCTTCTCCTTCCCCAGCCTGGCAGCTCTTCATGGCTCATTGCCACTTAGGCCCGCCTTGACTGCCTGCTTCTCCAGCCCCCACAGGCTCCTGCGCTCCTGGGGGCGGGCCCATCCTTTGCCGCTATCTTTCTGCTGCAGCTGCCGCCTTCCCGCCGCTGCTCCATCAGTGTATGACAGCCTTGCGGACCCCAGCTGGCTACTTCCCCTCCCATTTCCCCCACTCTGCTGCCACTGGCCTCTCTTCCACTTCACCCACTCCATACTCCTCCATGCCTTGCCAGCTCCATGTCAGCAAGGAGCCGTGGGACATGTCTGGCTATGGTGGTGGTGGGGGAAGCCGCCAGGCCCAGCTTGGCGGTGAGGCTGTTGTGACCCATTCCATCACCCCTCCATCATGGGCTCTGGGGATGGGGGAGGGGCAACATGCTGGGGGTGCTGTGCACAGCTGCAGTGACCTGTTTCTAGAGCCCATTGCCTTCCTTGTGCAATGGGCTTTGCTCCTAGTAAATAAATAAATAGAACCCAAGTGGCTTTCATTCAAATCCAGCACCAACAACACATGGACTGTTGAACAGTATCCCACTGATGCTCTAAGGATGCCTTAATTGTGTTCATGCCTCAATGATGTAGGAACAAGTTGTCCTCTGTGTTTTTGACAGGTAAGCAGGTGAATAATCCTTTGGCCATCATAGGATAAGGGGCTATAAGTCAGTGGATCATATAGGACTGCAACTATTTCAGCCACACTGGAGCTGGATAGAGATTTTTACAAATCACTAGGAAGGACCTTCGCCCCAGGATCCCAGTAATCAGTGTGCCTTTAGTCACTAGCCAATCCTGCTGTGATTCACATTCCCATTACCCAATTGCAGGAACAATGCCCATATCTGGGTAAGTCATTTAATAAAGAGCCAATGTTTGGAGGAGAGACCCTCAGCCTCCTGGTGGAGTCTGGGAAGCAGAACCAGAATGAGGTTTGGAAAAAATGGGTGCTAGAGTGGCTGCAGTTAGGGCTTCTTGACCCAAGTTGTAGAATATGTAAATAAACATGTTGAGTTCCTTGAAAAGAGGCCAGGGCCAGTTCTTGGAGAACCTGATAGGTCTTTCTAAGCCCTTCATTATGATATCCCCAAGCCTAGGAAGAAAATCTTTGTTTTGGGGCTCTGACACGTTCTCCAAGGAGGACTGAGTCCTGCCCAAAAGTATGTTCTCATGTGCTTCTGTTTGCCCAGAGACTTCCCCTGAATTGTTCACCAATTGGGCTCCTGCATCTCCCCCCTCTTTTTATTACTTGGAATGCAGTTGCTTGGACTCCAGCTTCATTGTTAGATCCCACTGGATTTCAAGATCAGTCACTATAATCTCTGTCGTGCCCCATTCCTTCTTCTTTTCGGCCTCTTGCCATCCCATCTGAGTGGAGTAACAATTTGGGTGTGTAACGTAGTTTCCTTTAGTGGGCTGTTGATGTCATTTAACCACTTAAGAATGGCTAATTCCCCTTTCCATGTATATATATTGTATTGTATTGTATTGTATTGTCATATTCATATTGCAGTGATAATACACATTAGCAGCATGCCTGTGCCTATAAGATTAGAGCCAAGGGCTGAAAGCTCCTAAGGGCTAGCAACTTTTTAATCAGTCTTGGTGGGTTCCAATAACTATGCTTCCCCTAAGAAGAAGTGGGGAATAATAAGTGAGTGCTGTGTCTCTTGGACTTGCCAGTTTAGTTATGGGAATTCTCTTCCAGGTTTCAGGCCCTTCTTTCTGGGGCTTTCCTAACATGGTCAGTATTAAACAAAATATCTGCCCTGAGTTTAGGGTCCCCAGTAGCTATCGGCAGGGGATGGGGGGGTAAGGTTGCCAGATCCAGGTTGGAAACTCCTGGGGATTTGGGGATGGAGCCTAGGGAAGATTAGGACCTCAGGGGGGTACAGTGCAGTAGAGTCCACCCACCAAAGCATCCATTTTCTCCAGGGAAACTGATCTCTGTAGTCTGGAGATCAGCTGTATTTCCAGGGGATCCCCTGATCCCACCTGGAGGCTGGCACAGGCCCATAGCCGGGATTTTGTAATTCGGGGGGGGGGGCTTTTAAATAAGTCGGGGGGCACTGACATCACAAAATAAAATAAAAATAAAATAAAATGTAAATTTTAGAAACTCATGTTCGCCAGTTGGAGCAGGCAGTTATTCACCCCCATTCACTCCCATCTGGTAGCCCTGCAGCCCATTCATACCATGGCTCATCAACGTCATCATGTAGTCCCCATGGGAACCCGGGCACTCAAAGGTGGTGGCGATCTGAAGAGCAGCTTGCAACACAACAAAAGCAGGTGGTAGGAGCGCAGACATGTCAGTTTTGCTGGATGAAAGTCAAGGGGCCTTGGTAGGAAGTCGGGGGGACAGGCCCCAAAATCCCCCACTGTAGCTACGAGCCTGGGCTAGCATCCCTAGTTGAGCTTCAGACTGAGAGCAGGACCCTGAGCCTGACTCCTGTGTTCTGACTTCCACTAAAGCCACACTGGTCTCCTCACTGGCTGAAGTTTTCTTTGTCAGATTTCTTTTCTTTCACTTTTTCCTCCCTTTCGCTCACCTCTCCCTCCACCCTACAAGAAAAAAGGCAACTGCTGCCTAGGTAGGGATGCCAGGCCTTCTGATGAAATGGGAGGGCTCCCAGCAATTCCCTTTGATGAGTTTGGAGGGGAAGAGAGGCCTGGAACCTGGTAAATCCAATTAGTGTTTGCCTAAAAGCCAGAACATTCCTGGCACTGCATTGACATCACCTCTGGGCGCACATCAGCACATTGCCAGCAATGTCATTACATGGTTGGCAATGTCCCCTTCAGTAAGTCTCCCAAGCAGTTACCAGGCCATGCCTGGCAACCTTATTTAGGCTAGAATCAGAGGCTGTTGGGAGACATAGTCCCTAATCTCAGAATCATCATTACAGTATTGTTCTCCATACTCATCTTTTTATTGCTGTTTTTTTTTTCTTTTGTCCAGATATCAGCATTTCTTCCAAAGCATCTCTTCCAAGAACATCACCATTTATCCCCAGATCTTTATTGCAATGTAGCCCTGCCAAGCTCCTGGTGGGGTCTTGATATCTTCCAGACTTCATAAATTATATCCAGACTACTGTTCCCCTGGAGAAAATGACTACTTTGGAGATAGATGGATGTGTTTGTCTGTAGTAGTAGAAAAGAGCAAGAGTCCAGTAGTACCCAAAAGACTAACAAAATTTGTTAGTTTGAGGGTGTGAGTTTTCATGAGTTACTGCTCTCTTCTTCAGAACTTCAGAACATGCTTTGGAGAGTGGACTCTGGCATTAGCTCTTGCTAAGGTCACTCCCCTCCCCAGATCTTAACACACACAACCCTGGTCCACCCCCCAAAATCTCCAGGAATTTCCTAATCTGGTATTGAGGATCCTGTGGGTGTATCACTGCCTAGGTTTAAGGGGTTCTTTTAGCCTGCTGTAACACCTGAAGCCAAAGGTTGCTGAACAAACAGCAAGGGGTGATGGTAGAAAGATGGCATCTATGTGCTAGACTATTCTAGTGTGGATTTGTGTTGAACTGGAAGATGGGTCATATTCACACAGATGGCAACAGAGAACAATGGTAAACATAGTAAACAAAGAAAATATGTATTAATTTGATGGGGAAATTGCTGTAAAAGACCAGGTTTCACAGCACACTCTTGCTGTGTCTAGAGGGAGAAAAGACTGGGTTATAAATTAATAGTATTCATCACTGTTCCTGTGCTTTTTAATTATTCAGAGCAGTAGTATGTATGATTTTGAGCTAATTTGGAAGAATAATCTACTAGTACTGATAGAAATGAGCATCAATATTTTACTTTTTAAATAGATTTGTGCACTTCAAATGGTATTCATCATTATGAAATTTAGTCTAAGGACAGTATTATTCTACTGAGCAGGGGGAATTCCAAGTAGCTCCCATGTGGGAAGTACATTCTTGATGTATTGGAGGGTGTCTGGGCCACTTTCTGCCAGCTCTTCTTATAATGTTCACAAAGAGGACTCACCTATCTCTCCTGCCTATCATAGGGTGTCATGATCACGGGCCTGTAGTGCAGCCTACAGGCTCTGGGGAGGCCTAGTGGCTCCCAGGAAGCCTGTATGGGAGTAGCCTACATTTCCCAGACGTGACATCATTGTGCTGGGCACATCACCAGGGGGACACACTAGCATTCAGCCTGAAAACTCTATGGTATCACAAAGTTTTCAAGCTGAATGCTAAAGCATCCACTGGTGGCGTGCCTAGCATGATGATGTCATTTCTGGGTCATGTCCCAGACAGGGCCGGCCCTAGGGTTCTATGCGCTCTAGGCCGGGCTACCTTCTAGCACCCCCCCCCAGCATGGGAGCCCGAGAGCTGGGCTGCGCTTGGGAGGGCCTGGGGGGGGGAACCTGTTCTCAGTGCCGGAGGTGGGCCTGGGAGGGCCGTGGGGGGGGGAGCCGCGCCCCCGTGGCCCAGCCCAGAAGCCTCGCGCCCAGCAGTGGGCCTGGGAGGGCCGTCGGGGGGGAGGGGAGCTGCGCCGCCACCTGCCCGCCCCGCGGCTCAGCCCAGATGCCCCACGCCCAGCGGAGGGGCTGGGACGGCCATCGGGGGGGAGCCGCGCCACCTCCTGCCCGCCCCGTGGCTCAGCTCAGATGCCCCGCGCCCAGCAGAGGGCCTGGGAGGGCCGTCGGGGGGGAAGCCGCGCCGCCGCCTGCCCACCCCGCGGCTCAGCCCAGATGCCCTGCACCCAGCGGAGGGCCTGGGAGTGCCGTCGGGGGGGGGAGTCGCGCCGCCACCCTGCCCGCCCCGCGGCTCAGCCCAGATGCCCCGCACCCAGCGGAGGACCTGGGAGGGCCATCGGGGGGGAAGCCGCGCCGCCGCCTGCCCGCCCCACGGCCCAGCCCAGAAGCCCTGTGCCCAGCAGAGGGCCTGGGAGGGCCGTCGGGGGGGAGGGGGAGAAGCCGCGCCACTGCCGCCTGCCCGCCCCACGGCACAGCCCAGAAGCCCCGTGCCCAGCGGAGGGCCTGGGAGGGCCATGGGGAGGGGGGAGCCGCGCAGCCACCTTCTGCCCACCTCGACCCCTCACTTTGAATCCCTCTCTGCTCAGCTGCCCCCCCCAGCCGCCCCTTCCCTCCCAGCCCCAGCACCGGCTGGAGACGGGGGGAGGGCGGGTGGAGCGCTGTTTGAACGGCCGCCCCTTCTCTCCCAGTCCCAGCGCTGGCTGGAGACGGGGGGTGGAGTGCCAGCTTCACTGGGAGCGGGGCGGGGGGCACTTTGGCACCCCTGTGGGCCCCAACGCCCTAGGCGAGCCGGCAGTGGTCCCAGACTGGGATCAACTCCCCCCACCAAAAAAGGTAAGGGACTTGGCAACTGTACCCTGGACCCTGTGATTGGGTAATAGGAGATTTGGGAGGGAAAACTACACTAGCAAGGGAACAGAGGGCAGTGCCTGGGAAGAGAAGATAAAAAGGCAATCAAAATCCTTAAGAGAGGTCCTCCAGAGACAGGAAAGTGGAATTTATACTAAGCAATGCATTTCAACAGTTCTTACCCATGAAACATGAGAACTGTGGGCTCCTCCTCGGACACACACATGCTGAACTGGCATGATACACTTTACCTTCACCTCAGTCCATGAATAGGGAAATCCAGTTCATGTGCGCTTGGTCTCAATTTCAGATTTGTATTATGGGATGCCACCACCTGTGATAATATGCTGTGTGGTTATGATGCAGATGTAACTACAAAAAAGCATCTGAGCAGGGCATAATGTGTGGGGCTTTCCCCCCATTTGCCCCCACACAGCCCCTCCCCCAAAGAAGACGTGAGACAACAGCAAGTGGGTTCAACTAGTGGGTTTATTTAAAAATATTCAGATTTATTAAACAACTGGTCTACATCACTTCTTATTCTGAAAAGCTGACCATTTGGAGGTTGGGTTGTGCTAGGCATCTGCCTGGTGTGCCTTTGGGGCATATTCACTGGTATGTATTGGGACTGAACCATTCCAGGTCTGTCACACCAGAGACTGGCTGAACTTGGAGCACAAGAACAATAGCTCACCAGGACTCTGGAAGTAACCGATCTAGTAGTAATGGTATGTAAACAGCCTACCACTGGGAGTGGGGTGTATTTGGGGGTAGCAATTGCATGCAATTGCATAATAGAGCTGCAGCTCTGGGGTCTTGTCTTGCTGTTGCTGAAATCACAAATAAAGTTGAGCTGATCACTAGACTCAAGCCTGCTCATCCATGGAACCCCCACTATTTAACATTCACCCTGGTTCCAAACTCTGTGCTTCTTCCACCAGCCTTGCATATTATTGTCTGCACAGCCATATGTGTAGAGAGTTGCTAAGCTTCATCCCACTTCCCTGTTGTGCCGCAAGGCTCCTACCAGATTCAAAAGATGCCACTCAGTGCTAGGGGCACTCCTTCACAGCACATTCAGCCACAAGGCATGTGATGGCCTGTTTTGGACACCCCCCCCCCCAACACTGGATGTCTCAGGGTGCTTGCTGATTAATCCTGCCTATCCTGAGAAACCTGCCCTATTCCTGCCAAACTAGTTGTGACCTAACCAGTTTTACAGCCAGGACTATTTAATGATGTGTGTGTGGGGGGAAACCCTGTCCACAGAACCAGCATAGAAAAGGCACAAACAAAGCCCTTAGCTAATCTGGCCACCTCCCCTGATTTCTGCTCTGCTAGTCTTGTGTTGGCCATAGGGAGGGTGGGTGGTCAGCCATAGTTAATTGCTGTAGGTAAGAGGGTGCAGCTGGATACAGCAAGTCGCCACCCTCTTCTGATTGGCTAACCAGATCTGCCATGGGCTGATTATGTCTCGTGGGTCATTTGAAGTTAATGGGACCAAGTTGAAGTTGATCCACAGCATGATATACTATATAATTAACTTCTTTGTAATTTACCTTCAGGTAGAATGGCAATCATGAGGATAAAAGCCCCACTAGCAGTCCTGCTCACATATTAATGTGCATATTGCAGCTCACTAGGGAAACACTATGAGGTCATGTTACTTAGCATGGGGGGGGGGTAAACTTTCCCCCATAACATTGTCAGACATTGTCAGAGCATCACAGACCAAAGCATAGATGTGTTTCGGATGGAACGTTTAAGCTCTGAGAATTCCACCTTTGCATCCTTGAAGCAGCCTTCAATGAAGGGGGATTAGTCACAACTATGAACACAAATCTAAAATTCAGACATATTATATGGGAGCTACGCTGGGATCAGTCTAATGGTCCATCTAGTCCAACATCCTTTTTCCCCCACAGTAGCTCTCTGGATGTCAACCAAAGTCTCCCTATTGTCGCCCACTATCTTATCTCTTCAAATACTTAAATTAATAACTAAGTGCCTTCAAGTCACAACCAACTTACTATAACCTCTCAGGGGGTTTCAAGACAAAAGATGAGAAGCAGTGGTTTGCCATTGCCTTCCATATATAGTAACCCTGGTCTTCATTGGTGGTCTTCCATCCGACTGCTAACCATGGCCAACCCTGCTTAGCTGACAAGCTCAAGCTAGTCTAAGCTGTTCAGACTGCTTTAAATAATTTCTCACTGTTCATATGGGGGAGGATGGATATCTGTGGCAACTGGGAACATATATATGCTTGAAGAATGACAGCTGTATATGCTAGCCATATGAAACCATCAGCCAAGCAAGGGAATTGTGAAAACTTGGGGGGGGGGATCTCAGACACCCATAAAAGGCGCCTGGAGTGCCTTACTTTCCCAAACAACCTCTGCAACTGTGCATTTTTTCAAAAATCCCCAAATAACTATGTTATAGAACATATATGTTGCCAGTGTCTTTTGAATGTACAAATATATGTAAAGGTAAAGGTAAAGGTTCCCTTGCTCGAAAGCCAGTCGAATCCGACTCTAGGGTTGCGGTGCTCATCTCCGTTTCAAAGCCGAAGAGCCAGCACTGTCCGAAGACGTTTCCGTGGTCATGTGGCTGGCATGACTAAACACCAAGGCGCACGGAACGCTGTTACCTTCCCACCTAAGTGGTACCTATTTATCTACTTGCAATTTCTTGCTTTCGAACTGCTAGGTTGGCAGGAGCTGGAACTAGAGACAGGAGCTCACTCCGTCTTGCGGCACCCTCGGGTCTTGAACTGCTGAACTACTGACCTTCCACAGCCTGTAGTTCAGTGTCTTAACCACTTGAGCCACCGCAGCTCCTAAGCAACAAATACCCTGTAAGGTAGGTGGGGCTGAGAGAGCTCTTTCCAGAACTGTCCTTGAGAGAGCAGCTCTGACAGAACTATGGCCTGCCCAGGGTCATCCAGCAGCTGCAAGTGGAGGAGTGGGGAATCAAACCCGGTTCTCCCAGATTAGAGTCCACACATTTAACCACAAATATATGTACAATACTGCAAGTTGCTAGCAGCAATGAAAGCGAATAGACTCAGATATGATGGGGCTCTGGAATTCTTAGCAGTACCAGGGAAACCACAAGGTACACATTGGAAATCAAAACTGGCAGATTACTGTAGCATCTGTACTTCCCACCCACACTTCCAAATAAGTTGTACACAGTAGGAAGCTTTCCTTATTTCGGCGATCAATTGCTTGACTGATTGGACGGTCTGCTGCCATTTTACATTAGTAGGCTTTTAGTCTGCCATAGCAGCAAGGGCGACCCAAAGCCACATGTATAGATCTCTAGATCATTGCAAACAAAGTTTGAGATATGTTGCTCACATTTCTAAGTGTTTTACTTTCCTGAAAAGTAATGTCAAAGGGGGGAAATTACAGACTGGCCATTAATGTTGCATTAATACCATTTTTAATGCGTGAACATATGCATTAGGTGGCTAGGTCAGACCGCAGGCCAACTCATTCAGCATAATTTCCAGCAGTGGTCAGCCAGATTCCTCTGGGTGCTCACAAAACACAGGAACGATTGATTTTCCTTTCTGTTTGTTCACAGCAGCCAGTTGTCAGAGGTATACTCTCTCTGCACATGCAGGTTCTGTTTAGGTTTAATGGCTAATAACTGTTGATACACAATGGCTGATTTCCCACTACAGCTGCCTCGGTGTTGCGCCGCCATTTGCCCCGACACTACTCTCTGTAAATCTATTTTGGGGGAAGATGCAAGATACTGGTCCTTATAGCATCTTCTAACAGTTCAAATGTTACATGGTCCTATGCATGGAAGGGAGGGATAAGGAAGCTCATATTACTTCCCCACACGCTTGATATACCTACCCTTTTCCAGTATCAGTGGCTGTTCACATAGGTACTTTCTGCATTTGCCTGCCACTCCACATTTTCTCAGTGTTCAAGTCGAGGCAGTTTAAGTCCACAGCAAAACAGCATCCAGATATCCCAGGGCAACAGCAAGCTGAAACTGAGCTGACCACTGAAGGAAGGTATTGTAATGCGGAATGGGGGGAGGGGGATAGAATAAAAAGAAGGTTGAACTTTATTTTAGTGTGGGATGGGGGGAAATCCTAGATTAAAAAGAAGATTGAATTCAATTTTAGTGCAGAATTGCTTGGAGGACACTGCGGAGAACATGGATTAAAAGGAGAGTGCAGAAAGGGCCATACTGGCAGAATGGACTAAATTCTAACACACGTGGGCTTTTTTGTGCGTTTGATGACACCTAGAGACTAAATATCACTATGGAAACTTTTCATGTTGGAATCGGCCCATTTGCCCATTATGCTACCACAAAGCAGCCGCAGGTGGCATCATAGGTGGAACAAAGATATTAATGGATGGAAAAATTAATCTACCCTCTTCCTCGTTCTCCTCCCCTGTTCCCATCATTCATAGGGCTAGAATTGCCAACTCTGGGTTCAGAAATGCCTGGAGATTTGAAGGTAGAGCCAGAGAGAGTGGGATTTAGGGAGGGTATAGTGCCATACAGCCCACCTTCCAAAGCAACCCTTTTCTCCAGAAGTAGAATATTTTTTTAAAAAATAAATAAATAACAAGCAATTTATGTAGTTTGGAAATCAGTTGTAATTCTGGGAGATCTCCAGCATCCCCCTCCAGAGGCTGGCAACCTTAATCTGGGCACTCCCTGGAATGGCTCTTTGTGGTAATGAATCCCATGGGTTCATTATATTGTGTAAAGAAGTACTTCATTTCCTCTGCCTGAATCTACTACCAGTCTGGTTCTACAGGTGAACATGAGCTTTACAATAATATAAGAGAGAGAGAGAGAGAGAGAGAGAGAGAGAGAGAGAGAGAGAGAGAGAGAGAGAGAGAGAGAGAGAGAGAGAGAAGGGTCTTTATTGTATCATAAACTTCTATCAAAGCGTGAAATGCTTTACCCTTTCTGATATGAAACAACCCCTTGATCATTTCACTTACCTTTGTTGTGGACCTTTCCCACCATTTCCCTGATATCCTTTTAACCTGAATAGTATGGAACTGTGAGATACTTTGAAAAATACAGCACCACACAGATATCTGATGGAGATATCCTTTAGCATCTGGCCAGTTTCTAAACCAACCTCTTGGCCTTACATCTCCTTAAATCTCCTTTCCCTATTTTTCCTTCCCCTGTCTTCCGTCGAAGCTTCTCCTAGTTTTCGAGACATTTAAACTCTCTGTAAATCTTCTAGAGACAGAGTCAAATTATCCAAAACTGCTCTGTATGAGTGTACAATAGGAAAGCTCTGCGAAATTGTCTCTCTCCCTGGTAGTTCTGTAAATTTGTCATGCTGTAGGGATTTTTTTTCCCCACCGTGTTTTCCTTACCTCCAGTTTTCTGTCATGCTGAGTATGACCCTCTTCACATCAGGAAATCCATATCAGTTTGTGCTAAATGTGAAAGGCACAGCACAATATTAAGCTGCCAATGAAAATCAGAAGAATAGCAAGCTGTATCCTAATGTCTGCAGAGCTAAAGCAGAAAATATTGAAGTACATATCATATCTCTGAAGGCTTCCCCCCCTCATATCCCCGGTGGCAGCCCAGGTTGAAATAGAGCTGCACTGAATTGCACTGTATAGTAATCCAGAGAGTTGCTGGAATTTGCACTGACAGTTTGGGAGAGCAATATCATGTAGCTCTCCGTTTTATTTATGTGATAGTTGATGGATTGTACATCTTCCAAATGTGTCCCCCCCCATGGGAATCAATCTATTTTGCAATGTTGAATGTTGAAAAGTGATTTCCATTTCTCAGCAATTTGGTTTCCCATCAGGTTCAATCTCTCTTTCCCCCAAACTCTCAGTGAGTAGCCCCGAAAGCAGCCATGCCATCAGCTGCACATCTCTAAAAGTTTATTCCACAAGAAACTATTGCCCAAGATTTGTATCATGTGATCTGAAATGACACTATAAAAATAATCCCCCCAATCAAGTCTGTAGCCAGAAATTTTGGGTTGGGGGGCATGGGGAAATTTTGTGGCGCAGCAGGTGAGGGGGGAGGGAGAGGGATGGCTGCATGCCTTCCCTGAACTCCAAGTGGCAAATTCGCCACTTGGAGTTCAGGTGCAGACAGTCCCTGCTTGGGGGGGACGGGACATTTAAAAGGTTTCCTTTAAATGGTGTTTTTCAAGCAGGAGCTGCCCACATTTGAACTCCAAGCGGTGGAATCACCACTCAGAGTTCAGGGAAGGCATGCAGCTGCCCCTCTCCCTCCCTTTCTGCAAGGGTTAAAGGGCCCTCCAGCTGATTGGCGGGACACATGCTCCTGTCAATCAGCTGGGGGGCCCTTTTAATGTCACAGGAGGGGAGGGAGGGGGAGAGGGATAGCAGCTGTTATGGGGTGTGGCTCACGTTTGAGGGGGCAGAGCCCCTGAATGCCCCACCGTAGCTACAGGCCTGCCCCAATCCTTCACGCTGTCCTTGCCTAAGAGCTGGAGGGTAATCTGTGTGCATTAGAGTTGACAGCTTTCCCCCCTGCCCCTTACTTTGGTCGCTACCACTCCTGTGCTCTGTCCTTTGTTTCTCTCCCTGCAGACTGAAGGACAGATAGGGGGTATGTGCAGGTGTGTTTTGTGTGGACTGCTTCACATCTGCCTTCCTCCCTGGCCAGCTTAATCTATGTAGCCCAGTATGGTGTTTCTGTTCTTTTGCATTGATGAGCAGCCAGACACCCTGGGTAGGAACTTTTGACCACAGTCCGAGATCTTCAAAAGGAAAAGTTCCTTATTTACCATGACACAATCTCAATTCACTCGAACTCAGCATTGGGGAACTATGTCAAAACACCACAGGATGTTACAGAACTAAGAAAAGAAATCAAACAAGAAGCTAAGTTGTACAGTCACTGGTGTTATCTTGGCATTACCTGACCTGGAATGGATACAAGCGTTCTGGAACCTTGGAAAATAGAAACCGGTCAAGGCAGATTTCACTCCATTGCTCCCTGTTCCCTGGACCATGGCATGCATACTTCTGACAGGGTGTCCAGAACTTTTTACCCTTCCTGTCCCAGCTGGGAGGCTTTCACTTTAACCTAATATGAAACTTGGAGAGGGTTCCAAAGGTACTGCTCTGCACCCTTTCTCCAGTCAAGTCCCCCAAACAAAGTAAGGCATATGCCCTGACTCAGGATATCTAAATAGCCGTCTATATTCCCCCATCCTGGCAGGTGAGCTAAAGGTCATCTCCAACTTTGTCTGAGGACAGTGATGGCTTGGCACTCTCGCCCCCCTATCTCTGTTCTGTATTTTATTTAACCGGGGGGGGCAAGCGAGTATTCACAATTTATCTCCATCTTGGATTGTACTATTTTACTGCGGTTGTCGAATTTTACTGCTGCTTTTAGTATGATTGTATTTTGATTGATATAAGCCGCCCTGAGCCCTGCCCACAGGGAAGGGTGGCCTGATAAGTCTAATTTAATAAATAAATAAATAAATCTTTCCTATTTGTCCCCACAAAGGACATGTCTCCTCTCTCAGCCTGAGGATTTTATTGCTTTGTTCCCCAGATAAGAATGTTTTCCCTAAGATCAGGGCCTCCCTGAGTGTTATTCAAGGTATCCTGCATCTCTTTATCATAACAGACACTACTTAGATATTTAAGCAGATTTGAAGCATGTCTGTATAATAATTGGGACCATTTATCTAGGCCTGAACAGGGCTTTAGACTTTGATTTCTCAGAGTACAATTCTCTGTACAGTTACTGTAGTCTAAGTTGATTGATTCCGGTGGACTAGGGGCTTGGAGGGATGAAGAAAATTGATTTATTGCATAGACTGGTCCGGACTCATGTTCATGATAGTACAGAAGTGGTTGACATCTCAGTGGAAAATCTGGAGGGCCTCATTCCCATGGGTCCAGCTAATTAAGAGGTCATCACTGCTCTTTCGGTGGAGGAGAGGTGCTTGGGAATAGGAGCTGAGGAAGTGTTGCCAAATCAGCCATAACCAGGGCTGTTTTTTGTAGCAGGAACTCCTTGGCATATTGGGCAACACACCCCTAATGTAGCCAATCCTCCAAGAGCATACAGTAGCCCCTGTAAGAAGAGCTCTGTAAACTCTTGGAGGATTGGCTGCATTAGGAGTGTGTCGCCTAATATACAAAGGAGTTCCTGCTACAAAAAGAGCCCTGGATAATCATGTTATCATATTGAAACTAGAGAGGGAAGAGGAAGCAGCCTGGTATTTCTCCATTACACCTGGAATCTAGTCCTGCTGATGGCTCTCTTCCTAGTGGCTTCCTAAACTTATTCTTAAAGCAAGTAAGAAAAGAGAAAGCAACCAGGCTTCTTCCATCATGCCTTGATACAGTTGCACTTTCTCCCCCCAAGCACATTGTATCATATTTTATTTATATCTGCATTTTAAAATGTTGTAAATCACTTTGAGAGCCAGTCGGCTAAAAAAGCAGGATAAAAATATGATCAATCAATCAGTCAATAAGTATGGAACCGTGCAGGTTCCCATAGCACTGCCATGGACTTGATGACACAATGTATTTCAAAACCGTATTCTATCATTTTACGTAAGCCACCTCAAGAGCTCTTTTTGACTCAAATGGCAGGATGAAAGTTGAAAGGATGATGATAGTAATGACTAGCCATTAAGGGTTGTGTGTTTTTTTTAAGGACACACAAAGGCAAATTATGCTGAAGGTTTTATAAAAAGGAGTTCCTGAAATAGGATATCACTATTTCATTTTCTTTCACTTCAAAAAGTAAGATAAACATATCAAAACTTTATAACATACAATATAATTCATGTGGACCAAAGAATGGGTTGGATCCTGCCTTCTGTCAGTGGAAAATGATGACAGTTGCAGGCCAATCTCTTCATTTCCAACCCCCAGCAGTTCCATCTGACCCCTGGGAGACTGGGGTGGGTTGATGACATAGGTAGGTGACAGTCAGTGACATCACTTCTAGGAAGAAAAAAACCAACAACCTGAAATGACATCACACCCTCTAGGATGTCAGCAGAGTTTAGACCTGCAGAGGAACAGAGCACCAAACGTTCAAAGAAAATAAATTGGTTTGTTTATTTATTTGTTAAACTTTTATTCCGCCTTCCCGGCTAGGGCCGGCTCAGGGCAGCTCATAGCAGATAAAATTCCAAAATACCTATAAATAATAAATACAACATTAAAATACTATGTTAAAACCAAATATAATAATAAAGTGCTAGGCCAAATCTGCCTTTGCATTTTAAATCCGTTATGTGCTGCTGTGACGCCGTCTTTCTCTATGCTTGTTTGAATGTTGTTTGGAGAAGATTCTTTTAAAGCAGTGCGGAGGTGCAATGACAGTGGAGCCGCCCCAAAAGGATGATAAACATACGTGGACGTGCAAAACTATGCTAGCACTTTTGAGGTGTGAAAACGACACCAAATGTGGACAGCTTTTTCGAAGACGGAGTCAAAAGGCGGGGACACTGGTGGGAAAGACTAATGCAGATATGGCCCTAGTCTTATGCGTAGGTACCGTTGGTCTGCATTAGGTGTCATAAGAAGATACTTCCGATGTCAGAAAAGGGGGGAATTGGCTGGAGCAGTTACTGGGGCTCCAGTGGATCAGGGCTCTTCGCCATGCAATGTCAGTTTGCATTCCCAGTGGTAATAGCAGTGGGGGTGGAGGTTCCAAAAGCCTGGCGGAAGAGCTCCGTTTTACAGGCCCTGTGTAAGAGGTCCTGCAGGGCCTTGGCAGGGCTGGCCCCAGCTGTCTGGGCGCCCTAGGCAGGACAGTCTGGGGCGCCCACCCCACCGGGGATGCCATCCTCCCGGTGGGGCCTGGAGATGGCCCAGTGCCATTTTCCTGGGCTCCTCGTAGCTGCAAGGCGCCCAGGAAAGCCAGGGAAGGGGCAGAGTTAGAACCCTCACCCCTTCCCTCCCAGCGTCGGCTTTTCTGGGCACCTCACAGCTGCAAGGCACCCAGGAGAGCCGGGGAAGGGGTGGGGTTAGAACCCTCGCCCCTTCCCTCTCAGCGATGGCAATGGCTTTTCTGGGCGCCTCGCAACTGCGAGGTGCCCAGGAAAGCCGGGGCTGCCGGCACTGGGCAGGAAGGGGGGCTTTTCACCGGGGAGGCGGGGGGCATTTTGGCGCCCCTGCAGGGCCAGTGTCCTAGGCGAGTGCCTAGCTCACCTAGTGGGTGAGCCGGCCCTGGGCCCTGGTCTCCTCTGGGAGCTTGTTCCACCAGAGTGGAGCCGCCACTGAAAAAACCCTGGCCCTGGTCATCGCCAGCCTGGCCTCCTTAATACTCAGGAGGTCCAGTCAGTTCTGGATCCCTGATCACAGTGCTCTCTGAGGTATGTATGGAGAAAGGTGGTCCCTCAAGTATGTAGGTCCCTGGCCATAAAAGGCTTTAAAGGTAAGAATCAGCACTTTGAAGTGGATCCAGTATGCTATAGGCAGCCAGTGCAATGCCTTTAGTACAGGCTGAATGTGCTCCCGGGATAGGGAGTCCCATCAACAGCCTGGCCATGGCATTTTGCACCAGCTGAAGCTGCGACAAGGGCAGCCCCATGTAGAGGGTGTTACAGTAATCCAGTCTTGAGATGACCATCGCATGGATCACTGTTGCTAAGTCGCTGCATTCGAGGAAGGGAAATGACTGCCTAATCAGCCAAAGATGGTAAAAGGCCGACCTGGCAGTGGCTGCTACCTGGGCCTTCATTGTCAGGGAGGCATCCAGGAGCACTCCCAGACTCCTAACCTCTCGCGCTGGCACCAGTGGCGCCTCATTGAAGGTCGGTAGCGGTATCCCTACCCTTGGTCTGCTGCAACTCAGACACAGGACCTCCGTCTTCATGATTCAATTTCAGCTGGCTCAGCCTAAACCAACCAGCCATGGCTTGTAACACCCAATCTAGGTCTTCCAGTTTGGAGTCGGACTGGCCATCCAACAACAGATAGAGCTGGGTGTCATCAGCATACTGGTGACAGCCCAGTCCATGCCTCCAGACAATATGGGCAAGAGGGCACATATAGATGTTTAAAAAGCATTGGGGACAGCACTGCATCTTGGGGCACTCCACATTCTAATGGGTGCCTTAGGGACAGCTGATCTCCTAGTGCCACTCTTTGTCCCCAATCTTGAAGAAAGGAAACAAGCCACTGCAAGGCTAGTCCCTGAATTCCCATGTTGGTGAGGCGATGGAACAGTAGCTGATGGTCAACCGTGTCGAATGCAGCCGACAGGTCTAACAACAACAGCACTGCCATTCTGCCCCGATCCAGATGCCTCCAGAGGTAATCTGTGAGAGCAACCAGTGCCATCTCTGTCCTGTGACCCAGGCAAAAGCCAGACTGGGAGGGATCTAGAATGGAAGTGTCATCCAGAAAGCTCTGTAACTGACTTGCCACTGCCCTCTCTATTATCTTGCCCAGATAAGGCAAGTTGGAAACCAGCCGATAGTTGGCCAATTCAGTCGGGTCCAAGGAAGACATAAAATCTGATAGAATAGAGGAGAGGGAGAGAGACTTAACTAACTGACTAAATTCTGTGAGAAACAAGAACAAAGAGGGAGGTCTCAACTGGAAGTCTCCAAAGAGCTGATCAGGAGACAGGAAGGACTTAATTTAAAATTGTGGGAAGTCTCTAATCTAGCTATCCTAACTGGCAGTCCTTTAGCTGTCCTTTATAGGCTATTCTGGAAAACTGCAGTGGCTCAGAGGTTAAGACACTGAGCTGCAGACTGGAAGGTCTGTAGTTCAGCAGTTCGAGACCTGAGTGCCGCATGACGGAGTGGGCTCCCGTCTCCGGCCCCAGTTCCTGCCAACCTAGCAGTTCAAAAGCAAGAAATTGCAAGTAGATAAATAGGTACCACTTCGGTGGGAAGGTAACAGAGTTCCATGCTTCCAGGGCCGGCCCCAGGTGTCTGGGAGCCCTAGGCAGGACAGCCTGGGGCGCCCACCCCACCGGGGATGCCAACCTCCCGGTGGGGCCTGGAGAGGGCCCAGCCTTGTCCTGGGCCCCTCGCACCTGCCAGGCACCCAGAGAGAGCCGGGGAAGGGGCGGCGCGGCTCTCCCAGGCCCCTCGCAGATGCCAGGCACCCGGGGAGAGCCGGGAACGGGCGGCGTGGCTCTCCCGGGCCCCCTCGCAGCTGCGAGGTGCCCGGAGAGAGCCGGGGAAGGGCGGCGCGGCTCTCCCGGGCCCCTCGCAAGTGCAAGGCGCCCAGGGAGAGCCAGGAATGGGGCAGCGCGGCTCTCCCGGGCCCCTCGCAAGTGCAAGGCGCCCGGGGAGAGCCAGGAACGGGGTGGCGCGTCTCTTCCGGCCCCCTCGCAACTGCGAGGCGCCCGGAGAGAGCCGGGGAAGGGGCAGCGCGGCTCTCCCGGGCCCCTCGCAAGTGCGAGGCGCCCAGGGAGAGCCGGGAACAGGCGGGCTTGCTACGCCCGCCCATTCCCTCCCAGCGGTGGCGCGGCTGGGGGGGGAGAGAAGCCGCTCCGCCGCCCCTGCCTCCTCTCCCCCCGGCTTTGGGGAGAGGGCGGGCAACCTCCGCTGCCGCCTGCCGCCTCCTGAGCCCCGGCGGGGCACTCGGGGAAGCAGGGGGGGCTTTTCCTGGGAGGGGCTGGGCGCGGTTTGGCGCCCCTGCAGCCGGCGCGCCATGCCCCCAGGGAGGAGGGGGAGGGCGACTTGCGCTCTCAGTGGGCGCTTTTCCACGGCGGCGGCAGCAGGGGGATCCTGCTGGCCGCTGCCGGCCACTTCCTCCTCCTCCTCCTCCCCCCCCAGGGAGGAGGGGGAGGGCGACTTGCGCCCTAGCCGGGCGCTTTTTTGCGGCAGGGCGCCCGGTTAGGGTGGCGGTGGGGGGCTTTTGGGGGGGTAGCGGGGTGCCATTTGGCGCCCCTGAGGCCGGCGCGCCCTAGGCGAGCGCCTAGTTCGCCCAATGGGCGATCCGGCCATGCATGCTTCGGCGTTTAGTCATGCTGGCCACATGACCACAGATAACTCTTTGAACAGTGCTGGCTCTTCGGCTTGGAAACAGAGATGAGCAGCACCCCCTAGAGTCGGATTCGACTAGGTTTCGAGCAAGTGAGACCTTTACCTATAGGCTGTTCTGATCTTCTTCAAGTAGGTATACTATATTCCAACATCCCTTCTCAAGGTTTATTGTGCAAGTCCACAAGATTCATTTTTTTCCATAGAATCCCAACATTGCAAAACAGTGTTTGAGTTTAAAGTATGTTTAGAAAATCTGTTTGTATTTTACCCTCCTTCCTGGAGGTGCTTCTCTGAATGTTCATTTCTGATTCTTGACTGGAGATTTAATTCCTTCCTCCATGGCATTTCTCCATCTTTCTGCCTGATCAGTGGGCATTCTCTTTATATCTTCCCATGTGGAAGCTTCCATTGCAGTCTCTATTTTGGTCAGGTAGGAAAGTTTTCTTGGTGGTACTCTCTTGTTGGCTCTAGCTAATTGTCTGACCTCTGGTTCCTCATCCCCTTCTGGTTCTTGAGGCTCTTCCGGTATGTCATCAGTAGGTTCCAAGGTGGTTGATTTGCATTTTATTCTCTTCCATTGGTTTGGATTCTATAGTGTCTATTTTTTCTGTAGTTTTAGATTTTTCCTTTTCGTCTATATAGACTACATTGCAAATTCGTATAGGCAGAGTTCAGACTGGCAGTTTGAAGCAGGATCGAGTCGTGGCAGAAAAGCCCCGAAACAAACCATTCCAGGTTTTCCCAGTCACACTGCACGGACTGATGTGGGAGCATACCAGGAGGAGGCACGAGGGAGTGTTCAGACTGCTGGCCCAGAGGCGCAGCTATAAACAGCTTTTCCTGGTAATTTGGCTATGTGCACATGTGCACATATGCACTCATGCACATAAGCGCATCAGGGTGATTTGGGGAGGACCCCGTTGCACCAGCACTGCATTGGGTGGTAGAGCAGAGCACATCCAATCATATTGCTGCTGCCTCTCCAGGGCAATCAAGTGCACCTTATACACGGAAACACCCGGTGGACATTATTACTGCGGGTTGTTCCTGGCTTTTTGGGGTAGCGTTCACACTTCCCTGAAGTGGAATGAAGTGGGATGAAGGCGCTCTCTGGGATTTGCTACCACTTTCACCAGATATCTTTAAAATGTGGGAGTGAAGTGGTACACAACGGGTTGACTATGGGTGGGGAATGCCAGACAGATGTGCCTATGTGAACGCCCCCTTTAATCCGGTTGTGAAGTGTCACTGGAACATGTGTATCTTGGGGCAAACTGCCAGTCTGAACTCAGCCATAGATTGTGTTTTTGGATCAAGGATTCTATATCCCTTATATCCCAAATCATAGCCAACAAAAATACCTTGCTCAGTCCTTAAATCCAACTTGGACTGCTTTTCTTCGGAGGTATAGGCAGAGGTTTTTGACCCAAATACCCTTAGATGTTTCATGCTGTAGATTAGTGGCTGTGTTGATGGCTTCTTCTCAGTAGTTCTCTGGTAGATCTGCTTCTAATAACATACATCTGCACATTTCTTTCAGGAAGCGGTTTTTCCTCTCAGTTATGTCATTTTGTTCTGGTGTGTATGGGACAGTGAGTTTATGTTTAATACCTTTTTCAGTTAAATACCTTTTTATGATGTTCCACGTATTCTCCTTCGTTGTCAGTTCAGATTGCCAGCAGTTTCCTCTGGAACATGTTGCTAACCACTGCAACATATGCCTCGAGTTTTTCAAATACTTCACCTCTTCTCCCTGATCAAGTAGGTAAATGTATATTTAGAGAAATTGTCAATGAAAGTCAAAATATATCTGTTCCCACCAGGGCTTTCTGTTTGCATTGGACTACAAACATCACTATGAATGAACTCTAGGGTGCATCTCATTGGGTTTGGTTCATGATTGTTGCTGAAACTTGGACCGACTCCCCACAAGCAGCTGTGCCACCCTTGTTCTTCCATTTGCCCCGGTTGCATTAGTCAATTTCACACTATTTGTTGTGCGGCCGCATTTTGACTTGCATCCCCCCTCCCCCTGATTTCCCCTGCATCTTCTCAATCTCAAAAAACAAGGATTGAGAAGACACGGGGGAAATTGGGGGGGAGGGGTTGCGGGTCAAAATGTGGCCATGCAGTGAATAGTGTGAAATTGACTGATGCAACCAGGGCAAACAGAAGAGTGAGGGTGGCACAGCTGCTTGTGGGGAATCGGTCTTGGTCTTGTCCCCTTTGCTTGGATGCAATGCATGCAATTCCTTTCAATTGTACATGTATTTCTTTGTGTGCTTTTGTTCAAATTGTGTTTGTTTGTTTGTTTGTCTCAAGTTGGGCAATTGCATAATTGTCTCTATGCCCAAATCTTCGATGCCATAACCTGATTGCAACTTTTGGTCAAATTTGCACAGATCTCCCATCAGCTACACTTAGAGTCTCTCCAGTTTGGTGTAGTGGTTAAGTGTGCGGACTCTAATCTGGGAGAACCGGGTTTGATTCCCCACTCCTCCACTTGCACCTGCTGGATGACCTTGGGCAAGCCATAGTTCTGTCAGAGCTGTTCTTGAAAAAGAGCAGTTTCTGTCAGCGCTCTCTCAGCCCCACCTACCTCAGAGGTTGTCTGTTGTGGGGAGGGAAAGGTGTTTGTAAGCTGCTCTGAGACTCCTTTGGATAGTGAAGGGTGGGGTTTAAACCCAATATCTTCTTCTTTTTCTTTATTGAGACTTTCAAAATGTTGGCAAAGTTTAAATATGCAAAGGAAGTGGAGCACTGACTGTTCAGAGAAAAAAATAAGTAGGTTTATTGAAGAAGAACAAACTGTTATAGAACATAAAAGAGAGTGTGCCTTATGGGAAGTCCCTAATCTAGCTATGCTAACTAGCAGTCCTTCAGCTGCCCCCTATAGGCTGTTCTTCTGATCTTCTTCAAGTAGGTGCACTATAGACCTTTTATATTTCAACACAGAAATCCCTGGAAACTCTAGGGTAAAATTTAGATGGGTTCTGTACAATGTCAAAGAAACCTAATGTGGTGTATCTGTCCACTAATTTCAATGATCACATCCAATTAAGTTGTTAATACGTTAAGCAGTTACATCTTTAGCTACTTTCTGAATTGGAGGAAAAACATGCATAAGGCAGCTTCATGTGTTTTTCATGTGGGTGAGGTGATGTTTACAGGGCAAGAGACTAAACCATTTGTCTCACTCTGAGGCCTCACTCTTTCTCTGATTCATCAGAAGATGATCTTTGTAACAAATGATGAACCACTTGCTGTGCTTTATGCGGTCACCACACATTCTGTAACACATCCCCACAAAAAGGGTCATGTGAAACTGTCATCAAGGCCTGTCAGAGAAGAAGTTACAGCTCATTTGTCTTCTGGGTTTCCAGTTCCACGGGAAGAGAAAATATCTGGGATAAGGAGACAAAATGGCAGCTAGAAGACTGGGGAGTTCTGGTTGAGAGAATGGACATGAAGAATAAGCAATAGCCTGAAGAGGTCAGACTGAAAGATGATTAAAATTAATTTCAATGATTGACATGTTTATACTAAAATTAAAAAAATACAAGTGGAAACCCACAAGGACTTCTGGGAGGCATCTCATTTCCCCCTCTCCCACTGTTTCCTCTTTAGGGTTGTCAGGTCCAATGATCATGCAGGTGGGGGAGGGGAAGGGATGTTCCAGGACTGGGGGTGGGATGCTGTGATGTGCTGACATCACGCGGAAGTGATGTCATCACGGCAGTGACATCGTGAGGCAATGCTCTGGTTTGTAGGCAAATCTCTATGGTAAAATCACCCTCAAACCATAGAATTTTGCCCAAAAACCAGAGCATCGCCACCCAATGTTGCTGATGTGATGATGTCATTTCCGTGCGACATCAGCACATTGTGTCTGTAGGTGAGATTTCCCCCCACCAGCCAGTTGGCTGATGGTGAACAGGAGGCAAAAAAACTGGGGGAATCCCCCACCCCTAACTGGGGAATGGCATCTTTATTGCTCTTTCCCTTTCCTGAAAGCCCCCATGGTCTCTCCCCTCTTCCTGCTTCCTTCTCTCCTTCTAGGGTTGCCAACTTCTGGGTAGGGGCTAGAGGACTTCTGAAAACACAACAGATCTCCTAACTGCAGAGATCATTTTCCTAAGTTAGGGTTGCCAAATCCCTGGATATTTGGGGGTGGAGCCTTGGGAGTGCAAGGTTTAGGGAGGGAAGCAACTTCAGCAAGGTATAATATCATAAAACCCACCATCCAAAGCAGCTATTTTCTCCAGAGGAACTGATCTCTGTCATCTGGAGAGTAGTTGTCATTTCAGGTGATATCTAGCCTCCACCTGGAGGCTGGCAACCCTCCCTGGAGGAAATGGCTGCTGCCTGCCCTCAAATTCTACCCCCAAATCTCCAGGGATTTTCAAACTTGGGGCTGGCAACCCTAACCAAGCCTGGCCAAATGAGTTCTCCTGCAAAGTCCAAAATAGGCCTGGAAGGGCCATACCCCACCCCACCCGGCCTTTTTAGTCAAAAAAACTGAAGCCTGGAATATTGTGATTGCCTAGCAACAGCAACAGCACCAGAGGGAATCCGTTGCTTAAAGCTACAGGCACTCCTTTTATCATTTTCAGATTTTTTAAAAAAGCTGCCCACTGTTGTTGTTGTTGTGTGTTTAGATTCCATATTTTTCTGCAAACCTAGGACACTTTTAAGGTTTGTAGAAAGATCTGTCTTGCCCATTCACAGCTCCAGTCATTGGGTTTAAGTATCTAAAGATATCCTTTCACTATCAGAATATGAGAGATATGAAATTATATCAACTAGTACTTCTACCACTGCTGCTTAAAATAGTCCACAGAATTGGGATAGGAAGCAATATTCCCTCTGTAAATGTCTGTTGGGGTTATTAATTGTTGGGGTTGCTAGAACAGAAATTGTTAGTCTTTACGGAGTACTGTTTGTTGTGGCTGGAACAGTCTAAGATGGCTACCTCTCCAGAATGTGGATATTACAGAGACCATTCATGAACAACACTGAAATATTTTATATACATTTTTCCCCCTGCTGAAAACCGAGTTCCAGTATTTTATCAGTTTAGAATTCCAAAGCATTTTCTGCCCCAAACATCTTTTGGTCTACGAGCCATTTTCTTATATGTGTTGTTTAGAAGCCTTGTCAGGTGAGTTACTTTTCATTCCTCTTAGCTCAGAATTGTTTTGCTAGCTGCCTTTTATCAAGAGTCTCTCATTCAACTATTTAGGAGAAGATCTAGTTCTTTGCAGCAATTTCACATAAACTCCATCATAACTGAACACACTCAGAAGTCAAAGGTCCTCCTTTTTTAGCTTTCACTGCCTCTCAGCCTAAAAATAATAGCACTTTGGTTTGTTGCTTCTGAAATTGGGATTTTTAAACAATCTGTGTTGAACTACCAAAATGGAACAGAGATTACTGTCCCCAGAGGGTTAACTGAAGATGACTGTGTATATCTATGACTGCCTCATCTCCTTTTTGCTCTCTGTGGCTGAAGCTGACCTTCTTCAGGTCCTGGGGAAAAAAATATATATATATGTATGTATCTATATGTGTGTGTATGTGTGTGTGTGTGTGTATATATATATATATGTATATGTATATGTATATATATATGTGTGTGTGTGTGTGTATACACACACCTCATTTTTCATGTTGGAATGCTTATTTTTCACTAATGGACTTTCTTTCCCTTATTAACAATAATCTCCTTTGATCAGAGGTCTTAAGTCATATCTAATGGAATCACTGTGTTTTCTTTTCTCTTGCCTCTCTTTCTCTTTACCTCATGTGGGCCTGCAAAATTTGGGATTCTGATGGAGAAAGTCAGGAACCACATGGTTCAACATTTTCAAGTTTTGTAGAGTGCGGAAGGACTCCATTTAATTCCTTCTGGATTCTAGAGTGTGTTGCAGAAGCTAAAAAAGATCCCACAATGTTCTCTGGGCATGTACCAAAAGCGAAGCCTAGAAGTGTAGGAAGCCGTGGTCCAGTAACATTAATATTTTTTAAACAGTCGGGGCCCTTTTCAGACATCCCAGTTTCTGTACTGAACAATGGCGATGCACAATGCAATATTCTAATATGGTGGCTAGTGTTGCCAGCTCCAGGTTGGGAAATACCTGGAGATTTTGGAGATGGAGCCTGAGGAAGGCACAGTTTGGATCATAGTGCTATAGAGTCCAACTTCTAAAGCGGCCATTTTCTCCAGGGGAACTGACCTCTGTCACCTGGAGACCAATTGTAATAGCAAGAGATCTCCAGCCAACACCTGGAGGTTATATATCAAAGAGAGAACTCACGGGAGGAGATTGTATCAATATATAAAAACTCCATGAATAAATTATGAACAAAAGCAGAAAAAAATCCACTCAAACAGTACAAATTCTTATCAAGTTCAACAAACACCCTTATAGATTCTTAAAGAGCTAGGATCGAAAAGTACTTAATACAAAGGAAAAACTCGGAATAAAGTCCACCAATCTTATGTACGAACAGTTTCAGGAGAAAAAAAAGTTCCACGTCTGTAGGAGTAGCAACACTCGGGCTGAGGACAGACTGGCAATTTGCAGTGGGAGCCAGTCGTGGCAAAAAAGCCGGTCATGCAGCTTGGACTGATGCGGGAGCATACCGGGAGGAGGTGTGCGGGAACGTTCAGACTGCTGGCCTGGAGGCGTGGCTGTAAATGGCTTTTTCCTGGTAAATTGGCTGGATGCCTATGTGTGTATGGGCACATGAGCGCATACACACATAGGCATCCAGCTGATTTGGGGAGGATCCCACTGCACCGGCACCACATTGGGCAGTAGAGCAGAGCACAGCCAATCATACCACTGCTCCCTTATGTGCAAGGCGGGTTGCTCCGGGCTTTTCCGTGTAGTTTTCACACACTGTCAGGAAACAGACAAATGTGGCATAAAGGCATTCTTTGGGGATTTGCTACCACTTTTATGAGGTATCTATTAAACACGGGAGTGAAGTGGAACAGCACAGGTTGCCTACGGGTGGGGAACGCCAGGCAGATGTGTCTCTGTGAATGCCCCCTTTAATCTGCTTGAGAAACGTGGCTGAAACGTGGCTATAGCAGGGCAAATTGTCAGTCTGAATTCAGCCTAGTGGTGGTAGTGGCCCTGTTGGCCTCCAGTGCAACGTGGGTGGTGAAAGTTGAAGGAATTTTACATCCCATTGATTTAACAGTGACCTGTTGGAATAAACAAGTTTTTTTTAAAAAAAATGTTCAATTTTGATAGGATTGTGTCAAATGGTTTGACAGATCATTAGAAATTACTCTGCGTTGTTTTTTCCTCAAAAAAGCATAGTCTCTTATTACCCAATCCAGTATATGCATTTTTTTCTCGTGATGCCATTTTCCAGAATTGTTGACATTGTTAGTTCTGAAAATAAATCTGTCCACATTTCTCTAGAAGTAAACAATTATCTGGTACTACATCTCCTGAAAATTACTTGCTAGAGGGTTATTTTCTCTACTTGATACCAGAACTTGAGTAGTTCATATTAGTGAGGTTTTGTACTAAGAATCTTGTGGGTATCCATGACAACATACAACATCCATAAACCACCTCACATTTAGAATAGCTCCCCTTTATGCTGTATCTTGCTGCTAATCAATCTAAAAGATTTTGTGTCAGAAATTTCCCCCTAAAACTCTAAATTTGGTGGTACATTTTTTTTTTTTAGCAGAGACTTGGAAAATAGCTTATTTCAGAATCATTTGAAATAACAAGGACACCAAGGAATAAGGCCCAGGTTATACAAGCAGAAGATCATGTAGTAAAAATGTTAACTGGACTGTACCATATCACACATAGATGAACACATAAATGAATCACATAAATGATTGCTCCTGTATCTCTTGTAAACAATCTCTTGTAAAGTGTTGTCCCAAGACAACCCGCTTGAAGTGGTGTGCATATGATCCATAAGATACAGGGAAATCTGAATCAGGTAACCTTCCTCTTTTGGCAACCCAGGGTCTACAATGCCATCTGAAGATGAGATGTTCCAAGAGGAACCCATATAGCTGTTTCCTGGATTCTCAGATCATTACAACTGGGATGGTCAGTGTTTGTAAGACATGAGCAAATAGTTAATGTCTTTCCAGATGGATACTTTCCCCATCAGACAGGACAATTTGGTCTTTGTTCTGAGTTAATCATCATGATATAGCTACCTCCTGTGCACATTTAATAAAACTTTTAGAACAATCTCAGCAAAACTCCTTCCCCCCATCACATGGGAAGGGAGCTAACAGTAAATATTCCAGCTCTCTATCAGGAAAAAGAGTCAGTCCCCCCCCCCCATTCAGTCCTACCTTCACAACTTCAAAGATGACTCTTCAGGGCAAGAGATTACAATTTCCTTCGCCCCGTTTAATTGCTCCTCCCTTACTATGGGTCTTGCTTCCTAGTCACCTGGCCATGAGCTCTCCCTCTGATTCTCTCAAAGCCCTTCTCCCAGATCTCCCAGTCCCAGGGCTATTTTTGGGCAGGAATGCACAGGAATGGAGTTCTGGCTGGCTTCAGAGTTGGCCACTTCCACTACAGTGAAAACCTCTGTGTGCTTGGCTACAAAGGGAAGGCCTGGAGAGAACCCCCACCCCTTGGCGACTCCAAGGCAGGGGGGCCAGGGGGGCCCTGGAAGGCCTGTCCAAGGGCTGGCTTGCCCACATGCCCCGCAGCTGCAAGGCACCCAGGCAAGCCAAGGGAAGGCAGTTTAAACTGCCATCCCTTCCCTTTCCTTCAAGGGGGGGCTTGCCCAGGCTCCCCACAGCTGTGGGGCACTCTGGCAAGCCAAGGGAAGGCATGGGGTGTGGCCTAATATGCTAATGAGTTCCTGCCTGGTCCCTTGTCTCCTGCCAGTCCTTCCCCTTTCCTGATATTTCCCTCAGATACCTAAGCTTTTTCTGAGAGCCAGTTTGGTGTAGTGGATAAGAGCACGGACTCTAATATGGGAGAACCGGGTTTGATTCCCCACTCCTCCACATGCAGCTGCTGGTGTGAGTTTGGGTCAGTCATAAGTTCTTTCAGAGCTGTTCTCTCAAGGGCAGTTCTGGAGAGAGCTCTCCCAGCCCCACCTACCTCACAGGGTGTCTGTTGTGGGGAGGGGAAGGGAAAGGGATTGTAAACTGCACTGAGACTCCTTCGAGTAGTGAAGGGTGGGGTATAAATCCAATCTCTTCTTCTTCTCCTTTGCACCATCTGCCATTCTCTTTCCACTCTGTGTCATATTGTCCAGCTTTCTCTCTGTCCCTCATGGACCAGCTGTGAGTGAGACATAGTTGGGCTTCTTAATTATTAAAGATTCCAGGAAATGTTTGATTGGGACTTGCCATGTAGCTTTTTTTTAAAAATCAACATATTTCATTGCCAACTGACTTTTAATTGGTTTTCATCTTGCATTCAATCTGTCTCCTTTTATTTAAGATCTTGCTCAAGACAACTGTCTCTTTGGTTTTCTTGGGAAAATATCATACCTGATCTGGAGCTGAGTATACCTGATCTGGAGCTGTGTATACAAAGAACCAAGTTCATTGAGAAACTCAGGTCTGAGACTTGAATGTGTAACATTGTTCTCTGGGTAACATTACAAGACATGAGGTATCAAGGAGAAAAAAAATGAAGCCTATTCTTGTCCCTGATATGATAACTTTCTGCTTAGGGGTTTTGGGTTTTTTTGGAAGAGTACATTCTAACATACTAAATGCCATCTGTAGGCTGAAGTTCTGAACCAGTTTCACAACGTAACCAGCTGTTTGTATAGTTCAGGACCTAAATATGAAACCAATAAGAATTTGTTAGACTACAATAGGACCACAGGATGTATGCATACTACCAAGGCTCCCCCTATACCATGGTTCACCCTTTATCCTGGGGTAGCTGGCTGTGAGGAATCATCAAGTGGCAGCCCACCTCTTTAAATTCAATGCTAGATGTTCATGAGCTGCTCAGAAGATGAAGAGCTAAATCGCTAAGCTTACTGATTCACAGAGAGGAGGGATTCTGCTGTCTTCTATCTGTGCCACAGTTCACAAACGGCTCTCCTCCTCCTCTCTCACAAGGGCAAGGGTCAGACAACAGTCAGTGGGAGAATACACACTTTGTTTTGAACAGGCAAAAGCTTCTGCTCAAGATCTTGGAGGATCACAGCCTGCCAGAGTAGAATAGACTATTTATTTAAGGATTTATAACCTGCCCTGGAGACAGACCAAACCAAACCAAAATTGGCTAGCATCTTCAAATCAAACAGAATATCACATTTCCCAAAACCAACAGGAGATTATATTAAAAAAAACACAACAGAACACAGCAAATTGTCATTTAAAGACAGAATAATTGCAAGCAACTTAAAACCAACAGGTCAGCAGAATCGCTTAAATCATTTAGAAGCAGAGAGCTTAAAATCACAGCATCATACAGGATGCCAGGAGAAAATAAAATGACATAAGGAGGAGGAGGAGGAGGAGGAGGAGGAGGAAGAAGAAGAAGAAGAAGAAGAAGAAGAAGAAGAAGAAGAAGAAGAAGAAGAAGAAGAAGAAGAAGAAGAAGAAGAAGAAGAAGAAGAAGAAGAAGAAGTTGGATTTATACCCCACCCTTCACTCGGAGTCTCGGAGTGGTTTACAGTCTCCTTCCCTTCCTCTCCCCACAACAGACACCCTCTGAGGTAGGTGGGGCAGAGAGAGCTCTCAAGAGAACTGCTCTTGAGGGAACAGAGAACAGAGAACAGAGACAACTATGACTGACCCAAGGTCACCCAGCTGGCTGCTTGTGAAGGAGTATGGAATCAAACCCAGTTCTCTAGATTAGAGTCTGCCACACCAAAAGCCTAGGACCCAATTTTGAGTGAAAGTGATGGATGCTACCACAAAATGCCCACTGCAGGTGGCAGAGCCAAGTACAAAATGGCTCCTCCAAGAGGCAGAGGCAAGCACTTGCTCATGAAAGGAAGGGAGGGATGGAGAACATAAATATACACAGAAGAATCCTAATGGGTGCCTTGGGAGGAAAAAAAAATAGTCTTTTCCTAATGATGTCATCACAATAGCAAAGCTAATAGTAGGTGAGCATGCTAGGGGAGAGCATTCCAGAGCTGGGCTGTAATGAATGAAAAGGCTATGCTAATAGCCACTATTAGGCTGAGTTCAGACTGGCAATTTGCCCCGCTATAGCCACTTTTCAGCCATGTTTCCCAAGCGGATTAAAGGGGGTGTTCACACGGGCACATCTGCCTGGCGTTCCCCACCCGTAGGCAACCCGTGCTGTTCTGCTTCACTCCCACGTTAAAAAGATACCTGACAAAAGTGGTAGCAAATCCTGGAGAGCGCCTTTATCCCGCATTATTCTGCTTCCTGGAAGTGTGAATGCGAAGCCGAAAAGCTGGGAGCAACCCGCTTCTATAGTGTGCGCCGGTTGTTTCCGCGCATAAGGCAACAGCGATTGGATTGGCTGTGCTCCGCTCTACCACCCAATGTGGTGCCATCACAATGGGGTCCACCCAAAATCGGCTGGATGCGCTTATGTGCATGAGCACATATGCGCCCATACATACACAGAAGGAAAAAGCCGTTTAAGCCACACCTCCGGGCCAGCAGTTTGAACGCTCCCGCGTGCCTCCTCCAGGTATGCTCCCGCATCTGTTGGCCCCATGTGACCGGGAAAACCTGGAACACTTTATTCCAGGTTTTTTTTGCCACGACTGGCTCCCACTGCAAACTGCCAGTCTGAACACAGCCTTAGTCTCTCTTCCAAAAAAAAAAAAAAAAAGGAAGCTATGGAACTGGGCATCAGATGATGATCCAAAAGGACAGGCAAGAATATACTAGGATGTCCTGAATTAGACAAACCCATGGGCCCCATGAAGGCTATTCCATGAGTCTGTATGTGTGAAGATGCAATGAATATGCTGCTTCTCCCCAAATGGTTCCTTTGGTTGAAGAAATTGGATGAACGGATGGGCACAACCTGTTGATCTCTTCTTCTCCTTACCTGGCCTGCCATTCTCCTACCACCATAGCTTCTTCTGTCCACGATATACCATTTGTGTTCAATTTGACTTCATTTATACGCAGCCGATATACAACGAAGACAGAAGAGGATTGATTTAAATAGGGGGGAATACCAGTGTGAGAAAAGAGAAATTAAAATAAAGAGTCACAACTTTGTTTCTCACAACGACAAAGTGAAATAATCGAACCATTTCAAAATTTGGCCTCATCCCCTTCGATGGTGAAGTTTAAACCAAGTATTGCTCTTTTGCTATCCTCCCTCATAGCTTTCTGGCTCACCCTGTGGAAAAAAAAAGAAAAGAAAAGAAAATTCCAGTCCAAAAACATATCTTACCGCTGAACAAATTCCTGTGTACAGTTTAGATTGTTGCTACAAAGCTTCTATTTTTCTGCTCCTGTTGCATTTCTCATGGGGAAATTCTACATCATTCTGTGTTTGAAATACTCACTGGCAAACTTGATGTCACTTTAGCAAAGTGATAAAATGTCCCCCAACGGCTAGCACCTGAGGTGCTCTACTTATTAAATATGAACTTGCACACCCATACATATACTGCAGCAGTCAGATTCATCACAGTTATTATAAGTCAATTCTGTGCAAAAGCTGGGAAGCTCTAAGGTGATAAATGTGTGTACCTTGCTATATTCAAAGAGCCGTGCCTACATGCAAAAATCCCTCCCTTTGATTTCTACATTTACTATCTGCCACAACATCTCACCAAGCAGAGAGATTGAATCTTAATAGAGAATGGAATTTATCAGAGCAATATAATGCACCATAGCATTTCATAACAACAAGAACAAAAAATCCCTTCAAGGAACATGAACCTTAGCAGTAAAATACAGTCTGTGAGTTTTTGCATTTCAATACTTTCTCTTCCCAAGCTTTCCAAACAACGAGATGTTACCTCATTAAATACAAGTTATCTTTAACAGAAAAGGTAACATTGGTTGAGAGCTTATTAACAACCACCTCATATTTTACATTTTTTTTTACCTGGCATTGCAAAAGCATTCAGCCCATACATGGCGCCACAGTTGCAAGAACATCGGATTAGCTGGTTCTGTGCAATGTGGGATGTAAGGAAAGACAGTGATGGAGGGGGTGCATATGGTTATTGTGTTGCTTTTTTATTTTTTTGAATGGCTTGAACCCTGCCTACAGTTTCTGTGGACGGAAAAATTTCCATCTGCAGAATGATCTCCACCTCCTGGTGCAGCACAAAAATGCCTCCTGAGAGGCTGCTCCTGGGGAGGAAATCAGAAAATTGCACCCCTCGCACAGGTGGAAATTTTGGACAAAATCCAACCCAATGCATTTTATTCAATATATATGTATATACCACTTGATCACCTAACCTAGGCTCCACGAAATGGCTGTCTTTAGTTAAATGCCAACTATTATGTATGTAGGTGCCATGAAGTTGTAATGGATTTATGGCAACCCCAGCAAGGGACCTTTAAAGAAAGTGAGAAGCGAAGGTGGTTTACCATTTCTGTACTCTGCAGAGTCTTCCTTGATGGTCTCTCAGCCAAGTACCAACCCTGTTCAGCTTCCAAGATCTAATGAGATTAGTCTATATACCATACTGCCTTCCTGAACCCTGGTCAAACATTATATCCCCATAACCAATTACATAGTGGCAAAGTCAGCCAACAAAAAGAAACAAAAAATCTCAACAACAAACTTGTGTGTGTGTCCGTGTGTGTCCATGCCTGGAAGGCAAGATGACCTCTGGCAACTCCTACTGGGGCACGGAGGACCTGATAGCCTGTCTCTGCCTCCTGGTACTCTTTGGAGATCTCCCATCCAAATACTTATCAGGGTTGACCCTGCTTAACTTCCTAGATCTGATGAAATTGGGCTTGTCTGGGCTACCCAGGTCAGGGCCTCAACAACAAACTTTGATTCTTACTATCTAGTTCCATATGTCTTTTGGAACGACACCATTTTTGCTTGACTAAATGGCTGCAGTTTTAATGTGTGGTGAATTTTCCTAAGCAGGGTTTTCAGTAAAAATAGTGCTACCACCAAGACAACTGTACTGTGTAACCAGCAGCCATTTCTGATAATAGCGGATCATTGACAGGATTCCTACCTTCTCTGGATTAAATTTAAGTGGAGCGTTGTTGTTTTTTGCCATTCTCTAATCCATCTCTGGGTCCGGTCACACTGCCGTTTTGATCGGGGCTCACTGCTGTTTCCTTGCGCATGTCAGTTTCACGTTCACACGCGCCAATCCGCCTCCCGCCCCGAAGCAGGCTCACTCGCGCAATGATGCCAGGTTCTCCTGACCCCTGGAAAATCAAGAGTTTTCCTGGCACTTCCACTTTGAATGCACGATTTTGCCTATCTGGACAGCCCATCTTCTGCAAGGATTGTGATTAGGGCCGTCTGAATGCTCTTTGTGCTTTTTTTTTTTTTTTTAAAGGCTTCCGGTTTGAGCGCTTGAGCAAACATGCGCTTAATAAATCCATTTAACGTTTAATAATGTATTTATTAAGCGCATGTTTAGTCAAGCGCTCAAACCGGAAGCTTAAAAAAAAAAACGCACAAAAGACGGCCCTGGAGGCGGGAACGAGAGGCAGGGGCTCCGGCAGCCTGGATGGGGCCGGCAAGGAGGATGGCAGAGACGGCGGAGACGGCAGAGCCTGTTTTCGTGGGGCAATGGCGGCAGCGGCGGCACCCCCCCGCAAGTGTCGGCAGAAGCAGTAGCCGCCCGAGCCTCTCCCGTGGCCAGCAGGATCGCCTGGAGGGACGGTGCAGCAGCAGGTGAGCGGGTGCTGTAAGAGAGGGGCTGGCTGCATCTAGTCAGCCCAATGCGAAGAAAAATGTTCCCGATTTAAACAAAGCGGGAACAAAGCACAATTACCTTTGCAGTGTGACCAGAGCCTCTGATACCACAAAGTGGTTTAGAACTTCTAGAAGAGTTGTTTTTATACCCTGCTTTTCTCTACCCTAAGGAGTTTCAAAGCAGCTTACAATCACCTTCCCTTCCTCTCCCCACAACAGGCACATTGTTAGGTAGATGGGGTTGAGAGAGTTCTGAGAGAATTGTGACTGGCCTAAGGTCCCCCAGCAGGCTTCATGCAGAGGAGTGGGGAATCACACCCCATTCTCCAGATTAGAGTCCACCACTCTTAACCACAACACCACGCTGGCTCTCTACTTCATCTCCAGTCTCTGATACAAAAGGGAGAAAGAAGGGGGTGGCATCTACATATAGTGAATTGAATCTCATCTTCAAATGACCCCTTCCAGCAGTTTCATATATGTGTTTAATATCTCCCTCACATTCTGTCTATTGACCCTTGCAGGGTAATTCATATATTTGTTCATCATAACACATCTAGACTTCTGCACTAAAAATCCTCCCGTCAGATTAACCTTACTCAATATTACATTGGCAAATGAAGATAAAGTTAGTTAAGCAATGAGACAGTAGAAAAATATGGAGCAGCTTGAACTCGAATGAAACATCTCTTACTCTTGGACGTTGGATCATGTCCTGTAACTCTGTGTGCCTTGTACTAGTTTGGCACATTCTTATGGATCATTACTTTCTTGAAGCTTGTGATGGGAGACTGTTCAGTTGTGCATGTGTCTTCATGTGTGTGTTAGGGTTGCCAGGTCTACTTCCCTGGCCAGTGAGGGGTGGGGAGGATCCTTCTGGGAGTGGGGAGGGCAGGGTGACATTGCTTTTGGAGAAATTGGCATGATGACATCATGTGGAAGCAATGTCATCACACCGGGCATGTTGTATGGTGACACTCTAGCATTTTGCTCAAAACTCTATGGTTACAATACAGTTTTAACCAAAATGTTAGAGTGTTGCTGCATGATGTGCTCAGTGTGATGATGTTATTTCTGAGTTATGTCATCATGCTGATGACATGGACGCGAAGGGGGTTGTTTGGGGCTGGGGCTTCCCCTGCTGGCCATCTGGCTGGTGGTGAATTGAGTCATAAGAACATAAGAGAAGCCAATGATGGATCAAGCCAATGGCCCATTTAGTCCAACTCTCTGTCACACAGTGGCTAAAAATACCAGTTGCCATCAGGAGGTCCAGCAGTAGGGCCAGGATACTAGAAGCTCTCCCACTGTTGCCCCCCCTGCCCAAGCACCAAGAATACAGTGCATCACTTGCCCGAGACTGAGAGTTCCTATCTGTAACTTGTGGCTAATAGCCACTGATGGACCTCTGCTCCATGTTGTTGTTCAGTCGCACAGTCGAGTCCGACTCTTTGCGACCCCATGGACCAGATCATGCCAGGCCCTCCTGTCTTCCGCTGTCCGCTGAAGTTTGCTCAATTTCATGTTCGTTGCATCGATGACACTGTCTAACCATCTCATCCTTTGCCGTCCCCTTCTTCTTTGACCTTCAATCTTTCCCAGCATCAGGGTCTTCTCCAGTGAACGCTCCCTTCTCATTTGGTGGCCAAAGTATTTGAGCTTCAGCTTCAGGATCTGGCCTTCCAGGGAACAATCAGGGTTGATTTCTTTTAGGATTGACTGATTTGATCTCCTGGCAGTCCAAGGGACTCTCAAGAGTCTTCTCCAGCACCATAGTTCAAAAGAATCTATTCTTCGGCGCTCGGCCTTCCTTATAGTCCAACTCTCACAGCCATACATTACTACGGGGAATACCATTGCTTTGACCATGCGGACTTTTGTTGGCAAGATGATGTCTCTGCTTTTTATCATGCTGTTTAGGTTTGCCATCGCTTTCCTCCCAAGGAGCAGGCGTCTTTTAATTTCATGGCTGCAGTCACCATCTGCAGTGATCTGGGATCCTAGGAATGTGAAGTCTGTCACTACTTCTACGACTTCCCCTTCTATTTGCCAAGGAGTGATGGGGCCAGATGCCATGATCTTAGCTTTTTTGATGTTGAGCTTCAAGCCCACTTTTGCACTCTCCTCTTTCACCTTGAGCAAAAGGCTCTTTAGGTCCTCTTCACTTTCTGCCATCAGAGTGGTATCGTCTGCATATCTGAGGTTATTGATCTTTTCCCCAGCAATCTTAATTCCAGCTTGTGATTCATCCAGGCCAGCATTTCGCATGATGTACTCTGCATATAAGTTAAATAAGCAAGGTGACAATATACATCCTTGTCGTACTCCTTTTCCTATGCTAAACCAGTCAGTTGTTCCATATCCAGTTCTAACTGTTGCTTCTTGACCCTTATACAGGTTTCTCAGGAGACATGTGAGGTGGTCCGGTACTCCCATCTCTTTAAGAACCTGCCATAATTTATTGTGATCCACACAATCAAAGGCTTTAGCATAGTCAATGAAGCAGAAGTAGATGTTTTTCTGGTACTCTCTTGCTTTCTCCATAATCCAGCGAATGTTGGCAATTTGATCTCTAGTTCCTCTACCTCTTCGAAACCCAGCTTGTACTTCTGGCAGTTCTCTATCCACGTACTGTTGGAGCCTAGCTTGTAGGATTTTGAGCATGACCTTGCTAGCGTGTGAAATGAGTGCAATTGTGCGATAGTTTGAACATTCCTTGACATTGCCCTTCTTTGGGATTGGAATGTACACTGACCTTTTCCAATCCCACTGTTGTGTTTTCCAAATTTGTTGGCAAATTGAGTGCAGCACTTTAACAGCATCTTCTTTTAAGACTTTGAATAACTCAGCTGGGATGCCATCACCTCCACTAGCTTTGTTGTTAGTAATGTCTTCTAAGGCCCATTTAACTTCGCTTTTTAGGATGTCTGGCTCGAGGTCAGTGGTTATACCATCGTGGTTGTCAAGGACATTGAGGTCCTTCTTGTATAGTTCTTCTGTGTATTCTTGCCATCTTTTCCTAATCTCTTCTGCTTCTGTTAGGTCCCTACCGTTTTTGTCCTTTATCATGGCCAGCTTTGCATGGAACTTTCCCTTGATTTCTCCAATTTTCTTGAACAGATCTCTAGTCCTTCCCAATCTATTGTTTTCCTCTATTACTTTGCATTGTTCATTCAGGAAAGCCTCCTTATCTCTCCTTGCTGTTCTCTGGAAATCTGCATTCAGTTGGGCAAATCTTTCCTTTTCACCGTTGCCTTTAGCTTTCCTTCTTTCCTCTGCTATGTGCAAAGCCTCATCAGACAGCCACTTTGCTTTCTTGCATTTCTTTTTCTTTGGGATGGCGGTGATTGCTGCCTCCTTTACAATGTCACGGACCTCTGTCCATAGTTCTTCAGGCACTCTGTCTATCAAATCTAGTCCCTTAAACCTATTCTTCACCTCTACTGTATATTCATTGGGGATGCGATCTAGGTCAAATCTGAATGGCCTTGTGTTTTTCCCAACTTTCTTCAATTTAAGTCTGAATTTTGCAATGAGTAGCTCATGATCTGAGCCACAGTCTGCTCCAGGTCTTGTTTTTACTGACTGGATAGAGCTTCTCCATCTTTGACTGCAAATTATATAGTCAATCTGATTTCGGTGTTGCCCATCTGGTGATGTCCATGTGTAGAGACGCCTCTTAGGTTGTTGGAAAAGGGTGTTCGCTATGACCAGCGTGTTCTCTTGACAAAACTCTGTTAGCCTTTGCCCTGCTTCATTTTGTTCTCCAAGGCCAAACTTGTCTGTTATTCCGGTTACCTTTTGATTTCCTACTTTAGCATTCCAGTCCCCTATGATGATTAGGACATCATTTTTTGGTGTTAGTTCTATGAGCTGTTGTAGGTCTTCATAGAACTGGCCCACTTCAGCCTCTTCTGCAGCAGTGGTTGGGGCATAGACTTGGATTACTGTGATATTGAATGGTTTGCCTTGGATTCGGACCGAGATCATTCTGTCATTTTTGAGATTGTATCCCAATACTGCCTTTCTCACTCTCTTGTTGACTATAAAGGCCACACCATTTTTTCTACGGGATTCCTGGCCACAGTAGTAGATATAATGGTCTTCTGAGTTAAATTCGCCCATTCCTGTCCACTTTAGTTCACTGATTCCCAAGATGTCGATGTTCATTCTTGCCATCTCATTTTTGACCACATCAAGCTTACCTTGATTCATAGATCTTACATTCCAGGTTCCTATGCAGTATTGTTCTTTGCAGCATCGGACTTTCCTTTCACCGTCAGACACATCCACAACTGAGCGTCCTTTCGGCTTTGGCCCAGCCGCTTCACTCTTTCTGGGGTTACTCGTACTTGCCCTCTGCTCTTCCCCAGTAGCATATTGGACACCTTCCGACCTGAGGGGCTCATCTTCCGGCGTCATATCTTTTAGCCTTTTGTCACTGTCCATGGGGTTTTCTTGGCAAAGATACTGGAGTGGGTTGCCATTTCCTTCTCCAGGGGATCACTCTTGGTCTGAGTTCTCTGCTGTGGCCTGTCCGTCTTGGGTGGCCCTCCACGGCATAGCCCACAGCCTCATCGAACCACGCAAGCCCCCTCGCCACGACAAGGCAGTGATCCATGCTCCATATGCTCATCTAATTCCCTCTTGAAGCTGTCCATGCTTGTAGCCGCCACCACCTCCTGTGGCAGTGAATTCCATGTGTTAATCACTCTGAAATTGGGGAGGGAAACCACCCCGACTGAGTGTCTGGCAAACCTAGTGTCTCTCTCTGTGTGTGTATATGAAATTCTGGCTTCATTTTGTAAACCACATAGAGTTCTCAGTGTGAGATGAAAATGAGATGAAAATATTATAAATAAACATATAAATAAAAGTCCTCTCCTTCACCCTGATGCAGTAGAATCCAGGAAGAGTTGCACCATATGATTTTGTTCATTATTCCAGCTGCAAACTGTTTTAGTCACCATACAGATTCATGATAGTAGCCATCAAGGGCATTAATGTCTTAAAGGAATCCTCTTTCAGCTATCAGGAAGATCTTTAGCTATTAATATAATTTTTAAAGAACCCAAGTATTCTCATTTCTTCATGATACATATGATTCCCCCTTATTACATGCCACAGCTGTACATGGGGCAGCTGCCATATGGCATGACAGCTGTGGCTCAGTGGCAGAGCACCTTCTTTGTTTGCAGAAGGTCCCAAGTTTAGTCCATGGCATCTCCAGCTGAAGTGATCACATACTAGGTGATGTGAAAGACCTTCGCCTGAGAGTATGGAGAGCCAATGCCAGTCAAGGTGGACAGCAGTCAGCTTGATAGACCAATGGCCTGACTCAGTAAAAAGATAGCTTTACACATTCATGTGAATGCTGTTTCAAGAGGTGACCACATAAGAGCTGTAAATCTGGAAAGCCCGATGTGGCCATTGAATTAGCAGAACCTTAAGAAAGTGAATGTGGATTAACTGATGTGCTAAAGTGTGTTGTCAAATCACAACCGACTCATGGTGATTCCATGAAGTTCCACCTTCCTGGGTTTTTAAGGCAAAGGATGAGCAAAGGTGGCTTACCATTGCCTCCCTGTGCACAGCAGCCCCAGTCTTTCTTGGTGGTCTGCCATCCAAGTACCAACCCTGCTTAGATTCTGAAAGGTGATGAGATCAGGCTGGTCTGGCCTACTAGGACTGGATCCAGAAAATTCTAGTATTTCAGGAATTTAAACAACAAAAATCTAACATTTAAAGCATTCTTTTTATGATTCTCTATACCCTGCCTCTGATGTAACAGCCTTAAATAATGCCTTGTCCCCTGAAAATGTTACTATTTCACTGTATACATGATCAATAACAACAGATGGCAGACAGAACATGGCATGATAAATGTCACAGGAATGGGAGTGGACAGTGATGGCAAATCTAAACACAGGAAGGTGATGTATCCTTGACAGATTCCTGAAAAGATTCAAGAACATCTTTTATTAATAGTGACAATGATGTGTCACTGAGCACAGCCGATGGGCAGGCAGTCATCCTTTACCCATGTTGTACTCTTGGTCTTGAATTTAAATATAATCAAACAACATCAAAAGAAGGTGAAAGGGTTCGGGATGGCCGGCCAACAACATTGTGGTGCAAAAGTGATTTGAATAAATCAGAAGAGTGATCTGTCTACACAGTAGAGAGAAGAAATGCTAATCTACCATTTGGCGCAAAAATGTTTAGCATAGATTGATAGACAGAGCAACGTCGGTATTCAGCCATCCAAACATTGTGTCATCCCCCCCCCCCGGAATGTACAGGAAGTTGAGTTGGTTATTATTAATTTATTTTTAGCTTGCCTCAACATTTATCTGACATTTCACTGGAGGATGAGTCTCAGTTTTGTTTCAAATTTTACTTTGGGCAAAATCCAGGAAATTGTAGTCAGGGAAGAAGGAGGCTGGGGAGGGGAATCAAAGCACGTTTTACTTGTCCCTGAAGCGTAAGTGTTGTCTGGGTGTTAAGGGAGTAAGGGTTACTGTTAGGGATGGAAAGCTGAACTTTATTTGCCAGTCTGAAAACTGGTCTAAACTGTCGAATTCATATGCTTTCTGTGAGCTATGACAATTGTGGAGGGTGAAAAATTACCTTATTTGGAGTTATTCTGAAGGCTATGGCATTTATTTGTTTATTTTATTACACTTATATCCCACCCTCGCCCACAGGCAGGCTCAGGATGGCTCACGACAAAATCAACAATAAAACAATTAAAACAGTAAAACAGGAGATAGTTCTGTATTTTACTGGCTAACTCAGGAAAATATCTTGATCCCTCTGTCTCATGGCTCAGTATTATTCTGGAAATTTGTTACATATACTGGGATGTCTCTTAATGTGTCACAAACACGTGTTAGTCAAATTTGTCTGATTTTAGGATGTCACAAGGCAAATCCCTGACCAAGTGGGTCTTCATGAGTTACCTCATGGTGAGAAAGCATTTTATTCAGATTTTTTTAAAGGATTGATTAAAGATCTAAGATGGACTTCTCCTACCCCTTTGACTTCTATGGCCCCAGGATTGGGGACTTCTATGACCCAGCTAAATCATACACCAGTTTAGAGTTAACTTGGTTCCTGGTTCTTCAGTATAGGACAGCTAATCATATTTTGCCTATCAACCCGCTTTATAGAGGAGGAGGAGGAGGAGGAGGAGAGGGGATTGGATTTATACCCCACCCTTCACTTGGCGTCTCAGAGCAGTTTATAAACTCCTCTCCCTTCCCCTCCCCACAACAGATACCCTGTGAGGTACGTGGGGCTGAGAGAGCTCTTTCCAGAACTGTCCTTGAGAGAACAGATCTGACAAAACTATGACTTGCCCAAGATCATCCAACAGCTGCAAGTGAAGGAGTGGGGAATCAAACCTGGTTCTCCCAGATTAGAGCCCGCACGTTTAACCACTACACCAAACTGGCTCTACACCAAACTAGCTCCACTTACAGGAAGTGGATATTGTTTTAACAAGGAGATGTAAGAAAATCATTGTGGTTCCCTGATGCTGATGAAATGTTGGAATTTTTCTTCCCCTTTTATTGCTTTATATTTATTTCTTAGTTTTTGTTACTTGTGTTAACACTTTATTAATAAATATATGTTTTAAAAGGATGGGGTTTTGAGGTAATAGCAGTGAGGCTCTTTCTTATTCAGTTTTATTATTTCTTAGAACATTTATACCCTGATTTTCCTCATGGTTCAACATGGCTATTTAGCCCCTTCTTCCATCTGTCCTTCACTATAACTGCTCCTTTGTCAGCATCCAAGACACAATGTAGCACTGTGGTTAATATAATCTCAGGTTCCTGAGAAACCATGGAAGAAGGGGAGAGAGGAGAGTTTTGCTGCCCTTGTTTGGAAATCCCACCAGAATTCTTCCAATGTTTCCTTTTAGGAAAAATTTCCAAATTTACTTTTATTTCACAAGTAAAGGCTCACACATACAAATTTCACACGTGGGCAGTACGACACACCTTGGTGACCCTGTGAGTTTTGTGTTGAGCCTGCCTGAACTTTCTGATTTTGTTTCAAATTTCACTTTGGGTAAAACATTGTTGGGGACTTTAAATGGTCAAGGAACAGCAATGAGTGACAGGTTTGCCAAGCAAAACAACTGAGAGTAAAACTTTCAGTCCCATCTTCAACAAGGAAGTTCTGTTACACTTAATGGAATTCTACATTAATTCAGTACGTCAGTTCTTTTAAAAATGCCATTCATTTATACACAACTAGCTACTCTAATTGGCTACTCTAAGAACACTGCATGGCTCAGCTTCAGGCATAAGTTTGTCCTAGAAAAAGAAAAGAAGCTGATGCAAACTGATATGTGTACCACTGTGTCTCTTCTACCGATAATTGTTCCCAATTTCCTTCTCTTATCCCTAAACCCACACAGCACTGCAGTTATACGATGTCACCTCTGAAACATGCATTATTTAGGATCACATATATGTTGTTTTTTTTCTGTTTCGAGCATAGTTACATCCTATAGGAATCATGATCCTGTAGGCTGTCATTTCACAGAGCTTTTCCAAATTCACTGAAACGTCTTTGATTTTTGCATCAGCTCCCAAAGCAGGTCTTCTGCATCCTATGGGTCTCGTGAGAATTCGTCCACATTCCCCTTTGGCCTCTCCTGCATTGCAGCTCAGGGACCTAAACTGGAGGAGGCTGGCCTCCTTCTCTGCAGGCTGCCCGATGCTGCCTTTGGTAGTCTCTAACGAGGTACACTTTTAATTATTGATGGTGCTCCACGGGTGCCTGACAGATGTATAAAGGAAGACAAGGTCTCTGCCCAGATGGATTTTTTTTTTCATCTCGGCTTGATGGATCTCCCAAGGCAAAAAGTTTCACTTGTTCATAGCAACAGGGAGAAAAGAAGTGAAAAGGGAACTTTTTCTTCCTTCCTCCAGGATATTTCTTTTGCAAGTGGAGTGATCAGTGGGATCTCTAAAATATATCATTGCCCTTATTCCAAAGCCTTTCACTGATACGTTTATTTGGTATTTATTTATTTATTTTACTTTCCATGGGTTAAGAAATAGAAATTTCAAAAGAAAAGAAATAGAAATTTCAAGTCACTTGCATTAGAAGAACAACGCACTAGTATCTGGGGACCCCAATGTGGGTACTTCACAGAAGTCTTAAAACAAGTCGTGGTTGCCACCAGAAAATGACTGCTGTGGAAAGGCACAGCCAAGCACAAAATGGCTGTTATGGGAGTTGGGGAGCTGTTATGGGAGCTGGGGGAACTCATGAAATGATAGGAAGATCCAAGCCAGGCATCATACTATGATGGAAGCAGCTGTTTCCAAATCAATGTTCCCTGCAGACGTAAAGGTGATGCCTCCTGGGCTGTTGTGAAGTGCATCCTGCTCAAGAGAGCTGGAGAAAAGCTATGATTGGATCTTTTGTTTGGAGAAGATGGAAGTGAGTGCTTGGAAACTAGCACTTGGGTACTCACGGGACATTCTAGGGCAGTGGTTCTCAACCTTCCTAATGCCGTGACCCTTTAATACAGGTCCTCATGTTGTGGTGGGATCCTATGACTCTCAACCCTAAAATTATTTTCGTTGCTACTTCATAACTGTAATTTATGTGTTTTCTGATGGTCTTAGGCGACCCCTGTGAAAGGGTCGTTCGACCACAGGTTGAGAACTGCTGCTCTAGGGGATTACTGATATTATTTATTGTAAAACTCTTGTTTATGGCATACAAAAATAAGTACCCCAGTGTGACTGATCTAAACCCACAAACACAGCTGGATCTGATCACAGGATGCAAAACGATGTCCTGTCATTGCCTTCACTCACTAAATCAGTCAGAATGAGACAGTGCTTTTCTTGTACCATGTGATGGCAGCTAAGGGTGGATGTGCCTAATTGTTATACGTTCCTGGTGACAGGAAAGGAACAGATCTTAAAAGGTGGTGCAGATGTGTGGCCATTAATTTGCTTGAAATATCCTCTGGTTTCATGCTGTCCAAGAAACAAAACAATTGTTTCACATTTTGCACTAGCCAAACCTGTGGCTTTTATAGATGGACAATAGGAAACACACAAGAACTCATGGTGGGTAAGAGTGATAGAAGGAATAAGGAAGCTGTCTTCTTTCTTTATTCTCTTGCCTTCTCACCATATTGGTATGCCTCCATCAGATCCCTCTTCAATCTGTTTATGAATAAAGTCTAGGAACTCAATGGTTGACCACCACCAGAAGTTTCTGATCATCCAGATACTTGCCAGATAGAATTGGCTGGCAGTGGTAGTGTGTATTCCTTAGGGCACCATCTCCAGACAAGACTAGGCAGTGTGAAGAGATGACAGTGAAGACACATGTGTGTATTTGAGGAGCCTAAGCAGCAAACTGCTCATATCATGGCTTTTTGAGAACCTATTATCTTTTTGCATAGGCATTGATTGGGACAGGGCAGGCCATTGGCCTTCTCCTCCCCAAAGCCCTCCCTCCTATCTGAATAAAACTTGTCCCCTCCCTTTGACCAATTGTTAGCAAATCTACAAGGTATATTTTAACCTGTCCTTTTTCCAGGGAGCTCAGGTCAGCAACCATAGTTCTCCTTTCTCAGTTGAGTCATGTGAAGTAGGTTAGGCTGGAGAAAATTGGTATGGACAGGAAACAGGTTGTGACTCAATGGAAGAGCATCCACTTTGCATGTTGAAGGTCCAGGGTTCAACCCCCAGCATCTCCAGTGAAAGGGATCAGGTAGTAAGTGATTTGAAAGACCTTTGCCTGAGATCCTGAAGAGCTCCAGCCCATCACGGTAGAAACTACTAGCACTGAATGTTCTGACAGTATAAAGCAACTTCATGCATTTTCATAGGACTGGTGCCAGATCACCCAGTGATCTTTCTAGCAGTGGAACAATTTATACTCAGGTCTCCAAGATCCTAGATGCCACAGTGGCTTTTTAGCTCCCATGAGACTCCTGGCAGTCAGAATATCTTGTACTTGAGTCACTTGGGAGCACTAGAGATTAATTTTGTCCCTTTCAACAAGTCTAGTGGATCTTCTAGTCAATGGAACCAGATTCAGGGTTGGATCCAACCTACATTTCCACTGGTGAAAAAGGGAGAGGTGTCTCCTTTTACCACCCTAAAATGCTATGCTGGGGATCATGGGACCTGCATAGACAAAACCCGTATGGGATAGAGGCTTTATTAAGGAGAACAGCTGGTTAAAATTGAGCAAAGATGCTAATAGAATCTAACCCACAGAACTGCACACACATACTTTGGCTAGATATGGTGATGTTTACTTTTGTCTTCTTTTAAGTATTTGACCTGTCTTTGACAATGAAGAGTTAATCTGAGTTTTATATGTGGAGCATAATCTTATAACACAGTACAAAAGAGACAGTTAATTCTTTCTTCACCAAAATCAATGGGAAGTGGGGCAAATCAAGTTCAGTGGGAAATTTTAGGACTTTATCCCCCCCCATCTCGCTTTCAAAGACATTTTACAGAACTTTCATTCCCCCCCTCCCCAATATCTTTTCACTGCTTTTCTTCTGCTTTTCACTGCTTTTCTTTTCATTCCACAGACTATTTCCACAATTCTGAGCACATTATTATTTTCTTTCTCTGCCCTCATCTTTCTCTCTCTCTCTCTTTCTCTCTTTCTCTCTTTCCTTCTTTCTCTCTTTCTCTCTTTCCTTCTTTCTCTCTCTCTCTCTCTCTCTCTCTCTCTCTCTCTCTTTCTCTCTTTCTCTCTCTTTCTCTCTCTTTCTCTCTCTCTCTCTCTCTCTCTCTCTCTCTCTCTCTTTCTTTCTTTCTTTCTTTCTTTCTTTCTTTCTTTCTTTCTTTCTTTCTTTCTTTCTTTCTTTCTTTCTTTCTTTCTTTCTTTCTTTCTTGTAGCAAAACCAAGGTGCGTGTAAAGAATGAAGCAGAGGATTTCTGGGGATGGAAGGACCAAAAACCATTGGTGGGAGAAACGGAAACTGATTTTTTTTGTAACTGTATAGGGATGGCTAATACTGAAAGCCGTGATCACAAACTGTAGTCTGCTCTGTCAGTTTTTTCCAGTGATGCATAATGGCATTATCGTTTTTTTTCTGTAGACTCCAATATAGCAAAAAAAATTAATTGCACACTGATTTTTACTACTTAATGAAAACAATCCACCTCCAAACTGTACTAGATTTGTAGTCCATGGCTATAAATCACGATCAAATAAATTCTATTTATCTCTGCATATGCAGTCTTTCTTCCCTCTACCATGGTGTTTGATCTGATATCATTTCTCTATGACATGATATTGCCTACATCTCTTTCTTCTCACATGCGTGCTTGTTGACTGCACACATCAAATGCTGTCTTTCATGTGTGAAAGGGATGGAATAGTCAACATTAAATTTACCCTTCAATGTAATGTTTTATGTAGAATCTCTTCTCATATTCAGCTGCTGGTCACAAATGCATGTACACACATGTACATCACTTCATTTCTGCACATTTCATTCCTGTTTACCTGCTGTCTGGCTGTGGAGTGAATGGGCAGAGTCTATTGAAAAGCATTGGGTGAAGGGGTATGAAATTCCTATCTTCTGTAGAGAGTCAGTAGGGTATCAGGTGGTTTAAACTAGGACTGGGAAGACTCAGATATAAATCCCCAATGTGCACTATAATTAATCTACTACAACAACACCTACCACTACTACTAAAAATAATGATAGAACTAATTTAGAGTCCAGTGGCACCTTTAAGACCAACAAAGATTTTTTCAAGGTATTTATACATGCCACCAGGACACCTTACAAGAAGGAAATATATTCAGCTATGCAAGCCATCACTGGATTCTGTATATTGCAGTGATCACTTACTCTGTGTGTGTGTGTGTGTGCACGCACACAAGCATGTGTGTGTGTATATTTACCAACCAGCCAATATTTAACTGGTTGGATTGTAAAATTATGTTCTGGTCCTGATATTCCTAACTGATCCTACACCTGACCAGCCATATTTGGTTCTGGTCCAGTCTCTGAAAATAAACCCCACTTTGTTCAATTTCATTTTGTTTTGTACCCTTAGAAACTCATTGATTCACAAATCTTGAGCAGCAGAAAACACATTTCTAATCTGTTTAGATGCAAGGGCTAAAAAGGACTGAGACAAATTTTGCAATTGCTAGAGTGATCTTGGGATCCTTATCACTGAGCAAAAGAGCCAGGGTTTCTGGAGAATAGGGGGATGATTAGTTGAATAAAAGTTTAATATAGTAATCCCTCATAATCTCAAAAAATCTGCATTCCAGGGCCTGAAAGGTTGTATCAATCTTGTTAAGGCCACAAGGGCAAATTCTGTCATTGTAGGGACTTTTCAAAGATCTGCCTTGAAAAAACCATTTTAAGTATAATGTTCAGTCTTGCAAACAAAAAAAAGCTCTGCAATAATGTGGGATGGTAAGACAGTACATATGGAGGGTAAAGATTTTGGATAAGAAAGACCAAAAAATAGGAGTGAGCATATTCTGCAGGCTCTCAGAATAATAGATCCCACTAAAGGTTACTTCTGTCAAACTAGGCCTTTGTTTTTGCCCTGATCCACTAGGTTTCACATTGGTTTTGCCTACGCAGGCTCTGTCCCCTAGTTCTTCTCTGGGGGACTGGATTTTTAAAGCAATAGTTGGTAACCAGGGCTTCTGTATGCACTAGATAGCCTCTGCTGTGATGAGCACTTCCATTTCCCGTAAAACTTCCATTCATGCAAGGGCACATTAAAAACGAATGAAGTTATGAAATGGAAGTTTAAGAGGAAGAAGTTCACCTTTCAGCAGAGACTATCTAGTATGCCTGGCATTCATTTGGAGGATCCAAGCCAATTTCTCGTATTGCTTCTTGTAGATGGAATTGTGAGTCTGGATCTTGCTTCTTGATGATTTTCCAGGCTTTAGTCCTTTCCAGTTCAAGGAGGGTTTATTCTTGGGGACATGGGACCTATGTGAAGCAATACCATGTGGGTCAGGAGGCTGCAAGGGGAAGGGGGACAGGGTAAAATCACTCCCTCCTGCCTTTTCCTTGGGCAGATCTCCTTTGACAGAAGAGGAAGAAGGTATAAATTTCACTCCATTTCCCTTCCCTATTTGCAGCCTACTGACCTGCATGGCTCTTACTCCACACCAGTCTTGTGCAATGTTCCCTCTAAGCTGAGTTAGTGTGAGCTAGCTCACAGTTTTTTAGCCTCCAGCTCACACGTTTTTGTCTTCCCTCAGGAAGGAGGGCTCCAGAGAAAACTGATTCATGCAGTAGCCAAATCGCTTGCTCACAACTTTAATGCCAGGAGGTCACAAAGTAGAATTTTTGCTCACAAGACTCTACAGCTTAGAGGGAGCATTGGTCTTGTGACCCCAGAAATGATTTTTTTTTTCTGGGTTTGAAAGCAAGGTTGCCTAAAAGTGGATCATAAGTTATAACTTATTTCCGTACTACAGAGATCCATTCCTCTGGGGGAAATGGCAGCTTTGGAGAGAGGACTCTATAGCATCACATCACTGCTAATCTCCCTCCCCAGATAACTGGGCCCAAATATTCAGGGGCTTCCCAAGCGGGATCTGGCAATCCTAGTTGGAAGGGACTTGCTAGGTGGAGAGAAAAGCCAGGAAAATTTGCAATCCTTGCACAATCCTTACATGATCTGTGCATAGTCTAAATGATACTTGCCATTACTTCACATGAAAGGCCAGAGAGCGAGAGAGAGAGATGTATGCACTCAAGAGCATTGATCTATTTTTTCAAGTGGTTGAACCTTTTAACACACTGCAAGCCACTGTTTAAATTCTTTTGCGTTTCAAAAAGTAGCCTAACGCAAGCACTTTAGAAGAAGAAGCCTAAAACTTTGCAATGTTTTTTTTTTTTTAAATAGCGGATACGGTCGCTATTACCAATTGGGTAAAATCGTTTTATCTCTTCCACCAGAAAGATTTTGCTTGTTGATATTCCATCATTCATCGTTATTACCGGGGGGGGGAGCTTTTGCAGGGGAAATTTCTGAAATTGTCATAAAAGAAATCCAACCGAGTTTGGCACCTTTAACTGTAAACCTAACTCAAGTACAAACTTTCCCCTGCTCACTGTTCAGAATGAGCATGAGAAGAATTTCTTTTAATTAGGCAATGTTGGGTCTAAACATTCAGGTTGCCAGCACCTGGCAATGGCTACTAAGGGTGTTGTTGCACTGTAAATAGTGTTATGGCAAGGAGACATTTGGCAGATGCAATGTCCCTCATTATGGCACTGCAGTGGAATGGGGAAAACCAAACATGCCAGACTTGTTATTGTTCTGTTCAAGGCAATGAAAGTGATGCTGCTTGTGAGCCCATAACCAGCATCCTTGTTTCATTTGTACAGATCCATTTCTATTATTAAACAATCACAGATCTTCCATTTATTTTTTTTAAGTCCCACCGAGGGATTTGGCAGTCTCATCTATCTCAGAAGGCTGATGACAGCCCTGTATCTAAGATTGCACTCTTAGTTTGTATGGACAATGGATGAGGACTCCAGGGCTTAGAATAGTGCTGCCAACTTTGGGTTGGGAAATACCTGGAGATTTGGGGGGTGGAGCTTGGGAGGGCCAGTTTTAGAGAGGGGAAGGATCTCAGCAGTGTATAAAACCTTGGTCTCCACCTTCCAAAGCAGCCATTTTCTCAAGGGGAACTGATCTTTGTTGTCTGGAGGTCAGGTGTAATTCTAGGAGATCTCCAGATGCCACCTGCAATTCATGAACCATATACTTTTGCAATGTATGTTTGTAAAAAAATCCCAGTATAAACTCATTCCTTTTCTTGGAGGACAGCATGTCTACATAACATGTACTGCGTTGTTTCAGAATCATGATCGGGTGTTTGGAAACACAGCCTCGTCTCTCCCAGCAGGCAATGTGTAATATGGAGATATAAATTGTATTGACGCTCAAGGGAGGTGCGGCATTGACAAGAAAAGTTTCGGCAATTATTGCTGTTTTGGAAACCTAGGATTGACCGCCTACCCTTAATTGGATACATATTTGAAGCTTCTATTTGTGAGTATCTTGATGAAATAAGTAGGGAGACGAGTCTGTGGTTTTGATTAGTACTGTTGATTAACATATTTGTTTAACAATGCTTAATGATGTTTTTGGCTCTCAAATGATTTATTATTAGCATGATTTCCCTCAAAGAAGCTGGTGGCTGGTGAAACAGGCATTATAGCTGGCCTGTTGGAGTCGTGTTGGTGAACTTTGCAGACGCACAGAATGGAAGATAAGTCAGCTGACGATCTCCATCGCTTCCAGTTTTCAGCAAGGGCAGATCATAGCAAGGACATTTTATGGCTGGAATATATGGAGCTCAACTGTTGAATGAATGAATGTGACTGCATCCAGAGTTTATAAGGGATGCTAAAATATTGTTGAACTGCCGGTACCTAAAAATTGAGATATTAATTGCATTATATAAATTAAATTGTATATGCAATTTGCAAATTTTGTCATTTTTCACGGTGTGTATATTTTGTTTGACAACCGGTCCCATGGTCTCTACTTTTGTAACTACCTGGAGGATAGCCTAGACTGAAGTACCTTGCATTAACTGAGTATAGACTAGAGCATCACCCAGAATCCTCTGCAACACAGAAAAAGGTTTTGCCAGGCATATTGATGTGAAGAGGCTTCTCAGAAATCAGGAAGTCTGGACACTGCTGTGGTGTAGTAGTGATGCCTCTCTCCCTCACTTTTTAAGTCAGCACTAAGTATGTTAATGCAACTTCTTTGACCTACATCCAGGCCTGAACCTGACCTGACCAACTTGATGAAACTTGACATTGGTGCAACCTCTGTTTGCTATGCCTATAAACAGTCTACTACAGCTGTCAGCTGATTAAGGATTTTTAAATTGATTAACAGCCTGGCTTTTAACCAACTAATCAACTCAATTTAATTAAATTTACATATTGCAAATCCTCTGCAATGGCACCTTTTTGAGAATCCTGCAGGATAAGGACGGCTTCTTTTTTCATCTAAGGATAACTTAAATGTGAAATACCAAGGCTACCATTCATACTGAGAAACAAAGGCCATTTTTAATAGTACCTTTTCTCTCAAATCTGCAAACATGATATATGATCTGTTATGGTAACACAGCACAACAAGAGCTTCCAAAAATAAAGACTGTGAGCAGGAGAGGAATTGTGCAAGAGCCAGGCAGAGAAGCTTTCTGGATGTTGTTTCCACTTGTGTTTTCATGAGATTCACTTGCCATGTTGCTTATATCCACAAGCCATATGATATGAACAATGACAATCCGAATCCATCTGGTCGCAGTGGTTCTTGCAGCTGTCTTTGGAAGGAGAAAGAGATGTGGAAATGCAAAACGCCACCTCCTGGAGTTATACTGTGTGGGTGGAGCCAACATATGAATAAGTGTGGCTCCGCCCCCACTCTCCCCAGTCTCAACAATGTGTTTGGCCTGGGAGGAGCTCAGTTGAGCTGTTCCATGGGCCTAGGCCACGGCCTCCTGTAGGCTTTGGTGGCGGCAGTAGTGGTAAGAGGGCTTTGGTCCCCAGTTGTGTCCTTCAGTGGTGGCAGTGGACCTTTCTGACTAGGTTGTGTCAGCCCTGGGCTCCCACATTAGGTTTCTTTCCTGCAGCAACAGACCTTCCCAGGCTTAGTAGCCTGTTCCTGACCTGGGTTGGGAGCGGGAGGGGCAGGCAAGTCTGCTGCATGTGTGGACAAAAGGAGCAGGCCGGTAGTGGCCTTTTGAGTGTGTGAGGGGGATCAATTGCTAGTTAGGCCCCTTCCCTCTTTAGCAGTTGGCCCTAGTTTCCCTTGGGTGGGCATCCATTTTTTAGCTGGCTGCATTTCCTAGCCAGCTGGGGCAGCCATTTTGTTGGTCGGGGCTTAGCCCTGTCTTTGGGATTGTGCCTAGGTGATAGCATCCAGGAAAGGTCAGGGGCATTCAAACATCCCACAAAAAGCCCCCCAAAGAGGGCTGTATCCACACTTTGCTCCTCTGACAAGGATGAGGATGCTCTTGATAGGCAGGCCATATTAGATTGACTACAGGCTCTGGAACAGACTAAGGGGATTCCCTCAGTCCCTGCTAAAGTGGCCTGTGGGGGAGACTGAGGTCTTAGCCCACTGATCTGTTTTGGATGGCAGGTCTTTTGATTCATCAAGTGCCGGGGGTTCTGGTGCGGTTCCTTCTGGTGGAGATGGTGGTTTGATGACTGAGGTGGCCTTGCATGGGCAACAGGCAGAGGCAAGATCAGCAAATGCTGAAGGAGGTGCCATGGGCCCAGATGGTAATTATAACCAGGCACAATGCAGTGGGTTTGCTTGCCCGTGGGGGCCCTGGGGTCATCCTGTATCCTACAGGCCTTCAGCCACTTCCTAGCTGTGCAACACATCTCAAGCACCTTCTGCTACACAACATGGAGGCTGGGGCTGGGGTTTGGTCAAGGTGCCCCTCAGGAAGTGTGGGGTTATGGTCCCAGTAATAAAGCGGCCCTTGTTTCACCCCAACTTGGTGTCTGTCTCTTTCTTCCAACTGGAGGAGGGGGCAATCAACCATCCTATTCTTTTTGAATCTTGTTCTTGCCAACAATAAATTCTTTCTCATATCCCAACCTCAGTCCTTCCAGGAAACCAACACAATCAATGTAGTGTTCTTTCAGAAAGAGAAGCATTCTGTTCTCCAGATATGTCACACAAAATGAAGACTTAAAACACAGACTATTCCTACACCTGGATAGGAAAAACAAAACAAAACATGAGCACATGAACATATGAAACCGCCTTATACTGAATCAGACCTTTGCTCCATCATAGTCAGTATTATCTTCTCAGACTGGTAGTGATTCTCCAAGGTCTCAGGCCAGATCTTTTAATGGATATGGATCATACTGGAAAAAACTGGAATTTATGTGAAATGATTAATACCAATTTTATTTTAAAATAAACAAAATGACAATGGGTAATAACAACAACAAGAAGCATTAAACCAGTTTGTTTTAATGAAACTGCTTAATCTGATAATTTGCATTAACACCTTCAGACACTAACACCTTCAGATATTTCCTGAAGCAGAGAGTTAGGGGTGATACTGGTCTATACCACCTCGGAAACCAGTAACTTTATTTCAACAGGTGTGTCAGTTTTGCTTCGCACTGGCATTGCTTTTTGCAGCACTTAAAAGACACAGCAGGCAGGCTGTCTCTGAAATGCAAATCCAAACTATTGTGTATTGTATTCATAGTATTATTCACAATCACCTTAAATCTGCATCATTGACTTAGTTCCCCATTCCATGTCATCTTTCTAAGCAACACAGTGCTTAGAACATCTTGTTGAGCATCTCATGCATACTGTTATCTACAATCAGCTTAATCCCCCCCCCCACATTCAGACTAACAGGCATCACTGTAAACAGAAACATTTACTATGCTAATATCCAAAATTGACTAACATTTGTACAACAGCTTCCATATGCAATGGCTTTCAGCATCAGATCTGCATCATTAACATTCACCAACATACCGCCTGTTTGGAACACTTATCCACAGCAGTGGATGCTCTTATGTTCTGTGAACAACAGCCAATGTGACGAGATGAACATGATATTTCCTCTGGTAGAGAAAATAAAGTTTTTGTGCGTTTAGTAGAAAATGTCAGTTTTTTTGCAAGCCCTTACAGTTGTCTACAAAATGCAGTAATATGTCTGGGAGAAGGAATTCTAGACACTCATAAGGCATTTACCTATGAAGGAATTAGTGTTAATTCATTCAGAGGGATAGTATGTATTCTCTAAGGTGTGAGCCATGAAATCAGGAACATGACCACATAGAGAAGCTAACACGGGAGGCTGAAAAAGGGAAGACGGGGACAGACAGATCTCCCTGGGGAAGAAATTCCATAATTTTGGTGCCACAACTGAGAAGGCCCTTTCTCGGGTTGCTACCCAGTTAACTTCAGATAGTGAGGGCACCCAAATGTTACTGTATTACTGGAAGATATTGGGGTTTGGCTGTCTGTTTCCTGGCCCAGTGGCAATGTCCAGAAATTTGGGCCCTGTTACAGCAAGTCAGTGTTTTTGTATTCGTATTTATTAGACGGCCTGAAAAGTAGCCTAAATAAAAGAAATTACTCATTGAATCTTACAGAGGCCGAGTTCAGACTGGCAGTTTGGCCCGATGTAGGCACATTTCAGGAACGTTTCACAAACAGATTAAAGGGTCCGGTTCACACAGGCACAGCTGTCAGGTGTTCCCCAGCCGCACTCAACCTGTTTTGTAGCGCTTCCCTCTCAAGTTTAAGAAGGATCTGGTGAAAGTGGTAGCAAACCCTGGAGAGTTGTTCATCCTGCTTCCTGGAAGTGTGAACGCTAAACGCTAAAAGCCGGGAACAACCCACATTGATAATGTGCACCGGCTGTTCCTGCAGGGATGCACATAAGCGCCCATGTGCACAACTGTGCCCACAGGACGCTTCCGCCTTGCGGAGTTAAAGCTCCGGCCAGGCAGCCTCCTGAGAGACGGGATCTTGCCCTATTTTCTGCTGCGCCTATGCGCCTATGTACCTGCTGCAGAGCGAGGAAAAAGCTGCTTACAGCCATGCCTCCACAAGGGGCAGGCCAACAGTGAGAATGCTCCCTCGTGCCTCCTCCGTGGTATGCTCCCGCATCAGTTGGTGCAGTGTGACTGGGGAATACCCGGAACAATTTGTTCTGGGTCTTTTTGCCACGACTCCCTCATGCTTCAAATTGCCAGTCTGAACTCAGCCAGAGTCTAGGTCAGCTTGCTAAATCTTGTTCCTATTGTAATTTGCTGTACTGAGGCATTTCCAGGTTGACAGGTTGCTGCTTCCCCTGAGGTAGATAACTAGTTTGCCTAGAAAGAAGAGCAGTAAGAAGCTTCAACTTTTTTTTTTTTTTTAATGTCACTCCTCTCAGCTTTGCTTCTCATCCTGGTATCAGGAAGCTAATCATTAACCTTTGAAAAGAAATCACTTTCTCATCAATTTTTTACCTCACATTACAAGACCTCCACTAGGCATTGCGTCAAATATACCGAGGCAAATGTCCTATGACAGCTGTCTCACAGGCTGATGTATCCTTTGATGAGGATGTTCATATTTTGTTATATATATATATATAAATATTCTCCAGACTGAGGCGCACATGGATACAGCACAGATTTTGAAACTATTTGTGCAATGAGGGAATGATACTGAATACATTATTGGGATTTCCAGTATGTTCATATGTGTCTGGGATTTCAGGCTGTCTTGCTCATTCTAAATACTCTTAGGGATGACTAATCTGACAGGAATGCTTCTGCAGTGTCAAGGGAAAGGTGAATCCATCACAAGTAGGAAAAACATCCTAACCTTCTGGCACTGAAATCTTAACAAGGTGTTCCCAGGAGTCCCCTGCAGCTTCTCTCTGAAGCAAATGGATAGATCAAATCTGCCACATTGCGTGCTATTTCCTAGTACCTACTTCTTCAAATCACAGATTCAAGGTCCATTTTTTTTTCTGAAGGGCTCTTGTAAAGAAGTCAGGGATCACTAGAACCTTGGATACGGCCAGATGGGCAAACACCAAGGCAGCCACTCAATTAACTGCTAATACAAGTAGGAAAAGATGCAAAGTAATAGTTGAGTTGTTTGATGTCTATACGGTGCTTATGTTGAGACACTGGTGCAAAATAATGACAAACTGCAAGGGGGGAAATGAACATGAAGAAACAGAAATAAAGGCCAAGTTCAGACTGGCAGTTTGGCCCAAGATAGGCACGTTTCAGAAACGTTTCGCAAACGGATTAAAGGGCCAGTTCACATGGGCACATCTGTCAGGCATTCCCCAGCTGTACTCAACCCGTCTCGTAACGCTTCCCTCCCAAGTTTAAAAGATACCAGTTGAAAGTGGTAGCAAACCCTGGAGAGCGCATTCATACTGCGTTCATCCCGCTTTCCAGAAATATGAATGCAAACAAGCTGATCCAGTAGGGATACTTTTATGCACATGAGCACATGCACATGAGTGCTTATACACATAAGCACATAAGCGCAATCGTCAGATTTCATTACAAAAAGCCGCTTACAGCCACGCCTCTGCCAGGGGTGGGCCAACAGTGTGAACGCTCCCTGGCACCTCCTCCCTGGAATGCGCCCACATCAGTCAGCACAGTGTGACTGGGAAAACCTGGAACATGTTGTTTCGGGTCTTTTTTGCCACAACTCCCTTGCACTTCAAACTGCCAGTCTGAACTCGGCCAAAGATTTACAAGTCCACTTTGAAAAAAAGACAAGACTAAATGGGGATTTATTTATTTATTTTGATATGAAATAGTTGGGCCCAGAAAAATTCAATGACATTTTTCTTTCTTAAAGACAGAAAACCATAGAATGGATAAATCTTTTCAAGAACTCTGTGCAGTTCTGCCACACTCCTTGTATATCAACTCTTACAGAATGAAATGAAATTAGTGTTGTATAATATAAGAACATAAGAGAGAAGCCAATGTTGGATCAGGCCAATGGCCCATCCAGTCTGACACTCTGTCACACAATGGCCAAAAATACCAAGTGCCATCAGGAGGTCCACCAGTGGGGCCAGGATGCTAGAAGCTCTCTCACTGTTGCCACCCCCCCAAGCACAAAGAATACAGTGCATCACTCGCCCCAGACCGAGAGTTCCTATCTATACCTTGTGGCTAATAGCCACTGATGGACCTCTGCTCCATGTTTATCCAATTCCCTCTTGAAGCCGTCCATGCTTGTAGAATTAAGCAATTTTATTTCCCAGTTCTGGCTGTGACCAAATATGCTCCTTGGATGAAGCTGGGTGGGTTGATGGGGGGGGGAAATAATCTACCGAATGTATGGCTGCAACGATTCTCAAGCCCTGGCACAGACAGTACAATCCAGTTTCTAGCAGAATATAGTATTCACATGAAATATTGTCTCCACAGGTTCCTTTATTATGGTATATAGAGATGTCTTCCCACCCTTCTGCTTTCAGAAAGTGCTAAAGGTTATACAATCACAGTATACTACCAGTAGGAAAGGGTAAGAGTCCAGTAGCATCTTAAAGACTACTGACGTTTGTGGTAGGGTATGAGATTTCGTGAGTCTCTGCTGACTTCTTCAGATCTGTAGAAAAGATCCCAGTCACGCCTTAAAGACTAACAACGTTTGTGGTAGGGTATAAGATTTCGTGAGTCACTGCTGACTTCTTCAGATCCGTAGAAAAGAGTCCAGTCGCACCTTAAAGACTAACAACCTTTGTGGTAGGGTATGAGATTTCACGAAAGATCATACCCTGCCACAAATGCTGTTAGTCTTTAAGGTGCTTCTCTTTTCTGCTGCTACAGACAGACTAAGGTCGAATCTGCATTTGCATTTTTTAAATCAGTTTCGTGCTGCTGTGACGCCATCTTTCTCTATGCTTGTTTGAAAGTTGTTTGGAGAAGATTCATTTAAAACGGTGCAGAGGCACAATGACAGTGGAGCCGCCACAAGAGGGTGATAAACATATGCAGGCGTGCGACAGTATGCTAGCACTGTTGAGGTGTGAAAACGACACCAAATGTAGACACCTTTTTTGAAGACAGAGTCAGAAGGCTGGGACACAGGTGGGAAAGAGAAATGCAGATTCGACCTAACACGGCTGCCCATCTCGATATACTACCAATAGCCAGCATGGTGTCATGGTTAAGAGTGCTGGATTATTATCTGGGATACCCTGATTCAAATCCCCACGTGCCATGGTTGTGAGGATAAAATGGAGAGGAAACAATGTCATCTGCTTTGGGTCCCTAATGGGGGAAAATGGCAGGGTACAAATGAATTAAATAAATAAAATAAACAATAAAGCATCATTAATTCGAACACTGTAAAACAGCAATATAAAGTAAATACCTTGCAAACAGCAGCCGTGACGTATCAAATCAGCAGCAGTAATAAGCTGTGTGTGTGTGTTTGTGTGTACATGCACACACAATCACACACACTGTATCACTGGCTGGTTTTCATGCTGATTACATCAGTCCTCAGTTTAAGAATGTGTTAAGTGTGAGACGTCAGTCAGCCCTTAACAAATGATTCAGCTTTATTTGAACACGACAGAAACCAACACAACACATGAGAGCAACAGGCTCTCTTTTAAACTATCTGGGCAAGTATAACCATGCCCCTAAATGAGTTAACAACCAATCGAACTGCTTAGATAAAGGCCAATGAAACTAGTTCCCTCCAGAACCTTTCCTATGTTCTGATTGGCCTACTGCACAGAGTAGCCAATCAGAGTGTACCTTACAGGATACCAGCTCTTAGTTGAAGCTCAGACATACATAATAATACATAACAGAATGTATCTGTGGTTCTTCCCAAAGAAGGTTAATAAGGTACTTCCTTTGATCAAATTATCCCTCTGTCAGACACATGGCATGAAGCTCTGCACTAGAGGAGCATTTGGCTGATGCTATCGCTGTAAGGCACTCATGTACTTCTCAGTCTCCAGCCTTTCATTAAAATGCCCTCATTTTTGCATTCACTGATCAACTCCACAGAACATTTTCTGGTGTCCTAAATGGAATCAAAGTGTCCGCTCTCTGTCGGATTCTAATTTCAAGGCAGCAGCTCCTGCTGTTATTAGCATTCATTGGCATATCCGTTTCACTTTAGCTGTGAGAACTCTCATCGCTGCTGGGAACAATGGAGTCATTCCTCTTCCTGTCATTTTGCTGAAAAGACCTTTTTTACCGTAGGAGGGGCAGCAGGGCCACAGTTTATGGCATATACGGGATCACATGACAGTTACATCCTGTGTGGAATTTAATTGTAAGACACATTTAGGCAACAGACAGACAGACAGATAGACAGACAGACACAGAGTTCAGAATAACATGCTTTTAAAACCACTTTTCCTGCTTCAAAATAAATCCTTTTTGCGATGTATAAGCAGAAAGGTATTCTCCTTAACTGCAAGGATCTCAATGAGTCCATTAAGATTATGTAAAGCTGACATCATCAAACTGCGCCTCATGCACACTAGTGGCTCCTGAGAAAATATGCTAGCATCTCACAACAATTAATCCATTCACTTGTTAAAGACTTCTTTCCATTCCAAATTAGCCAGCTACTGTTGTGAGAATATTGGGGCTGCACGTGTCTTGTGAATGTGTTCACCCGTGCCACCCACACCTCTCCCTCTTGGTTCGTGTGTTCCCTGAGTGTCGTCTCCTTACCAAAGGCAATAGATGCAAGCTAGGAAACCCCCAAACGCTGGCAGAGACACTCTTAGCAAAAGGTCTCTTCTTAAAATAAAACTTATCTTTATTAAGAAAACATCCAAAAGTTTACCAGGCAAGATGGTTAGCAAGACGCCAAACCAACTGCCAACACAGTACAATCCTATTTCTTAAACATTGATAGTGAAAAATATAGACAATAAACATGCAAGCAAAGTTTCCCCCCCAAGAGCATGCAGAAAACGAAAGGCCTTTCGGGCTGACTCCCAAAGTCTCCAGAGAGTAAAATCTCTCCTGGTTCCTTCAAGAGTCAGCGAAAGTCTGTTGGGACTGCCCAGTCTTTATACCTGAAAGATCAAAAAAGGTCCCCAATAATCAAATTACAGTTGTAAATTGAAATCTTGAAGTTGAGGATATTTGCAAGGAAATTGCTTTCTTGTGTCTCACACAACAAAAGTTGCCTTTTGTTTACAGGACCAGGAATGCTGTTATTGTGTTTTTCCTGGAGTTTCCCAGCACTGAAGATCAAATCATTCTTTCATGTTATCTCTGGAATGGGAGTAGGGGTGTGAATCCCTGTATCAGATAGATTGAAGTCTGTCATTGCCCAAATGGTGTTTCCTGCCAGATGGCATTTTATGGTTTAAATGGATATAGTGGGTCTCACACCTAAAGGGATTTACATTGATTTAGATCCTGGAAATGGAATGTGTGAACTTTGTACGTGACAGAGAGGGGTGCTTTGCCTGGAACAAGGGTTTCACACAGACTCCTGGGATTTTGTTCAGTGACAACAGACCAAAGCAGTTTGCTAGAAAAGACAGAGACAGATACATGGATTTTATAAACTATTTGGTTCATTTTAAAACCCAAACCTTCTATATTTCTGAAATTTCTTACCACAGCTACCAAGGCATAACCCTCTGTGTCTTTGTACAGTTTACTTCTGGGCAAAGCCTGGACCATTATGGCTGTGATCATACACACTAAATAATCCACTTTCAATGCACTTTCCAAATGTGTGAACCGGCAAAATCCAATTCGAAAGTGCATTGAAAGGGGATTGTTTAGTGTGTGATCACAGCAATATGCCCTGTGTTCCTTTTCAGATTGGTATAGAAAGGGGCCTTTGGTCACTTGCTTCACATTGTTCCTGAACTGGCAGTAATAATAATTTGGCCTGGTCATGGGTATTTAAATTAGGGACGGCAGAATTTTTTTCAGGCTGCTACAGGATGTGTAGGACGATTGACAACACAGGTGTGACAATTGCTGAGCATCCTGAAGGATCCAAGGATGAAAGGATGTTCATGGACCAGCCCACCATTTACTAGAGCAGCCCAGAGCGTTTGGGATGCTATCCACCTTTCTCATTCAAATTCATTTTGACAGAGATATTAATAATTTTAAGATAGGTGTCCCATCCATCACCTATAGGCTGAATTTTAAAGTTGTACTTTACATTATACAGTTAATTTGACCAAGTATATGTGTCAGAGGTGCCGCGTGGCTAGCCCACAGTAAAAAGCAAGGGAGTTTGAGTATCCAATGAAGACTTAAGTCCAAATAGCTTAGTGTAAAACTATTTACATTTATTTACGCCAGCCTTCACCACAAAATTGGACACAGTGACAAAATGCTCCACAGACACCAGGTTTCCCATCAAGGGTAGAACTGTACAGAATATGATTGCTTATATACAGGCATTGACCAATCACATTACAGTGCTGAGTCATGATGAGTAAGTTAATTAGTGCTGCACAGAACTGCACTGAACCGGTTGGAGTCAGCTAGACTGACACTCTGAGCTGTCAGCTCCTGTCAAGTAGATTAAACTCATCTACAGCCAGACTTACATAAACATGGGATAGTTGACAATATGATGTTGTACTTTTTTTTTTTTTTTGAAAAATCAAACATTGTCAGTTTTCATTGTGAATTCCAATATTTATATCAATGGGTAGCCCATGGCGCATGGTGGTTAGAATGTTAAACTAGGAGACTTGGGGTTCAAATCTGCACTAGGCCAGTCTCTCCCTTTCACCCAAATCTACCGTGCAGGGTTCTTGCAAGGATAAAACGGAAGGAGAAATTTATATGCCACCTTAAATTCTTTGGAGAAAAGTTGGTGGAAAAAAAAGGATCAACACTTATCAAAGTCATTTTAAAAAATTGAGAAATTGTCTTGTTCCCCTTTGGGAACTAAAGGCACAACACAGTCAAACTTAAACACTAATTACATGGAGATAGATCAGGATGGGTAGCCATGTTAGTCTGTCTGTAGCAGTAGAAAAGAGCTAGTATTTCCATGGATAGGAAAGAGGTTCTAATAGAAAAGAACTACTAATTCCATGGGTTAGATTTAAACAGGTCCTTAACATTCAAACTGAAATCACGGGAATTAACAGTGTTTAGTTTTGTCTTGGTCATGTTCCAAATTTTCCATGTAGTTTAAAAGGCAAACTATAGCATAAAAGGGTAACATTGAAGTCTGAATTTCCTGAATTGCACCAATAATTGCACTTGAAGGGGGGAAAGGTCTCTTGAACTTTTGTAGGGATAGATACTGACGGTCAACTGCTTCTACTGAACATAGTTTTACTTAGTTGGGCCCCTTTGATTGAACTCAGATTTCTCCATCACACTCCAAAATCTCAATATTTTGGATATTTTTATATTTATAGCACTACTTGAGGCTTTTTAGGAATGTGTAGTCTGATTGTACTCTACTCTGTTTTGACCAAATAGAAATTTGAAGGGCAGGAAGGCAGGTTCTGCAAAATTTCAGAATTTCACTCTGTAGATGTTCGGAGTCGAGCAATATCCTCCCAAACCATCTGATCTTCCTGCTAGAGCACCCCCCATGCAGTCTGCAACATAAAGCAACAGCAAGAGCTGAAGTTACAAAAGGGTGTGTTGATTTCTCTTCAAGGAGAAATGAAAGATGAATCCCTCTTTTAAAAGGGGGGGATGGAATGAATGGTTGTATCTGAAAAAGAAATGTCCCTCCCAGTAAAAATGCTAGGAAATGGCATCTTCAGTTCTGTGAGTTCTACGGCAGCTATTTGGCATTACATCCCCGCTGAGCTCCTGTGATGGAATGCATTTTAAAACAGGTTTCCTAGTGCAGCTGCATCAGAGAACCAGAAGATAAAGAATTAACTTTGCCCTGGAAGGGAGAGCTTGAGTGACAGGCTGCTCCTCTTCTCTGATTGGCTAGTGCCAGTGCAGGGGGGATATATGATCAGCTGAGAGCTAAGGGGAGTGGTCAGTTGTCAGTCTGGAGATTACAGTTTAAAGTTGGAACCATTCCGAAGACAGTCAGTTGGTTTCTGACAGCGTTTTGGAGTCAGTGAGTCTGACAAGATAAGTCAGATAGGTTCATCTGTAGAGTGAAAATAAAAGACTCCTTGCCTTAACTGTAGTATTCCTAGCCTAAGGAAGAATTCATTACAAGAATTCAACGTCTAAGTGTCAATGTAAACTGAAGTCCACTTTTTACAGACATCAGAACTGGGAGAGAGATTTGGCAAGAGTGACTGGGGTAGTGTGTGGAAATTCCCTTTCAAGCCAAAAAGGAACAGGGTTAATTTCTCTGAGGAGAAGACGATTAATCCCTGCCCAGTGTCTCTGAGGGTTGAGCTCTAAGGAGGACCCTAATCTGTTGGAAGGGAAAACAGTTTGAAACAACTCAGGAAATAGAAATAAACTGTAATTTAACCAAGGAGTGTTAGGTTCACAAAATCAGTAACCAACTCCAGGACCCCTGAACTGCCATAACAAAATGATGTTGCTGTAATTAAAATACTAAGTCAAACTCCTCATACAATTAAGACCTATGAGTACCTGAAAATAAGCTTTAATAACATAATTTTGCCTGTTCAAAGAAGTGAGTTCTGTATTATCAACAATTTTTACCTCAGCAATTCCAGTCCCTGACTCACCAGTCTCTGCCTATTGAATAAACTTTGGTGTAGTGATTAGGAGTGCAGACTTTAATCTGGGAGGACTGGGTTTGATTGTAGACTCCTCCACATGCAGCTGCTGGGTGACCTTGGGCAAGCCACAGTTCTCTCAGAGCTGTTCTCTCAAGAGCAGTTCTCAAAGAGATCTCTCAACCCCACCTACCTTACAAGGTGTTTGTTGTGGGGAGAGGAAGGGAAGGATTGTAAACCGCTCTGAGACTCGGAGTTAAAGGTGGGGTATAAATCCAACCTCCTCCTCCTCCTCTTCCTCCTTCTTTTCTTTTGCCGTACTATTAAACCATCTCCAGTGCCATTTCAAAAGGGAAATAAAAAGAGGGCTCCTGATTTTCTACAACAAGTTCCTTGGGATGGGCTAAAAGCTGAATTATATTCTGTGAGACAGGGTGGAACAGAAATTCTTTCAAAAACCTCTATTATTTACACACTACCAACGGCTGCTCAGTCACAGCAGGGAACCAAAGAATTTTGGTGGGAAAGTTTGTGCCAGAATGTGGAGAGTGAAAGGGTCTGTCATAGCTGCCTCCCCTCCCTAGGCTCCACCCTCCTCAGGCCCCATCCCCAAATCTCCAGAGATTTCCCTAGCCAGAGTTGGCCACACTACTGGGATGGTCCATTGCTGTTCTTTTGTATTATGTTGTGAACTGGGAGAACAGATATGACCATAAGGTGGTCTAGAAACATCTAACCCTAATCTAAGGCCGTGGTCACACAGCAAGGAAATTGTGATTTGTTCCCAGTATAAAATAATCGGGAATATTTTTCTTCAGGTTGGGATGATCACATATCCCTCCCTGAGCCGGAAGCATTGTGTGAGGAGGCTCTGGGCACTGTCTACATGCAGCCGGCCTCTCTCTCTCCCCTGCCCACTTGCCTGCCAGCCTGTCCGGCACTTCCTTCCCCCTGCTCGCCTTCAGCAATTTTCTCCACCACCTCCTGCTGCCCAACCAGCCCTGGCTCCACGCTGCTGGCAAGCCAGGTCCTCCTTCCCTCCCCTCCTAACGCCGCAGCTTCGGGTCGGCTGCCCGCTTGCCTGCAAGCCCGCTCAGCACTTCCTTCCCCAACCGCCTTCCCCGCCCGCAACTTTCCATTCTGCCTCCTGCTGCCCGCCGCAGCTTCACTCCTGGTGCGGGCGGAAGCTTTCTCCGTGCTTGATGAGTGCATGAACGTGTAATTTTTTAAGCACAGGATTGCTCAAGCGCTCAGCCAGAAGCTGTTTTTTTTAAAAAAAAAGAAAAGAAAAAAACCTCACTGTGCAAAGAACATTCAGACGGCCCTAATCGCAATCACTGTGAGAGGTGGCTGGTCAGATGGGCGAAATTGTGCATTCAGAGCACAAGTGCCAGGAAAATACCTGATGTTCCAGGGGGCAGGAAAACCCGGGAGCATTGCAGGCGTGAGCCCACTTCAGCGCAGGAGGTGGATTGGTGCACGTGAATGTGAAATTTACATGCGCGAAAGAACAGCGGCGAACCCCGATCAAAAGGTCGGTGTGATCGTACCCTAATTTAATCTAATCAATTCCAATTTTTGTCTTTGAACGAGGCAAAGTCCCTGCACCGTGTACCACTGAAAACTGAAAAAACTTGTTTTCCTTTGGATACGATTACATCTAATGGAGTTACTCTTTTTGCGACATTTCAGATGACTGATTGTGACTGTGCTTCAATTTTAAGCATATGATTCATAATATTCTGCCTGTGGTACTACTTCTCCTGAGAAACTCATCAGGGTCTCAGCCTCAGTATCTATGGAAAGTCTTGAAAAAATTCTCCTCAGGGCTGGCCTTTAAACCCACAGGGAGGTTAGGATTTTCAATATGATGATTTTTTTAAAAAAAGAAAGAAAGAAAATAAAGGAGTTATGTTATCTTCCTTTAGAACACACTGCCAATCAATTTAAAATTAGTAATAACTTACTCTTACTCACCTCAGGCAGGTCTCTAGAGAGACAGCATATAGCTTCTTTAAATAAAAAAGAAATGAAATAATTAGACAGAAGTTAGTTATGACTGAATTGTTTCACAGAGGCTTAGGGGCAAACTAGATTCATGAACGGATCTTCCATGATTTTTAAAAGAGGACATGGTAGTAATGAGGGCCAACAACTCAGACTAGGACTGCAGAGACCAGACAGAGAAGATTTAAACCCAATGTGGAGCCCATGGACAACTTTCCTGGCACCAATGAAGTGTCTTTTAAAGGCATCAGCATTGTTTTTATTCTCTTTCCCAGTGTCTCTGTGTGTGTGTTTTAATTCCATCTCTTTTTTCGGGGCACTTGGGCTTCCTCTGTAAATGTGGCTTTGCCTCCTATGGCCATTTTGTGCTTGGTTGTGCCTTCTACAGCAGCCATTTTGAAGTTGTGCATTGTGTCAGAATTCTAAAGGTGCTCTCTCTCTCTCTCTCTCTCAAATTCCCTTATGTATTGGCCATTTCCAGCTCTCCCATTGGCTGTGCAGTGCAGTTTGGTGTAGTGGTTAAGTGTGCGGACTCTTATCTGGGAGAACCAGGTTTGATTCCCCACTCCTCCACTTGCACCTGCTGATGTGACCTCTTCTTCTTCTTCTTCTTCTTCTTCTTCTTCTTCTTCTTCTTCTTCTTCTTCTTCTTCTTCTTCTTCTTCTTCTTCTTCTTCTTCCATCAGCCATTGGCCCATCAACCACCACTCAAGAGTACTTGTGTGCCATTGGCTGAGTGCTGGGTCCACTCCCCTCCCCCATCCACTGCCAGTTTAGCCACTTTCCTGTCAGAATAAATTGTGAAAATGGCTGTCTCTCCTGCTTGGCTCCACCAAGGCTGTCTGGCTACTGAGGTGGGCCAGTGGCCATCAAACCATTCTCTTCAACCTCCTGCTGTGCAGCTAACTTTCCCCTAGGGTTGCCAATCTCCAGGTGGGACCAGGAGATCTCCCATTGTTACAATTGATCTCCAGATGACAGAGATCAATTCCCCTGGAGAAAATGGCTGCTTTGGAGGGTAGACCCTATAGCGTTATACCCTGCTGAGTCCTTCCCCTCCCCAAACATGGCCCTCCACAGAATCCACCCCACAAATCTCCAGGTATTTCCCTACCCAGAACTGGCAACCCTACTTTCCCCTCAGTGCTTGTTGCTAGGCAACCAGGCTTGGTTCTCTCAGTAAAAGGGGGGAGGAGACACTTTCCATGTCTATTGGAAACTCATTGGCATCAGTCCTAACTAGGGTTGCCAGCTCCAGGTTGGGAAATGTTGTGTTGGTGTCTACGGAAGCCAGAGTTGGCACCAGTCCTAACTAGGGTTGCCAGCTCCAGGTTGGGAAATTTTGTATCTATGGAAGCCAGAGTTTAGGGAGGGCAGTGGCCTCAGCTGAACAGTATGCCACAGAGGCCATCTTCCAAAGCAGTATTTTCTCCAGTGGGGAGGAGAGATCCGTTGTCTGAATTTCAATTGTGATATCAGGTGATACCACAATGAGTGTGGAGTAGCAGTTAGCACTTCAGAGCAGAGTCTGCCTGACCCAGGTTCTTCCTGTGGAAGCTGAGTGGGTGATTTCAAACCAGTCACAGACTTTCAGCCAAACTACCTCACAGATTTGTTGTGCAAGTCAAAAAGGGGAGAGGAGAATGATGTAAGCTGCTTTGGTCCCCACTGCAGAGAAAGACTGTACTTTTCCTCCTGGGGAACCATTGTTGCCAATCTTCAGGTGAGGGCTGGAGATCACTCAGAATTACAACTGTTCTCCAGGAGGGAGGGGGGAGGAGATGGAAAGCTGAAGGAAAGAGGGGCAGATAATGACAGGTTGATGGTTGGATGGAAAGGAGATGGGGTTGCCAACTCCAGGTTGGGAAATTAAGAACATAAAAACATAAGAGAAGCCAATGTTGGATCAGGCCAATGGCCCATCCAGTCCAACACTGTTACACAGTGGCCAAAAATACTGGTGCCATCACGAGGTCCAGAAGTGGGGTCAGGACACTAGAAGCCCTCCCACTGTTACCCTCCCCCAAGCACCAAGAATACAGTGCATCACTTGCCCCAGACTGAGAGTTCCTATCTATACCTTGTGGCTAATAGCTACTGATGGACCGCTGCTCCATATGTTTATCCAATTCGCTCTTGAAGCCATCCATGCTTGTAGCTGCCACCACCTCCTGTGGCAGTGAATTCCATGTGTTAATCACTCTTTGGGTGAAGAAGTACTTCCTTTTATCTGTTCTAACCCGACTGCCCAGCAATTTCATTGAGTGCCCACGAGTTCTTGTATTGTGAGAAAAGAAGTACTTCTTTCTTTACCTGCTCTATCTCATGCATAATCTTGTAAACCTCAGTCATGTCACCTCTCAGTCATTGTTTCTCCAAGCTAAAGAGCCCCAAGTGCTTTAACCTTTCTTCATAGGGAAAGTGTTCCAATCCTTTTTATCATTTGAGTTGCCCTTTTCTACACTTTTTCAAATGCTATAATATCCTTTTTGAGGTGTAGTGACCAGAACTGTACAAAGTATTCCAAATGAGGTCACACCATCAACTTGTACAGGGGCATTATGATATTGGCTCATTTGTTTTCAAATAATCCCCAGCATAGTGTTGGGCTTTTTTATTTCAGTTACACACTGTCCTGACATTTTCAGTGAGTTATCTACTACAACTCAAAGATCTCTCTCTTGGTCAATCTCCACCAGTTCAGACCCTATCAACGTGTATTTATAGTTAATTTTTTTGACCCCAATGTGCATCACTTTGCATTTGGCCACATTGAACCCCATTTGCCACGTTGATGCCCACTAGCCCATCCTCAACAGTACCCTTTGGAGTGCCTCACAATCCTCCCTGGTTTTCACCACCCTGAACAATTTTGTGCCATCCACAAATGAAGCCACTTCACTGCTTACTCCCAACTCCATTAATGAACAAGTTAAAAAGCATTGGACCGAATACTGATCCCTGTGGTACCCCACTGCTTACCACCCTCCATTGAGAAAATTTCCCATTTATACTCACTCTCTGTTTCCTATTAATTAGCCAGTTTTTGATCCACAAGAGAGCCAGTTTAGTGTAGTGGTTAAGTGTGCAGACTCTAATCTGGAAAATCGGGTTTGATTCCCCACTCCTCCACTTGCACCTGCTAGATGACCTTGGGCAAGCCACAGCTGTTCTTGAAAAAGAGCAGTTTCTGTCAGAGCTCTCTCAGCCCCACCTACCTCGCAGGGTGTCTGTTGTGGGGAGGGGAAGGGGAGGAGTTTGTAAGCCGCTCTGAGACTCCTTTGGGTAGTGAAAGGCAGGGTATAAATCCAATCTCCTTCTCCTCCTCTTCTTCTTTTTCTTCTTCTTCTTTGTCCCATGACTATTGAGCTTACTTAGGAGCCTTTGATGAGGAACTTTATGAAAAGCTTTCTGGAAGTCAAGGTAAACAACATCTATCGGGTCCCTTTTGTCCACGTGTTTGTTCACTCCCTCAAAGAACAGTAAAAGGTTAGTGAGACAAGATCTTCTCTTAAAGAACCCATGCTGAGTTTGCCTCAATAGTTTTTGCTCATCAATGTGCCTATTAATTCTCTCCTTAATAACAGTTTCCATCAACTTACCCAGTATCGACATCATGGAGATCTGAGGGATGGAGCCTGGAGAGGGTAAGGTTTGAGGAGGAGTGGGACCTCAGACAGGTACAATGCCATAGACTCCCCTCTCCAAACCAACTATTTCCTCCTGGGGAATCATTGTTGCCAATCTCCAGGTGGGGGCTGGAGATCACTCAGAATTACAACTGCTCTTCCGATGACAGAGATCAGTTCCCCTGGAGAAAATGGTAAGTTCTGTGTTATTATACCCTGCTGAGATCACCACAGCAAATTGACGCTGAGTGCCCAAGGCCAGGGCCCCTACCCAGAGCCTCTTTCTAGGGCTTGTTGCATTTATTTCCACAACAGGACTTATTCCCATTGGGCTCATAAAGGTCAGGGACCCCAATCTAAAATTTTCACTGAACCATTTCCCATCCCTAGAACTATGTTTGCCCCACAAAGAATGCATAAAGGCATCACACGGGCCTCTTCCAAGGGGAAAAAAAATATAGCTCCTGATGTCAGGAAAACGGCAAAGAGGAAAAAGACTCATTCTGTGTTGGGATGTGCTAGAAACAGAAGGTTAAATAACAAACTGTAAGGTTTTTTGAGGATGCTGTTGAGAGGATGAGTCTAGAAGAAGAAGGATGGAATGGAAAGAAGACTGGTCACTGCTTGGCTAGCCTATGGTTGGTCACTTGGGTAAGCTCTGTGGATGGTTTCTATTGATGGAAGTGATGCTAAGTCTGGGGACTGGCAGCCAGATACACTTTGTGGCATTTGGACACAGAGACGGTTGAGAAGTGTGAGAAAAAAAGTACTCTTAAGGTAAGAATGTCTGGAGAAGTCACCAAAAGTAGCCAAGGAATGTATACAAGGCAGAGAGAAATGCACAGTAACAAAAAGGCTACTATATCCAAACAGAGTATCCAAGTATTAAAGTTAGTATTATTATTTTTAATTATATTACAATTTCTTATATTATTTTTCTTGGCTTAGTATGCTTAACTTGACATTTGTTCTATTATTGAAATCCTAAGAAATCCATTTCTTGAATCTGTCTCTACATCTAATATTCTACTGCATTAGTTAATATTCTATATTAATACCTCTCAAGGTATCCTTGAGGGTATTTGTGAAATAAAGGAAAAGACACTTCAAGTGCTGGCAGTATCTAGAATATACTGCGTTTCATAGGGTGTGTTTATTAATTCATACATTGTGGGATATTCATAGGCCTTCCAAAGTCACATCTAGTTGGATCCATAGTCACCATGACTAACTTTAGATGGACCCAAGAATTTTGATTAGGCAAAACAACATATTATTTATCAGACTTTGTAATTTAAAGAAGATCAATATTTGCTCTCACTTAAACTAAAGAGAAGAGAGAAGAAGAGTTTGGATTTATACCCTGCTCTTCACTACCCAAAGGCGTCTCAGAGCGGCTTACAAACTCCTTTCCCTTCCCCTCCCCACAACAGACACCCTGTGAGGTAGGTGGGGCTGAGAGAACTTCTGACAGAAACTGTCCTTGAGAGAACAGCTGTGCCAGAGCTTGTGACTGACCCAAGGTCACATCAGCAGGTGCAAGTGGAGGAGTGGGGAATCAAACCCGGTTCTCCCAGATAAGGGTCCGCGCACTTAACCACTACACCAAACTGGCTTTCTAAATCTTCAGACTGGCTCTCTAAATCTAAACAAATTAGATTTATCTTATTATTTATCACCTACTGCAAGCTGATATCATATTCAGGTCTTTCTCCTTAAAGATGCCATTCAACAAGATCTACTGTTCAGGAGACAGTAAAAAGTTATTTTACATTTTACATTCTCTACAGTAGCTAACCAGATTAAAATGCTGAGTCCTAATGAAGACCTTTTAAAAAAAAAAAAAAACAAGAAGAAGAAGAAGAAGTGATGTTTGGGATGAGATTCAAAAGCTACCGTCCAGTAATTAAAAAAAAATGCAATGGTTAGAAATTGACACAATTCATTCCATGCAGCAACCTCTTCTAATGCATCTGAATAAATATATGCAAACTTGATAATACACCTGCTACTATTGATGTGGGATGTAGAAAACCTCGGGCTAGCTACGTGCAGTTAGTTTTGCCGCATCTTTAATTTTGAATACATTCTTTCATTCATATCTGCATGCTAATGAAGCAGTGAGGGGAAGGAAGGACTTTGGCAGATGGTAAAAAATGATTCACTGTAATATGTTCCATTAAAATTAACTTTCTGGTTTGTGTAAACACATTGGGGACAAAGTTTATAATCCCAGCACAGAAAACCTATAGAAGGTCTGAATAATTTTACTGTAGCCAGTCTTATGCCTGAAAAGACGTTAACTTTAAATATAATCTATCCATCTATCTATCTGTCTGTCTGTCATCTAGCTATCATTTAGCTATCTAGCTATCATCTATCTATTCCCCTATGTGACTGGTTGCCGTAGAAAGTTTCAACCCCCCGGTGTGCAATTCTTGCCCCAACAGTGCTATTGTTGCCTAGGGTTTTATCACATATGATGAAAACAGCAAATGGAAATGCAACCAAACGATAATCATAGTTATGACAGGATCTTTTCACAAATCCCATCTGAATATTGGATTTGGGGTTCTAGCAGTAAGATGCAGTCTTAATAGGACTGTGTGTATAGCTGGATCAAGAGTTTTCTTGTGTGGTGTACTCTTATGCACAGGAGGGGCTGTGGCTCAGTGGCAGAGCATCAGCTTGGCATGCAGAAGGTCCCTGGTTCAATCCCTTGGCATCTCCAGTTAAAGGAACTGGCAATAAGTGATATGAAAAGACCTCTGCCTGAGACCTCGGAGAGTCGCTGCCAGTCTGAGTAGACAATAGTGACCTTGATGGACCAGTTGTCTGATTCAGTATAAGGCAGCTTCATGTGTAACATATGTGCACAGACATAGATACTACATAATCTTGATGCAATCATACAAAAGAAGGTGGTATAATTTTGAACATCAATCATACACATGGTTGCTTTTGTAGTGTAATATCAGACTGCAATCAGTGTTCACCAGTGCATCAAGGCATGTGTATATATAAAACATAACATAGAGGAGGGAAGGGGTGCAGCTGGACTGAATGGACTGAAAACTGAAGCAAACTGCTCCTGACCTAACAGCGAGATTAATTTCAGAATTTGCAAGATTAATTGCAGGATAGAAGACAGCACAGAAAATGCAGCATGGAATGCGGCAAAGAAAATTCCCGAAAACCTGAAGAATGGAAGGAAGAAATCTAGTTATTTTATGAATAGAATAGGCAAGCAAATCTGTCCTTTTGAGACTGTGTTTTTCAAATATAATATCAGGAATGCCAATATAGAGGTGCACAGAAGCCACAGTAAACTGGACTCGGTGCTGCAGGGAGGGGGCGGGGTCAGCAATAATTACACCCCCCCCCAATGGGTGGAAGTTTTAGGTGTTTTTACCAATGATTGGATTTTGCCAATCTCTATGGTGAAATCATAAAGATTGGCATAATCCTTGAGTGCTAATTACATCATTTTCTCCTACCACTCCTGTGGACATCAGTGGGAATGGGGCCTGCTTGCACCCACCTCCCTCTGATTGTTCATCTGTGGATCTCAATATTCTGAGGTAAAAAAAATACAGTTAAAAGAAACTGCAGACAGTTGAAGACAGTTACAGAAATCAGCAATTCAAGACTCCTAAATAGATATTTCTCATAACAGCCAGCATGGCAATCACAGAGAGGTCCTTCAGTAGAGGGGGAAAAAACAAAACAGTACGTATGTCTCACTTCATTTTTTACACTACAATCTTCTTCATTAGAATTCCTACAACAAATGTTACATTTCAAACGTCATCATCATCAGTATTGTAACTGGACTTACGGAACTTAAATACTGTAGCGAAGCACGGATATCAGGCTAGTACTAAATAGTCCACTTTCAATGTACTTTCCAACTGGATCTTGCCAGTTCATATAGTAAAAATCCAGTTGGAAAGTGCACTGAAAGTAGATTGAAAGTGGGTTATTTAGCTTGTGTGACCACAGCCAAAGATTCATCCTCTCATCAGGCTTTCAAGCCTCTGTTCCTCCATCTCATTTATTTATCACTTGTATCCCACTTTTCTTCCCAATATGAACCCAAAGTGGCTTACAGCATTGTTCTTTCCTTCATTCATTTTATCATCACAGCAAAAATCCTGTAAGATAGGTTAGGTTGAGAGGGTGACTGGCCTGTGTCACACAGTGAACTTCCCTGGCAGAGTGGGGATGTAAACTGGATCTTAAGATCCTAGAAATTCTGGTTAGATCCTATATGGTGGAACAGTCTTCCAAATGAGATCTGGGCCCTGCGGAATCTGATGCAGTTCTGCAAGGCCTACAAGACAGAAATGTTCTGACAGGCCCACGGGTGAGGCAGCAAAGTTTCTGTTAAGTAGGCAACTCAACAAAGGCAGTGATTTCAGCAAAGTGATTCAGCTTTATTTGCAACGGCAATCAGACGATCAGAACACAAGTGGAGCACAGCTCCTTCTTTTAAACAGTCCGGGCTGTCAAAGCCACACCCATAGAAAAGTTAACATCCAATGGCATAACAGAGATAAAGGCCAATCAGGTCTGTTCCCTCCATAAACATATTTACAATTGTGGTTGGTTGCTTCAACCCATTTCATAGGAACGACCAATAGAAATGCTACAGCTTACGATCCTCTGCATAGAATCAAGCTTTTCATGGCAAAGAATAGGCTTAGTTACAGTTAAGACATTACAGTTTCCATCTGAATTGGCCTCCCCCAGTCCCTTCTCTGCCATCCACCTTCTTCGTCATCCACCCCATCATTGTATTAGTTTTTATCCATTGGCACACAGGCTGCACAACCTCACTTGGATAACTTTTGCTACTTGTGCCTTATATCACCATCTGACTTGACTTTTCAACTTACTGTTGTGGTAATCATTTTTAATCATTAATTCATGGCATTGTTTTACCTTTGTTGTTACCCACCCTGAGCCCTACTGTGCGGGGGAGGGTGGGCTATAATTTATCAGGCTTGTAGCCCACCATACCCCACAAGCAGGCTCAGGGCAGGTCACAACCAGTATAAAATTCAGATCACTTTCTAAAACAACCAGTCAGTCATTAGCAGTAATAACAAAACAACAATAAAATCATATCAATAAACAGGTCCAATAAAATAAATAAATAAATAAATAAATAATATCTTTGCACCCTGGTAGAAACTTTTTACTCGTCATATAGGTCCAGGGCATTTCTATGGCCTCATTGAGATGTCACAATAAACCATGGTTTATAAACCCAATCAAAACCCAAATGCTAACAAAATAACACAGATTGCTGGTTGGCACTAAATCATGATCTTGAGCTCAGATTTGGTTGCTGGTTTGTTAATTGCCATTTGTGCTAACCACAGTTTGCTCTGATGTCTGAGTATGCACTTTATGGAGTAGGCCTGCCCCACTGAGCCCACATAGAGACATATCAAATTATGGGGAGACAGAGAGCGGGCATGAAATTGGCAAACTAGTATTTATGAGGTTTACAAACCAAGGTTTAAACAAGCCACAATTTATTGTGGTGTCTGAATGCAGCAACACAGTACATGTTCCAATGGCTTTTGGTATCTTCAAAGAAACTATTTCAAAAAGCAATGGTGTGCTCACAAAGGCACCCCAGCAACACAAAAGCCAATGAAAGTAGTGTCCTGAACCAGTTCATGGGAGGTGTGTCTTAGGAACAAATTAAGATCCACCAAGGGGAGGACTTAATTGTTTAGGTTTTGCGGGTTGACAGAGGTTGGAAACTTTAGTTTAATAGGAATGTAAAAGCTTTAGCTTAATAGGAGTGTAAATTCAAGATCTGTGGCAGATCTTTGGGTAAGTTTCTCTGACTGAGGAACTGAGACCAATTTCCCACAAGCCACTGGTCCGCCCTCGCTCCTCCTTTCTCCCTGATTGTATGTGTCAATTTCCCACTACTTGCTGTGTGGCCGCATTTTGACCTGCAGCTTCACCCAATTTCCCCTGCGTCTTCTCAATCCTGTTTTTTGAAGATTGAGAAGACGTGGGAGAAATTGGGTGAAGCTGTGGGTCAAAATGTGGCCACACAGCAAGTAGTGGGAAATTGACACATACAATTGGGGGGAAGGAAGAGTGAGGGCAGAGCAGCGGCTTGTGGGAAATCGGTCTGAATGAATAAATGTGTTACAGTAAGCCAGTAGGGTTTGCTGGGTCTCTAAGTTGCAGCAGCATGCTGTGTTTACATGTTAGAACCCTGCTTGGGGGGGTTGTCCCCCGCTTTGTGCATGTATTGTGTAAAACCTAACATCCCACAACTCCTATAGTTAATATTTACCTCAGTTGTGTGCTTCTTTCTAAATAAGTATCATTCTTGTTCACTTTAATTATAAATCCAGTCTTGGATGGACCCAGATCTTATCCCCTTAGACCCTCAAGCCCAGGCTAGCCAGATAACATCAGATCCCAGAGGCTAAGTAGGGTCAGCCTAGGGATGCCAGCCTCCAGATGGTACCTGGGGATCCCCTGGAATTATAGCTCATCTCCAGACTACAAAGATCAGTTCCTCTGGGGGGAAAAAATGTTTGCTCTGGAGAGTGGACTCTATAGCATTGTGCCCCACTGAGGTCCCTGTCCTTCCCAGGATCCACCCCCAAATCTCCAGGAGTTTCCTAACCTGAATCTGACAAGGAATATCAGGGTCATGATACAGAGGCAGGCATTGGAAAACCACCTCTGAATGTCTCTTGCTTTGAAAACTCCACAGGGTTGCCATAAATCAGCTGTGACTTGATGGCAAATAAATGAACAAACAAAGAAATCTAGGCTTGGATGGGACCAGATTCTATCCCCTCAACCCATTATGTTACTTCCTGTCACAAACTCCCATCTGGTTGTGGAGGTAGGAAATTATAACAACAACAACAACAAAAATCCTGCAGGATTGTGTCTAGTCCCCAATAAACCCATCACAATTGGATTTACACTTTTAAAAATATATATAGAAACTCCATCCCATTTTTACCATATTTTTCAAAAGAAGAAAGATGGTGAAACGACAGGAGAAAAGTGGGAAAAAGAGAAAAAAGCTGAAGTAGCAAAAGGCAGATTATTAAACTGCTATAAAATAACCTACCGCTGTTTCTGCAGCAGTTTATTGGCCTTTCAGACACTTAACTTACTTTCTAAATTGGATACTGTTCAATAGGCTACATTATTTATTACAAAAGAAACCGAGTAATAGAAAGTGGCCATTAAGCCAAATTGGCTGCTGCTGAAGGGGACGCAGACCAGCTCATGAGGGAAAGACAAAGCCCCATCAAAATTCTCAGAAGAGACTTGCCCTGGTGAGGTGCACAATGCTCAGTGTTTCACAGATTTCAGAAATCAAGGAACGCTGGCAAAAAGAAAAGTTTTATTTGTTAAAGAATTCTCAATTGCTTTTTAAAGAAAAAAATTCCAAGTTTTGTGCAGAATATCCTTCATGTGTAGCCTGACAGAGCCCCCAGTTTCTTCACCTATTCATGGCCCCTGCAATAAAATGAAATAAATGAGCTGTATCCTGCCATTTCACACAGTGCAGAAACTTTCTGAGGTACAAAGACTCTTCTCCTGCTTTAGATGCTCTTCCTCTTGAGGAGCTCCATCCTCACTGGTAGGATCCAACCTAACAGAAGTACATGCATCAGTAGTGTTTAACTGATGCAAGGGAAACAAAAATGCTTTTGGATACTAATTTGCTTGACCAGATTATAACAACTCCGCTTGTCCTGATTTCATGAATCAAAACCATTTTGCTGATGGTTAGAATGTGATTGCTTTTGTGATTTGGAATAGATCAGAATAAAAGATACCTGATGGTAAACTACCAGAGCAATAGTTGGAAATAAAGATGTACACAACAGAGTGTTGCTCCTTTCCCTCTTTCTCCCCTGAAAATATACGTGCCAACTCCCCAGAGACTTTTCTGAGGCACCTCACAAAGTAAAAAGATAGACTAAAATCATAAAAAACAACTGCAGAAAAACAATAATAAACACTCCATAAAATAGGTCATAAAATAAAACCTATAAAAAATAAGCCAGGGTGTGAAGCCATCCAAAAAAAGAGAGAGAGTAATCTAAAATGATATTCAGAAAACAGTCCTGTGGCTAGAAGCAGGCCATACAAATAGTTTTAAAAAGAACATAAGAAGAGCCCTGCTGGATCAGATCAGTGGTCCATTTAATTCAGCATCCTGTCTCACTCAGTAGACAACCAGTTCCTCTGGAGAGCAAACAACAGGGCATAGAGATTGAGACCTTCCCCTGATGTTGCCTCCTGGCTCTGGGATTCAGAGGTTTAATGCCTCTAAATGTGGAGGTTACCTTCAGTCACCATGGCTAGTAGCCACTGATAGATCTATCCTCCATGTATCTGTCTAATCTTCTTTTATTCCTGTGGCCACCCTCTGGCAGTGAATTCCACATCTTAATCACTCTGTGTAAAGAAGACTTCTATTAAAATCTGAGGTACAGAAAAATATTTTGGTCTGCCTTCCAAAGGATAGTAAGGTAGGCAAGAGGTGAACCTCATGGAGAAGGGAATTCTAAAGGTGAGATGCCATCTCCAAAAAAGACCCACTTCTGGTCACCACCAACCTCCCCTGTGCAGGTGGGTGCACTGCGATCAATGCTTGAGGAAGAGGATCTGAACTGCAGCCTGGACAATAGCCATTTGCTGCTTTCTCAACCGTTGTTTAACTTTTAGGATTTGTCATTTTGTACATTTTGCTTTCATGTTGTATACATTTCATTTATGGACTTTTTCAGCATTTAGAATGACACTTGCAGTGTTCCCTCTAAGCTGAGTTAGCCTGAGCTAGCTAACCGTTTTTTAGCCTCTGGCTCACAGATGTTTGTCTTGACTCAGGAAGGATGGCTCCAGAGCAAACTAATTTACGCAGCAGCCAAATTGTTTGCTCACAGCTTTAATGCCAGTAGCTCACAAAGTAGGATTCTTGCTCACAAGATTCCACAGCTAAGAGGGAACATTGAATGACAGAGCATAAAAAGAGCTGTTAAGTTTGAAAGCTCCATGGAGCAAAGACCTATGAAATCCAGGTGTTTGTCTAACAAAGCTCTGGCAATCAGCTAGCAATGTGCAAATGGGCCTGTCCCAGTGACAGGCATCATGCAACTCAGCCAGCGCTTCCCTGGGGAAAGGCTGCCAGGGGGAGGGAATGAGAGAAAGGCAAAGACAGGTTGGCAGATAAGGGTAGGTTAGCTGGTAATGGAAAGGAGAGAAGGAAGCAAGAAAAGGAGGAGAGACTGTGAGGGCTTTCGGGGAAGAGGACATCGTGGAGGAAGGGAACCAAGATGGCCCCTGAAGTCCTTGTGGGTCCCCTACTTGTCACTATGGCAGAATCCCCATTCTGTCCAGAAAACTCACTGAGTGACTTTGGGCCAGTCACACTTTCTTAGACTAATCTACCCCAGAGAGTTATTGTGAGGACACAATGAAAGACAGGAGAATGATGCAAGCTGTTTTGGATCCCCATTGTGGAGAAAGGCAGGATATAAATGAAGTAAATAAATATCAATATATCCAAAGATGGGGGGGGGGTAAAAGAGATATAGGCTGGGGGGAGAGAAAGAAGTAGAGAAAGGTGAGAATATGGTGGTTTCAGGAGGAGGGAAAGAATAAATACTGGAAGGGTAAGGGATACAGGGGAAAGTGATTATTATTTATTAACATAAACATTTCCTTGCTACTTTCCCAACCAAATAGGATTCCCAAGGCAGCAAACATCAAAACATTAAAACATTTCAATATTAAAACACCATTTTTAAAGGTATGATGACATAGTCTGTGGTCAGATGACAGGCTTGACATGCTCTGGCACCACCTCTAATTTCTACATTTTGTTTTGTAATGGAGAGTCTGGATCAGACCTCCCACCCTGAGCCCACCTCACTGCCTACTCACTCCATGGCTGACCGTTCAGATTATTGCTGCACAATAACCATGGAGTGGGTGGTCGGACAGCATCCTTGAAAAGAAATGTCTTTCATGCATGTGCAGAAGTGTTCATTTGAATAATCACTCCATTTTGACAGCTCCACGATCCCTTCACCAAGTACTGTGGCCCCTCTCAGCCTCCTTTGCCTTGCCTCTCTTCCTTGGAATCAATGAGGGGGAGAGTACAGATTTACACAAGAGTAGCCCCATTGACTTCAGGACATTTACCCTTGTGTCAATGATGGAGTGCTCTCAAACTTCTGAACTTCTGAAACAGAAACAGAAGAGAGGGTATTGGGAGGGGGGATTTGTCACTCAAAAACATCTCTCCCAGGGGCATCCTGATCAAAAATGACTACTTGGCTGCTTGCAAATGGTAACTGACAATGCCAGGGAGATTATACACTTATGCATGCATTGGTAAGACATTTTTAAAAAGTGGGTGAAGACAGAACAGAAGGTTCACACTTCCAGCCAGCTTGATTTTGCAACAGGGGAGTTCAGTCAGCCAGAAATGCAGGGTGAAAGTGCAGACATACATAAAGACTGGACTTTCCCTGGAGCCTGATAACTCCGATTTGAAGGTGGCTCAGAATGGGGTGGCTCTAACTGGGGAATGGGAGACAGATAATGCTGTCTGATCATGCACATTAAATCCAGAACAGAACCACAAGGACATGGGCTCAAATTGCCCATCTGACCACAGCCATATAGTCCACCCTGCTAAGCAGCCATTTTTTTCCAGAGAAACTGACCCATGCAGTCTGGAGATCTGTAGTTTTATCTCTGTCATCTGGAGATCACTTGTAATTCCTGGATATCTCCAGGTGCCACCTGGGGGCTGGAAGAAGATGGAGGGGTAGATAAACTTAGGTTGGTTGGGGGACGGGAAGGTGAGAATGAAGCAGAGAGAAGGTACGGGGGCTTCCAGGGAAGGAAAAGAGGAAATAGTGAGGGATGGTTAAATGAGATGTCCCCCACAAGTCCTTGGGGGGGGGGAATTAATGTAAAATATCTGAAATGCATGGGAATGTATTGAGGCTGTTCTGCTTTGGTGTGGAACAGAAAAGATAAGCAGAATTAGCTAATGAATCACCAACAATGCAGACTTTGAGACATCTGTAGCTACAAAACCATTGGTTCCATATACAAATTATCACTAGATTTATTACAATTGAATTGCAAACCAGATGTCTAAAATTGAGGTGGCAGGGTGTAAATCCAGCACAGAGGACATAAAGAACCATAGTGCAACATTCTTGTTTATTATGATTATTGTTTGCATTTTAATATTCCATAAAGTTTTAAACTACAAGCTGTAAATTTTCATAGCTGTATCTTCTTTTCCCTGCTGTTACCTTTTTGTTCCATCTTGTATTACCAATGATCCTGGCTCAAATTAGAAACACTATGAACTCCAAAACAAACATGTGTACCAAGCTAACATTTTGTTTTTTATAGCTGTGATGACTCAAGACGCACGTTCCAGATCTGGCTCAAACTAAGTCTCAGATCTGTCGAAGAGTTTTGCAGCTGCCCAGTAGTTGTGGTGGTGGAGTTTCATTCCTGTGTGCCTCATGGCTGCTTTTAATAGGCCATAATGGATGGCCAGGTCAATTAATTCAATTAGGCAGTGCTACAACTCTTATTAAGGGACCACGGTGGCTCAGATGGTCTGTAGTTCAGCAGTTCAAGAGCCTAATGTCATATGACCGAGTGAGCTCCTATCTCTGGCCCCAGCTCCTGTCAACCTAGCAGTCTGAAAGGAAGAAATTGCAAATAGATAAATAGGTACTACTTTGGTGGGAAGGTAACAGGCAGCATTCCATGCACCTCCGCGTTTAGTCATGCTGGCCACATGACCACAGAAATGTCTTTGGACAGCACTGGCTCTTCAGCTTGGAAATGGAGATGAGCACCCCCCCTAGAGTCGGATTTGACTAGCTTTCGAGCAAGGGAAACCTTTACAATTCCTATAAAGTTGTGCCATAAATGTACCTGCACAAAACAGCACTGATAACATGAGTGTAAAATAACACCAAACAGTAAACCTTTTTTAAAATAATAAAAAACGCACTGAAATACATTGGCTAGCTGGCTGACTTGTTAGCTCACTCTTAATTTAAACAGTTTGTTGCAGTATGGCACACAGGAATGACAAATTAGTAGGGCTGGAACTAGGGCTCCCAGTAGGCTGTGTGAGAATGTGAACCTAGGAAATAATGCCAATTGCACTGTACTCTTTGAATATGTGGAAACTGACCTGCCAAACACGATTGAGCTGCTCAGGAACAACCAAACTGCTTGATGAAAAAATCAGTTTTCAGATCTTTTTTGTGTGTTTTTTAATGGACCTAGATTATAATTAATTGTTGCTGGATCTGCTTTAACAAGAGATCAATGGGTTTTTCATTTTTACAAAATTAGCTTCCTGGAATTAATCAGAAGGTAGCTGTAGAATATTGAAAATGCGTATAAAGTTTTAGTATACAAAATGGTCTGGGACAGGTGAAGTTAACAGAAGGCTTTAGAAATAGAAAATGTGTCTCACCAGATGTCACAATGTCAAGACCACGGCTACACAACCCAGAAAATCTACAGCAGCTAATGAACTCCGGGCATGAAAGCCTTCGACATCCCTAAGTATTGCATATTTGCAGTGAGTTTCTTCCATAATAGTTTTCTGTTTAGAAAGACATTCCAATTGTGCTATACCAATTGATTTGCAGCCATGAATATGCTTCAAAGTGGCCTTCAACAGTGATTTTACAAGTGCGGTGATAGGTGGATTAGTGAGTCGAACATAAAATTTCATTGCAGAATAAACCATTTACTTCATAAGAGAAGAGTTATAGTGTTTAGGCGATTTATATTCATGTACAACTTTCCAGCAGTCAAAAATATTGGACTAAATATTTTTTATTCCAATTCAGTTTTGCGTGCGGTATTATTTCTTATAAAACAATTTCTCTTGCTGTGAAAAATCCTCATATATATGAAGCAATTGACTGTCTCTGGAGACAGATCAAGATGGCTGTCTCTGGGTACCGCTTGACTATGCTTTGCTCATGGTATTCTGCTCACGCTATTGCTGATGTTAGTACCATGGCTTAAATTGTTTTAGTGAAGACCATCAGACTGGTAGCACCAGCTTCCTAGATGTTGTGGGATTCAGACCCTGAGATTCTCTGGGTGTAGCCTGACTTAAAGGACGGTGCCTGCTGATGCATTTGCTATTCTGTTTTTAAAAGAAATCTCATGGGCTTCCTGATAACTTCAGAATAATTTTGCGGAAGTATTTCCTCCCCCCCCCAACCCCCAGCCAATATTTTTCTCTTGCAGTTCCTCCAAGGAGCTCAGCGTTCTCCCCTCCTTCATGTTATCCTCTCAACAACCCTGTGAGAGAGTCACTGGCGCAAGACTACCCAGTGAGATTCACAACAGAGAGGACTTAATCCCAAATCTTCCAAATCCCAGTCTGAAGCTCTAACCACTACTCTTTATTATCATGCATGCCTACTTTAGGGTGTAAACCTAAGAACACTTTCCAGGAGGTAAGCCCCATTAAATAAAATGGGTCTTACTTCTGAGCAAACTGGACCAATTTAGGATTACTCCCTAATTATCTGCCTCTAAGGACCACATGCTCTAAGGAACACTTTCCTGGGAGTACTTTCTAGTAGACCTGCTTAGGATTGTTGCCTAAATCACCCTTGCCCCACAGAAAGACCCTATTATTCACTTTATACTTTCAGCCTAATCTGGGGAACTACTATTTTGCAATCCTAAGAGCAACTTTCCTGGGAGTAAGCCCCATTGAATAGACTTGAGTAAGTTTCTGAGTAGACCCCTCTTAGAGCTGTTCTTCATGTGGCAAGGTGTTTGTGTAAATGTTTCCTCACCTGTTATTATCTAAAGTGTACTTTAAATGTCCCCAAATCTCTCTCAGGCTGTCCGCTCTGCCGTTGTCTTGCTAAACTGTGCTAGCATGCACTGTCACAATTCTTTTTAGCCCTTAGTGCACCGATTTTTGGCTCAGCACAGGGCAACAAAATCATTGGTTGGCTCTCCCCTCCTGCCGGCTCTTCCTCCAACAGCTGGCTTTTCCCTCCCACTCCCCACTCCCTGGCCTTGTTTGTTCCCACCGCAGAAAAGCGTCACATACTGCAAACGATTCTCATCAATAATCAAGAGAGGAGAGGCAAAAACAACGTGACCAAAGTGCAGAGGTCCAGGGGCTTGCTGCAAAACAGAATTTGCAAGATTGCCAGCCTCCTATCAAAGCAATTCACTTCCAGGTAGCTCTGACCAATCACCCGGGTGGTGTGGCAGGGAGCTGGCAGGCATGCTGGGGGGTGGCCTTGTCCTGCATGTGGACCCAGCTTCCGGGAGGCACTGGGAGATGGTGAGACACGAGCGAGTGCAGTGCCAGCTGCACCTGGGCTGGCAAGCAGAGTGGACATGTGTGGGAACACACAGTCTCTAGTGGGTGAGCTGGTGGCAGTGGCATAAGCATGCATGAAGCAGGTGAAGGGCAGTACTGGCACTTTGCTGCTGGCCTCATGGTGGATGGAAGCAAAGCAGGAATGGTGGGAAAGACCAGTTGTGGCTAAAAGTGGAGAGGGGAGTCAGGAATGTCCACAGGATGTAGCCTAGGGCTGTACTACTGTAAACTACTGAGTTCTTAGATGTGTTGTAGTGAATCAGCTCATTGTTTATTCAAGAACACGAAAACGAAGACGACTAGCAGGACTGAAGCCCTGCTTAAATCCCCCAAATCAAACCACACCCAAACACACACCAACGCTCCCTCTAAGCTGTGGAGTCTGGTGAGCAACAATTCTACTTTGTGAGCTACTATCATTAAAGTTGTGAGTGAGTAAATTGGCTACTGCATAAATCAGTGTGCCCGGGAGCCATCCTTCCTGAGCTAAGACAAAAATGTGTGAGCTGGAGGCTAAAAAACTGTGAGCTAGCTCATGCAAACTCAGCTTAGAGGGAACACTGGCACACACCACACCCCGTGATTGGCTATTTACAGCGTAACATCTCCCATAGGACCCGTCTCGGGTCTAAGCAATCGTATTGGTCCATTTCAGGATCCTAGTGGCTATCGTTCCTATGGGTCGAAGCTCTGTGAGTTCGCATAGCCCCGTGCGAGCCCAACTGCATGTGCGCTCTGGGTTGATACACAACAACTTCCATCACCCAAATGGGAGGTGGACACCTTCCATTGAAAGGCAATCAGGGGACTGGGGACAACATGAAACACTAACACAATTGAATGCTTAAGATCAAGGTTGTCGGCTGCAGCTTGCAAAGCTCCTGGCAGCGGGATGAATGTGGGGACAGAGGGGAGCTCAGTGAGGATGTGGTGCTGTTGATTCTTCCCTCCCATGATGCCATTTCCTCCAGGGGATGTAATCTCTGTCATCTGCTGATCAGTTGTAATTCTTGGAGAACTCCAGGCTCCACCTGGAGATTGGCAGCTTTAGCTAGAATACATTATGTTGCTCTTTAAGGTGCTACTGGTCTTTAAGATGCTACAAGTGCTGCTGCGTGCTACAAAAATGTTACAGTAATAGTTATAAAAGGTTATGATAATAATCTTCTAACAAACTAATTTACACAATAGTCAAATCAGGCTCTCTTACAGCTTTAATTCTAGTAGCTCTTTTGGCTCACAAAGTTAGGCTTCCCAAGTACTTACCGTGTGCCGGCGGGGGACAGATATGTCCTGGCAGGACCATCACCGGGGGAAGGAAAGACACGCCGCACGATGCCGTCACCAGGAAGTGACGCCGGGCGAAGCTCTGGCAGTGTGGCTGGAAACTCAATGGTACCATCAAGTTTTCAGCCCCATTGTCAGAGCGTTGCCTGACGTCACTTCCTGGCGATGGCATGGTGCATTACAGGGAGGAATGGTCCAGCTGGGGAGCATGTTTCCCCCGCCGGCATGCAGAAAGTACTTGGGAACCCTACACAAAGTAGAATTTTTGCTCACAACACTCCACAGCTTAGAGGGAACATTGCTGTGGCTCTCTGAGAAGGGGTGGCTCTATCTTTGTTTAATGTATTCTTTGCCTGCTGGAATGTCTCTTGAAGCATGGAGAGGTTGCTTCCCTTTCTTCTGTTCCTTTAAGGTTGACATCCTTTAAAAGGACTGAGGAAGCTAGGAGAACAAGTGATGCTAGAGCTGAAAGAGGAAGTGGGAACTGGCTATGACTGACAACAGACAGGAAGGGAGCAGAATAATGTAACACAGGGGGAAAGAAGAGGGAGCAAACACATTTTTTAAAAATTTTAATGACATTTATTGATATAACAAGGGAATTACATCTTATGTGACAGGAACAAAATATGATTTCACACACAAATTGTAAAAAATATTTTAACAGGCATGTCAAAGCATGTGATTATGCATTAAGTATAATACTATTTTTAGCGCAGAATAGTCCGTTTAGGTTGAGATATATAACTAAGTGGCATGCTAAGTGCTGTGATTGTAATTTTATGTTTTGAATTTTGTATAATGAGGAATTTCACTCTACACCAAGTTTGAAGAGAAAAAGAGTGGTGGGAGATACATTCAAAAAGATAGTAATAGAGATGAAGGAGGGCAAGATTAAAGTAGAAGTAGTTGACGGTATGATTGATTTGGAGGAGCAATATCTTGATCAAGGACATAAGTCAGGAATGGAAACCATTTCTCAGTAACGTTTGTTTGTCTGGGATAGATGTCCAATTGGAGTAGTCTGTCTGTAATTCCCCCCCCATTATTAAGTGGTCCCAGATCTTTGAATACCATTCTGATAATTAGGGGATCGATTTCAGCTTCCAATGCTTTGCTAGTATCGTATGAGCCGCGGTCAGTAAGCTATGTATCAGATCCCATTGGATTTTTGGTATTAAGGGGTCACCTTCGAAATGCAGTAGAATCTTTTCTGGAGTTAGTGCTATGTTGTGTCCGGTTATTTGTGAGATGTGTTGAAGGATCTTGGACCAGAATTCATTTAGAAGAGGGCATTTCCACTAGCAGTGGGCAAACATTCCAACTTCTCCACAGCCCTTCCAACATAGCGTTGAGTTAGAAGGTGAGATGTGGGCTGATTTTTGGGGAGTGATATACCACCTAGCTAAAATCTTGTAAGATTGAAGTCTAATGTGTGCCAAAGACGGCGATGAAAGAGGTGTGCCATATAGCTGACCATTAGCCATCGGTGAAATTCATGTTGCAGTCATGAGACCAGGCTTTTTGGTATGTTGAAGTTTTTGGAGAAGGACCAAAGGAGGGGTCACAGTGATAGATAATATATCAAAACAAAGAAGCACTGTGATATATTTGAACATTTAATGACAATTATGTATATCTATAAAAAACTTTAGAAATTCTAAGATATTCAAGACAAAACTTTAGACATTAAAACATATTCAAAACAACATCCAATATTCTCAATGAGCACCCGGTTATACACTCATTTCAATAGTCTTCCTCAGGAGTAATACTTTTAAGTAACAAGGTGTCAGCCTTTTGATACATTTTAACATGGCAGCATTAAACATTCATTTCAATAGTCTTCCTCAGGAGTAATCCTCTTAAGTAGCAAGGTGTCAGCCTTTTAATACATTTTAACATTGCAACATTAACTTCTTTTTCTACTTTCTTCAGACCATGACTGTTTGACTTCTTCTTCAACTTTTCCTAAAACAAACATGATTATTAAACATTGAAAGAAATATGAAGCTGAATGGAAACTAGTTCTAATTTTTAAATTTTTGAAAATTATTAATTTTTGACTTTAATAAATTTAAACTTACTCAGTTCCATTTCCAGTAGTTGTCTAAGGAGCAAACCAGTTAAATCATTTCTTAATAGTAGCAACCAGTCCTTTTATTTTTATATCTGGCTAGAAGCCTTCTTTTCAAATAGGCTGGTCAATGCTCTCTATATTTCATGTAGCTGGCTCTATTGCTCTCCAGTAAATTTATTCAGTATAATGTCTTTTATACTTGAGACATTGGCTTTTCTCCAAACTGTGGCAATGTGTGATTCATTTCCTGGAGGAAACCATGGCTGATAAAAGAAAGAAGAGAATCTTGAGAGTGTAGGGACCAGTCACTTTCTAAAGTTATCCCATGTTTTTAGGATACTGGTAATGAAGATGTTGTTGCAAAGTCCGGGAGGTTGGGCGTATTTTGGGTGTAGTCCAAAGTGTATCTTTCAGCGAAAGTGGATGGAGAAGTGGGTCCAGCATCAATATCCAGTCCAACTGTTTGTTATTCTTGATAATCTTGACAACATTGGATAAAAAGCATAGCTCTGTAATATATGGTTACATCTGGGAAACTAAGGCCTCCCTGAGTGGTTCTCTGTCGTAGTGTTTTGAATGCTACTCGGGGGTGCTTGCAATTCCAAAGAAAGTTATTGACCACTGATTGCCAGTGTCATAGGGTACTAGTAGGTATCTCAATTGGTATGGTATGGGGGAAAAAAATGAATGTGGGAAGAACAAAACTTTTAACTAGGTGGAATCTATCTTGCCAGGAAAATTGCATTTTGTCCCACTTCTCCAGGTCAGCTTTGATCTCCTGAAATTTACAAAGATAGTTCAGCTTCATCAGGTCTTTTGTGCAGGATGAGATTTGAATTCTTAGATACTGCAGTGTTTTGTCTGTCCATTGATATGGATGACTAGTTTTCAATCAGAGTAGATTGATGGGATCAAGATTGAGAGGCAGGATATTCCTTTAATCCAGAGATTATACTGAAGTTTGTTAGGATGACTTGCAGAATGAGTTTTCTGGATTGGTTATATATAGTAACATGTACATTCTAGTTAAAGGACAAGAAGTAGAATGTAGGAATAATAATAAAATACCACTGGGATACCTCGATCTTCATTCCGACTTTACTTTCCCATTTAAGTGTTGTATATGACACATATGAATGGACTCCATGTGGACCTTGGGATTTCCCCACAGTGTTCATTCACAGTAGTTTAATAAAGATGCTGAACGGAACACTCTGCAATTAGGAATATTCCAAGTTGGCAGGACCCTTGTATAGCAGCTATCCATTTTATTATTCTGAAGTAAGAATCCTAATTCCCCCCCCCTTCAAATACATGACAGAAATTGTGGAGTTTAAAACAAGAATCTCGCACTATCAGATGTGACCTAGTGACTGGCCTGGGGCTGCATTTACTTAGACCTCAAAGCCATCTTCAACAAGCTCAGAACAGGATACATGGATGCAGCATCAACCCTTGCAAGTTCTGGTTTGCCAGGCTTGATCGATCTCTCTTTCTCTCTCCCCCCCCTCTCTGGAGTGCAGGCTTTAGTCCTAACATGGAGGACATTGGATCAGGCCCATAGCCATGAATTTCTAAAGTTGGGGGGGGCACTGGCTAATTGAATTAAAGTTAATCTAATTAAAGGGCAGAGGAGAACTGGTGGCAGATAGTGGCTCCCCTTGCGAGTTTTATATTGAGAGTCTCCACAGCTGGATCCTTCCCTCACCCCCCCCATCCCTCCTCTACATTTCCCCCACCATTCTCTCTCTCCTGGCTGCTCCCGCCACTGTATCTTCTACCACTGTGGAATGTCCCCATCTCACACTTATCAGAAGTTAACTGGGAGGCAGCAGGTGGGCAGATGCTGCCTCAGTGTTCCACTAATGGCCAAACAGTGATATCATGATGGCAGAGAGAGCAGGGCCTTGTGCTGGGCCCTGTGGCATATGGGAGGGGTTGGGGCTTTTTGAGCAGGCAAAACTCATCACTTGATTCTCCACCCACCTCCCCTCAGGAAAGAGAAAAGCGTCTTTGGTTGATTTCTGTTGTGTGGGGAAAACTCTGAGGCCCTGATCTCCCCAGAGCAGAGAGAGCCAAGGCAAGGAGAGGCAGCAGCCATGGCGCCACGGGGGAGTTCATGTAGGGCACCATGAATTGCCAGCTTGAAGGCCTGTGAAGGCCTGGGGCCCGATCTCTCCAGAGCAGACTGAATTCCTGCATCACACCAGCCACGGCAGGAATGCCAGCCCCACCTTGCCTGCCAGCCCACCTGACTGCATCATGCCACCACTGCCAGCTTTTTGTCAGTTCTAGGAGACACATTTTGTCAGTTCTAGGAGACACATGTCGCACTTGCCAAGAAACCATGGACCACCCCCTCCCTTCCTTAACCCTCTAAGAGTTCACCAGAAATGACACCACACTGTATTTCAGCCTGTACTTAATTAGAGACACAATGAGTCTTCTCCCCTTTACAGTTGACTAGTAATAAAGCAAAACAAATTTTTAAAAGGGTATAATTATAATTTGCATCATGCTCTGCGGAGCAAAAATTAGCACAATAAACAAACACAATCTTCTGGCTACCGCGGGACCTTTTAAGGTTTTTCCTCTCTCTGTCTTTTTACTCCTTCATTATAAAATGATCCTTTGAGCTTGCATTTGTTCTCCTTCAGAGTCACATGCGCCTACAGACATATAAAAATAGACTCCGCTGTAAAATAAAATCGGATTTATTACAGTGTCCTTAAGGACCCCCCCCTCCATTGGCACAGCCTACTCTTTTCTTCATTGGTGTGAGAGTAGAATGGAGCCGCTCTGTTGTACAGAGGGCTAGAAGTGAGCACAAGCTTGTCACTCTAATGAACTAGTAAAGAGTTGGGGCGTCCCAAAGGAAACTGGCTGGAGCTTCAACAGCAAAGAGCATTAGATATAAACTGAAAGTGATTGATGCAATTTTAGACACTGTGTCAGGGGGTCAAAGATAAGTGTCTGTGCAGCTGAGATCTCTTATCAATTTGCCCTCTCTTGTCATGCATCATGGTGGCACAGAGAACTCCTATAAGGCATCAAAGGGGAATGAAACATGTAGAGATAGCCTTAGGTCAAGAAAGACCAACAGTCTGCTACCATAAACTTCAATGTTAGCAAATAAAGAAGACTACTCTAAGCACCATCACACTTGCTTCCCCTCACCCCTTCCACTATAGATCTGAACTATCAGTTCAAATTTTGTCAGTGTAAGGGGAAAAGAGATTTAAAGGGCCGTTTGAAGGAGACCACAGATATTTTTTCACACCATTAACAGGCTACCACTTCTCTGGCTGGTGTTTAGAGCACTGGAGATTTCTAGCATCCATAATGTTTGCTTTATTTACAAACTAGGAATAAGGCCCATTGTGGAAATAAATACAACGGTCTCTAGAAAGAGGCTCTGGGAGAGTGCCTCGGCCTTGGGCAGTCAGTGTCAATTTGCTGTGGCGACCTCAGCAGGGTATAATGACACAGAGGCCACCATTTTCTCCAGGGGAACTGATCTCTGTCATCTGAAGAGCAGTTGTGATTCTGAGTGATCTCCAGCCCACACCTGGAGATTGGTTCCCCAGGAGGAAATGGCCAAGGCCCCACCCCTCTTAAACCCCACTGTCTCCAGGCTCCAACCCTCGAATACTCAGGAATTTCCCAACCTGGAGTTGGCAACCCTATCTCCTTCCCAGCCAACCATCAACATATCATTATCTGCCCCTCTGGCTTCAGGTTTCTATCTCCTCCCCCCTCCCTGCAGCTTCTACCTAGGAAAAGAACAGTCTTTCTCCACAGCTCACATCATTCTCCTTTCAACCTTTTGATTTGCACAACAATCCTATGAGTTAGGTTAGGCTGTAAGACTGTGAGTGGTCTGAAATCATCCAATCATCTTCCGCAGCAAGAACCTGGATCTGGCAGACCCTGCTCCAAAGCACTAACTGCTATGTCACACTGGCTGTCATAGGGGGGTCATCTCAGCAGGCTGTAAGTCTGTGAGCGGTCTGAAATCATCCACTCAGCTTCCACAGCAAGAACCTAGGTCTCCCCCTGGAGAAAATAACTGCTTTTGAGGGTAGATTGTATGGCATTCTATTCCGCTGAGGCCTGTCCCCTCCCCATACTCTGGCTTCCGTAGACTCCACCACAAAATCTCCAGGAATTTCCCAACATGGAGCTGGCAACCCTAGTCAGGACTGGCCCCAATGAGTTCCCCACAAAGGCCAAAGTAAGACTGGAAAGGGCCTCCTGCCCCTGCCTTTTTACTGACAGAACCAAGCTTGGTTGCCCAGCAACAGCCACTGAGGGGAAAGTGAGCCACACAGCAGTTTTGACAGGGAATAGCCAAGCTGGCAGTGGGCAAGGGAGAGGAGCAGACCCAGCACCCAGCCAATGGCACACCAGTACTCTTGAGTGGTGGTTGATGAGCCAATGGCTGGTGGAACACATGACACAGCCAATGGGAGAGCCAGAAAGTGCCAATACACTGGGTTATATGTTGAGCATGAGGAAAACAGGCATTCCTGCAGGGCAGCAAATTTAGTATTTCTCAGACTCCCAGATGGAGAGGGAGATCGGAACCCAACTCAGCTAGCTTGCAACTTTTAGTGCTCCAACCTTCTGTAACGAAGGAGTGTGCTGTCCACAACCCGTTCTATATGTACAGTGTCAGTTTTATGTGAATAGGCCAATGCATGTATTTTACAGCTTGGGCACACACGAGTATGTGCCCTCAAATGCGGAACTGAATGTGTCTGAGTTTCTGACTATGCAGACTGAAGTTGGAAGCATTGGCCCAGTTCACATAAAATGGCAATGAGAGTTATCAAGAGGATCACATGTAGTGCAATCTCTCCGTGTACGTAGTCAGACTGCCAAAATCATAAAAGCATCTCTCTCTCTCTCCTTCCCCCCTCCCTTTCCTCACACGTATTTCAGGCCTGCACTTTCAGCTGGGATGTATCTGTGTCACTTTCTCCAGCTCTTTCTTTTAACTGCATTTAATCTCCTTGTCCCACTTTCTTCCATCTTCTGTGATGCTGGATATTTATTTATATTTGTTGGCATTTTAGATACTTTTACCTGCTGCTTCTTTAAAATACTGATAATACAATCTTTTTAGTTTGTCTTAGTTTATTCATTTTTTTTTATAATGTTAGATTGCATCTTTACTGTTTTCTTTTAGGTTGTTAGCTGCCATAGGCAGAAGGTAGAAAGTCTGGGATGTAAATCTTTTAAATAAACAAACATTGATAGATAAATTATTCAAACATGCAAATTCCTCACCTGTCAGGAAACTATATTATAACAAGTCACTCTCTTTGATCAAACACAGTACAATAATTCTGAGGCATTAACCTAACAAAGGAAGCTGGGTGAGATTGTTAATTCTGAAGTCAGGATTCAAAATGATCGAGATAGGCTGGAATGGAACAGTGGACTGAGACAAATAAAATGAATTTCAAAAGAGAAAACTGCAAAGTCCTACACTTAGGTACCAAAAATCAAAGGCACAGATATAGAATGGGAGGGACTTGGCTTGACATGTGAAACGGATCTAGGTGTTCTGGTTGATCACAAGCTAAACATGAGCCTGCAGTGCAATGTGGCTGTGAAGAAAGCTGATGCAATTTTAGGATGCATTAACAGAAGCATTGTGTCTAGATCATGGGAGGTGGTAGTTCTGCTCTATTCTGCTATGGTCAGGCCTCATTTGGAGTACTGTGTTCGGTTTTGGGCACCACATTTTAGGAAGCTCGAGCATGTCCAGAAGAGGGCAACAAGGATGGTGAGAGGGTTGGAATCCAAGTCTAATGAGGAAAGGCTGAAAGAGTTGGGTATGTTTAGCCCGGGAAAGAGAAAGCTTAGAGGGGACATGATTGCAGTCTTCAAATATCTGAAGGGCTGTCATATAGAAGATGGAGCAGATCTATTCTCTCTTGCTCCAGATTGCAAAACTAGATCTAATGGGTGGAAATTACAAGGGAGTCATCACTGGCTAAATATCCGGAGAAATTTCCTAACTGTAAGAATGGTTGAGCAGTGGAACAGACTGCATCGGGAGGTGGTGGATGCTCCTTCACTGGACGTTTTCAAGTGGAGGCTGGACAACCATCTTTCGGGTATGTTGTAGGGCTATCTTTCGGCTATGCTCCTGCAGAGTGCAGGGGGTTGAATTAGATGACCTGCAAGGTCCCTTCCAACTCTAAAATTCTATGATTCTATGAATAGTCAGCCACCCTGACCTGGATAGCCCAGGCAAGCCCAATCTCATCAGATCTCAGAAGCTAAGCAGGGTTGATTCTGGCAAATACTTGGAGGGAGACTTCCTTGGAATGCCAGAGGCAGGAGGCGGGAGTAGGCTGTATTCAGCCACCTCTCTGAATATCCTCCAGGCCTCCAGTAGGGGTCAGTCACCAGAGGTCACCATGACTTCCAGGTGCGCATGCACACACACGCACACACATGCACATATTAAAAATACCAAAAAAAATTAAAAGGAATAGTTAGCCAACATCCCTTAACTGTTTTGCTCGGTTTCACTTGCTGCTTTTCTTGGCAAATGCTTTGATCCATTTTGACTGGGTTCTTCCTCCAGCCAGTCAGAGATCTTGCAACTGGGTTGTACCATACAGCCAATCACGTTTGTCAGTGGCATATTATTGGTGGTGGTGCAAAGTACTCTCAAGTCGCAGCTGACTTAAAGTGACCCCATAGGATTTTCAAGGCAAGAGATGAACAGAAGTGGCTTGCCATTGCCTGCCTCTGCATAGCAATCCTGGATTTCCTTGGTCTCCCATCCAAGTACTAACAAGGGCTGAATCTACTTAGCTTCCAAGACCTGATGAGACCAGGCTAGCTTCGGCCATCTAGCTCAGATCATCATAGGTGGATCCAGCCAGCTCTTATGCTCAATCTGAGCCAATTCTCCTTTTTATCACAGCCCCTATCTCCTATGACCAGGGCTCTTTTTGTAGCAGGAACTCTTTTGCATATTAGGTGACACACCCCTAATATAGCCAATCTTCCAAGAGCTTATGGTAGCCCCTGTAAGCTCTTGGAGGATTGGCTACATTAGGGGTGTGTCACCTAATATGCAAAGGAGTTCCTGCTACAAAAAGACCCCTGCCTATGACCTTTATTCGTGCAGGTCCAGTGGTCCCAGTATAGCCTTTTTTGGGTGGGCAAAGGAAACCCCCTTCCATTTCTCACCAGTGGAAAAGCTGGTTGCATTCAGCCCTATACTTCTTGCTCTGAATGGGAGACCATCTGTGTTCTCTTTCTGCCTCCTATTATGGCTGAAACAGACAGCTGAATTTCAAAAGAAATAAATTTGGTAGGGATGCCACACACATACACCCATTTTGGTTCATCCCTAATCCAATACCAGCGCCGTCCATAATTTGCCAGGTTAAAAAGATGGCAAATTTAAGCACAAATATTGGTAGCATTACAGATCAGAGAATCCCATTCAGCTCTGTTGTATGAGGTTCCGTCCCCCCATTCACCAATGGGGAAAGGAAAGCACCCACACTAGGTCCCTTTAAAGAAAGGCTGATGAACACACGGGGCTGTTTACATTAACCATGCAAATTTGCAACTCGGAGCTATCTCCTAGTGTTTAATCTCGCCAGTCAATTTGTTTCCAAGACCTTAGCATTTAGCAGCTATGCGGCATTCCATTAGAGTTTACCAATCAGGAACAAGCTTGGTGGGTTTTTTGTTTTGCTTTCCTGTTTTAAAAGCAAACCACAGAAGAATAAACAATAAAAAAGCCTACATCCTAGACACATCAGGTATCCAAAGGAGGTAATTAACTACCCTGAACAGTCACCGTCAACCTACTTCCAAATATAATTGAAAGGATAAAATGTGCTTGTCAGGTATTTTTTTTTTTTTTGGGGGGGGGATGTGCTGGACCATATGTGAAGCCATCCTTGCCAATGCTACTTTGAGAAATTGCTAATGACATAAATATATGCTAGTAAGCAATTTGCCAGCTCCCCTCCCCAAAGCACTCACACACGCCAACATCAACTGGTTTTTTTTGTTGCTGTTGTTATTATTATTATTTTTTTTTTTGCTAACAATTTATTTTGAAACATCTGTTTCTGGCAGATTTTGAAAAAGACTGGAGTGGAGAGGAGACAGGAGGAGGGAAAAAATTACTCTGCTCCTGTTAGAACAAAGCACCAGGGATAAAAGGGAATCTGATGATGGGATGGCAAAATTGGACAATGTATCCTTCAGCGTCTCCAAAACGCCTCTAAGAGTGGCCTTCTAAATGCACAAGTTGGAAACCCTTATACGCTCTTCTGTCCCTCTGCTTTCAGTGCTGTTTGCAAGTGATAGCAACAAAGACTGTACGTAGTAAATATTTCAAGACAGTGATCTATGCTGGCGCTCGGCAGTGGATGCGGCAGACCTATTTCAAGCAGAATGTACATTTGGGCTTTTCCATATATTTTTGGCACAGGAATTGGTCACCCAGTCCCACACTGTGTGTATGTGCGTGTGTGTGGTATGCACACATGATAGAGACTCACAGAGAAAGTATTTTCATTTAAATTGAGAACACATTAATTAACACTGCCTCTCTTATCTACACTGCAGACAGTTCCAAATCCCAAAGCAAGCAAGCTGTTGAAACTTAGGTGGGGGGGAAACCTGAGGAATGAAGAGAATCCAAAATGAAACCCACACAATCCTGTAAGCTTTTGTTGTGTAGTGAGAGCTTCGAATGAACAAGCATTGTTAGAGAGGCTCCTAGCAGCTACATTCAGATTGGCCGCCCTCGCAGAGTAGGCCAATCAGGTAACAGAAGTGTAAGCGATGCCATGCAAATGAAGACGCCTAGCTACTGTGTTCTTATTGGTTTATTTGTATTCTGTGGGTGTGTTTGGGACTGGGATTTTTTTTAATATATAGTTGTGGCCAGGGCTATTTTTGGGCAGGAATGCACAGGAACGGAGTTCCGGCTGGCTCCCGAGTTGGCCACGCCCAGCAAGAACTCATTAGCATAATAGGCCACACCCAACAGCAGAAACTCATTAGGATTGGCTACATTAGGGGTGTGTGGCCTAACATGCAAAGGAGTTCCTGCTACAAAAAAGCCCTGGGTTTTGACAACAAACAAGGTAAACAGAATAAGAAGCAAAAGGTGGGTGTGCCTGTATGACCACACTTCTGGTAACATGTGGCTGTGGCCTAATATGTTAATGAGCTGTGCTATCAGGGGCGTGGCCTAATATGCTCATGAGTTTCTGCTGATGGATGTTGCCTATTATGCTAATGAGTTCCTGCTGGGCTTTTTCTACAAAAAAAGCCCTGGTTGTGGCTGGCCATGTGTGTTGTTGCTCTTAACGTTACTGGAATAAAGAGCTATGCTGAAATCATGATAGCCTCTTGAACCCACTATTTAACAGCTTTAATGGAGCAACCAATTTCTTTCCAAGGGTGAATACTCATGAGTGTTTTGCATTCTATTTTTCCCCACTGTTGGGATCAAATTAAATGGATGGCTTCTCATTTTCCTGATGATGCTGGTTCTTCTACCAATGTATTTTCAAACAAGAGCTCAGGAGTCAGTCTCATCCTTGGTGGCTCACTAGGTTAGCTCTCAGCTTCAGTCAACAAAGTTCTTGGTTTTAGCACTGTTCCATGTTCCTGGCCATTGTAACACCATTTGAATTGTCAACATGCATCAGAGGTTTACTGGCAATGCCTAATTTAAGGCAGTGTCCCATGGGGCTCTGTTTTTAAATGCCTTACTGACAATCTGTGTAGATCTGCACTTTTCAAGGATGGTGGGTCTTATAATGTACTCTTTTAGCAATCCTAAAAGAAATCAATCCTGACTGTTCCCTGGAAGGCCAGATACTGAAGCTGAAGCTCAAATACTTTGGCCACCAAATGAGAAGGGAGCACTCCCTGGAGAAGACCCTGATTCTGGGAAAGATTGAAGGTCAAAGAAGAAGGGGACAGCAAAGGATGAGATGCGACGAACATGAAGCACTCTCCAGAGGACAGCAGAAGACAGGAGGGCCTGGAGTGATGTGGTCCATGGGGTTGCAAAGAGTCAGACTTGACTGTATGACTGAACAACAAAAGCAAAGTATGGATAGTTAAATCTGTGGGTCAGGGCCACATTGACAGGGCCAATAAACTAATGTTCAGTCTAGACAAGACTAAGGTGCCGTCGATCAATGAGAAAGCTGCTTGGTAACAGAAGTCAGCCTGTCCTGAAGAGGGTTGCACTTTCCTGAAGGAACAGGTTCATAGCCTGGGGGTACTGCTGGATCCTGGCTTACAGTTGGGGGCCCAGATATCCTCTGTGGCATGTAGTGCCTTTTATGAGCATCAGCTGATATATCAGCTACAGCTGTGCCTTGTAAAGTGCTATCAGGCCACAGTTTTCCACGCTCTGATTACATCCAGGTTAGGTTACTGTAATGTGCTTTACATGGGTCTGACTTAGAGAACAGTCCAGGAACTTCAGCTTGTCCAAAAAGTAGCAGCCAGGCTGTTGTCAGGGACACGATAGAGGGATCGTATCGCCCCTGTACTGAAAGGTCTGCAGTGGCTGCCTATTTGTTTCTGCGCACAATTCAGAGAATTGGTTCATACTTTTAAAGCCCTAAATGGCTCGGGGGTAAGGTATCTGAAGTGCCACCTCCTCCCCTAACCAGCCCATCAGTTAAGATCTGACTTGCAAGTAGGGTTGCCAAGTCCATCTTCGCCTGCAGTGGGGGACTTTGGGGGCCGTTCCTGGAGGGGGCAGGGCATCCCTGACGTGATGACGTCACATTGGGGACGTCCGCTCCCCCCCAGCTGTGCGCCCCTTGCGCACAGGGAAATGCTGTGCAGAGAGCTGGCATTTCCCCACTCACCCGAATACCAGCTCCGTTTAAACACAGGCAGCCTTCCCTGCGCGCTCGATTTTGAGCGGAGCTTGGGCTTGCGGGGAAATGCCAGCTTCCTGCACTTCCCCTTTAAGAGCAGTTTCCAGGCACCCCGATCTCCACTCGAGATCCAGTGTGTGGGGAAGGCTGCCTTTGGAGCTGGCGTTCAGGTGAGTGGGGAACGCCAGCTCTGTGCATTTAAAGGGAGCCCTTTGAGAGAGAAGGGAGAGGGGTGGCTGTGGGTGTTGGGGCTTGGGGGCAGGGCTTCCCCCGCCAGCCATTTGGCCAGCGGCAGATAGAAACCCCCCCAAAGCGGGGGACCCCCGCCAAACCGGGGGGTTTGGCAACCCTACTTGCAAGGCCTGGTCTCTGTGACTCTCCCTTCAGAGGTAAGGTGGGTGGCAACCACAGACGGGGCTTTTTCTGATGTGACACTTCACTTGTGGAATGCCCTTCTCCTTGAGGCTTATCTGGTGCCTACATTGCTTTCTTGTCGATAAGAACATAAGAACATAAGAACATAAGAGAAGCCAATGTTGAATCAGGCCAATGGCCCATCTAGTCCAACACTCTGTCACACAGCGGCCAAAATATACCAGGTGCCATCAGGAGGTCCAGCAGTGGGGCCAGGGCACCAGAAGCCCTCCCACTGCTGCCCCCTCCAGCACCAAGAATAGAGTGCATCACCTGCCCCAGACTGAGAGTTCTCATTCTATACCCCGTGGCTAATAGCCACTGGTGGACTTCTGCTCCATATGTTTATCTAATTTCCTCTTGAAACTGTCCATGCTTGCAGCTGCCACGACCTCCTGTGGCAGTGAATTCCATATGTTAATCACTCTTTGGGTGAAGAAGTATTTCCTTTTATCTGTTCTAACCCGACTGCTCAGCAATTTCATAGAGTGCCCACGAGTTCTTGTATTGTGAGAAAGGGAGAAAAGTACTTCTTTCTCAACCTGCTCAATCCCATTCATAATCTTATAAACCTCGATCATGTCACCCCTCAGCCGTCGTTTCTCCAAGCTAAAGAGCCCCAAGCATTTTAACCTTTCTTCATAGGGAAGGTGTTCCAACCCTTTTATCATTCTAGTTGCCCTTCTCTGCACTTTTTCCAATGCTATAATATCCTTTTTGAGATGTGGTGACCAGAACTGTACACAGTATTCCAAATGAGGTCGCACCAATGATTTATACAGGGGCATGATGATACTGGCTGATTTGTTATCAATTCCCTTCCTAATAATCCCCAGCATAGCGTTGGCCTTCTTTATTGCAGCTACACATTGTCTAGACATTTTCAGCGAGTTATCCACGACGACTCCAAGATCTCTCTCTTGGTCAGTCTCTGCCAGATCAGACCCCATCAACGTGTATTTATATTTAGGATTTTTGGCTCCAATGTGCATCACTTTGCACTTGGCTACATTGAACCCCATTTGCCACGTTGACGCCCACTCACCCATCCTCAACAGATCCCTTTGGAGTGCCCCACAATCCTCCCTGGTTTTCACCACCCTGAACAACTTCGTGTCATCTGCAAATTTAGCCACATCACTGCTTACTCCCAATTCCAAATCGTTAATAAACAAGTTAAAAAGCATGGGACCGAGTACTGATCCCTGTGGTACCCCACTGCTTACCACCCTCCACTGAGAAAGTTTCCCATTTATACTCACTCTCTGTTTCCTATTTATAAGCCAGTTTTTGATCCACAAGAGGACTTGTCCTTTTATCCCATGACTATTGAGCTTACTTAGGAGCCTTTGATGAGGAACTGTATCAAAAGCTTTCCGGAAGTCAAGGTAAATAATATCTATTGGGTCCCCCTTGTCCACATGTTTGTTCACTCCTCAAAAAACACTAACAGGTTAGTGAGACAAGATCTTCCCTTACAGAACCCATGCTGAGTCTGCCTCAATAGTTTTTGTTCATCAATGTGCCTACTAATTCTTTCCTTAATAACAGTTTCCACCAACTTACCCGGTATCGATGTCAGACTGACTGGCCTGTAATTTCCTGGATCTCCCCTGGAGCCCTTTTTAAAGATGGGAGTGACATTAGCTACCTTCCAGTCATCAGGAATGGAGGCAGATTTTAAAGAAAGATTACATATTTTTGTCAGGAGATCCACAAGTTCACATTTGAGTTCTTTCAGAACTCTTGGATGAATGCCATCCGGGCCTGGTGATTTATTAGTTTTTAAATTGTCCATCAGTCGGAGGACTTCCTCTCTTGTCACCGCAATCTGATTCAGGTCTTTCAAACCCCCTCCCGAAATCAGTGCTTCTGGAGTGGGCAAACACTTCTCCTCTTCCACAGTGAAGACAGAGGCAAAAAATGCATTCAGCTTCTCAGCCATTTCCCTATCATCCTTCACTACTCCTTTTACCCCTTGGTCATCCAAGGGCCCCACTGCCTCCCTGGCTGGCTTCCTACTTCTAATGTATTTGAAGAAAGTTTTATTGTTGGTCTTTATGTTTTTTGCGATATGCTCCTCATATTCCCTTTTTGCTTGCCTGATCACAGACTTGCATTTTATTTGCCATAGTCTGTGTTCCCTTTTATCAACCTCACTAAGACTAGCTTTCCACCGCTTAAAGGAATCCTTCTTACCTTTTACAGCTTCCATTACTTTATTTGTTAACCATGCAGGCTTTTTTCTATACCTATTTGTACCTTTCCTAACCTGCGGTATATATTTTTTCTGAGCTTCTAGGATTGTCTTTTTAAATAGTCTCCAAGCTTCCCCAATGGTTTTGACCTTCTCCACTCTTCCTTTCAATTTCTTCCTCACATGTCCCCTCATACCAGAGAAGTTACCCCTTTTAAAGTTAAAAGTGGTTGCGTCAGTCTTTTTGGGCAACTCCCTATCTGTACAAATGTTAAACTCAATGACATTATGGTCACTGTTTCCAAGTGGTGCAATCACTTTTACATCTCTCACCAGGTCTTGGGTGTTACTTAGGACCAAATCCAGGATCGCCTCTCCCCTGGTAGGATCTGTGACCATCTGTTCCACAGCACAGTCATTGAGAGTGTCTAAGAACGCAATCTCTTTTTCCCGACTAGAACTCATATTGACCCAATCAATGTGTGGGTAGTTAAAGCCGCCTATTACAACACAGTTATTTCGTCTAGCCGCTATCTTTAATTCATTCATCATTTTATAATCCTCCTCTATCTTTTGATCTGGTGGGCGATAACAAACTCCCACTGTTAAGCCTCCTTTTGGACCCACTATTTCAACCCATAGCATTTCCAGAAGGGAATCCAATTCTCTTACCCTCTCAATCTTACTGGATGGTATACCCTCTCTGACATACAGAGCCACCCCACCTCCAACCCTTTCCCCCCTATCCTTCCGATATAATTTATAACCAGGAATCACCGTATCCCACTGATTTTCCTCATCCCACCAAGTTTCTGAAATACCCACAATGTCTATTTCCCCCCCAACACCAAGCATTCCAACTCCCCAATTTTACCTCGGAGACTTCTAGCATTTGTGTATAAACACTTATAGTTTCCCACGTTTGTTAAGCCCACAGCCTTCCTCTTGCTGCCTCGAGACCTTGCCAGGCAGTTCCTATCATTAGCCACAGTCTCAGTGGACAATTGTAATCCATTTCCTTGTACAAAAGTAATAGCTACCCCTTCATCTCTTTGAGATGAGCCATCCCGAACCAGAGACTTTTCATCTCCTGTCGGCTTTCCCCCATTATTCAGTTTAAAAACTGCTCTGCCACCTTTTTGATTTTGAGCGCCAGCAGCCTGGTTCCTTCTCGGGACAAGTGGAGACCGTCCCTTTTGTACAGCTCCCTCTTGTCCCAAAAAGCATCCCAGTGCCTAACAAACTTGAACCCTTCCCCCTACACCACCGTCTCATCCACGCATTGAGACTCCTGATCTGTGCCTGTCTCTCCGGCCCTGCGCGTGGAACAGGTAGCACTTCCGAGAAGGCTACCTTGGAGGTCCTGGCCTTGAGTTTCCTGCCCAGCAGCCTAAATTTCTCCTCCAGGACCTCACGACTGCATTTCCCCACATCGTTGGTGCCAACGTGCACCACGACCACTGGCTCCTCCCCAGCACTATCTACCAGCCTATCTAAAACACGCGTAATGTCCGCTACCTTCGCACCAGGCAGGCAAGTCACCATACGGTCAGTACGCGGGTTCGCCACCCAGCTGTCTACCTGCCTAAGGATCGAATCACCAACTACCAAGAGCCCCCTCCCACCCTTCCCAGGGACGGTTCCTTGGTACGAAAGGATACCCGTTCACCAGCTGAAGAAGAGGTCCCTTCTGAGGGCACATTCCCCTTATCCTCAGCATGGTGCCCCTTTTCCCCTTGACCCTCATGCTCCCTGGCAGCAGCCGGGCTGCCAGATCCAGAGTGGGACATATCTAACAAGTCCCCGAGAGTCTTCCCCGTGCACCTAACTGACTGTCCCTGCTTCTCCAGGTCAGCCACCTTGGCCTCAAGGGAGCAAACTCGCTCCCTGAGAACCAGGAGCTCCTTGCACCGAGCACACACCCAAGACTTCTGACCAGTGGGCAGATAGTCATACATGTGACACTCCATGCAAAACACTGGATAGCCCCCAACCCCCTGCTGGCATTCTGGCTTCATAATTGTTTTTAAACAAATACTTTCCTATAACCCCCTTTTAAAACCCTTTGTATTTATATGGCTCCTGTTGTAGGAGTCTACTTACCTTACCTTACCAAGGAGCCAAGGTCCTGGCTTCCTGGCTCTTCCTGGGCTTCTTACAGAGCCCCTAGGCCAAGAGCCACAGGCAAAGAGCCTCACCCTTTTGCTCTCGCAAACTTCCTGCCTTAAATGGAATTGTCTCCCAGGAGAGGGTGTGGCCAGCAGCTACTCAAAATCACCCAAGGCACTTAATGACGGTCAAACAAAGCCCCTTTCACACTCCAACTCCAGCAGCCAGGAGTCTGCTATTCAATCTCACCCAAGCACTTAATTACAGGCAAACAATGACCCTTTCACACCCTAACTCCAGCAGTCAGGAGTCTGTTACAACTCACCCACACACTCCCAAATACAGTCCCTGACACAGTACCTTTTCAGCTAAAGCACCTCAGCTGAAAGTAAATAAATAAAAATACCACTCACCCCTCTGGCAGCTCAAACACCTTGCTCCTTCTCAGAGCTCAGCTGGGTCAGCTCTCTGGGTCGATGCCAGGCCAACATGTTTCTGTTCACCCAGGCTTTTAACTTTCACCCAGGTTGTTTTTTAACACTATTTTAAGCCTAGAAACTGTTGTTTTAAGCTGTTTGTGGTCTGTTTTTATGACCAATGTTTTTATGCCGGGCTGGGGCTTTTTAATGCTGGCTTTTAAATAATATTTTTTTAAAACCTTTTTTATTTTTTTTATATTGTAAGCCCTTAGGCAGGTTCTTGGACAGCTGGCATGTCCTAAGGAACAATAAAATAAAGTCCAATCATGGTACACTTTAATTGTGTACCCTCAGATTAGTTCTTAGCACAAATCTAAACTTACTCAGTCGCCTTCCTGGCTCTGTGGAGGCTGGCTGTGCCCAGCCCATGAATCCTGTGCTCTACCACATGCACTATATAGTTTGCCTGCACCAAAACATATATCCTCAGGAAAGCTGTAAGTTAAATGGCAAATAGCCCATGTGAACAAGGGATAACTCCTGACACAGGTGGAACTAAAATCTAAGAAAGCACATTATGTCGGCGTAATTTGCCATGCAATAAATTCGCCAAATATTCTTTTTGCCTCCCTGTAACCATGACACTGATATAAGACAAGTCATGGCCTTGCTCAATAGCTGAAAAAAGGGGGGAAAGGGGAAGGGGAAACTCCTTTAACATAATTTTATCATTTTCTTTGAGTGTTGTTCTTATATCTTCCTCATATATGACTATGTCCTTTTTTTTATGCAGCTCCTTATAAAAGGTCTCGAAGGCTTTTACTATATCTTTTGAGTTGCCAGTTCTTTGGCCATTCACTTTTATATTTTCTATCTTTTGCCTTACCTTCCTGTTTTTCAAATAGTTAGCTAACCTTCTGGCCGAATTAATACTATTTCTATGGAAGTCATTTCTTACCATTGCTTCTCTCTTCCATAATGTAACTGAGTCCAACTCATCTAATTGTTTTTTAATTGTTGTTATCTGACTCTGTACTTTTAAATCATGATTGTTGATTTGTTCCTTTTGCAACCTCTCCAGTTCCTGAATTTTAGATTGTCTTTTTAGATAACGTTCTCTTTTGATGTACTTTTCCTTATTTATGCAGTGTCCCTTTATCACCGCCTTCGTGGCATCCCACAGGGTATTAGTTGGGACAGTCCCTCTATTCTCCTCAAAATATAATCTTATCTGCTCCATCATATAGCTCCTATCTTCCTCTTTAACCATTATTAAATTATTGTACCTCCAAGTTCTATTTTTTGGTTTTTGATTGCCTTCTATTTCTATAGTGATTGGTGCATGATCCGATATCCAGATTGGGTGCGTTGTAATTTTTTTTATAGTCAGGTTGCTGCTTTTTTCTACAATTATGTAATCTATGCATGATGGGGTTTTGTGCCGGCTGGATACATGGGTGGGTTTTGGCTGCTGTCCTATCAATTCATGTGCTTCCCTCAAGCCCCAATCTCCTATTTTAATTGCCTTATTTTTAGTCAGATCCATGTTCAAATCTCCTGTCATAATTAATTCTCCCTCTGCGAATTGCTTAGTTTCTTTAACTAGCCTGGCTAAAAATTTATTTTGTCCTTTATTGGGTGCATATATATTTACCAATGTAAATTTCTTCCCCTCTAATCTGAATTTAGCCATCACATATCTCCCTTCCCTGTCTGTCCTTCTTTCTAGTACCTCTACTCTAAGTTTCTTATGAGTCATTATTGCCACTCCTCTGGCCTTGGTGTGGCTCCTAGCTTCCGCTAACATCATCCAGGTCGAGTCTTTTAGCAAAGGCTTGTTGTCATTTCTTTTCTTATGTGTTTCCTGTAAACACAGAACATCAGTTTTTTGCTCTCTTGCCAACTTGGCTATCCTATATCGTTTAATTTCTGATGTTAAACCATTGACATTCAGTGATAAAATTTTTATTGTTTTATCCATATCCCACATCAATTAAGGCTTTGACATCTCGTGGCTGTGAAAAATTTGAATGGTTAGTTAGTTTACCCTTCCCCTTCCCTTTCACCCTTCGTGGTTGAGAGTAAAGGTGGAAAGAAAATCTCTTCCCCTCTCTCCACTGCATGGGGTGCACGCATCCCCCCTCCTCCTTCTTGATACTGTAAAAAATGATAATACTATTAATAGTCATTAGCTCAATCAATAAAGGTATACTTCCCTTAATTGGTTATCGGGAGCTGGTCCTGAGGCGTTTCCCTCCTCTCTCTGAAGTTCCTTCGTCGCCATCTTCAGGAACCCCCGATTCCGCTTCCATTTCTTGCTCTCCCATATCGTCTGTGTTTATACCTAATTGTTTAAGTAGTTCCTTTGCCTCTGTGGTGTTCCTTGCCATCAGTCGCTTTCCTTCCCGAAATATAATTATCAAGGATGGATAGCCCATGAAAATTTCACGTTATTTGCATAAAGCTTTTGGGCAAAGGGGCGCATGAGGTTTTTTTCCCTTAAGGTCTCTTGACAAAAGTCTTGTCTCACCCAGACTTTTCTTCCTCTAAAAGTCAGGTCTTTCCTCTTCTTTAGTGCTGTATATATTTGCTGTTGAATTTTCTCTCTGGCAAATTTAATTATTACATCTCTCGGGGCCCCGCCCTCCCATTCCTTTGTAGTCGATGCACTTTCTCAACATCCTCTGTTTTTATTTCTACTTCGTTTGTCTGCAGCCACTGTATCAGCGATTCCTCCAATTTATTTACGGAAATTTCTTCAGATATCCCTGATAAAATAAGGTTAGCTCTTCTGTTTCTGTCTGACAAGTCATTTATTTGGCAGTTCAGAGTGGTTATTTTTTGCTCATTAGCTTCAGCAAGCTCTTTGGCTGTTGTAGCTGTCTGCTTTATAGAAGCTATTTCTGTGCCTATTTTGCTAATTTCTCCACGTAGTGAGATTAACTCACTACTGATTTTCTCTTGAAAGGCAAGGACTGTATTTTGGAGTCCTGAAATTTGTTCAGATAGGTCCTTAATTGTCTTCGCCATTTCTGGTTCAAAGCTTTGGGAGCGGCCTTAAGAATCTCAAGGCTTTCCTTTCTAGCACAGCAGTAAATTAGTTTCTTACCACTCTGAAGTTGTTCTAGCCAGCTGCTTCCTGGTTATCAGCCTCTTATCTGGGTTTGCGTAGTATTTACAAACTTTGAGCTATAAATTCTTTAGTTCGAAGGAGGAGCTCGGAGGAAACACAGCCGGCTTGGTTTAACGCATGCGTGCAACCCCCAGGGGAAGGGGAAACTCAACCCAAAATCACACTGCGAACCAAGGGGGCCAAGCTGACTAATCTAATATAAATATAGAAATTTATTAGGGTGTACACTTGTTAAAATAACTTCTGATTAAAATTTTTCAGTGTCAGACGTATAAAAACATACAAATACTCATACAAAAGATGGGTCAACACTATACAACTGAAGACCAAACACGTTTCGGCCCCAAAGGGCCTTCCTCAGTGGTCACTAATACATATATATCATTGACACACATTCATAGACATATATACATATATATACATATACCCACACCAGGTGCTGTAACCTTATATGGTTGTGCAGGTATTACAGACATTAATACTAGGCCATAGGTATATCTATTTCAGTCTCACCAGTATTTCTGGTAGTCAGAATTTCTTAGTTATGAATGTGTGCCACTCTATCAAAGCAAAGATACTGTTAATGTCTGTAATACCTGCACAATCATATAAGGTTACAACACCTGGTGTGGGTATATGTATATATGTCTATGAATGTGTGTCAATGATATATCTGTATTAGTGACCACTGAGGAAGGCCCTTTGGGGCCGAAACGCGTTTGGTCTTCAGTTGTATAGTGTTGACCCATCTTTTGTATGAGTATTTGTATGTTTTTATACGTCTGACACTGAAAAATTTTAATCAGAAGTTATTTTAAGAAGTGTAAGGTAAAGGTAAAGGTAAAGGTTCCCTTGCTCGAAAGCCAGTCGAATCCGACTCTAGGGTTGCGGTGCTCATCTCCGTTTCAAAGCCGAAGAGCCAGCGCTGTCCGAAGACGTTTCCGTGGTCATGTGGCCGGCATGACTAAACACCAAGGTGCACGGAACGCTGTTACCTTCCCACCGAAGTGGTACCTATTGATCTACTTGCAATGTCTTGCTTTCGAAGTGCTAGGTTGGCAGGAGCTGGAACTAGAGACGAGAGCTCACTCCGTCTTGTGGCACCTGGGTCTTGAACTGCTGAACTACTGACCTTCCACAGCCTGCAGTTCAGTGTCTTAACCACTTGAGCCACCGCAGCTCCTTTTAACAAGTGTACACCCTAATAAATTTCTATATTTATATTAGATTAGTCACCTTGCTCAATAGCTGTGCAGGTGGCCTGGGCATTTCCAAACTATCTTGCATATTCAAATCTAATTAACATCATGCAAATCTGGCTCATCACTCATGAGTCCATTTACCTAAGACCACCCTAACATTCAGAATCAGTGTATAGACACAGTTGGCCTTCTAGAAGCACTAGCATCCTATGCCCAAGAAAATCATTCTCATTACTATTGTGTTTATCACAAAACCAAGCTAAAGGAGAGCCTGCATTCGCACTTTTTACTGTGCCCGGGGCCGGTTTGTATCTAAAAGAATAACCTGTATAGATTGTGCGTACATATAGTAACTGGTCCTATTCTCATCACATATGATTGACATTGTAATCAATGTACCATATGAATGCATCAGTCCATCAGTTCTATATGAAACAAATGATAAATTAATTAAGAAATTATATGTATATTTGTTACAGATAAAGATGGAGGATGAGGTAATTAAAGACTGCATGATAAAATGGACCCAAGATTTTGGCCATAATATTGATCTTGATCATTGGTTGCAAATATGCAAATAACAAAATCGGTGTCCTTTAAAGGGAATCTATAGAAAATGTAGTGAATCTATAGGTAGTATACGTACCCCAGAATTCCTGGGAAGCTTCTTTCATGTCTGGTGGAAGTGTAAAGATATAACGTCATTTTGGAGAAGGGTGCATGAAATGTCGCAAAAATATGTCTGTTACCGCTACCATTCAAACCAGAAATGTTTTTTACTTAATATCATGCCTGATGTAAAATTAAGTTAAGCACTTAATTATACATATAGTTACTGCAGCAAGAATTCTTTATGCTAAGTATTGGAAGAAATCAGAGATACCAACAAAAGATGAACTCTTGGCAAAAAAATAATTGAAACAGTGGAAATTGATATATTGTCTGACTCACTGAAAGACCGAAGTAAACAAAACGTGAGAGATATTTGGACACTATTTTATGATTGGGTGAAAAGAAATTCTGAAGATCAGGAATAATGAGTATAATTACTATAAGCTCAGGACAAATCTAGCTTGAACTGTGCAGAACTTGTACTTTTTTCAGAAATCACAATAGATTTTAGCAATTTGATTAATCAATATTAGTTCTTGAAATATATTAATTATATATTAGTTTTATATATAAATTATATATTAATTTATACATTAGTTCCCAGAATAACCTGGGAAAGCAAAGGAAGCAATAATTGGCTTGCTCAAATAAGGGGACCATTGGTCTACAGTTACAGAACTGCACTCAAATGAAAAGAAAACTGGACAATCAGCATAAAGTCACTTTACTAATGTCCTTAATCTTCTGAACAAATAACAACATGGCAGAAGGCCTTAGGGCACCAAGCCCCTAGTGGGGGCAGGGCACTTCCTGCCCCCAGGTCCCATTGCCTACCAAGAAGTGGCAGCAGGAGAAAACTTTTTGTAAGCAGACGAAGCCTTCTTCTTCTTTTTCTTCCCAGAATGCCGCCTACCTCCATCCCTCCTTCCACTTGCTAGGAACTGTCTGGCAACTGTAGAACGGGTGGATGCCGGGCAGGCTAAACTCCAAAAATTCCCATAACAGGAACAACGCTTGTACACAATGAACCCCTCCCTCTCATCAAAAGTCCTCTTTTCTTCCTCAGCAGGGCAGCCACAACTCCTTTGGAACAACCAGCCTGCTGTGCAATAAAGTGACTGATTGATTGAATAGCCCAGGGACAACAGGTGGGAAAAAGAAAACAGCCCCATGGCCACTCACAGGGCCTCTGCTATGATGCTGCTGACTTCTAGCTCCTTCTGCTGATTAGCTGATGATTGGCAACTCTAAAGCCTTGCACCACCTACAAGCTCCTTCATTCTCTCACATACACTCTACTTGTTGCTTGCTGCTTTTGGTACTTAAACGAAGCAAGCTGCAGCACTTGATCCCAGAGTCCTCACCACTCATCTTCAGCAGCATGCTGCAAAGCCTGATACTGGTAAAGCAGAGCTTCCCTATAAGGAACCCCATGTAGTCTCCCAATTGGTTGGAACTTCCCTGGGCCTGCCAATATAATTGTGTGCCTCACAGAGGCTCACACAATGGCACATGATTACAGCCAGGATTAGTTTTAAGCCTATACACTCTTATTTCAGATGTTATGACATTAGTAGACAGCCAACAAGTATCACCCCTCCCCCACGATAAAGCTAGTCCCTGTGGACTTTGATAATTTTTTCTGGGTACAGATTTCCTTGCAGTTCTAGCCGTGGTGTTTGGTTAACCCTGCCAGGGTTAACCCTGGATAGCAATGCTAGGGCCAGGGGTGCTGCTGGGATAAGGTTGCCAGCTCCAGGTTGGGAAATAGCTGGAGATTTTGAGAGTGGAGCCTGAGGAGGGGAGGGGTTGGGGAGGGGAGGGGAGGGATTTCACTGGGGGATTTCACTGGGGTATATTGCCACAGAGCCCACCTTCCATAGCAGCCATTTACTCCAGGTGAACTGAACTCTGTCACCTGGAAATCAATTGTAACCCCAAGGGATCTCTGGCCACCACTTGGAGTTTGGCAACCCTCTGATGGGGTTGCTGCTTGTCATCTCTAGTGCCCCCATCTTTTGGTGCCCTACGTTACCTAGGCCTGCCTAATGGGTGAGCCAGAAGTGTATCTTTACTTCATACGGAAATGTGGGAGGGGGCTGGAATAGTGATGTGGGGAGAGCTGGATTATTTATTTATTTATGTATTGCATTTATATCCTGCCCATCCCATGGATGGGCTCCCAGTGGGTAACATCATTATAATAAATACAACTGCAGTTTAAAAACACAATACAAACATTAAAAACGATGGGTACAACTTAAATCAGAAGTCATTTGGCTATAAAAATTCTGGCCCGATGGTACAGGGTGACATAAAGGCCGGTTGTCAGTAGGTGGGCGGGTGACAGCAACCTCAGGGAGGCCATATGTGGGTGTCCATTGCCTCAGCCAAAGGCCTGGTGGAACAGCTCCATCTTGCAGGCCCTGTGGAATTGAAGAAGATCCTGCAGGGCTCTGATCTCAATGGGGAACATGTTCCACCAGGCTGGGGCCAGGACAGAAAAAGTCCTGGCCCTGGTTGAGGCAAGGCGCACGTCCTTTGGGCCAGGGACCACCAGGTGATGTTGATCTCTAAAGCGTAATGCTCTTTGAGGCATATATGGGAAGAGGTGGTCACTTAGATATGTTGGTCCCAGGCCATATAAAGGTTTAAAGGTCATAACCAACGTCTTGAAGTGAATCCAGTACTCAACTGGCAACCAATGCAATCGGCGAAGCACATACCTAACGTGAGCCCACACAGGCATTGATGTCACTGCATTCTGCACCAGTTGTAATTTCCAAGTCAGCCTCAAGGGCGAGCTTGCATAGAGCATGTTGCAGTAATCAAGTCTGAAAGTGACCACTGCATGGGTCACCATAGCTAAGTCTTGGGGGGAAAGAGAGGGTTTCAGTAACCTGATCTGCCTGAGATGGAAAAACGCAGATCTGGCAATTGCAGTGACCTGGGCCTCCATGGGGTGTAGAGGGTGCCAGGGGGCAATCTCATTGATGGCTTCAGAAATCCAGTGTTTCTAGTCTTCCACCAGCTCATCCAATGAGCTGCCAGGGGGCACTGGATCTCACAGAGCTTCCTGAAGCCGAATAGGGTCCATTTGACTCCATGGGCAAACATAAATGCACTCACAACCTAAACAAGAGGCACAGAATGCTCAGCCAGACCTTCAGGGCAAAGTAGTCAGACCATGGGACTACATCCCTAGTTATCTGATCAACGTGTATCCCTATCCCAAAAATCAGATCCAGTGTGTGGCCTGCTTGGTGTGTGGGAGTTGATACAAGCTGAGAGAGCTCCATGGATGACACCAGGTCTTTGGCCTGGGAAGATGCTACATCATCGGCATGGACATTGAAGTCACCCAAGACCAGAAGCCTAGGGTATTCCAATGCCCAACCTGATACAGCATCTAGCAGGTTGGACAGGGTATCTGCCAGTGTGTTAGGTGGTTGGAACACCAGCTAGATAGCCAAACTCTCCTCGACATCACACTCCAGGTGCACACATTCAATGCTGGAGATTGTTGGGATGGGGAGCAACCTAAAGGAACAAAATTCACAGATGAGCAAAGCCATGCCCCCCCCCCGCCCATACATCCAAGACTGGTGAAAGACTGAAAACCCAGGTGGGGTAAGCTTGTTCACGGCGACAGTTTCACCATCCCTCACCCAGGTTTCGGTCACACAGGCCAGGTCTATCCATGACTCCATGAAGTGATCACAGAGCACATTGATCTTATTATTGATAGACCTGACGTTGACTGACACCAGTGTCGGAGAAGAGTAAGTTTTCCTAACCCCACAACCAACATCTCTCAGGATGGGACATACGTGGGAAGGAGACCGAGCATTCCCATATCTCTGACTTCTTCCATTCCAATTAGAGGAATAGCACCTATATGTCCTCCACCCCATAATCACTGGTATCCCTGACCCTTGCATGCTGCCCCCTGTCATTGGTGCTGTCAACTCCAATTCACACTTTCCAGCAGCCAGCTCTAAAAACCACACAGCTCATCTCTAAACCACTGATGGAACACTCCCCATCCACCTCACTGACTGTCTAATTAACCCACCCTGTTACAAGTATTAACCCAACTGGATTGAATTAAATGACAAATACAATCAATATAATCAATTCCAAATATTCCAATCTAATTTGATTAATAAACTAACAATCTCAATTTAATTAATGGGAGAAAATTAGGTTGGGGAAATATCATATAAATTCATTCATTACCCTCCCTCTAACCTTCCCATCCCCACCATATAAATTATCAATAATTGATTAATTAATGCTACACAAACACCCAATTTAATCAATTAAAACAATAACAAATCTCAATTAAACTAACATTCAATCTTCAGAAGGGCATAAAATGTAATGCCAGGAAGCCTAAAATACCTAATTTAACAAACGAATTCTACATGGAGTATTTACTTCCGTTTCTACCACACCGAGTCCTACAATCGCTGGGATCTGTTCTTCTTTGGCTCACAGCATCTCTTATGGCCCTACCTGGCCCCCGATAATCAGTTTATATGCAAGCCAAGTAAGTTACTGATTATGAGAGGCCTGTAATTACAAACACCAGGCTAAACATTACTAAATTTCCATTTTTTATGTTTTGTGGCTTCTTAAATTTAACATGGTTTAGGGTCTCAGCATCTTAATCTGACCTTGTTGATGGGGACAATTCATTCACTATTTTTATCAATATCCATGAGTGTATATCTATGTACACCTATGCATGCCCACACACACATTTGGGCAGGGCATATAGGGCATTTCTGGGGGGCATCGATGTTTCTGTGCAGCGTGGAACAAAGCTGTGCCTAAAAGAGCCTGTAGAGTGAATTATTCATATCCTCTCCAAAATTACCAGCTACTTTGCTGAGTGACTGTCCCTATATATTTATATCTGAAGCCAAAGTTCACGCTGATCGAGAACTTGTTCTTTCCTCTAAAAGTAAATGAAATATTACAAGTAGGAATGAATCGATAACTTCAATAAATGAAGAGAAATCACCTGTTTGGTTTTATTAGATTCCTTATGAATACTGGAAAGAACATTACAGAAAATAGTAGGCTGAAAATTATAACAGGAAATGATTTGGCAAGCATCTTTCTTTTTCTATTCTGGTGATACTTTTTTTTTTTTTTTAATCAGTCAGGTAACAAATGGTTAAATAACAATTGACCAGGCCTCTATAAGTTGTGGCTCCTCCAAATGATATTCAGACACCAGCCATGTATGTGGCTTGTTAAATCTCCTTTCCCCCATCTGTTTGAGATTGCATAAACAGGAGGAGGTGGGGAATTTCAAGCCCCCGGCAAGTAATTAAGTACATTGAACTTCACAAGCCACAGGTTATGTGGGCACGGAGTAGACAAAATGAACCCTGTTCGTCAGCTCACCCTGGCCTTCACATGTCTATTATCTCATAGAGCCCAGACTTTAGAAAGCCTGTTGGTAAATGTCATTGACTTCCACCCAGAGCTGTATTTATGTACCAGCTACAGCAAGTAAACTACAGTTGAGAGATTTGGATTACGAGAGGCCTCTACCTGCCCCCCCCCCAACTAAATTACATTTTGGGGGTAGAATAATGCTGTATGGCCTCTTGAACTTGACATAGTGTAGGGCCTCAACATGTCTACATCTGGCCCTACTGATGCTTTCTAGTGATGCCAGGCCTCCAGCCTTGTTGCTGAAAATGGAGGGGAAAGGAGTGTTTACATCACTTCCTGTAAATACCAGAAGTGGCATGGGCATATTCTATCAGTTTACAAAAACATTTTTCTGTAAAATCATAGAGTGTTCTGTAAATCCTAGAGCATCTAAAGACAAAAGTTCTGTTGTTGTTTTTTAAACCAGAAGTGATGTAAACATGCTTGCAAGATACAAGCACATCAGCCCCCACTCTCAGCTCCTCCTGGGGTTTGACCACCTGACAACCCAGCAGCTGTCGTAGTCAAGAAAAAAATAACAATACATGCCAACTAGCAAAATACTACTCAATATCAACTGTCAAATATCAAATATTAAAATGATTTGAATACCAAGCAGTCACTTTTGAAACTGTCAGTGGACAATACAGCCAGCCAGAATGGAGGAGTGGACTTGTATTCTAGAGACTGGATTCAAATCCCTGTTCAGCTCACTGGGTAAACTTGGATCTGCCATTGAGTGCTACAGAATAATTACAGACAGATGACCAAGGGCTGTCATTCCACTAGGGCTGCCAGATCTGAATTGGGAGATACCTGGAGATTTTGGGGTGGAGCCTGAGGAAGGCAGTGTTTGGGGAGGGGAGAGACTTCAGTGAGGTATAATACCACAGAGTCCACCTTCCAAAGTGGCCACTTTCTCCAGGTGAATTGATCTCTGTCGCCTGGAGATGAGTTGAAATAGCGGGAGATCTCCAGCCACCACCTGGAGGTTGTCAATCCTACATTACACGCTGGGGGAATGGCAATCCTAGCAATCACATTAAAAAACAAGAATCCCACCCTCAAAGACTGGGTCCCAATTTATAATGATTTTTTTTTAATCGCTGCACTCTTCTATTCACCGTCCCAACTATGTATGAAACTTCTTAAGTCTCCTTTTCCCCATCTGCTTGGGATTCTGTAAACAGGAGGATCTGGGGAATTTCAAGTACTTGGCAGGCAACTGGGTGCCTTGAACTTCATGGACCACAAGTTATATAAGCCTGAAGCAGACAAAATGAATACTATTCTTGAGCTCACACTGACCTTTGCATGTCAATTACAACCCAAACTAATGCAAGTCGCCTTGGCGGCTCTTGTGAAGACCAAAAGGTGGGGTACAGATTTTGTAAAAATAATCAATAAAAATATCCCAGTAAGTTCCACTGCAACAGCTTAGCTCCTCTGAGCAAGGCCTTTTGGAGGTACCACCTTGTGAAAAGGTAAGATCAACAGTCACCTGTACCTGAGCATGCTTGGTTGTGTCCCCCTCCTGATGGAATGTACTCACTGCATGTACTTCTACAGAATGGCCAAAGCAGAATTGTGCAGGAAACATTTTTTTTAATGAACAGAATTAAACTTTCCAGTAGTTTGGATTGCATTTATTGCTAGTTCTGTCATATTTCTTGTATCCCTTTCCATTGCATTGTTGCATTTAATTTTTGTTACGTACCTTGATTCTCTACAAGAAAGGCAAAATATAAATGAAGTCAATCACCCTTCACTTGGAGTTTCAGAGCGGTTTACTAACTCCTTTCCCTTCCCCTCCCCACAACAGACACCCTGTGAGGTAGGTGGGGTTGAGAGAGCTCTTTCCAGAACTCCCCTTTCAAGGACAGCTGTGCCAGAACTATGGCTTGCCCAAGGTCATTCAGCAGATGCAAGTGGAGGAGTGGGGAATCAAACCCGGTTCTCCCGGATTAGAGTCCGTGCCCTTAACCACTACACCAAACTGGCTCTAAAGAATGGCCTTACTCCTCCAAGCGCTGCTATACATTCAGCAGCCAGGAGCCTGTGTGTTACTGAAGTAGCAGTTCTGGTGGTTCCTGATTACCCCTATTAATATTCAGGTGGGATAGCTATGTTGGTCTGAAGCAGCAGAACAAAGTTTGAGTCCGGTGGCACCTTTGAGACCAACCAGTTTTATTCAAGGTATAAGCTTTCATGTTCATGCACACTTCCTCTTAATGGTGCCACTGGACTCAAAATTTGTTTCATATTAACATTGTTATGGAAAGAGAGCTTTCCCCCCCAAAAAATTTACTTTTTATTTGATATTGCCATTCATTCGTTCGTTCTGAGAGCCAGTTTGGTGTAGTGGTTAAATTCATGGACTCTAATCTGGGAGAACTGGGTCTGATTCCCCACTCCTCCACTTGCAGCTGCTGGATAACCTTGGGCAAGCCACAGTTCTGTCAGAGCTGTTCTCTCAAGGGTAGTTCTCGGGAGAGCTCTCTTAGCCTCACCTGTGTCACAGGGTGTCTGTTGTGGGGAGGGTGAGGGAAAGGAGTTTGTAAACTTCTCTGAGATTCCTTCGGGTAGAGAAGGGCGAGGTCCAAATCCAATCTCTTCCTCTTCTTCTTTGACGAGGGATTTCTCTTTCTCTTTGTGGAGGGATCAATGCGCCCTTTTGTAACTTCAGCCCTTGCCACTGTTTTATGTTATGAACCACAAGGTGGTGCTCTGCCAGAAGGATTGAATGATTTGGGGAAAAATCATTGCTTGCCTCTGAGCATCCGCTAGGTGAAATTCTGAAATTCAAAGAAACTCCCTTCCTGCCCTTTCTCTCTTCAAATTTATCTTTGATCAACAAAGAATTTTAAATCCCTAAAAAGATGAACAGAAATGGATTGTTGGATTTCAGGGAGAACCTGGGTAAAGAGGAATTAAGAGAATTTCTCTTAACAACACTACCTGCCATTAAAAGTCCACAGCCTTCTCCTGATTCTGCACTGCTCAGAGGTAGGCACTGGTAGCAGGGCTGGTTCCAGGATTTGGTTCCCCCTCCTTCTGGGCAGACACTGCCCAGGTCTCCCCTCATGCCAGTTTGGTGTAGTGGTTAAGTGTGCGGATTCTAATCTGGGAGGCCCGGTGTAACAGGCCAGATTCACCCCCCAGCCAGAGTAACCCCGAGGTTACTCTGGCCTAGCCTAGAATAACCCCGGAGGGGTTACTCTGGCCTAGCCTAGAATAACCCTGGAGGGGTTACTCTGGCCTAGCCTAGAATAACCCCTGCCGGGCCGGGCCAGAGTAATCCCAGGGGTTGATGCAGACTAACTCCTGCCATACAAACCTCTGCCGGGCTCTGTTAACTAATGAGATTGGATTCATACCCAGTTCTTCACTACCTAGAGGAATCTCAGATTGGCTGACAAGTTTTTCATGGACCTCAAACCCTCAGAAGCTGACACTGTGCTGGTTACAATGGCATTTAACTTACCACTCTATATTGGGGATTGGGAGACCCAGGTTCAGATAGTTTGGCATAGGCAATTTTACACCCGAGGGGTTACTTTGGCCTGGGGTTACAGGTTGTTGTGTTGTGCATTTGGGGTAACTCTGGCATGGCCCGGCAGAGGTTTATCTGGCAGGGGTTAGTCTGAATTAACCCCCGGGATTACTCTGGCCTGGCCCGGCAGGGGTTATTTCAGGCTAGGCCAGAGTAATTCCAGGGTTACTCTGGCGGGGGGGTGAATCTGGCCTGTTACACCAGGTTTGATTCCCCACTCCTCCACTTGCACCTGCTGATGTGACCTTGGGTCAGTCACAAACTCTGGCATAGCTGTTCCTGAAAGAGCAGTTTGTGTTAGAGCCCCCTCAGCCCCACCTACCTCACAGGGTGTCTGTTGCGGGGAGGGGAAGGGAAAGGAGTTTGTAAGCCGCTCTGAGACTCCAAGTGAAGGGTGGGGTATAAATCCAATCTCTTTCTCTCTCTCTCTCCTTTGCACCCCCACTCCTGCATGCCCTACACCTGCATGGGCATCATTCTTCTACTTGCAAGTCCTCTGACTGCCTGTGCTTAGTTGCCTGCACCACCTGCATGCTGTTTCCCTGACAGCACTGGCCAGTGTATATAGCAAGGAGAACCGCTGCCATTGCCACCAGGAGTGTCATCATTGTGCATCACCTATATGCCCTTTCCTCAATGACTCTGGGCAGCTGGGAGCACAGGTACAGACAGCTGCCAGTTTGGTGTAGTGGTCAGGAGCATGGACTCTAATCTGGGAGAACCGGGTTTGAGTCCCCACTCCTCCAGATGCTGCTGCTGATGTGACCTTGGGCCAGTCATAAATTCTTTCAAAGCTGTTCTCTCAAGGACAGTTCTTGAGAGAACTCTCTCGGCCCCACCTACTTCAGAGGGTGTCTGTTGTGGGGAGAGGAAGGGAAGGGGATTGTGAGCTGCTCTGAGACTCCTTCGGGTAGTGAAGGGTGGGGTATAAATCCAATCTCCTTCCCCTCCCGCTCCTCCTCCTTCTGGAGAGGTATGTGGGTGGATGTCAACAGCAATGGGCACCACCAAAAGTCCCAGGCCCTACCACCTGCCCCATTTCAGGGTATGCTGACGCCAACCCTGACTGGTAGCCTTCCAATGAACTGCCACACAAACACAGCCACCCTAATTGTTTCTACTTCTGGTTCTGACACCCTCTGAAGCATGGAATGGACTCCTTTGTTGTTTGTTAGTGGTGCCTAATGGGGATTTTCACTGCCTGCCTCTTAGACATTTCTCTGCCGTTTATATATAGCGCAGCATAGACTAAATGTGGCAAGCACATTCCATTCCTCACGCTGAATGATGCTCTAACTCCGAGTGCATTAGGCGTTTCTCAATATGATATGCGTTTCCAGCAGACTTCCCTTAACCTATTCAGACGATTGGTGGCAAAGACGCCTTGGCCCCATGATTTTTTTTTCCTTCTCAGCTCATTATTTTAAATGGAACTACAGGCACGAACTCTCCGCGTAAATGAGAGTAATGGCACGGACTGGTAGCTTTGTGTAGTTTAGCCAGGCAGAAGCAAATGCTCCATGACAGCTTCACCAATCCTGACCCTTAGAAATAAACTCCGTGTTGATTGTCTCTTAAAACAAAGCTTACCATATACGTGAGCCCTAGAAGAGGCTGTTGCGATGCTGGCAGCCACTGTTTCAATAAGGATTCGAATACAGAACTGATATATTCACAGTAAATGGTACCCACTCAGCTGCAGAGGAGGGGGGGAAGCAAGTAAGAAGAGTTATTTTGTGGTCTGCTTTCCAAGTTTAGATTTGCCTTATTCACAATGCCTCCTTTTGTGCCAAGTTGAACACCTTGTCTGAAGGCCTCAACGATGCCCCATACCAGTAGGATCAAGACAACCGAGTACACCATCTCTTTTGTAATTTTGTCATTAAGGGGAGGGATCTCTCAATTCCTTTCCCCCAAAGTTACCTAAACTGGTCCCTGGGAAGAGGAATTACATATAGAAAGGGATCCAGAAAAAGATAGCACAAGATTTCGTAGCCTGTGTATACCAGGGTAGATCTCAGGAATGGTATCCTCCCAAAAAATGTGAGGAAAGAGAGAGGAAGTGACTGTGATCACACGCACAACTTTATTGTACACAAAAAAGGACAAATGTAGAGCAACTGCACTAAGCACTTGAGAACTAATTCCCCAAGCACTCACACACACACATGAACAAACCAGCAAGGGAATGCACCTTATTAAAGGGGAAAGGGAAGAAATTGGGAAGATTCAGGAAGCCTTAAATTACACACAGCCTTAAATCAGAGGCCTTGAGGTTTGCAAAGTTCCAGGGGTTGGTGCAGCAGGGGTCCAAGGAGCAGCGCACAGAGCTGGCAAAACAGGGAAAGAAACCTGTGGAATGCAGCAGGACTTCTCAGAAGGACGCCAGAGTTCTGACCAGCAGAGAGCTGGACTGGATAGTTGAAGAACAGTTTGCTGGAACTTGGGGTCATTCTTTTATGGACAGAAGGTCCTGGGTCCTGGTGGGGCTTCAGTCATCCTGACTTTGGATTGGGTCAAGATAAGAAGTTTGAATTTTACTGGCAGCTTTCCAGTTAACTGTTGTCATACTTTGGTGGGACAGAATGGGGAAGCTGTTTCGATCAGGCTATTGTGAGCCAGATCTGCATGGGCACAAAGACCCAGGAGAGACAAAAATGACTAATGAGATGAGGGTTGAGGGCAAGTTAGCGACTTAAGTGCCCTCCTTCACTGAGTGACCAACCTTGGGCTGGGTGGATACATCCAAGTGTGTGAGGACATTGGGTGAGGACAAAGGCCGCTCTGAGACGCCTTTGGGCAGTGAAGGGCGGGGTATAAATCCAATCTCCTCCTCCTCTTCTTCTTCTTCTTCTTCTTCTTCTTCTTCTTCTTCTTCTTCTTCTTCTTCTTCTTCTTCTTCTTCTTCTTCTTCTTCTTCTTCTTCTTCTTCTTCTTCTTCTTCTTCTTCTTCTTCTTCTTCTTCTTCTTCTTCTTCTCATTTGTAAGTCTGGAGTTTCCCATTGTACAAATGGGGGACAGTCATGGTAAAATATCGAAGATGCAGATTTGTTGGCTTGGACCCCACAATCAACCTCCACTGAGATTTATGGCAACAGAGAATAGGACTTGAAATAATGGGTTCAAATTAAGGGCGGGAAGGTACCAGTTGGATATTTGCGGGGGGCGAGAATTACAGTAAGAGTTCTGCAACAGTGGAAACAGCTTCCTAGGGAGGTGGTGAGCTCCCCCTCACTGGCAGTCTTGAAGCAGCGGCTGGACAAACACTCTTCAGGGATGCTCTAGGCTGATCCTGCATTGAGCAGGGGGTTGAACCAGATGAGCTGTATGGCCCCTTCCAACTCTGATTCTGTCATTCTATGATTCTATGATAGAAATGATCTCAATGAGATAATATGAGTGTCATGGGATTTCTCATCTTTCTTCTCCTGCTGCAGCCCAAAATGACCTCAGAATTTTGCTCCTGGGGACAGGGGACCCCCACAAACAGCTTGGGGGAGTAGTCAGAGATTTGCATTGGGAAGGGAGGATTAATGAAAATTCCTCTTCCCTTCTCTTCGTAGACAGTTCCCAAACAATCCAATCTCCCTGGTCATTGACTTAGCTCTGCAAAACAGGCAAGGCTAGAACAGAAAGATAGGCCTTGCAATTCCTCTCCCCACCCCAAGCAGGACTGAAATCTTTTAAATGGATTGAGTGATTTATTTTCAATATATAACAAATGCAATAGATGAAGGACAGAGATCTGAACAGCTGTGTAGACAGGATGTTTTCTAGCCAGTTCAGAACATTCACAACATGAACTTCTCTTTGAAGTCTGAGCATCCTGCTCACAATTTGGGAACAAACTGAAGTCTTAACAGAGAGGAGGGCAGGAATCTGTTTCTTTTTTTTCCACGAGTGTTAACAAGGCCTTCCTGCCTTTGGTGATTTTTGAGCAACACGTTGCCCATTGTTGCAGTGCTTTTCTTCTTGGCGCCATTGTCCTTCTTCTTGTTGTACCTCACAACCCTTGGTCTATTTGCCCACCTTTCCATTCCGTCCCATTGGCTGGGGTGACCATATGATTTTGTCAATGACGTCATGATGCTCTATCTGAAGCACTAGTGTTATGGATTATTATTATTTTTTTAAGCTACCTGGGTCTCCATAATTGGGGGGGAAATGGCAGCGTGAATGAATGACTCCAAGGGCCCAGAAGAAAGAAAATAATACTGGGAGGAGGCAGCAGCCAGGAGATCCAAGAGGTATTCAACAGCATTAGAATAAAATTGTCTAGCAAATTTTGGAAATGTAGAAAGAAAGAAGGCTCATTTTACCATATGTGGTGGACTTGTGATAAAGCCATGAGTTACTGGTCAGAGATTCATAATGAAATACAGAAAATTTTGAAATGTACTTTTAAGAAAGATCCACAAATCTTGTTGTTAGGTCTTAAACTGGAAGAATTAAATGTAACCAAAAGAACATTGCTATGGTACTTGGTTACAACAGCTAGAATGACTTATGCACAATTCTGGAAACAAGAAAAGATACCTGAAACATGGGAATGGATTAAGAAGATGCTTTTTATAGTAGAAATAGACAAAATGACAAGAAAGCTTAATAATGAAGAAGACGAAGCGTTTTATGAACAATGGAAAGATTTCAAAGACTATCTTGAGAAAAACTGGGACGTTAAAAACAAATTGATTTGCTTCGATAGTTATTAAGGAGAAAACAAGAAAAAGAATGATAAGATTGTTAAAATGTTACCTAATTTGACAATGGAAGTGAGACATTTTGTTAATGGTAATTAGATAATAGAGTTTATAAGGGGTAAGAACATTGCGGGAAGCCTTGTACTGGGGAAGGTGGGGAGGAAAGAAAAAGGTATGTGATATCTATAAGATGTAATTTTAAATATGTGAAACATACTCTATAATAAATGGTTTAAAAAAAAAACAGCATTAAAATAAAATAAGTGTTTGGTGAGATGATATAATGTGCTATATTCAAAGCAAATATCAAAATCAGAGTGCATTCAATGCAGCCCTAATTTCCCCCCTGCATTTTGGCTTGAGGAGGAAAAGGATACGGCAATTAACCACTTGTTCCATTTCTTCAAAGGATTAGGCATTAATTAGACATGTAGATATTCAAAAATTCCAGCAGGAACAGGCTGTTTATAATCTTCCTTCTGCAGAAAACTCTATCAATGGCAGAAATGTTGTCCTGGCTTATAAGCCATGCTATCTTTATTGACGGTGAATTAATGTGGCTTCAGAATGCATTTTATGCTACCCATCTGTGAAGGCACATGGAAAAAGAATATAAGGATTACAATACTCATCTTAAAAGAAAATTTAGTGAATTATATGGCTATCCCCAAAATCTCTCCAAAACCTGATAGATATATTCTGCTTATTGTATTAATGATGCTCAAACACCTACCAGTTTGGCTCACATCCTGTTCATCAGTCAGAAAGAGTAAGGTGATTTTTTGATGGAAAGTTCACCTCTTTGTTAACCCATTCAATGGCTGTTCCTGAGGTTGCTTCACCACGTTCCTTCCTAATAGTGCAGCACAGTGCTCTTCATGCATGCGAGTATTCACACAGCCTGACTGAATTCTACTCCCTCCCTCCTTGTTGTGTGCTACTCCTCCGCTCAGTAGATTGTTTAAATGCAGGGTTGGATCCAGCCAGTTGTTTTCCTCAAGCTTGCTGAATTATCCTACTTCCTACAGCCCTTGCTACATGCAGGTTCCATTAGCCTCAGCATAGCCTTGTTGGGTGGTCAGTATAGACCCTCCCCCATCTATTTTCAACAGTGGAGAAGCTGGTTGGATCTCTCTGTGTTTGTGGGTCACAGCTGACTTATGTTGACCCTGTAAAGTTTTCAAGGCAAGAGATGTTCAGTGATGATATGTCATTGCCTGCCTCCACATAGCAGCCCTGGACTTCTTTGAAGGTCTCTCATCCAAATACTAACCAGGACTGACCCTGCTTAGTTTCAGAGACCTGATGAGATCAATCTAGCCTGGACCATCCATGTTAGAGTGATAAACATTGGAGGTAGAAAATCCTGCCAAATTGCAACCCAACTATGGTGACCCCGTAGGGTTTTCAAGGCAAGAGATGTTCAGAGGTGGTTTGTCACTGCCTGCCTCTGTGGAACAACCATGGACTTCCTTGGTGGTTGTTATGTATTGGGACTGAAACATTGCAGGACTGTGCTGCCAGAGACAGGGTGAGCTTGGAACCGAATAGACCAACAGGATTCTGGCAATAACCAATTATGATGTAAAGTTTTGTAAATAGCCTATCATTGGGAGTGGGGTGTGTTGAGGTGTGGCCATTGCATGCAATATAGCTGAACTGAGGCTCTGGTCTACAGTCTTGTTCTTGCTGAAATCACTGAATAAAGTAGAACTGATCACTAGACTGGGAGTCTGTTCACCCATGGAACTCACCATTTAACAGTGGTTTCCCATCTAAGTACTAACCAGAGCTGAGCCAGCTTAGCTTCCAAAATGTGACAAGTTTGGGCTAGTCTGGGCCAGACAAGTTAGATTGGATCTAACCAGGTGAATTCCTTCCACAATACTAGAGGGCTTTGAGGGTCTTTTCCAAAATGGCAATTGTTATTATGCTAATGTGCAAAAGCGTTATAAGGATCTAGTAACACAGTCTAGTAGCTTCTCTGAATCCCCCTCTTTCATTTTTAAAAAGTCTCCAGCACTTTTGATTGCAGAGAAATCTCTGCTTCTGATTCATCCTTTAGATGTTTTGCCCAAGAAGAAGCCACCATTCATTTGGTATGAAGTTTGCTTTTGGTCAAAAGGTGGCAACTCTGGTGACATGCAATCCTCATCTGAAAAGAAGAACAAGGAAGTTCTAGTTGCTGATGGTATTTGAAACCTCTTTGTTGCAAAGTTTATCCAACAGTCATTTTGGATTGAACAACCATGTGCAGTATGACTATGAAATAACTTCAAAAATATATAATTCAAATCCCTTTTTGTTTGGGTTTTGTGTTTGTGTGTGTGCGTGCATGCTTGCGTGCATGCTTGCATGCCTGCAAGTCATGGTGACTTCCGGCGACCCCTAGTGGGCTTTGGAAGTTTCAGAGAGCTGGCTTGGTATTGCCTGCCTCTGCGTTCTGAGCCCTGGTATTCCTTGGAGGTCTCCCTTCCAGTGACTTGCTAGGATTGGCCGAATAAAGATCTGACAAGATCGAGCTTCCCTGGGCTATCCAGGTCAGGGCAATATAAATACTATCTTGATAGAAAGGATGGATGTCCAGACCAAGAAAACAAAATTTGCACTAGGTTGATGCAGGCTTAAGATGTAGGTTTCATTTTCTCTTTCCTTTCAGAAAGAAATTATGGGTTTATCAGTTTCAAGTTGTAAAACATTTTACAACAAGAACTGTTTATAGGTGCTGGTGTAATAATGGCAGTTGTAAAGTGATTTGCAAAGTAAATGTCAAGTAATGTTAAATGTAGCTGAAACATTTGCATCTCTCTGCTCTCCTAAATATCTTTATATTTAGGATAGTAGGTCCTTTGTATATACTGTGTCAGTGGGCAAGCGGCATAATATACGTTGATTGATACAATGTACAATAAACATTGATTAAAAAACAAACTAGTTAATTGCAGAAGGTCCGGTCCGAATATTTTAGTCATGGATGTCTGTTTCTGTTCATCATTAGTGGTATCATAAATAGTGGTTAACAGCTCTGTTGTTGTTTTTCATCCATCTGCTCAGTTTTAGATAGAGTATTCCCGCAGGTAAATTTGGAAGTGGTGTATTATAAATGAAAGATGTATGGATTAACTTCATTCTTGGAAGGGGGTGCTTTTTTAAAAGTAGAAATTCCAGGTCCACTAACATCTTCTGCATTTACAAAGCAAGAGTGCACTATCTCTTAACAGTTAAGAAGGAAAAAAACACACATGGGATCAGAACAGTGGTCTATGTCATCCAACATCCTGTTTTACACAATGGACAAACAGAGCATAGAGGTTGAGGCCTTTCCTTGAAGTTTCCTCCCAGAACTGGAGTTTACCAACTCTGGCATGGAAGTTACCATTAGTCATCATGGCTAGTAGCCATTGGTGGACCTTTTTCTCCATGAACCCGTGTAATCTCCTGTTAAGCCATCTATACTTATGACTATCACTAAGTACACTGGCAGTGAATTTTACAATATAATTACTCGTTGAGTAAAAAATTTCTTCCTTGCATTTGTCCTGAATCTATCAGTGTAGTGGCTAGGAGTGTGGACTCTAATCTGGGAGAACCAGATTTGATTCCCCACTCCTCCATATGTAGCTGCTGGTGTGACCTTGGGTCAGTCACAGGGTCTCTCAGAGCTGTTCTCTCAAGAGCAGTCCTCGAAAGAGCTCTCTCAGCCCCACCTATTTCACAGGGTGTCTGTTGTGGGGAGGGGAAGGGAAAGGCGTTTGCAAGCCACTCTGAGACTCCTTTGGGTAGTGAAGGGTAGGGTATGAATCATCATCATCATCATCATCATCATCATCATCATCAGCAGCAGCAGCAGCAGCAGCAGCAGCAGCAGCAGCAGCAGCAGCAGCAGCAGCAGCTAGTCAAGAATTGGGGCCTTTTTTTTTCTTGCTTCCAATTCCTAGCACAGAAAAATCTGGTCATGGTAATAATATGTAAAACTATAGCATGAAGATTTTTAAGGATGTAAATTACACAGGTGAACAGTAAGATCCCTGGTTTGTAGGGGACCTGTCTCTCCAATCCAACTGATATAATTTCCACCACTTGTTTCTGGTAATCTGTTGCCTATTTACATGTCCAGCACCTGTGGAAAATGTCTGCTTTCTCTAACTCACAAAACCAGCACTCAATTCTCCCAGTTCCATAGATCTTTACTAGCCTGAAAGGGGTTAGGTGTCACTGATAGATCCTTTTCATCAGCTTTTCCATATAAGAGAAGCAAATTGTAATGGCGTTCCCATATAGCTCCACATTTTATCATCTGAGAGCCAGTTTGGTGTAGTGGTTAAGTGCGTGGACTCTGATCTGGGAGGACTGAGTTTGATTCCCCACTCCTCCACTTGCACCTGGTTGGATGACCTTGGGCAAGCCATAGTTCTGATAAGAGCTGTTCTTGGAAAAGAGCAGTTTCTGTCAGAGCTCTCTCAGCCCCACACACCTCACAGGGTGTCTGTTGCGGGGAGGGGAAGGGAAAGGAGATTGTAAGCCGCTCTGAGACTCCTTTGGGTAGTGAAGGGTGGGGTGTAAATCCAATCTCTCTCTCTCTCCCTCTCTCTCAATTAGGACTGCCAATATCCAGGTAGGACCTGGAGATCTCCCAGAATTACAACTGACCTCCAGACTAAAGAGATCAGACTCCCTGAAGAAAATGGTTGCGGGGGTGTGTGTGTGTGTTGCACTCGATGGTATTATACCATGCCGAAGTCCCTCCTCTCCCCAAACCCCACCCTCAAACCTCCAGGAATTTCCTAGCCTTGAGTAGGCAACCCTAAAATAACTGTATATCCAGCAATGTATTGCATTATGCATTTCTTCCCCACCTTTCTATTGCTAAGAAACTCATGGCACTTAGCATTATTTCAAAACCAAGCTATAAAACAAATCATAAAAAAACAGGATAAATAGACAATATAAACCTAAGAAGCAAGTGCAATGGACACATTGATAAGGAGTAGCAGCTGTGAGTCTTCTTCCTCCACATTTTGAAATGCCCTTCTAAACAATATTGTCTTTTAGCATTAATCCAGTTCCAAAGGAACAAAGAGGTTTCAAAGCCCAGAGAGTATGATGGTGGTGGGGGGAGTCTTCTGACATGCAAACGGTTAATGCAAATGATGGTTTCATTAGCAGTCCTCACATGTTCTATCATTTCCCTGAGTGAAGACTAGAAGATTTTTAGCATGTCAGTAAAATGCCTGCTGTTGATCAGAAAATGTTCCCTAAGTTTCAAAACTTACCTTTGTTTTACCCTGGTACTTAAATAGGCTTGGTTTATCAGCAAAATGTCGTGAACTGGGTTTGAAAGAAATTGAAGGGGGGGGAACTAGGTTACATGAAGAACTGCTTGCTTTCAGGTAATCGTTGAAAGCTGTGCTTTAAACTACTTATTTCTAAAACGGATAGTCCATAAAAGCAATTCACTGCAGAGGCCTTTCCATCATTCACCAAATAATTGTTCAGAATGGTTCAAAACTTTCTAAGCCGTGGGAAAGATTTGTACAGATGACAACCTGGAAATAAAGAAAAAAGTGTTACTTTGACAGTGGAAACTGGGGTAAAATATCAATCTGCCAAGCCTTTAGAATGGAAGGTTACCTGAAATTTCTGATGCTTTAGAAAAGAGGCAGAAAGAGTGAGTGTGCATGTGTGTTATTTAAGGCTACATCCTAATACTCTTACCTAGAAGCAAAAAGAGAGAGAGAGAGATTTATTGCCAAATAGGTATGTTTAAGACCAAAGTCTAAGATTATATACTAACAAAAATGCCTACCATTATAGTGGACAGTGCATTTATATGTAAGAATATTGCAAGGACCTATGGAGGAAAAGAGTATTAGGGGATGGAGTAGAATCCTAATTGATGACGAAGGTGGGCCACCGCTATCGCTCTGTATGTGTGTTATGTTGTCCATTCTGTGACTTCTTATGGTGACCCTGTGACTTAATAATGACCTCCAAAATGTCCTGTCATTGATGACCTTGCTCAGGTCTTGCAGACAGTAGGCCGTGGCTTCCTTTATGGAGCTAAGGGACCTCATGTTGGACCTTCTTCTTTTCCTACTGCCTCTAACATTTTCTAGCATTGTTGTCTTCTCCAGTGAGTCTTTTCTTCTCATGGTGTGAGCAAAGTATGATAGCTTCAGTTTAGTCATTTTAGCTTCCAGGGAAACTTCAGGCTTGATTTGATCTAGAACCCCCTCATTTGTATTTTTGGCAGTCCATGGTATCCATAAAACTCTTCTCCGCTACCACACTCCAGTCTGCCATAAACCAAAAAAATTACCATAAGCCAAACTACTACCATGCATCACAAATACTGAACAATCTTCTGATTAAAATAAAAAAGGGATGTGAAATTTAACATTCTAAAACCTTTCTATTGTTCTCTGTCAACACAACCCAAAATAAAAAAGTAAATGCTGAGCACCTCGCATAAGCCAAAGAGTAAATGACACCCTCAGATAAAACAAGACCCCAAAGAACAGACCCAGGAAGAGATAACTGAGCTAGACCACACTATTCTCAGAACCTCTACACCTGAAGTCAATGAGGCTGTGACGTAAGTGTGTGGACATGTTTGCAAAGTGTGGGCTGGAAACGATGCCCCTGGACTAGAGAAGGTGGGAGGTGGGACAGCTGCTTTCTGGCACTGGACTGGGAGGGTCCACAGAGGGGTGTACTGGAGGCAGAAGCAGCAACAGGGAGTTGTGTGGAAGGTGAGGATGCTTCCTGCCCCCTCTGAATCACCGTCAGAGACTTCTCCCAAGAGTGTTATCAACTGCTGGTCTTTGGGCAGTGCTAACTCCTCTCTTGCCTTTGTGGTGAGCCCCAGGAACCGATCAGGGAAAGGAGGCTCTGAGACCTCTGGTGATGCCCTGCTAGGGGCAGGCTCCCATGGGCTGGCAGGATGGATTTGGTGCCCAGAGACAGGGGACTGAGGTATGGGGGGTGGAGGACTTCTTCCCCCATGATGAGCACCCTTTTCACCCACGTGACACAGAGGGCTTGGTTCACAATAGGAGGGGTGGGAGCATATAATATGTGGGTCCTCAGCCGAGGAACCCACTAGCTAAGCCTCTCTGCCTGGCGTGAGCAGAGAGCCTGGTGGCTCAGACCCCTGAGTCCACCTATGATCCCCAAACCCCAGCATGGAAGAGGATTCACCATCAAAATGTGGGTCATCAGCCGAGGAACCCTCTAGCTAAGTCCCTTTGTTCAGCATGAGCAGAGAGATGGGTGGCTCAGAGCCCCAAGTCCACCAAGACCCTCAAACCCCAGCAGGGGAGAGGAACCACAATCAAAATGTAAGTCCTCAGCCAAGGAGCCCACTAGCTAAGCCCCTCTGCTCAGCATGAGCAGAGAGACACGTGGCTCAGAGCTCGATCTGGAAAATGTATCCATTCATGAACTGCCATGAACAGCACCAAAGTTCATGAAATGTTTATGCCGGGCACTCTTCTGGGAACATCACTTCATGAACCACAAACCAGCAAAAGTTCATGATGAGTTTTAGTTTGTGAGCCAATTTGTTCCCATCTCTATGAGCAACACATCCTTACACTTAAGAATCTTTTCTAGCTCCTTCATGACTGTCATTGCCATTCTCAATCTCCATCTGATTTCTTGGTTGGGTATAGTTAGGGGTCAGTTATTATCTACTGGGGGGGGAATTCTTTAATTTTGGAAAGGGGAATGATGTTTAGCATATAAGGAACTATAGCAAGTGAACAATGCAGGCATGCATTCATGCATTATCTTAACTTTACAGGAAAGCCATTCCTGTAACATTATGTTATCCATACATCTGTGCTCTTTGCTCTTTATGACTTCGTTTTTCTTCATAATGTCTTCAGTTTTCTTTGAAAATACTATACAGATTAGCTATCAAGAGGTTTTAGGAATGGGGAAATGGGGGGGGATAACCATATGGCACAGCCATATACACATTCAGAAATTACAATGTGTTAGTTCTACTTCTCCCTCATGGATCACTGCCTTGTCGTGGCGAGGGGCTTGCGTGGTTCGATGAGGCTGTGGGCTATGCCATGGAGGGCCACCCAGGACGGACAGGCCACAGCAGAGAACTCAGACCAAGCGTGATCCCCTGGAGAAGGAAATGGCAACCCACTCCAGTATCTTTGCCAAGAAAACCCCATGGACAGTAACAAAAGGCTAAAAGATATGACGCCGGAAGATGAGCCTCTCAGGTCGGAAGGTGTCCAATATGCTACTGAGGAAGAGCAGAGGGCAAGTACGAGTAACCCCAGAAAGAGTGAAGCGGCTGGGCCAAAGCCGAAAGGACGCTCAGTTGTGGATGTGTCTGACGGTGAAAGGAAAGTTCGTTGCTGCAAAGAACAATACTGCATAGGAACCTGGAATGTAAGATCTATGAATCAAGGTAAGCTTGACGTGGTCAAAAATGAGATGGCAAGAATGAACATCGACATCTTGGGAATCAGTGAACTAAAGTGGACAGGAATGGGCGAATTTAACTCAGAAGACCATTATATCTACTACTGTGGCCAGGAATCCCGTAGAAAAAATGGTGTGGCCTTTATAGTCAACAAGAGAGTGAGAAAGGCAGTATTGGGATACAATCTCAAAAATGACAGAATGATCTCGGTCCGAATCCAAGGCAAACCATTCAACATCACAGTAATCCAAGTCTATGCCCCAACCACTGCTGCAGAAGAGGCTGAAGTGGACCAGTTCTACGAAGACCTACAACAGCTCGTAGAACTAACACCAAAAAATGTTGTCCTCATCATCATAGGGGACTGAAATGCTAAAGTAGGAAATCAAAAGGTAACCGGAATAACAGACAAGTTTGGCCTTGGAGAACAAAATGAAGCAGGGCAAAGGCTAACAGAGTTTTGTCAAGAGAACACGCTGGTCATAGCAAATACCCTTTTCCAACAACCTAAGAGGCGTCTCTACACATGGACATCACCAGATGGGCAACACCGAAATCAGATTGACTATATAATTTGCAGTCAAAGATGGAGAAGCTCTATCCAGTCAGTAAAAACAAGACCTGGAGCTGACTGTGGCTCAGATCATGAGCTACTCATTGCAAAATTCAGACTTAAATTGAAGAAAGTTGGGAAAACCACAAGGCCATTCAGATTTGACCTAGATCGCATCCCCGATGAATATACAGTAGAGGTGAAGAATAGGTTTAAGGGACTAGATTTGATAGACAGAGTGCCTGAAGAACTATGGACAGAGGTCCGTGACATTGTAAAGGAGGCAGCACTCACCGCCATCCCAAAGAAAAAGAAATGCAAAAAAGCAAAGTGGCTGTCTGATGAGGCTTTACACATAGCAGAGGAAAGAAGGAAAGCTAAAGGCAATGGGGAAAAGGAAAGATTTGCCCAACTGAATGCAGATTTCCAGAGAACAGCAAGGAGAGATAAGGAGGCTTTCCTGAATGAACAATGCAAAGTAATAGAGGAAAACAATAGATTGGGAAGGGCTAGAGATCTCTTCAAGAAAATTGGAGAAATCAAAGGAACGTTCCATGCAAAGCTGGCCATGATAAAGGACAAAAACGGTAGGGACTTAACAGAAGCAGAAGAGATTAGGAAAAGATGGCAAGAATACACAGAAGAACTATACAAGAAGGACCTCGATGTCCTTGACAACCACGATGGTATAATCACTGACCTTGAGCCAGACATCCTGGAAAGCGAAGTTAAATGGGCCTTAGAAAGCATTACTAACAACAAAGCTAGTGGAGGTGATGGTATCCCAGCTGAGTTATTCAAAGTCTTAAAAGAAGATGCTGTTAAAGTGCTGCACTCAATTTGCCAACAAATTTGGAAAACACAACAGTGGCCACAGGATTGGAAAAGGTCAGTTTACATTCCAATCCCAAAGAAGGGCAACGTCAAGGAATGTTCAAACTATCGCACAATTGCACTCATTTCACACGCTAGCAAGGTCATGCTCAAAATCCTACAAGCTAGGCTCCAACAGTACGTGGATAGAGAACTGCCAGAAGTACAAGCTGGGTTTCGAAGAGGTAGAGGAACTAGAGATCAAATTGCCAACATTCGCTGGATTATGGAGAAAGCAAGAGAATACCAGAAAAACATCTACTTCTGCTTCATTGACTATGCTAAAGCCTTTGATTGTGTGGATCACAATAAATTATGGCAGGTTCTTAAAGAGATGGGAGTACCAGACCACCTCATATGTCTCCTGAGAAACCTGTATAAGGATCAAGAAGCAACAGTTAGAACCGGATATGGAACAACTGATTGATTTAGCATAAGAAAAGGAGTACGACAAGGATGTATATTGTCACCTTGCTTATTTAATTTATATGCAGAGTACATCATGCGAAATGCTGGCCTGGATGAATCACAAGCTGGAGTTAAGATTGCTGGGGAAAAGATCAATAACCTCAGATATGCAGATGATACCACTCTGATGGCAGAAAGTGAAGAGGATCTAAAGAGCCTCTTGCTCAGGATGAAAGAGGAGAGTGCAAAAGTGGGCTTGAAGCTCAACATCAAAAAAACTAAGATCATGGCATCTGGCCCCATCACTCCTTGGCAAATAGAAGGGGAAGTTGTAGAAGTAGTGACAGACTTCACGTTCCTAGGATCCCAGATCACTGCAGATGGTGACTGCAGCCATGAAATTAAAAGACGCCTGCTCCTTGGGAGGAAAGCGATGGCAAACCTAAACAGCATGATAAAAAGCAGAGACATCACCTTGCCAACAAAAGTCCGCATGGTCAAAGCAATGGTATTCCCCGCAGTAATGTATGGCTGTGAGAGTTGGACTATAAGGAAGGCCGAGTGCCGAAGAATAGATTCTTTTGAACTATGGTGCTGGAGTAGACTCTTGAGAGTCCCTTGGACTGCAAGGAGATCAAATCAGTCAATCCTAAAAGAAATCAACCCTGACTGTTCCCTGGAAGGCCAGATCCTGAAGCTGAAGCTCAAATACTTTGGCCACCAAATGAGAAGGGAGCATTCACTGGAGAAGACCCTGATGCTGAGAAAGATTGAAGGTGAAAGAGGAAGGGGACGGCAAAGGATGAGATGGTTAGACAGTGTCATCGATGCAACGAACATGAAATTGAGCAAACTTCAGCGGACAGCGGAAGACAGGAGGACCTGGCGTAATCTGGTCCATGGGGTCGCGAAGAGTCAGACTCAACTGTGCGACTGAACAACAACAAAAGTTCTACTTACCTCAGTCCTGGTCTGGACATGTGCACCAGATCTCTTATGGGTTCATAAACTTCACAGTCTTATGTACACATCTGTTCACCCTACCTGCAGATGCTTGTTCCATTGAAGTGAATAGGGACCATTCGTACTACATGTTCTGGAACATCGACAAAGCTCTGGTTTAGCAGCACTGTGTGCAATCCCAAGGACATGCTTACATTTCATTAAAACTAATAGAATTTAAGAATCCAACTCATTTGAAAGGCAGGTACATCCTCAACAGACCTCTTTAATTTAGCAATCAAAAGTCTGCATATCTTTTATTTGCCTTTACAGAACTTCTTAAAAGAGGTGTGTTTTAATGAGAATATCTTGGGCTTGAACATTTGTTCATGCAATGGAAGTGCAATCTTTTTTGCACTCATACAACACCTGCAACAGCTTCACTCATTTGACCAAGACCTTTTGAACGTGCTACCATGCAAATGGGTAAGATCAATTGTTGACTATACCTGGACATTTTTGTGTGGCCCCTGCCTGGTAGAATGGCCTGCCAGATGATGCCAGAACAGGCCTGTAGTCAGGATTGTATGGCTTATGGGGCATTATTATTATTATTATTATTGGTGGGGCTAAAGTTCTCAGTGCAGAAAGACAATAGAAAGCTGTTACCAGGATAGATCTCTAAATTGCAAGCTGCCAATCAGTTTAGATGACAGTTCTCAGCTGCTGCAAGTTAATCACTTCTGCCAGCCTAAGCAACAATTCTGATAACAAGCCAGCAGGTGGGGGTGATGACTTCTATAGTCAAGAAAGCTGACACTTAGGCAGGAAAACTCTCTTAAAGGAGATCAGTTTCTTGACACTGAGCTAGAAGGGATCCTAGAGGCCACCTACTCCAACCCCCTTGCTCAGTGTGGGAATTAGTCAGTTACAGCACCCTACTCTGCTTAAAGGAATGCACACCTTTAAAAATGTTTTGAAATTATTGAAAAAAGCATTTACAGGAGAAATTCTTGTGGGGCTGTGCCTTTAAGAAAAGGGACAGATGAAAACAAACAGATAAACTAGTGGAATGATTAAACTTACTTATCACAGATTAAATATCCATCTGCCTGTTGAGAGTGTTCTCCTAACCTGGATGTCCCTCCCTAGTCCTATCTCATCAGATCTCGGATGCTAAGCAGGGTTAGCTCTGGTTAGGATTTGGATGGGAGGCCATCAAGGAGGGTCACTATGCAGAGGCAGGCAATGGCAAGCAACATCTCTTACCCGAAAACCCTATGGGGTTGCTATATGTTGGCTGCAACCTATTGGCCCTTTCCACCACCACCACTGAGTCTGTTATAGCTAGACCTGCACTCAGAGGAAGTACATCAACTTACTCCAAACCTTCCTTTTGGAAAGGCTCCAGGAGTAATGACAGAATCTTTACCATTGCGGCCTCAACACACTGGAATTCTCAACACATTGGAACAACTTGCCATAAACCAGCCAGTATGGTGCAGTGGTTAAGAGTGCAGACTCTAATCTGGGAGAACTGGGTTTGATTCCCCACTCCTCCACATGCAGCTGCTGGTATGGTCTTGGATAAGTCATAAACTCTTTCAGAGCTGTTCTCTCAAGGACAGTTCTTGGGAGAGCTCTCTCAGCCCCACCTACCTCACAGAGGAGAAGGGAAAAGAGATTTTTAGCCGTTCTGAGACTCCTTTGGGTAGTGAAAAGCGGGGTATAAATCCAATCTCTCCTCTTCTTCACCTGGAGCTGGATGGAGCCCTTCAGAGAAGGAAGCGCCTCCACAGTCCATGACACAACCAAGGTACAGGGGGAGTCAGAACCTCCAGCAAGAAGTCCTCACCCCTCCACTCAGAAGGTCCTGTCTATCTCCAGGACCCCCCTAGGATCCAAAATCAAATAGTATGGTAAATTCATGCAGAGGCCTGGACCAGAATGAGAAATGAGTGGATGGTGACCAGAGTATCCAGTATTCCACTCTTATTCAGTCCTAATAAAAGTGGAAAGCTAAATTCTGAACCTTGGCAGGATCATAGATGACACTCAGGCAACAAGATGAGCACAGCAACCAAGTCCTATAAGCCTTGACAGCCCTATAAGCCTTTCCTGACCCAACGTTTCTCAAGATTAGCTTAATCGTTAGCCGTCAAGCCAAACCTTTTATTTTTACCAAAGGGTTTTTACTGACGAGTTCTATCGTTTTAGTTTGTTTGTTTTTTGTCTGCTTCTAATTTGCATCGTCTTTTGCTATTAAAATAATAAAGTTGCAAACAATACAACCAATCAACAAAACAGAATGCAAAGGAAAACACGGTCGCAGTTGTCTGCATCATTAAGAAGCAGAAGATTTTTTTTTTCTAATTAGAGATTAAATACATTTGAAGATAGAACAATTAGAGGACATCTGGGCTGTTGGGAATCAACATCATGTATCATCGACATATATGTGCCATTGAGGGGAGGTGTTTCCTGGCTTTGCTAACTGCTTTTGCCGACTTCCTCTGGTAAATTAGTTTCCCTGTTGCCAGTTTTCTGTCTAGTGCATTTCCATCCTGCTGATCTTCCAAAGAGCTTGAGTTCGGGGTTCTCGCTTCCTTTCTTTTAATCTTCAGAACTACCCTGCTAAATAGATTAGGTGGTGCGGGAGGGGGGAGTTCAGCCAGCAAGCTGCAAGGAAGAATGGGAATTGGAACCCCGGTCCGCGAGACTGTAGTCCAACACTCTAAGCACCATGGTGTTGGAAAGTGCTGTCAAGCTGCAGCTGATTTATGGCAACCCTGTTGGGTTTTCAAGGCAAGAGACATATAGAGCTAGTTTGCCATTGCCTGCCTATGTGCTGCAACCCCTATCTAAGCCCCTGGTGGACGTCACCCAGCCTCAGTTTGGTGTAGTGGTTAAGTGTGCGAAATCTAATCTGGGAGAATCGGCTTTGATTTCCCACTCCTCCACTTGTACCTGCTGGATGACCTTAGTTCTGTCAGAGGTATTCTTGAAAAAGAGCTGTTTCTGTCAGAGCTCTCTCAGCCCCACCTACCTTACAGGGTGTCTGCTGTGGGGAGGGGAAGGGAAAGGAGTTTATAAACTGCTCTAAGACTCCGAGTGAAGGGTGGGGTATAAATCCAATCTCCTCCTCCTCCTCCTCCTCCTCCTCCTCCTCCTCCTCCTCCTCCTCCTCCTCCTCCTCCTCCTCTTCTTCTTCTTCTTCTTCTTCTTCTTCTTCTTCTTCTTCTTCTTCTTCTTCTTCTTCTTCTTCTTCTTCTTCTTCTTCTTCTTCTTCTTCTTCTTCTTCTTCTTCCTTCAAACAGCACTGCCAGTTTATATTTCCACTCATTTCTGTGAGAATGATGAAGTACTATTTTAATGATATGGGGCCTATTAAATTGACATAGCTTAGGACCGTGTCATTTTCTAATATGGTCCTGCCCCCAGCTTTCATTTCATGATCTTCAAATGCCCAGATGGTAAATATTACCAAATACAAGCCTGAGGGGAAACCTCGCCTATAAGAACCACAACCAGTTCTTGTGAAATAAATGAATACAGTTTGCAACGAGAACCCTTCAGCCGAGTGGAAAAGTGGTGATAAAGCAGCATAAAAATAGGGGTGCGCTCAAAAGTCTCCCTTCTTTTATCTGTAATATGTTGGAGGGGATAATATCCGTAATCTTCATCTGCCCTGAGTTCTGATTGTATGTGACCAAAATGTCAACTATCTGCAATACAGAAGAAGGTTAATTACCAAAGCAAAGACTTCAATCTCTTCAGGAAATAGTGTAGTGACATCTATCGCATTACGCAGCGTATGTGGCAAAGGATCACATGGACTGTCCTAATGATTCTCGTGTTACAACTAAGGGCTGTCAAACGATGAAACGTATTTTAGTCTAGAAACAGCTTTGCCTGTCATCAGTTCACCCTTAAAAAGGATGCTTCACTCCCCCTCCCCCTCGCCCAAGACAAGATAGTTTCAAAGTCTCTCTTAACTGTTTGGCACAATGAACGGTTTATTATTAGTAAGTTCTTGCTTTTTTTTTTAATGAAATCATTAATTTCTCTGAGATGCCTGCCGTTGGTATTTCAATTTAACCGATGCAAGATTAGTTTGAGAAACAGCAGTTTGCAGTTAAAATTGGGGGCGAGGCATGGCACACCAAAACATTTTATCAACTCTGCCTCCTTAGCTGGATTAAATCAAATCACATTGCTAGAGATTGGAGGCATCACCAAAGTTTGAATTTCTGAGGCATGGAATATGAACTTCTGTGTTTTTTAATGCTCTCCTTCAGTAGAGATACAGGCATTTATTTTCTTTAAAATATTCATACTGGGGGGCAGGTCTCACATTATAGTGGGAGACCTCCTGGGCATTCGTCATCTTCCCCCACCATTGCTTCAAAGGCTGGTCGAGGGGTGGGAGGGTGTTCTACCCACACACAACATCACTTCTGGTGAAAAGTGGATGTGATGTCATGATGTTGTGGGCAACACTCTAGGATTTGCCCAAAAATCTGTGGCTTGACCATAGAGATTTGGGTGAATCCTAAAGTGTCACCCCTGATTTCATGATGTCACTTCTGGTGAAAACCACCATGCCAGTGCACCTGTTCCCATCCCCCGAATCTTCTTCTTTATCCCCTGCCTTATATTCTCAGACTCGATGTAGATAACAAAATAGCAAAAGCTGCAAGGTCATCAAAAATAATTTCTCCAACAACAAATTAAAAATCAACACACAATTAACACACATTGTTTGGAAAACAATGCATACTGCTAAAAAAACCCCACACACTGTTAAAAACACAGCAAAATCTGCTAAAACGAGTTACCTTCCACAAAACATCCTCTGGAACAGAACCATCCTACCCACTTCCCTGAACATGGCAAGTAAAAGTGCCCTTTGCATCCACTCTGGAAGGCTGTGACTTGTTGCCAAACAAACGATCCTATGTGAAGGTACCCACAGAAGAAGGTTGTCTAAGGAACCTAATGGGTACACAAGTCTCACAGTGCAATCCTGAGAACACTTTACGGGGAGTAAGCTACATTGAATAGACTTGAGCAGGAGAAGCTTGGACTCATTGCTGGTCCCACACACAAAAGGAAGGAACTCCTGTGTTGTTTTATTTGAAAAGTGACTCTGGCCAGAGAGATAGCCCTGAACTAATGGAATCCATGGGTTCCACATTGCTGGCATGGTGGGCTCACAAGGATGGAGCTAATGGCTAGAGGACTGTGTGTTCTATGTTCACTAGAGAGAATGAAGAAGCCAGCTGTCGAACCTTCCACTGAGAAGAAAGCCACTGACATCTGACATGCCATTGCCACTAAATGTCACCGAACCTCCACTCTGGAAAAGACGACTATAAAGCCTGACATGTAAGAGCAGCCGGTAAAGGAAAGTGGCTCTCCAGGGTTTCAGACTGAGGTCTTTCACATCACCCACGCCTGGTATTTTCCATTCAAGATGCCGGGGATTGAACCTGGGATCTTCTGCATGCCATGCATTTGCTCTACCCTTGAGCCACACCCCCTCACTTGAAATTCCTTCAATGTTTGCCCAAGAGGAACCTCCAAATTACCCTCAAAATGTCACTTTAGGCTGAATTCAGTGGAAATGTGTAGATTAAGGATATATGGACATATCCCTTCCTGTTCTTTTCTTATTTATTTGCACAGATGGATATTGTTGTAAAGAGTAGCCCTGGATGAGACTGAGCAAAACTCTGGCAGGATCCAACCCATTCTATTGAAACAAATCATGGCAAGAAAGAACGAAAAGCCAGTTTCTCTCCCCCCCCACTCCTTTTGGGGGTGCTTGTTAAAAATGTATAATATTTCGAAAGGTAATTTGTGCTTGTGCTAAGCATGATGAGTTGCTCCGGGGATGCTTATTGAAGCATGTCCAATATGTCTGTAACCTTAACTTCACCTTACTGAAGGGTGTTGTTCTCCCTTCACAGAAGATGTATTAGTCTGGTGTTACACTTATGTCCCTTTGGCATAGCGTGTCTGCTGCTGTTAGGCCTCTTCCTGTCTTGCATCTTGAAGCTATGCAAACTTCTCTCATTTGCTTACCATTTCCACTTTGGTAAGACTCTGCTAAGACATTTTTTATTAAAAAAAATAGTGTCCATCTTTCTCAGCCAAGGATCAACGTAGACTGAAGAGCAAACACCTCTGGTCCTGGTTATCCAGACCCCTCCCCCCCACGTGAAGTCCCTGACAGGCCTCCCTCACACTTTCCTTAAATAGCTTGTCAACCTCTGGAACACAAATGGATATCTAGAAACTTGTAACCAGGCCTGTGGGGCATTCTGGGGCCCAGACTCCTGATTTTTCACTGGGCCTCCCTGACTTAACACCTGGCAAGGCCCCCCAACTTATTTCTGATGCTTGCAGCTGCTGTCAAGGCAGCAAAACAAGCCTCACACCATCCTTCTCTCCCCCCAGCTCTCTGAATCACTCCTGGGCAAAGAAAGCCCCACCCTACACTTCCACACTGCTACTCTGTCTCTCGCGCATGCAGGCAAAGCAGCAAACCCCACCTCTAGCCCCACCACACTGTGCTTAGCCCACCGGGAGGGCAGAAGGGAGCTGTGCCGGCTTGCCTGCACACTTTCCTGCGGGGAGACCACCCCCTACCTCGGGACCAGGCAGCACTGCAAGTCAGCCGGCTGCCTCCAACTCCCCCGCAGGCACCTCGAGCAGGCTGGCGGGTGGCACGTGGCACGTGCAGAGGGGTGGGGGAATTACCTGCCCCGGAGGCAGCTGGACCAAGACAGCTGATCAGCAGAAGCCTTGGGAAGCCAACTTCTCCCCCCCAGCCACCCCCCCAAGCTGAAGCGGCTGCTGACAGAGATCCCTTTCCCAACCAGCGCTCTTGCCCTTCACATGCAACTGGGACAAGGCTGGGAGTGCTGAGCACTGGCAAAGGAGGAGCTGCGTGCCCTGGGGAATTTTTTTATTTATTTTATTTAACTTTCGATTTCATATACCACCCTAGGGGGTCTCTGGGCGGTTTACATGGGGGGTGCTAAGCACATTTCATCCTAACTTGGGTCACATTGTACTTGAGGATGGGGCTGCCTACCAGCACCCAGGTGGAGGCTGGTGTTCCTTCTTTTTTTGCCTTGGCTCGGCTCGGCTTTCTTCCCAGTGGTTCATCAGCTAGCTGTTCTTCCTGGCGCTTGGAAGGGCCAGCACACAATACATCCTCCTCTGGCCTCGGCTACATCCTGTAGGCTCCGCTGCGCCCGCAGATGATGTCATCGCGCACCTCCCCTTCTGCCGATGACAGCCGCCCGATGTTACTGCTGGCCACTAGGAATTGCTCCTTCTGGCCCTGCTGCTGCTGCCGCCATGTCACCACGCCATGCCACCTCCATTGCCAGTACTCTGCTGCAGCTGATGTCCGCAACCGCCATTGCCGTTGCCGCCGCTGTCGCCTCCTCCACACACCTCCCTGGAGGAGGGTGCCCCCTACCCTTCTAAGGGTAGGTACCCATTTGTCTACTCGCATTATAATTACATTTTTGCTTTCAAGCCACTGGGTGGGCGGGAGCTGGGACGAGGGTTGAGAGCTCACTTCAACCGCGGTGGGTCTTGAACAGCCATAGTGGCTGCACAAGTGATATTAATGCAGGTGTTTTACCGCCTGCGCCACCGCTCCCATCCCACAGCCAGGTTCTTGGGTTGGGGTTGCAAGCAGGTGCTCAGGTTGACTCGGCACATTTTGTTAGTCTTTAAGGTGTGCTGCCGGACTCTTACGGGGTGAGTTACTTGGCTCCTTGCTTCAGCCAGGGAGGGGGTGCAGCAGTCATGATGGGGGTGGGGGAGAAGGGCGAGCACTGCTTTGTCCCCCTGGAGCCTGGCACACCCTTCCCCTCCAGCCACCACATAGGCAGGGGCCAAGCAACATGAGTTTTTTAAATTTTATTTTTATTTCAGTGCACCCTGACTTTTTACAAGGCCCCCTGATTTAAGAAATCCTGCTTGTAACTGTGCATGTCAGTTCCACCGACACAGTGTAACCCTCTGGAATGGACATACGTGACTCAGGAATAGAAGGACCTGGGGGGGCGGAATAATATGATTCACTTCCTAAGTTTGGAACCAAGTATAAATACTCACTTTACATTTATCTCTTGTTATCTGAGATGCATGCTTTAAAGCTAGGGTTGCCAACCTCCAGCTGCTTTAAAGCTAGGGTTGTCAACCTTCGGGTGTTGTCTAGAGATCTCCTGGGATGACAACTGAGCTCCGGGCAACAGAGATCAGTTCACCTGGAGAGAAATGGCTGCTCTGGAAGGTGGACTCTGGGACATTATACCCCATTGAAGTCCTTCCTCTCCCCAAAACCCACCCTCCTCAGGCTCCACACACACCCATCTCCAGATATTTCCTAACCCGGACCTGGCAACCCTATTTAAAGCTCTTATTGTCTTATTATGTTGGACCACTGGCAGCCAACCAGGGTATGAGGAAAAGCCTTGAGACCGCAATTCCGCAACAATGGCTATTGTGCGGTGACTGCGATACAGAAGTTGCTGGCAACTGGAGGAAACTGCATGAATAAGGCAAGTCTCCTGTGAGTGACTGCTGTAGGTCAGTGGACTGCCAGCTTTTATAACTGGCTCTGTAAAAGCTGGCTGTCCCCAGAACTGTGTCAAAATTCAGAGCAAGAGACCAAACACCATCCAGTATAAGAAAGCTCGTTTTCACAACTGAAAATATATACCAGGGGTCCCCAACCATTCTGAACCGGCTGCCATGGGAGGCAGAGCCAACCATAATACGTCAGAGAGTGAGGTTATATATAACTCTATTAGTAATAACCCGTTAATGGCAGAAGCTCTGTTTAACAGAATGCCTGTTAATCTCCACAACCAATCCGAAGCCCTGCTGGATGGAAGGCCCCACCTAGCCCCTCCCACTTTCTAAAAGCGACTGGTGGGCACCACGAAAGTTGTCGCTGAGGACCCCGATATACATCTTAACAATACTGATAACTGACACACTTATTAATATTCCCTAAAGTTTCCACAGCCCCAATGCTGGTTTTGTTGCAAGTCCTTTGCGAGGAAGTGACACCCGTGATGTCTCATAATAAGGAATGGGGCGACTCCAACCATCCTCCAAGGAGGCTTTTGTTAAAAAAAAATTCCAGCCTAAGGAAACTTCCTCCAAATTAAGTGGTTCTCCCTCTAATGGAAAAGCCACTCAAGGTGGAAGAGGTCTCCTTAGGCTGGAGGAAGGCAGGAGAGTGGAAGGATCCACTTCAGTGCAGACACACAAGAACACTCCGGGCAATTGTCTTAGTGCCTTGGCATAAATCGGTGCATAGTTTACAGCTCAAGCAATGAGCCGGGTAGCTAGGAAGTTTTCTGTGGGAGGGGAGACCAAGAGTGGCTTAATTAGATTACCACTAATTAGATCTGTGATTAATTAAATGGAGCTGTAAAAGAGTTGTTCCCCCTCCTCTCCCTTCATCTGGCTGACCCTGCCCAAGAATCAAAGGCCGATCTGTGTGCATGTGAGAGGGCTAGCCCCACTGCCCCCCCTTCTTTTCTCCTGGGCCGGGTAGTGTGCCATCCCCTCAAGCTGTTCCTCTACCGGTGGCTTGAGTCACAGATAGGGACTGTGTGCATTCGCGCATTCGTGTGTACCGTCTCTCCTCCCCCCTGGCTAGCTAGCTGTCTGTAGCCCAATTGGGAGGTTGTCGTCTAGGTGTGGAATGAGCAGTCGGGCACAGTGGTGAGACGTTTGACCACAGTCTGAGGTCTTTAAAAAGGAAAGATCTTGATTCAATAAAACAAACAAACAAAACACCAAAATCATAAAGTTCACAGCAATCAATGGAGATCATTTCAGAGGGTGGATGTGTTGGTCTGCAATAGAACAGCTAGATTGGAGGACAGGAGCACCTTAAAGACCTCAGATGTCTGATGAAGGGCACTTTGGCTCTTGAAAGCGTATACACCTCAAATACTGTCAGTTTCTAAGGTGCTACTGGCAAAGGATGAGATGGTTAGACAGTGTCATTGACGCAACGAACATGAAATTGAGCAAACTTCAGAGGACAGCGGAAGACAGGAGGGCCTGGCATGATCTGGTCCATGGGGTCGCAAAGAGTCAGACTCGACTGTGTGACTGAACAACAACAATTGGACTCTACTGCAGCCCATGAGGCACCCATGAAAGGGGTGAAATTTTAAGAACTGCCGTGCATGCACTGAAGCAAGTAGTTCAGTCACCTGAACATACATGTGCTACAATTCATTGAACGTTCCAAACCACTGAAGTGTTTCTGGGAGAGGTGGCATGATTCAGTGGGACAAACCCATATGCCAGTCCAGGTTTTGATAAATGTTGACACGGTCACACATAATAAATCTCAGAACTCATAAAAAGGGAAACAAATCCGCATGGGAATGATAGACAGGAACATACAGCAGTAAGGTGATTTAAAAAAAAAATGTCAAAAAAAGAAACTCGTGACCATCAAATGTTTGGAATAAACTGTTCTTTCCTATGCTTTGTCACTTCTGTAAAGTCAAATACAATCGCATGCAAATTCCTTCTGAAAGTGCATTATCTCTTGCTGGCAGGGCAACCCCAAATAAAAACATTTCTCTCAATTATGAACAGCCAGTTGGGCGAATTGCAATAATTGGACATTCTGTATTTCGGTCTCAAATGCAGCATAGCCTCTTCTGTGTCATCTCTTTTTTTGCTCCTTTTTTTTTTTGTCAGGCTTACGGTTGCAATCTTGCACACGGCTGGTTGAAATCCAGTGATGACAAATGAAATTTAACAGTGCCACACAAAACTAAGTCCTAAGTTCCAAGTCCGTCGAAGTCAATGGGTTTATGGATTTGCACTGTGACTAACCTGCAGTACAATCCTATGAACACTTCCTTGGGAGTAAGTGCCACTGAATAGACTGGAGTAGGATTCTGCGTAGGCTTGTTCAGGACTGATCTGCTAATGGCTTCTAGTCTATGTTGCTAAATATGGATCCTGGCTTGGTCAAGAGAGAGACAGGTGTATAAACATTCATTTATAAATAGCCTAGATCACAATAAATTTGGGAACAAATAAGAAAACCATGGTAATTTTGGAACTGGCAATTTGAACGAGTTCTCCCTTTCTGCTTTTCTGCCGTGTCATATTCCCCTTCCCCTTTTCTGCAGTTAATTATAGATCTGACGCAAAGTAGTAGCTAGAAATGGGATAGGGGAAGCAAAATGGGAGAAAATAACAGAGAGAAAGCCTTTCTCTCTTCTTTCTACCAACCTCCTGGTTAGAGTCACAGCTTGACAAGCTTCAGCTCAGTGGGAAAGCACCATTTCTGCCCATTGATGTATTTAGGTTACAACTCCTCTGAAGAGAGCTAGTAAGTATCTCTCTGAATTACATGCAACCAGAGAAAATAATTATGACTATATATATAGTGAAAAAAATCGTCCTAGGACTTACTCTAGCTGCTATTGAGAATCAAAAGTTCTTTTCTTTTCTTTTCTTTTTATAAGCCAATCTGGTGGCTCATGAAAATGGCCACTAGGGACCAATTAGGTGGGTTCTGCCAATAGAACTGGGGCCAAATCAACAGGAAAGACTTCTATGCAAGCTTGTATGGAAAAATCCCCACCCCTGCATCTAGCAGGAGGTTGGGGGGGGGGAAGGATATGCAAATTAGCATTAGTCCAACACCATTATATCACTTCCAGTGTGAATCCAGGGGGGTTCCCTAGAGCATCATGCCAATGCAATGACATCCCTTCTGGGTTCACACCAAAAGTGACATCACTGGGTTGGAGTGATGACTATTTCCCCTCCATTTCTCAATGGGCATCTGGTACTGCTGAACAGAAAATTGCCTGCCATAGTGGGAGCTGTAATCTAGAGTAACATTTATTGCCCCCTAAATTGAGATGAGATGGTTAGACAGTGTTATCGATTCAACAAACATGAAACTGAGCAAACTCCGGAGGACAGAGGAAGACAGGAGGGCCTGGCGTGATCTGGTCCATGGGGTCATGAAGAGTCGGACTCAACTGTGCAACTGAACAGCAACAAGGACTGGGAAGCAGCATGTGAAAGAAGTCTGTTCTCTGGAGATTCCAATCCCAAACCATTTAGTGCCTGAAAGATAATGACCAGTACTTCGAATTGAGCCTGGAAACAGTGGTGAGCCAGTTAAGCTGTATGTGCACTGCAGGCAACTTGTTTAAGACTTATCCAATTTTTTAAAATTTTGATAACTTTTCTAACGGCTGAATTTCAGAATGTTGTTATGATAAAATCTCACGGGCTACAAAAGTAGTATTACCGGTTATTAAATCTGACAGGTGATATATCTTTCAGTCAATAAGACTAGAATATAATTTTACTATCCTCGTACTGCTGCATACAATTCCCACCTATAAAATTCCTCTTTGTAGGTGTAGGTACAAGCAGATTCATCACCGGGAATGTTAAGTTTTTTTGGGGGGCATGCATACATGGAGGGGAGAGCTACAGTTGCCAGGACCCCATCATCCTAAGTCACTGGGCAGATCCAGTTGATGTCATAAGTGTGGGTCCAGTGGTATTGCAGAGTGGGATGTAGACTTGTCAGTTGCCAGTTGATTGAGTAATAGAGGCTTAATGAGATGCTGTTTGCTGGGTGATGTTATTTACCTCCTTGACACAAAAAGTTTCAGCAGCCCATTTCTTCACATCAAGCCTCTGATTAAGGGACAGAACATTTATCTCCAAACCTGCTAGTAACACTAATGGAACCTAGTAATATATTAAAAAGCAAGTTTTATATATATATACACACACACACACACACACACACACACTACGGAGCAAAGCCCATTGTGGTGGAAGACAACGGGCCCTAGAAAGGAAGGGAGGGAGGTGGAAGGGAGAGAGGGTTGGAGAAAGGAAGGAAGGAAGGAAGGAAGGAAGGAAGGAAGGAAGGAAGGAAGGAAGGAAGGAAGGAAGGAAGGAAGGAAGGAGCCCAGAGAAGGCCTTTTCTGTCCCCCATACACCATCCCCTGAGCCTTCTATGGGGGCAGTAGGCAGTGTGTGGGGGAAAGGGCTTCTCTGGGCCTACTGCCCCCATAGAAGGCCCATAGGATGATGTGTGGGGGACAGAAAATGGCTTCTCTGGGCGTACTGCCCCCATAGAAGGCCCAGGGGATGGTGTGTGGGGGACAGAAAAGGCCTTCTCTGAGCCTATGGCCCCCATAGAAGGCCCAGGGGATGGCATGTAGGGGATGGAAAAGGCCTTCTCGGGGCCTAGTGCCCCATAGAAGGCCCAGGGGATGGCGTGTGGGGGGCGGAAAAGGCCTTCTCGGGGCCTAGTCCCCTCATAGAAGGCCCAGGGGATGGCGTGTGGGGGTGGAAAAGGCCTTCTTTGGGCCTAGTGCCCCCATAGAAGGCCCAGGGGATGGCGCGTGGGGGACGGAAAAGGGCTTCTCTGGGCCTAGTGCCCCATAGAAGGCCCAGGGGATGGGGTGTGGGGGGCGGAAAAGGGCTTCTCTGGGCCTAGTTCCCCATAGAAGGCCCAGGGGATGGGGCGTGGGGGCGGAAAAGGCCTTCTCTGGGCCTAGTGCCCCACAGAAGGCCCAGGGGATGGGGTGTGGGGGACAGAAATGGGCTTCTCTGGGCCTAGTACCCCATAGAAGCCCCAGGGGATGGGGCGTGGGGGACAGAAAAGGGCTTCTCTGGGCCTAGTGCCCCATAGAAGGCCCAGGGGATGGGGTGTGGGGGACGGAAAAGGGCTTCTCTGGGCCTAGTGCCCCATAGAAGGCCCAGGGGATGGGGTGTGGGGGACGGAAAAGGGCTTCTCTGGGCCTAGTGCCCCAGGGGATGGGGTGGGGGGGTGGAAAAGGGCTTCTCTCACTTGCCTCAGCCTTGAGGGCCTGTCCCTGCGCTCACACTCCAAACGGTCCTCTCCTGTCGGAGGACTGGAGCAGACTGAGCTGAAAACACTGCTGGGGGCTGATGGGGGCGGGACTTTGCGAAGCAGCCAGTCAGCTCTGGCCAGTGTCTTCTGACTGCCAGTTCTTGAGCCGAATCAATTATGGCAAGCATAGAATGTGGGGGAACCAAAATTAAAATATATATAAGGACAGGATATATATATATATATATATATATATATATATATATGCAGCCTCTTCCGAGACCAGCTAACAGAGGCTTACAATATAAACAATCAAACAAAAATTTAAAACATAGCCATTAAAACTAAAAAAAAAAAAAAAAAAAAAAAAAAGCAGCAGCCCTGACCTGAATAGCCCAGGCAAGCCTGATCCCATCAGATCTCGGAAGCTAAGCAAGGTTGACTCTGGCAAGTACTTAGATGAGAGACCTCCTTGAAATACTAGAGGTGGGCAGGCTTTATTCAGCCATCTCTTTGAATGTCCTCCAGGCATCAGTAGGGGTCAGTCACCAGAGGTTGCCATGACTTCTAGGTGCACGCACACTCACATGCACTCATACACATGCACACATCTCAAAAATACAACCCCGCCCCTCAAAACAAACCACTAAAAAGAAACTAAAAAGGCCCAAGCCACTAAAAGAAGAAACCATAAAAGCGGCATATAACACATAACAAGCAGACTAAAATATGTAGGTAAAATAATCCCCAGATCAGAAGCAGACCATAAAATAGCTAGGTCCATCCTGGCGAACAACAGGGGTTGGGGGGGACTTACCAGGAGAAAAAGGAAAGCCCAGGCCAAAGCACTGGCATTGCACAGGAAGTGATGTCATCACGTCAGCTATGTCCCAATGACATTCTGCTATTTAGGCAAAAACTCTATGGTACAAAATGGCTTCTACCATAGAGTTTTTGCCCAGATACCAGAGTGTCACTTGGACATCGCTGACATGATGACATCACTTCCTGTGTGATACTAGCAATGTAACCTGGGTCTTTCCCTTTCTCCTGGTAAGTCCCCCACCAGCCAACTGATTGGCAGCTGGGGGGCAGGGGCAGAGCCTGGCAGCATGGGACCCCCACCTTCACTGGAGGGTATGGCAATTCTAGCTAAGATATAGTACACCTTAATTAAGAGCCTGAGCTAAAATGTTATATATGGTAGGTACCAGGAATGCCTCACAAGGGAGGGCTTTTGAAAGGTGAGGTGCCATCAATGAAAAAGGTGAGGTGCCACCACTGAAAAAGTCATGTCTCTGTTGGCCACTCACATTACAATTGTAGGTGGAGGTATACAGAGGAGGATCTTAACTGGTAGGCTGGACAGAATGGATGAAGGCATATCTCCAAACCTCTGAGTATTTTAAAAAATACTAGGTATGTACCATATGATATCTCCATATAGTTACAATCATATGACTTTGAACAGGTGGGCTATTTATCAGACCAAAAACCACTACCACCACCATGAATACCTGTGGATTAAATGTAATATACTTGAGCTTTTAGTGCCAATCACTGCTTTCCATTTCCAATTTGTATGTGCACAAGGCAGGCATTTACAAAAGGCTTAGAAGAAGCCGTAGATGGCATGCCATCAGTTATCCAGTTAAAAGGGATTGGCTTAAGACCATACTTGGAGTCCTTTATTGTCTTATTGGGCAATACTACACAAAGTTACTCCATTCTAAACCCACTGAAATCCATGGACTTACAAAAGAGTAACTGCAATGGATTGCGCTGTGAATCACTGCACGTACCTTCTTCACTCAAGAGATGTTGCAGGACGTAGGACTGTTGGGAAGGCTCCAAAAGTACTGGCAAAGCTAAAGGTGGGTGAGGGATCTAACAACTAACCAGAACTTAGTTACTAAAAGGAGAGACTCATAAGTTGTGCTTGCCTTAAAATCGCTTGAAGACCCCAGGCTAGCCTGATCTTATCAGATCTTGGAAGTCAAGCAGGATTGACCCTGGTCAGTATGTAGATGGGAGACCACTAAGGAATACCAGGGTTGTGATGCAGAGGGAGGGGATTGGCAACCCACCCCTGAACGTCGCTTGCCTTGGAAATTCCTATGGGGCCACCATAAATTGACTGCACATTCCATCCACCAAAGCCACTTAAAAATCCTAACCTCAAAATTATCCCCTAATAACAGAGAGGTGGATGTGCATAGTGACTGAGAAGTGAGAGGGAAAGAACTCTGAATATGGGCAGAGTGTTTGCACTCTTGGCTTTCAGGGAACTGATACTTCTTGGGACAGGTTTATTTAAATCCTCCCCCGGAACTTTATTTTTGTTGAATGAGAGATGAAAGGGATTCATACTGCATTGATATTTGCCCTCATAGCTCCTTGACTTTCTGTAGTGAAGTCCTCCTTTTTTCTGATGCAAAAGGTTCTGGAGATTAAACCTGTTTGAGGATTGTGAGCATTATTTCCAGTCCTTTAGCCCTAACCATGGATTTATATTTCTTTTATCTTTATTTACTAATTTTATTTATATCCCACCTGTGTCCCCAATGGGGACCCAAAGTGGTTTATGTTATTCCCCTCTCCTCTGTTTTATCATTATAACAACCCTGTGAGGTAGGTTAGACTGAGAATGTGTGTCTGGCTCCAGGTCACCCAGCAAGCTTCCATGGCACCAGTGGGGATTTGAGCCTGGGGTTCCCCAATCCTAGTCCAAAACTTTAACTGTTATGCTACACTGGCTGAATGTTTTTAGGGGATAAGAAAAGATGCTTAGAGTTATTCATTGGGGAGTGAAATGCATTCAGCACATGCTCAGAGACATGCATTCCTTTTACACAGGCAAGAAGGGACAGCAGTTACAACCCTTCATACCCTCCCTCCATCAGCTGAATGGGTGGAAAGGGCCTACACGCTAAACAACTGTCTATATTTCTGCTGTATCTAAAAGTGCCAGTAGATTCCTCTGGGCACCCTGGAAACTCTTGAAAGACATGCCAATTTCTAAAGACAGATCTTCTTTAAATGAAAGAAACGTCATTGTACATGAGGCAGCAGACAGACGTATTCTATCTGTATTAGATTTTTCATCTTCCTTCCAATAAATGCTCTTTAAGTCTCCAGCCATCTGCAAAGCGGGCATAATGACCTTACTTGCAGATCCCATTTCCCTTAAGTCATCACATAATTTATTGGATTCCGCCGTAAAGCCCCTAGGTCTACAACCACTGCCTTTTACTATTAAAAAACTGGCAGTGTGGGAAGCTCGTTTTGATGTGTCTAGAGGGGAAAGAGCCGGAGCTTATTTAAATGTTGAAATCTGCTGGGTTCTCAAAACGGGAGCGTGAAGAACAAGTCCCTTTCTAATCCAGAGATCTAAGAAGTTTAGGGAGGGTTGATCACAATCGAGATTAAACGTAAGCCAGTTGCATTCAACCAACTGGCAGCAGAAATCACTGACACATGTAGATTTACCCCCTGTTCCTTCCCCACCCCTCCCAGCAGTTCCAGAAAGATGATGCCTGAGATTGCAAGAGCTGAGTGGACAAAAAATATTATGTGGGATGCAGTGAAACAGCTGACAGGATCCCTCTTTCTCTGTCTTCCGTAAGTGGAGCTCTACGAGCAGCAGAAGGAGGGAGGAAGAGGAAAGCTGGGATGATTTTCCTCCTCACTGCAGTCCCCACGAACCACATAGGCTGCGGTCACACACACTAAATGATCCACTTTCAATGCATTTCCAACTGGATTTTACAAGTTCACACAGCAAAAATTCTGCTAGAAAGTGCACTGAAAGTGGATTGAAAGTGGATCATTTAGCGTGTGTGACTGTGGCCATTGGCCCTTTCTGCAGTCTCCTTTTAATCCACGTTCACTGCAGTGTCCTCCAAGCAATTCTGCACTAAAATCGAACTCAACCTTCTTTTTAATCCAGGTTCTTCCCCAGCCCCATTCTGCACTAAAATCGAGTTCAACCTTCCTTTTATTCCAGATTTTTTCTCTATTCTGCATTACATTACCTCCCTTAAGTGGTCAGCCCGGTTTCAGCCTCCTATTGCCCCTGGTTATTTGGATGCTGTTTTGCCATGAACTTAAATTCCTTCGACTCAAACACTGCCATCCCACAAGCGCTGCTCCGCATATACTCTTCCCTTTGCCACGATGATACGTGTCAATTTCATATTAAGTGCTGTGTGGCCGCATTTTGCCCCACAGCTTCACGCAATTTTCCCCACGTCTATTCGATCCTGTTTTTTGAGGATTGAGTAGACGCGGGGAAAATCGTGCAAAGCTGCAGGGCAAAATGTGACCGTGCAGCACGTAGTGTGAAATTGTGTACCATCGGGATAAAAGGGAAGAGTGAGCATGGAGCAGAGCTTGTGGGAAATCAGCCTGAGAAAAACCCGAGTGGTAGACAAATACAGAAGGGACCATAGTCTTTTGTCCTGTGACTGTAGGCATCTGGGGTCAAATGGAAAAAGTAAGGAGACAGAATGTGATTTGGTTGGTTGGATTGGGACTGGATTAAGACTTGCTAAAGCCCTAAACTATGTCAGGTTAGGATGCCCCATGTATGTAAGTGCCATCAAGTGGCAATTGACTTATGGTTAGCCCAACAAGGAGCTTTCATGGCAGGTGAGAAGCAGAGGTGGTTTGTTCTTTCCTTGGTGTTCTTTCATCCAGGTACTACTGACCCTGTTTAGCTTCTGAGATTCAAAGAGATTGGACTATACCATGTCTTCCCCTCCTCCTATGATACCCCATAGCATTAGGGGGAAAAAAAAAGCAATGTAGTAAATGTTAGTATGTGCATGTGAATATTTAGATGCTGCCTATACTATGAGGCCTTAATTGTAGATTACTTATTTTTCTCATTAATCCAGTTTTGGGTTGGCTGTGGCCCAAGATTTTGATTTCTGGTATGGCTCCAACTTTCAAATCCATCCAATAAAAAAAGTCACAGTATCAGATTGCTAGCCTGACCTGGGTAGCCCAGGCTAGCCCGATCTTGTCAGATCTCAGAAGCTAAGCAGGGTCCACCCTGGCTAGTATTTGGATGGGAGACCTCCAAGGAATACCAGTGTCACTGCATAGAGGCAGGCAATGACAAACCACCTTGGAACATCTCTTGCCTTGAAAACCCCATAAACGATTGCCATAAGTCAGCTGTGACGTAACAACAACAACAGATTGTCAATGCCAATGATGGAATTCAAGCCTAAGCAACATCCTGGTCCCGTGAGCTTTATATAACCTTTTTTGGGGGGAGGTAAAACCTGGGCATGGAGCAAGGGCCACTGTGTGTGTGGAGGGGAGGTATTTATGAATTCCCTGCATTGTGCGGGGGGTTGAACTAGATGACCCTGGAGGCCCCCTCCAACTCTATGTTTCTATGAATTCTGATGGTCTTGCAATTTTTGGGATACAGAGCAGCCTTTTTTGGTGTTTGTAATTTGTCGGGGAATCTGACTCTGTGTACATGGTTTTGACTAGCCAGGGCAGAACTGTTGAGAGCAGATTGCATTTCTCTCTCTGCTACTGTTGTCACACAAATGGCAGCATTTGTGTCAATTTGGGTTCAGGAAATATAAAACGGCATCCTGAACTGCAAATTGAAAAATCTGTTCATTGCTTGCAGTACATTGCCGGCACCTGCGTGGGAGTCATTATTTCTCATTAAAATAATTAGAAACATTAATAATAAGGTACCACTTGCATTAGTAACATTGGCTGTATGTATTTTAATGATCCAAACAATGGCATGGGGGAGAGGGTGCTGATAACTATTTTAATGTTTGCATTAATGGCTTTTTTTAAAAAAAACAACCCAGCTGCATTCAACACATTGGGCCTCATTAATTTCCCAGAAATAGTTTGTGTTAAACTGACAGTATTATTGCTTCAGTGATCTACGGGTACCTGCAGTAGGCTTGCTATCATAGCCACCCATCACTGTCATTTTCATCCCCTTGAGTATTCAGCCAAAACTGACTCATCCACACATACGCACATGCAACCCCTAGCTAGGAATGGGATGAATGAGACAGGAAGGGATGGAGCCAATGCTCCCTCTAAGCTGTGGAGTCTTCTGAGCAAAAATTCTACTTTGTGAGCTACTGGCATTCAAGTTGTGAGCGAGCAATTTGGCTGCTGCATAAATTCATTTGCTCCGGAGCCCTCCTTCCTGAGCGGAGACAAAAATGTGTGAGCCGGAGGCTAAAAAAACTGTGAGCTAGCTCACACTAACCCAGCTTAGAGGGAACACTGGATGGAGCCTCTAGTTGCAGAAGGGTGCAGGCTGTGGAAAGCAAAGGAGGGAAGCCAGACTGCCCTGCTCGGGAGCTTGAACCTTAATCATAGGCTCTTAACACCTTATTTAAGGACTGTGTTAGCTAATGGGGAGTTCATCTGGGACCTTCATCTTGGAAGCCAAGATGTAGAGCTAAGGTTAACATTCTGGAGAGGGTCAAGGAATGGCACTTCCAAAAGGGGGAAGGTGACATTTCCTATCTGACTTCCCTTTTCTGCCCCCTGCAGGTTCTTCTTTTGCATATCAGCCCTTGCTTACTCCAACAGCCACCAGTGACTTGAAGTTGCAACGTAGCGGCCAGTCCCCCCCCCACTGAGATCATGTAAAAAATCTAATGTATACTTTGGACCTTCGATTTAACATATTCATTTTTTAAAAAACTCAGACATTGCTTTTCTTATTACCTATGTAATAAAGGCAAAAAAAAAAAAATCAGAAAACATCAGCTAAAGTATTTCAGGGGAAAACATTATGTTAAGATGGCCGTATAGCAGCCCTGCTCTTCTCTCTACAAGCTGCTAAAGCTCTCATAGGGCTCCAGCTAACCTTCTCAGTAGGGTTTTTTTTTTAAAAAAATAAAAAATGGGATAATTGGGGTTTCCTCATAACCTACCATTTTTTAACCCAGTTGCCACGCATTATCTGCATTTTTATGAACTGTGAGCTGAATCAAAGCATTTTTTTTTTTACTGTTCCAGAGATTTTGCCTACTTATTGAACATTTTCCTTAACATCAGGCAGAACTTCATTAACATGACAATCCTATGGTTCTTATAGGAAAGGGTTAACTAGACAGAAGACTACAGCACGTATATTCTAACATCAACTGCTATTTCTTTTAATTTCATTTCAGTACTTCAGTGGTATGTTTGGAGGCTCACTGCACAAGTACACACACACTCATATACACCAGTGTGGGCCCTGTACCTGTCGGCAGTAGTGCTGCCTGAATCAAGAAGTATACTACTACTTCTTCCTTTCCTCAGAATGATGATGATGTCCATTCACTGGTAGAGATGTGGAGATAAGAATCAATGATACACAGTGTACATCTTAGTTTCAATGGCCGAAACGAGAGGTTATGTATGTGTGCGTCTGGGGAGATCGAGTCTCACGAACATGTGTTCCTAAGGTGTCCATTATATAACGAAGCTCGTACAAAATTTATTGACCCTCTCTTGGTTGGCCCCTCAGATCAGGATAAGATAGAGAAATTGTTTTCTAATTTTGACCATACAGCGCTGCATCAGATAGCGAAATTTTGTCTCTTGGTTGTAAAAGCTCATCAGCGTCCAGGCAGCCATTTGGGTTAGGACTGTCCGACTCTAATTTTACTGATCTTTTATTATCGCTATTTTACCCTTTTTAAGATCTAATTTTGACCAACACTACATCGTACCTATGGTTTTACTGATCAAAATGCTTGTATAATTTTTATCTTTTATTAACCTTGTCTTATCTTAATAGATTTACCATCTGGATACTTTTTTGTCTTTGTAACTTATTTATATGGTAATTATTTGTTGGTAGGGTTATATACTGCTGGCTATGCGCTGTAATAATAAATTCATTCATTCTTGGTTTCAATGGGTACAGAGTGGTGAATTAATCGAACAAGGTTAAGTTTTTCAAGGCACACTTCAGGGTGTCCTAACACAGTGGATGAGCAGGTTTCCCCCATTCCACCCTCCTGTATTGTTTGGTGGGGTCGGCACTCTCCATTCTATTCCTACTGGATACTGAAAATTTATAAAATTAATTCTGGATTTGGAGTATGCATTATTTATGGTAGGGATGCCAGCTTCCAGGTGGGACTTGGGGATCCACTGAGATTACAACTCATCTCCAGACTGCAGAGATCAGTTCCCCCGGAGAAAATGGATGCTTTGGAGGGTGGACTCTCTGGTGTTGTACCACACCGAGGTCCCTGTCCTTCCCAGGCTCCATCCCCAAATCTCCAGGATTTGGCAACCTTAACCCGATCCCCCGCCACTGGCTGGGGATGGCGGCAGCTACCCTGGTTTGTGGCCATGCTTAGCATCTCTACAACTTGGGGACCACTGTACAGAATGCAGCCCATAAATGACATTCCACAAGAAGCTTAATAAACTTTTTTTTTTCTTTTTATGCTGCTTTCCTAGATTGTAAATGTATGTCAGGCTTGTTATGACCATAGATGAAAAACAACAGCAACAGATCTGACATATAGAACATACAAATCAAAACCAAAAACCACCAAAATAAACTATATGAAGCCCATATATCTTCCTTATATATAATTGTGTTTTGGAGTGGCACTTTGCAGCTCTCCCATTGGCTATGCAATGCACTCCCTCAGCCATTGGCCCATCAGCTGCCACTCAAGAGTACTCATGTGCCATTGGCTGGGTGCTGGGTTTATTCCTCTTCCCCACCCACTCCCCCTTCAGCCACTGTGCCCTGTCAGAATTACTGGCAAACAGCTATCTCTCTTGACCAGGACGCTTGCCTCCTGTGTGAGACTAACTTTCCCCTCAGTGGCTGTTGGTAGGTGTAACAAAATTGTTTGATGAAAGATGGCTGCCATCTGTGGTTGTTTGTTTAAAATGTTCCGCCATAAGGTTTAATTGAGCTGTAGTTCCAGAGAGGGGCCTCCAGGGTTATCACTCACTGGGTCAAATGGGGCTTCCTCATCTGCTGGCCTACAGTCCCCAGCTGCCAAGGGGTCAGATGGGGTTTCCTCATCTGCTGGACTTGTTTCCAGCTGCAAAGGGGCAGGGCAGCATCAATATAGACTTTAGCCCATTCAGGGAGGAGGCAGTCTTTGTCCTCCAGGAGGTTAAGAAAGACTCCTGCTGCCTGTGCTGACCAGGCCACAAGCCAGAGATGTGGGGGAACCCTGGGAGGCAGCAGGAATTTAGCCACACCACAGTCAGTTGGACTGGGGAATGAATGGAAGTTTCCCTGCTCTCTTGAGCAAGAGAGAGAGGCTGAAGCACAGCCAGAGGCCAGTCTGAGAGATCCTATTCTGAGCCCACAACCTCCAGAGGTAAAGAGTAGTTTGTGTAGGTAAAGAGGATTGCATTTAACTCCTGTTGATTTATGCCCTGTTGGTTCATAGTGTGTGCTTACTCCTACAGTTCTGCCTGATTCATTTAGTGTGTGTGTGCTCTGTGACTGTGTAAATAGTAAAATAAATTATTTTATTTGGGCTAATATTCTGTGTTGTGCTCTGACCACATAGTCTCCCCCACTCTGTACAATACCAAAGGGAGGGGGTAGCCCAGGGAAGCAAGGAAAGGCCAGACCCTTTGGTTGCCAACTTTCCAGGGATCCCCAAAGATTGGGGAGTCCATCTCCAAATAGGGAGATTTTGCCAGAGGGGTCTCACTGTCCCTCTAAAAAGGCAGTAACAATTTGGTGAGTGGTGGCAGCGAACTTAAGGAGTGAAATAAGCCCACGGGACAAGGGTGGGAGGCAAACAGCTGAATTGTAAACAGAAGCCCATTTTGCCACAATAGGCAACCAAGCTTGGTTCAGACAAAAGAAGGAAACCCTTCACAGGCCTTTGGGGGCAGTACTGCCTAGGGTTGCCAGCTCCAGGTAGGGAGATTCCTGTCAATTTTCTGGTAGTACGGTCTATGGAAGCCAGGGTTTGGGGAGGGGAGAGGCCTTAGCTGAACAGAATGCCATAAAGCCCACCTTCCAAAGCAGTTGTTTTCTTGTGGGGGGGGAGAGATCTGCAGTTCAGTTGTGATAGCTGGTGATCTTCAGGCTCCACCTGGAGGTTGGCTACCCCAGGCATAGCAGCCAGTGCTTCAGAGCATGGTTCTTGCTGTAGAAAATGTAGGTTCTTGCTGTAGATCTAGGTCCTTGATACAGAAGCTGAGTGGGTGATTTATGACCAGTCACAGACTTTCAGCCTAACCTACCTCACAGGGTTGTTGTGCAAGTCAAAAGGGGTATAGGAGAATGATGTCAGCTGCTTTGGTCCCTATTGCAGAGAAAGACTACTTTTCCTCCTGGGAAACCATTGTTGCCAATCGGGTTGGAGATCACTCAGAATTACAACTGCTCTCCAGATGGCAGATATCAGTTCCCCTGGAGAAAATAGTGGACTCTGTGTCCTTATACCCTGCTGAGATGCCCCCCCACCCCATGACAGTCAATGTGATGTGGCAGTCAGGGCTTCAGAGCACAGTAGAGACTGCACATGCAGGGGGAAAGAAAGCTGAAGAGTGAGGGGGAAATAAAGAAAGGTTGATGCTTGGCTGGGAAGGCAATAGGGTTGCCAACACCAGACTGGGAAATTCCTGGAGATTTGAGGGCTGGAGCCTGGAGAGGGTGTGGTTTGAGGAGGGGTGGGACCTCAGACAAGTACAATGCCATAGACTTCACCCTCCCAACCATCCATTCCCTCATGGGGAACCATTGTTGCCAATCTCCAGGTGAGGGGTGGAGATAATTCAGAATTACAACTGATCTCCAGGAGGGAGGGCAGAAGTCAGCTGCAGTCAGAGGGGCAAATAACAGTTGGTTGATAGTTAGCTGGGATGGGGTTGCCAAGTCCAGGTTGGGAAATTCCTGGGGATTTCAGGGGTGGAGCCTGGAGAGGGTGGGGTCTGAGGAGATCACTACAGCAAATTGGCAATGAGTGTCCAAGGCCTTGGCACTCTCCTAGAGCCTCTTTCTAGAGCTTGTTGTATTTATTTCCACAATGGGCCTTATTTCTAGTATGTGTGTGTGTGTGTGTGTGTATTTATATATATGTATGTATATTAAATGATTGTTGCAATGGGCTTTTTGATAGTATGTATCAAGAAATAGTGGAGCTGCGGTGGCTCAAGTGGTTAAGACGCTGAACTGCAGGCTCTGGAAGGTCAGTAGTTCAGCAGTTCGAGACCCGGGTGCCGCATGACAGGTGAGCTCCTGTCTCTAGTTCCAGCTCCTGCCAACCTAGCAGTTCGAAAGCAAGAAATTGCAAGTAGATAAATAGGTACCACTTTGGTGGGAAGGTAACAGCGTTCCGTGCGCCTTGGTGTTTAGTCATGCCGGCCACATGACCACGGAAACGTCTTCGGACAGCGCTGGCTCTTCGGCTTTGAAACGGAGATGAGCACCGCAACCCTAGAGTCGGATTCGACTGGCTTTCGAGCAAGGGAACCTTTACCTTTACCTTTATCAAGAAATAAATTTAGAAAGGATTTTGAAGAATGAAATTTGTAATGTCAAAATATTATTAAAGTATACCAACTCAGAATAATCACCTCAGTGTTATATACAAAAACAAGGCACAAACAAGTCATGTATGAATTGCTCACTACTAATCATAAAGAATACCAAATTGTACAAATGAAAAATCTTCAGAAACACATTCTTGATAAGCCTTTTATATATATATATAAAGCTTGAAAAACTTTTGTTCTGCTTTTTTTTCCTGCTTCCTACCTAGACTGTAAATGTATGTCAGCCTTGTGATCATAGATGGAGGGTGGTCAGCCTTCACCTTGGCAGGTTGCAAGTTGCGCAGATTGATTCATTCTGCCGAAGGGAAGAAACTTTGATCCAGACAATCATTTCCCCTCCCTTTGCGCTGTCCCTGAACTCCATGTCGACATTTGTGCAAGGATCATCATGGTTTGCTTTGAGCTTTCGCCCTAAAATTAGTCATAGTCTACTTTGTGTGCTTATTAAAATTGTAGGAGCTTCATCTATCTATTACGTTTATAGGTAGTCCTGCAAACATCCTATTATTTACTGTACAGGCAGGCAAACAGCCATTTATGATCCTCCACAGATCTTAATAATATACCTATAAGCCACTAGCCACAGCAGGATCTTCACTAATCATAGCATGTTTACATCTTAGGCAATAGGGCCCCCTTCACACACGGCCACATGAGAGCTCTTTTCAGTGATAGATGTGCTTCATCTCTGTAGAAAACACTGAAATTCACCAGGCCTAGTTTCAGAGTTGTTTTCGACACCAGAAGTACCTCCTCAGTGGTCCATGAACAGTGAGATTCTCAGCATTTATAGGGCATCCTACCCCTATCCTGTAACTCCACTGAACAAAGTTTGAAACTTTCTTCCAGTCCAAGGAAATATCCCTCAACTTACATTGCTCTTCCTTCAACAGAAGTGCTACTTAAATTGGAGGCAGTCTTCTTTAGGCTGGAGGAAGGCTCCGTGGAGTGCTGAGAATGGATTTCCTTTTGTACTGATCAATCATGAGAAAAGGCTGGCCTGGGCCAGAGACACCATTTCAGATTTCAGTGAGAAAAGAATAAGGTTTTCAGGAACATTTTAAAACCTGGTTTAGTTGGATATGTTCAAGAATGCATTGAAAAAAAACAATATATTTCAACAGGGCTCTTTTTGTATCAGGAACTCCTTTGCATATTAGGCGACACACCCCTAATATAGCCAATTATTATGTACTGAGATCGAGGCAGCATTTTGAACAAGTGATTTCTTTATTTAGCTCAGAACACAACAATAACCACAGAACGACCCAACTGTATACATTTTGAACTAGTGAGGGCACACACCCCTAGTACAGTAATGTCCACTCATATCTGCAATCTTAGGACCAATGGGATTCATTCCTGCCGAAGGTCAGAGTCTTTCCGGATTGGTCTGTCTCACAACAGTGACCAATCTGACTGTAGGGTTTAGAATACTATGAGTTTATGGAGCTTATGACTGAAGCTCCGGATTAGTTTAAATGTCAATATCAAGGCAAATATGTAACATCAGTCCTCCAAGAGCTTACAGTAGCCCCTGTAAGAACAGCTCTGTAAGTTCTTGGAGGATAGGCGACACACCTCTAATGCAGCCAAATATGCAAAGGAGTTCCTGCTACAAAAAGAGCCCTGTATTTCAATAATGTTCACAAGGCCTTGTACCCTTCCAGTTTCAGAAGCCTTCTGCTAATTCGAAACGCTCTTCCACTGGCAAAACGGTATTTTGTGGTGATTCTTTGTACTGAAGGAAAGCTCCAGCATTAGTGAAAACAGGGAAATGCCATAGACTAAAGTAAATCACTGCATGTATTAACACACATGACACACTCTGTAGAGCTGTTCAGGTCTGGGAAATGGCACAGGAAGAAGAGAAGGGCCTTTCACTGTACACTGTGGTCCTGATGCAAGCTGCTCCCCTGCACCCAAGATATGTCACAAAAATCACCAAGAGCTGTGAATATGCTTATGGTATAGTTTGAAAGGACATGGGGGTGGACTTCAAACAATACAATGTTTTGTTAGGCTCTGGGAGAATCAAATGTAGAGTGTAGGTGTATAGGAAAAGACTTTCCTGGTTCATTCATACTAGGCCCAAATGGCCTAGCTGATAACATGTCCCTGTGACTTCTGTCACCTGCACAGATGGCATGCACAGATGCCAGGCCTAGATATCCATTTCAAAAGCCACTTTGGCACCTCTGAGGGGAAGACCAGACTCTTCCCAAACTTCAAAGCTCAAACAGACGTGCTTTTAGGGGTGTAAGCAATGGTTGTGCCTACATAGTTAGACATGCCTTTCGACCCTGTCAGGATCGGGTAAATGGCTATGCTCAGTTGTGACAAGGGTAGGAGGGGATTGTGTTCAGCCTATGAAAATAGAGACAGAACTCTCTTGGAAGTGGGCCCCTTTCTAAGAGTTAGTCTCTGTTTGGAATACAAACCTGCAACACTGAGTTTTGCTAGTGGGCAACAAGCTGGCCTTAATTGCCTACTGCAAGCATGTGGTTCCTCCTTAAGATTCCCTGGACAATGGACTTTGTCCTACCTGGACCATGGACTTTGAAAGACTGGTAATTATAACATACCTATGTGTAGTCAGAGCTGGTCAAGCTGTAGATTTCTTTGTTTTCCTACCTTTGCAAGACTCTTGTCATATAACTGCTTTGCTTAATACAGATCTTATATAGATTAATCTCATCTGAGTTTGAATTCTGTATTGCAACTGGATCTCTAAGTCTAGATCTGGAGCCTATGCTGCTCACCTAGAAAGCTACTACTGTGTGTTAGTTAATTATCTGCAGCTCTAGCCCAGAGCTGATAAGTTGCTAATTCCCAGAAACCTGGCAGGAGGTGGGACCTATCCTCCTGTCCGAGTTGGGAATGTCCTTAAATAGGTCCTGGTGGCAGAATACTGATTTCAGTGTTCCTGAAGCATGTGGGTCTTTGGCATCTCTCATTCCTGGAGGGGCATGGGAGAGTAGTGAGATTCTGCACATGCTGGCATAGTAACAGGACTTGGACCTTCCTTATCTCCTGGACTGGAGGTGAGAAGGTACAAGAAACCTGTACAGTAGGCTCCTACAGAGGAGAGAAGTTTTTCTTTGTGCTCTTCTCAGGTTCTGAAGTGATTTATAGATAAATACCTTTAATTGAATGCAGAATCACATTAACGTCATGTGTAGCCCAGTGAATTATTGGTGTTAGCAGACAGAAAGGTGTGTCTTAGTTAGGGATGCCAGCCTCCAGGTGGGACCTGGGAATCCCCTAGAATTATAGGTCATCTCCAGACTACGGGCATCGGTTCCCCCAGAGCATTGTATCCTACTGTGGTCCCTGTCCTCCTCAGGCTCCACCCCTAAATCTCCAGGCATTTCCAAACCTGAATCTGGCAACTCTACAAAGTCCCCCATCCCCCATCAGTGGCCGGGGGGGGGGACACCTGGCAACCCTAGCTATTAGAGTTGTCTTCCATCCTTTTCCAAGGCACGTTGAACAGTGCTGGTTTTGTCCCATTCGATCCTCACAATAAAGTTGAGAAGCTTATTAGACTGACTAACCTAACTAAAGACCACTCTGTGAACATGAGGGCTCAATGTGATTTGAACCGAGCTCTTTTGAGCCCAGCTCCAGTGCTAACGCTTTATACCACATCTCTTCTCCACTTCCATTGGGTTAAGGCCAAGTTGGAATTCTAGTTCGCATGGATGAAATGAGGTCACGAATATCAACTGACTAGTATTCAGACCACTATGATCTTCAACAAGCACAAAACAATAATGTTTAGATAAAAATATAAAAAGCTGAAATTTAATTTTTCTAACTCAAGTAAAAGGTTTAAAGGAGAGCCCACCATTTAGGAAAGGCAGGCGTGCTTTGGGTTGAAAGTCTGACAGTAATAATCATTTTCAACATTCAGGTGGTCCGCTAACTTCCCATTGAAATAAGTTGGCCAACTGGCCAAGGAAAAAAGCAAGAAAGAAAAACTCTTGTCCCTTTAATGAGAGGTTTAAAATGCAGAAATGAACAGTTGAACCTGTCATGGTTTGGAGCTTAATAAAATCACCTGATAATTGCTGCTGATCAAACTGCTATTAAAGGGACAGCTAGAGGGACTGGCTTACAAATCTGCAACTCTGCTTTGAAACCACGTGCACTGCATATGTGCTCCATAAAGTACCTGCAATTTAGTAATAGGCCAAGAGTGACAAGTGGTTGGCAGATCTAAAGAAAAATGACTAAATCCTTTCTATGGATGCCCTCCAGAAAACAGCATTATCTACTTTCTACCGAAAAGACTAAAGGATCTAATGCTGTCATGCTCAAACCTAATTCCTAGCTAAATCTCTCAATCTTATTAAAAGCATAAATAAGTACCTTTTATTACTTTTTTTGCCTAAATCTCCCCTGAGCATTAGGCTTTGCTAAATGTTTAAAAAAGGTACTTCATCATTTATAAGTCAATATAATATTGATTCACAAGCTGTATCTTCAAGGCAAGTGCAAGGGTGGGAATGACATAACAGGTCTATTGGAAGGCCTGTAACTGAGAATCTCATCCTTATCCCATGTAAGAGAATGGATTTACCACAATTTGAGTTGCAAATATGTAATATGTGGAAGGCTGGAGCTATTCCAGTTGTAGTGCTCAATGTGATTATTAACCCAGGAGACGTCTGACATACATGGTTTCTCTTCCATTACCCTTCTGAAGCTTTCACCAGAATGACAGCAGAATGGCTGTCAAATTTCCTTTTTGAGACAGAATTAGAGGGGTTTTTTTCCTAAATAGATTTCTGTTGAAGGGAATTCCAGTGGGTAGGATCCAGAGCCCGGCTGACAAAGTGAACGGCAAAATGGACTTCTCTGCCTCTTTCCTCCTTCTGAAGCCCACTAGAATTCTGAAATCTTCTCTTTGGATCTGGTCACATGCAGAATTTGCCACAGGATACTCATGAATGCCAGGCACAATCAAATGGACACATCTGGCAAGCGTTGCGCACCCGTCGCCAACCCAAATCATTCGGCGGAAGATCTGGAGTTAAAAAGTACCAGCGAAAGCCCACTGTCCAACAGTTGCAACGGGCCACAAACAATCTTTCTCTGTCTGATCGCTCCAGTGCGCTCCTCTTGCCTCGTTGAAGCGCGCCAGAAACACGCGCCTCAACAAAAAGCCCTGGTTCCCCGCCATCGCATCTGATCGTATAGTGGTGGGTCAAATAGCAACGGCACAAATAGCCACACCTCCCCCGTGTGTCATCGGGCCTGTGTGACCGGGGCCCTTGATTCACATGGTTCATGTTCCACCATTTTAATAATGTAAAAGTGTGGAGAACTTTATACACCAACATCAACCCTTGTGAATGCCATTTGGTACCCAGGCATAAATTCAATTCCTACAACACTTGTTTGCCATAGCAGGTGTCACAGAGGTATTCTCCCTGAGGTGGCTTCAGTTCCACATTGATAATGGATGGATGGTTTGAGCATTTGGAAAGCTGGGCTTATATCACTTCAGTTAGGGTTACCAGGTCCTCCATGGCCTCCAGTGGGGGATGGGGGGTAGAGTTTCCAGATTAAGTTTGGGAAACTCCTACAGATGTGGGGATGGAGCCTGGGGAAGACAGGGACCTCAGTGGGGTACAATGTCGTAGAGTCCACCCTCCAAAGCATCCATTTTCTCCAGGGGAATTGATAGCTGTACAGATTAACTGTAATTTTGGGGGATTCCCAGGTCCCACCTGGAGGCTGGCACCCCTAGTTTACACTCACCAAATAGTCTCCTCTGCCAGGTAAATTAGGTAAGCTTGAAAAGTATCTCCAAAATCTAAGCAACCAATGACACTGAATCATTCATATGTTAGCAATGCAGTGATAAATGGACCATTTGAAAGACTGATGATCAATCAAATTAAAATTCATTTAGCAGTTAATAGATGTACTTTAGATGAATATCCCCAGTCAACAAAAGCTGAAAGGAACCTACAGAAAATGCAATCTTGGGGGAATAAAGGGCCGTGTTTATATTTAAATACCTTTTAAGAATAGTAAAGATAGTTACACCATTGCAAGAAAATGACAGGTGCAAGATTTATGATAGTGGCAGGATCGCATGAATGCAAATAATCAATGAATTGGCTAAAAGAAAGGCATTAAACCATGCACAGGAAGCTAATAGAAGTTCTGCAATTGATGTATGCTTTCTCAGGGTAAAGTCCCTTGGGAGCCCCTTGGAAATTCAATTTAAGTGAGTGAACGGCTCTGCTTGTAAAGTTCCCAGTCATTTCAGCTTGGCTTCTGGATTGTGCCCTCTTTCTCCACATGGTCGGTGTGAGAATGTTGCACGAGGACATCTGGGCTGATTTCCCACTACAGCGGCCTCGGTGTTGCGCTGCCATTTGCCCTGACACTATTGATCAATTTCACACCCAAAGCCGCGGGGCTGCATTTTGACCCGTGGCTTGCTCGATTTCCTCCGCAGTTTCATAATCCTGTTTTTTGAGGATTATGAAACTGCGGAGGAAATCGGGTGAAGCTGCGGGTCAAATGCAGCCCCGCAGCTTCGGGTGTGAAATTGACCAATAGTGTCAGGGCAAATGGCGGCGCAACACCGAGGCAGCTGCAGTGGGAAATCAGCCCAGGAGTGTTAAAAGAAATCATTGGAATTTAGTAGTTTTATTGTGTAACTGAACTGTATGGCTGTGTGTGTGTGTGTGTGTGTGTGGGTTAAAAAAATATAAGTCACTTCAGTTGCCTTCAGGCAGAAAGGTGACTTGGAACCAGCACAAACAAACAAATAAACAAACAAACAAACAAACTGCAATCAGAGCATGGGTATAATTACGGAAAAAAACAATTCATTGGTATAAACAGCTCTCTCTTTTTTTTGCAAAAATGGAGGGAAAGGCATTCTCTGAACCCCTTAATGTGAGTAAACAATTGTTGCAAAAGCCATGGAATCAGGCAGGACAAATTGCCCAGAGCTGCTGCTGAAAATGGCAAGCCAGGGCTGAGTCCCTGTCCCTTTCCACCATGACTGACAGTAATGGAAATGTGTGACGATATCATTTCCCTGCTTCTACATCACTGGATGCAATTTTTGGACTGTGGCTCCATGTTCTTCATTACACATAGGCCTGATACAAACCGAATAGCTGGTTTCCTTATTCCCCGCCCCTCCCCAGCTCAAGCTAGCCTGATCTCATCAGATCTAAGAAGCTAAGCAGAGTTGGCCCTGGTCAATGTTAGGACAGGAGACCACCAAGGAAATCCAGGGTCGCTACATGGAAGCAGGCAACGGCAAACCACCTTTGAACATCTCTTGCCTTGAAATGCCTATGGGGTCACCATAACTTGGCTGTGACTTCATGGCAAAAGTCAAGCTCCATGCATACAAGTTGCAAGTTTCATACATGCACGTTTGCAAGTTTCAAAAGTCAAATTCCATGCGCATTAGCTATCTTGTGTGTGGGAGCACAGATCCTCTTCTGCTAAAATTTCCCTTGGTACAAAATCAATGGTTTCCAATGGTCCCTTGCAGTGTTCCCTCTAAGCTGAGTTAGTGTGAGCTAGCTCACAGTTTTTTAGCCTCTGGCTCACACATTTTCATCTTAGCTCAGGAAGGAAGGCTCCAGAGCAAGCTAATTTATGCAGTAGCCAAATTACTCACTCACAACTTTAATGCTAGTAGCTTACAAAGTAGAATTTTTGCTCACAAGACTCCACAGCTTAGAAGGAGCACTGGTCCCTTGGGCAAACAGAAATCTTAACAGAAGTGCATTCTACGGCAGAGAATATCCAACACACGTGGCAATCCTTCACTGGATTTAAACCACCGTGTTTTCTTGTTGCTTTCAGACAAAACCAAAGAGTTTAAAATATGTAGCTTAGAATAAGAACTTGAGAAGCCATGCTGGATCAGGCCAGTGGCCCATCTAGTCCAACACTCTGTGACTCACAGTGTCCAGAAACCAGGTGATACATTTTATGTGTCTAAGCTGTACTACTTTGAAGAAAAGGTAGCAAGGGTAGGAATGAATGACTTTGGTACATCTAAGCAAAGTAATATTTCCTGAAATATATTCTGAAGATGCATGAAATTAGCAAGACAAAAAAGGAGGGAGGAGAAAAGCTTTCTTCGTCTCTGTGGATAACATAATTTGTTTCAAAAACACAAGTCAAGGGTGGAAAGAAGAGTGAACGGGAATGAATAGCATTCATTTGAAATGTCACTTGGGTGAGAATAAACTCACAGGGAAAAGATGCCTCCATTCCCCCACAGTAGCCAGGAATCAAACATGTTTTCACTTGTGAGTTCTGCAATTATATCCGGAATAGTAAAGCTCAAAATAACAGAGGAATACATGATAAAAGAACAAACAGGCATTTGTCCATCTATTTAAAATGGAGGGAAAAAACCCAGTAGGGAACATTTGCTCATCCCCAGCATCCACATAAATCTGCCTTTTAGCTAGCTTCTCTTATGCCAACCTGATTGTACATCACTGTTGTACTGGGCATACTGCATATGTGGTCCACAGCATCTGTAAATTAAAGGGAAATAAGTGGGTTTTCTGGAACAAATCAAACCTGAAGTCTCCCTAGAAGCTAAAACGACTAAACTAAAGCTATTGCATTTTGGTCACAGCATGAGAAGACAAAAATCACTGGGGGGTGGGGGGAACAATAATGCTAGGAAAAGTTGAAGAGAGCAGGAAAAGATGAAGACCCAATATGAGATTGATCAACTCAATCAAGGAAGGAAGTCATGGCTTTCAGTTTGCAAGACCTGAGCAAGTCTATTAATAAGAGGACATTTTGGAGGTCATTAATTCATAGGCTAGCCATAGGTCGGAAGCAATTTGATGGCACTTAACACACACACACACAACACATCCAGCTGTAGCACTTTAAAAGTCAAATCTCTAAATCACCTTGAGATACCATGTAAACTGTTCTTTCTGAGGGTCCCAGACGTAGCACATATAGTATCATTCCTGCAGTTGGATGTGTCAGTGTGACATACATGAAGTGAGAGCCAGCCTGGTGTAGTGGTTAGGTTGGTTAGAGTGTCTGAAAGACCCAGGTTCCAGTCCCCATTCTGCCGTTGAAATTTGCTGAGTCAATCATAAACGTACCTCACAGGGCTGTCGTGAGAAGGGGAGAAAGATTCTGTAAGTTGCTTTGTGTCCCTGTTGAGGAGAAAAGCAGGGTATAAATGTCTAAATAAACAAATAAGACCTCAACTCGCGCTGAATGGTCAGTGATAGTTGTGGTTTGGTAGCAACACAGCAAGGGAGGGAAATACAATTTGCAGATGAGTAAGGACATTTTATATACTTCTGTTGCCCACCTCCACTGGCTCTCTCTGTCAAAGATGTATGGTCACAAAACCCAGAGCCTGAAACTCTTCAGTCCACGGAAACTAAAAGATTATTCACTTTTTGACATATATTACCAACATCCAAATGTCCGTTTCAGTTGGCTGCACAATAAACAGATCATCACAGATAGGTTCCAAATCATTCTGGCAGTGTTGTGTGGGTGTATGGTGTCATTTGGGTGTATGGTGTGATCCAATGGTCATATGACAATCTCGCCCTCTTCCCTCCCTCATATGAAGGAATTCCCCTCCATTTTTTCTTCCTTTCTGTCTGAGCAGCCCCTTTATCTATGTTCTTCTTATTCGAAGGTTTATGGGTGTCCTACCTGGTCATGTTGTTATATTTTGATGCTGCTTCAGACCAGGAACAGTCTTCAAGACAAGAACACCTCCTTAACTTATACTTCTGAAAATGGCACACGAGAGGCTTTTGAAAGTTCCAAAATAAACAAAATATTTTATTCAATGTAGAGGCAGAAAGATCAGGTAAAATCAGGGATAAAATGTCTGAGGTGAATCAGTGATAAATCAGTGATAAATTCACAAACTCCAGTTAATATTTTTCTAGCAAGTGAGAGTTCTAAGCTTTTCACAAGGTCTTAAAATCTTTGAGATGAGAGGCTGTATTTTCAGTGTCTGCTAAACACTTGAGTTCACTTGCTTGAGTTTAACTGCCTTAAGGTTTCAGGAGGCAGGGAGACACTACCAAGAACCCAAATTTCTTCTCTGAACAAACCAGGGATCACTCTTCTCTTTGAGCTATCTCCCTTTTCAGCTGAGCAGGGAATTACTTCTCTAAACTAGAAGCTCAGACCCTTTTTCTGGCATGAATGGGGGTCTTCAGCCATCCTCTCACTCCTCCTTGCCAACCTCCCCAGTTCTCAAGTGAGTGTTAGACTGAATTCTCTTCAGCAGTTGGCTCCCAACTCTTTCTTCTCAACTGACACTATCCAATGAAATCCGTTTGAACATTCTGTTACTCAAAGGCTCTCTGGCTCTGTGAGGCAGTAACCCTTCACAGTCAATCACACATTCATACAGCACTTATGAACTTTTAATGTACAACTTGTCATAGGCCACTACTGTGGAAATTCAGTATTCAAAGCCCCAAAAGGTTTATGTATGTATGTATGTATGTATGTATGTATGTATGTATGCATATATGTATTTAACAGGCTTACTGACAGCCTGTTCAGATTGGGACAGTGACTTGGTGGGATGGGAATTTAACCCTCTCTTAACCCTTAATCCTGTTTTTTTCTAACCTCAAACCACCTCACTGAGGTGCTATTTAACCCACACAACAAACATACAGGCAAGACAACATACAGAGATGTTATGAGTTGCTGGAATGGTGTGCAGTACCAGCGAAGAAGGATTATTGCCTTCTTGCTCTGTGAATTTCTTGAGAAGGAGGAGTGGTGGTGGTGGAAGAGGAGCAGCAGGAGGTTTTTATACCCCACTTTTCTCTCCCTTAAGAAGTTTCAAAGCAGCTTACAATTGTCTTCTCTTCCTCTCCCCACAACAGACACTTTGTGCAGTAGGTGGGGCTGAGAGAGTTCTGAGAGAACTGTGACTGGCCCAAGGTTACCCAGCAGGCTTCATTTGAAGGAGGGGAGAATCAAACCCAGTTCTTCAGATTAGAGCCTGCCACTCTTAACCATTATACCACACTGGCTCTCTTGAGGGTATGTTGTTGGCCTCTGTGAGGAGCTGAATGCTGGACTCAATGAACCTTTGATCTAATCCACCAGGGTTGTTCTTTTGAGTCACAAAACTACTGAGGGTAGAACTAAATGATGAAAATAACACCCCAAATGACAGCTGCATGCAGAGCTTCCCTTTTCCCTCTGTAACATCTGGTTCAGTGGTCTTCAGCTTATCCAGATCTGGAAGCCACTGAATTCAAACAGGTGACATCAGAGCTACATGACAGGAAAATGGAGAGCCAGAGTTATAACTCACTGGTGTCAGGAACAGAATTGTGGGCCGCAAATCAAGAGATTCAGGCACAGGAGACTTAACCCAAGAACTAGGAGGTGAAGAACAGGCAAAAGTAAGAATCTCTACACCACCACCAGTTCGAATATTGAGGACCTCTTCCTCATGTCTCTAAAGTCAAATGCAGCTATGGTGGGAGTCAAGTTTGGAGACTACTGTACAAAAAGCTGAGTCATTGTTCTGATAGAAGTTGTTCTATGCCTGTTTTCATTCCTCATTTCTATTCCAAAAAAAAAAATCCCTTTCCCTGGTTAAAAAAAAAAATCCTATCTTGTAGATCCACTTATGGTTTGATCCTGAATCACAAGGTCATTGGAAAATACTGTAACAATGTTTTAAAAAAAGATCAGATAAACATTTGAGAATAGGGGATAGATATAATATGGATATTGAGCTTGTGTTGTGGAATTTCCTTGAAGCATGTCTGCCCAGCATGGCCTTTGGAAGGTCAAAAGAAAGGCCTTTAGGTATTTGTGGGCATGAGGTATGGAAGTGTTCAGTACTTAAGACTGCAATAGAACTCTGGGGAATATATGAAACCCTACTTTCTCCTACCAGTTCTAGTTCAGAGAAGAAATCATGGGACTTGGATTGGTTAAAGTAAGGCGATCAAAGTGTATGGGAGAAAATCATGGTCTCTTGAGTTCAATAGTTTCCATTTCTCCTAACCAAGATAAATTATGGTACCAGAAGGCAAAATAAATAAATACATTAAACCTCATAGAACCTTCAGTGTAGTAGTTTTCAAATACGGATTGGGACTCTCGGGCTGTGATCACACACACTAAATAACCCACTTTCAATCCACTTTCCAGCTGGATTTTGCCAGTTCACACAGTAAAATCCAGTAGGAAAGTGCATTGCAAGTGGATTGAAAATGGATTATTTAGTGTGTGTGATCACAGCCTCAGAGTGGTCACACAATTTCACTGGTGGATTCTGTGGATGCTGCCATTTTGGGCTGTTGTTTAGGAAATCTATGATGCATCTAAAGCAAATGTCTTCTGTCTCTCTTTGAATGTACGCTGTGAGAAGCAGAAGGATAGCAAATTGGCCATTCAGAAATGGAGAAAATTCCTCTGTTGACTGTTACTTCAGTTTATTCCTCACTGTGCTAAAGGTAAAGGTTTCCCTTGCTCGAAAGCTAGTCGAATCTAACTCTAGGGAGTGCTGCTCATCTCCGTTTCCAAGTCGAAGAGCCAGTGTTATCCAAAGACTTCTCTGTGGTCATGTGGCTGACATGAGTAAATGCTGAGGCATACGGAATACTGTTACCTTTCCACCAAAGCGGTACCTGTTTATCTACTTGCAATTTCTTGCTTTTTAACTGCTAGGTTGGCAGGAGCTGGGGCCAGAGATGAGAGCTCACATGGCACTAGGGTCTCGAACTGCCGAGCTACCGATCTTCCAGTCTGCAACTCAGTGGCTTAACTTCTGAGCCACCGTGGCCCCACTCTCACTGTGCTTCTCTTCCTTACATTCAGCTCACATTTCCTGTCTCCAAATCAGTTGGTCTGCTACTCATGATTACCTTGTATCTCAGTCCCTCTCTTCCAGTCACATGACTCTGATGCCATATAACTTCCAGTCATGTGTGTGTACTTACTGTGTTGCAGGTTGAGTGGTTCTTGGATCTGCAGAGTAAAATATAAATAGGGTTTGACAAGCAGAGGTGGGGCATCAAAGAAGGAAAGATATATATTTTAAAAAGCCCCTCAAATGTGAAATACAACTCAAGCTAAAACTAGACTGGTAATATGGGTTTGCCTTGCCAGGTCTTTGCTCACCAGCACTTGAAAGGCTGACAGGAGATAACTGTGACCATTGGAGGGGAGCCAGCATGGTGCTGTAGTGCTACACAATATCACTGCACTGGTGCACGATGTCGCTTCTGGCAAAAACTGGAGGTGACATCAGCATGCCAACATGGTGTTGGTGTGCCGATCCCCACCCCAAAAATGCTCCCAGGGTTTTCTGGCTGCAGCCTGTCAACCCTAGATATTGGTTGATATCCAACTAGGCCTTCCACTCATGAAAAGGAGAGGAGAGGGTCACCTTTGACCACCAAAAAGACTTGCATGGATAAAAGTGATGAGGGATGGGGGTCATAGTTAGGAGTGAGATGATCTTGAGCAGAATATTCCACCCTGGATCCCTGGTGATCTTGAACAGAATATCCCACCCTCAATCCCACTCTTTGCATTCTTTCTCTCTCTCTCTTTCTCTTCCAGATGTCTCTTATGGTCTTTCCTCCTGGTTCATCAGCTTTCTGTGGTACTGCTTGTGCTGCAGATTTCCGTCAGTGATAGCTCCCTTTTACATTGTTTACACATCTGTGGTATTCTCTGGCCTGAAAATACCTCCTCCCTCATACATACCTTTCTTCTCTTTTCTCCTCAGAACTCTCTCTCTGTCTCTCTCTCTCTCTCTGTCTCTCTCTCTCTCTCTCTCTCTCTCTCTCTCTCTCTCTCTCTCTCTCTCTCTCTCTCTCATTCTTTTGGCAACCTCCTAAGGCTCTCACTTGCTCTGCCAAGAGCCGTGGAGGGGACAACCCTCACAGGGCTACACAGAGGAGGAGAAATGTGGATGAGGATTACCTTTTTTCTCCTCTACTGGCACTCTAGACCTGCTCACACCTTTGGCAAAACATAGAAACAGATGGTGTTTGTCGTAGCTGTTGGGCTTTTATTGTTTAAATCATTTTTTTTTATAGTTCCGTTGAGTGTTTTTATAGTTGTTGGGTTTTTTTTAATGTGAGCTGCCTTGAGCACTTTTTGGTTGGAAACTTGTAAGTTTTAAAATAAAATTTAAATATAAGACACACAAGGTCAGGACATATTGGCAGAGAATATGACATCACCCTGTGCCCGCTAAATGTTTCGCTTTCACAGTTGGGCCAAGGTCTTGAGAACTTACCCTTGGTTGCACATGTCTCATGAGGTTTTTTTGCTTGTTTAAAAATCTTCCCATTTTTTTACAATGGTCATGAGAGAGTGAACTCCAGCCAGAACTGAAGAAGACCAACTATTCCACCCCACCTTCCCTGTGCTTGAGCCAGTATGGTGTAGTGGTTAAACTGTTGGGTTTGGATCTGGGAGTCCTGAGTTTGAACCTCTACTCTGTCATGGAAGCTCACTGTTCCAGGCACTTCCAGACTACCGTAGACTTTTTTGTTGTGGAGACAACAAAGTGGGAGAGGGAGGAATGAAGTTGTAATTCATTTGGGGTCCCCCTTTGGGGTGAAAAGCAGCGTATAAATATCTACTGAGAGAACATCTGCCTGGGGTAAGAACTGCAACCTGTCCTGCCAGAGTCATATTATGCAAGAAGATTTTAGTGCTGTTTTATTGCACTGACCTGTCTGTCTAGTGTGACTGTTATTTAAAGCCTCCTTGGGTCCCCTGATATGCAGAAGGAAAGCAGGATAAAAACATTTCAAAATAAATAAATACATTCCATTTTTTGCTGGGTTTTTTATATATATTTCCTCTTTTTATTTTTTTCAATAAACAAGAAACTCGAATAATAATACATGAATTGTGCGAGAGTCTTCCAGCAGCATTGCTTGCAGAAAAATAATAATAAAATAAGATAGCTTAAACTTTCAACTATTATCTTTTAACCATTCATATAGCTTTAACCAAGTGTCTTCAAAGTATTTTTCTTCCTTCCCTTTCAGTACCATAGACAATTTGTTCATTTCTACAACCTCTAGCATTTTATATATAAACTCTACCTTTACAAGTATTTTATCTAACTTCCAATATTTCACGTATAAAATTCTGGCAGTGGTTATGGTGTAAACCAATATTATTTTGTCCGCTTTTCCAAATACGTCCGGGATCATATTCAGGAGGAACAGTTCTGGTTTTAACGGTATTGAGGATTTTTGGCTGTTTTTCATGCAATTTTATTTGTGCTGTATTGTACAGCAGCAAAATTGCATTTGGTGATTACAGCAATTTATGTACTTAATGATATAGAATAGCATTGGTTGTGCTGGCCATGCACCATATGATTTTATCCACGTGCCTGTAATTGGGCAGTGGTAGTGGCAGTGGTGGACAGTGCTGTCAAGTCACAGCTAATTCATGGTGTTCCCATAGGGTTTTCTTTTTTTTTTTTATTATTATTGTTTATTTAGTTTTTCATTCCACCAACAACAAACAGTCACACGTAACCCATAACAATACATCACGACAATGAACACTACAAACACTAAACAACAGCAGTCATCCCATCACCCCATTACATATAAAACAAAAATGTACATCGAGTCTTCTTACTAATCTATTTAAATTGTTTTTGAGGTCGAAGAGGAATATTAACAATTTTGTCTCATCCATCTGTATACTTTTTCCCATCTATCTTGACATATTGTTTCATCCTTTCCTGAGAGTAGCACGTTTAATTTATCTGTCTCAGCTATTTCCATCAGTTTCTCTATTATTTCTTCTTTACTAGGGATAATATTTGTCTTCCAACGTCTGGCTATCCCAATCCTTGCCATCGTAACTATATACAATATCAATCTTACATCCTCTTTCTTGAGTCCTACCGGTACCATATTGAGCAGAAAGATTTCGGGCTTAAATTCTAGGTTTACATTAGTGATTTCCTTAACAATTTTGTTAATCATTCGCCAGAATTCTTTAATTTGTCTACATTCCCACCAAATATGAATATAGGTCCCTACTTTTCCCCCACATCTCCAACACTTATCAGATGCCTTTTTATAACACTTAGCTACTTTATCTGGGGTCCAGTGCCATCTGTAAAACATTTTATAGATATTTTCTTTATAATTTGTTGCTCTTAACAGGTTCAAAGATCTCCAAGCTCTGGACCACTGTTCGGTCGGAATCGTGTGCCCTATGTCTTCCATCCACTTAATCATATTTGGTTTGATAGTTTCGTCCATCATATCTTCTCCTAGGAAAAATCTGTACAACTTCTGTATTAACTTATCCGCTGATGAAAGCCAAATCTTGTCCAATTGCGTGGGTGCATTTATAAAATTTATTTTTTGGTCTTTAGCAAATCTGGATTTTAATTGGTTTTTTTCCCAAATAGTTAGGCTTGCTGTTTTGATTTCTTGCTTCTCTAGGGATTTTAATTCATTCTCTTTTGTCAATAATGTTTCATACGTTAGTCCTTTCTTTTTTTCATATAAGGATGGTAATATGAATGCCTCTAAAGGGGATACCCACTTTGGAATTTTAGTGTAATGCCTCATTTTAATTTCCTTCCATATTTTACTTAGTGGGCCTCTAAATACATGGTTTCGGAATGTCACTTGTTTTTTATCCAAATTGTACCAGATGTGGGCATGCCAGCCCATCTGCAGATCATGTCCCTCCAATTGCAGAAGTCTCTCATCTTCCAAGAGGACCCAATCTCTTATCCAACCCATAGCCGCTGCCTGGTAATATAGCCTCCAGTTTGGGAGGCCCAGTCCGCCGTTTTCTTTTTTATCTGTAAGAAGTTTTTTATTAATTCTTGGTTTTTTGGCGTGCCAAATAAATCTCCTGACTATACGGTTTAAATTTTCGAGCCATTTCATGTTCCTCAATATCGGGATGCACTGAGCCAAAAAGAGGAAACGCGGAAGAATATTCATTTTTATTGTCGCAATTCTTCCCATAAATGAGATATGCAAATCGTGCCATCTTCTAAGATCCAGTCTTATCTCTTCTAGTAATTTAGTGTAGTTGTTTTTAAATAAGTTTTTATTATTATCTGTCAGAATTATTCCCAGATACTTAATCCTGTCCACTACCTGCATATTTGTGATATTTTGAATTTTCATTCTTTGATCTTCAGAACAATTTTTGGCAAGTATTTTAGTTTTTCTCATGTTAATTCTTAGGCCTGCCACTTGCCCGTATGTCTGGAGATCCTGCAATAAGAACGGTAGCGACGATTCAGGTTCCTCTAGGATAAAGACCAGGTCATCCGCAAATGCCTGAAGTTTATATTGTTCTTTTTTGATTTTAGCACCTGTTATATCTTTATTTTTCCTTACAATCTCATTTAGCGTTTCTAATCCAAAGATAAATAGTAATGGTGACAGCGGGCAGCCCTGCCTTGTTCCTTTCTGGATAGCTATATTACCAGTCAGCTCTCCATTAACAATAACTTTTGCGTATTGTTCTTCATAAATGGCTTTAATTGCGTTTAAAAATTCTTGTCCGCAGTTCCATAACTTTAATTTCTGTTTTATGAATTCCCAATTTACATTATCAAACGCTTTCTCCGCATCTAAGAAGACCAAAGCCAATTGTCTTCCAGGGTTTTGATCATAGTATTCTAGGATATTTATAATATTTCTTATATTATTTTTAATTTGTCTTTTAGGTAGAAATCCTGATTGGTCTTTGTGTATAATCTCTACCATAACCCTTTTAAATCTATTTGCTAAGATTGCTGCAAAGATTTTGTAGTCTACATTTAATAATGAAATCGGTCTATAGTTTTTAATGTCGTTTCTTTCTGATTCTGGTTTATGAATGAGGGTAATTAAAGCTTCTTTCCAGGTCTGCGGAATTTTACTGGTGGTCATAACATCATTGACTAGGTCCTTTAATAGAGGTGATATTTCATTCTCTATTGTTTTATAGATTTCCGCTGCAATTGCATCTGGTCCCGGAGATTTTTTTTGTTTCTGATTTTTGATTGCCTCCACTACTTCACACATGGTAATTTTCCCGTTCAGTTGTTTTCTTTGTTGCTCTGAGAACTTGCCCGGTTCATATTTCAGTACGAAATCTTCAATTTGTTGTTCATCTTGTAGGCTTTGTTTATATAAATTTCTATAGAAATTTTCTACTATATTTTTTAATTCCTGTATTTTAAAATTTTCCTCTTGTCTTTCATTTTTCAATGCCACAATTATTTTCTTGTCCCTCTCCTTTTTAAGTTTATATGCTAGCCATCGTGAGATTTTATTTGCATTTTCAAAAAAATATGCTTTAGTACATTCTATCTTTCTCGCTATTTCCTGCATTAACCATAGATTTATTTGATGTTGTACTAATTTTATTTTTATCCTAAGTTCCCTCACATCTTTTGCTTTCTGACTCAACTTTTCCATTTCCCTTAGTTCCAAAGTTAGCTTTTTAAACTTTTCTCTTTTTTGCTTATTTCTTCCCGCTTCTTGTCTTATAAAAATACCTCTTATGAACGCTTTTAAGGTATCCCACGTATTAAACAATGATGTATCTTCTCTTTTATTTATTTGTATAAACTCCTTTACCTCTTGTTTAAGTTTTTTGACAAAATCCTTATCTTTAACCAAATTTGTATTTATCCTCCCTCTATTTATTTTCTGTGATCCCTGTAGTGCAAGCCACATTGGGTTATGGTCTGCATAGGTATTTGCCAGAATCTCCACTTCCGTGACATGCCTTATTAGGTTAATATTCATCCAGATCATATCTATTCTCGACCAAGACTTGTGTCTGTTTGAAAAGAAAGTATAATCCCTTTTTTGGGGATTTCTGGTTCTCCATACATCTATAAGATTAAACTCTTCTACTAAATCCAAAAAATTTTTTGGTAATACTAGCCCCGCTTTATGAGTTTTCTTTCCCTTTTTCCTATCTTCCTTAGCATCTAGTACTGCATTGTAGTCTCCAACAATGCATAAGTTCTCAGGGTTTTCTTTAGTGATAAGATTAGTAAGTTCTAAAAAAAAACTATCTTGGTTTTGATTCGGTGCGTATATGTTTACAACTAGTATATCTGTCTCATTAATCTTAACTTGTACCCCCACAATCCTTCCATTGGGGGACTTGAACCTCAATATTGGATTCAGTTTTTCCTTGACATAGGTAACTACCCCTCGCTTTTTTGTTTCATCTGAGGCAACAAATGCTAGCCCTAATTTTTTGCATAACAAATACTTTTCTTGTTGTTGTTTAATGTGTGTTTCTTGTAGGCATGTAATATCACTTTTTAATTTAGAAGCCTGGTGGAATATTCTTCTTCTCTTTTGGGGACTATTCAGTCCATTAACATTAATTGATACTAAGGATACATTTTTATTTACCATCTTTTTATTATTTCTTTCCCAGATAGCTAAATTTCTTAAGTTGTTGCCTAGTTTGTATTTGAGATTCCGCTCTGTCCTTTATTTGCTGTTTCCTGTAACTTGTTTTCTTTTGTTCTCTTATTGGGGCTCCCATGTGACCCCTAGTCTTTCCTTCCATTTCTTCACTTGTCCTTGGGTCTCTTTCCACTTCTTCATCTTCCAGATCTTCTTCATAATCTGATGGCTTTTGCCACCCCATTTCTTCTCCATACCTTTCTAAAAAGTTCTCCAATTTAAATGTGGAGTCAATCCTCCACCTTTGAGCTTTATATGTAAACAGCAAGCCTTCTGGTATCAACCACCTGTATTGGGTTTGGCTCTTACGGAGTAACTCTGCTAAACCATAGGGTTTTCAAGGCAAGAAATGAACAGAAGTGGTGTGCCATTGCCTGCCTATGCGTAGCAACCTTAGACTCCCTTGGTAGTCATAGAATCATAGAATCATAGAATGTTAGAGTTGGAAGGGACCTTGCAGGCCATCTAGTCCAACCCCCTGCACTCTGCAGGAACACAGTCGAAACCCCTACATACCTACAACACACCCAAAAGATGGTTGTCCAGTCTCCTCTTGAAAACGTCCAGCGAAGGAGCATCCACCACCTCCCGAGGCAGTCTGTTTGGTCTCCCATCCAAGTACTAACCAGGACTGACCCTGCTTAGTCTGTAATTGTACATGTGGAAAATGTTGCATTTGGTGAGGCCCTGATATAATCTCAGCAAATTAAGACTGGGAAGTATTGAAAATGTATTGATTTATTGTTTATTGATTTCCATGCCAAAATTTGCATTTTTCAGACATGCAGTTTGATCCAGTATGGCCTCACTTCTAATTGATCCAGGTCCCGGTCACACTTGCCGGAAAATGCACCGGGAAAGCGATGCTATTTGTGCCGCGGTAATGTGATCTGCCACTGCGCAATCTGATGTAATGGCGGGTTTTTCCTCACAGCCTGCTTCCGGTGTGCTTCATCCTGGAACCGGTGACATGATCGGAGCGCGCCAGAGCGATCATACCGGCAACTCCGTCCTCGGCCCATCACAACCTCTTTGATACTGGATTTTCCATGGTGTTTTTTTTACTCCACTTCTTTGGCTGCCTGCTATGAGTTGGTGACAGGTGTAGGACACTTGCCAGATGTGTCCATGTGCTTGCACCCATTAAATCCGCCCGGCATTCATCCCTCTCATGTGGCTAATTGTGCATGTGATTGGAGCCCCAGTGTTTTTTTGAGGGAGTAATGGAGAGCTTTAATCAGGCTTAACCCACTTCAATGTGCTTTTACCCTGTGGTTGATTGATCAGGCATGGCAGCTATGGAGTGGGGCAGTTGGACAGATTCTTTTTAACCATTTGTCTTTTTGAGCATGCACATAAGCGCTTATGGGAAGCAGCACTTCAAACACCTGGCAGAATGGTGGCAGCTGGTGGCCAATGGGATTGCTGGAGGAGGCTGCCAGAATATGTAGTTCAGTGCGAAGGAAGTGTTTTTGAAATTGCTTTTGAGAAATTCAATGTTTCAAACATTTCAAAGTTGGGGGGGGGATTGAGAAGCCTCGTCCTGTGTCCAATGTGCTATTTATGTTTTTATTTAAAAGTTTAGAGTGAAGCTGGAGTCACAGGCAATATTCTCAGACTGCCGCCCTCCCTCCCTCCTTCTCTGAAAAAAACTCATCTTTTCAATTATCCTCTTCCCCAACCCATGGCCAGAAAGCACAGAAAAAATTGCACAGGCATCTTCCTTTGGAAGTTTTTTTTTTTTTTAAGAAAACACCATTTTGAGAAGCTTCTCCGTGTATGTATGTGTTGTGTGTGAGAGAAAGAGAGGGAGGGGAGGGAGGGGGAGAGGTATGAATGTGCATTTATGCACACCTCACTAACTGCCTCACACACACAAAAAGCCCAAACCAGAAGGAAACATTTGGACTTCCCAAGTGGCTTGAGAGTGCGATGGATTGATCAGACATCTGGAAATGTAGGGTAAAACCACATGCACCAGGAAGGACTGGATTTTCCCTGGTGCCAAATAACTTCAGCTCGAAGACAGGTCAGAATGGGGTTCCCACAACTGGGGAACAGAAGACAGATGTTGCTATTTGGATGTTCATTTTTGGATGTGCATTTTAAATCTGGAAGGGAACAGCAACAACACCAAATCGAACAGCACATCTGATTGATCACAGCCACATACACAACAACAACAAAAATTGCTTAATACAATTTCTTAACTGCCATGGATCTGTTTGAAGCAACAGTTTATTCAATGGATATCACATGGATCTGCATACCAAACATTTATGTATATATTTACTTCATTTGTACCCATGTCAAGGCCACCCAGCAAGAGTGGGGATTTGAACCTGGGACTTCCAGATCCTAGTCCAAGATTCCTACCATTACACCACACTGACTCATGGAGTGGCTCTGTTTGATTAGAAGGAGATCTAGATACCAACCCCTCTGGAGTTGAAGAGGAGGAGGAGGAGGGAGTTCATGGGGGTCAAGGAACAAATGGCAGTGTCAACAAGAGTAGTGGTGTTGCACCCTCTAGGAGAGCACATATCCCACCACTGCCGTTCTCCCCGTTACCCCTCCCTAGCATGCTATGAGGTGGATTTTGGAGGGGAAGCAGCCCATATGCTCTTTGTCCCACTGTCTCCTCCCTCCCACCACCTTCCCTCCTCACCCAGCCCAACAAAGCTGGGTGAGTAGCAGGTCTGAGATACTCCCAGGGGAAAGGGGAAGGAAAGAGACTGACAAGGAGTCAGTGGGACCAACCATGTTTTGTTCTCCTGACTGTTAACTGAGGGTATATGCACATATAATGACAGCAGCGTGTCTAACCAGACAACATAATGCTTAACAGAGAACTGCCAGCCCCTGGTTGGCTATCTCGAGGAGGTTTGGTGGTGGGACCAGGTGCTATTTTAGGCTATTTTTAAGCTGGAGACTCTCAAATCCTGTAAGAAGTAAAAAGGAGTGATAAACTATCTGTCACTTGAAGCTGTCTCGTTACACATTACAAAATAATCTGGACCTGCTCCCCATCCTGCATCAGACGTAACACAACCACAAGTGCATTGTGGGTTCTACTCAATTCCTGCATGTACGGAGCCCTGTTTGGATCAAAACCACAGTGCACATGGGAAAGGGCCTTCTCCCTGCACCATTTCCACAGCGTGAAACAGACCCAGGGGAGAATTTTGACATTTGCTGGGGAAACTCATAAAGTGAAAAGAAGTAAAGGCCCTGAAATGTGTTACGCAGTTGCCCTTGTCTACAGTGTGGATGTAGAGAGGACTTGACATGTGCCGCCTGCAAGGATTTAATGCATTGCATGAAATCGCCATATGTCATCAGTGATTCTTCTAGTACAGAAGCCTCCATGGTCTTGAATAAAGCTTTTTTTCTCCCAGCCCAGCTGTTTCAGATGGTTTTAGTGCAAACATTAGGGATCTGACCTGGAACCTTAGACATGAAAACATGTACTCTGGCAGAAAGCTTTTACCTACTTGTGTATATATATATTTTCTTTTGCTGTACTTCATGCTTCTAATCCTTCAAGCTATCATGGAGAAGTACTTTAATTAATTGTGGTTTGCATCCTGGAGTTATAGCTTAGTCATATTTTAGGTGGGAAGTGTGCGACCGTGTTGTACTATTTATATGCCTCCGTTTAAAAGGTTTGCGCTTCAAGCACTGGAGGCATTTCAATTCTGCCGTTAAATCAGCTCCTTTGAAGGAATGTTAATTTGATTTGCTGCATTATTAAAGGAAAGGGGGGGGGGGAAACAGGTGGCGGAAGCTTTTATACGGCAAATCAACTGCAGATAAACTGTAAGGATAAATGGATACCTTAAAATAATAGTAATTAGCATACTAAGACTAATTTATCGAAGAACCGCTTACACAAATTACCCTGATAGTCAATTCAACCCAAGTCATATGGCCTCCCAGGGAATCAGAAAAGAGAATTTCAGAAGGCTGTCTCTCAAGTGTTAAGCCTGTGTGATATAAGAAGTGTTCTTTTCTCAGGAATATCTATTCTCCTGCAGGGTAGTAGGATTTTCTTTGCTTTCACTGATCTGTCTGCCCTAATTCTTCCTTCTGCCAAGTTACTCATTAGAGATGGGCATGAGCTGCATTTTTGCAGTTTGGTTCATGGCTTGTGGCTGAACCATAAACCGAATCACTAACTGATACTCCAGTTTTTGAACCAAACCAGTTTGTGTGCCATTTAAACTCCTGCTTTCTGCTCCCCGTGAAAAGAGGCAGAGAGCAGAAAGCAAATGCTCCAACCCACTTAACCCCCACTTTCTGCTCCCTGCCAAAAGCAACAGCAGGCAGAAAGCAGGGATTTTAATGGCTCTGAGCCATATAAGCCTCTGTTTTCTGCTTTTCATAAACTACACAAATTGGCATGAACGACATCAAAATTCATGGAAGTTCATGGTAGCTCCTCAGTTCGTGGACATCTCTTCGCAAACCATGAACTGACCAAAATTCATAATGAACTTTAGTTTGTGACCTAGTTCATGCCCATCCCTATTATTTATACTTCTTTCTCAGACTCAGGGTTGGATCCAGTTGTTGTTTTTGGCCAATGGAAGGGCATGACCAGTGATGGAGTAAGGAGGGGGATTTTTTGTCAATCCTCCCTCAATGCAGATCTTAACATTATGTCTAAGTGTTCCTTGGGGGCTGTGTCTCATTGGTAGAGCATCTGCTCGATGTGCAGAATCCCCAGTGTGTCTAGTTAAAGGGATCAGGTAGTAGTGATTTGAAAGACCTCTGCCTGTGACCCTGAAGAGCTGTTGCTTATCTGAGTAGGCAATACTGATTCGATGGACCAAAAAGTCTGATTCTTGTCCTCCAAATCCCACAGGCAGCACTTCAGGGGATGCTTTGGGCTAGAGCAGGATGGGAGAGGTGGAAAACTGGATCCAGCCAGTGATCTTATTTACTGTTATCTCATTCCCCTCCATTCTATATCCTCATCCCAAGTGGCTTTTGTCTGTGCAGGTCCCATGATCTCCACCATAACTTTTTGAGTGGTTAAAAGAGACCCCTTTCTCCCCTTTTCACCAGTAAAAAAGCTAGTGGGGCCCAACTTCATGAGTGGAGGTCCCTGCAGTTGGTTGGATACAACCACTTATATCTTGCTCTGTGCCCCATAGATGACTCCAAGATCTCAGTTGTACTTAATACTTCACACACACACCCAATAAAATCCCTTGTATTTTATAACTGACTTTTCTTCAACACAATATTGGGAAGTGGGCCAAAAATACCTGAGAACTTGAATGAGAATTATGTCTTGGCTCAAGGTCCCATCAAACATTTTCTATCAGATGCTTATTGTCAGAGTTCAATATTCAATTGCATTTGTCAACTGGAATTTAATAACAGGCAGTACTGACATTAACTGACTGTTTCACTTTCAGGATTTAATATTCTATATCTGAAAGCCAATGTAATTTGGCATTTACATATTAAATATATACCAATCTATATGATGCCTAAATGGTATTTGATGATTAATTTCTGTAATTGATCGGAGGCTTTCTCTGCATACTCAGATTGGGCCGAGGCGCCACTCCTGATTCTATAATCCACTTTAGAGTTTTCTTGTAGAATGGAATTAATACATTCCTGGCTGTGTCAACAGTTTTGGGAGTGGGGCCATTTCTAGTGAACTGTAGTAGGGCTCTTCTTTTGCCATCAAGTTGCAGCTGACTTATGGCTACACTGTAGGCTTTTCAAGGCAAGAGACATTCACAGATGGTTTGCCATTACCTGCCTATGTATAGTGATGCCAGACTTCCTTGGTGGTCTCCCATCCAACTGCTAACCAGAGCTGACCCAGTTTAGCTTTCTAGATCTGAAGAGATCAGGCTAGCCTGCAATATCCAGGGCAGGGCAGCACTGTGTATCTGCACTGTAAAGATAGTGGCAAGCTTTAGTCCCAGTGTTGCTCTGGCCAAATAAATGTACTATGGTTTGGTTACCCGCTGTGCTGGGGGAATCAACAGAATCTTCCTCTTCCATTAGTAGAAATGATCAGCAGGATCCAATGGATTATATTTATATCTGTAAATGGCGTACATTTTACATTTAAAGTCCACATGCAAAATGAGTAACTCACACACACAATACAAACAAATTGACCTAATCCCAGGCCCGTAACCAGAATTTTTAAAGTCAGGGGGCATTTAAATTTCTTAGGGGGCACTGGCTAATCAAATTAAAGGAATACATGGCTCCTTCCCTGCACCTGCTGCTGCTTGGGGGCCCTGGGCTGGATGGGAAGTCAGGGGGCCTTGCCAGTTAGTCAGGGGGCCTAGCCCTGAGATGCCCCACTGTAGCTACGGGCCTGCCTACCCCCCCCCAAAAAAAACCCAAATAACAGAAAGTAGGGAGCCCAAAGCTTTGACAAAAATATAAATGGATTTGCCAAGAAAGAAGACTGAACATTGGCTCCTTCTTACTAACAGTTCAGTGCAGCATGCCTTTGGAAATGGAAAGATAGGGGAGCAGCAGGCAAGGGGGGGGGGACAGAGAGAAGGCAGGGTGAAGGCCTGCATAATGATTTGAAATAACCACTGAAATCTTTGACTTTAGGTCTCTAGTAAATAATTAATAACGGAACTCATTAATGTCACTTATTGCACCCCAGTGGTGTGAACAGATTTTAAAACGTGTGCCAAGCAGATAGGCATGAAGGTTCCTTGGTACGAGTTAAAATTCTGGCCTCCAAGTGCTATGTGAATGGAATATTTCTTGTAATTAGGTAGAACTTCCCATAGCTTTGGAAATATATATATGCAAGTATGTATCTTGAAGAAGAGATGAGATCTGAGGAGCTTCCAGGATCAAGTTTTGCAGATGCAAATGAGCCCCCAAATTATAGGGAATGGAACAGAACCATAATTAGAATGGAAAGGTTGTGGGGTATTTTTTTTTTTTTTAGTCAGAGCAGAGGTTGCTTTTGTTGAAGCATGTGGTATATATATAGACATACAGGTACATACACACACATTCACACTTCGAGCAGCAGAGCTTGATCCGTAAACCCAAGTGCAACTATAAAATGGCAACGGCAACATTGTGGTTGGAACTGAATTTCTTTGGCTCATCAATGTGTTGTATACCAATGACACACTCTTTTTATAGACCAGATTTTAAGATACAAGCCAGTACATTAAAGGGGGGGGAATCCATCAATGGTATGTGCTCCCTGCTGGAGAATCTTTCCATTTTGTCACATCCCTTCTAGTATGACCCCCTCTTAGTCCATTTCCCTCGTGCCATGTTAAAAATATCCCCTCCTGCAACCTGCTATCTCTCAGCCATGATTTGATTTTCACAAACGAGGCATTTGAAAATAAACATACCTGGCTCCCAGTCCTTGCGTCCTCTTCCGTCATCACCCCTTATAATTACACTGATGATCCTCCCCCCACCCCCGAATTTAAACCGAAGTTTGTTGGGTAGATTTGCATCTGGGTATTTCTTCATGACTTAGAAAATATGTACACCCCCTCTCTAGAGTCTTGGTATTCAGCATGGTGGCCAGACTGATTATAGCTGTTGGAACATGCTCACAATATACTAGATGAGTCAGATCACATATGCTCACAGATTCTGAGTGTTGGACTGAGTGACTCAGTATTCCTGGACATTGGGAGGTGCCACATCATTCTAAGTGTGCATTGACTCTTTGAATGAGAGTTTTCTCTCTTTGTCTTAACCTGGGAGCTGCCCTCTGACCCCTCCTCTTTCTGTGGTCCTTTCCGCACTTGGATCTCACCCCTGATTTTATCAGAATTCAAATCGTGACACAATACCTCACATTTATCCCTGGTTAGAATAGAATCTGTTTACCCTGGGACACGTGGGGAGAAACTGGGGCGACCTCAATGTAATGTGGAAACAAAACATACCCCGAGATAATTACAGGGGTGAACTCGAGTGTGGTGTAGAATGTAAGTCCGGGGACAGAGTTGAACCAGGATTTAAGGTCTAGTGCCCTTTATTATCCCCCTTTCTCTGCATGGCTCTGCAGGGAGTCATACCCCTCTACTATGCCCTCATACTTACATACGCATGATACTGGATTTAGATGTGATAAAATGCTCTTTAGATTAGGCTTCTGTCTCTCCTGTCACCTGAATGTAAACTGAATCTACTTGAATAAATGTAAGTTTTTATTTTTGCAATATACTTCTTGGGAGATTTATTTAGCGTACTCAATACCACGCTTCTTTGACTGGGCAGACTCTGCTATATTAAACAAACATCCCAATAATGGGCAGGTCATGTTTCATTTGAAATCAACTAATTTGTGAGTCGGAGGGAAGACCAGTCTTGTTAGATTTCAGAAGTTAAGCAGGGTTGGAACTTGGGCTGAGGTCAGACTGGCAGTATGAAGCGTAAGGGAGTCATGGCAAAAACCAATTGATGCGGGAGCATACTGAGGAGGAGGTGCAAGGGAGTGTTTGCACTGTTGGCCCACCCCTGGCAGAGGTGCAGCTATAAGTGGCTTTTTCTCACTCCAGTGACATGTGCCTATGCACATAGGCACATAGGCGCAGCAGCAATTATCAGTGCGGCTTTTAATGTGCACACAGCTTTTAGTGTGCACATGTCTGGGAAGCGGGATCAACACACTCTCCAGGGTTTGCTACCACTTTCATCTGGTACTTTTTAAACTCGGAAGCATTACAAGACGGGTTGAGTACAGCTGGGGAACGCCTGACAGCTGTGCCTGTGTAAACTGGCCCCTTTGATCCATTTGTGAAACATTTCTGAAATGTGCCTATATTGGGCCAAACTGCCAGTCTGAACTCGGCCTTGGATGGGATACCATCAAGGAAGGCTTTGCAGAGGGAGGCAATGATAAAGCATCTTTGCTTCTCACTGGCCTTGAAAGTCCCTTGATGGGGTCGCCATAGGTCAGTTGTGACTTGACGACACGTATGTACATACCTTTTTTAAGTGTATGTGCTGCCCTGGCACCTACAAAGTTGGTGGCTTTCATCTTGTTGAGACATGCCCAGAGATTACAGGATTGAACTACAATTCCTAGTCATCAGTGTGATAACATGCAAGGTATTGGTGACTGTAGTTAGAAAATGTAATTAATACACACATACTTGGCTCTGTGATGAAGCGTGTAAAATGGAAAAGTGTGGGATATTAGAAGGAAAAAAAAGTCATGCAGGTCTGCCACTACCATTTGGTGTAGTGGTTAGGAGCACAGATTCTAATCTGGGAGAACTGGTTTCGAGTCCCTGCTCCTCCACACGCAGCTGCTGGTGTGACCTTGGGTCAGTCACGGCTTTCTCAGAGCTGTTCTGCCAAGAGCAGTTCTCAAGAGAGCTCTCTCAGCCCCACCTACCTCACAGGATGTTTGTCGTGGGGAAGGGAAAGGAGATTGTAAGCTACTCTGAGACTCCTTCAGGTAGTGAAGGATGGGATATAAATTCAATTTCTTCTCCTTCTCCTTCTCCTTCTCCTTCTCCTTCTCCTTCTCCTTCTCCTTCTCCTTCTCCTTCTTCCAGAAAGTCTGAAGTAACCAACATAATATCTCTTATCATTATCTAAGTTATTTCCCCCCTGTCCACTGGATTGGGTAGATCAGGAGCAGCCTTGGGAGACCAGTGCAAGAATACACATGTAGAAAATATTTAAATGCAACACTGAGCATTGGATAAAATCATTATCAAAGTCCTGCTTGACTATCAGTACAGGAGTAACTCCTTCAGAACATCCTCCTATCTACAACACGTGGCTGCCAACCTCCAGGTGGGGCATGGAGCTCAGTAATTACAGCTGATCTTCAGACTACAGAGATCAGTTCCCTTGGAGAAAACAGCTGCTTTGGAGGATGGAATCTATGGCTTTTTACCACAATGAGGTCACTCGTCTCCCCCAATCCCACCCTCACCAGGTTCCACTCTCCAAGCTACAGGAATTTCCCAACTCAGAGCTGGCAATGCTACTAAAACATACATTAAGAAAGATATATTAATACATATCCAGTGTGATGGACTGGGCAATACTCCCTCTAAGCTGTGGAGTCTTGTGAACAAAAATTCTATTTTGTGAGCTACTGGCATTAAAGTTGTGAGCAAGTGATTTGGCTACTGCATACTGGAGCCATCCTTCCTGAGCGAAGACAAAAAATGTGTGAGCCGGAGGCTAAAAAACTGTGAGCTAGCTCACACTAACTCAGCTTAGAGGGAACACTGGGACTGGGTATGTCTGTGTTCAAAACTGCAGTGTGGCATAAAATTCATTGCATGACCTCGGACTCAAATACATGATGAAACTATTTTATACTGAGTCAGACTGTTGGTCTATCAAGGTCTCCATTGTCTATTCTGACAGGCATTAGCTCTCCAGGGTCTCAGGCAGAGAGGTTTTCCACATCACCTACTACTTGACACTTTAAACTAGAGACCCCAAGTGTTGAACATGGGATCTTTTCCACACAAAGTAGATGCTCTGCCACTGAACCACAGCCCATCCACATAGCCTAACAAACATCACAGGTTTGTTACTGCAGATAAAACAGGGAACGGAGAACTATGCAATCTTAGATATCCTTGGAGGAAGGGTTTGATAAAACTGCAAACATGTGGAGTTCTGGCATATGCTGTGTCCATTCTGATGATATAAACCAGGTGTTCCTTTTGTGAAAAATTGCTCACTGGATACAGTGCATATATACATTGTCGAAGGCTTTCATGGCCGGAGTTCATTAGTTGCTGTAGATTTTCTGGGTTGTGTGGCCGTGGTCTTGACATTGTAGGACCTGATGTTTTGGCAGTAGCTGTGACTGGCATCCTCAGAGGTATAACACAGAAAGATGGAGTACTCTCTGTGTCAAAGTAGCTAGACACAGAGAGTACTCCATCTTTCAGTGCTATACCTCTGAGGATGCCAGTCACAGCTACTGCCGAAACATCAGGCCCTACAATGCCAAGACCACGGCCACACAACCCAGAAAATCTACAGCAACTAATTTAATATATAGTTGTGAGAAATCCGCTTTCCATAAATCAGTCAGAGTGGTACTGTCTTTATTTAAGATAAAAAAAAGATAAAACATGAAAAGTCAATTGCCCAGACAACAACAAAAACCCACCATATGCTACCACAAAGTTCACAAAACTGTCAAGTTCTTGTCTTTCAGTTGTCTCCTGCTGAGGCTCAGATTGGTCTAAAAAGGTATTGGGGGGAAAAAGTGTTTTAAGAATTCAAAATTACTAGTCTGCTCCTCTATCAGCTGCTGTGATTGAATAACAACCATCCTTCATCAGGTAGCACTATTTGGATTATTTTCATAGGAAGTGTGAATAATTGACAGAAACCATAATGTGTGGGCTCATGCTTTCTGTTCCAGGTATATTGTGTGGTCTGCTGTGCAATTATCCATATTTCAAAAGGATTGTGGGACACATGAGACACCGACAGAATATAGACTAGACTAGGACAGAGAGGTCAGAATAAGAGAGAATTTACTTCACTTTGTGAAGTGTAGGCGTACTGTGGGGGAAAAAGAACTTGGGCTATAATTCAGAGAGCTTATGTCGGTACATTCAAATGCTTCTACGTGGCATGCAACTGTGGGCCTGTCAAATACAAGACTGATGCTGAAAAACCCTGCAGGCCAGACACTACCACTCTGCACTACCAAAGGTTCTGGTTATAAGAGGAAACTGCAGGATGTTGTCTGGGCAACCAGAATAGTCTTGGCTAGAACATGTCCCAACCTGATAGAGTTCCCGTGTCTGTTGCCTTTCCTCATTTGGGGTAACCATTGCTGAGGAAGCTCATCATGCCATACTCATACTAGGTGGCCTCAGGCAAACCATACTCTCTGAGGCCCCACCTAAGACATTTGACAATCAGTGTGATGCAGTGGTTAGAGCAATGGAATAGGAGACTGGAGGCCCAGGGGCAAATCCTCCCTTGGACATGAGGTTTACTGGGTAACCTTCGCCCAGCTGCATCTCTCTCTCAGCTAGGGTTGCCATTCCCCTGGTGGGGCCAGGGGATCCCCCGATTTCAGGGCTCCCAATCTGCCATGGCCCAGCTGGCCAGTGGGGTAAGCCTCATCCCTGAGAAGCCCCCTCCCAGTGCTGTCGGTGCAATGATCTCATCCGGGAGTGGTGTCATAGTGTTTCCAACATCAGGGTGACACTCTGTAGTTTTGAGGCCCAAAAAACTCCATAGAGTTTTACCCAAAACCTAGAGTGTTGCCCCCAATGGCAGAAAAGTGATGACATCACTTCCAGGTGACATCATTGTGGTCTGTGCACAAAGTCCCCCCTGCCTGGCAACCTTACTCTGTGGTGAGAATAAGACCAAGGAGGAATAGGGCTTCTAAACACCAGGAACTTCCCCAGTTGGCTGTTTGGGAGGGTGGGTTCTATATCATTATGCCCCACTGAGGTCCCTCCTGTCCCCAAACCTTGCCCTCCCCAGGCTCCATCTTCAAGTCTCCAGGAATTTCTCAGCTCTGAACTAGCAGCCCTAGGTGAGAACCATGTATGCTGCCCTAAACTCCATGGAGGCAGAGTGGGATGAAAATCCCACCTTTGTTTCCACACAGAAGAAGATGCAACCACTTTATCCCTGCCACCGCTAGGCACCTTATAGTTCTGTGCCCTGATAGGCTCCTCCCTTTAACCTGTGACCTGCCAGGCTTCCCCTTTGACCTGAGGCCACTGTGTACATCCCCGCCCCCCGCCGGGCCCTTTTAGGTCTCCAATCTTCCCCTGGTCATTTGGTTGACTCATCAAGTTTAGTTCCATAAAAATTGTTGCCAATGTTTTTCTTTTGATACAGATTGTAGTCACAGAACTGTGATTCTAAGAAATAATTTGATGCAGGGAAAAGAGGTATCTAATTCTTTCCTCCTTCAGCTGCTTTTCTACCCAGACCTGTGACTCACAAGCAGTGTTGCATGCCAAAGCAGAAGGAGGAAAAACCCAACCCAAAGAAACAACAACGTTGGGTGTCCAAAGGCTGGGTGAGAGAAAATATGTGGCAAAAGAATTAAGGTGTATAAAAAGTTTTCTTAGACTGTAAGACTTTTAAGCACATACATCCAGGGAATGCAGATTTAATAACTCCTTCTGGCCATGGTTATCAAAAGCACTGAAGTCTACATATATGTATCAACTCTGACAAGCTGCTTTGCCCCAATGAAAGTATCTACTTATTTGAGCCACGTATATCCAGCCTTTCCTGTTTAACCCCAAAGACATGACTGTAGGCCAAACAACATAGGTGAAAATAATGGGTTGGATCCAACCAGCTCTTTTGCTTAATCTCACCTAATTATCTTCATTACTACAGCACCCACCATGTATGACCATTAGAGATCCATGTAGGTGGACCCCAGCATAGCCCTTTTGGATGTTCAGAGGGGATCCATCCTTCTTTATCACCAGGGCACAAGCTGACTGGATTCAACCAATATACCTTTACACTGTAAAACCAGAATCTGCTTCCAAAGATGTAAAGCCAACTCAATCTCCTGCCAATGATGATACATGTCCAACCCAATATCTTACCCTCACAAAAAGCCTGCTGATTAAAGTTCAGTACTGCAGACCTAGCAAAAGGCCTCAGTGTTGGTACTTTCTGAACTGTCTCATGATACTGAAGCAGGAAGTGAAATACTTAGGAACAGGCCAACACAGAAAACACCTCATGAGGGCTGAGTCTGAGAGGAGAAATTGCTGTGAAGGAACACAGTTGGCAGAAAAGGTGATGCTGTCTTTGTGGATATGTGTAAGTTTCACCAGTGAGAGTTAAACTTTTAAACAACTTGGTGGAAAGAGCTATCAAGTGACAGCCAACTCATGGTAATGTCTCATGGGGTTTTCAAGGCAAGAGACATTCAGACAAGGTTTGCCATTGCCTGCCTCTGCACTATGATCATGGATTTACTTGGTCACCTCCCATCCAAGTACTAACCATGGATGATCCTGCTTAGTTCCTGAGATCTGATGAGATTTGACTTGCTTTGGCCATACAGGTCTTGGCTGAAGCAATTTAGGGATAGCAATATTTAGTGGAAACTTTAGGTGTGGTGAAAAAGATAAATAACCCAGCAACTTCAGCTCCAGATCCTTCTTTTGAAATCACCCTACAATTACAGTCTGAGTGGAAAAAAATGAAACCATGAGGTAAAGAATCTCAGAGCAACATCTAGTGCCATTCTGCCCTTACCAAAAAGCTTGTCATCCCTTTGCTTTGAGACCCTGACAGATGCCTCAGACTTCAGTGGAAGAGCTTCTAAAGTTTTTCTAATGTTTGACAGACATGTTGTGGAAGACCTGGCTCAAAAACCCTGCTGTGCGCTTTGGTGTTTTAAGACTGTGGCCTCACTGAAACCCATTCATTGTCATTCAGAGCTGTTTTTTATTATTATTTTGTGTCTAGATATAAAGCGCAATTACCTGGATTTTTTTTTTAAAGCACTTGAAAGAACAGAGGGGAAGTGGGGGAGGGGGGAACAGAGTGTTTCTCGTGACTTTTCAGAAACTGTGATTTGTTTTGAAGAAAGCAACAGCGCAAACATTGTGAAAGTCTTGGCAGTACAACAGATTGCAATCTGTTCCTCTGGAGTTGTGAGCCAGTTGATAGCAAGTGAATTATCACCCAAATTTGAACAAATGCCATTTCCTAAACCTTTGTAAAGGTTAATGTACCATGCCATACCCCCCCCCCCAATATATTATTCTCTTTATAGGCATCTATTTTATAAAACAACAACAATGAAGCAGTGTGTTTCTCTGATGATATGGCTGGGGGGGGGGGAACGCAAACAATATTTTCCTCTCAGAAATGGAAGATTAAACTGTAGTTGGAAGTGGCACTGTTTTGTTTGTAAAATGGCTAATGCAAGAGCAGAAAGCTAAAAAATAGCTCTGGCTCCTTAGAAGATAGATGCTTCTTTGTACTGCAAGGCCATTTAAATATTTCTGAGCATATTGTCGGCTCCGGCGTGGCAACAATCACCTCTGTGCCTCTTTATACTATAAAGAAAGATGCTACTGGTAAACCTTACATCTGCTGCCTTTATTTTCTTTTAGAAAGAGCATTCCTAAACTGGCTTGGGCCCCAAAGCAGTGTCGGCGTCTTCAGCAGGGGAATTCAGTGCATGAAAACAGGTTTCCTTGTTCACAGATGATGCTGACCCATGGCTGGATATACGCTCACGCTCATGTGGCTTTTAAAAGAGAAATATTTATACCTCACTTCCCCCCCCAAAGGGTCCTAGGGTTTGCCAGCTGCGGGTTGGGAAATTCTTGGAGATTTGGAGGGAGATCCTGGAGAGTTCTGGAGAGGGGAGAGACTTCAGCAAGGTGTAATGTCATACAACCCACTCTCCAAAGCATCAGTTTTCTTCAGGGGAACTGATCTCTTGTGGTCTGGAGATCAGTTGCAAAGCTCTGAGTCCGCCCTCTGCCTCCCACACTACTTGCCTGCGAGGGCTGAGAGCTGTAAGAGCTCTCATAGAATCATAGAGTGGAAGGGTCCTTCAGGGTCATGTAGTCCAACCCCCTGTCAGGTTGGAAAACACTTGCAGATTTTGTGGGTGGAGGGGAGGGTCTGGAGAAAAAAAGCTTCCTGACGCAAAAGGGGTGATCAGAATTTCCTTGGGTGTGTAAGAAAAGGCCTCTTCTCACACCACTCAGCTAGGCCCAAACTTCCTCAGAAGACAATCAACATGCCATTTCTGTGAGCCCTCGGGTGACCAGGAGCCCTGTGAACATACAGCCCTTACATTGCCTCAGCTGGGAAATGCTGAAGCAGTAAGGTACATAACACAGACCTCAAAGATGAGGTGATATAAGGACCCTATGTTACCAATGTCAGGAGAGTTACACCTTTTTAAGCCTCTTGATAGGGTTGCCAGCCTCCAAATGGTGGCTGGAGATCTCCAGGGATTATAACTGATTTCCGGGCAAGAGAGGTTAGATCACCTGGAGAAAATGACTGCTTTGGATGGTGGACTCTATGGCATTATACCCCATTAAAGTCCCTCCCCTCCACCCACAAAATCTGCAGGTATTTTCCAACCTGGAGCTGGCACCCCTCCCCTTTGACCCACGGACTTAGAAAGGCTAACTCAGTTTAGGATTGGACTGTTATTTCCATTGGTTCCCTGACTAAGAAAAGATATGCTAAACAGCGGAAGTCACACATAGCTACCTTTTCTTATTGGGTACAGCAATGAAGAGCCCAAATTCTGTCCGGGGCCTAGTGCCCCACCCGCAGTCAAGTCGATGGGTGGGCCGGTGGAAGGAGAGAAGAGTTCAGTTCCTGAGCGAGTGGATGACAGATATTAAACCACAGATAGAACTTTCCATACTTTCACCTCAAATGTGATGCTTTTCAGTCTTGAGTTAATTCACACATTCAGCAGCCCATCAATAGGAATACAGATATGAAATGTAACGCTATCAAGCATATTTCAAACTCTGTGTGTGTGTGTGTTTGTTTGTATAGCTATAGGTTTGCCATGTCCCTTCTGTCAGATCCAGGTTGGAAAACTCCTAGAGATTTGGGGATGGAGCCTGAGGAGGACAGGAACCTCACTGGGGTACAATGCCACAGAGTCCACCCTCCAAAGCATTCATTTTCTTCAGGGGAACTGATCTCTATAGTCCGGAGATGAGCTGTAATTCTGGGGGATCTCCAGGTTCCACCTGGAGGCTGGCATCCCTGTGTTTTAGTCTAGGATCTGGGACTCCCATGTTCAAACCCCTACTCTGCAATGGAAGGCTGCTGGGTGATACTGGGCTAGCCATTCTCTCTCAGCCTTACTTATCTCACTGGGTGGCTGTGAGGATAAATTGGAAGATGGGGGGATGGCATTGTAAGCCATGTTGGGTCCCTGTTAGGGACAAAAGCAAGGTATAAATAAATAGGCAATTTGGTGTAGTGGTTAGGAGTGCAGACTCTAATCTGGGAGAGCTGGGTTTGATTCCCCACTCCTCCACATGCAGCTGCTGCAGTGATCTTGGGTCAGTCACAAGTTCTCTCAGAGCTGTTCTCTCAAGGGCAGTTCTCGAGAGAGCTCCCTCAGCCTCATCTACCTCACAGGGTGTCTGTTGTGGGGAGGGGAAGGGAAAGGAGATTGTAAGCTGTTCTGAGACTCCTTCGGGTAGTGAAGGGCGGGGTATAAATACAATCTCTTCTTCTTGATCTTCTACATTTAAAAAAAATGTGTAGCTTTTGCTTCTTTATGGGACCCAAGAATTAGGCTCCCTCTTACCTTTTCTTCAGTGCTTGTATCTGTATTGCAGAACTCACCATCCAGTATATCTGTGCTGTCAATAAACACTGCACTAAGATAATACTCATTTGGCATATGATCAGTCCTCCAGATATCCACAGTAGACTTTCAATAGCGACAACTTGAAACTAGAAGACTTATTGCAAAAGCACCGGTAGCAGAAGCTTTTGACAACTGAAAATTATACTCTCACTATATGCGTCAGTGGCATGTCTGTATTTTCATTTCTTTATTATGACATTTACTTTGTGTCTTACATAGTTGGAAGCCTTCAGGGATTAATATTTTTTCCTCAAATACTTTAGTTTTAATGTTGCTGTAAGCGACGTCCTTTAATCAAACCACCAAAACTCCTTTTCCTACAAAAGCTTCCTCTATACAGTATAACATAACCCTCTCACTTCTGGGCCCTGAGCGTTAATTTGTCTTGTCATTTTGAAGTACTCCCCCCTCCACTTTCTCATTAAATGCTTCTGGGACTTTAGAGATAACAGATGGCAGAATGACCAGTGTGAGGAGAGCAACTGTATTAACTCAAAGGCCTCAGAGTTGAAAACTTTCCTTGGTATCTGCGCTACACGCAGTTTTATGGAAGTTGTCCTTTCATTTTTAATTAAAACACAGTCAGGTCAATGATTAATTAAACATGTGGGGAAAAAATATATTGAGTGGGATAGAATCACATCTCCCTATGGTTGCCAGGTCTTACCGGACATCATTGTGCAGGGCAAGTTGTGAGGGGATGCTCTCTCATTTGAGTACTGAGAAGGCCCTTGCCCTTGTTGACACAAGGTAGACGTTTCGTGGACCAGGGATCTTCAATAAATGCCAAGATGAAGATCAGAGAAGATGGGGAGGATCATGTCAGGAGAGATGGTCCTGAAGGTAGGAGGGTCCCAGGCTGTTTAGGGCTTTAAAAGTAAGTGCCAACATTTTGAATTGGCACCAGAAACCAATTGGGAGCCAGTGCAGCTGCTGTAGGATTGGTGTTAAGTGCCCTGAGCAGGACACTACTGACAGCAAACTGTCAGCTGTGTTTTGGACCACTTGCAGTTTCTGAAGCATCTTCAAAGGTAGCCCTATGTAGAGCACATTACAGTAGTCCACTCTCGAGGTGACAGTTGCATAAATTTCCATGGCAAGGTCCTCCTGAGACAAATTGGGAGCCAATTGGCGGGCCTGGTATAGATGGTAAAATGCAGTCTTTGTCACTGAGGACACGTTGGTCCATCAAGAACACAGAATCTAGCCATACTTCCCAACTTCTGAAAGAGCTGACCTTAGAAAGTCAGACCCCATCAAGGGTTGGTAGAAGTGGCCACCCCAGCCACATGACCTCTGTCTTAGATGGGTTTAGCTTCAACCAACTCTTACCTAACCATTCCACCACTGCATCCAGGCAGGAGGCCACGATCGGTACTCCAGCTTCTGGTCACTCCTTGAATAAGAGCTAGAGCTGGGTGTCATCAGCATATTGATGGCACCCCACTCCAGACCTCCTGATAATCCCTGCCAGTGGGTGTATATATATGTTGTATAACATTGGGGAAAGAACTCCACAGGTTAGGGCCTCTGGTAACAGCTTCTCTCCATCTTCTCTGGGACCAACCTTGGAGGAATGAGGATAACCAGCTCACTGCCATACTCCTCACACCCATGGGGGCTAGGCAGTTGACCAGGACCAAATGGTCTGTGTCAAAGGCAGCTGACAGATCCAACAGATTCGGTAGCACCACTCTGCCTGCATCAAGGTGTACTGTAACCAGAGATTATCAACCAGAGTGACCAGAGCTGTCTCAGTCCTGAACCCCAGCTGGAAGCCAGATTGGAAGGGATCTAGGGCAGCTGTCTCATCCAGGAATTCCTGGAGCTGTTCAGCCACTGCTCACTCAATCACCTTTCCCAGAAATGGAAGAGTAGATACTGGGTAGTAATTGGCTAGGTCCCTCTCATCCAACAATGACTTTTTCAGGAGGGGTGCCACCACTGGCACCTTGAGGGAGCTAGGGAAAGAGCCCTGGGAGAGTGAGAAATGTATGTCTCCCAAGGCTCCTTCTACCACTTCCCTGGAGGCTTTCACCAACCAGGAAGAGCAGGGATCCAAGGAGTAGGTAGTAAGCCAAACAGCCAATAGGACACTGTCAACATCCATCTGGGTGAGTGGGTGGAAGGAGTCCAATAATGGACCCAGTTGCGCCGCAGACAGGGCCTCGAGATTCCTACTGACTCCAAATCTGACAGCCAAGTCTTGGTGGAGAAGCAAGACTTTTTCCGGAAGGAACATTGCAAATGCATCACAGCTAATTTTTATCTACTTTTGGAGCCACCAAAGGGGTGGTCAGTTGCATAGTAACTATACACACTTGAGCTGGATGTGACACAACAGATGCAATGGAGGAAGAGAAGTAAGAGTGGTTTGCTCTCCTCACTGCCACTTTATAGGCCTTCAAGCAGGCTTCATAAAGTGTTCTCGTTGCTTTGTCATGAGTTTGTCACCAGCACCACTTTAGTCATCTAAGCCCCTTTTTAACCATCCTTAGTTCATCCCTATATCGGGAAGCCAAGGTAGTACAGAGGTGAAAAGGGTGCTGGGGGGCAACTCGGTCAATGGCCTCCTGAAGGCCCAGATTCCAGGCATCGGTGAGTTCATCAAGAGGGCTGCTGGCAGAAACAGACAAGTCCCACAGAGCATTCTGGAGTCCAGTAGGGTCCATGAGTCTCTGCGGGCAAGCATAAATAAGCTTGCAACTCCTATAGCGAGAGGAGGCAAATCTCAAAATGACCTTCACAAGGTAATGATCAGTCCATGGCACCGGTCCGCAAAGTGTCACTGAATCACGATCAATCCCTGCACAAAAGTTCAGATCCAGCATGCCTGCTCCGTGCCTGGGGGCCAATACAACTTGGGAGAGTCCTAATGATGCCATGGCAGCCATAAAGTCTAAGGAGGCAGCAGACAAGGCAGTGTCGGCATGGACACAGAAGTCCCCCAAAACTATCAGTTAGGGGAAACACAAGGCCCCCTCCACCACCACCTCAGCCAGCCTCAGCAGGGAGTCAGCTGGTAAGCTAGGTGGGGGGTAAACCAGCAAGACTCCCACCCTCTCCCTGGCACCCCGCACCAGGCCTACACATTCAGTGCCGGTGATGTTTGCTGCAGGAAGCTGATTGAAGGAGAAAGAATCTTGGATAGGGTTGCCAGTCCCCAGCTGGGGTCAGGGGATTCCCTGGTTTTGTGGGCTCCTGCCCACCCCAAAGAGCAACATGGAGTGACACGTCTGCATCACCCAAAAATGACCTTGGCAAATCAGTGATGTGGGGGGGAGATGCTGTAGGTTTTGGGCAAAGCTCTATGGTTTAAGGGTGATTTTACCATAGGATTTTGCCCCGAAACCAGAACATCGCCCCCTGGCGTGCCTGTGTCACTTCTGGGTGACATGGGCATGGCATGCAACGTCACTTCCAGTGCCATTTGCAGTGATGCTTCTGGCTCCCAGAGTGTCCCCACCCTGGTAAGCATGTTGAAGGGACCTAGCAACCCTAACCTCCAGTGAAAATTGCCCCCCACACATACACTGATTTTCCGGTTCATGACTGATGAAAGGCCAAGTATCCTGGAGACCATCTAGTGAACAAGATGACATCACAGCTCTACATGGGGTGGGATCACAGAAGGCATATGAGGGCAACTGGCAGTGAGGGCTCTGGTTCCTTGGTCAGCCCTAGGGATGATGCAAGTCAGTCAGGGATCATCGTGAACACAATATTATCCTAATGCTGCAGTTTTGCTTCAGGATTCGTAGACGCTGTGCAGCTGAAACAAATGGTTTTGAATTCTTCTATCCCCTGACTTTCTGGGAGGTAATGCGGCATGGCATAGCCCAGTCTCATCAGATCTTGGAAGCTAAGCAGGGTCAGTACTTGGAAGGGAGACCACCTGGGAAGGCTCTGCAGAGGAAGGCCATGGGAAACGATCTCTACTTCTCATTTTCCTTTGAAAGCCCCTTTCTGGGATTGCCATAAATTGGTATGACTTGATGGTGCTTTACACACATCCCCTGACTTCACTCCTCGTCCACCAGGAAAAAGAAATCTAAGCACAGCAGTTCTACTGTTGCGTTCAAATACAGTAGGTGGGCTCATTTGTGACGCATCTGTTTCTGTATGATGGGGTAGAGAAGGAGCTCATTACTTCAGACCCCTGACATTATCAGACATGGTGCTTAGAATTTCCTTCTTACGCAGGCTGGAGACAAAAAAATCTTTATTCTTTATTATGGCTGTATCGAAGTTTGTTTGGGTCAGGGCGTGCTCTTCAACATTTACGGCTTCTCCCCAGCAAGATATAGTTTATTTACGAGGCTGGATTCACTTCTGTCTTTATTTGTTTTAAATTTGTGCTGTGCTACTTGCTGGAGAGTTCAGTATCTTGTTTCTTTTTCTTTCCCCCCTGGGGACAGCATTAGACATAACTATGTGTACAAAAGGGCTTTTAATGAGACCAGTCAAAGCAAACACATAATTCAATTTTTATGAGAGTTTTGTTTTTGTCCCAAGGCAGACCTATCATATGCTTGATTTGTGTTAATACCTCGGATTTTATCAGAAGTACAAATGGACATAATCCTTAAATTCCTATTTCCAAAAAGTAAGGAACAGACAAGCTTGTATCCAATCAGAGGGTCAAAGTAACCCTTCCAAAGTTGGAGTTTTCAGCTTCTCCCTATCACTGAAGCTCACTGAATCTCTTCAGATTGCCCATGTGGATCAATACAGCCTCAGGAACATCAGTGGGGTAAAGCAGGGTCTGCAGTGGAAGCAGAGAACAGGTAGGAATAGCTGCTGCTTCTGAAGACGGAACTGCCTTTAGTCTTTAGAAGAGGCTGAATACAAACCACAGTTTCCAAGATCGTTCCTCAGGTGAATTCGCCACACAAGATGTTGTTACAATGCTTTTCCCTCACTCCTGAATGGTCATAATCAACCAACCCCCAAACTGCCAGAATCACAGTGACGTGCCTGGCATGATGATGTCACCCGGAGGTGATGTCACCACACCAGGCACGTCACACCAGGCATGTCTGCCTAAAAACTCTATGTTGCCAGAAGATCCCGGTGAAGAAGCTCTGCCCTCCCGCTGGCAGCAGGTAGAGACCTGGCAACAAAAGTAGAGAATAAGGAACAGGAATGATAGCCAAGGCACTACATGAAGATTGTTGGTATCCAATGAAATGAGTTACGATTCACAAAACCTTATGCTCCGGAAAATGTTACTGGTATCTAAAATGCTACTGGATTCAAATTTGCTTAAGGAAGTGTATGCTAATCCATTAAGGAAGTGTATGCCTTGGCCCCGGACTGGTGGAACAAGCTCCCACGAGATCAGGGCCCTGTTAAATGGAGCTGTTCTGCCAGGCCTTTGGATGAGGTGGCGGGCATCGATCGAAGCTGGTGTCCTTTGCTGAAGCCTTCCATCTTCATGTGGCCCAGATCAAGAAGGCATAGGGATTTAGCGGCACCAGTCTCGGAGACTGTACACTTAAATTGCTAGTGCTGCCTGTTTTAAATCATATTGCCTTAACTGTTCTTTAATATTGTATTAATGTGTTTATTTATTGACCCACTGTAATGAATCGAAGGCTTGAGAGCCAGTTATGTGATCTGCCCGGAGCCTGCTTGCAGAATACAAGTATGAATGAATGAATGAATGAATGAATGAATGAATGAATGAATGAATGAATGAATGCTTACTGCATCTGGGAAGCATTACGATGTCAAGACAGGCAGAGATTTGTCTGAGACAGGAACAAAAGCAGCTTGGAGTTGTCCTCTAATTGTTCCTCCCACCTCACTCAACAAGCAGAGCACCTCCACATGCTTCTGAATTTGGGCAGCTCTGACTCCAGCTCCGTCTTGCCATGACATCTGACCTAGACAAATTGTCGTCCCCACTAACTGGGTTTCTAAACCTTCACTGAACCCCAAGGAGGATCCATACTTTTTAGGATTTTGCATCCCAGCGATTCACCTCTTGGATTTTCCGGCAGGGACAGGACAATCTGGGACATGAATGATTCCAACTGTGTAACATTCAACGATGTGTGGATCTATCCCCGATTTAGACTCCAGGCTCGGGAGCTTATTCCCTGAACCTTTAGAGGTCACAGCATTTGCCTGCAATTGAAAGGTGACTCCTATAAAAGCATGCAGAATCGTATAGCTCAAGCTTGTGTCGCTGCTTGACCCACAAAGCCAAACAGAGTCCACCAGCCATGAATAGCAGCCCACCAGGGATTTGCTGTACCTTCTGTTTTGCTCTCTGACTTGACCTTCAAAAAAAAAAAAAAAAAGTTAACATGAAGCGGCTGGCAGAGCATGATGCATGGTCTGATAGCATATTCTCCACCTGTCCTCATTTCCCTGAGACAGTCCCTATTTTCTAGTAAGTGGCCCCGATCCAACATTTCTATTTTGCCTTTTGGAGAAAGAGTAAGTATCTAGAAAGAAAATTTCCCGATAGGGAGCGGAAGCGTCTCGATTCCACGTATGAATGCAGGCAAACAAGCTTGGTATGATTTTTAGATTGTCTGAATGGAACTCAAGAGACCCAGGTTCAAATCCTCACTCAACCCTGGAAGTTTGTTGGATTATCTTGTCCATAATAGTCACTCTGTCTCACAGATTAGGGCTACGATCACACAAATGAAACAATCCACTTTTAATGCACTTCCCAACTGGATTTTGCCAGTTCACATGGGAAAATCCAGTTAGAAAGTGCACTGAAAGTGGCTTGAAAGTGGATTATTTAGTGTGTGTGATTGCAGCCTAGGAGAGGAGGATGAGGCATGCTGGCCTCAGCTCCTTTGGAGAAAGCGAAGCTAAAAATGTGACAGGCACAAACTGTTGGTGCACTGATCCCCTTCCTCTTCCCTCTCCACAGCTGCTTAGCCAGATGCTGCTGAATATACTTGACTCGAAGCTATTCTCATGCAACTGGACCCATTATAAGACTATATATTCTGCCTTAAAAGAAAACAACCCTCAGCTCTTATATCAAAATAATGCCTGGTAGCAGAGAAAAGCCTTCAGTACTGGGTAAGCAAGGAGCATGGTTAATACCATGGTTCTTACTATAAGAACAGAGTATTGCACCTACACAAGGGTGTAGCTATTTTCATTAGTGAAATGTGGGACAGTATGAAGAAGAAGAGGTTGGATTTATACTCTGCCCTTCACTACCCAAAGGAGTCTCAGAGCGGTTTACAATCTCCTTTCTCTTCCCCTCCCCTCCCCACAGCAGACACCCTGTGAGGTAGGTGGGGCTGAGGGAGCTCTGACAGAAACTGCTCTTTTTCAAGTACAGCTGTGCCAGAAGTATGGTGGAGGAGTGGGGAATCAAACCCGGTTCTCCCAGATTAGAGTCCGCGCACTTAACCCCTACACCAAACTGGCAAGATGCCTTCTGCTTGGTGAGTCACATGTTGTATAAACTGAATATGGATAAAGATGGAGTGAAAATTTTTAGTGACTCCAAATCAGAATAGCTGAAGTTGTTGCAGTTTTCCTTATTATAAAGCCACTGAAACTATTCATTCAAAGACTATGGCTAATACCCCTTGAAGAGCATTACGCTCTGGCAAGAAGAATTATCTGGTGATCCCTGGCCCAAAGGATATCCAGCTGCCCTCGACCAGAGCCAGGGTCTTTTTGGCCCTGGCACCTGCCTGATGGAACTCTCTGCCTAATGGCAGCTGTGCTCTGTGGGACCTAGTGCAGTTCTGCAGGGCCTCTAAACCAGAAGTGTCCCGGCAGGCCTACGGTTGAAGACAGCAACAGTCAACATCAAGCCTAGCCTCCTCTATCCTTCAGCTCTCCACCCCTCCAAGGGGTAGGATACAAATTTTAAATGGCATCTGGAATACATTGATTGTTGTTTAAATTTTTAACCTTTTTAAAATATGCTTATGTATTGGAATGACAGAGTGTATTTACTGTACCTTGTGAACTGCCCTGAGCCCTACTTGGGGGAGGGCGGTCTAGAAATCTAAATAAATAGATAAACCACACGTGTTGGCTAATGCGCTTTCAATGTACTTTTGCAGCTGGATTTCCCTGCTCAAAACAGGAAAACCCACTTGCAAACAATGGCTGAAATGTGGTGAGAGTGCATTATCCAACATGTGTGAAACATGGACAACACTACAGTCTGCCTGTTTACAAGACGTGATCATGCTAAGTGGAACCACCGCATTCATAATGGCCTTTGGTTTTAGGGAGAAAAAACAGAAACGGAGTTGAGCTGCTTGTTAGCTTCCCAGAAACATCTCATCAGTTGGAAACAAATGATGACCTACATGAACTTTTGGTCCAGTTTGGCAAGGCTTGTCTTTTGTTCTTATGGTTCTTTTATTTCATTTTTGAAGCGATTCTTCGGAAATGAAAAAGATGGATGCATAAAGCTGACTCTCTTGTATTCTTTCTCTGGAGTAAGTTTTGTTTTTGTTTTGTTTTTTCTCTAGCAGAGGAAGGCTAATCGAAAGAGAGTGGTTGGATCCAAACCGGCAAAATGGAGTAATTAGATCCAGTCATTAATTTCATTATTTTCTCTCTTTTTTTGTATTTTGTCAGCTGTTTACTTGTTTGTTGTATCATAAGGTTTGCTTCCCACCAGTCTGGCCCAACAAATTATTAGATCTATAGAAAACAGCGCAGGGTTTTGTTCTTGAAAAACAAATGTAAAAAATTATGTGGTAAAATATTGTGATCATATTCTGGGGGAAAGATTGCCCCTGGTTTACATTCATTTTCTAGAACTTTATCGCCAATGTTTATTGCGACAGTGGACAAAAAGCAAATCCCATCTTTTTACACTGAGGCAGGATATAAATTGCCCCTGCATCCAGAATAAAGATGCCAGACTCACTTAAGTAGTTTTAACTAGGGCTTTATTATGAACATAATCTGCACAATTCAAATTACTTCTGTCTATGACCAGACAGATTAGCACTATTTGGACAACCCACCCACCCCACACTGGCTCAAACCTCAGTGTAGCAGTGGTGCTATACCTCAGTTTTTTCTGCCTGCACACAAAATGTTGGTGAAGAACATAAGAGTATTAGAAGAGCCCTGCTGGATTAGACCAGGCATCCATCTATCCATGATCCTCTCTCATACAGTGACCAACTAGTCCCTCTGGAGGTCTAGCAACAGATAGCCTTGGAGCCCCAAGAACCTTGCTCAGCATCAAAAGAATTTCCTTCCCAGCCTCCTGGATCTTGTCAGCCATGAGCATTTGGATCAGGTCATTTCCATTCATCTTGAGATTCCTCCAGATGCTTACCAATTCTTCATTATGACACTTATGCAAATCCCACCTGTTCCCCAGCTAGGACCTAACCAAGAGCCAGTTTGTTGTAGTAGTTAGGAGTGCAGACTTTTATCTGAGAGAACCAGGTTTGATTCCCCACTCCTCCACATGCAGCTGCTGATGTGACCTTGGGTCAGCCACAAGTTCTTTTGGAGCTGTTCTCTCAAGAGCAGTTCTTGAGAGAGTCCCACCTACCTCACCAGGTGTCTGTTGTGGGGAGGAGAAGGGAAAGGGATTGTAAGGTGTCGTGAGACTTTGGGTAGTGAAGGGTGGAGTATAAATCCAATCTCCTCTTCTAAGGACGAGGCTTATTTATAAAGATTTCACCTTGCCAAGCAGTGTGGAACGAGCCTAAAAAAGGCCCCTCTCCATGCCATTCGGAGAGGGCTCCAAAAATTCCTGGGAGGCCCCATCTCAGCCAGCTAATCTCCCATCTCCTTTGTAGATGGTAAGCTTCACTCTCAGAGCCTCCATTTTGAGAGGGGTGAGGACAAAAGTCTTCCCATACCCATTCTGGACAATGGGCACCTCAGTATTTTTACAATGAATTTTCAATATACAAAAACTATTGGGTTAGATCCAATGAGTTCCATGGAGGGACATATCCCATGAAGTTCCCTTCCCTCAGCAGCCCTCTGTGACACCTGAAAAGACAGTGCTGGGGATTGTGGGATCTGATTGGGGAAACAATTCCATGTGACATGAAGGAGGCGGGAGGAATCTGCCTCAATTGCCCTTCCCTCTTTCTTCAGCAGAGGAAGTTCAGCAGAACAAGCTGCCCAGTAGTGCAGAAGGCAGGGGGTAATTTCATCCAGTTTTGCCTCCTCACCACAGCTCCCCATAGCATTTTGGCTGGGATCGAGCACTGCACAAGCGGAAACATGAACCGCCTTAGCTCATTTCTGTGCATTCAAGATCTGGCATGACACCTTGCACTTTCCTCTCTAGATAGCATCATGCCCCTGAATTAGTTGCATAAGTTCTTGCCCAAGTTAGATGAAGAAGTTAGATGAAGAAGAAGAGGAGGAGGAGGAGGAGGAGGAAGAGGAGGAGGAGGAGGAGGAGGAAGAGGAGGAGGAGATTGGATTTATACCCCACCTTTCATTATCCACAGGAGTCCCAGAGTGGCTTACAGTCTCCTTTCCCTTCCCCTCCCTGCAACAGACACCCTGTAAGGTAGGTGGGGCTGGGAGAGCTCTTTCAAGAACTGCTCATGACAGAACAGCTCCGAAAGAACTTGTAACTGGCCCAAGGTCACACCAGCAGCTGCATGTGGAGAAGCAGGGAATCAAACATCTGCGCTCTTAACCACTACAATAAACTGGCTCTCTACTGCAAGCAGCTACTGCTGGCTTTCCCCCTTGCATTTCTGCTTGCTCAAGAGCTCTAGCACAAGAGGAAATTTTGCACTGTATCCAACCCTTTGCCTTTAAAGGCCCACAGACCAATAGCACCACCGGTGTTTCATCAGGGCTACTTGGGAAAAGGGAAAGGGAACTTTCACTCCCAGCCCAAGAGGCTGGAACCATTTGTTTTTTTTATACAAAAGGAGGGGAAATAGAATAGAAAAAAAATGTCTTTTACCTGTGGATTTCATGATAATCAGCCCTTGTCTTCAGTGGTAAATTTAAGGCACCTTATTAAGATTGTTTTTAAAAACTTGCGCAGGTCCAAGAGATACAAAGGAAGCGGTGATGGATTTGTTCGAGAGGCTTGCTGATTGCTGTCAGGAGCTGGAAATTAGGCAGAGAGAAGGGGGAGGGGGGATGAGAGACACCAAAGCGGCTTAGAGAAGAGACCCGAGGCGAGTGAAGAAAAGCCGCGCGCGCGCCTGTGGAGCTCTCCAGGAAGCCAGCTGCTTTAGCTGGAATATCCTCTAGAGGCCGGCAAGCAAATCCTGTGACAGCTGAGCAGAAAGAAGCAGACAAGGTGAAAGCAAAAGCAAGAGGCAAATGTTTCTCCGTGCTTATTTTTAAACCGATTACAGCGGCAGTGTCCGTCCTGCCGCTCAGGAGGAGTCACTCCTGCTCCCTGGAGAGGCTGTGCTCCGGCTGCCGAGCGAAATCTCTGCTTGCCTCCGATTTTTTAAGGTGGTGATATTTTAATCATTCGGGTTCGCGCCGGCCGCTGGCACAGTCACCTTCATTTCCTATCTTTGCTTCGCCTCTGGCCCCGGAGGCGGCTTTTGTGGCAGGAATGGAATACTCGGACCCGGTGAAGGTTTTAAGAGTTATGCCACTTTGCGCTAGCACTGCTGCGACAACCGCTGATACACACTCATCAGGCTAGCGCTTTCTTGGAGAGAGAGCTGTTTCGGCTTTATAGTCTCTTGCAGATTAGGGGTGCAGAAATATCCACTTCTTGGGTGAAGTGGTTAATATTCACCAGTGTGGTGCAGTGGTTAAGAGCCGGGATTCTAATCCGGGAGAACCGGGTCTGACTCCCCACGCATACACATGCAGCTGCTGGGTGACCTTGGGCAAGCCATGGTTCTGTTAGAGCTGTTCTTGAAAGAGCTCTCTCAGCCCCACCTGCCTCACAGGGTGTCTGTTGTGGGGAGGGGAAGGGGAAGGAGATTGTAAAGTGCTCTGAGACTCCAAGTGAAGAGCGGAATATAAATCCAGTCTCCTCCTCCTCTTCCTCTTCTTGGTTTTTGTTTATCCCTTTCCAAACATTACCTCCATGTGTACTGGGAACCTTCAAACCATGCATTGATCCTTCCAGCATACACAGATGTCATGCTGCTTGCATAAAGGAAATGCATGTATTTTGCATATGTGTACAGCTTTGGATTTATTAGGATTTTGTGTAGTGCGTACCAAAACTCTACAGCCATAGAAAGTCCACAAGTTGCCTTCTTTGCAAAAAATGGCAACTGTACATATCAGGAGCAATTGGATGTAGCTCACACTAACAATACATTTCATTTCAGGGCCCCGGTATGTGTTGCTGTAACATTTGAAAAGAGCTTTTGCTTCCATTTCAGATTATCATTGTGAAACTTTTCATACCTCACATATAGTGCTCTGACATGGAAGTTCACTGGATGACCCTGGGCCAGTCAGGCCCTTGTTACCCATGTGACCAAGACTCAACTAACTAACTCATGTTAAAGATTCTTTTGGTGAGCCCACTCTGCTGCCTAATTTCCCCTTAAGAACATAAGAACACAAGATAAGCCAATGTTGGATCAGGCCAATGACCCATCCAGTCCAACACTCTGTCATATGGTGGCCAAAAATACCAGGTGCCATCAGGAGGTCCAGCAGTGGGGCCAGGACACTAGAAGCCCTCCCACTGTTGCCCCCCCAAGCACCAAGAATACAGAGCATCACTTGCCCCAGAGTCCCTATCTATACCTTGTGGCTAATATCCACAGATAGACCTCTGCTCCATATGTTTATCTAATCCCCTCTTGAAGCCGTCCATGCTTGCAGCTGCCACCACCTCCTGTGAATTCCATATGTTAATCACTCTTTGGGTGAAGAAGTACTTCCTTTTATCTGTTCTGACCTGACTGCTCAGCAATTTCATTGAGTGCCCACGAGTTCTTGTATTGTGAGAAAGGGAGAAAAGTACTTCTTTCTCTACCTGCTCTATCCCATGCATAGTCTTATAAACCTTGATCATGTCACCCCTCAGCCATCATTTATCCAAGCTAAAGAGCCCCAAGTGCTTTAACCTTTCTTCATAGGGAAAGTGTCCCAATCTTTTTATCATTCTAGTTGCCCTTTTCTGCACTTTTTCCAATGCTATAATATCCTTTTTGAGGTGTGGTGACCAGAACTGTATACAGTATTCCAAATGAGGTCGCACCAATGATTTATACAGGGGCATTATGATACTGGTTGATTCGTTTTCATTTCCCTTCCTAATAATCCCCAGCATAGCATTGGCCTTTTTTACTGCAGTCGCACACTGTCTCAACATTTTTGGTGAGTTATCTACTACAACTCCAAGATCTCTCTCTTGGTCAGTCTCTGCCAGTTCGGACCCCATCAACGTATATTTATAATTAGGATTTTGGGCTCCAATATGCATCACTTTGCACTTGGCCACATTGAACCCCATTTGCCATGTTGATGCCCACTCGCTCATCCTCAACAGATCCCTTTGGAATGCCTCACAATTCTCCCTGGTTTTCACCACCCTGAACAACTTCATGTCATCTGCAAATTTAGCCACTTCACTGCTTACTCCCAACTCCAAATAATCAATGAACAAATTAAAAGCATCAGACCCAGTACTGATCCCTGCGGTACCCCACTGCTTTCCACCCTCCACTGAGAAAGTTTCCCATTTATACTCACTCTCTGTTTCCTATTTATAAGCCAGTTTTTGATCCACAAGAGGACTTGTCCTTTTATCCCATGACTATTGAGCTTACTTAGGGGGCTTTGATGAGGAACTTTATCAAAAGCTTTCTGGAAGTCAAGGTAGACAACATCTATTGGGTCCCCCTTGTCCACATGTTTGTTCACCCCCTCAAAGAACACTAACAGTTTAGTGAGACAAGATCTTCCCTTACAGAACCCATGTTGATTCTGCCTCAATAGTTTTTGTTCATCAGTGTGCCTACTAATTCTTTCCTTAATAACAATTTCCACCAAATTACCCGGTATCGACATCAGACTGACTGGCCTGTAATTTCCCAGATCTCCTCTGGAACCCTTTTTAAAGATGGGAAATGACTTGGCTGGCCATAATTCTGGGGAGATGGCTGGTCTTGGGAGGGCTTCAACATTAACCCTGAGGCCATACTGTTAGTGCTGGTTCTTGATTTCATGGCTACCACATAGGGTTTTCAACTCTAATTTGGAAAATTCTGGAGATTTGGGGGTACTCTGTTTTGTCCTCCAGGATCTGCATTCAGCATGCATATTTTGTCCTTTGGGATCAGTTCCTGAGTGCAAAACATACTGAATTGGATAGCCTTCTTGCAAACAAGCTAATGCTAACCTCCCCACAGTCTTAGGGGGGTGGAGAAAGGAGAGTCAGGGCCTTTTTTATATTCAACATATTTCTGTGATTGGGTTCTTTGGGTTCTATTAATTTCAGCTACAGATTGGAGAACTGTATTTCAGAGTGCTCCTCCAAAGGAGGGGGGGGGCAAATCCTCCACATAGAGCAAGATTTATTTTATTTTATTTAAAGAGATGTGCATCAGACATGCAACTCACATTTAGCAACTTGGTATAATCCAGGCAAAACTTTCCCCTGGATTCTGCTGTATCTGCCCCTAATGTCTGGCTTTGCACTTTGTCTAACCTTTGTCAGTAGATGAAAAATAGGTTTCTGTTATGAATGGGTTAATGCTGCTTACATTGTATATATTTATTATAATACCAGATATATTTTTATTGTTGATAGAAGATGGATTGTGAAGTAATCCCTTTCACTTTTTTAAAGAAATGAACACAGGATGGATGGATGGACGGATGGATAGATAGATGGATGATGGATGGATAGATAGATGATAGACAGACAGACAGACAGATAGATAGAGAAGCAAGCAGGCAGGCAGATATAGGATACCTGTATTATGAAGAGTATATCACAGGATAATATATCATGATCCCTGATCTTTTCTCAACCCCCCTCCCCCCAGTTTCCCAAGCACGATTTCTTACAAATTAGATACAAAATTGTACGTACTGTGGTGTCCTGGTGAGGGCAGCAAACATTCAACATACATAATCAGGCAGACATTCATCGCTGTCTTCTCTGTTATGTTGCAAGCAAACAAGATGTGATCTGAAATTAAGCTGCAGTTCAAAGCACACAGTGAAAGCATTCATTGAAGCTTGCATTTATGTCCAAATAAATAACTTCAGGATTGGGGTGTTAGTGAAGTCCAGGTACAGGGAGGCTGAATGCTAACCATTATCGACTTCAGCTTCAGCAGTCACAGGCTTGGATCCACAAGGAGATGTTCTTAGGCACTTGGGTCCTTGTGTGAGGAGAACTGTGAAGGAAAAAAAAAACAACCCTCGTACTGGCATTACGTTACATAGAAAGCATCTTGAACAGGTTCCCTACCACCACCTGCATGCTCATGTTGTTGTGCAAGCAATTCTCAGGTACTCTAAGAAAAAGGAACGAAAAAGGTAGGCGTTGAGCAACATCTTATGCAAGCAGAACTACTCTAAATCCACTTCCATTTCCGCTTGCATTTCACTAGACACAGGCCCATTCTGCATCTAGCATTCACTCCGTTGTTTTACCAAACCCACATTGGAACAAAAAAAGATGTGGCTCAAAACCACATTCAGATACCCCAGGCCAAAGCCGTACTGATTGCAAAGTCATCCCTGAATGGCCATAAAGCGGCCATAAATCTATGCAGACAGTACCATAAAACTGAGAGATCAAACGAAGTGAAAGAGGCATGCAGTCTGGACACTGCTTTAAAATCCGACAATCAATCAAAGTGAAAGTGGCATGCAATGTCGAGGGGAATTTCTGTTCCAACGTGGATTCGGTAAAACAGCGGGGTGAATGCTAGGTGCAGAATGGGCCATAATCTCCCTCTTGATTCAGTGCAGGTTGTCTAATGAACCGGTTAGAATTGCTTTATCATATCTACAGTTTAGTGTAGCCAGTTTAGTGTAGTGGTTTAGTGCACGGACTCTTATCTGGGAGAACCAGGTTTGATTCCCCACTCCTCCACTTGCACCTGCGGATGTGACCTTGGGTCAGTCACAAGCTCTGGCACAGCTGTTCTCTCAAGGACAGTTTGTGTTAGAGTTCTCTCAGCCCCACCTACCTCACAGGGTGTCTGTTGTGGGGAGGGGAAGGGGAAATGAGTTTGTAAGCCGCTCTGAGACACCTTTGGGCAGTGAAAGGTGGGATATAAATCCAATCTCTTCTCTTCTTCTACAAGTATTCTCTCTTTGCCACAACCTGGAGATGTGCGCAGTATGAGGGTAGTTACCATATCATCTTATCACTTTCCTTGTTTGTTTTCCCTTTTTGAAGATCACTCTCAGATAGGGATGGAAATAATATGTACCTGGTATTTGTATCCCCCCTTTTGTGGATTATTTTGTCTCATAGGGAAAAAAAAAAATTCCCGGGGCAAATTCATTGTAGAGAGTGCACTCCCAGGATATTGATAACTTTGGCTATCCTTCACTTTTGGCAAATGTGACAGGGAGGTGGCATTTTTAGATATGATAAAGCAATTTTGATTACCTTACAAAATGCAGCTACAAATTACACATACATCAAAATGTTAAAATATGTACAAGATACACACACACAAATTGAATACACCAACAACCGGTCTTGATTAGCCGATGATTAGGAAAACAAACATCATTTGTATCACAGCCCATATTTCTTATGGGTTTTCCAAAATCTGTGTAACTTTTCTACATCTCTGACTCTTTGAGATTCAGTTAATCTAATTAATTCATACTAATCCTTCAATTTATCCTACCAATCCCCTTCAGAGGCAGTGTCTTTTGTTTCCAAGTGCCTTTTGCCTCCCTGTCTTCAGCTCCCCCCCAGCAGAATCTATCTAGAAAACTGTGTCCCTGTTGAGCGGTACTAGCGACTGGGAAAGGCCCACTTCCATGGTCGGGGGCAACTCACTTTCCTCTGTATCTCCCTCCTGGCATTCCCCATATCTTCTCCCATTTCCCTGCCTCATTCTCTCCAGAAGGAGGATAATTTATTCCCCACCCTTAACTTGGAGTCTCGGAGTGGCTTACAATCTCCTTCCCTTCCTCTCCCCACAACAGACGCCCTGTGAAGTACATGGGGCTGAGAGAGCTCTGAGAGAACTGTGACTGACCCAAGGTCACCCAGCTGGCTGAATGTGGAGGAGTAGGGAATCAAACCCAGTTCTCCAGATTACAGTCCACTGCTCTTAACCACTACATGAAACTGGCTTTTCAGGGAATTAAAAAAAGAGAGTTTTTTTTAAAAAAAATCAGATTTTTCTACAAATCTGGAGAGTGCCCCAAATTTGTGGAAAGATCTGTTTAGCCTCTATGTGGCCCAGATCTGCAAATTTAGCTATCCACAGATGAGGCCATGGGTATACAAACAAGTATAGACGTGCAATACTTGTGATGGGGGAATGCCTCATCTCCCCACTTTCTTGCCAGGCCTGCATCCAGTGCAACTCCTTGACCTGTGCCTTCATGAGCTGCAGGTCCAGAGTGATTCCCAGGTTGCTCTGCCCGCACCAACATGCCCAGTATAGCTCCTGGGCTACATTGGCAGCATGCCCTGGCAAATCTCCTGGGTTGCTGCAGCAGCAGCATGCCTAGTATGGCTCCCAGGCTGGGCAGTCACCATTGGGCCCAGCATAGAGCCCTGGGCTGCATAGCTACCACAACCACCAGAACCAGAGTGGAGCCATGGGCTGCACAGCTACCACTGCCTATGGACCAAACATGACTCTCTGGTGCCACCACCACTGAAGATAAGTACTTTACTTTTGTGGGGATTTAACCCCCCCCCCATGTATTTTTTTAAAAACAATCTGATTTTTCTGCAAACCTGGATAATGCCCCAAATTTGCTGAAAACTCTGTGTAGCCTCCATATGGCCCTGATCTGTGGATTTAGCTATCCACAGATGGGGGCCATACATGGCTAACTGTATATAGATGATGATATATGATGATGATATCATGGGCAAGCCCCAGATGTTATAGAGGCACCATATTGGGTGGCTTAGAACACACCAGAGACTTTAAGACTAGCCCTAACGTTATATCCTGCACAATATGATATTTATATCTTTCTGTTTCATGATTCCCTCTGCAATGACAGTGACGGAAGTGCAGCTGAGGAAATAATGGTTTGTTTTAATTTCTTTTCAGGTGTCAACATAATTCTCTGTTTCATGCTGTGCTCAGAACAGGAGAGGCTTGTCTGGTTGGATGCAAATGGTAATTATTATTATCTCCATAAGCAGTGAGATCTTGGGCCATGAGTTTGGCACTGAAGTTGAAAGGAGACCTTGAGAGCAAACAGTGATCCACTCCCTGGTCTCTATTGCCAATCTCTGCTTAGCATAAACTTTGAATATCGAAAGCATCTCTAGGTACATGCAACTGGGGCCTGCTTTTGTGTCAGGTAAGAATAGCACAAGCACAGAAAAGAAGAGAAGAGATTGGATTTATATCCCACCCTTCACTACCCAAAGGAGTCTCAGCTTACAAACTCCTTTCCCTTCCCCTCCCCACAACAGACACCCTGTAAGGTAGGTGGGGCTGAGAGAACTCTGATAGAAACTGCTCTTTTTCAAGAATAGCTGTGCCAGAGCTATGGCTTGCCCAAGGTCATCCAACAGGTGCAAGTGGAGAAGTGGGGAATCAAACCCGGTTCTCCCAGATTAGAGTCCTCACACTTAACCACTACACCAAACTGTTTAGCCTCCATGTGGCCCTGATCTGTGGATTTAGCTATCCACAGATGGGGGCCATACATGGCTAATTGTATATAGATGATGATATATAATGATGGTATCATGGACTAGCCCCAGATGTTACAGAGCCACCGTATTGAATGGCATTGTTTAGCTTTCTAGTAATTTAATTAATAAAATATGTGATTTTAGGTGTTCATCACTTTTTGAAAGACGTTTGATTTCATTACCTGCAGTGTTCTCTTACAAGGCATGTTCCCCCCATTTACATTAAAAAAAACCCTCTGGTTATGGTTATTCCAATCAGCAAAACAACAGCAACAGCAACAACGTCCAAAGAGTTATCCCAGTATCAGGCCACTCACTTGCAATTTATATGCAAATATGACTCTGTCAGATATGTTCAATAGAGACGGGGGACTGCTAGCTCTCTACGCTGACTGTGCAATCCTAAACAGACTTACAGCCTTCTAAGACTATTGACTTTAATAGACTTTGAAGGTTATTAACGCTGTTCAGGACTGAATGCGAAAGGTTAAATCCAGACTAATGCTTCCATGGGCACGATGATTTCTACTCACTGAGTGGGATTTTTTTTTCCCCTTCACCACTCCTGTGGTAGCCTAAAAGGACCCCTGAAATCCTCTTCCCAGGGGTCACCTTTTCCCCAAGAACAAATTTTGGGGCAGCTCTTGGAGAGGGGAGGCAAGGAAATCATGGTCCATGGGCAGAAATCTTTGCCCCTGAGGAAATGTCTACTCTAAATCCTAGTCTAAATAACTTGCAGTGTGACACTCTCCATAAATAGGTTAGGATTTGGTGGTGGTGTTGTTTTGCAACATGGCTGCCACTTTAGAATCACTCTTGCTAAAAGCTAAGGGCTTCTCCCTTTGGAGACAGGCAAATTCATGCAGCAGGGCCAGATACAGCTGTCATGTATAATTCTGTGAACCCAGGCAAACTCCCATGTTTACAAAAAAATCTCTCTCTCTCTCTCTCTCTCTCTCTCTCTCTCTCTCTCTCTCTCTCTCTCTCTCTCTCTCTCTTCTGGGATAGAATAGATAAACCCTTAACTTTTGTAAATGCCTAGGTTTACCAAAAAAAGGGGGGGACACACTCATGCACACACACCCCAATTCAGGGGCAATCCTCCAGATGTGAATAATGGGGAAATTAACATCATGTTGCATTACTGTAGCCGCCCAAATGACACTTGAAAGCTGGCCGTGATAGAGGTATTGAGTCAGGGGAAAGCTAGAGAGGGAGCTTGAGAGTAAACAAGTTTTTCTCCATAAACCTCCATAGATCCCGTCCAGCTGACTGGCAGGCACCACTTGGGATTCCTTCTAAGAGGACCCTATAAACATCTCACTGATGGCTGAGAATTCTGCAGGACATGTGCAGCAGTGGTGGTGCCTTGGTGATCCGCTTCCTCACTCCAGCTGCTGAGTTCTCGTTGGAGGGTCCAGTGTTCCATCTCTGGCTGACCAGCAGGCATCACTCAGGGCACCTTCCTGGAGGACCCCATAAATATCCTGCTAGCAGCCGAGGCCGTGCGAGTGCTGCACACTGCATTAAGGGCAAGGGTCCTTAATAAGCAGCTTGTCATGGAACTAGGGAGGGGCATCTTCTTTTTTTATAGCATATAGTATTGGGAACAAATGGGCTTAACCACTAAATGTCTGGATCTGGGGAAAGGCTGAGGATAATAGACAAAAAAAAATGCTAAACAAAGTCTTGTAAGGTTCTCTATATATTCTACTTGGAAGAAATTCAGATATTCCTCTTATATATAATAAATACTTTACACACACAAGTGTCATCGTACCTTTCCACAAGTGGAAGCGGGCTGGTCTGAGTTAAATGATAGATTTCTTTGAAAAAAGGGAGAGTGTGTTTATGGAATCAGATAAGGGAAAGGGTGGAGAGAAATCCTTCGGTCGAATTTCAGTACTGACAGATCCAAAGCTTTATCTGCAATTTATCTCAAAGCATAGGCATTTTCCAGCCATTTAATAACGTTGAGATTTTAAAGACGTACTGTGAATCTTCCAAAGGACCACTAGCAAAACTATACAAGGTGCTTCTAGAACTAGATTATAAGGAGCCAACATATAGGCAAAGATGGCAATGTGACAAGGTACAAAATCATCAAAGACAGGTGGAGAAAAATCTATAGATACCTTAGCCACACTGACCAACATCAATATAAGGGAACATGACTTAAAATTAATGTTTGGATGACATTATGCCTCTGTTCGTGGAAACAGTGACAGACTTCACATTCCTGGGATCCCAGATCACTGCAGACGGTGACTGTAGCCATGAAATTAAAAGACGCCTGCTCCTTGGGAGGAAAGCGATGGCAAACCTAGACAGCATAATAAAACGTAGAGACATCACCCTGCCAACAAAAGTCCATATGGTCAAAGCAATGGTATTCCCAGTAGTACTGTATGGCTGCGAGAGTTAGACTATAAGGAAGGCTGAGCACCGAAGAATAGATTCTTTTGAATTATAGTGCTGGAGAAGACTCTTGAGATTCCCCTGGACTGTAAGAAGATCAAATCAGTCAATCCTAAAAGAAATCGACCCTGACTGTTCCCTGGAAGGCCAGATCCTGAAGCTGAAGCTCAAATACTTTGGCCACCAAATGAGAAGGGAGAAGACCCTGATGCTGGGAAAGGTTGAAGGTCAAAGAAGAAGGGGACAGCAAGGGTTGAGATGGTTAGACACTGTCATCGAGGCAATGAACATGAAATTGAGCAGACTCCGGAGCATGACGGAAGACAGGAGGGCCTGGCGTGATGTGGTCCATGGAGTCACGAAGAGTAGGACTCAACTGTGCAACTGAACAACAACAATGTCTCTGTTAAAATAGAGGAAAACAATGATAATGTATCTGACCAGTGTTGGTGATACCTTCAGGGGAAAGGCTGATTCTACCACATATGGTGGACATTCCCTGTTATAAAACTTTTCTGGGATAGAATATATAAAGCCTTAAGTGAAGTCATAGGCCATAGAGTGGAATGTTTACCAATGTTAATTTCATTTGGCATAAGAAATATGGTCATGTCTTAAGAAATTCGGGGAGGGGCCCCTGCAAGGTTGCTGTTTGCAAGCCATCGGAAGCAACAGACACCATGAATCAAAATCTGGTTTAGGAAATGTTGGTTAATCAGGGCAATGGAAAAAAATTGCAGTTTGTAAGCAGTTATGAGGAAGGAAACACAAGAGCGCAGTAATTATTTATACAAAGGTGGCCTCTGCTCATAAAATATCGGAACTTCTGAAGAACAAACGAAGCTTGTGATTCCTAGTAGTGTATGAAAGCATTGTTCAGAGTAAAAATCTCTTGCTTACTAATTAATTAGAAGATTAGAAATGGATATAAGATTTTATGAAGAATGTGATAGAAGAAGAAGAAGAGGAAGAAGAAGAAGAGGAAGAAGAAGAAGAAGAAGAAGAAGAAGAAGAAGAAGAAGAAGAAGAAGAAGAAGAAGAAGAAGAAGAAGAAGAAGAAGAAGAAGAGGAGGAAGAGGAAGAAGAGGAGGAGGAGGAGGAGGAGGAGGAGTTTGGACTTATACCCCGCCCTTCACTGCGCAAAGGCGTCTCAGAGCGGCTTACAAACTCCTTTCCCTTCCCCTCCCCACAACAGACACCCTGCGAGGTAGGTGGGGCTGAGAGAGCTCTGACAGAAACTGTCCTTGAGAGAACAGCTGTGCCAGAGCTTGTGACTGACCCAAGGTCACACCAGCAGGTGCAAGTGGAGGAGTGGGGAATCAACCCCGGTTCTCCCAGATAAGAGTCCACGCAGTTAACCACTACGCCAAACTGGCTCTCTGTGTGCTGTATCAATTGATATTCCTCAATGTTATTTTTGTTTACTTTTTTTTTTTGTATCTACACTTTGTGTGTTGAGGATTGTTATTTGAGGGCTGACTTGTTTATGGTAAGTATTGCCTTTTTTTTCTTTTTTGTAAACCATTGGTATTTATTTATTATTATTATTTTTTAAATCCCTGTTGTACATGACTACATTTTAAGGCTTTGGGAGGGTAAAAGGAGTATATCACCTTTTGTTCCAGGGAGAAAGAACAGGATAATAAATAAATAAATACATGCAAATAAGCAAATGCCACTAGAACAATAGAATATCATGGGATTTGAGGAGGAGATGATCGTTCTACACTGGGGGTGCATGCATACTTCACCATGAACTTTTCAAGCTTCCCCAGTCATGGAGATAAAGCCCACATAAGACAGATGTAGATATAGGTGGGAATTATGGATCTAAAATGCTCAGTCTCTGTCCCCCTTTATGAGTGTAGGCCCTATACTTTGTATGTTACATGTACAGTACTTGTGTAAAACAGCTTGAAGACTGAGGACTGGGAAGCACCCTTATCTCAGATCCTGAAAAGTGACTTTTAGTCAGAAGAGACAATACTGAGCCAGACTGATGGCCAAAAGTCATGCACAGAATCTTGAATCCATGCCATGTCGCCCCCCCCCCCCAAACTTCATTAAGCATCTTTATTTGGGTACTCATTAGAGTCCATGGGAATCTGAATACTCCTGGCTAGTTTGATTAAGTTCTGCTTGTTTTCTTCATTCTCATTTCTAATCAAAATCCCCCAGCTTAATTTTGATGAGACTGTATGCTTTATAGTTCAGTACCTGATTATTAATAAGGGGTGTTTTTTTTTCTTTTTGCCTGCCTTTTGCTTCAGTGAATGAATGCCTTTCCTGTTGCCACTCTTTGCTGAACCTGAAATCTGAGTTTGCTTGCATCTTTACCCATTCAGGATCATTAATTAAACATTTCCTAGAAACACCAGCACAATGATGTTTGTGTTTCTGGGTCTAAAACAGAACTCTGTTATGGGAAAGGCTGTAAGCCATGTACAGACAGATAAATACTTTAACTGGGTTTCCAGATCGGTATGAAATTGGTGTATGTGTGTGTGTTTAACTTGATCTCAATATCAATGAGAGATCAAGATTCATTTTCAAATTTCCTTCCAATGTTTAAAAAAAACACGTAGGATTTGTATAATTCAAAAGAATGTGGCTACATTCGGATGTTGTTGTCATGGCAGGTGAATGCAGATGTTAGATCTCCTAGCAACACTGGTCCTGATTTGGGTTCCATTTATATTTTTTCAGTATATAAAACTTGGCAAAATAATCCTTACATTTTTTTTAAAAAAAAGCATCAGTGTAAATTACATTCTTGACAACTGTAGACAGGCTTTTCATTGTTCCTGATTTCTGTAAGAATCCAATCTGATGTCTCTTGCCTTCATCAGGAACCATATGGGAAAGATATGATGAGACGAAGATTTCAATAATGTCATAGTATTTATTGTAGCAAAGAAAAACAAAAACCACAAAAAACCAACTGTGAGCTGAATCGCCCGCAGAATATTCACAAAGGAGACTTCATTTAAAGTCAAATGCATCTATTGTCTGAAGTAAATCTGCCCATACAATCCATCATAGGAAAATGCAGAAGCCAAAGAATTAATATACAAGATAAATATACAAGAAGTCCAACACTTTTCCTAGGTATTTATTGTATCTGAAGATGTGTGCGTGCACACGAAAGTTCACACCTCGAAGAAAACTTTGTTGGTCTTAAAGGTGCCACCGGACTCAAACTTTGCTGCTTCATACCAACGTGGCCACCCACCTGAAACTACTGTCATAGTATTTTAATATGAATGTATGTATATATTAAAATATTTATACCCCATTGCACAAAATGGCTTCCAAAATAGATTGGTTGGAGGTAGCCACCTATTTTTCACTAAATCTCACCGAGTTCTCCTCTTTACGAATCCCCCATCACACCTGGCTTTTGTCCATGCTGGTCCTATGATTCTCAGCAGAATCTTCTCGCATGGTCAAAGTTGACCCCTCCCATTGTCACTAGTGGAAAAGTTGGTTGGATCCAACCTATTACATTACAAAGGTTGGCATAATGCATTACACTAAACTTAAACACCATTATTAGACTCTAACAGTAATCATAGGAAAGGCAGCAATTAAAATTTCGTATAACTATCAATAACACGAAGAGAAGAAAAATAAGATTGTGATCAGGGTAAGACCATAAGACTGGGCTGCCAATTTTGAGTTGGGAAATTCTTGGAGATTTAAGGGTGGAGACTGGGTGGGTGGAGGAGCTCAGCAGAAATATGATTCCACAGAGTCTGCCCTCCAGAGCTGCCATCTTCTCTAGGGGAACTAATCCATGTTGTCTGGAGATAAGTTGCAATTCTGTGAGATCTCTAGACCCCACCGGGAGGTTGGTAACCCTGCCATAAGACATGTCAGTCGGACATTTTTCTCTAGTGCCTAAATATAAACCAAGCAGGTGTCAGGTGAACTTCAGTTTGGCGTAGTGGTTAGGAGCACGGACTCTAATCTGGGAGAACTGGGTTTGATTCCCCACTCCTCCACATGCAGCTACTGGTGTGACTCTGGGTCAGTCACAGTTCTCTCAAAGCTGTTCTGGAGAGAGCAGTTCTTGAAAGAGCTCTCTCAACCCCACCTACCACACAGGGTGTCTGTTGTAGGGAGGGGAAGTGAAAAGAGATTGTAAACTGCTCTGAAACTCCTTTGGGTAGTAAAGGGCATATTTGTGTGTGTGAGTATATATATATATATATATATATATATATATACACATACACACACACACACACACACAAGACAATCACTGAGAAGGCCCTATCCCTAGTCACTAAATATTTGCATTAGAAGTGGGGGTATCCAGTGAAGCATCTCTAGAGAAGATCTTACTGAACAGGGAAGTGTATACTGGAAGAGATCTATGATCCTGTTTATTTATCAGTACCTTCTTATTAATCATCCTCATGATGCTCCTTACCCTTTGAGATGAAGATAGGCAGGTTCATATTTGAGACAGAATAGATTTTCTCCATCCTCTACAACAGGGGTCTCATAGCTTAGTGAGCTTGTGGGCAGTTTTGGAATTTTGAGAACGGGTTGTGGTCACCATCACAAAATGGCTGTCATAGAATGTTGGGTCAATCACAAAATGTTGGGAGGTTGCAAGCCTTCCGACAGTGAAGGCTGTTTCTAAATGAATGTTCCATATGATGCCTCAAGGGCTCTTCTGAAGCACCACCTGCTCTGTTGAGGTGAGCCAGGAGTAGCTATTTGTTTTGGCGATGAAGCAAAAGTGCAACAACAACAACAACAAAAACCTCAGCTGCGGGTGCCATGGTGCCCACAAGTGGCATGTTGAAGATCACTGCGCTATAAAGTTAACCATGCCATCCTAAGCAGTTCCACCCTTCTAAACCCATTGATTCCAATGGACTTCAAAGCATGTAACTCTACCTAAATATTGGTTGGTGATGGAGCCAAGGAACAGAAAACTGTTAATGATTTTCTATTCCTTGGCTTCATCACTAACCAAAAGGGAAACCATGACCAAGAAATAAGAAGGAGATTGAGACTAGGAAGGGCAGCCATGAAGGTGCTAGAAGACATCCTTAATTGAAGGATGTGTTACTGGTGACCAAGATTAAGATAATTTATGACACCGTATTCTCCATTACTATGTACGGGTAGGAAAGTTGGAGAATGAGGAAAGCTGGAAAGGAGGTGGTATACAGTACCAGTGGTTACAAAAAAGCACAAAGCCATTTGCATTGATAACAGTTACTACAAAAAATCCAAAAACAGTCAGTTTGTTAATAAAAGATAACTTCTGTGAAAAATCCCAAAACAGATAGTATAAAGAGTGAAGCAGTCCAAAAAAGGTCAATGTATAAGCCCTTTTGTAACCTCTAGTACTGTGTACCTCTTCCTTTCCAGTTGTTACAGGTGTCTCCCATTGTTTTTCCTATGGAGTTGATTCATTTGAAATGTGATATTGGAAGAAACTGTTATGGGTACCATAGACAAAAAGACAAATTAGTGGGTTCTAGATCAAATTAAGTTTAAACTCTCTCCAGAAGCTAAAATGACTAACCTGAAGCTACCCTACTTTGGTCACATTGTGAGAAGACAAGACTCACTTGGAAAAGACAATAATGCTAGGAAAAATTGAAGCCAGCTGGAAAAGAGAAAGACCCAACATGCGATGGATTGCATCAATAAAGGAAGCCAAGGCACTTAGTTTGCAAGACTTGAGTAAGGCTGTTAACAATGGAACATTTTGAAGGTCATGAATTCATAGGTTCACAATGAGCTGGAAGTGGACTGATGGCACTCAACACGTGCACACAACTTTGCTTAGATGGCACCGCCAGTCACTGAGTGCATATTGGTTCCTTCTGTAGAATGCTGAGTACCAACTTAAATGCAGAAAGCTCTCCATGAAGTTTATTGGAATTCTATAGACTCACCTTAAAATTCCTTCAGATGTTACTTCATCCAAAGGAGACCTTCCAAATTCCACCGTAGGTAAAATTAAATAGAAACTTGTACTGTACCCTCGGGGAAAAGATCACTAGTTCTACAGCTTTTTTTTTTAAGACCTCATGTACCAGGAGCAGTAATATAGTATGCAAAAGATCATTTCAGCTTCTCTGGGGACTCTGCTGAGATGATGATTTTACCTATATAAGAAAGACCCTTTGTTGAAAAATGGGTTGTGTGTGCTTGTTCAGTTCTAGGATGAGAAATAGAATTATAACATTCAGCTATTTTCATTGTTTCCTTTATTGTACCTATATTCCTTCTCAGTTTATTAATGTTGACCTAGATTTGCAAATGCAAAATAGTTAACTAAAAAATTAGATGTCCAGAAAACAGATATCCAGAAAACAGTATTTTTGCCCTTCCACTGAAAGAAGTTTCTAGTGCATAAGGTTGCCAGCCAGTGGAAGATGGGAAGGAAATGGGAGGGCACAATATAATGCACAGTGTGTTATCACTTCTGGGGAAAACTGGAGGAGTGATGTCATGGTACTCTAGGAATCACCAGAAACTCTACAGTAAAACTATAGAGTTTCCAGTGATTCCTAGAGTCACATCAAGCTGTATGCAATAACAGTGATTTTTAACAATTTTTCTCCTGCTGATGCTCCAAAAAGGTTACACTTATTCACAGGTAGACCAGACCTAAATCCTCATTATTGCTTTGAGCATAAAATCCAGAGAATTTATTATACTTTTGTGTTGCACATAATGGACAATAGGCATGCTGTGGGATTTAGAGAAGGCCATGATTGGAATATTAACCCAATGTTTTGATTCCTGTGATCTAGTCCACAGACATGTTTTAGATGCCATCAGTGGGGGCTGGGCCACTGGGGCAAATGGGACAGAGCCCCACCAACTCAGGTTGCCCCCCAGCCCCCCTCCTGCCTGCCTGCTCATTGGCTCACCAGGCAGTCCAGAGGATGGCAGGCTGTCAGCTACATCGGTCTTGTCATTAGGGTTTGCTAACTTCAGGTGGGAGCTGGTATAAATATTTTAATAAATAGATTAATTCCTTTATTTATTAAAATATTCATACCTCACCTTTCCTTTTGGCTCAGGTTTGAAGTCTTCCTCCAGTCTAAGGAGGCTGCCTCCGATTTAAGTGGTCCTTTCATTGGAGGAAGAGACACTTGAGTTGAGTGAAGTCTACTGGAGGGCGTTGGATCCAGCCCTGTAAATATTTGCTGTATATATTATCCTGGTGTCACTACATTATTTCCTACTGAGGCAATACCATTTTTCTGCATTTTAATCTAGTGACATAATACCATTTTTTCCTGCATTGTGCCTGCCTTCTAAATCATTTTTTTAAATATTCAATGCTTGTTTCAGATTTTTGTAATCCTAGTCTTAGTACACTGCTTATTGAATCTCTCATCCTGTTGATCATGTTGATTTATGCCGTGTAATCTTCCTTGAGTCTCAAGTGAGAAAGGTGGGCTTGGAGCATCGTGTAATAAGAACAAATAAATTATGTACTTGGCAAAGGAGATAGATCAAGATGGGTAGCCATGTTAGTCTGTCCGTAGCAGGAGAAAAGACCTAGGCTGATTTCCCACTACAGCTGCCTCAGTGTTGCGCTGCCATTTGCCCCGATACTACTGGTCAATTTCACACCCGAAGCCGCGGGGCTGAATTTGACCCGTGGCTTCGCTTGATTTCCCCCACAGTTTCGTGGTCCTCAAAAAACAGGATCACGAAACTGCGGGGGAAATTGGGTGAAGCCGCGGGTCAAAATGCAGCCCCGTGGCTTCGGGTGTGAAATTGACCAGTAGTATCGGGGCAAACGGCGGCTGTAGTGGGAAATCAGCCCTAGAGTCCAGTAGTACCTTCAAGACTATCTGAAGAAGTGAGCAGTGACTCACAAAATCTCACACCCTGCCATAAATTTTGTTAGTCTCTAAGGTGCTACTGGACTCTTGTTCTTTTTCTTCTTACTTGGCAAAGTAACACCAGCAGGTGTCTTCCCAAGTAGACCTCCTAAATCTTTGTAGAACATTTTGCATATTCCCCCCCCTAAAAAATACTGAACATACCAGAATTAGAAAGTTTGAATCCTGGCATAGAATTTCTTATGGGGTGATATGGAAATATATTTGACATTTTATAATCTGATGGATGGGAGTGTCCTGTGCACCATGTCATTTTGATACTGCATGAGCTGAACTGTACAGAAGTACACAACACATTGTGAAAGAAGGTACAGCACTGTTTTCACGAAGTCCCTGGCACAGGGAACAGATTGGCGACAATCTTGTCCTTCCAAAAGAAATGTTCTCTTTTGAAGCGAGGCCAATCCATACTTCTGTTACATTCCCTTAGCCAAGTTAACATTATTGCTTCCCGTTTAGGCTCTAGGGGGAGTTGACAGAGTTCAAGTCTGTTTGCAGTATCTGTTGCATTTTTGTGCAAAATTTTGTCAGCCTGGAGGAAAAGCGGGTCAAGATCATACCATTTTTAGCACGTTGGAAGGAGACAAAAGTTGATTACTTTCTCAGTGGTTTGTCTACTTCTCCAAATAATGACTCAGCTTTTGGGAAGAAGGTACAGTCCTTTTTTACAAAGTCCTTGGCAAGAAACTCCTTTGGCACTGACTTTATCGACTGAAAAACAAAATATGTTCTTTTGAAAGCGCTACAATCCACAGGCTAGTTATAGCCCCTTAGCTACATTCCTTCATGTTTGGGCTCTCATGAGAGTTTGTTATGTTTAGACTAATTTTCAGGGTGGTTTTTTTTTAATTATTTCAGTGCAAAATTTTGCCAGATTGATGGATTTGTACCATCATGGTATGTTTGAAATAATGAAAGAAAACACTCTTTTGGTCAACCCTACACCTCTTTCCTTTTGTTTGTTTGTTTTGTTTTGTTTTGAAAGCAAGCCTGTTGAACATTTTTAAAAGTTTGACGTGCACCTGCAAAGATACAGGAGGATGCTTACCTGCATATAGGTACCTGTCCATTCTTGTGCCAGCTCTCCTTCCCAAACCACAAAACTTATTTTCCCAAGACAGCAATCCTAAGGAGGTCTACTCAGAATCCTACTCAGGTCTATTCAATGAGGCTTACTCCTAGGAAGCTGTTCTTAGGATGGCATTGTAACTGGTCACAGATGGTGTCTGTCTAATCAGAAGATAAGAACCAAACTAGACATGATGCTTTTTAAAAGAGTCAGGTCTGGATTCTCTAGGCCTAAGTTACTTTACTCACAGCCCCACAGCACCAAATGGAGAATGCCATTTTAAAAAGTAGCAGGACTCCATTCAACTCAGAACTGCAGTGTGTGTGGGGGTTCTCCAGCCCCTATGCCATTTTTCTGAGTCAAAATGGCCTCAGTGATGAGTTGTCACCTGTACTTTGCAGTTGTACATGTGCATATGCAGCCACAGAAAGGGGGAATTAACTCCCCATTGTGCCATTTTGGTTCAGGAAAACAATGTACAGAGAGGCAGGAACCCCTCATACCCCATACCACAATTCCAAGCCGAATCAAGCTCCCACTGATTTCTCAAATGACATTTCATGCAGCTGTTGCAGACCCAACTGTTTAAGAAGTATCACATCTAGTTTGACCCTAACTTTCAAAATGGCCCGAGCATTCCTGTGGAAAACTTTCACCAGCTTAACTTCCCTGCTTTCAGGATTAATGAAAACTGTAGTTTTCAAGCCCACCAGATTGAATGAGAAAGCTGAAGAAATGACAATTTCCATCAGACCAAGAAATCTGGTAAGTTCTGAGCATGTGCCTCCAGTGGCGGCCAGCCAACTACCTATACAGTGATGAATGTCACTAACTGCACATATGCACATGTATTGAAATCACTGTTCATTTTAAACTGTGAATGCATCTCAGTGGGAGCATAAATGGTGCTAGATTTGAGAGAAGACGGACATTGTGAACCCAGTAAATTCAATTTTCAGTCATGGTGGCAAATCTCACAGCACCACTAGTCAGGAATTGACATGTTGATTCCCCCACCCCAGGAGTTCATCTGCATCTCCAGAGAATGACTCAGCCATCCTCTTTTGTATTGAGAATCGGCATCTGGACATGGATTGAATGATTCCAGGACCACTTCCACATGTTTAATACATTTAAAGAACCAAGTTGTGTTAACACAGTTGTGAGAATTGGATCTCAATTGCCTGTCGATTAAAGGCAGCTGTCAGGGAGACAAACCTGTTTTACTGGCTGCAAATCAGCTGACTGCCAAAGCAATCCGGAAAATCTAACTGCAGGGGCAGAGAGCAGATTTCCTTTTTCAGATGCTCCTCATGAAATGAGAGATTGTCCACGAGGCACATAACATTCTCCCGTGCTTCACTTCTCAATAAATCATCAGGTCTCAATAAATAATCAGTTCATCAATATGTAGTTTGTTGCTTCCAGGTACAGCTCTGTGTCAGAGGGCAGACGGTCATTATAGCCCTTTAGAATTTTTGGATTCAGATGTGTTTCCAAACTAAACAACTCACTTCAGAGGCTAGGGCACAGGCGGAGTTTTTTTCCCCAACACCAAGGATAACTAGGAACGATAGAACGTTCTTTCTACAAAGATTCTGCAATTTTTAAATACAAAAATCTAACTCTTTGGGTAGTCTTTTGATTTTTAATGACTTTTTAGTGGCTGAGTTGCGTTTATTTTAAGATTTGTGTGCTGTTTGTGATTTTGTCATGTTTTACATTGCAAACCACTTTGAGCAAGTTCTCTAGAGAAGCAAGATATACATCTTCTCTATGGCTGAGTACAGACTGGCAGTTTGCTCCGGTAGCCAGTCGTAGCAAAAAAGCCCCGGAATAAACTATACCGGGTTTTCCCGTTCACACAGCGGGGACCGCTGCCAGAAGATACAGGACGGAGGCATACAGGAGTGTTCAGACTGCCGCGCCGGAGGCGTGCTATATTTGCCATTTCCCCATTAATTTGGCTGTGGGTGTATGGGTGTATGTGCGTATGAGCACCCATGTGCTCATGCGCTCATGCGCATAAGCGCGTTTTGCCGATTGGGGGAGGACCCCGCAGCACTGGCACCGCATTGGGCAGTGGAGCGGAGCACAGCCAATCACACTGCTGCTGCCTTCTGCCCAACGCAGGTTGCTCCCGGCTTTTCGGCTGTGCGTTCAGACTCCCCAGAAGCAGAGAAATGTGCAACACACACGGGCTTTTGGATTTGCTACGAGTTTTATCAGGTATCTTTTTAATCCGGCAGTGAAGCGCAACAGCATGGATTGGCTACGGGTGGGGGACGCCAGGCAGATGTGCCTGTGTGAACGCCCCATTTACTCCAGGATTGAGTCGTCGCTGGCCCGGGTCCCTACCGGGGCAAATTGCCAGTCTGAACTCAGCCTACGAATAAGACAGAGTGGTGATGGAAAGTGTCATCATGTGACAGCTGTCTCATTGCGATCCCATGGAGTTTTTGAGGCAAGAGATGAACAGAGGTGGTTTGCCATTGCCTGCCTCTGAGTAGCGACCATAGCCTTCCTTGGTGGTCTCCCATCCAAGTACTAACCAGTGCTGACCCTGCTTAACTTCCGAGATCTGATGAGATCAGGCTAGACTGTTCCATGGGGTCAGTTGAAATCACGCTGAGTGGCAGTTAGTTTGGAGAAGGAAGGAACATTTGTGAACTGGGGAGGAGTCATGGCTCTGGTAGAGCATCTGCTTTGCATGCAGAACTTCCCAGGTTCGATCCCTGGCATCTCCAGTTAAATGGGTCAGATAGTAGATGATGCAAAAGACCTCAGACTGAAGTCCTGGACAGCCACTGAGAGTCCAAATAGCCTGTTTTGACCTTGGTAGACCAATAGTCTGACCCAGTACTATGCAGCTTTGTACGTTCCTGTGTGAACTGATGATGCCATTGGATTATGATTACCATAGCCTTTGAGGACTCTGCACTGGTGAACCACAACAGAGTTGGCCGTTCCAAGCCTGGCTTGCTTCCTTCTATTTTGGGAAGTGCTTAACTGGAACAATCAAGCCTGAATATTTGCATATATTGCTACTGGAGAAGATCTAGATCAGAGATGGGAAACCATTGTACAAAGCACTATCACTCCACCTTGTCATTTGTTATAAAGACTTTCTTCAAAGGCAAAAGAGAGGGGGGGTTGATATTTTTATTTCAAGTGATATCACAAAAGAGTGTCTACCATATGGCTTGAATTGCTCATAGATCCCCTTAGGCAGGTTGATATAGCTTGCTGTTTTTTTTCCTTGGCAACCTGAGACTCTGTGTCTAACCCTCATGATTACAGAATGATTTTGAGTAAATTACAAGCAAAATTGCAAAAGAATTAAAAATGAGCAGATGGGTTAAAAAAAACAACAACACAGGCTGCATAATTTTTCACCTCATTCCCCCCACCAATTTATTTGCAAATTGATCGTTCCAGCGTTATCAAGGTATGCCTTAAGTTTTAGGGGTTTGGGGCTGTCATGCATTGATAATACATGCATAGCCAGATAAATGAAATCTGCCCAACCATTATAGTTTGGCATCTGCCCAATTAAACCAAAACACTATACAGCTTATTGTGTGTATTACAGGTGGTATGCTAGTTGATTGTGTGTATGCATGTTTACGTACATACATACAATATTATGGCACTGATTGTACAGCTCCGAGCTAGCATCTGGAATCTGATTCATACATTAACTTCCACATTTGGCTATTGCCAAAAAGACACATTGCGGTGGTAATGTATAGAAACATTGCTCACTTGATGGGGTCACTTGGAATACTTGTAGGGCCCCTCCAGTGTGTCTATCCTTCCATTGGGGTTGTCTGCTGTGGCACAGAATGCAATCACATAAATCAGAAGGATCACATGATTGGTGCATGCATGCATTTCCACTGAAACATGGGCCCTGAACCACACAGTATAGGCTCTTTGGAGAGATCCAAGCAATAGCGAGTAAAGTAATTGCCCTGGACTTATGATCATATCTTCAGTTCTCATCAGGATGCTCACCACTAAAATTTATGGGTTGGACCCAAAGAACCTAAGTGGTACCTATTTATCTACTTGCAATTTCTTGCTTTTGAACTGCTAGGTTGGCAGGAGCTGGGGCTAGAGATGGGAGCTCACTCCATCATGCAGCAACTGTTGATCTACGGACCTTCTGGTCTGCAGTTTAGCATCTTAACCTCTGAGCACTCAAAAACTGCCAAATCTGGGATTGAATACTGGATGTGACATTTAACTTCCTAAGACTCTTCGAAAGATTCTTGTATCCTATGACCAAGTTCTGTTCATGGTAGGCACACACTAGATAGTTTCTGCTGTGGAATGCACTTCCTCTTGTGCAAGCCCTTCCATTTGAGCACCATCAATGGCTGCCAATGAATCCACATGCAAGTGGAAGTGATTTCACAGGAGGAAGCACTCTCTGTGGCAGACACAATCAAATGTGCATGGAATTTGCTCCTAGGGTCCAAGACTCTAGGTTTACTGTTGTGAAGCCACACCTCAGAGTGCGGGCCAATGACAACTGATGCATCAGGAAATGCTGCTTCCGAATTAAGCTAAGAATGCTGCTGAGAAGAAAACTTCAGCGCCCATTAGAGTCCTTGGCTTCTCGCCATGAATCACAGAAACAGAACAAATTATTCAAAAGGAGAAAAAAATGCAAAATAAATTATGCAAAATCAGTGAACTCATGCCAGCATTTTTAATCTGCCTAGTGTATACACATTGCACCTATTCTTCTTGAAGAGTCTGAGTACCTTGATTTTACCTCGATATATATAATTTTCATTAAGAAGACACACAGCCCCAGGGATGTAGGATGCACCAAGAAAGGTTTCTGTTACATTGTGCCTCCAAAACAACAACAAAAATGAGGAACTGTAGTTCCATAGGCAGAGCTGCTAGTGTATAGGCTTGTTGACTTGGCTAGTACCAGTGAGAGTCAGCTTTGATATGAACCCAGGGAAGGAAATACCAAAGAACTGCACACCTCTTGGGCAATGCTCCCTCTAAGTTGTGAAGTCTTGTGAGCAAAAATTCTACTTTGTGAGCTACTGGCATTAAAGTGGTGAGTGAGAGATTTGGCTAACGCGTAAATTAGTTTGCTCCGGAGCCATCCTTCCTGAGCTAAGGCAAAAATGTCTGAGCCGGAGGCTGAAAAACTCTGAGCTAACTCACACTAACTCAGCTTAGAGGGAACACTGTTCTTGGGAAATCCATCAGTGTCTACCTGATCAGCTTGCTGGGTCTGCTTTCAGCAATCTCCAAAAAAATACAAAACCAAAACACCAGTGACACCATACAATGGGTTGGTAGGACCAGCCATAGACTGGTGGGACACGCTGTAAACCCAGTAGTGCAAAAGCACTACCATGCACTGTTGTGCCTATATCCTGCCCAAACACAACACCTTTCCATTCCATGTGTCAGTGTTTTGGGTGTCTCGGACACATGAAGCTGTCTTCTACTGAGTCCGACCAGTGGTCTGCCTAAGCCAGCCTGCTCTGACTGGCAAGTGGCTTTCCAGGGTCTCAGGTTGAAGCCTTTTAATCAGAGCCTTTTAATTGGAGATGCTGGGGATTGAACCTGGGACCATCCACGTGTCAAGCAGATGCTCTACCACTGAACCACGGCTAGGGTTACTAACCTCCAGGTAGCACGTGGAGAGCTCCTGGGATTACAATATATTTCCAGACAACCACGATCAGTTCCCCTGGAGAAAATGGCTGATTTGGAGGGTGAACTGTATGGCATTATACCCTGCTGAGGACCCTCCCCTCCTCAAACCCCACCCTCCCCAGGCTCCACCCCCAAAATCCCAAAGTTGGCAACCCTAGCCAAACACCCTCCCCTCTTGATCTCTAAGTTCTTTCCCCCCTTCTGTTGCACAGCCAGCCGGCCACATACTGATCCCGTTTAAGGAATGCTCCTTTTGAAAACATCTGGTATGTCTTTTGAAATGATTTGGTACATCTTTAAAGTCCTATCCAGTCTCTGACACTTTTACAAACTTTATTTAATCGGCAGCAGAGCGCTCGCTTGAGTATTTTCTTCTCCGCTGCAGTCTTGGCTCAGCTGAACAGCAGCCTGGTGTAGCAGCTGTATAAATCTTGTTACTTCTGTATCCATATTTGTTTATGTTGCCTTCATTTATGATACGGAAAAACACTGGTGTATGCTACTGATTTGTGTGTCTGCAGGAATGCCGTGGGCTATTACCTTGAATACCGCCACTTCGTCCTGACTTTTTAAATATATACTATCGTATATGTTGTCTCCTCATAGCTTTCAGATTGATACATTTTGCAAAAGGCCCACAGGCCTATCAGGTAGGCTTCCAAAAACTGCTCTTTAAAATAAAGCTGACTGCAATTTGTTGATACATTGGAGGAGGTTTCAGACCATTTGCATGAAGGACCCACACCAAATTAAAGGCACTGCAAGCAGCCTGCAGGGCTGCAGAAGAAACACTTAGCAGGTCACTGTTTCCTATTGGATCCATATCTGGATACCAAGGGATGTGTGCTTAGTCAGCCAATAGGATGTGTGTTTAGTCAGCCAATCAAAAGTTTGGATGCCTCTGTGTCCTACTAGCTGGCGTCCTCTGAGCAGGCCCCGGAAAATGCTGATCACCACTTTGGGGTCAGGAAGCAATTTTTCTCCAGGCCAGTTTTGTTGGAGGTCCTGGAGGTTTTTTGTCATCTTCTGGGTGTGGAACAATGGTCACTGGGGGTATGGGGGGAGGTATTTGTGAATTTCCTCCATTGTTGTTGGGTTTGATTCTTAAAGAAAGTTTGTATTAAAGCAGAGTAAAATCATTATAGTCAGCAGGACAAGTATTGAGAGACTGAGTCCATGTGAATATGAAAAGTATAAAAGTTTACTTTAACACTAGCATGGGAAAAAGGGTACTTGGGAAGTAAAATAACAAAAGAGCTACATTGCTACATCCTTATAGCTAGACACAAGACAGGAATGATGGCTTCTGCTCCTCAACAAGAACAAAGAACAGGAAGGAGAACCCCAATATGCTAAATACCTGATACATTGATTTCCAATCAGATAGCTCCCGGGCATTCTACTGAGTAAATACATTGGTTACAAACAAACATGTGACTTCCTGTTTACAATACTACCATTAACCCTGTAAATACTGAAGTGTTTTAAACTTGTTACATCCAACAATTGTGCAGGGGGTTGGACTACATGACCCTGGAGATCCCTTCCAACTCTATGATTCTATTATTCTAGGCACAAAGATGCAGTTTCCAGATGTCAGTGGCCCTTTCTACACTCTCCTTCTAACCCATGTTCACCACGGTGTCCTCCAAGCAATTCTGCACTAAAATTCAAATCCAGCCTTCTTTTTTAATCCAGGTTTTTCCCCCATTCTGCACTAAAATTGAGTTCAACCTTCTTTTTATTCCAGTCCCCCCCCTTCCACATTACATTACCTCCCTTCAGTGGTCAGCCCAGTTTCAGTCTTCTGTTGCCCCAGGTTATTTGGATGCTGTTTTGCCATGGACTTAAATTGCTTTGACTTGAACGCTGAGAAAAGCCAGAGTGGCAGGCAAATGCAGAAGGGACCATGATTTGTAGACCAATTCCAGGGCCAGGTGTCAAAATCCAGTCCCAGGGTTTAGGCACAAAGTAGACAACACTCACAGCTATACATCTGAAAGGCAATCCAAGAACAAGAGTATGAAGCTACAGGCCAGAGTCAGAGACAAAGAGGACAAGCCAGAGCAGAGAAAGCATAGTCAGTAGCTAATGGATGAGTTCCTTCCACACAGCTGCTCCCTTCTCTGTTGCTTTTAAGCACCACACTGCTCAGCAGCCTGTACTGCATCATGCACATGCCGGCTGTCTCAATCCTGCTCCTGCAAGCACTCATCCTCACAGTTGGTGCTGGGCGAGTACTCTACTACCAGGTGAGCACTACACCTTCTGTCTTGCAGGCAGGTCCATAGCTATCAAAGGGCCCATGGGGCCTGACCCCCATAATTTTTGCTGCCCCCTCCCCCAATCCTCAGCTCCCTCTCCCTCCAGCCCCTTCACTCCCTGATTGATCATCTTGTTGGCATTCTGCTGGCTGACTCGGGAAAGGAGCACCAGGACTTGTTGGGGAAAACAGAAAGAGGAGCAGAGCCAGTTCCCACCCCGAATGACCTCAGGCTCAGCATTGACTGCCTTATTTGGAATAGTGGGCAGGCTCTAAGCAAAGAGCCCACCAAGTACAAGTTTAAGCCAGCCACCTCACCACTTCCTCCAACTCCAGGCAAACTGCAGCAGCAGCAGAGCATGAGAATCTGAGCCTTCTGCTTGTCCTCCTGTACAGCCTCAGGCCATAGCTCCTCCTTCTCCTTCTCTTCCTCCATGTCATCAGATAATTGGACCCTGGCAGTTCCACCTTCAGCAACTCAGCAGCTCAGCAGTCTCTGAGGAAGTCTCCTCTGCTGAGCCTGGTCATTTTCCGTGGGGCTGGGCTGGCTGGCTGGGGTTTATTGTTACCCCTTCATTTTTGTGCTGCTGCATTTCCAGCATCCATTCCTCCCTCCACCATTGTGCAGCCTGCAGGACTCCAAGTTCAGGTAGAGACCAGAGGGGCTCATGTGGGGGATGTACTAAAAGGAAGGACAGGATTGCCCATTGGAAACAATGGGAGAGACTTGAAGGCCCACTGGAAATAATGGGAGCCAGGAATGCCAATTGACTTGCATGGGCTCCATTGAAATACATTACAGCTAAAGAAGAGTTGCAAAGAAAATGTGGAATAGATTTTCCATTAAGGCCTCTAGTCCCAAGTACACTGCTCTAGGACTGGAATGACAGCCCCTGGAGGTAGCAGGTGTGTTCTGATGGCGGAATGACAGGCCCTACAGTGGAATGACAGCTCCTAGGGGTAGCAGATGTGTTCTGAGGGTGGAATGACAGGCCCCACAGTGGAATGACAGTCCCTGGGGTTAGCAGGAGTGTTCTGGGAGTGGAATGCCAGGCCTATCATTACAATTCCAGGACACATCTCCTACCCCCCTGGGCTGCCATTCCACTCTGGAGCTGCTTATTCCAGTCCCGGAATACTCCTGCTAACCCCAGGAGCTGCCATTCCACTCTGGGGCCTGTCATTCCACTCCCAGAACACTCCTGTAACCCCAGGGGCTGTCATTCCACTCTGGGGCCTGTCATTCCAGTCCCAGGACACATCTCCTACCAACCTGGGCTGTCATTCCACTCTGGGGCCTGTCATTCTAGTCCCAGAACAGTGTATTTGGGACCAGAGACCTTAATGGAAAGTCCATTCTGCATTTTCTTTGCAACTCTTCTTGAGCTGTAATGTATTTCAATGGAGCCCATGCAAGTCAGTTGGCATTCCTGGTTCTCATTATTTCCAATGGGCCTTCAAGTCTCTCCCGTTGTTTCCAATAGACAATCCTGTCCTTCCTTTTAGTATATCCCTCATGTGGGGGCAGGGTGGAGGGCTCCTCCATTGTAGACTCATGTAAATAAAATACAGCATGGGTCTGTGGGCATCTTTGCAATTCTGATGGGGGGGGGGTGCAACAAAATTGATGCCTTGGGATATGAAACCAACCACAGAATGGCAGCTGTGGGTGGTGGAGGCAGAGAAGAAGTCCAAGTGCATGGGGGAAGAGGGGTGATTTTTAAAAACACCCCAGGAAAGAGATGAGTCCTAGTGGCTGCCTAGTACGTTGACTATTACTGTAATAATAAACCTGAAACATTTTTGTGCAATAAACTGCTTGTGTTTATTATTTAATTGTTATTTAGAAGTATGAGCATGGCATGGCAGTACCACACAGACATATAATGGCAGGCCCCTGAGAAAAACATTGCCCCCCCCCTAGTAAAAAGTTGTTAGCTGCGGGGCTGCTTGCAGGTTTCTCCTCCTCCTCTTTCTATGGCATTCTTGAGGCTCTGGTGATGGGGGGGGGGGTGATAACTGACCAGCAGCTGGATCTTTGTTGCCAGCTCAGGGCTGGGGGGCTGAGGGGCCACTGCCCTGGTCCCTGGCTGAGGATCTATGTCTGCCCCCCCACCAGAGACCGCCTCCTCCTGCAACACCTCTGCAGCTGGCTGTGGGTTGCAGTCAAGTCCACTGGCTGACTCTTCCTCAGAGGAGCCTTCAGAATCCCTTTCCTCTACCGCAGGGCTGTCAAACTCATTTGTTATGAGGGCTGGATCTAACATAAATGAGACCTTTTGGGGCCGGGCCACGTGTGTGTCATAAAATGTAATGCCAGGTAGCGGAGATATAAACTTTATAAAGGACACAAACACGTTTTTTTTCCTTTACTTAAAGTAAAAACATGCTTAAAACATTAGCACTCTTGCAATATTTTGTTTATTTAACAGTGTCTGATAACCGACACCTCTTGCTCTGAATTATTGCATCAAAATGGCTGTGCTGTTGCAATCTTGAGTACGCAGTTCAGGTGCGTATCTGTAAGCTGCAAACCTGTGATGATGCAGCATTAGCAGAACTGGAAGAAGAAGCAGAAGACATCCAGTTCCACTGCGGGCCTGACAGATGCCCTCCGGGGGCCTGATGCAGCCCCCGGGCCACATGTTTGACACCCCTGCTCTACTGGGCTTCTGAAACAACCTCCCCCCTTGAGGCTCGCCTGGTGCCTCCCTTACTTACTTTTAGTCTCCAAGCCAAAAAAATAAAATAAAATAAAAACAGGTTTTTAATTAAAGGTTTTGTCTTACCAGCTTTCTAATAGTCCGCTTCTCTTTTATGGATTGTTTTGACACTCTTTATGTCCAATGTCTTGTTTTAATGGCTTGTTTTACGTTGTTTTAATGGAAAAGCTACCTCAAGCACGACTCTGAAGAGGCAGCATAAAAATGTACTGAACGAATAAATAAAGCCAGCAGCTGTTGCTGGAGAGCGGAATATTCCACATTACGCCTTTGAGCCCTGATTTTTGGCATTTTGGTCAGGTAAATATGAATTTCTGCAGGCCGGGACTTCCGAGACCTAAGGGCACGCACCAGCTGAGCCTCAGAAAAAAATTGCCTGCCATCATTATTGTTATTCGGCTGACAGCAAAATCCTTTAATAGCCTTCATTTACAGTTCAGCTCCCCCCCCCACTTAAAATATTCATTCGCATAAAATTAACTTCTTAGAAAAGGGGTAAATTTCCACGGCCTCAATGGAGTGATAATAATAATTTTTTTAAAAAAATACAAATTCCACGTTCCAATGCAAATCAGATTACAAAGCAACAAACTGCTTCTCCTTTCAAAGATTCGACAAGAGTTACGGCTGATAAACCAACTCTTTCCCGAGCACAGAATTTTCTATTCCCTGAAGCACAGGGGACAGCATCTGTTTCCCTGATGGAGTATGGGCCCATAAGCTATTGAAATACATAACATTCCTAATGATTAAGACCCATATTGCATTTCTCAGTATTATTTCCCCCCCTATCACTTCTGTGCCATGGATTTTCTAAACTCTTTTTTTTCTTTTTGCTGTCCAGTCATAGCTGACTTACGGTGAACCTTTAAGGGTTTTCAAGACAAGAGGTGTTCAGAGGGGGTTTGCCATTGTCTCCCTTCATGTCACGACCCTGGTATTCCTTGGAGATCTCCCATCCCAATACTAGCCAGGTCCAACCCTGCTTAGCTTCTGAGATCTGAGAACATCAGGCTAGCCTGGGCTGTCCAGGTAAGGGCAGTGCAATGTGTACCTGGCCTTAATTTGCATGATCTCCCGCGTCCTCAGTGAGCGAGAAGAATTTACACTGAGTCCTTTCGTGGAGCATCTGGATGACAGCTGTTGTAAACAAAATGATGGTCTAGTTGGTACTTGGTTTGATCCAAAAAAGGTGTTTTTTTTTTAAAAAAAAAATCTTATTCTATAGAGTTCGAATTTGATCCGTCAGAGCTTTCCTGTATATTCACTTCCATGCAATGAAAGCATGGAGAGGATATTCTCGGATCAGACGGTCAACAGCAGAGATGTGCCGGCTGGCAAGCGGGCAAAATGTGCTGGACAAAGTGAAGGAAGTAAAGATGGATTGCGACACTATTATCCACACTCCCACTAGTTATGAAGGAGGTTCATCTGGAAGGTGTGGAAGCAGGCAAGAGGAAGGATCACCTGGGATCTGTATTAGATCTGGATGCAAAACAAAAACCCAACCCTCCTCAAACCCCTTACCTTTATTTTGCCAGCAAGGTGAAGCTCGTGTGTGTGTGTGAAGTGCTGTCAAGTCACTTCTGGCTCATGGCAAACAATGAATTAATGATCTCCAAAACATCCTATCGTTAACAGCCTTGCTCAGGTCTTGCAAACTGAGGGCCATGGATCCCTTTATAGAATCAATCCACCTCGTGTTGGGTCTTCCTCTTTTCCTGCCGCCTTCCACTTTTCCTAGCGTTATTGTCTTTTCCAGTGACTCCTGTCTTCTCACAATGTGATGAAAGTACGACAGCCTCAGTTTAGTCATTTTAGCTTCTAGGGAGAGTTCAGGCTTGCTTTGATCCAGAACCCATCTATTTGTCTTTTTGGCAGTCCATGGTATCCATAAAACTCTCCTCCAACACCACATATCAATTCAATGTGAAGCTCTTAGGGAAAACTATATCATGTCTGGAGAGAATATATGCTCCTCAGTTTGGTGTAGTGGTTTAGAGTGGTGGACTCTAATCTGGAGAACTGGGTTTGATTGCTCACGCCTCCACATGCAGCTGCTGGTTGACCTTGGGTCAGTCACAAGTTCTCTCAGAGCTGTTCTCTCACGACTAGTTCTCTCAGAGCCCTCACAGCCCCACCTACCTCACAGGGTGTCTGTTGTAGGGAGATGAAGGGAAGGAGATTGTAAGCCACTCTGAGATTCCAAGTGAACCAATCTCCTCCTCCTCCGCTTCCTCCTCCTCTTCTGCTGCTGCTGCTGCTTCTTCTTCTTCTTCTCAGGCACTGTTAACTTTTACCATTTTATTTATTGGTTTAGAAAATGTATAATCTGCTTTTCAAACAATGTTTATTTAAGATGGGGTGCAGTAATTGAAATCACAAAATATAATCCAGATACATCAAAACGTAAGTAGATGCCACACCGAAAAGATGATGATCTGCAGCTACTTAAAACCATGTACTTATTGGACCAGATATTGTCTGAATTTCCTCATTCAAAATAGACCGTCTTTACATGTATGGATATAGCTGTTGCTGCCTTTGCAATTCTGTCCTTGCCCCCTGGTTACGTGTGATGAAAACCGCCTGGGTGCACAGTAGCACAATTCACTAGAAGTCAATGAAATGATGTTGATTGGAGCTTCTCCTCATTTTCTCCAGTGCAACTGAGGTAAGGCTAAAGCACAACAAAAACTCTAAATTTACTAGCAAGTTTCACTTCAGTCTAAAAACACCGTTCACACAGACACCTGGGGAATGAATGCATGAGTCCCTTGTTCAGCTGAAGACAAGGGTTGATTCAGAAAACCCTTTGCTGCCCCATCCTATGGAGATTTCGGCAAAGAGCTCCACACCACAGTGGACTTTCTGAAACAGGAGAAGAGGCATTGAGCCAAGGGATGCTCCTGAAATTCTCCCGCTTCAGTATCTTTTGGACTTCCAGTGAGTCAGTGTTCTTTCTTTCTTGCTCCCTTTAAATAATGCATTCTGTACAAAGCTTTATACAAGTACAGCTTGTTACAGTTTCTTCAGATAATTCACATCTGCCCCTCCCTGGGGATAACTGAATCCTGAACTCTCTCGGTCTCTCTGAATGGTATTTATCAGTATTGATAGGAAGATAGCAAAAAAAGAGTCCGGATTCAATCACGTGTATTTATTTTTGCAGTATCAATACATATGAGCGTACTGGCAACATAAAGGGGAAAAAATACAAATGCAGGGATAGAATTGAGAGTTATGGCAAACTCTGCACGATCCAATTTTGAAACTAATTTTAGAAATCCCCCCTAATTAACCTGGAATCCAGAAGGCAGGGATGAGCAAAGGATGAAGAAAAAAATGGGCTGCACCCAGCAACGTATCAACAGAACAAAAGGGGGGGGATGCCAGGTGACGGACGATTGATTTTATATATATATATATATAATTTTACGAAGTCCCTACATGTTTTGCTGTGCAGGCTTCATTAGGGGGATTCAGAGCATTCATCTAGTGCTGGAACTGTCATTCATCTAGTGCTGCCAGTTTGGTGTAGTGATTAAGTGCGTGGACTCTAATCTAGGAGAACTGGGTTTGATTCCCCACTCCTCCACATGCAGCCAGCTGGGTGACCTTGGGCCAGTCACAGTTTTCTCAGAGCTGTTCTCTCATGAGCAGCTCTCTCAGAGCTCTCTCAGCCCCACCTACCTCACAGGGTGTTTGTTGTGGGGAGGGGAAGGGAAGGGAAAGGGATTGTAAGCTGTTCTGAGACTCTTGAGTAAAGAGTGGGGTATAAATCCAATCTCCTCCTCCTCCTCCTCTTCTTCTTCATTGCCTTCATCTTCATCTTCTTCCTCATTGCTGTGGACAGTTCCAGCACAAGGTGAATGCTCTGACTCCCCCTGACGAAGCCCGCATGGTGAAATGTGTAGGGACTTTGTAAAAAAAACAAACAAAAAAAACAAATCACCTATCATCACCCGGGATGAGCAAACCCATCAACTAAAGAGAATGTAGTGGGAGAAATCCATTTATCTGTAATTTTACACTGGGATCAATCATGCACTGGAACCATTTGAAGAACCAATGTCAAGCCGATCTCACCATGCAGTAATTGCAAAAGTCACCTTTGGCCCCAGTCATACGGGCCAGAAAACGCGGGGGAGAGGTGTGGCAGTTTGCCCTGGAGCTAAATAAGGCACGGTAGCCCGATCTCACAGGCCACCAGGTTGCCACGCGCCAGCTCTGCGCCGTGATCACACCGCACTGCTGCAGCACGGCAAAACATCAGCACAGCAGACCACGCAAGTGTGAAGTGTGCATGTGCCGTGGGGGGGCGGGCCACTGTCAGTGACTTGTGTGTGCGCATGTGCTGTCCAGCATTGGTGCGCATCCCAGGGAAACTTACAACATCCGGAAACCTCAGGGACATGGGCGGGTGTCGGAAGCCGCGGGATACCGGTGCTCCTGCGATCAGACGCCAGCCTTTGCCCTGGGGTTTCCAGAAACTAGTACCTCGGACCTACTAGTTTTTTACTCCGCATTTTCGGAGGGAAGCCGCGGGTTGGCCATGGGAGCACTATGCCTCCCAGATGTGCTTGTATGAACGCGCATGGAAAGTCCGCAGGGCTCCGGTGCCTTCAGCGGGGCAAATGCTCAGTGTGGACAGGGCCTTTGTAAGGAAGCCCATCTGAATCACATAAAAAGGTCAAAGGTGTAGCAAAAGCCTTTGAAGTCTGAACAGCCCATCATATGCTCCACTGAAATTAGCTTTGCAGCAAAATGGCTGACGTTGATGGGGGAGGCTACCAACTGCCTCCCACAGCCCCGCTAACACTGGCCATAAAGAGCCCAGCGGTGGGCTTCGCTGCCACCCCATTGGAAAGAACATTTCCCTTCTGAAGCATGAAGCATCTTTAAGCCCAAAATGTGCCAATTGGGGATGTAACTGGAATTTGACATCAAGATTCATTTGTGCTCAGTCGTTGACTTTCTGTAGCACGGCAATATGGTGGGTGACAAACCAAGGTGCATACGACCAGTGAATGGTAAGGGATGATATTGTGCCTCATAGAGCTGTTGAGAGGATAAGATGGAAGAAAGGTGAATGATGTCAGCCACTCTGGGTATAATTGCAGTAAATAAATAAATAAATAAATAAAGCCTACTAAGCAAAGCCAGCATCACCACATACTTCACAAAAAGCCAACCTGATGCCTGATTTCATTGCATTTGCCCATTTGCCCACTGCTTGACTTTGCTGTTACCGCATAGTCATTTATGACTATCCCCTTTGACAAGATCCACATGGAATTTGGGTTTATGAGAGAGTGCACTGTTCATTCAACTGCCTGGATGTCTGTTTGCTTGACTAGATGTATGTTTGCTTGAGGAACTGCCCTTTAGTAAAAAAAGAAAAGAAAAAGAAAAGAAATTAGGTAGGAAAAAAAAATAATAGAAGGGTGAGCCCCAAGAAAACACAGCATGATTTATCCCCTGTATTTATTCTTTGTCTCTGCAATAAACGAGCTGGTTCAAACTCTTGGAAGATGTCCACTTTTTATAATTTAAATGATAACAGAATTAAGCTGTGAATTAATGAGCAAATGATGTCTTGATATACTTGCTGCATCACATAACTATATTAGGCTTCTATTTAAAAAAAAGTGACTGACAGACTGTCATAGCCATCTAGTGCAGAAAATGAAGAGCTAAGCAGCACTCTGGGCTTTTGTGCAGCTTGATGACTCAGGGATCATCTTTAATGGGTATTGGTGCCATCGCTAGTACCATGGGGATGTTTCAGCAACCTGGAAACCCCTTCAGCAGGTCGGGGCCATTCGATCCAAGGTACCTCCAAGGACTGAAAGAGACTGCCCCCTCCCAGTTTTGACTCTGCCCAGAGAAAGAGAAACACAGTTTTGGGTTTTCGGTAGGATTAGTTCCCAACATCTCAGCCCTGCTGTTACTTCCTGCAAACTTCTGTTTTGATTTTGCCATCTCCCTTGTGTGCATCAAACCCACGGTTCTTCGTTTGCATGCTGTACTCCATTTCCTTGGCCTCATTTCTCCCTTCCCTGCAAAAAGTATGCATTTTTCAACATTTTTCAGCATATATAAATCAATATTAGATCGCACACATTTTCCATTAAAACACCAAATAAAATACTAATAAAAGTTATACATGTGTGTACAACCAGGTGGCCAAGGAGGTGAAGCAAAGAGGGGCTAAGGGGCTCCAGAAGACTGGGGGGGGGGGGCTAACATGTTGGTTCATGTTGCATATGGATAGTGGCCAAACAAGGTTGTTGGACTGAGAATTTTCACTTTTGACCAATGGCTTACAGTGGAGACTAGAAAGTCTATCATCCTGTCCAGTGAACTGGCATTCCTGACTTTTAATGGCCACACAGGAACATATCCACACATGAAGCTGCCTTATACTGAAACAGACTATTGGTCCATCGTGGTCAGTATCAGGGCTTTTTTTTTTAGAAAAAGCCCGGCAGGAACTTATTAGCATAATAGGCCACACCCAACAGCAAAAACTCATTAGCCTATTAAGCCACACCCCCATGTTACCAGAAGTGTGGTCATCCAGCCACACCCACATTTTGCTTCTTATTCTGTTTACCTTGTTTATTGTCAAAACCCAGGGCTTTTTTGGTAGCAGGATGCATGTTAGGCCACACACTCCTAATGTAGCCAATCCTAATGAGTTTCTGCTTCTGGGTGTGGCCTATTATGCTAATGAGTTCCTGCTGGGCATGGCCAACTTGGGAGCCAGCCGGAACTCTGTTCCTGTGCGTTCCTGCCCAAAAATATCCCTGGTCAGTATTGTCTACTCAGACTGGAAGTGGCTGTCCAGGGTCTCAGGCAGAGGTTTTTCACATCACCTACTGCCTGTTCTTTTTAACTGGGGATGCCAGGGATGGAACCTGAGACCTTCTGCATGTCAAGCAGGTGCTCTACCTCCTCCTCGCTTCGGTTGGAGACACTGCCCTCATTAAATGCTATCAATGTAATTCATTTATCAGACTGGCATTCTACGTACTTAAATGTCTTATGTTATCTATTGACTTGACAGGAAGATGTAGGAGGTGGCCCCAAAGACTATTTTGTCCCAGATTATCTCTCAGTGGCCCTGTGCACAACACACAGCAATCTATCAAGCATCAATGAGAAGCAAAACCATTGACAAAAAAAATCTAAATATGAAAAAGAAATGAAATAGGGGGGCATTCATCTCTAGGTTTTGGAGCTAGCTGGAGAAAGCAGTCTTGGGGAGATGTAAGAACATGCTGTTGTGGGGGGTGATGCTTTTTCAAGGCTAGTCATGTCTGCTGCGTTGCCTGCCTGCTCCTCCCCGACTCAACTTGTTGATTTGTCAACAAATATCACATGGACTCCAGTAGCCTCCAGTGCCTTCTCATTACAGTTGGCTTAGAAGTTCCTACCTGCTCTAGAACCTGGGGAACAAGAAACAATGAGAACACTTTAAAAGTAGAAGTTTACTTAAAATGTAGTTAAGATTGAGGGCGGCCATCGCTGTGAACCTCAGGCTGTTGACAGAACCAAGACTGATGCAATCCTACTCCCAAAGGAAACTTCCTAACCACCTGGTCATCTTCTGAGCCACTGCCTAGAATGACTCTGCCTTCTGATGTTAGACAGGTGGCAACCCAAGGAGAAGGTCTTCTCAGTTGGGGTCCCCAAATTGTGAAAGTCCTTCCCCAAGGCGAGTCCTCTGTCCTCCTCTGTCACTATCTTCTGCCAGTGGGTGAAGGCTTTCTTCATTTGTTTGTTTCATCTGGTGTTCCCTCTGTGACCTCTCCTTCTTGCCCTACGTTTCAATTGCTGGGTCTGTCTTTATGTATGTATTTTTTTGGTAGTTTTAAAATTGATTCTATGATTGTTTTCTAATGTTCTGCTTTTAACTGTTAGCCTGCTTGGTGGCTATGATTGAGCAGAGAAGTGGGATATAAATTATGCAGACCAATAACAAACGTGATCCCTGTAAAATTGTTCTATTCATTTACATGTTTACACCCCACTTTTCTGCCCAAGCAGGGCTACCAAAGCAGCTTACAATATCATCTTTCCCTCCTCTATTTTATCCTCACAATCATAGTGTGAGATCGGTTAGGATCTGAGTGAGCTCTGCTTCCAGCCATTACTCTGGTCTAAACCTGCTGAAGTCAACTCTGTGTTGAATTGCTGTGTAAATCAATGAAATCCCTCCTCCTCCTCCTCGTCTTCTTCTTCGTCTTCTTCTTCGTCTTCTTCGCATCAAGTTGCAGCCAATTTATGGCAGCCCATCAGGTTTTCAAAGCAAGAGATGAACAGAGGTGGTTGGCCATTGCCTGCCTCTGCACAGCAACCTTTGACTTCCTTGGTGGTTTTCCATCCAAATACTAACCAGGGCTGACCCTGCCTAGCTTCTGAGATCCACTGTGAACCTGATGAGAAGAGGAGAGGAGAGGAGAGGAGAGGAGAGGAGAGGAGAGGAGAGGAGAGGAGAGGAGAGGAGAGGAGAGGAGAGGAGAGGAGAGGGAGAGGAGAGGAGAGGAGAGGAGATTGTATTTATACCTCACCCTTCACTAACTGAGGGAGTCTCAGAGCGGCTCACAATCTCCTTTCCCCTCCCCTCCCCTCCCCATAACAGACACCCTGTGAGGTAGGTGGGGCTGAGAGAGCTCTTGAGAGAACTGCTCTTGAGAGAACAGCTCTGAGATAACTTGTGACTGACCCAAGGTCACACCAGCAGCTGCATGTGGAGGAATGGGGAATCAAACCTGGTTCTTCCAGATTAGAGTCCGCACTCCTAACCACTACATCAGATGGGCCATCCAGGTCAGGGCAATGAACTTCACAGGCTGATCCAAAGTCAGGTGACTAGGGATCTGAAGGCAAAGAATATTGGAGTTCAGACAGTAGTTCAGTAGTTGTTCAGTGACATTCAATGCCCACCTAAGCCAAGTTATACCCTTTTAAGCCCACCAATATTAGAAGAATGTCATTCTGCTCAGGATGAAGCACTAACAGGGTTCCACCTCATGCTGTTCACAGTGACCCAGCTTTTCAGTCCAAGCTGTGTATTTTTGAGTGAAGACCAAACTCTTTTTAGACTGTGTGCACTGGCTGGCTGTGCCCCAAGACCTCCGGTCCCAACAAAAAAGGTTGATGTAAATTTTAAGAGTAATAAAAAAGTAATAAATGTCTTTCCCAGTGGAGCTTTATGAATAAGTACTGGATCTCCACCTACGTACAGCCTTGTATCACTTTAGCATGACTTTTAAATAAAGAAAACCTCCCTCATTACACTATTACTTAGGTAGGAAAAGGGCAGCTTGCATTTTTACCATCCTCATACCTTGAAAGACTTGCGGTGCTGAAATTGCTTTGATCAATTTAATATTCTGTCCTATAACTTGTTGGCTGCTTCATTGCTCTCCTGGTTTTGCCGCCTCAGATGTGTCAAGGCAAGGAAGGGAATTAAATAGCAAAAAGGTCAGTTTAGTAGAAGTGCTGCACTATATTGTATATTGATCACAACATCTAATTGCAATAGTCAAGAACTGTTATAACAAGGACATTTTAGGAAGCCCCTGAAATTTGCTCTGGCTCCCTAGTTACATTTAGATTTGAAGGCAGACAGAGCAATTTCTTGACCAAGCCTGATCATGGCATAATTTCTATAATGTCGAAACCATGCTTCCAAAAACACACTGGCTGTGATCTAGCCCATGGTTGCACATATGGAGGACATGGTGGGAAGTTTTCCATGCTTGTCTGACAGCGAGTTTGGGGCAGTGGTTAGGAGTGTGGACTCTAGTCTGGGAGAACCGCGTTTGATTCCCCACTCCTCCACATGCAGCTGCTGGTGTGACCTTGGGTCAGTCACAAGTTCTCTCAGAGCTGTTCTCTTTCAGCCCCACCGACCTCACAGGGTGTCTGTTGTGGGGAGAGGAAGGGAAAGGAGACTGTAAGCCACTCTAAATTCCTTCAGGTAGTGAAGGGCAGGTTATAAATCCAATCTCCTCCTCCTCCTTCTCCTCTTCCTCTTCTTCTTCTCTTCTTCAAATGGGCCAGAAAGATCAGGTGTTCATCCAACTGTTGTATGTGTGAAAGACGGTATCACAGTATGCACTGGGTCATGGTATGGCAGTAGACGGTCCCACAAATTTTCCTGTAGCTATACATTCAGCTTGCCCAGGGTACAGATGTAGTTACCTGATAAACATATTTGTATTATCTGCTCACCAAATATACCCCTGTCCAAGTATAACACATTTAGGCTAAGAGAGAAAAGTACAGATAAGAGGCAGACACAAAGTTCCACAAGCAGTGGTGAATCTGATCTAGGATGGTTAGAGTATGATAGTTCAACATACTCCTAATGTTTCCCCTCCCAGTCTCTTGTGCCCCAAAGCATCCTGGGAACCCCTGCAAACTCTTCTGTGTTTATTGTACCTAGTTCTACTTACATGGACTACATTGTTGTTTCACTGCCATGAAGCTGGAATTAATATGTCTTGCAAGATCAGGCCTAAATCAATTTAATCCACACAGCCTCATGATATCACAAGCAAGAGATGGAGGACATTGATGACCATCCCACATTCTCTGTCTCCAGAATCTGATAGCTCTGTAGCACAGATATGGTCCTTGGCAGGTCTAGGATCTCATGTAGTAGGTGATTGTTTGAGACCCCGGAGACCCACTACAAGTCAGAGTTGACAATATGGGCCAGTTGAACTGGATTGGCCAGCGGCAGCTTCACATCTATGGTCAGTCAGCCAGGAGAAAAATATCCCATCCTTTAATAGATGCTTAATATGTGGAAATTGGTATATGAAGCATTTCGTGGCATGAAGGAAAACCGATCAGATCAAATTGATGTTTAAAGACAAGTAGAATGACCAATTAAAATGGTGATGACTTTGTATTGTATCATTACCAAGGCCTTAGGTCCTGAACAGTTGCTGACTATGAGAGTTCACAATATGAAACTGCCTTATGCCAAGTCAGGCTAGGGTTAGGTATCATCTACTCTGATTAGCAGTGGCCCTTTAGAGCCTCAGATGGTCTTTCTCAACCCTTTAGCCATCTTGGCTAATAGCCAGAAACAGATAGACCTAGTCTCTAGAGATCCGTGCAATTGTTTGTAAAGCCATCGATACCTGAGTGGATGTCACAACACAATGAAGAAAATCAAATTATTTTTTCAGTTTAATGAGATTCAGATTTCTTTCTTCAGTAAGCCAATTGGTCCAAACTTTCTTAAGTTATCTGCCTTTTCACAAAGCAATTGAGTGACTAAGGCTGCAGGCCAAGGCACTGCTTCCTGGGAGTAAGCCCCACTGAATATAATGAGTCTGACTTCAAGGTTGATCTGCTTTGGATGTGGTCTTATAAAGGTAAAGGTGAAAGTTCCCTTGCTTGAAAGCCAATCGAATCTGACTCTAGGGTTGCGGTGCTCATCTCCGTTTCAAAGCCGAAGAGCCAGCGCTGTCCGAAGACGTTTCCGTGGTCATGTGGCCGGCATGACTAAACACCAAGGTGCACAGAACGTTGTTACCTTCCCACCAAAGTGGTACCTATTTATCTACTTGCAATTTCTTGCTTTCGAACTGCTAGGTTGGCAGGAGCTGGAACTAGAGACAGGAGCTCACCCCGTCATGCGGCACTCTCGGATCTCGAACTGCTGAACTACTGACCTTCCACAGCCTGCAGTTCAGTGCCTTAACCTCTTGAGCCACCAGCACTGTCCTAAAACATTACACTGTTCTAAGTACACTGACCAGGCCCGTAGCCAGGATTTTTTAATTCAGGGGGAACTTTAAATAAGTCAAGGGGCACCCCGCACACAGACCCCAAGGGAGGTCCTGGGCTGGGTGGGAAGTCGGGGGGCCTTGGCAGTAAGTCAGGGGGCCGGGCCCCGAGATGCCCCACTGTAGCTACGGACCTGACACTGATGCTTAGACAGGTATAGCTCTGTTTTAGCTGACACTGCGACAGTGTCCCTCCCTCCCTCCCTCCCTCCCTCCCTCCCTCCCTCCCTTCCTTCCTTCCTTCCTTCCTTCCTTCCTTCCTTCCTTCCTTCCTTCCTTCCTTCCTTCCTCCCTCCCTCCCTCCCTCCCTCCCTCCCTTCCCTCCCATTGCAGGCAATGCACGCACTTTACCAATGACACTGAACCACAGCTCCTTCTGAATAATAATAATAAAAAAACAGCAAACAGTTGCTTTCGTATTTCCGTAGTTTACTAAAAATGACTGTGCTTTGTTCGAAGAAGAAGAGAAGAGGACGTCACTCTCACCGGTACCCAACATATCTGCTTTCTAATCCGGGAACAGGTTGTATGTTGAGAGAATGCGTTCTTTGTATGATCAAAGCTGCTCTTTCATGTTATTTCACATATTCTTAGAGCTGAAAATAGATTCTGAGCCAAGGCCTGCTATGGCCTACCTCATACTATTCAGGGAGGAATCCCAAAACACTTTCTGCCTTGCTACCATCAGCCTTGAGCAACCGTTGAAGACTGGGTTGTGGTGGTAGCAGTTTGGTGGGGGGGGGGATGCTGCATGAAAGTAGAGAGGGAGCCAGAGATGCGGGAGGGCCTCCTGCCAGTTGGTAGCCACCCTCTGCCATTCAGTAGACCTCTGAATCCTCCCTCTGAGCCATCACTGCTGTTCAGCACCCACTGTACCTGTTCTGCCCCCTCTGCTTTGCAGCTGCACTACATCTCTCCCCCCACCGCTGTGGCCATTCCATAGCCTCCCGGGGCACTTCTCTCCCTCCTTATCCACCACTGTGATCTGGAAGTCTGCCCACCCCTCAGCTGAACACATGGAGCTGGACTTACACTCCGCCATGACAGCTCTGCTCATCTGAACAGGGCCTTCCGCAGATGCCAACCTGCAAACAGGCAAAATCAACAACCGCCTGTACACATGCGTTCTCCACTGCTGTGGCCCCCACCTGTGGAATGGTCGGTCTGAGGAGGTCAGGAAGGCCCCCCACTCTGCAAACTATGCAGGCCTGAATCATTCAAGAGAGCTTCTCTGCACGGGCAATAGGGTAGCACTGGACAAAACAGTTCACAAAGTTACATGGATAAATTCTTAGGGACTGTGCTCTATATACTACTGTGTATCATTTGCTGTTAGTACGATCTCGCTGTGTCATCTTGCATCGGGTAATGTGTCGGGTTAATACTTACGCTTTGCTTCAGGGCTGTTTTCAGATTTCTGGCTGGTACTACGACCCTAATCCTATTTCATTGCTTATTGGATGCCCCATCCTGTTGATTGTATGGAGTCACTCTGTGTACCCCGCCTTGAGTCCCAGCGTGAAAGGCGGACTCTAAAAAACAAACATACACACATTATACTAGAGGTCTGTCAGTGTCAGTACTGTCCGCTCAGACCCTTGGCCCATTACGTTCAGTACTAGCCACTCAGACTGGCAGGGGCCGCGGTGGCTCAGAGGTTAAGACGCTGATCTGCAGACCTTGTTCGTCAGTTCGAGACCCGAGTGCTGCGTGACTGAGGGAGCTCCCAACTTTGGCCCCAGCTCCTGCCAAACTAGCTGTTCGAAAGCAAGAAACTGCAAGTAGATAAATAGATACTGCTTTAGTGGGAAGGTAACAGTGTTCCATGCACCTTGGCGTTTAGTCATGTCGGCCACATGACCATGGAAGCGTCTTTGGACAGCACTGGCTCTTCGGCTTGGAAACAGAGAGCACCACCCCCTACAGTTGGATTCAACTTGCCTTCAAGCAAGGAAAACCTTTACTTTACTCAGAATGGCAGCGGCTCTCCAGGATCTCAGACAGAGGTCTTTCGCCTCCCCTACTGCCCGATCCTTTCAACTGGAGATTCTGAGGATTGAACCTGGGACCTTCTGCATGCCAAGCAGAGGCTCTGCCACCAAGCCACAGAGTCTCTCCACCTCCTCCACTTATTGACAGCACCTGCACATGTCCACCCAAGTCAGCAACCCCTACTCCTCCCTGCCAAAGATTCTGACCCTGCGGGTTAGGCCACTCTTTATCAAATCGCACAGGCCAGGAGGAGCTGTCCCTAGACCCCAATCAAAAAGCCCATGGAATGGTCCAGGGGTAGGGGAAAAGCCCAGTAAGCTGGTTGTTGGAGCATCTCTAGTTGGTGGAGAGTCTGTTTTATGAAAATGACTTCTGCTGGGTGTTGGAACATCCTGAGTTGATGGAATGTTGTTTGGCTGAAACGACCTCAGCAGTGAAGCCAGGATGGGAGAAGAAAAATGAAATCCAGATGAATTACGCCTTGCGCCCTCCGCCCCCGAGAGCCAACTTCCAAGCCCACTGATGGACCTTTTTTTCTGCTTCTCTTTCTCCGAAATTGCTGCGACTCCACTAACCCCGGTCCCCTGCCAGGGCTTCCTTTCGGCGGGCCCCCACCCACACCCGGCTCGGCGCCTCTGCCCTTTCCACAGGCCGGCAGACCCTCGCCGGGAAGCTGTTTGTGCAAAAGACACCCGCTTCCTCCAGACGCGGGGAGACGAAGTCCAAGAAACTCGGCAGAAAGCAGAACGACTCCACCGCCTTACCGCGGCGCTCCTCTCCTTCCCACGCATAGCGTTGCTCTCAAAAAACTGCGCCGCCCCTTGCTCCTATCGGTGTTTCTTTACCTGCTTCCCGGGGGGGGTTGGGGGGGATCGATTTTTTTTTAAAGACATTCCCTGTTTTCTGTTTCTTTCCATGCAGTTCATCCGAAATGGTGCGAAGCGCCGGCTGCGAACTGCTTAATGAAATGAATCCAGCAACTGGGGGCACGACTTGATGAACTGCCGAAAGGCTTGGCTTGCCGGGGCCCGGGGGGGGGGGGGAAGGTTCAACTGGAAAGCTGGAGAAGAATCCCGATGGCTTCCTGACTACTTTTCTCCTCCCGGATCTTCCCAGCCCGTCCGGTGGTTTCTGCATTTTGCAGCCTGCAGGTTTTGGTTGCAAAGTTCGCCAATGGAGTCCGCGTAACGATGGGACGGCGGTGGCGCAAACCCGGGAGAAAGTCCAGCTGCGGACGGGAAGGCAAGTAACAGCGCGGCTCCGGGCTCTGGTTTAAGGCAAAGCGGTAGGAGAGCTGGGGTTGCTCTGCGCCCCAGCGGAGGTTCAACTGGTTCTTTGCTAGGGGGTATCTCCACAGCCAGCTCGTCAGATGGTACAGATGCGCACCCCATCCCCACTCCCCCAGTTTCAACGGCCCTGTCCTACTTGACTGGGGGGGGGAATTATCTTTCATGGAATGCGCTCAAACGAATCACAAGAATGCCCTTTGGGAACAACAGGAGTTCCCAGAAGGCCCAGTGGGTATCAGGGAGACGAGGAATATCAGTTGACTTGACCGACCTCCATTGAAACACACCGAAATACCGCAAAGGTACAAATAAAACAAGGGACAGATTGGCAGAAATAGTGGAATGAATGATGCAAGCATGGCCCTGGGACTGGAATGACAACTCAAAACGAGGAATGACGGCCTCTAGGAGTGGCGTGAGGGTCCCCTGAGAATGGAATGACACCCCACGAGTAGCATGATAGCTCCTAAAGTGCAGTGAGGGTTTCTAGGAGCGGTATGAGGGTCCCTGGGAACGGAATGACACCCCCAAGAAAAGACTGATCCCTCCATGAGAGGAATGATGGTCCCTGGGCGAGGAATGACGCCCATCATGCCAGACCTCGAACACACATTCCACTCCCGCGGGTATTTTCGAGGCACGCTGTTATTCTTTTGAATCCGTTCCTTGTTTTGGCCAAACTTTTGCAGTCTTTCAATGGAGGGGCCAGTCAAATCCATTGGCATTCCTGGCCCCCATAATATCCAATGGACATCCAGGGAACTCCTGATTTGTTTCTAGCGGGCAGTCTTGCCAGTTGTTTTACTAGAGCTCATTTGGACACACACCACTCCCCCCCCCGCCCCCGCCAGCGCGCGCCAGAAATCTATAAGGTAAGCGGGTGCTCTGTTTTGTCTAGAAGGGGAAAAGGGGGTTCAGTGCAGAGGGGGAGGGCAGGGACCTTCGTCGAAGTCAGTTTGGGGGGGGAATAGTTTCCCCCATGCCTTCCATACCCGGATGGGGAAGAGGGTGGGTGGTGGGAAGCTCTACCGTTGCCAGCTCGCACTCCCCCGTCTCATCCCAGCACATACAAATATAGCAGTGCCCCACAGTTCAGCGTGCGGGGCGGGGGGGGGGAAGCGAGAGAAAGAAAGAACGGGGTGGGGGAGAAGAGAAAGACGCCGCGGAGACGCCAAACGCAGCGTGACAACCGCGCTACCGCAGGGTGGGAGGAAGCGATACGTTGAAAAAAATGGCGTGCGGTATAATTACCTCTGATCGCTAGTCGCTTGACACCCTGACACTAATTCGAGCCAAGCCACGCCGGGCTAGCGAAAGGCGACTCCCCCCTGCCTGAACTCCGAGCCAGGTGCGATCGCCCTGCGTGGAGCGAGGAGCTGAGGAGGCAGGCAGGCAGGCAGGCAGGAAACGTTCAACTTTCCCCCATTCTTTCCGCGCCAGCGATGAAAGAATCCATTTAGGAGAGAGGGAGCCCTTACGCAGATGACGGCTCAGAAGCCGATCTTTCTTTAACGCTCGCCCTGGACCTGGATTGATTTCTTTCGCTCTCTCTCTCTCCTCCCCGCCCCCCCCCCGCCCCGTAAATCTCCCCCCTTTCTCTAGCATTCCCTCAGCAGATGGATTTTTGCCACTGCGGCTCAGCAGAGGGTGTCAGATCTTTCCGGAGTGCACAAGGCTGGAGAGAGCAGAACCTCTTGGCAACTCCTGCCTTCGGCGCGTGAATGAGTGAGTAAGTGTGCAGCTCGGAAGACGGGAGGAGGGGAGAAGACAAGAAGAGAGAGAGAGCGAGAGAGAGAAGAGGGGAAGAGAGGAGGAAGGAACGAGAGGCAGAGAGAGAGAGAGAGATACAGACAGGCGGAGAGAGCGAGCGAGAAACGCGAGGCAACGCGGTAAGGGGAGCCATGGACAGACCGAAAAACGCCGCGATTGCAGAATTTTCGCCGCGCCATTGGTTTGGCGGCCGGGCGTTGGACTGGGCGTGATTTCAGCACCAAGGGGGACTGGACAGCACCCAGCAGGGGGTCTCCTCCTGGGCAGCCGGCGACGGCGGCCACGACAGCCATTCCGGAGGCCGGCTTGGCGCGGAGCGAGCGAGCGAGAAACCCCGGCAAGGTCAGTCCGCCGCCGAGCCATGCACCCGGCCAGCTCGCCTCTCCCCCCGCTGCGCTCCCAGCCCCGCCGCTCGCCCGCAGATGCGGCGGCTGCCCCCGCTGCCGTGGCTGATTCCTAGCGAGCTCCAGGCGGCCCGGAGATCGACTTCGCTGCTGCTTTTTCTTCTTCTTCTTCTTCTTCCTAGGGGAGGGGGGTGGGGGCCTTCCGGGGGTGGGGGTTATGCATCGGGGAGGGGGGTCTCCTCCTCGTCTCCTTCTCCTTCTTCTTCTCCCCCTTTTCCTTTACGTGCCTGGATAGTTTTGTGGATATGATTTTTTGACCGGAGTCCGAGCTGGTGCAGTCTTTTGTGGGGGCAGAGAGGGCTCAAAAGGAGACCAGACAGCGCCCCCCCCACTCCGATCTCTCCCCCCTCCAAATTTCATATCTCCCTACCCAACACGCTCTCTTTGTTGGGGGATTTCCTCCCCTCTCCTCCTTTTTTGGCGACGGTTCGGACATTCCATGCCTGGAAGGAACTTGACCGGGCTCCGGCGCGAGGGAGGGGATTCGCCTCGCCGTTACTCTGTCTGCTCCAGTCCGGGGATGAGTCGCTGGGCGTAAAAATGCTGCTTTGGATCCTGCTACTGGAGACGTCTCTTTGTTTCGCCGCCGGGAATGTTACAGGGGACGTTTGCAAGGAGAAGATCTGCTCGTGCACCGAGGTCGAGGGCGACCTGCACGTCGACTGCGAGAAGAAGGGCTTCACCAGCCTGCAGCGCTTCTCGGCCCCCACCTCGCAGTTCTACCATTTGTTCCTCCACGGCAATTCCCTCACTCGCCTTTTCCCCAATGAGTTTGCGAACTTTTACAATGCGGTCAGCCTGCACATGGAGAACAACGGCTTGCACGAGATCGTGCCGGGGGCTTTCCTGGGGCTGCAGCTGGTCAAGCGGCTGCACATCAACAACAACAAGATCAAGTCCTTCCGCAAGCAGACCTTCCTGGGGCTGGACGACCTGGAGTACCTCCAGGCGGACTTCAATCTGCTGAGGGACATCGACCCGGGGGCCTTCCGGGACTTGAACAAGCTGGAGGTGCTGATCTTGAACGACAACCTCATCAGCATCCTGCCGGCCAACGTATTCCAGTACGTGCCCATCACCCACCTGGACCTGCGGGGCAACCGCCTGAAAACCTTGCCTTACGAGGATGTCTTGGAGCAGATCCCGGGCATCGCCGAGATCCTGCTGGAGGACAACCCTTGGGACTGCACGTGCGACCTCCTCTCCCTGAAGGAATGGCTGGAGAACATCCCCAAGAACGCCTTGATCGGCCGAGTCATCTGCGAGGCACCCACCCGGCTGCAGGGCAAGGACCTGAACGAGACCACCGAGCAAGAGCTGTGTAGGAAGAACCGAGTGGACTCCAGCCTGGCCGCTCCCCCAGCGGAGGAGGACACGTTCGATCCCGGCCCCATCCCAACCCCTTTCAAGGTCCACGGCCGGGAAGACCTGGCGACGCCGGGCTCCGCTCCTCACGGGGGCACCAAGATCCCGGTCAACTGGCAGATCAAGACCCGGCCCACCGCCGCGGGCTCGACCCTGGCCGTCAGAGGCAAGTCCTCTAGCAGCACCCCTTGCCCGGCCACCTGCGCCTGCCACCAGATCCCTGGAGGCTTCAAGGTGAACTGCAACGATGGCAACGTGAGCAGCTTGGTGGACCTGAAGCCCAAGCCGTCCAACGTGCACGAGCTCTTCCTGAGGGGCAACAAGATCCACACCATTCGGAAGTCGCATTTTGTGGATTACCGGAAGCTCAACCTGTTGGACTTGGGCAACAACAACATCGCCACCATGGAGAACAACACCTTCAAGAACCTTCTGGAGCTGGTGTGGCTCTACATGGACAACAACTACTTGGACATTCTCTCCCGGGAGAAGTTCAACGGCCTGCAGAACCTCGAGTACCTGAACATGGAATTCAACGTCATCCAACTCATCACGCCAGGCACTTTTAACGCCATGCCCAAGCTGAGGGTCCTCATCTTGAACAACAACCTGCTGAGGTCCCTCCCGGTGGACGTCTTTGCCGGGGTCTCCCTCTCCAAGCTCAGCATCCACAACAACTACTTCCTCTACCTGCCAGTGGCGGGTGTGCTGGACCAGCTCACCTCCATCACCCAGATAGACTTACACGACAACCCCTGGGACTGCAAATGCCCCATCGTCCCTTTCAAGCAGTGGGTGGAGATGCTGAGGCCCAAGGTGATGATGAGCGACCTGAGGTGCGAAACTCCCGAGGAGTTTTTCAAGGAGGACTTCGAGTCCCTCTCCAACGAGGCCATTTGCCCTCAGCTCAAAGTCATGCCCACCTTGACTTCCGCCCATAAGAACAGCACGGGGCTGGCCGAGACTGGGACTCATTCCAACTCCTACCTGGAGACCAGCAGGGTCTCCATCTCCGTGCTGGTGCCTGGCCTGTTGCTGGTCTTCGTCACCTCTGCCTTCACGGTGGTTGGCATGCTGGTCTTCATCCTGAGGAACAGGAAGCGCTCCAAGAGGAGGGATGCCAACTCCTCCGCCTCGGAGATCAACTCTTTACAGACAGTCTGCGATTCCTCCTACTGGCACAATGGACCCTACAGTGCAGATGGAGCCCATAGGGTGTATGACTGTGGTTCCCACTCCATATCAGACTGAGACACTAGACTGGGGGGAAATACAGAAATAAATAGTCAAGGGAAACCAATCACGTATGGGCAATCAGTTCCACGCTTCGGCAGCCAGCACTTTCCCTCCGGTGGTTCCAGCTCCCTTTTCTTGAAATCTGTACTTTGTTGTCTCGTCCGCTGATGTGAATGGACCACAACCAGGGGATGGGAGCTGGGCCCTCTGAAAAGCTACCTTCTGGTGAATCGCACCTGCCCGCTGTTCACCCAAACTGGGATCTAACGGAGGAGAGGCTTGCTCTTCATTTAATTTAATTGCGTTTCCCGTCTAGCCCCCACCTCCCCCCATCAAAAACCAGAAAACAAAACCCTGAAGCTGTTCTTGGTGCAACTGCGCACAGCTCATGGTGTGGGGGAGACACAACAAGAACCAAGGATTGAAACTGAGAGTCTGGGATGGCTCAGCTTGAGGGGCGGGACAGAAAGGAAAAAAAAAAAAAAAGGAATTCGCTCTTGCGGGGGGGGTAGGGACCCCCAAGACCGTGTGGATTTATTTGGCTCTGTGTGCGGGGGCTCCCCCTAGCGGTGACCTCCCCGCGGCGACCCGAGCGGGAGCGTCCAGTTGCACGAAGGCATGAATGTAATGTAAATAAACGACTCTGATTTCAGACGACCCCCCCGCCCGCCCCCCTTACACGAAAACGAACCATCCCAAGTTGCTGCATGGCTCGCATGGATACAAACCACGCAGGGACGCTCCGGCCCCAACGGAAGCAGCGTCCAATTCACCTCGTCCTTCCTCTTACCTGATAAGTTCCATCGTATCAAACTTTCTATATACAAAAAAAAAAAAATACAGTATACTAAGAATAAAAAAGTGCCATTTCGCCATTATTTTTGTGTGATTGATAGGCAGTAGAGATCGTCCTTTTACTGTGAAAACAAACGAGGGACAAACGAAACAAAAAAAATGTAAAGATTTTTATTTAAGACATGTTTGCATGGCTATAGTCTCATGGGTTCAGGTTTTGCGTTTCGGGATGGGGGGATTACTTTGTCGGGCGAGTTTTCTCTCTGTTTGGGGGGGGAGGCGGGGGTCAGTTTGCTTCTGGTTATTTTGAGTTTCCTTTGGAAGAGGACATCTCCCAAAAATGCTTTTTTTCCATATGAATGTTAAAAAAAAATTACCTTTGGCGTTTAAAATGTTAAAAGATTAGAGGCTTAAAAAAAAAAAAAAATCGGAGCAGTTTTTGGCATGATTCGTTAAACGCCACTCGAGTGCTTAAGCTGCCCAAATGATTATTTCCTTTTCCTTTTGTGCTTTCGAACATCACACACTTTAAAAGAAAGAAAGAAAGAAAGAACAAACTGGAGGAAATCCGAGCTTGGGGAGGAGGGGAGGGGAGGGGAGGGGAGGGGGAAGCAAGCGAGACTTCAGTAATTCTATTCGAGGATTTTATAATGGCATATTTTTTCAGTATTAAAGTGAAAATGTTTTCAAAGCTTGGGTCCTTCGGCATTTCTTCCCCAGCGTCACTTTCTCGGTTGGGGGCGGGGGAGGTGGTGGCGGAGAACCCCCCGCCTTTGGCTTCCCTCCCCATCCGAGCCGTCTCTCCCTTTTGCTTTTTAAACCGTGTCAATTTCAGTCCGCGCCATTGGTGGCTCCCCCCCACCTTTTTTTTTTCTTTGCTTTGAATGCAGCAGCACTGAAGTCCCTTTCCCCCCTCCTGTAATCCCGGGGATGCCGCCGCCGTTTGCCTCTGCAGCCCCGGCTGCTCACTGCAGATAGACTGGAGGGGAGGGTGGGTGGGAATTGGATCGCGCCGACTCTGCCTCCGATCGCGCTGGCGAATGCGGGGAGGCGGCCTCCATTGGCTAGCGCCGCTTTGAAAGGCGATGATTGACAGAGCGCCAGGCAGGCCGGCGGTGCCGATTGGGGCTCCGGCAGCTGGGAGGGAGGCGGGAGGGGGGAGCAGCTAATTAGCGGCGGGGAATTTCCTGACCCCCCCCAGCCCCCGCATGGGAAGGGAGACTTGGGAAATAAATCCCTCTTGTTGCTTTCCACCCCGATGGCCTTCTGATTTCCCCGGCTCCTTAAAGCGGAGAATGCCCGGCCAGGCAGCCCCCGCTGCGTATCAGCTGCAGCCTCCCAGCTGAACTCCCGATGGAGGAAAGAAAGATTTTTCAAGGCTCGTTGCTTCTCTGGCTTCCCGCAGGCGGAGAGCCCCTTTCAAGAGGGAAAACAGTGAGGACCCCCCCCCATGGGGGTGCGATTTTTTTTTTTTTTTAAAGTGCTCATTTTTTGGAGCGGGGGGAGAGAGAGAGAGAGAGAGAGAGAGCAGTGTTCCCTCTAAGCTGTGGAGTGCTGTGAGCAAAAAAATCTACTTTGTGAGCTACTGGTATTAAAGTTGTGAGCGAGTAGTTTGGCTACTGCATCAGTTAGTTTGCTCTGGACCCCTCCTTCCTGAGCTAAGAAAAAAAAATGTGTGAGCTGGAGGCTAAAAACCTGTGAGCTAGCTCACACTAACTTAGCTTAGAGGGAACACTGGCAAGGGACCCCACATCAAAAACCAGGCTGTACAGGATCCACAGTGTTATAGAGGAGGGGGGCTTCCTCAGCTTGCCTTCCTGTTTCCTATTGTTTGTATAACTTCTTTTGGTAATGATACTAATAAAAATACCTGCTGCTTTGTACAAAGGATGCCTAGTTAAAGGGAACCATCATCCCCCCCCCCCACTTTCAGTGAATTCAAGGGGTTTAATGTTTTAAAAAACAACAACAACCAGAGTTTGGGCCATTAAAAAAAAAAGAGGCAAAACACTCCTAAACACCTCACCCAATGCAAAACAGTGTCATTGTAAGAATATTTTTTTCCTGGAAGTAAGCCCCATTGAATAGATCTGAACAGGAGTCTGGGTAGACCTGCCTAGGAAGGCAATGTACCCCACTTCTAAAAAAATTCAACTTCAGAAACCCCTCCCTTTCTAGGGGCGCCAAGCAAACTGGCTTTGCAGGTTTAGCAAGGGAACAGTGATCAGGTTAGGAGTTTGGATGAAAAGGACAGGGGAGGCCAGAACAGAGCAAAAGGGTGAATCAGCTACCTGGATAATTCAGACTTTTTTTTTTTATGAATACAGCACCGGTACCAATCTTATCAAGGTGCACACTCACCTTGGCAGTTCTCCTAGTTTCTTAGGCTTCACACTCAGAAATACTGGAACTGGGATTGAAAGGCACACTGTACAAATAAATCACAGTAGGGATTCATTCTGCATGATTCTGGTCTTCTTCTTTTCCACCTTAACTGCCCGAAGAACCAGCGGCTAACTTCTAATGGCCTGACCATTTTTGACCGATCCTTTTCATTCGAAAAAGAAACAAAGAAGGATCTTTCTTTTCTTCATCACATACCAGATAATTTCCACCAATAACCGTGATTGCTTTATAGATGATCAATGGCCAGTAGGGGAGGGGGGACTCCTTTTTTGGTTTAGACCATCTGGTGATTCCATAATCTTTTAGGTTTCTTGGACTTTTTTCTTCAAAGAGCCCATGGATTAGAACTGAAGTGTTAAAACTTAACAAAACAGGGTCAATTAAAACCTCATCAAAGTGATTCTGGATTTTGTCAAGAAGATTGTTTTTGGCCATGTATGTCCAACGTCTCCTTGGCATTCTTATACAACGATAACCAGGAGATGGAAGCATGCCCTAATAACAGCAAGAGAATAACGCGGGGAGATATTTCATTATATCTCACTCCCCTCTATTATTAAATGCCATAAAATGTTTTATGCATCTGGATAAAGCCAAACGGCCTCCATAATATTTATGCAGTGGGAAAGCATACGTGATATTGACGCCTTGGCCTTATTAGTCATTTACGTATTTATTATACATTGTGCGATCCCCTGTTTTGTTCAAGGGTTACAAAAGAAGTGGCTTGCTAGCTATAAAGATTGTGCATGCTGCCATGAAGGAGGCTGCATCTAGTTGAATCGGTCTTCAATTCATCAAACTTAAAAGAGAGAGAGAGAGATTTCAGTAATACCAGGTGTGAAGGGAAGAGGAGGTGGAGAGAAGATAGCTCATTTACTTTATACAACTTGAAACAAAGTATTTCCTGTGATGCTGCAGAGCTAAGAATAGGTTCGAACTTAATCTGTTGCCATAGGAATATATGTTGAATGTATACGAGTAGCTCGGGTGCTTATTTATTAGAAAGCTGAATGGGGTTTATCCTGTAGCAACATCGTAATGCGCTGAATTGGATAAGGAATTAATCATATTCTGCCTCGCGAGAAGGTCTCGGCTGTTGGTGCATGTTCTTGCAGTTGTATAAATTGCCTTTTGATTGTATGCCTCATTTTGCTTGTACAATCTTTTAGTTCTACGTATTTTGCAGTAGAACACAGGGGGGTGAAGGGTAAGGACTGGGTTAGACTGGAAACAGGAGTCAGGAAAAGAATCTGACGTTTAGCAGACAATGAATAGAGAATGGGTGTAGAACAGGGACCTTGTATGACTGTATAATAACATGAATGGATGATCGTTCAGGACTTGGGGCAAAATTCTTATTAAATCCAAAGGTGGTTAAATAGAGTTCTCCTGAAGAGGGAGGAGGAAATCTCATTTTCTTTAATCCTTTGTGTAAATAGACCGAAGCATCTCTGCACAGCTAGAAATCCCACTAAACTAACCCAGTTTACTAGCCTGGACTGTTTTTCTGCTGTCGCAATCCTAAACCACATGAATGCTAATCCATGTGACCAGTTGCTTATCCATGAAGCACCATGCTTGTAATCAGGCCAACTGTAACTGTGCCTAGCCAGGGAAAGCCTCGATTTTGTTGAGTTCCACAGGTGTGGTCTTACCTAGCCTCAACCACTTGAGTCATCTGATTAGCAGCTAACCATCCAGAGCAGCTGCCACATGGTCTGTGATTGTAATGACAGCCACGGCACCAGCGTAAAATGTCAGTGCGGCCTTAGAAAAGGCCTGGTTGAATTCCATTGTGAAATATCTCTTTGCAGATCACATATTCTGAAAGATCATCTTAGGCTACAATCTTCGTTGATGAAAGTGTAGGGCAAAGATTTCTAATTGGGCTTCGAGTCTTACAGTGTCAAGTTTTGCTATGTGCAGCTCTGATAATGCTCAGGGGCACGATGCCTTTGAGAACCAGTGTCTGGAGCCTTCATGCCCCACTTGTAGACTTTCCAAAGGCATCTGTTTGGCCACTGTTGGAAACTGACAATCTCACGCACCAAGGCAATTTGTTATGTGCTCATGGTCTTCGTAAGTCTTGGTTCCATGTTCATTCAATGGTAATCACAGTGCCTCCCAGTGATGGGGTAATTAAGCCAACATCCATTTGTTGAGCTGCTAAAAAGGATGCTCCCATACTTTCCAGAATGTGGTCCACCACATTTACTTCTGAAAATAATCTGGCTTGTTCTTTCAGAGTCCAAACCTTGGGTTAGATAGACAGTGGTTGAGTTCAGACTGGCAATTAGCCTTGTGAGAGCCACATTCCAGCCCCGTTTCCCAAGTGGATTAAAAGGGGCGTTCACACAAGCACATCTGCCTGGCATTCCCCAGCCATAGGCAACCCGCGCTGTTCCGCTTATCCCCTGCGTTAAAAAGATAGCTCTGTAAAATGGTAGCAAATTCTGAAGAGTGCCTTTATCCCACTGCATTCCACTTCCCCGATGTGTGATCACTCGGCTGATAAGCCAGGAGCAAGTCGGAACAGCAGCAGCAGTTTGATTGGCTGTGCTCTGCTCTACTGCCCAATGCGGTGCCACGATCCTCCCCCAATCGGTGAAGTGTGCATGGGAAAAGCCGCTGATAGCGGCACCTCCAGGCCAGCAGTCTGAACACTCTGGTGCACCTCCTCCCAGTAAGCTCTCGCATCAGATGGCCCCGTGTGACTGGGGAACCGCAGAACAGTTTGTTCCGGGGCTTTTGTGCAAAGACTGGCTCCCACTGCAAAATTCCAGTCTGAACTCAGCCAGTTATTCTGACTCCTGAGATGGGACTTGTGGTTAGAGAGACTGCTGATGAGAGTGGATGAAGGAAGGTCAGGATTACAGCTGCTAAAGCCGTTAAAGAGATACCTCTTGAGAAAGAGTTGAAGAGAGAGGTCTTGTGTTTCAAAAAATCAGGTCAATTGAGATGCTGTTCCTTCGGGTCTTCTGGTATTATTTATTCATATCCTTGGTATGTGTAGGGGGAGGGGCTATGGCTTGGTGACAGAGCATCTGTTTGGCATGCAGAAGGTCATCGGTTCAATCCCTGGCATCGCTAGCATCTCCAGTTAAAAGGATCTGCTTGTACGGGATGTCTGGGACCCTGGAGAACCTGTGCCAGAGTTTACAATCATGACCTAATAGATCAATGGTCTGAATCAGTATAAGGTAGATTCACATGTTCATTAACTTTCTCAAGTTTTCCTTTGGAGATTAAGCCTTTGCCAACAATGAAAACACTAGAAATAATGATTGCCATACCTCCTGCACCTGTTCTGTGTTTGTGGTACTTCAGTCCAAAGTCATGCGTCTGACCTATCCACTGAAGGGATCACATGTGGAAAGGAGTTAATGAAACAAGCAGAAAAGTAAAATCTAGGTTGGTTTAAAATGCAAAGACCAATTGATTATACCAGCCTCTTCCCGTAAGGTTTATTCGAAGCTGTCACCATCATGTTTACAATGTCATAGATCAGAATGGCTGCAAGTACAGGCCTTACATTGAAAGACTAGTTTATAAATTAGCACCTCCATGTGGACCTTGCTAAGTTGTGGTCCACCAACAGCCTCACTCACTTAGGTAGAAGATCAAAGGGGACTGTGGCTCAGTAGTGGCACATCTGCTCTGTATGGAGAAGGTCCCAGGTTCAGTCTCCAAGGTTTCAAATTACAAGGATCAGGCAGTAGATGATAAGACCTCTTCCTGAGACCTTGGAGACATACTGTTAGAGTAGACAATCAGTGGCCTTAATGGACTCAGGTTTGCCTAAGTGCTAGCCTGATTTCATCAGATCTTGGGAGCTAAGCAGGGTTGGCCCTGGTCAGCACTTGGATGGGAGATGACCTGAAATACCAGGGTCACAATGAAGAGGCAGGCAATAGCAAACCACCTCTGAATGTCTGTTGCCTTGAAAGCCTACAGGTTCACCATAATTCAGCTGTAACCTGATGGCACTTTCCACCACCAAGGCAGCTTCGTGGTTTTATCTCGTAGGAATGGCCAAAGATGAATTAATCATAGGCTGTTTCATTTTATTTACAGTAGATATGTGACTGTAAGCTTGTTAGAGTCCCACTGTACTCACTATGGCTGCAGTCACACACACTAAATAATCCACTTTCAATCCACTTTCCATGCATTTTCCAACTGGATTTTGCCAGTTCACACAGTAAAATCCAGTTGGAAAGTACACTGGAAGTGGATTGAAAATGAATTATTTAGTGTGTGTGACTGCAGCCTATGTCTCAACTTAATAGCTGAGGGAGCCTTTCTGATTTTTTCTTTTTGTTTTGAAATATGTATAATGTATAAATCATCATAAATCTGACTTTGGGGAGGGGTTGGTGCTGATATGATGTAACTCTGGCCATATCCTCTTCCATTTGTACTTCTTTCTTAAGCACAGAAGTGAGGTTGCAAAGACAACCTCCTTCCCTTATGCAGCCAAGTCCTGAGAGTGGGCAGTAGTTGTGCAGGACAGGAAGCATAACACAATGGAGGAGAGCCATGATGTACTCTGGCCATCGCTGCTCAAAAAGGATTCCTTTGAGAGAGCACTACAGTGCTCTAGGCTGATCCACAGTGGAACTAGCATTGACCCTGATTCCAAATAGCTCCCTTTGGCTGCGATTACACACACTAAATAATCCACTTTTAGTGCACTTTCCAACTGGATTTTACTGTGTGAACTGGCAAAATCCAGTTGAAAAGTGCATTGAAAGTTGTTTGAAAGTAAATTATTTAGGTGACCGGAAAAAAGCCCACGGAAAACCCCCCATGGACATAATTGCTCACAGGAAAAAAGCCCACGTGGAAAAATGCCCACATGGATTTTTGTGTGATTACAGACTATTTCTCCTTAACTCAGTGGATAAAATAAAAGTGCTCTTGAGAAAAATGGGCCAACAAGGACATAGGATCTGTGGTGTACATAAGATGTGTTAGTGTGAATGCAATTTCTTCCAGTACATATGGAAGAATGCAATTTCTTCCGGTCATTCCAAAATCTCTGAAGTCTGAATGCCTCTGATTTCATGGGAATGTTCTTGCAGATGGACTTTGGAACAGGGTCACATCTTTAAGCCTGATCCTTTGAGTTTATGCTACGGCAACCAATCCAGTTCATGGTCCAGTGGTACTGTTTCTTCAGGGAATGACTCATTCTAACCTCCATGGAGTTTGGTTCTAAGTGCCAGCCTCTGTATTTTCTGCCCCCCCAAATTCCTCCTTTTTAAATGACAGGCTCAAACTTACATCATGTCCTCTAGTCTGCTAGTACTTCGGTCTAAACCCAAATGTAGAAAGTTTAATTATGATTAATCAGTGGTGAGTACAAGACACTGTGCTGTGACCTGAATGCCCCAGGTTAGCCGGATCTCATCAGACCTCAGATCTCTAAGCAATTCCAGGGCCACTGCACAGAGGCAGGAGATGGCAAACCACCTCTGAATGTCTCTTGCCTTGAAAACCCACAAGGGGTTGTCAGAAGTCAGCTGTGGCTTGATGGTACTTTCTACCACCACATGTTTAAATGCACTCCTTGCATGTTCTTTGTTTCAGTCCTTGCACTGCAGTTAGGTTCTTGTGCTCAGGTGAGATTAAGCTCTCGTGAAGACTGTGAGGCTTAGCGTTTTTGGCTAGGATGGGGGCAGACTCAGGGTTAAAACCTTGCTCAGGAGACATACTGTAAACCACACAGTGGGCAGGTTCAGTAGGGGAGTATGCCATGCCTAATTGTTGTGACTGCCCATAGACCGAGCCTCAAACCTTCTTGCCACATTGCAGCAGGTGCCAATTAGTTGCCAGATGGTAAGTGGCAGGAATGGGGCAGAGAAAGGTTCAGAGGAGCTTGTGAGCTTCAGGGAAGCTTGTAAGCAGTGATGGCACCAGTAATTTGTGGCCCTTTCTTACACACCCAGGGAAATGCTGATCGCCCCTTTGGGGTCAGGAAGCAATTTTTCTCCAGGCCAGTTTGGCCAGGGATCCTAGAGGTTTCTTGTCATCTTCTGGGCATGGAACAGGGGTCAGTGGGGGTGTGAGGGGGAGGTATTTGTGACTCTCCTGCATTGTGCAGGGGGTTGGACTAGATGGCCCTGGAAGTCCCTTCCAACTCTGTGATTCTAAGTCTGCAGGGACTTGCAGCAATGGGACTGTTGAGTGGGCTGCCCTTGGTTGCTGGACCATTCTTCATGGGTAGTCTGGCATAGCATAGTGTAACCCCATTGAGAGATCAACTCCCTGGTCCTCCTTGGTGGGCAAGGAATGATATGAGTTGGCTGGTTTCTCAGCTTCTCTGTTGCTCAGGCCTGATGTTAATTGAGGGACCTCAGGCCAGCCACTTTTTCTCAGCCTAGATCACAGGGCTGTTTGGGAGTACATAGTGGAGAGAAAAGATGGGATACAAATGCAACAGAGAGGGAGGAAGATGTTACAGCTAGAATGGAGTCCAGTAGCACCTTAGAGACCAATCAGATTTTCTGGATGTCAAGCAGATGTTGTCAGCAAGCAAACATCTGAAAGGTGCTCCTGAGAAGGTGCTACACGGATAGAGAATTCTAAACGAGTTTTGCCTTTGTGTGCATCTGATATGTGTTAGAAACTAAAGTTAGAAGCCTTCGTTATTTAGCAGGCAGTCATCAGGAGAGCACAACCATTGCGGTGTTTATGTGAGCCACTGGCTTGTTCTGATTTTGCTTGGATTGATCCAGGGCCATGCTCCCTCTAAGCTGTGGAGTCTTGTGAGCAAAAATTCTACTTTTTGAACTACTGGCCTTAAAGCGGTGAGTGAGCGATTTGGCTACTGCATAACTTAGTTTTCTCTGGAGCCCTCCTTCCTGAGCGAAGACAAAAATATGTGAGCCGGAGGCTAAAAAAACTGAGCTAGCTCACACTAACTCAGCTTAGAGGGAAAACTGCTCCAGGGTGGAGAAAGCTGTGATGAACTGATATTATGGCCAATCCTCCCTCTAAGCTGTGGAGTCCTGTGAGCAAAAATTCTACTTTGTGAGTTACTGGCATTAAAGTTGTGAGCGAGATATTTGGCTACTGCATAATTTGCTCTGGAGCCCTCCTTCCTGAGCTAAGACAAACATGTGTGAGCTGGAGGCTAAAAAACTGTGAGCTAGCTCACACTAACTCAGCTTAGAGGGAACACTGATTATGGCCATCTTCCTACTCCCCTGTTTAACTCCACTGGAGAGCTAGTGTCCGGAAGAAGAACCTTTTTGTTGTTGTTGTATAGCTAACAATCAAGGGTTTGTTTGATTTTTCTCAAATAGCAGATGTCTGTACCATGTTTGTGCTAGTTCTCTTTCCCCTAAAGTTGGTTTTACATTTGTGGGTGCTAGGATTTATGTTACAATGCTGACCAGGCAGAGAGAAGGAGGTTTTCTACACATGAGTGGCTAGACTTGGAACAACTGATTAATAGTGTGTAAATGAAATTGTCCTAGGGAGATCCACTTCCCCGAACTAATGTCTGTTCTGGTGCTTTCTTATGTGATGAGTTAGTTGTCATATGGCATGTAGGTTTTATAGCATTTATTTATATTTACCGAGATGGATGATTTGGATACTAGAATCTGGAATACGAATGAGGGAAATGGGCATGAAACTGATGATGTCTTAATGGAACTACTCACAAATGGAATGGGAATTATAGTAATATTCTTAAATTAGGCACATTATTGTGGCTTTATTAACGAGACGTGAATCTGTAAGTGAATGTGCTCAATTTGACCTATTAATGCTACAGAGCTCTGGAAAGGGAAATAATAGTTTTCAAAAAAAATATGGGGGAAAGATTTGGGTTTTACAGTCTCAGGACTCGCTGGCATTTAGTGCTGAGTATACAAGCTTAGAGTTACACTGCAAATTATATATTTACAAATGGGGACTCACCAAAAACTTGCAGGAATGCTCATCTCATCCCCCTCCCCCATCTTTGGTGCCTCCCTTCTCTCCCACTTCTCTCAGTCTCTCTCTCTCCTTCTCCCACCTCTTCTCTTACTTTTCATCTCTCTCTCACTTCCATAGGCCTACTGTTTCTGTTTCTGCCTCCCCTACCTCCTCTTTCTTCCTGCATCAATGGCACTGCCCACTCTCCTGGCCATCTGCCTGGTGGCTCACTCCTAGCAACAGCACCACTGACTCTCCTGGCCTCCTGCTCACACACTTGGCAATCCCCACCACCACAACAGACACTAATGGCAGTTCCTGGCCTCCCACAATGGCTCCAGCAACCTCACCTGCCCTCTCATGCTTTGAAGGAGATTTAAGTGGAGACTCCCAATACTCACGGGTGGGGATCCCCTCCCGCTCTTTATTCCACCCCAGTCACTGCCAGCTACAATAGGAAAAGGGTCCCCCTGCAAGTATCGTGGCTCTGTGCTTGCACATAGAACACTATTTTACTTCTGAAGGAATCTAATGCCTCCCCCAAATGCATTTTTTTAAAGATTTAACATTTTTCTGGAAACCTAGGGGATGCCCCAAGTTTGCAGAAAAATCTCTTTAGCCTCTGTGTGGCCCCTATTCATGGATTTAGATATCTGCAGATAGTGGCCATATGTGGCTAATAGTATATAGATCCTGTACTGCATCTTGATGATATAGAAACTCAAGTGCATAACTGGTCTATAGATTTTGGCTTTGCCCAATAACAAAGATCTTTTTTCGGGGTGGGGGGTGGGATTGAGTTAATGAAGGATAATATGGGATTTGATCTTTCTGTGGAACCTAAAGCTGTCCTTCTGGGATATTTAAAGAGCTTTGTATGTAAAAGAAACTGATGTGGACGTAGTACTGGATTTAATCACTACTGCACAAATATGTATTGTTTTCTGTTGGAAGCAAGAATCTGTGCTATCTATAGCAGATTCCAGATGGGTCGTTGTGTTAGTCTGTAGCAGTAAAATATATCAGGAGTCCACTGGGACCTTAAAGACTAACAAAAGTTATTCCAGTGTAAGCTTTCATGAATCAGAACTCCCTTCGTCAAATACATAGTGGTGTTAGCAGAGTGGTTTAAAAGAACTGGGGATGTTGCATTAGTAACATATTATAGCAGAATGAGTATTCATTCTTAGCCTAAGAAATTTATTGGGAAACAGAATCTTATTATATATCAGAACATGAAATTTTGAGATAACTTAACAGTCTTTGTATAGCATATACAATGCTATAGCTGACTAAATAAGTTGATATTAGATACATCTTAGATTTTTCTTCCTATTATTGTCATTGTCACAGTTTGAATCTAATTTGGGTTTCCTATTACATTTTAATAAAGAATACTCAGAAATGGTGGAAGAATTGACAGAGATGGTAGGCTTAGTTTGGTTTATTTGTTAACAAGTTGTGCAAATCTGGCTCAAATGCTTCATCTTCTGCCGTTTTTTATTTTGCACACATGATGTCCTGCATGGTGCTCCAGTTCAGTGTGATGGGCAGACTTGGCCTATGTACTTGAGTGTTCATATTCAGGCATGAAGTTTATTGCATTCAGACACTATCTCTCAATTGAACTTACCCTACAATCTGCTTGTAACCCTTGAGCTTTCTGTAGGAAAGCTGGGATATACTTATTAGTATTCTTGATGAACTGAAGGTAAGCATGCATTTGGACTGGAAGAAAGGAAATCTGTTTATAAGGGAAATTTGCTTTAGGAACACTATGGTTGAAAGATAGGTTAAACATCTACTCTAATTGTCCTCATCTCCGAGTGGCTTTGCTTTTTAATAAAAGGTACTGTCCTACTGTGGGGCCGTGGTGGCTTAGAGGTTAAGATGCTAAGCTCCAGACTGGAAGGTCTGTAGTTTGGAAGTTTGAGACCTGAGTGCCACGTGATGGAGTGAATTCCTGTCTCTGGCCCCAGCTCCTGCCAATCTAGCAGTTCGAAAGCAAGAAATTGAAAGTAGATAAATAGGTACCACTTCGGTGGGCAGGTAACAGCGTTCTGTGTGCCTTGGCATTTAGTCATGCCGACCACATGACCATGGAAACATCTTTGGACAGCACTGGTTTTTTGGCTTGGAAATGGAGATGAATACCGCCCCCTAGAGTTGGATTTGACTGGCTTTCAAGCAAGGGAAACCTTTACCTTTACTGTGCTACTGTTACCCTATGGATGTGTGCGTAATATCTAGTTAACTCTGCCATGTGTCATGTGATGTTCGAGTGTTTGAAAATATTGTATCATGCAGGTCAGAAACCAGGAATGTCTGGAGTTTCCTGTTGAGTGTAGATTCACTGGCAAATCCATGTTTACTGCTTTGTAATATCTGGAAGAAAGGATAGCTGCACAGATGTAAACCAGAGCCTGTTGAAATGAGTGATACACAGAATGTTCTACTTAGTATGGGAATGTGTATCGTACGGATGTGAGTTAGTAAGGCACATGATAATCAAAATATTCATTCCAGCCAATGTAAGATTTTTCCACTTGAATTAGAAATGCAGAATGCACAACGACACAATTGATCGAGAGATTGTTGTTGCATGAGTAGCCATTGTGTGGGAGGCAAGCTAGATCTTGCTCGGTCTGAAAGTTAATAGGAACCTCCTAAGATATCATGAAAGTTCAGAGGAAACCGAATTAAGCTCACAAGGCTTCCTGCACTTAGACTTCAGATATCCAGTAACCAGGCCTCCTGAGGTCCCTGGTGGACAAAGTACTTCAATCAGGAGCAAAGGAGAGCATGCTGGGAAACTGGTTGATGGATGCTTGGAGGTGAGCCATGAGAGGGACTTGTTTTACTATGAGTAACAGCCACATGAACACATGCTTGAGTCATTGCTAGCATGGCAAGGAAGGGTTATTGTAGATGGCTATGCAGAGTTCCTGTGTTCCCAGTAGGATTGCCAGAGAGCTTTTCAGGGGTGAAGAACTGGAAAATGTCATCACCAATGTCATGATATAATTTCTGGCAAAAACCCAGAAGTGATGTCACACTCACCTCACAATGCTATAGGAATCCCACAAATCTCTGTGTTAAAACCCATAAAGATTGGTGGAATTCCAATTCCAGCTGGCAATCCTGGGCTCCTGGTCTTCTGCATACAGAAGAATCTTCGAGGAGTCCTGTGTGAGGGACCATTGCTTCATGGTATAGCATACGCCAGTCAGGCAGTGCCCCCCCCCCCCAGGTTCAATCCCTGCTATGTCTGCATAAAAGATCTGAAGTACCAATGTTGGGAAGGCCTGAATTTGAGACCTTGCAAAGCTATTGGACCGGCAATAAAAAGTGTCTCTATGTGTGTGGTCATTCTCTGCTCCTCTTTAAGTGGTGATACACTGATTTAGGTTTTTGTTCCCTGTGTTGGTTCTTATCCTGTCTGTTCTGTCACTCTGATTCAGCTCTTGGTCCAGGCACCAAACTTTGAGGCGTTTACTGTCTATTAAGGAATTGCATCCATCTCTGGGTTGTAAAATTCAAACACTTTTCCAGGTGTGAACAACTTGTTTATGAAAACTGTGACTCTGGCAGGCACTTAATTTTGCAGCTTTCAGTGCAGATTGGGACTCGCGGAAGTGTTGTATTGATGGCTTGGAACTTTTGACGAGAGTTGTTAATGAAAAGAATTCCATTTCGCAGCAGCTTGTCGGTATTATGCGACAGACCTCTTATTACACATTGTCCGGCCATAGGGATGAGAAGGAGATGAGATGCCAACAACTTTAATGAGAACGTTCAGTCTCTGAAGATGTGAAAATAGGTGATGGAAATGTTGAGTGGCTAAAACAGAAACTGTTAAACAAAAGATGTAGTTTGCTAAGGTGTCCTGATAATACTCCCTGAGAACATAAGAAGAGATCCTTCAGGTGTATCTGAGGAAGAATTTACTAGCCAGATGTCTTTGAGAAGCTCCCAAGCAGGGGTGCATTTAATACCCCTCTCCTTTTGTTGAGCCTAAGGTTACCAATCTTCAGATAGGGACTGCAGATCTCCCAGAATTACAACTGATCTCCCAACTACAGAGATGAGTTCCCCTGGAGGCAATGGCAGTGTTGAAGGGTAGACTCTGGTATATCATAAAATCTAGGAGAAACTGAACACTCTCTCCGGTCTCTGTATAGGGGTGTGCATTCAGTATATACTGAGCCAAATAAATACCCAAATAATGCCTTATTGGTATTATTTGGGCATTCATTCATCCAAGTACCAAATTAGAGCATCTATTTGGTAACTGAACAGAGATTCCCAAATACTATTTGGCTTTATTCGGCTATTATTTGGCTCCATTATACCCTATGGGGGCATTATAGTGAATGGCAGATCTCCTAGGGTATATTCAGTGGGCTGGGGAGATGGGGTTTGAGGTAGAGACACCAAATTTGCAGTATAGCTGCTGGGTTATCCCCCCAAAAGGACCCCCAGTTTTCAAAAATATTGGACCAGAGGATACAATTCTATGGGCATCCAAAGAAGGTGCCTCCATCATTGTTTCCAATGGGGGGAATAGCAAGGCATGCAAGCCCAACAGAATGTCCCAGATAATCTCTGCAGTAGAAAGTGAAGTGTGGAGAGGGGACATGTTTGCAAGGCCAGCAGCAAAACCAGTGCAATGTGCCCAGCAGAACTAGTGCCACCACGGCAGTGCCAAAACCCAACAGGACTAAGGTCAGATCTGAGAATCTGAGAATTTCTGAAATGGAGGGCACAGTGCAATATACTAGTGCCCAGCAGAAGAATCCAATGCCAGCCTACTGGTGTCCAGTAGCAGACCGCAGTGCCAACTTACTAGTGCTGAGCAGCAGAACTCAGTGCCAATGTGGCAGCAGCAGAACTAACCAATGTCATACCAGAGAATCCCAGCAAGGTTATTTATTTATTTATTCATTGGCAGAAACAAGGGCAGTAGAAGCCCAGCAGAACACTGACCTTAGTGCTGTTGGGTTTTGGCACTGACACAGTGGCATTGGTTCTGCTGGGCACTTTGCACTGGTTCTGCTGCTGGCCTTGCAAATCCCACTCACACTTCATTTTCAACTGCAGAGATTCTCCGGGACATTCTGCTGGATTTGTACTGCCTTGCTATTCCCCACCCCCAAATTGGAAATGATGGAGGATGGAGTGCCCATGAAATTGGACCCGCTGGTTCAATCTTGTTGAAACTTCAGGGTTCTTTTGGGGAGAGGACCCAGCAGCTACACTGCAAATTTGGTGCCTCTACCTCAAACCCTACCCACCCAGCCCACTGAATATACCCTAGGAGATTTGCTATTCACCATAATGGCCCCATAGGCTATAACAGAGACGAATATATTCAGGATTCCCAAATATTTCCCGAATACCAATACAATACTAAATATTTGGGCATACTAAATGTATTCAGGGTTTTTAACTCCAAAATCTGAATAATACTATTTTTTTTCATTGCACACCCCTAGCTCTGTCCCCAAATCTCTAGGAATTTCCCAGGACAGATTTGGCAACACTAGTTGGGCCCAAGTATATGTTATTAATTGATTTATTTACAAAATTAGGTCACTTCTCTTGAACTTCCTGGAGGCAACTCACAACTAAAACAATAAAATCATACCAACAGACAGATTTTTTTTTAAAACAAACAAACAAAAAAAACCAACCACCAGCCTAGTCAATACAACCAAGCCAAGACAATCAAATAATAAAATCTGCTAAGCCAATATAAACAGGTTAATAAAAACATGCCAGGTAGTGAAAATGTAAACAGAGCAGTCTAAAATGATATTGATAAAAATGACCCCGGGTTCTGAACAAATTATAAAACCGCTAAAACAGATGAATGCCCTTAATTAAAAGCCTGGTTAAAGAGAAATGTTTTAGTCTGGTGTTTAAAGGAAAGTAAGGTAGGCACCTGGTGAACCTTAAAAGAGATGGCATTCTAAAGGCAAGTTGTCACCACCAAAAACAGCCTGTCTCTGGCTGCCTGAAGGTGGGGACACAGAGAGTTTGAGAACAGGATTTTATCTGGTGAGCTTAACTGGTGTTCAGAGGCATATTAACGCTGAGCATGAAGGCTTTATTTGGCACTCATGGCTAATAACTATCGAGAGGTTTATTCTTTAGGAATTCATGTAGTCCTTTAAGAAGCCATGTAAACTAGCGATCATCTAGTAAAGTAATGACTATGGTAAACTGAGAACATTCAGGATTTAGAAAGTGCAGATCAGCTACTGATAACTGGTGTGTGTTAAGCTTTCTTATTCGTAAATATATTAAAGGGCACAGGAGGCATCCTGCAGGTGGTTTTTATCGATATCTAGGCTGCATTGGATAAGAGGTCATGTGAAAAACTGGTTTAACCTGCAAAAATATAACACAGATCCTAGGCTAACGCCGATCACCAAATCCCGTGACAATAACTCCATCAGTTCAGTTTGTGTTGTCTGAAAAATATTTTCTTTTTCTTTTTTTGCTCATCCCGAATATCATTCTTTGCTTGGCCTGAATGTCATTGCCTGTCAACATCATTGGTCTTCAATTCAGGTGTTAGATTACATCTACTTTATTCCTGCCATTTTGTAAATCTCTGTCATACCTTATTAATCTCTACCCCCAACTTAAAGTGCACAGTATTTCGGTCTATTCGATTTTTATCCCACCCTTCATACAAGAAGTTCAGGGTGGCACTCATAGCTCTCCCTTCCTCCACCTATAGAATGCTTTAGTGTTAAAAGCCCTACACAGAGATCATGTCCGTAGTTTTACAACAGCCTTTCAAGGTGGTCCAGTACAGTTGTTTCCATAGTTCAAAAAGAGTTTTGATATGAATGGCTAGTGTCAGACAGGGATTCAGAGTTAGGGTGGCCAACCTCCAGGTGAGACCTGGAGATCCCCCATAATTTCTACTCATCTCCAGGCTGGAGAAAATGGCAGCTTGGGCAGACCAGACTCTATGGCATCACATTTCCTGCTGAGCTCCTTCCTCCTTCTCAAACTCCATTTTCCTCAGGCTCCACTCCCAAATCTTCAGGAATTTTCCAACCTGGAGCTGGTAAGGCAACTCAGAATGTCTAACTAGGCCCTGGGAGAACTCAGTTCAGATTTTCCTGGATGACCTTGGCCATGGTTGTAGCCAGGAACTTTTACTTCGGGGGCATTTAAATAAGTTGGGGGGGGGCACTGTGTCAGGAGCAACAAGAGAGTAAATGATTTTTAAAAACAATGAGAGAGATTGAGGGCTGGAGTAGCTGTGGTGCGTGTGAAAAATAAAATAAAATATACCAGATGGATGTAAAGTCAGGAAGCCTGGGTGGTAAGATGTGGGGGGGGGGCCCAGCCCTGAGATGCCCCACTGTAGTTATGGGCCTGAGCTTGGCCCAGTCAGGTTCTGATGTGAGGATAAAATCAGAAGGAAGAATCATCAATTCCTCTCTGTCATCCCTGGAGGAATATACAAGTACATGAAACTGCCTTATACTGAAACAGACCCTTGGTCCATCAAAGTCACTGTTGTCTACTCTGACTGGCAGCGGCTCTCTGGGGTCTCAGGCTGAGGTCCTCACCTCACCTATTACTTTTTACCTGAAGATGCTGGAGACTGAACCTGGGACATTCTGCATGCCAAGCAGATGCTCTACTACTGAGCCAGAGCCCCTCCCTGAAGGAAAGGAGGGATGAAAATGTCCTAGGGACAGAGAGGGATTAATTAGTGACTTAGCTAAGGCCACCTAATACGTTTATGGTTGAGGGTTAGGGTTGCCAGCTCTGGGTTTGAAAGAACCTGGAGGTTTGTGGGTAGATCCTGGGAGAATGGGGTTTAGGGAAGGAAGGGACCTTGGTAGGGTATAGGATCATGCAGCCCATCTTCCAAAGTATCCATTTTCTCCGGGAGAAGCGGAACAAACATTTTAAATAAATAAAATAAGTGATTTGTGTAGTCTGTAGTCTGGAGGTCAGTTGCAATTATGAGAGAACCCAAGCCCTGACCTGGAGGTTGGCAACCTTGCAGAGGGTGGGAATTTGGGAATCCAGGACTGTAGAGCAGCTGCCTGGTCTCTTGCGTGCATTAACTGGTGTAGTTTCATTAGTGCTTTATTATGCGAGCTGAAGATCTGCACCTATAACATAATGATAAATATTTATAGAGTAATAATTATGCTAATAATAAGTGTACTCATTTGCGTTTCTGTTTAGTTGCTTCTGCTCCCCCTCCCCTTACATTCTAGTAGTGGAAGGAACTCCTGCTCTTACTCTAGAAAATTCAGTAAATCTGCAGCATTTCCCCTGGAATCTGGCAGAACCAGACTCCCGCACCTAACTTCTCAAAAAGGTATCATGGGAATTGTACTATAATTCAAGAAGTATATAGAGACCTTAGGGTAGGAAGGTTTCTGAAAGATATGCTGCTATCTATATTTCTCCCCCTGGTGTGATTTAGGTACTCACATGTGGCATGTATACTTGTGATTAGGGGACCGTTGTTTCTCCAGGCCTCCCCAGCACAGGTCTTCGTCCCCAAACCCCACTGGAGAACAGATCGTGACAGCTACTGCCTTATGCTCCTGGCCAGTCCACTACTGATGGAAAGCTCATTTGACCTCACTGTGAAACCTGCAGTTAAGAGGCAGGCAAATGGAATCGCAGGCGTGAGCAATCCCAGAGAGTGAGTTTTTCGCTCCCTTTTTGGAAAGAGTCTGGGACTTTTCAGTTTAGGAAAGAGACAACCAAGGGAAGACAAAGTGGAGGTCTGTAAAATTATGCACATGGTAGAAGGAGTGGACAGAGAAAACTTCTCCCTCTCCCCAAATACTAGAACTCCAGGGCATCCAGTGAAGCTGGTGGGCAATAGATTCAGGATGGACAAAAAGGAAATACTTCTTTACATAATAATTGATTAAAATGTGGGATTCACTGCCAGAGGATGTAGTGATGGCCACAGGCACAGACAACTTTAAAAGCAGATTAGACAGACAGATAGGTCTACCAGTGGCTACTAGCCTTGGTGACTAAAGGGAATCTCCACATTCAGAGGGAATACACCTCTGAGTATCAGTGCCAGGAGACAACATTGGGGAAGGCAGATCATGAGAGGGAGGGCAGGAAGGATTGCATCAGTGCTTGGTTCTTGTGGCCCTTTCTTACACATCCAGGGAGATGCCGATCACCATGTTGGGGTCTGGAAGCAATGTTTCTCCAGGCCAGTTTGGAGATCCTGGAAGTTTTTTGTCATCTTCTGGGCATGGAACAGTAGTCATTGTTGGTGTGTGTAGGGGGGGAGTATTTGTGAATTTTCTGCATTGTGCAGGTGGTTGGACTAGATGGCCCTGGAAGTCCCTTCCAAGTCTGATTCTACGATTCTAAGGCCTTGGCCCCTATGTCTGTTACTGGTTCTCCAGAGAAACTGGTTGGCCACTGTGTGAGACAGGACACTGGACTAGATGGACCGCTGGTCTGATAACGCAGGGCTCTTCTTGTGTTCTTGTGGGTTTTTTTGTCCATGATGGTTGCACAGCATTCTAAATCACAATGTTCATGCCTCTTTTCACCTCCTGTAGCACTGCAATGTTACCCTATCATATCTTTTTATTATAACATGTGTACAAATAGAGACAAAAAATTATAAAATGTGTACAAATACAGTAGAAAAGAGTCCAGTCGCACCTTAAAGACTAACAAAATTTGTGGTAGGGTATGAGCTTTCGTGAGTCACGGCTCACTTCTTCCGGTACCAGGTACCTACTACAAATTTTGTTAGTCTTTAAGGTGCTACTGGACTCTTTTCTACTGCTACAGACAGACTGACATGGCTGCCCAACTTGATCTAAATACAAACACTGCAAGACTGAGGCAAACAGGGCAATTAATTTTTTATAGGAGAGAAGCCAGGATATATATCATTGCATTCCTGTAAAGATCCATACACTGAACCTTCTTTTATCATCTATTCAATCTCTGTAGGGTTTTTTTTTTATGGAACTGGGTGGTTTTGCCTTTATTGTACAGCACAGACCCTGAGATTTTTCTTTTGGTCGAAGGGGAGAGGTTCTTTCCCCCGTATCCAACTAACACTGAGTGTGCTGCTGTAATAACATTTACCACAAATCCATGCATACTTTTTGTTACTGCTGCTATATAGTTCAATAACATGAGTTCTGGTTTGTCAGGCATTTCATATCCATAGCAAATTATTTCTATTACTGTTTTCCAGGACCTGTCAGCTTGATTACATTTCCACCAGGTGTGGGGAAAGGTGGCATCGTCCTTGCTGCAGAACCAGCAAGCGTGTCATCTCTTGAGCGCATGTTAACAAAACAGATCTGGTAGTCTTTACAACTTAGCTTCCAAGACCTGATCAGATTGGGCTAGCCTGGACCATCCAGGGCACATAAATCTATAGTACATTCCTATTTCTATAAGACTAATGTGGATTTCTTCCGTTACTAGGATCTAGTTCCTAGACCTTGGGCAAAGCACTATGCAATTGATTCCTGTTTTTTTTTTTTTTTTAAGTCATGCAAATGATGTCCTTTATTTCATAACATTAAAAAAAATGGGGAAAGACCTGGCATGGGATTTTCATAATAAGGAAGTAACTTATCGAGCTTAAGATGCAATGGAAGCAGACCAAACATAACCACACTGTGGTAGGAAGTAAATGAGAGAGGATTGTGTCACCAATCAGAGCATTGGGCTGTAGATGGAGCAAAGCTATAGCTGGCCTCCTTCACTAGGTGGCGCTGCAGCATTTACAGTGGTGCCCAAAGCCCCCCCCCAGGCAGTTTGCAGGGGTGGGAGTGGCAGCACCTTGGCCAATGAGGGTCCTCCCCTCATTACAAAGGAACTTAATTCTGCCTCCTCTTAAGTGAGCCCTTTAATAATGCCATCCAAGTTGGAGTAACAGATTCATGTGCAGCAGCAGGATCTTTCTTCTTTCTCCTGTCTGCCAGCATGGGACAGGACAGTGCCCAAAGCCTCTGCTTTTTGGTTAACTGAATGGAAGCTCCTTTCTCAAATTCCCTCTCTTGACTCCAGATTGAATGGGTTTTTGGTGCTGGCATACCATGTCAAAGTCAGTCACTACTATTTTACATGAACGTCAGTGAAATTGCATTAGGGCCTTTCGTTTCCCAAGGCCCGACAGGGAATTTCCACTTCCATTTCCATTACATTATATGGAGTATGATGATTTGCAACAAACAAAAATAATTTAAATTTCTGTTCCTAATGGATCTCATTCCTTTGAAAATAGTGAGTTTTAATTACTTTCCATGGGCTTTTTTTTATTACACTCGGAGTCGGCCCCTGTGTGTGAATATCATTTTCGGCATTGTGCACTCTTGCTTGTAAGTTTCTGTACATTTATTAAAATTCTTATGGAGTTATTCTCCCAAATGGTGAAATAGTTTCAGTTCATTACCTCCCCTCGGAGTTTGCCAACTAGTAGCGAGCAGAGGCTGCAAGCTTGAATTGTGTTGTATAATTTCTGAAACAAGCTATTTGTCAATGATTGCATGGACTCTGGGAGGGAGGGAGAAACGCTTGATCCACTGTGGCGTATTTTTAGCACTTTCCCATCATTATTGAATAGACGTGTGGAAAATAAAATGAGGTATGTAGATAAGCCATTCCAAACTACGAAGCTGAGGTACAGGTTATCATGAGAAACTGTGGTGGCAGAGAATTTGCGTTGCAAGCAGATGGTGCCTGGTTCAATCCCCGGTTTCTCCAGTTAAAAGGATTAGGTAGTGAGTGATGTGAAAGATCTTTGCCTGAAACCCTGGTGACCTGTGCCCGGTCAGAGGAGACAGTACTGACCTTGATAAACCAACAGTCTGATTTCGTATAAGGGAGCTTCGTGCGTTCATGTGATTTTATGCTTTGCAGCGTGCATGTGTGAATTTGACTGCAAACATATTCCTGTGAATTTGGCTGCAAACATGTTCGATAGTTGAACTTTCTGTGTCTGAATGTGGTAGTCAGAACTGAGCCAATCACTCGCTCTGTTTGGTTTGTTCTGAGCAGTCACAAATGCTCGTCAGAGCTTGGAAGCTAAGTAGCGTCAGCCCTGGTTCAGATTTGGATGGAAGACCACCAAGGAAGTCTAGGGTTCCTATGCAGAGGAAAGCAAGGGCAAACTACCTCTGTTAGGATGCAGTCACACACACTAAATAATCCACTTTCAATGCACTTTCAAACTGGATTTTACCAGTTCACACAGAGCGATTCTGCATCTAGCATTCGCTCTACCTTTTCTCAACTGGGAGGGAAAAGTGCAGCTCAAAACCACATTCAAATACCTAGGGGCAATGCCATACTGACTGCAAAGTCACCCCTGAATAGCCATAAATCTATACCGAAGGTACAATAAAATCCAATGATCGAAGAAAGCAAAAGCTGCATGGAGTGTGGAAGCTACCATAAAACCTGATGATCAAAGGAAGTGAAAGCAGCATGCGATGCAGAGGGGAATTTCTGCTCCAATGTGGGTTTCACAAAACACCAGAGGGAAAAACCAATGCAGAATCAGCCACAGTAAAATCCAACTGGGAAGTGCATGGAAAGTTGATTATTTAGTGGGTGTGACTTCAGCCTTAGTCTCTTGCCTTGAAAACCCTACAGGGTCACCATAAATTGTCTCTGACTTGACGGCATCCTACACACACACACACACAAAGAGAGAGAGAGAGCTTATTTCATAAAAAGAAAAGCTGCCAGTACTCATATATAAGGATGCACCGATTTCTACCCCCATCCCCAAGGAGTTGGGATGGCTCCCCAAAAGGTGCTGGTACTCTGTACCAGTGAGTACTACCACAAAAAATCCCTAGATAGGTAGATAGACAGATAGATAGACCCATCTCTCCCAGTATTATCTATCCAGATGGGCAGCGGCTCAGCAGAGTATCCGACAGAGGTCTTTTGCCATTCTGCTATGCAAGAAGCTTTTAACTTCCAAAGGCCAAACTATATATGATCCTTAGATGCACAGTTGATCAGCTAAAAACAACTGTGTGTGTGTGTGTGTATTGAATCTGTTGTGTTGCAGAAAGGGAGGATCACTGTGCCTCTGTGCCGTTTCCCTAATCTGAAATTCTCCATGGTAGCTATAAACCCTGGATTGGGGAAAATACAAATTGCTATATCATGCCTGTCTTTTGTCTGTCATAGGGGTTAATGACACTGGGAGAGGGGCAGATTACTGATGGGGGAAATGGTGCACTGGGAAGAGTTAAACCCTCCATTCCTTGGTACCACGGCCCTGATCCATTTATCTCTTGGTTGGTTTTTGTGCTTCAGTTGCACATCTGAGAATCCTAATATGGATCCCTGGGCTCATTTGTGGTTTAGTCTTAAAGACAGGACATTTTGCGTGCAAAAGGTGATGTACCTCAGAGCTCTGACCACCTTCCTGCTTTACCATCTTCCCGCCCCCGGAATATAATTTTGTGACTCCATCCTCTTTTTGAAGACAAACCATTATTTATTTCATGCATAAATTGCAGGCAGCAACAATATCAGGTGGGCGATGGGAAGGAGGCAACTGCGAGAAAGAAACCTAGACTGTGGTCACACACACTAAATAATCCATTTTTCAATCTACTTTCAGTGCACTTTCCAACTGGATTTTTACTGTGTGAACTGTCAAGATCCAACTGGAAAGTGGACTGAAAGTGGATTATTTAGCGTGTATGACTGTAGCCCTAGTCATGCAAATGGTTACCTCCAGACCTGTTTGGACAGAAGTAGCAGTCATAACCCAGGTGACATAAGCTAAATCAGCAGGCCATTGAGCATCCTAGCCAGTTACCAGGGTAGATATGTTTCAAGTGAACGTTTGGAAGACCAGACAATGGGGTTAACATGTATGGTGCCTGTTAGACTAAGGGTCAATAAGGACTGATAGCCATAAATATAAGGCTATAGCATCTTGGAAATTCACTAGTTTATTGAGGCAATAGAGCAATGAGACATACCTGTGATTCATATGCTGTTTCTTTTGTTGGATGCTCTGTGCTGCCCATTTAGGGTCAGGTTGTTTGAGTATCTAGTGTGTGTTTGTGCATGCATAGGGATGAATTAGGGCTGCTGTCCTCCAGGTAAGGCTTGAAGATTTCCTGGAATTACAACCATTCTCCAAGCTACAGAGATCAGTTTCTTGAAAGTCCACCCTCCAGCTGCCTCGGAGGGTGGGCTCTATGGCATTGTAATCTGCTGAGGTCCCTCTCCTCCCCCAAGCCCATTCTCTGTAGGCTCCAACCCCAAATCAAATGGAGCAGTATTCAGGACAAAAGTATTCCCTTACTGATTTTCTTCTGCTGCTTTTGGAATCTCGTGCTCTTGCTAGCACCAGGTGCAGGTTGGGGGACACCAGATTGTCAGTCCAACATTGGAAGGAGTTGCTGTTCAGCTTGGCATGCACATGAATGTTTCGTCACCACTTTCTCTGGATTGGGCTGCCCTTTATTATTGAGTCAGATTCTGTTCTGGCCAATTACCATCCCATTCATTTCTTTAATTGCAGAAGAACCCGAGTGTAATCGAGAGCAAAATTTAACCTGTCACTTTTAACATCTCTGTAATGCAAGGATTTGCATACTGGTGGATGCAGAAACAAATGCTTTGAAGGCTTCTGCGCTGGAGACTCATTTAACTCGACTTCCGTTTGGGGGGTGGGGGTGGACTGAAGGAGATAATGTTTCAAAGTTTGCAAGGGAGATGATCGGGTTGATGACACTTCAGTGAAAATAATTTCATGGATTGTTTGTACTGTGCTGGCTTCCTGTTTATCTGAATTTACTGTGTCTCATATAGCTGTGGATCACTCTAGCCCTGTGAAGTCAACACTACCTTTGAGCTCAGCTGTTGATTATCTGAATTCTTTGGATGTATTCCAGATCAATTGAAAATGAATCACCCTTTGGACCAGATTTTTTCCAATCCAACCAGGAATGAATAAAATGCAGTAAACAGAACTAGTAAAAATGATCTATGCATAGAAGCTGGCTTTTGTCTGTGGCTTGGCCTGCCTTTTTATGTATTCTGAAGGCATGAATGGTGGAGATTCTGGTAACAATCATGCAGAACCTTTTCCATCTGTACCTTACTCTCGCTAGATTGCTTTATTGTGCTGGATTCATTTCTAGTTGTTAAGGTGATTCTTTCTTTCTTTCTTTCTTTCTTTCTTTCTTTCTTTCTTTCTTTCTTTCTTTCTTTCTTTCTTTCTTTCTTTCTTTCTTTCTTTCTTTCTTTCTTTCTTTCTTTCTTTCTTTCTGCTGTGTTATGCTTTTGGTTTATCAGTCATTACAATTAAGCCAACATTAATAAACATCTACAACAGTCAAATGTAATTAAAATTCCTTAAACATTACTTAGGCTGTCACACACACTAATTAATCCACTTTTAATCCACTTTTAATCCACTTTCAATACACTTTCCAACTGGATCTTGCCAGTTCACACAGTAAAATCCAGTTGGAAAATGCACTGAAAGTGGATTATTATTATTATTATTATTATTATTATTATTATTATTATTATTATTATTATTATTATTATTATTATTATTATTATTATTTGGTCCCCTGAGACCACAGAGAGAACAGTCTTCAGCAGGCACGTTCAGACTCCTAGGCTGTGGTCACACATGCTAAATAATCCAGTTTCAATCCACTTCCGGTGCACTTTCCAACTGGATCTTGGCACTTCACACAGTAAAATCCAGTTGGAAACTAGATTGAAAGTGGATTATTTACTGTATGTGATAGCAGCCCTAGTGAGGTCTATTCAATGAAGACTAGTTTCTGGAAAGAGTTCTTCAGATTATACGGTTGCCAATGTCCAGGTGGGGCCTGGAGATCTCCCAGAATTACAACTGATCTTCAGACTACAGAGTTTATTTGCCCTGGAATAAATTGCTGCTTTGGAGGGTGGACTCAATCAATCCAATTACCTTTATTGGCATGTAAGGAGGGTGGACTCTATGGCATTATACCCCACTGAGGTTTCCATTCCTCAGACCCCCACCCTCCTCAGTCTCCACTGCCAAATAATCGAACCTGGTGTTGGCAACCCTAGATTGCATTGCTGGTAATTACATAAAAAGGTTTACCAATCCCCCTCCAAACTGACACAGATTTTACTTGAATAGAACAATACCTCAAGAGACAGTTAGGTGGGATACTGAAAGGTGCTAAAGGGCTTTGTTAATACATGGACATTCCACTACAAATTAAGATTTATACAAAGCAATCCTAAAAATGAGTTGTACCCTTTTAAGCCCCTGGATTTAGAAAGGTGCTAATCTGTTTAAATTTGTGGTATAAAAGGGAAATCCACATTCTTAACTCTTCCACTGAAGTCAATGGAAATTTGGCAGTACTGTCTCCTTATACATTTGTGGAGATATTTACGTTCATATTACATTACATTTGTTTTTATTGTTTGTTTAGTCCTGCTAAAGGTGGCTTACAAGTAAAAAGAAGTAAAATAAAATCATAAAACGCTGTAAGTTATGTTACCCAGTCTGGACCCGGAGAAGGAGAAATTAACTTTAAAAGCGTTCGAGGAAGGAATCACGCAAGACCTTGTAGCCTCTGTATACTAGGGTGGATCTTGGCAGAGGTACCCCAGAATGAAAATACAGTGTGAGAGTAACTGTAAACACAAACAAATAACTTTATTGTATACAAAATTAAAAGGAATACAAATGTAAAGAGCCTGCCTTAGGCACCTGAGAAATACTTCTCTAAATAATCACACATGCACACATGCACACATACATGCACACACACACACCCCAACAAGAAGGCACATCTATAAAAGGTAGAAGGGAGAAAACTGAGAAATTTTAGGGAAGGGACAAAGGACCTGAAACCTGGGGCTTGAGGTCTGGAGAGGTCCAGGGGCAGACACAGCTGAGGTCCAAAGAGCAGACTGGGGAACTGGCCAAGCAAGGAGAAAAGTTTTCAGGCCCATAGCCAGGATTTTTAAATTCAGGGGCCTTTAAATAAGTCAGGGGGCACCCCAGACAGACACCCCCCAAGGGAGCACCACAAATTAAAAATGGAAGTGGGGGCCCCTTGGCAGTAAGTTGGGGGGGGGGCCAAGATGCCCCACTGTGTCTACGGGCCTGAGAAAAAGCCTGTAGAGTACAGCAGGGATTCCCAGAAGGAGAACAGAGTTTTGGCCAGCAGAGATCTGGATCAGAGATCTGAGGAACAATTTGCTGGGTCTGGGGGTCCCTCTTTTATGGTCCTGGATCCCAGTGGGGTTTTGGCCATCCTGGCTTTAGATTAGGTCATGATAAAACGTTTGAATCTCACTGGCTGGTTTAAAGTTAACTGCTGTCAGACTTTGGTGGGGGGAAATGGGGAAAATACCTCGATTAGCTTATTGTGAGCCAAAGCTGCATGAGCACAAAGAGCCTGGGTTATTAACATACTTTAATTAGGCTGAAGTGAGCCAGATTTTCATGGATTCAAAGTCTGGGTGAGGCAAGATAACTCCTGAAACAGGCTGGAGGGCAAATTAATGACTTACATGCCCTTCTTGATTGAATAAAAGGGGAGAAGGAAGGAAAGAGACATTGGTGAATGAAATAGCAATGTCCCTGGGCTGGGCAGGCAATTCTGGGGTGTGTCAGGATATCAGATGATGTTCTTTAGCACTGAACAGTCTTTTGTTATTGAGAACAATATGCCACTGAGCTGGAGGAGATCGCACTCGTTCTGCTTTCCTTGCAGCAACATTCTTCCTCTTCTTTCCTGGGAATTTCCAATGTCATGGCTGGACCCAGGTGCCTTTATGAGACTTCCCAAGTTTCAGATCCCTTTGGCACTTAGGGGTGCCTGCTAAAACTACTACATCCAAAATAAGAGTGGAAACCTACTATCTAAGGGATCGCAGCTGGAGGAGAGGGCAGACTAAAAAAAAGACTAACCTTGGACAAGAAGCAGACCATGAAACAGCTAAGAAGATTAACTGATTTGGTTAAATGCCTGGGTAAGACGAATGGTTTGGCCAGGCAAGCCTCAAAAGACAAGGCATTTTTAGTGGTGGCACCTCACCTTTGGAAGAAAAATGAGATGCCAGCACTGAAAATGCCCCTTCTCTAGTTGTCAGGAGGACAGAGGCCATTTCTGCAAAGGCCCCAAGTTCAATGCTTTTGGGAAGTGTCCCCCCCCCCCCGCTTCCCCAAAGCATTGTGGTGCATTTGTGCATCTCCGAGCATTCCCCCAGCTTTTCAGCAATCCTTCTCAAACCTGCTTTTCTCTGAAGTTTTGGGGAAAATTGCAGTAAAGCCCAGATGACTGGCATGTGGGTGGAAGAATTCAGATTATCTGGAAGCCACCCCCCACACACACACACACCAGGAGAGGGCTTTTATTTATTTATTTATTTTCTAAAAAATCAACACTATAATGATTATAGCAGTATAACACTATGCAAAAGGCATATCAGGTTCTCTGAATCCCCAGATTTCATTTCATTGATACGATGATACTCTAATGCTGATTTTAGAAAGTACAAAAGACTTGGTGGCCCAGGGAAGGGGAGGTAGCCAGTTCTAAAGGATTGAGGCAGGGGAACTGTGGGGAAATGTGCCATGTGGAAGCCCTGTTGCTGCTGCACTTTATCTGCAGCTGCACCAGCAATGGGGAAACCACAACATTCCATCCCCATTTGGAAGCCACCAAAGAGCAGGGCTTAGAATCGTAGAATCATAGAGCTGGAAAGGACCTCCAGGGTCATCTAGTCCAACCCCCAGATGACCTCCAGGGTCATCTAGTCCCCCCTGCAGATCATAACTGGCAGGGTGCACATAATTTTCAAGGATTACGGATGGTAAAGGACTGATTTACACATTAAGATGAATGAGGTAATTCCATACTGCACCACTTCAGATTGCAGAAGAAAGGAGTATTTCTCCCTTATGTAAAACTTCCCTTCATGTAAATTAGCAGAAAGGTTTAGCCTGGGCCATTATCTGATGAGCTAGCTTGCAATATTCAAAGAACTTTTCATGAGGGAGTTTCCCCCCAAAATGACCCCCATATGCACAGTGGTATAGTTTAGAGAGAGTTGTCAACTCTAGCTTTAGAAATTCTTAGCTTAGGGGTATTTCCCAGGGAGAGGGATGTTTGCAGAGGGGAGGGGGTTCAGCAGGAATGTAATGCCATAGCACCTACTCTCCAAAGCTAATCTTTTCTCCCAGGGGAATTGTCATTCTCTCCAGGGGAACTGATCTCTGTAGCTGGCAACTCTAGGAACTGGTCTATCATCTTATAGGGTTGCTAGGGGAGGTGGGAACTTACTGAGGGGGGAATGAATTCTCATCCCTGATGTGATGACACAACTTCCAATGCAATCTGTAAGTGATGCTATCACACTGGGGGATAATACTTTAGTACTTACTGAAAACCTTGAGTGCTAGAATGTTGCCCTGAGCATGATGATGTCACATCTGGATCACAATGGAAGTTGCATCTTCATGTCAGGGATGAAAACCGTGCCCCCATTTAGTCAGTCAGTTTCCTCCTGCCACCCCACTGAGCAGTGGTTAGCAATGGTGTGTGTGTGTGGGGGGAGTGAGAAATCTTCTGCCATTAGCAGGAACCTGGTAAACATAAGCCTGGAGGACAGTTGCATTCCAGGAGAATTCCAGGCCCAGCATGGAGGTTTGCAGCTGTAAGTTTAGAACTTGCTTTCCACTTTACTCTGTAAAATATGGGGACTGTCTACAACAGTGGGAGGGCTGCTAGTGTCCTGGCCCCACTGCTGGACCTCCTGATGGCACCTGGTATTTTTGGCCACTGTGTGACAGAGTGTTGGACTGGATGGGCCATTGGCCTGATCCAGCATTGGCTTCTCTTATGTTCTTATGTATGTTCAGTTTTGTATTAGGAGTCCACAGTAGTAAAGAATGAGATGACTATTTGACATTTCATGGAATAGGTTCAAATTCATCCAAAGGCCCATTCTTGAATAATGAAATACGGAATTATATATATATATATATAATTTTGATTATTCCATTGTTTTACCTCATAATAACTATAGCAATATATAGCAAAGTAACTTTATTTTAAAGCTATTTTATGTGAGTGTGCTTGTAAAGATGAAGATGAAGAGGTGCAGAGAAGAACGAATCTTTAATAATTATACAGTCCCTACATGTTTCACATGCAGCTTCATCGGGGGAATCTTTCAGGCTCTTTTTAGTTCTAGTCTCGTACATACATAGTGTAGTACATACAACACATACATTTATAGTGTATGTATGTATAGTCTATGTATGCACTTACATAGTCCCATACATACATAGTGTAGTACATACAATGTGCAGGGATTGTATAATTATTAAAGATTCATTTCCCTCTGCACTAGGGTTGCTGGCCTCCAGGTGGGGCTCAGGGATCTCCCACTTTTACAACTGATCCCCAGCTGACAGAGATCAGCTCCCCTGAAGAAAAAATGGCTGCCTTGAAGAGTGGACTCCATGGCACTGCACCGTGCTGAGGCCCCTCCCCTCCCCAAACCCCACCCTTTCCCCAATCCACCCCCAAAGTCTCCAGGTATTATCCAACCCAGACCTGGCAACCCTACTCTGCACTGATTTGTTTCTTCATCTTTGTTTTGCCTTGGTGTGCCCCCCTTTCCTTCACTGTGTTTGTAAAATGCCACCAAGCAATGCTCCCTCTAAGCTGTGGAGTCTTGTGAGCAAAAAAAATCCCACTTTGTGAGCTACTGGCATTAAAGTTGTGAGTGAGCAATCTAGCTACTGCATAAATTAGTCTGCTCTGGGAGTCATCCTTTCTGAGCTAAGACAAAAACATGTCAGCCAGAAGCTAAAAAAAACCTGTGAGCAGGCTAGAGGTAACACTGCCCCAAGGAAGTAATTGCAAATTTATGGCAACCCTGTAGGCCTTTCAAGGGAAGAGGCTAACAGAGGTGGTTTGCATAAGGGACTTCCTCTGCATAAGGGACTTCCTTGGTAGTCTCCCATCCAAATATTAACCAAGGCCCTCCATTCTTAGCTTCTGAGATCTGACAAGATAGGGCTAATCTGGGCCATGCAGTTCACGGAAAGTTAATTGTAAAGTACTGTGTTTGCCGCATGGAGACTTGGACTACGATCTGCATTGTACTTCACATAACACATACAACACAAATGGCCCTGCAAGGGCCAACTATATACACCGCCACCCGATACCCCCATATTTCCATTGGTGGGTTTGAACTTCCTGCCAATGCCTAATTGGTGGATTCCAGGTGGACTAGGATCCTAGGTCCTATTGTCTTTTTGTACCAAGCTCTTGGACTTAGGTGGCAGACCTTAGTGATGGTCCGCGTACACAACACTAATGTTTATTTACTACTTAAACAATCTTACTCTAATAATACACATTTGATGTGCAGAACCAGGGAGCTGGCTAGAAAAGCTACAACTCCTAAGAATTAATTATATGAGATCGAGTTTTCCTGCACATGGCTGATAAAACAGTAAAAAAAAGCCCACCCAACTAAACTGTGTTCTATCGGGTAACCAGTACTGGGGTCTGAAATCCAATAGTATCCAGCTCTGACCAGGCTCTGCCAGAACCCACCAGGTTTTACCACCAGTCTCCCCTCATATTCTCTAGCCTCCCTCCGACAACTGCCAAATTCTGCTCTGGTCCTGACACCAGTTGCCAGATTCTGCAGTTGCCCTGCCTGCCCTGCCTCTGCCTTACCGCTTGGTCCCATTAAGTAGGCCATAGATCTTGGAATCAAAATTGGACAACTCTAGTCCTGTGTTATGATTTCCCCACCCCCCGGCAACGGGGATGCCTTCTGAACACCTACAAGAAACTGGAAACCAATAGGGATATATTTAGGGTTATCACAGTTGGAGACGTCCCACTGGGATCATTTGTTGACTGCCACTGCTCTGAAAAGTGGTGGGAGGAAAAAAATATATATATAAAAAGTTGGTGTCACAAATGATTTGACATTTCTTCCAGATAAAACCTGGAAGTGAGTCACATCCATCTAGGAACTGCTGGAAACTCTATAGTGTTACCATAGAGTTTCCAGCAATTCCTAGAACAATGTGGCATCACTTTCATTTCCCCCCAGAAGTGACATCATGGTGCATGTGACAGCAGTGACACCCCCATATCCCTACCTCCAGTGCTCCTACAGCACAGACTGGCAAGACTAGGTATACTTAGGTTTGCCAGCTCTGGCTTGGGAAATTCCTGAATATTTTGTGGGGTGGAGGCTGAGGAGGGCTGGGTCCAAGGAGGAGAGGGACCTTCATAGGCATAATACCATAGAGTCTTCTCTCCAAAGCAACCATTTTCTCCAGGGGAACTGATCTCTGTCACCTGGAGATCAGTTGTAATTCCAGGAGACCTCAGGGCCCACCTGGAGGTTGGCAACCCTCGGTATACTACTGCTCTGTTCTGTGGTCACATCTCCTAGATTTATAGTTAAAATCCTTTCAAAGAGATCAAGAATAATTTCCCACCATCACCTCTCTTGGGCCATAAAGAGGCAGGCTGGAAATGCATGTGGATTAAATTATGAATGACATTAATATGGCTCTTTGTTTCAATTATACTCACATAACTGATGCGAAAACAAGGACTTTTGTCTGAGTCTCTAAGGTCTTAAATATGAAATAGCTTCAGACTTTCTTAAACCCTCTTTGATGCTATCAGAATATGAACAGATTTAGTCAAGACTGAAATTATTTGGGTTTCTTCTTTGGTGGGTATGCTAATCCCCCCCCCCGCCCAAATTTAAGAAATAGTGAAACTCCATATACTTTAGAAGTGTTCCATGTGTGCTGAGGTTCTGGTTTATACAGGATTACGAGATTCCCCCCCCCCCAAGATTGAATTGTGCCTTTTAAATTCAGTGACTTGAGTTGAAGGGATAAAGGGATTAGAATAAATGGAAATCATGAACTTTGGAAACTAATTTTCTGGCCTAGCTGTTGCAAAAATCTAACTCTAGATTCCTTTACATACATTTCTCCCAAGTGGAAACTCCCGACATAACCATTTCTTTACTTTTGAACGCTCGGCACTACTTTTGAAAAATCAGGTTGTCTTTTGAGATTCTAATTTAATACGCTCCATAGCTGCAGTCCTTATCTCACTGAACTGTAATATTGGAGGGAGAAATACCCAATGGCTTTAAATAATGACTCAAAAGAAGATATTTAGTGCTGTCTATCTGGGGCCCTGTGGATGGGTCTAAGGTGCATTAGAAGCTCCTAAATGAGTCGGGTTTACTGACACCTTCAAATAAGGGATTCATTTTATTGGCACAGAACACACCTTAACACTGCTTGATTGTCCAACCCCATTTAGGGCAGCTACCTATCCATGGTTCAGACACTGTAACAATAGAGATGTATGCTCATGTTTGATAAATATTGGATATCATGCTGAACTAGCACAATAGTTGAACTAGTACAATAGTTTTATCAGCTCTGGGGCTGAATATCTGAGGAGTTCTCTCTCTCTCTCTCTCTCTCTCTCTCTCTCTCTCTCTCTCTCTCTCTCTCTCTCTCTCTCTCTCTGCAGACAGAATATTTTTCCTTTTTGTCAGCTACTACCTAAGGGCCGTGAATAATTATTAATCCTTTGAATGCAGTATTTTATGGAAGAGGAAACAAGAAAAAGGTGAAGAATCTATTTCTCAGGGTCACTACATTAAACAGTGGATCAAAGTCATTCCAAAGCAAGTTTCAGGGGAAATCAGAACAGAAAAGACATGGTAGCTTTTCTGGACCATCTCCAGTTAGGAAGGGCATGGGAACTGGTTTCTACATGCAGGTGTCTCTCCGTGTAGGTACAAAAGGCTGAAATGTGTGTGTTAGGGTTGCCAGGCTCCAGGTTGTAGCTGGAGTTCTCTTGGGATTGAAACTGGTCTCCAGGATACAGAAACAAGTCTCCCCGGAGAAAATGGAAAGTGGACTATATGTAATATTGAAAAAAACATAAAACAAAACAACCCAGTGCTTTTAACCCCATCCTTCCCAGGCTCTGCCCCTAAAATATCCAAGTATTTCCCAATCCAACCCTGTTTGGTCACTATTCAAGAGGGAATTAGATAAGCATATGGAGCAAAGGTCCATCAGTGGCTATTAGTCACAAGGCATAGATAGGGACTCTCAAGCTGGGGCAAGTGATGCTCTTGTATTCTTGGCGCTTGGGGGGGGCAACAGTGGGAGGGCCTCTAGTGTCCTGGCCCCACTGCTGGACCTCCTGATGGCACCTGGTATTTTTGGCCACTGTGTGACAGGGTGTTGGACTAGATGGGCCGTTGGCCTGATCCAGCATTGGCTTCTCTCATGTTCTTATGTTCTTATGACATGTGCCCCACTGAGGTCTCTCCTGTCCCCACATCCCGCTCTTCCCTGGACCCACCCCAAAAATCTCCAGCTATTTCTCAATCCATGGCAACCCTATGTGTGGACTTCTCAGTGTAATGACATCAGAATAAGTTTTAGTAAACATTAGAGAAGGAGACGTTGGCTGCCAGCTTCAGGGTTTCTTCCAATGTGTGGTTCCACACACACACACCCCGCCACCATTCTACCCTGAATAAGTAATTGAAGCAGTGGGCTGGATTAATTATGAATGACATTCCCTTTCCACCATTGTATGGTAGAACTTATCTGTATTTAATAATCTAAAATATTTCACAGGACTGATAACTCTGGCAGCGATTCTCTGAATGTATCTGATGTGACAGAAGTGCTGGGGATGAGACTCAACCTAGGAATGGAGGAACTGTGGTCTGGAGGTGGCAGTGGGCTTGGAAAAACAAGGAAAGAGAAGGGAAAATAACCCACAACAGGAAACAGGAGGAGAAAAGGGCAAAGGAGCGAAATCAAGGGGTTGATCTTGGCTGGCTGCAGTTGTGACCCGGAACCAGAACTTGTGCTTGTTTTAGTGATGAGCTAGAAGTAGCTATTTTGTTGAAATGCTTTTTCCAGCCTTCCAACCCAACAAGAAGCTGGGCCCTTTCCCCCTTACATAAAAGTTAAATTAGTTTCAGTTTCATAACTGTACCAACTATGCTTTCATATATGTACTCAATACAGGACACCAGCATTTTTTTTCTTGCTTTAGCTAAACGTCTTTCCTAACAAATATGTATCTCAGGTCTGCCATTCAGAAACCTATGAACTGAGGTGACTGAAAGTATCGATCCCTCCTGTCAGTGATGAAGAAGCTGATGCCACTGGAATGAGAATCATCCTCACCCATATTGCAACCCGAAGCTGAAACGCTGGGCTAAAAACTGTCCAGTTCAGCAACAGCAAAGAAAGTGCGCTTCATGCCGGTCATGATAGAATATGATGAGAATGATGTTTCATGGTGGGAAAGGCAGGACATAGCTGAGACAGCCCATTTCTCAGAAAGGCATAGTTGATTCATGCAAAGGCTGGAAGTTTTAGTGCGGTCACTATTCAACTGAACTCACTGGAACTGTGCAAGCCTAGGGAAACTGCAATTCCAAGTTCCTTACTTTACTTACATGAAAAAGTTTCATTGAAATCTGTGACTTGCACTGACTATTTATTTGATTGTGAATTTATTTCTTTATGTACTGGAAACGTTCCTGTTCCAGTTTCCATCCTGCGGTGATCCACTGTCAAGTAGAATTCAAATCCAAATCCTGTCCTGGTTCCCAAATTAGTTCACATGAACCCATGAAGCTGCCGTCATCTGAATCAGACCCTTGGCTCATCAAAATCCCAGTTCGTTCACGTGCAGTTGCCTTCTTCTGAATCAGAGCCTTGGTTCGTCAAAGTCAATCTTGTCTATTTAAACTGGCGGTGACTTTCCGGGCTCTCAGGCAGACGTATTCAGGCTTGTAGCTACAGTGGGGCATTTCTGGGCCTGGCCCCCCAACTTCCTGCCAAGGACCCCCAACTTCCTCGCCTGCCAGCAGCCCTGGTGGGCTGTGGTTCCTGGTGGCATGGGGCGGCTGCAGAAAAAAGCACCATGGGGCAGCTGGCTGGGTGGAATCTAAACAAAACTGTTGCATAATCCTTGAAATTGACGTATTTGTACGCTGCAGCTGCAGTCAGTGTCTTCTTGGTACAGGCTTGTTTTTGTTGATTTTGTGTTTAGATTATCTCAGGTTTGGGGGACTTGGAGGGGTGGAGGCAGGAGGGAGGGGGCACTTCCTGCTGCCCTCCCTCCTTTCTACTGAGCTCATTTCCATGTTTGCACCTCCCGCAGCTATGTGGGGGATCCTCACAGGAACTTGGCAGCATTCTGATATATCCTTGCGCTTCCCTTCATCTCTGGCTCCAGGGAAAAGTAAGTGATCCATTGATCACTCTGCTGCCAGTTCTCAAAGGGGTGTGGGGGGAGATATATCAGTTGATCTTGGCATCTCACAAGCTGCCAGGGACTGGGAGGAGGAGAAACCAAAGCTAGACTGGCACAAGGAAAATCTGCCTCCTCTGCCTGGCAGGATTTCCAGGTGTGCTCTTTTTGCCTCTGTTTTTTCACCTCACCCCTCTTTCTCTCCCCTCCCATTTCATCTTCACAAGGTGCAAATCAAAAAAAGACAAATCAGCCTCTTTCTCTCTCCCAATAGGAAACAAAGGAACCCCCGGCACCCCTTGAGAGGAGGGTGGGTTGCCCTGGGCTCTTCATGCAGAAGTGGAGGTCCCTTTGAGGCAAGGTGGCTCCTAGATGGCTCTCCCCCTTCCACTCCCGCCAGCTTGCAAATCAAGGGCAAATCCCTCCTCTCTTTGAAATCATCTTGAAATTCACCCACCCTCCACAATATGGGAAATAAGAACATAAGAACATAAGAGAAGCCTATGTTGAATCAGGCCAATGGCCCATCTAGTCCGTCACACAGCGGCCGAAATATACCAGTTGCCATCAGGAGGTCCAGCAGTGGGGCCAGGGCACCAGAAGCCCTCCCACTGCTTCCCCCTCCAGCACCAAGAATAGAGTGCATCACCTGCCCCAGACTGAGAGTTTCCATCTATACCCTGTGGCTAATAGCCACTGATGGACTTCTGCTCCATATGTTTATCTAATTCCCTCTTGAAACTGTCCATGCTTGCAGCTGCCACCACCTCCTGTGGCAGTGAATTCCATATGTTAATCACTCTTTGGGTGAAGAATAATCCTAGTCCAACTGGCGAGCGTGAGTTTATTTCATTTTAATCTAATTTCATCAGTGCACCCTGACTTATTTAAAGGCCCCCCAAATAAAAAAAATAATGGCTACAGGCCTGGACGTATTTCACATCACCCACAACCTAATACTTAAATGGCGATGCAAGGGATTGAACTGATGCCCTTATGGAATGCCATGCAGATGCTCTGCCACAGAGCCACAGCCTCTCCCCCATAAGTCATTTCAATATGAGAATTTAGCATTAAATATATGACTGTAAATGTACACCATAGGAAAGTGGGGTCATCAACGTCCCATTGCTTTTGGGATGAGATGCTTTAGGCTGGTCCTGCATTGGGCAGGGTGTTGGACTAGATAGTCTGTGTGACCCCTTCCAACTCTATGATTCTATGATGGGTCTCCAGCATCTACAGTATGAATGATAAGAATGAGAATGCATAATATACAGGGATCAAGAGAGTAGAAACCAGCTACCAGATCAAATCAAATGATGATTAGCAAATACATCAGAACCAGAAATTCAAATTCCTAAAGCTGTCCTGAACAGTTTTTAATCATTGACAGCACACTGATGAAGATAATGCAAAGCATTCCTCCTTTGGAAAGGCATTTAGAGGTTGCTGTGCGATTGCTGAAAAGGCCTTCTCTCATGACTTTCATGATCCTTCAGATGGTGGGGCACATCAAGAAGGCCATTTGAAAATGGCCTCATTTTCTTGGGCTCTCTCTGTGTGGATGTCTTTATGGCCTGGTATGTGTACAGAAGCAGTGATTGCAGTGTCCTGTGCAATGCTCCCTCTAACCTGTGGAGTCTTGCGAGCAAAAATTCTACCTTGTGAGCTCCTGGCATTAAAGCTGTGAGCGAGCGATTTGGCTGCTGCATAAATTAGTTTGCTTTGGAGTCATCCTTCCTGAGCTGAGACAAAAATGTGCGAGCCGGAGGCTAAAAAACTGTGAGCTAGCTCACACTAACTCAGCTTAGAGGGAACACCTTGTGTGATGACTTGGATATGTCAGTCGCAGATGAATCAGCACAAAGATTTCATATATCTCCTCATGTGTCCTCTGATGCAATGCATTTCCATCAAGTCAGTTCCCACATTCAGCTGCTAGTCTCCAAGCAGGTTGTAATCAAGGGTGAGGAATTAAACAGTGTACATACATGTGTGAAGCAGGCCTTTGATTAAAATATTGGACCTTATTTTAATAAAGTTTAAGCATTAGTTTGAAGAAATAAGTTTGGTAGAAAAATCTCTGATGTTACTTTTTGCATTGAATTTATATATATTTCGCACATATGTTTAGTTACCCACTTTGGCTTAATAGCCTGCCCTAGACTGATCCTATCTTACAATGTATCTTTCCATATGAGTGACATAGCAAGCTAAATGTTGAAAGTTAGCTGAGGGTCAAACTACTATTTATTATACTGTAGGCAGGGCGACCCCTCTCATAATTTCTACCAATACAAAAACCATTTTCTTCCTTCACACCCAATCAACATTCTTCACTTGTTCAACCATATTGTCAGATAGGAAACCATAATTACCTTCTCCCTAATTTTTCTTTGATCTTCCTCCTAACCCCGTTCTCTTGAGTAGGAAAGACATCATATCCAACATAGTAGCAAATTATCAAAATTCAATTAATTAGTAATCTTCCAACTGTGATGATCCATGGAATGGGAGATAACCCATATAGATGTAGGGTTTTGACATAGTTTGAATATTATGTTTAGGATACAGCTTTACTTCTCAGTAACTTTTCTCTATATGACTAGGAGTCTTCTGCATTCTCATATTCTTCACTTGTTTGTCGTTCTTGCTTAGGGTTTTTCTTTTCTTTTCCACATGTGTTTTGCTCTGTCTAGTGGATGATTTGATATTACATTGCTGTATGTCTGGCATAGATATATCAGACATATAGAGGTGTAATATCAAATTGACCACTACAGGGAGCAAAACAAACATGGAAAAGAAAAAAAAGAAAAAGAAAAAAGCCCGAAGCAATAAGGAGACACAAGCAATGAAAATGAGAATATGGAAGAGCCCCAGGACTGGAATGTTAAGCAAAATGAGCAGCAGGTGAAACCATTCCAGTAATATATCTAATGGGATAGGCAGCTCATAAAGAAATATGACAAACTAGGTTGCAAGACATCAGTTGTTTCTCACATTCTCAGAAGTCTTCACAAGGCCCAAAGATGTTTGGAAACCAATTCAGGAATTCACAGTGCCATCCTATATACCTACTTCTGTAGATATAGAAGGGTGTAACTCTGTTTAGGATGGTACTGTAGGGGTGCAGTCAGACGGCTTGCTGGGAGCGGTTTAAATTGCTCCGATCCCGATGCATTTTTTTTTAACCTGGAGAATTGCAATCACACTCACCTCCTTGTTCTGGATCGCTGCGCAGCCACATCACTCCCTGCCATCCACACACAGGAACGTGTGTCGGTGGTGTTTTTTTCCCCCTTCTCAGTTTGAGCATGCACACAGGCGGCCATCTGTAGAACTAAATTTTTCACCCATGCGCAGAACAGCGATTTCCACACTTCCCTTTAAACTTTAAATGAACACTTCCCTTTAAACTTTTACCCCAAAACTGGCCTCCTTGAGATCCCGAGCTTGCCTAAATGCTAAAACTAAGCACTGTTTAAACGTTGGTTTTATTAACTTAGGAGCAGAGCTCCACCCATGTGCACACTGCCAAGGCATAAAAAAAATGGTGGAGTAAAAGTGGAAGCTTTGGGCTTTCGCGGCAGCTTTCCAGAGGGGAGGGGGTTGAAGCACCCGGAAGTGGCCCGACACCGCAGGAGCGATCAGATGTAGAAAAGTGCAGCTAGAACAAGAGAATCAGGAAAACACCACTTGGGGACCTGGTATCAAAATACTCCATTTTAAAGGGGGTTCGATCTGGAAAGTGACAGCTGGGGATGGTGCACAGATGTTGGGTGTGTGAACGTGCATATAAAATCAATTACTGAAGTATGCCGAAAGCGGTTCAAACGGAGTGTCTGAATGCACCCTAGGATTCTTTTTTTTGTAGTTTCCTTTTTTTGTTTCCTTGTCCCCCAGCGATGCCAGTAACCCCTTTTCCTGGCAAGTTCCATCAGAAGTAGGACTTTCTGAATTACTAGTACCGGAGTCCAAGAAATACAAACACTGTCACTTCTGAACTTTAAATCTTTGTTAGCAAGTCATACACTGCATGAGTGAATAAAGCTCCAGCTGATTTCAGTGACACTGTTGTTTGATTAAAGACTTCGGAGTTTGTCTTTGGAAGGAGTCATGAACAGAGAACTTCTTCAAAGGGAAGCAGTGGTTCAGTGCCAGAAGCTGGCTGAGTGTTTAGACAGAGGAGAGGATGTAGAGTGATGGTTGCCTAGGAAAAGGCATTCAAGGGTAAGGGAAACCCATAGGGTTTCTCAAGTGACAGGGCTTGATTTGACTCCGCCTGGAGAGACTCCAGTATGTGTCCACACTTCATAAACACTATGTATCAGATGATATGCAATGATCCTTGATTTCTTCAGCTGGCAATGCATAGAGTATACACAGAAATAACAAAACAATTTAGGGATGAAAGTGAGAAAGTGATTGTAAATTGCATCATGTCAAGGACAATGGGTTAATTAGTATGGCTGATGGTGGACAATGTAGGCACGTATCCTAAAACTCTCTTCTGCCTTCATTCATGGTCTGATCTTTCACAATTCAGTATTCAGATATCCACTGAATGTGTTGCATCCAGAGAATAGAAGGTGCTGAGAGGAACATTCTCAACTTTACATTCCCCCCTGCAGTCCCTTCCAACCCTGGGAAAGTTGATTTCTGGAGTCACAGAACCAGCATATATTAACAGTAGGGATGAGGGGGCAGGGTTACAGTGTCACTTCTAGTGACGTCATCATGTAGGTATGATGCTTTAGGATTCACTCAGAAGAATCCTAGAGTATCACACTGGTGCAATGATGTCACTTCCAGGTTTGCTCCAAGAAGAAGAAGAAGAAGAAGAGATTGAATGTATACCTCGCCCTTCACTACCCAAAGGAGTCTCAGAGCAGCTTACAATCTCCTTTCCCTTCCCCTCCCCACAACAGACACCCTGTGAGGTAGGTGGGGCTGAGAGAGCTCTTTCAAGAACTGCCCTTGAGAGAACAGCTCCAAGAGAACTTGTAACTGACCCATGGTTATACCAACAGTTGCATGTGGAGGAGTGGGGAATCAAACCCGGTTCTCCCAGATTAGAGTCTGCATTCCTAAACACTACACCAGCCTGGCTCAAATGGTGGTGGGCATCAAGGGCAGCTGGCAGGAGGTCTTTTACTATAGCAGGAGACCTAGAAGCTCTATGTAATAGGCCTATGGGTCAATGGGTTGCAGTGAGAAGGCTTGCATTGATGGAAGAGGAAGCACTTTCATCCCTTCCCTCTCCTCACTGCAGCTCTGGAACCTGCATGGCTATTACTCCACATATGTCCTATTCTCCATGAATCATCATTCCCAGGACTGGAAGAGACTGCTGGAAAGAGGTGAAAGCAGGGAAGATTCAGTTTTTGTGCAAGCAGATAGCTGGATGTGTTTTGTTACAATTCCCGAGTACCAGAATCTGGAGAAGTTCCAAGCCAGGTTTTGTTTATGACTCTTCTATCTCAAGGCTAGATTTAGGCAAGCTGTTCTAAAGGAATTTGGTGGGCGTTGGTCTGTCTTTTCCTGCTAGTTTGTTCTGACCAAAATAATATTCTGTTTATGTGAACGATCCTAATTATATTCCTCAATGAACACGCATCTTGAACACATGAAGCTGTTTTTACCATAATGTTAAACCAAGTCCGGTCAACACATGGAGGCTGGGAATGAGATTACAGAGGCACATTCTGCTCCAAGCCTCCACACATAGATTGGGCCTTGTGCATGAAGCCTAAAGGCACCCACTTTGGTTGTGTCCTGTCTCACAGTGTTGTGGAATGACCGACAATTTTACAAATGTTGTAAATACATGTTTTAGCTTTCTAATATGTAAATTTGGTGTAGTGGTTTAAGAGCAGCGGACTCTAATCTGGATAATCAAGTTTGATTCCCCACACGCAGCCAGCTGGGTGACCTTGGGTCAGTCACAGTTCTCTTAGAGCTGTTCTCTCAAAGAGCGGTTCTCTCAGAGCTCACTCGGCTTCCCCTACCTCAAAGGTGTCTGTTATGGGGAGGGGAAGGGAAAGCAATTGTAAGCCACTCTGAGACTCCGAATTGAAGCCTGGGGTATGGATCCAATCCAATCCAATCTCTTCTCTTCTTATTCTTGAAAATGTGAAACAGGAGTTCATTGGTTAGAAAAGAACTGGGATATGATTGGGATACAGGGTTGCCAGTATCCAGGTGGTAGCTGGAGATCTGGTATTACAATAGGTCTCCAGTTTACAGAGGCCAGTTCCCTTGGAGAAAATGGGCACTCTGGAAGATGGACTCTATGGCATTATACCCCGCTGAGGTTCCTTCCCGAACCCCACCCTCCCTATGCTCCATCCCCCAAATCTCCAGGTATTTCCCACCTCAGAGCTGGCAATCCTATGCATGTAGCCCTGTATCCTGGATGGGAGACCCCTTTTAGAATCTTGTGGAAGGAGCAGGCAGTTAAGGAACAGCAGTTGAAGAAATGATAGTTGAGGAAATGGTAAAACAGGTACTGACAGGGGTGATGAGTTATGAAGACAAGCTTGGTTAGACTGAGACAAGCTCTTACTTTTAAAAGACAGCACTGGACAGAAATCCCTATAATTAACGGTTTAGGTTGTGCTAGAGAATCCAGATGTGATACCACTGAGATGGCTGAGAAGTACATATATAGGGATTTGTATGTTAAATTCTGGCTCAATATGTCTGCTCAGGTTGCCAAAACAGATTTTAATTGGTGTGAATGTCCCCCCCCCCATTTTCTACATAATAGCTTACATTTTAAGAAAGTGTTTACAAAAATCTTGTTAACCTCCCACACCTGTTAGCCGCATACCAGAAAATTGTACAGGAAGCGATAATGTCCCTAAACTGGGATTTCACAATAAGCTTGAAGTAAAGTGAATACTGCAAACTCATTTAAAAGATGGGTGGTGGGAGGAAATAGAAATAGGTGGCGGGGTAGGGAAACTGGATCCTCCCTGGATCCAGTATATAGGCAAACAGGCAACAGCAGGTTGAACAGGGCTACTGAAGCTGACTGCTGATCCATATAGCACAGTATTGTCTTCTCACACCGGCAATGCCCCATCATAACTTCAGGCTAAGATCTTTCCTAGCCCTGATACCTGAAATCCTCTTTTGCTGGAGATATTAAGGAATGGATCAGAAACCTTCTGGAATGCAACATAGGTGCTCTACCACTGAGCTATGATTCTGTATTTTTCTTCTATGTGCTTTTGAGGCCGAGTTCAGACTGGTAGTTTACCCCGCTATAGCTGCATGTGAGCAACAAGCAGATTAATGGGGCCGTTCACACAGGTACATCTGTCTGATGTTCCCCACCCATAGCCAACCCGTCATGTACCGCTTCACTCCCATGTTTAAAAGATACCTGGTGAAAGTGGTAGCAAATACCGGAGAGTGCGTTTATCCTGCTTCATTCCACTTCCAGGAAGTGTGAACGCTAACCCAAAAAGCTGGGAACAACACGCGGTAATAATGTCCACCGGGTGTTTCCACGCATAAGGTGCACTTGATTGCCCTGGAGAGGCAGCAGTGACATGATTGAATGTGCTCCACTCTACCACCCAATGTGGTGCCGGGACCTCCCCAAATAACCCGATGTGCATATGCGCACATAGCCGAATTATCAGGAAAAAGCCGTTTACAGCTGCGCCTCTGGGCCAGCAGTCTGAACGCTCCCTCGCACCTCCTCCCGGTATGCTCCCACATCAGTCCGCACAGTGTGACTGGGAAAACCCAGAACAGTTTGTTCCGGGTCTTTTTTGCAACGATTCCCTCCTGCTTCAAACTGCCAGTCTGAACTCAGCCTGACTATAGCTAAACCATTGTAATGAGACTTTTTTAGTAATCACATTTGCATAGACATTGGGTTGCATAGACATTTACTACAGTACCTCATACACATATTTTTTGTCCGTGCAGGTCCCATGGTCGTCATTATAGGCTTTGGAGTGGTTGAAAAGGGACCCCTCCTCCCTTTTCCACCAAGGGAAAATCTGGTTGCATCCAAACCACTGGTTTTCGTGCAGGCTCTGTCATATTAGGTTAAAACACATCCTAGAGAACATCATCTTTTTGTTAAAGTGGTAAATATTCACCACACTAACATGACAAGTAAATGTCACTTGGTACCCATTCATACGGCATAAATGGGTAAATGTGATGTGAGAATTTGGTCACACAGAGATAGATAAAAGGCAGGTCTGTTCCCCTTTTCTACCCAAGTATATGTGTTGTTGTTTTTGTTGTTGTTCAGTCACACAGTTGAGTCTGACTATTCGCGACCCTATGGACCACATCACGCCAGGCCCTCCTGTCTTCCGTCATGCTCCAGAGTTTGCTCAATTTCATGTTCATTTGCCTTGATAACACTGTCTAAGCATCTCATCCTTTTTCTTTGACCTTCAGTCTTTCCCAGCATCAGGGTCTTCTCCAGTGAGTGCTGCCTTCTCATTTGGTGGCCAAAGTACAATAGTCTCAGTTAAGCCATTTGAGCTTTTAGGGAGAGTTTAGATTTCATTGCTCTTTTTGGCAGTCCACAGTATCTGTAAAACTCTGCCCCTACAGCAGATTTTTAAGGAATCTACTTTCTTCCTGTCGGCTTTCTTCATTGTCCAGCTTTCACACCCATATATAGTAATAGGGATTCCAATGGTATGGATTATCTGGCTCTTGGTTGCCAGCAACACATCCTTATGATCAGAGAAGTTAATGGATAGGCTGGGCTACAGGTAATGGGTACAGGTGAACCCAGTGGTGGAAGCCCAGAGTTTCACAAGGACATTTTTGTGCTGAAGTCATAAAGCAATCCTGAAATTATATGTATTACAATTTGCTAATCATTTTTTTTCTCCAGCATAAAATGGGTCACATCTTTTATTCCAGTAACAACACATAAGAACATCATTTCTTTAAAAAAATAAAACTTTGCTTTGGTTTACACATGTGTAAACATAAGTGGATGCCTTTCTTTCACTCGCTAGCTAGAGAGCGTCATTTCTTTCTTTTTTTTTCTTGAATTATTCATGAATTACACATTATGACGGCAATTAGTTGTAACGATGTCTGGCCAGTGACTGTTTTAGAGAAATTAGAGCACAACAGGCTGCACAGAATTTTTATATTGTTTGGTTTTAAAACGTACATGTGGGTTGCGTGTGGTTTATATATAGAAAGCAGTTGCTAGGCATGTGGTGGTGTCTACGTTTCTGGAACACCTGCGGCTCGGGAGCTGGTCCTGAATTTATTTCTCCTTCCATTCGCCTCCCCCATGTACACCAGATAGGATCACAGAAATTTCAGCATGTGTCATTTCAACAGATTAGCAGTCATTAGACCATTTTCCAGTATGCAGGTATCATCTCCTACATGTTCAGTGAATATGCATATGAAGAGGCTTTATAATGAATTACACAACTGGTGAGTTTAGAGCACTGTCATCTATTCCGACAGACAACAGCCTCCTGTGGTCTGAAGCAAGGATATTTCCCAACTGGCGAGTTCATCTGGGACCTTCAGCATGATGCAAGGTATTTCCCTGTCATGACTGATGAGGATTTTAGTTCTTATGACTTTAATTGGAAGATAATTTCCATCAACGATCCAGTAAATTCCAAGCATACACCAGCAGCAGCTACCAAGCCTGTGTAATGATGAATACTGCCACCTGTGGAGGCACAGCTACCAAGCCTGTGTAATGATGAATACTGCCACCTGTGGAGGCACAGCTGAACACTATATATATAGTGTTCATTTTAATATATTCATTTTAATTTATAAACATCTATGTGAGTATATAGGGCTGCGGTGGCTCAAGTGGTTAAGATACTGAACTGCAGACCGGAAGGTTGGTAGTTCAGCAGTTCGAGACCTGTGTGCTGCAAGATGGAGTGAGCTCCCGTCTCTGGCCCCAGCTCCTGCCAACCTAGCAAAGTTGGATTCGACTGGCTTTCGAGCAAGAGGAACCTTTACCTTTACCCCTTGTGAGTATATAAACCTGACCTGGATAGCCCAGGCTAGTCTGATCTTATCAGATCTTGGAAGCTAAGCAAGGTTGGTCCTGGTCAATATTCAGGTGGGAGACCACCAGGCAGTACCAGGGTCATGAAGCAGAGGCGGGCAATAGAAACCACCTCTGAATGTCCCTTGCCTTGAAAACTCTACGAGGTCACCATGAGTCAACTATGACTTGAAAGGGGGGGGAAATGGGGTTCCTAACTCAAGAGTGAACATGCATTATGAGCAGTAGAAGATCTATTTTCAAGCATGTTCTCTGTGAGGACTGAAGCATCATTAGTCTTCTCTCAGACTGGTACTCACAGCTGCCTTGATAATGATGGCTTCAATTTCCCTTGTGTCTCTGGCAGCAGACAACCCATCGGACACATTTGGAACAGGTAATTTTGAACATCAACAAGCCACTGTATGTTAAGGGATAAATGCCGAAGTTCGCTTTTTTTCATAGAAAGTGAGTCAGATGGCGGTCCAAGAATGACGGAGACTGAGAAGAGAATGAAAGGTCTCCGCTATTTTGCCTGTTCTTGAAAGCCGATATTGCTTAATTAAAAGCACAGCTCCTATTCTTGCTATTTCCCAGAACCCATACAGAGTCTTTGCAAAAATGTCTGTTTTTAATGTCAAGGACTTGAAATGGTACAGTGCTTAGAAATGGCAAAGGCTTCAAGATCTTGAACCTGAACTCAGGAGAACGAGAACGGCAACCAAAATAGCAATGTTCAGTTCTTTTGCAGTGAGAAGGCTATTAATGTTGTTGGGTGGGTGGGGGTCTTGGGGGTTGTTTTCTTTCTTTCGGAATGAGAGTCAAAGAAACAAGGAAGTATTAGGCCGTAGCATATTCCTGTTATTTCAGCACATTAGTCAACATGTTTCATTTGCCTCTCATCCATCTGGGGAGAGATGTGCTGTGTTCAGACCAGACCAGGATTCAGCCATTACACTGAAGAATGATTTAGGTCCCCCCCCCGACCCCCGGTGACTGAATAGGAAACTTTAGGTTATAATCAGTGTTCCCTCTAAGCTGAGTTAGTGCGAGCTAGCTCCCAGTTTTTTAGCCTCTGGCTCACACATTTTTGTCTTAGCTCAGGAAGGATGGCTCCAGAGCAAACTGATTCATGCAGTAGCCAAATTGTGTGCTCACAACTTTAATGCCAGTAGCTCACAAAGTATTATTTCTGCTCACAAGACTCCACAGCTTAGAGGAAGCATTGGTTATAACGACGACTTGCTCCGATTAGCCATTGGGAACAGAAGTATATTGTGCAGGTAGAATGTATCAAATATATCACATCTTGGTGGTGTGATGGTGTGTTCAGTGGTTGTCACTGATGATGGACTTTTCTGAAATTTGAAGTCACACGCTAGCAGCTTCTCCTAACTGGTATGCTTCCAGATAAGAATGATCATAGTATTGAAACCTATTACTCGGTTGACTCTGGAGGAGAAAAATGTGCAGGCGTTCCAGTTATATACTTGCTTCCTTATGTATCATGCAAAGGAAGATTTTTATCAGCTTACAAATATGAACACCATGCTGAATCGATGTTTCTGGTGAATATATTAAGTGCTATCAAATTGCAGCTGGTTTATGGTGATCCCATCGAGGGACCTTCAAGATGAGTGAGAAGCCGAGGTGGTTTGCCATTGCCTTCCTCTGAAGAGTCTCCCTTGGTGGTCTCCCATCCAAGTACCGAACCTGCTTAGCTTCCAAGATGTGATGAGATTTGGTATTATCATACTGCCTTCTCTCCTAACAGATATATTAGAGTCCTAAATTTACTTGGGAGTAAGGCTTAATTCAAACAGTCAAGATGATGCGACTTGCTTGCCCCCTCAGATGGGTTGCTTGCCCCCTCAGATGGGTTGCTTGCCCCCTCAGAAGGAAGAGTCAGATAACCAAGGTTGGATGAAACTAAGGCCACTTTATTTAACATATTGAAAGTAATGGCAAGAGCAAACATAAACAGTGGCACAGTCAAGGCTTGGTGTCACTTTGACCCCATCCTTACCGTATAACAGGCAAGACACCAAGGCCCTGGGTTGGAGCCAACTGTAAGTCACTTGCAAACCCAGCCGAGATAATGATTGGGATGTGCCTTGAAGAGCCCTCCAACACCACTGCATGGCTAGTGCAGAGGCTCCATTTTGGTCACCCCCAGAGGCAGTCTGCAAGCCTCATCCCTGGCCACACGGCTGCAGGGTTGACTGTGCAGACCCCTATACACCCCCACGGGGTTAATGATTGGTGCTTATGTAACCGCATGAACTTTATCTAAACCTAATTCTGAGAAAGTGACAATCTAACTCATGGCCACATCCCAAGCCAATTCCTCAGCCCACTGACCACAGTGCAGGGTAGGTGAAATAGACCCATTCTCGACAGCCAATCAGAGAAGTGGCAAAAAATTCCTACCTGGCTCCCCAAAACAGGGCGACCAGCCTGTGCTTACACTACATACAGGACGGATGGGTGGGCCGAGCGCGAGGTGAGCACTGAAGGGGTAGAGCGGAGCCCGCCGTTAAAAGACATGCCAGCTCCGCTCCCCTTTTGGAGTTGAGGCTGCACCGCAGCCCTTCCTCCTTCCTCCTCATGAAGAGGCAAAGGCAGCCCTCAAGAGGCATGCTGTTGGCTGCCTCCTGTGGGGTCGGAATCTTCTGTTGGCCTGTTTCATACATGCATTTGTATCCCTTTGGACTAGTTAAGATGAATTTGTCAGCTACACTTGGGGAAGCAGATCACATCTACCTTCTTAGAGTATCTGTCCTTCCTCAAGATGCACTGGATTTCTGCAAATAAGTATCTCATTAGCATAGTACCTTTGTAGAAAAGTCTACACAACCCTCTAAATCTATGGATCCACTGCATACATCTGATAAAGTGGATTCTTGTCCACAAAATCTTCTGTCACAATAAATCTGTTATTCTTTAAGGTGTCACAAAACTCCTTTATGTTTTTACCTCATATTAGATGCAGATATAAGATATCACAGTAATTTGTTCAAACTCATGTTGGGTCAAGGACAAGGAGTTCCCAACCTTCCTGGGCCTGTGGAGACATTTAGAATTTTGAAAACTGATACAAAATAGGAGGAATAGCCTCTGGCCAACTGTCTGCCTTCCCTTTGGCACTCCTTTTAAAATACCATGCCCAAGAAAATGTTCACAAGCATAACTTTTAGCACAGCACTAGATTGAGTAAGGATTCAAAAGAAATGGGTAAAATGCAAATCCTCTGTTCTTTTCTCTATATATGCCCTTTCAGATGTTAGAAAATAGGACAGACTCCTTAGCTTTAAGAAGTTACAAATCTCTACAGAGTTACCATTACCTTGAAGTTTTCTGTAGCTCCCCAGGCCCAGCATATGGATAATGGCCATCTCTTCCAGACCTCAGTTAAGAGTTCTGTCTGCTCTGATGGACCCAGCACCAAAGAGACCTCCTCCTTGCTGCAAGGAGTTTTTATCTTCTCCCTTTCCCCTCCCACTGACCAGGTCAGACCCAGTCAGAGAAGCTTTTCTGGAAATCTCCAGCAATTTCCTTCCTGGATATTATTCCTGAAATCTTTCTAGTCTAAAGTCCTCCAAATCTCTGTTCTCTGCTAGGAGAAGGGGGAGAGCTTGACCCATCCATTATCTCTTCTGCTAGATCTATTAGCATTTGTATGAAGGTTAGCTGGAAAGCAGTTGGACTGGCTCCCCCCTTCCAGCCTGGTCTCTGGGCTTTTAAATCTCAGAGTGAAGGTTTTGCTCATTTCAAACCCCCAAAGAAAAAATGCATTTATTCACTCCAGTAATAGTGGCTTGGGATCCACCTGTGGTTCTTTGACATTTCATCTGTGACTCTTCTGAGTACTGTTTCCTCAATGTGGCACCCTCCTCATGTTTCAGGGATAAAAAGAAGAGAGAGACAGAGGAGAGACAACATGACATTCTCTAAAGTAATGTGGTAATTAAAAAGGTTACAGTTATATATTTAAATAGGCATTTTATGAATGTGTTTTGGTGTGTTTGGTGGCATGGATCATACCATAGTCATATCACTCTCTTGGTTGATGGTAATAGCGAATGTGGCTCTCTGTGCACCATAGAATGAGTAACGCTGGTCTAAGCCATTGGCAGGGTGGTACAGATGATAAAGCTACCCCAAGTAAGAGAGCTATGGTAGCTCTAAGTACCATAACTGTATTTACCAACTGTCATAACTGTATTTACTAAGGAGTGACACAAATCCAACTGTTAGTTCCTGTGTTCTATGAAAGTCTCTCCTCCTCCTTGACTCAAAAAACCAGTGGGCACTAGGAAACATATTTGCAGGGACCATGATGCTCACAGGTGCCATTTTGGGTATCAACAATAGGGTTTCAGAATGCCAATATCAATTGTACTCTCCTTATCAGTGCTAGAGCTTTTGAATAGGCACTTGGATGGCAGAGCTGTGTTGCTTGGGATTTATCTGTAATTGGTTTCGGGAATGCACTGCCTCTTCAGCCCCCTGATTAAAGGGTTTGGAGTAGTCTGTACACAGTATCTCACCTTCTGTGGTTGGTAGATCACAGCTGTTGATGTCTATATAGCATCTCATTAATATTGTTGGCAAGTAAACTATATTTTTCAGCCTTTCAGGAAATGCATAGAGTATGGTTTTTATCTTGCTGTTTTCAGTATGTCATTTCCATAATTAACCCTGCTTCATCAAAGGCATGCTCAATGGAGGCATGGTTTCCATTATAATTGTGAATTAGGAAAATGTTAGTTACATATAATTAGGAACTATATAGGAATGTCATTTATAAATGCATGCTAGTTGCTTTTTGTTTTGTGTTGATGTTTAAAGAAACAACATTCTGGGTACCATCCAACCAAATGTAAGTCCCATTGATTTCAACGGAAAAGTCATACATGTTCTACTTTGGCTGAATGTCTAAACATATTTCACCCAGAATGCTCTGTTCTCCAGACTACCCTGAATGATCCCCACATATATCCATTAGGCCAAAACCAAGGTTAACAAAGTTAAGAATGCTGAAGCACATTGAAAATGTATATGTGTAAAATGCTTTCTGTTCCAAGCAACAAGCATAAGCATGCCTAACTTTGCACTGGATCACGTCCCCTGATTCTGACTCATCAGATAAGCATAAATGGAAGGCACACATCCTTCTGAGAGCAGAATACCATTCTGGGTCTTGGTGTAGGAGAGACCATCAGCATCAGTCATTCTGCACTCTGGGAAGAAATTAAGTAAAGGAAATCCCTGCCTGCAATTGTGAGCATGAGTTATAGGACCAACATGGTTTGGACAATGGTGGTAGGTAACATTCTCACTCATGTAAGCGGTCTACTTGTGCCTATCTATAGATACAGAATCCCTGTCATATCTATATATATAATTCCCAAGTTGCCCCCTGCGTGTGGATATATAAATCTGCACAACGGGGGCCCCTGGGGGGCAGGGAGATTTTCCTGCGCATGTGGGGCAGTCCCCAGGTATGCAGAAAAATCTGAAAACTTGGGGAAAATACAGGGGGGACATTTAAATCCCCCCCAAAATTAAGAGCATTCCCTGCACATGCGCAGAGAACGCTCTGGGAACTCTGCGGTGGGCCAGCGATTGGAAGTCTCGCCGCAGGAGCGGGGAGGGGGGTGAGAATGAGATCAGTGGCAGCAGTGGAAGAGATCACCAGAGGGGCAATTAATGGGCCCGGAGGCAGGAAGCCATTCGGCCTCACCGCCAGAGTTGGGGGAGGGGGGTGGAGGAGATCAGTGAGACTGCTTAGGCCTCGCCACTGGAGCTGGGGGGGAGGAAGAGTTCAGTGGGGCCCAGCAGCTGGCAGCTGTTCGGGCCTCACCACTGGAGCCAGGGGTGGTGGTGGAGGGGTGGTGGAGGAGACCGGGGATGGGGGGGTGGAATCAGCAGACTCGGTGGCTGGCAGCTACTCAGGCTGTGCTGCCGGTGTCCGGGGATGGGGGGAGGCTTACCTGCTGTTGCTTTCTCCTCCTCCTGCTCTGTGTGGAGCTCTTCCCTCTCCCCCTCGTGAGTATTGCGGGTCCCCTTTCTTGTTTATTTTATAATTTACTTATTTATTTATAATTTAGATTTATGATTCACTCCGTCCCTGAATACTCAGGGCTCTGAGCAATGAACAATAATAAAATATATTATCTGGACAATTCCAACAATTTAAAAACTGATTAAAACAATTTCTCAGCTAACGATATTCAGATGGCGTTAAATATCTAATTTCAACTGTGTTCGCATTTTGTAGGGGGGAGGTGGGAGTATAGTTGGACAGGGTGTATATATATATATGTATATATATATATGTATATATATATATGTATATATATATATGTATATATATATGTATATATATATGTATGTATATATATATATATATATATATATATATATATATATATATATATATATATATATATACATACACACACACACACACACCCTTTCTCCATGGCTGAAGGCAGCTTATAAATCCCAATTGAAAACATACAAAAAACCAATAGAACCCCATATAACCCCCTAAAACATGCCTTCATCCTATAGCACATTAAAAGCCCTACTAAATGAAGTGGCTCTGCAGTGCCTTCTTAATACTTTTACAGACAGCTCCCCACCTCCACAGGAAAGCCATTCTATAGTGCAGGAACTCTGATAGAAGAATAGCTCTGGTCAATGATGTTTGAGCTCGTTTGGTGTAGTGATTAAGAGTAGTGGACTCTAATCTGGGAGAACAGGGTTTGAGTCTCCATTCCTCCACGTGCAGCTGCTGGTGTGACCTTGGGTCAGTCATGGCTCTCTCAGAGCTGTTCTCTCAAGAGCAGTTCTTGAAAGAGCTGTCTCAGCCAATGATCCCTCTAAGCTATGAAGTCTTGTGAGCAAAAATTCTACTTTGTGAGCTGCTGGCATTAAACTTGTGAGCAAGCTATTTGGCTACTACATAAATTAGTTTGTTCTGAAACCATCTTTCCTGAGCTAAGACAAAAATGTGTGAGTCAGAGGTTAAAAAACTGAGAGCTAGCTCACACTAACTCAGCTTAGAGGGAACACTGGTCTCAGCCCCACCTACCTCACGGGATGTCTGCTGTGGGGAAGGGAAGGGAAAGGAGATTGTAAGCTGCTCTGAGACTCCATAGTTAAGGGTGGGGTATAAATCCAATCTCTTCTTCTTCTTCTCCCTTTAGTGGAGGAACAACTGGTAAGTGGCATCCTGAAGATCATCACTAGGGTGTACCCTTTTTCATTGGAGCTGGCCCATTCACATGTGGAGTTAGCACCTGCAATCAGAAGCCTGGGTGAATGGACCTCTGGCTTGCTAAATTTGCTCACGAATGATCTGGCTCACATGCTATGTGTATTTATGCATGCATAGGACCTTAGAGAGCAATCCTGAGCAAGTCTACTTGGAGGTAAGTTCCATTTCATCCAGTGAGGCTTACTCCTAGGACTATGTCCTTAGGCTTGCAATCTTGCAGAGATGTTGCTTCCATCACATTTGTTTTGGCACTTAGATTGTCTGTCCAAGTTCCATTAATATATGGATAACGTCATCACAGGGAAGGTTTTGTCTCATCAAGCTGATACTATTTGCACCCAGGGGGTGGACACTACCCTGTACTATGGTCCAACCATGCATGTATCATCAAGAGATGACATGTGCAATATACAGTGAAATCCTAAAAAGAGTTGCACCTTCTTTATCCATTTAAATCAATAATGGGAGGGGTAACCCTGTTTAGGGACTGCACAAATGGTATTATGGCTAGCATTTGGTGTCAGTGTCACACAGTGCTTGAGAGAAAGAGAGATTCAGCCACTAGTCTCAAGTCATCAAGGGCTGCAACCCTAGGAACACTTACTGGGGAGTAAGAGCTGTTGAATAAAATGGGACTTACTTCTGAGTAAATATAGATAGGGTTGTCCGGGAGAAATCACATGAGGTATGGGATGTGTTCTAGCAAAGTGAACCCAAGGTCTACTCATGAGAAAAAGGCTGCTCAGGGAAAGGCTACACGCTGAGCCAGTTTTAGGTGACCAGGAAGTTGGTGTGGCCCAGTTTCCTCCCAGGAAGACTCAGCCCTGGGCAAGGAGCCGAAGGGTATACAAGGATACAGTTTTGCCTTCCAGGAGGCAGAAAAAAAAGACATCTGTGTTTTGTTTAAGTGTGGTGGGGGAGGGAGTTGTTGATACGCTGTCTTTATGCAAAGATCGTGGCAGTGGGTCACTGCTCACTTGTTAGTCTTGAAGGTGCCACTGGACTCTTGCTCCGCTGCTGACAAAAATGGCTACCCACCTTGATCGATCTGTTTGCAAAGATGTACATGGCCTTTGTGCTTAGGAAGCCTGATCGATGGATCATTTCTTTAGGAATGGAACGTCTGGCTGGATTTGAAGCTGGCAAAACAGCAAGCCATCTGCTATGCATGCAAACCAGCCCTGTGATGCAATCATTGTAATCACCAAGTGATTACCTAGATGAGGGGGGGAGAGGAAATGATAACTGCGACTGTAGTTAAAAAAAAAAAGAATACTGTCGTTCTACATCGTAACAGAAAATCTCACACTTCTCCGAAAGACTCTGAATAGTACTAGTATGCTTTTCTTTTTTCATGAGCTTAATGAAAAACGATTAGCGCATTCAACGATTCAGATTTGTCTGTGTTCATACAAGGCTAGACATATATTGTACCGCCGCCAGTTTGATGTAGTAGTTAGGAGTACAGACTTTAATCTGGGAGAACCAGGTTTGATTCCCTACTCCCACACATGCAGCTGCTGGTGTGACATTGGGTCAGTTACAAGTTCTCTTATGAGCACTGCAGTTCTCAAAAGAGCTCTCTCAGCCCCACCTACCTCACAGGGTGTCTGTTGTGGGGAGGGGAAGGGAAAGGAGATAGTAAACTGCTCTGAGATTCCTTCAGTTAGTGAAAGGTGGGGTATAAATCCCTCCTCCTCCTCCTCCTCCTCCTCCTCTTCTTCTTCTTGGGAAAAAAGATGTTGCAATTCTCTATGTTGGAAATTAGCCTGCTGAAGGCAGTCAATCTTATTTAAAAATCAACATGCATAGGACTGGGATGCAGAACTGCTATGCACCACATATAAGGGTCTGTTGATTCTCTCCATCTGAAGGTAGAACGATATTACTCATGCCAATTAAATTAGCATTTTTGAAGAGAAAATTTCTTAATTCTTCTGTACCCACTTTCTCCCTGAAATCTTACTTTTCCTCTTTTTAAAAATATGGAGTAATTTTCTCATCAATTCCTTTTTTTTGATCACAGAGAAATTGAGGAGGGGCAGAGAAAGGGGTCCCACAGAATTTCAGAATTGCAATCTGTAGAAGCACAGAGGCAGGCAGTGTCTTCCCAAGCCCTTATACCCTCCTGCTGGAGCACCACCCTGTGGTGTGTAAGATAAAACAACACCAAGAGCTGAAGCTGCAAACGTGGTGTTCATTGCATTCTCTCCAAAAAGAAGCCAAAGAGAAATGGAAGACAAATCCTTCTTATGAAAGAGGGTGGGAGGGAGAAAATATGAGGAATCCATGGCTATAGTTAAAAAAAGGGAATTTGGAAAAAGAAATTCCCTTCCCTAGAACAATAGTAAAGGAAATAAATGTGCATCTTGATCCTCGGCTCAAATACTTCTAAGTCCCATAAAGTCTACTGTGGCTTATATTTCCAACTAAGCACTCATAGGATTGCAGCTTGAAGCCCATTCTTAATGCTTCCAGTGAAATCTGTGTTGTGCAAACATGCTCATCTTTGGTTAGATCGCAGCCGATATTTGATATCGGCGGACAATGTTTTCCTCTTAGGAATAATGGAGAAAAAAAGAGCTTGATTATTTCCCGCAATACAATCTGTAGCTGACCTAGAAACGTACTCTGTTTTTCTACTAGTTTATACAGATGATTGTTACAATGTAGAGCTAGCCTCCTCCTCTTTGTCATCATCTATAAGGAACAGCTACTTCGACATGATATAAAAATAGCCAGTTTCCTGACCTGGAGGGTCGTAGTTTAAAATGGACAAATTGAACGGACACACAAAAAGACAGGAAAACAAATGCGGGGGTTGGGGGTGGCAGAATAGGATTCCTGAACCAAATTTCCTCACTTCTTCTTGGGGTTTCCACCTCCAGATTTGGGAATGGTACTTGGGGACGGTGGAGTCCCACCCTCCAAAGCAACCATTTCCTCTAGCAAAATGATCTCTGTAATCTGGAAATCAATTGTTATTCTAGGAAGATGAAAGTCTCCACCTGGACATTGACAGCCCTACTTTTTCCAGATACCATGTCTCTCCTTAAGGGAATTTACAGTAATTCTCCTTTGTAGTTTCTTTAGGGATAGGCAGGAGCCACAGTTTTGTGGTTTGGTTCATGGTTCATGGCTGAACCATGAACCAAACCATGAACCAATATGTTGGTTTGTGAACAAAACTGGTTCATATTGGTTTGTGAGCCATTTAAAGTTTAAACCTCTGCTTTCTGCTTCCTACAGCTTTTGGGGGGAACTGAGAGCAGGGTTGTTTTTTAAAATTTAAATGGCTCTGTGCTTTCCATGGGGAGCAGAAAGCTCCTCAGCTGTTTGGAAACTCATGCTTTCTGTGGTTGTAAGGAAAAACCCACAGGAAAAAAGCCCATAGGAAAAAACCCACAGTCATAAATGCTCAGAGGAAAAAAAGCCCACATGGAAATAAACCCACATGGAAAAAAGTCCATACAGCAAAAAAGCCCACATAGAAAAAAGCCCATACAGAAAGAAGCCCACATGGAAAAATAGCATGTAAAGTGCCATAGATATTTATAATGGTGGATAACCATTCACCTCCATTCATGAGAATGAACAGGTATTACCTTTATTTTATATGGTTGTTTTAGGATTAAAACATGTCATATTCACATGCAACGATTTGTGTTGTGATTTAATCAAGTATAATCTTAACATAATAATTCCCTTATGTATTGGCCATTTTTAGCTCTCCCCTTGGCTGTGCAGTGCACTCCATCAGCCATTGGCTCATCAACTGCCACTCAAGGGTCACTGCTTTCTGCTCCCTGCAGCTTTTCAAGCTGTTTTTGTGAGGAGCAGAAAGCAGGGGTAAATCCCTGCTTTTCTTGTCTTAACAAACCACCATGGACTGCCCCAAATTGCATCAAAATTCATGGAATTTAGTGGAGGTTCTTCAGTTAGTGAACATTGCTTTGCAAACCACTAACTGACCAAAATTCATGACGAACTTTAGTTTATCCGATACTTCGTGCCCATCCCCAAGCTTCTTTCCTTGGTCAAAACAAAGCATTTGTTCAACTGTAACTGAAATGGTCCTACTTCCCAGTACTGGCAGGATTGAAAGAACCATCATATGCAAGGTAGCATTGGGTTTGTTTTTTTCTTGAACAGGGTCCTGCATATAGAGTAATTCACTGGGTTTCAACCTCTATTTTTTAAAATAAAGGCTTTGCCATTGTATTGGTGCAAATGTTGTTGAATTCCCCTTCTGCAACCCAAAAGCATTATTTGCCCATGAAATTGGTGGTACATAGGATCAAGCCTTATGCCTATGGGCTTCTGTAACTCCCTTGTCAAAATGTATCTCCATCAGGGAGACTTAGTAGAAGGCACTGGGTCCAACCCCTTATTTTGCATGTTAAATCACCAGATACATCCATTCATACCAGCCCTATATCCAGAAATTTCGGGTTTGTGGGGCATGGGGGAATTTTGTGTGACAGCGGGAGAGGGGGAAGGAGTGGTCGTATACCTTTCTTAAACTCCAAGCAGTGATTTTGCTGCTTGGAGATCAGGCACGGGCAGCCCCCACTAGAAAAAACAGCATTTAAAGGGAACCCTTTAAATGCTGTTTTTCAAGCAGGGGCTGCCCACCCATGAACTGATCAGCTGGAGGGCCCTTTAAATCTTGGAGAGGGATGGTTGCAAGATTTAAAGGGCCTACCAGATGATTGGCAGGCCATGGACTCCTGCCAATCAGCTGGTGGGCCCCTTTAATGTCACAGGAGGGGAGGGAGGGGGAGAGGGGCAGCAGCTGTTGTGGGGCATGCCTCACATTTGAGGGGGCGGAGCCCCCAAATGCCCACACTGTAGCTATGGGCCTGATTCACGCACAGCGAGCTCATGTGTTGTAGTGGTTGGACTAGGATCTAGGAGACCCAAGTTTGAATCCCCATTTGAACATGGGAGCTTGCTGGGTGACCTTGGGCCAGTCACAAACAATTTGCCAAACCTATCGAACAAAATTGTTGCAATGATAAAATGAAAAAGAGGAGAACAATGTAAGCCGCTTTGGGTCTCTCTTGGGTGGAATGACAGAGTACAAATGAAGGAATAAATGAGTAAACATATTTGCCTGCTGCAATTTATATTTCTGGTTCCTTAGCATACTAATACACATTTTATTAAATCAGCCCTTTGAAGGCCAACAGCCATCATTAGCTTGAAGTATTCAAATATGACAAAATATGGAACTATGTCCAGATATCATTACCAGAGAGTAAATGTTGATGATGTAACTCTCATGACCCTGAACAACTTCTTTGGAGTTGTAATTGTGTGTCTTTCATAGAAAATAATATTGGATCCAACCAGTTGTTTTTCTCCTCTTTACAACAGCCATATGACATTTATGCATAACCCATAATTCCCAGCGTAGTCTTTTGTGGTAGTCAAAGGAGAGGGTTTCTTCCCATTTTCATCAACAGAACAGTTGCTTGGATCTAGCTCAGATACCCAGGCTGGGACCTAATAAACTATACAGAAGAAAAGTTGTTTTTCATACCCTGTTTTTCTCTGCCCTAAGGAGTCTCAAAGCAGCTTACAATCACCTTTCCCTTCCTCTCCCTACAACAGGCACCTTGTGAGGCAGGTGGGGCTGAGAGAGCTCTGACACAAACTGTGACTGGCCCAAGGTCACCCAGCAGGATTCATGTGGAAGAATGAAGAATCAAACCTGGTTCTCCAGATTAGAGTCCATTGCTCTTAACCACTACACCACACTATCTCTATATAGCTAGCCAGTTGTATAGCGTAGATTTGGGCTTGCATTTCTCAAACAGACAAACCAAAACTGCATTTCCAACTGCCACAAAGACCCCTGTCTAACTTGGCATGTTTAGGATTTTGGAGCTGCCTAATTAGCTACTCAAATCCTGGCATATATGTATATATGTGTATATGGTGTGTGCATAAAAAGGTAAAGGTTTCCCTTGCTCGAAAGCTAGTCGAATCCAACTCTAGGGGGCGGTGCTCATCTCTGTTTCCAAGCTGAATAGCCAGCACTGTCTGAAGATTTCTCCGTGGTCATGTGGCTGGCATGACTAAACACCGGGGCGCATGGAACACTGTTACCTTCCCACCGAAGTGGTACCTATTTATCTACCTGCAATTTATTGCTTTCGAACAGCTAAGTTGGCAGGAGCTAGGGCCAGAGACGAGAGCTCACTCCATCATGTGGCAATAGGGTCTCAAACTTCTGAACTACAGACCTTCCGGTCTGCAGCTCAGAGTCTTAACCTCTGAGCCACTGCGGCCCCATATGTGTGTATAAGACTTTATTAATAGGTTATATCCTGGACTAATGGACCCAGGTCACTGTGTATGATGGTTGGGAGATTCATTGGTGGCCCATATGCTGTTTTTCAGACTGCTGATGAGCTTCTTCATCTTGCTAGGCAGACTGAGTAACCTACAGTACTTTCTGGAAATGTGGTCCAATTTTATAGCACTCTTTGAGGACTATAGAATTTGGATTTTTACCCTCCCCTCTCCCCATTATAAAATGGGTGGGAAAAGAAAAGGGACTTGGTGGTTTTTGTTGTTGTTCAGTTGTACAGTCGAGTCTGACTCTTTGAGACCCCATGGACCAAATCATACCAGGCCCTCCTGTCTTCTGTCATCCTCTGGAGTTTGCTCAATTTCATGTTCATTGCATCGATAACACTGTCTAACCATCTCATCCTTTGCTGTCCCCTTCTTCTTTGACCTTCAGTCTTTCCCAGCATCAGGATCTTCCCCAGTGAGTGTTCCCTTCTCATTTGGTGGCCAAAGTATTTGAGCTTCAACTTCAGTGTCTGGCCTTCCAGGGAACAGTCAGGGTTGATTTCTTTTAGGATTGACTGATTTGATCTCCTTGTGGTCCAAGGAACTCTCAAGAGTCTTCTTCAGAACCATAATTTGAAAGCATCTGTTCTTTGGCGCTCAGCCTTCCTTATGGTCCAGTTCTTGCAGCCATACAGTACTACTGGGAATACCATTGCTTTGACCATATGGACTTTTGTTGGCAAGGTGATGGCTCTACTTTTTATTATGCTGTCTAGGTTTGCCATTGCTTTCCTCCTGAGGAGCAGGTGTATTTTAATTTCATGGCTGCAGTCACCGTCTGCAGTGATCTTGGATCCCAGGAAACTGAAGTCTGTCACTGCTTCCCTGACTTCCCCTTCTATTTGCCAAGGAGTGATGGGACCAGATGCCATGATCTTAGTTTTTTTGATGTTGAGTTTCAAGCCAACTTTTGCACTCTCCTCTTTCATCCTTAGCAAGAGAATCTTTTGGTCCTCTTCACTTCCTGCCATCAGAGTGGTATCATCTGCATATCTGAGGTTGTCAATGTTTTTCCCAGCAAACTTAATTCCGGCTTGTGATTCATCCAGGCCGGCATTTCACATGATGCACTCTGCATATAAATTAAATAAGCAGGGTGACAATATACATCCTTGCCATACTCCTTTTCCTATTCTAAACCAATCAGTTGTTCCATCTCGGGTTCTAACTGTCGCTTCTTATACAGGTTTCTCAGGAGAGAGTGCAATAAGCCACTTCTGGGCTGGTGACTATATGTTGTAGTTTTTATGTCTATACCATTTTTTAACCGACAATTTAAAAAGCACATGCAATTTTTTCCCATGTTTGCACACTGCATTTATATTCTTGTATTTGTTTTATGATTCAAAATGCTTGACTTGTTTTTCCTGGGTGGTGGAGGAGGAGGAAGGTGACATCAAGTCACAGCTGACTTATAGAAACCCCATACAGTTTTCAAGGCGAAAGACATTCAAAGGTGATTTGCCATTATCTACCTCTGTATCACAATCCTGGCCTTCCTTGGCAGTCTCCCATTCAAGTACTAACCAGAGCCAATCCTGCTTAGTAGCTGAGATCTGACAAGACTGGGCCATTTTGGTCAGGGCTTTTCCAGAACAGCATCCTTGAAATTCTGTCTCAGATATGACTTTCAGTGAAATTTGGTGGCAACTCTAGTAGGATTTGTTTCCATGAAAGGTACAAGGAAGACACAATGATAATAGAAGGCTAGAGGCACCCCCCCCATCCCCATCATTCATTTATGTGGAGCTTAAGTGTAGCGACCCTTTGGTTAAGTGTTATTCAATAGAACAAAGGGATTCCAAAGGACCAGGAGATACAGAACTCCTTCAATGTGATACATGTTGAAATAATACAATATCCCAAAGGAAAGGCATATAGGAGCAAAATCAGCATATACTTGGGAATGATTGACTGTGAAATGTGGCATGACCCCATGACCTTGTCCAAATGGAAAGGAATCCCTATAGAGGGTTTAGCGGGTGTTGTAGCTTCCTGTGACTGGGACTGCTGCAATACACCTGACCATTATCCTGGGACAATAGAGGCAGCTGAGTAGGGCTGAGGTATGAGTGTGTCTGCACCTTTCATGAACCATTTTCTTCTCTAAAGATGCTGTTCTGGCCTTATTTGGTATGTGAGCATATACCAGGAGAGATGGTCCTTCAGATATGCATGTCTCCGTTTGTGATGGGCTTTATAGGTCAAATGTAGCAGCCCTAATCGCCAAGACTAGCCTGATCTCTTCAGAGCTCAGAAGCAAAGCAGGATCGGTATTTGGATAGGAAATCTCCAAGGAAGACTGGGGCTGCTGTGCAGAGGAAGGTGATGGTCAAAAGGTGATGTGCTCATCCAGGGCTTTTTTTGTAGAAAGAGCCCAGCAGGAACTCATTAGCATAATAAGCCACACCCAACAGCAGAAACTCATTAGCATATTAGGCCACACCTCTGACAGCACAGTCTATTAGCATATTAGACCACACTCCCAAGTTAACAGAAGTGTGTTCATCCAGCTACACCCACCTTTTGCTTCTTATTCTGTTTACCTTGTTTGTTGTCAAAACCCCAGGGCTTTTTTGTAGCAGGAACTCCTTTGCATGTTAGGCCACACACCCCTAATGTAGCCAATCCTAATGAGTTTTTGCTGCTGGGTGTGGCCTATTATGCTAATGAGTTCCTGATGGGCATGGCCAGCTTGGGAGCCAGTCGGAACTCCGTTCCTGTGCTTTCCTACCCAAAAATAGCCCTGTGCTCATCTCTTGCTTTGAAAATGTCAAGGCGTAGATCTTAATGGGGGCTCCATGAGTTGGTTGCGACTCAGTGGCACACTTCATTAGGCCCAGATCAGCATCTTGTATTATATCTGTAAACTAGCACAATTGCATTTGTGACTGGAAACTTGTTCAGTTGTGGTATCACATGCTTATAATACCCCTTCTCAGCCAAAAGGTAGACTGTCGCATTCTGCACCAGTGGCTGTTTCTGGGCTTCCTTCAAGGGCAGCCCCCGCCCCAGCACATTACAGTAATCTAATCTGGAAGTGACAAAGGTATGGATCACTGTGACAGAGTCTGCAGTGTGTCAAAGAGGAGCTTTCAGAGTCAGATGGCCTGTGGCCCTCCCATCCAGTTCCTGGCATTCAAGCAAAGGTATCACATTGAGCCTTTTCACAGTCCCAGTCAAGCAGAAACATGGGCACCATTTTTGCTATTGTTCAGAACCAGCCTTCTTAGTAAAAGTATCCCTATGTGGCCAATCTATCTGGGCTAGATGATGATGTCATCTACGGGGGGACTGGGTTTAGAATGAAGGCAGCATGCTCAGTGGCTCTGAGGCGTAGCTAAACGTATGCATAATGAAGTCCCATTTGCCAGGAAGAACAAGTGGGAAGAACCTATATTGATATGTTAGACAATCAGGGCAGCTAACGAATGCCAAAACAGTAATCTTTTGAGTGTCTTGAGGGGGGGGGTGTCAATATTTTGTGGTCCCTTTCTTACCAAAAATATTGCCTCTTAACTTTTGATGCAGCTGTAGTAGTGAGCTTGCCGCTCTTATCTAGGCCTGCTTATGCACTCCTATGATGTATGATGGGGATGCATCATATCTAATGTGTAAAGTGGAAATGAAGCAGTATTCTCAGTGGACTTGAATTAAAAATGTCCTCTATCTCTATGAAGCTCTAAGTAGTCTAATGAGTGAAGTTATCAGAGTCTCACTTGTCTAACAAACTGGCTCACTAGAACAAAGTGGGGTGAATTTTAATGGATCAAGATGTGACATCATCACACCACAAAATAACTTCTTACAAGCAAAATACAATGAAGGAAGTCTCATTTTTCAGGGCAGGAGGTAAATGGAAAGCCACTGTTGTTGCCCCCACCCCACTATTTGACTATGTAGAAATGATTCACAGACTCCTCTAAAGGGAACTTTTTTCATTTCTCTTCTAAGTCATTTTGTTCTAGTTATAAGGACAATAGAGATGATTCCCCACCTATGTGCATTGACATTTACAGCCACCACATGGTGGAATCAGGTGGAACCAGTTTCTCTGTGAGGGTGAAATGTACAGTGGAGTCTACAAAATAATGGCTGTGTGTGCTAAGATATAAAAATATAGCTTCTACACTCGGACTGGGGAGAACAAATTCAGCTCCCAGTTTCATAAAGAGCACTTGGGGACCTTAGAATCAGCTACTCTCTCCTGACCTAACTTGCCTCATAATGTTATTGCAATGATAAAATGGCAGAGGAGAGAACCATATTCCTTCAAGCAGTGACCTTCAACCTATGGGTTAAGATCCTCAGGTGGTTACAATGACCTACCTGTTGGCTTGCAAGCTTCTTTAGAGCTGCCAGTTTTTGCTTCCCCTCTCTCAGAATGTCTAGTGATGGGCCTGCATAGAGAATAAGGACATCAGCCTTTTCCCATTGTTTACAAACAATCGGAGAGGAACACCAGGCAAGGTTTCTTAATGATGGAGAGAGTTCCTTTTGGCACAGGTATTCAAGTTTCTCCTCTTTCTGTCACATGACTTCCTGCCACATACTTACAGCTTGTAAGAAGAAAAGTCCTACTGTGTCAGACTAGTGGTCCTGCTGTATCAGACTAGTGAGGAGCGCCTCCCCACCGCTCAGCTGTTTTTGTAGCTTTCACAGGGAACAAAAAGCAGGAGGTTAAAGGGACTTGGAGTCCCTTGAAACCCCTGCTTCCTGCCGCATCCATGAACCACCATGAACCACATGGACTGCTCTAAAAGTTTATGAAAGTTTGTGATGGTAAACCTGTCATGAACTTTCATTCACACAGCACAAACAGGGCAAAATTCATGATGAATGTTGCTTCTGGTTTGATTGATGCCCATCCCTAGTTCCCATTTTGTTCCTCTACCACAACAGTCAAGGCATTGGCCCAGGTTCATATGAATTCGAGAACATTTCCACCTGCTCTCCCGGCCACACTATGATCATTTAAGTTAAGCTCTCATTAACAGAAGACAGTCTGTTAGAATCTGCCCATAATTACATCCAAAAAGGGAAAATAGAGATGCGTTTTGTTTGGGCTCTTTCAACAAAAGGTCAGCATTCAAAATAGATTAATGGTATTATATGAGAAAAACCCCAACAGCAGCAATGGATGAGTTTATATCAGTAGGAAAATGTTATCAGATCCTTGTAAACTTGGATTTAAAGGCATGTCAACTAATATGGAATAGGAAAATATACCATAAATTCAGGTAACAATACATTTTGGGAATAACTTGGGAGTTATATTCATGCTTCAGCTGATAGGCATCTACTTCATACCAAATCATCTGGTCTTGTGTGATTTATTCTTACCATCCGACTCTCGGTATTTTGGCATCTGCCCTTATCTGTCAGTTACTTTATTTTGCGTGTGTCATATTCCTCAGTAAATATAGCCATATTAGATTGATGCAAAAATGGATGGGCAGTTATTTCCCAGCTAATCAGGACCCTACAATCCCATGTGCTGACAATCTGTCTAGTAGGTACCCAGCACCAGTTAGCAGCTCCTCAAGTCCGAAATGAGCATTCTTCTAATGCAGCAGGTTTGGGTATGGGGAAGTGCTGCTTGAACATGCAACTGATCAAGAGCACACACATGGTAATTCCTTTTGGTGATGGATTGCTAAAACTAGTCCTTGATACATATTGTGTTAGAAGGGACCATTGCTCAGGGGAGACAGGACCTGCTCTGCATGCAGAAGATCACAGGTTCAATCCCCAATATCTCCAGCTAAAAGGTTTGGTAGTAGGCAAAGTGAAAAATGTCAGCCTGAGATCCCAAAGAGCTGCTGTCACTCTGAATAGACAATATTGACATGGATAGACCAAAAGTCTGACTCAGTATTACATTACATTACATTACATTACATTTGCGATTTATATACCGTACGGCTCAGAGTGGTTTACAGAGTACATAGCTTTTTGATCTATACTAGGGGCACAGTGATAAGGGGAGGTGTATGCCTAACACGACACCCGACAGCAGGATCTATTGGTTTCAGTGGTAGATTCTCTCTCTCTTTGGGCGAAGACATCTCAATGCTGCGGCACAGATCTTCTCGTGATAGCGACTTTCTTCCGGAAACGGCCCCTCAGCGCATGATTGCAGAACTCAGCTTCTCGTCCAATCGGCTCCAGCCTCGCTGTGCCGCCATGCCTCTCTGGGACCAGTCTTCATGCTCATGCTCGCCGCTCATCGTTCGCTGCTGTTGCTGCCACCATCTTCGCCAGCCCGTCACCACTGCTTCAGCCACTGCTAACACCGATCCCAAGGGAGGGAGGGAAGGGTGCCCCCTGCTCGTAAGGAGCAGGTACCCATTTATCTACTTGCCCGTACGGGCTTTCGAACCACTGGGTGGGCGGGAGCTGGGACAATGGGCCGGGAGCTCACCCTGGCTGTGGTGGGACTCGAACAGCTGTTGGCTGTTCAGTTAGATAACCTTGTAGGCTTTAACGACTTGCGCCACTGCTCCCTTACACCCATGAAATTACACAACTTCATGTGTAAGGCCTTGTGCTAGTGTGATATAGTGGTCAGGTTCGTTTGAGACAAACCCAGACCTGGAGTCAAATGTTTGCTCAGCTGTCAAAGTAGTCTTGAGCAAGTAACAGAATTTCTGCACATCCTATTCTCACAGAAGTTTTTTTTTTCAAAGGAGATGTAGTGTCACTATTGCATGGTGCTGCCATTGAATTACCATGTTTATGGCATGCACAACCAAACATGGCTGACACTGCCTGTCATATTGTGAGCTCTCTTTTTTGGGTGCTGCTTCTGCTGCTGTCGGGCGCAGAGCGAGTCCAACCCAGCAGGCAAATCAGACGATAGTAATGGATTTTTCAGATCAAGAGGGATGGTGTTACTGTAGTACAAAGGTCCACACCTTTTTACAATGAAAGCGCCAAGCAAGTCATATCAAAATTTGGAGCAAGAAATCGGCAAAGAACTGGTATAAGGGGGTCCATTTGCTTAACTGAAAATCCACAGCTTAACATTACTGCTCACTGACATATTGGTCAATAATCTACAAAGTTTTTGCAGCCCGAGCACCGGTTGTTGCAAGTGTTTTATTAGGAGGCAACACTCAAGAGGTCTCGCAATAGGTAAAAAATGCAGACGGGAACATCCCTGCACAACTGTTTTAGTATGCTGGCATAAATCTGTGCGCGGTTCTCACTTGGGTTACTGGCAACTATTTACCTCTATCATTTCCTTTTCTGTAAAAACAACTCTAAGAAGCCCTTTAGACCCATAAAAACCTTTGCCTACCATTCCCTTCAAAGAATGCTTGTTCCAATATCCTGCCTACCCCTCCGGTGTACCTTAATTTAAAAGATTTCATTTTCTTTTAAAAGATCCATATATGGTTTCATACTGAGCCAGGTCTGTAGGTGACAGACCTTTGCAGACCTGTTCGAGTAATTCTCTCTGTATGCCCAAACACTGTGCAGAACCCCAGTGCTGTCCCTTCCTGGTGGGAGCAAAGTCAATGGGCATGGAGAATGGTGTCTCCTTCCAAGGGACTGTGTGTCCCACCACTGGTTTCACATTTTGAACTCTAATGAAGCAGAAAGCTTTCTGGTATACCACAGTCAACCTGTGACCATGGAAAGAAGGACGGGATACATATTGTTGGTGCATTTCTATAGTGCTGTTCTTAAGGACGCAATCAGACAAAAGCTGAAAGGGCATTAAGCTGCTGATGTGATTAGATGGATTGACTCTGGGAAGGAACCCATGGCCTTCAATTTGCAAGACCTGAGCAGGGCTGTCAATGATAGGATGTTTTGGAGGTCATTGATTCATAGTGTCACCTTAAGTTGGAAGTGACTTGAGGGCACATAGGGTTGCCAGCTCCGCATTGGGAAATTTCTGGAGATTTGAGGGGTGGAGACTGGGGAGGGCAGGGCTGGGGAGGGGAAGGACCCCAGAAGGGTATCATGCCATAGAGTCCATCTTCCAGAACAGCCATTTTCTCCAGGGGAACTGATCTTGGTCATCTGGAGATCAATTGTAATAGCTGGTGATCTCCAGGTGCCTCCAGGAAGTTGGCAGCCCTAAGGGCACATAACACAAACAGTTCTGTACCTGAATCTCTGGGAGGTAATTATCAAGTTCTGCTTGGAGAAAGGGACTCCACAGAGGGTTAGCTTGATTCATAAACCAGTTCCATTAACAGGGTCGTATGTTGATATGCTGATGATCACAAGAACTCATCCTTGGAACTAAACGGGAATTTATCTGGAAGTCAATGTGCCTAGAATTGGATGCCAATAGCAGGCCGATGCTTTCCACCCACCCAAAAGCATTCATTCACACTCCAATTTTTGAACTAATTCCTAAGCAACCAAGCAGAATTGGAGCGTTAGTCTAGTTAATTTTAATGAGAATTAGATGCTCAATGCCTGGGGCAACATTGCAAACCTCCCACTTTCTATCTTCATCTGTCATACTGTAGTGTGAGGGTTGGTTTTTTTTGTTTTTTTTTAAAGTGAATTGCTAATGTAATTATTTCTTCAGCAGTTATCACTTCAATATGAAAGATCAATAGTATATCTGAGGTTGCATATTGAGAAAGAAGCATTCTTCTGGCGAACAATCACACCAACGCATCTGGATTGTGTTCAGGACTTCCAATCACCCATTTAGAGGGTTGTCGTGAGCCCAGTTTAACTAAGTTTGGGCTCCAGGATCAGACATTTTAGTACAGCAAAGTACTGCATCAAGACCTGTGAGGATGTAAAATTTCTGCTAGTGGATTAGGACATCACAGTTTCCACGATGCCACGACATTGTCATCAACTTGCACTTTTGAAAGGAAGGCTAATGAGCTCTTTGATTCCCTTTCTAGCATCCCAGAATGTCACAATATTCACAAATTGTCTTATTTCAGTATTGTTCTGCAGGCCTTGAGGTTTTCTTAACTGATGGGGAGGGGAAGTAAAACTGATGGGGAGGGGAAGTAAAATCCATCTTGATATTTTTGGACAAAGATTGGAAACAATATGGACCACAATCCATTTGTGTTCATGCTCAGCAGCTGGGACTCCGTGGACAAAGTTCTTGGTAACACTCTTTCCACCTTTGGTGTGGTGGTTACAAACATGGACTGTAATCTGGGAGAACTGTGTTTGATTCGCCACTCCTCCACATGCAGCTGTGGTGTGACCTTTGGTCAGTCATAAGTTCTTTCAGAGCTGTTCTTTCAAGAGCAGGTTTCAAAAGAGCTCTCTTAGCCCTACCTACCTCACATGGTGTCTGTTGTGGAGAGGAGAACGGAAAGTGATTGTAAGCCACTCTAAGACTCCTTCAGGCAGTAAAGGGTGGGGTATAAATCCAATATCTTCTTCTTCTGACCTGAATATTATTTGTATTTATTTGTTAATTTACAAAAATTGTATCCTGCCTTTCTGCTCTTAAAATGGCCTCCAAGGTAGTTAACAATTTAAAACATACACAATAAAAACATATTTTAAAACCATTAAAAATCAACCCCCAACACACAATAAAAAGCAGTTAAATGCATACAAAACATTAAAAATGATGATCAAATAATGTCTGGTGGATCTTCATTCCCATTTGTATCCATCAAAGTGAGCTTTGACTCACAAAAGGTTAGACCCTGGAAAATGTTGTCCTCTAAGTTGGTAGTGGACTCAAATTGTGTGTATGCAAAGTTGTTGTCAAGAAGTGACAATGGCACCAATCATGTGTTCAGTGAACAGACTGGTGAGCAATGATGGAATACAAATTCAGCTCCCTGAGTTGACTGCTGCCCCAGCAGTTGGCGGGGACAATGACTACTTTATTTGAAAGGTCTCCACACTTGCAGCCTCAGTACAGCCAGGAAATGAACTACATGTATAAGAGTCACTCACACTTGTGTTTTCTCATTATGCTGGGATTCTATGTGTTGTTTCATTAGATTCTTGCTGAATAAAAGGTGCTTCTTACTTACCTCCCTATTTAAGGGTGGTCTTAAACTACCAAGCACAGCTCAGCTGCAGTGTCTTGTCACACATGATATTCATATGCCATTTTGGTTTTGTACATAGGTGTCAACTTCAGGGGGGCTTGAGGGCAGAGGCTACCTCCGAAATTTTCAAGGGGTGACTGAGCCCCCCCCGGGCAACCAGACTCACAAGCCTTGCCACTACCACCCCATGCCACCTCCAACCCATTTTGAAAGCGGAGAGGTTTTTCCCTCCACTTTCTGAGACTTCAGGTGGGGTGACAGGAAACTTAGGGCTTGCCTCCTGAAAGATAAGCCCCACCCCCAGCTCCCAGAAATCCTCAGTTGGGCCTGGTAGAGCTGGGGGCTGCACATGTTTTCAGTGCTTTCAGCTTTCCCGCGCAGAAAGGTAAGCAGCTGTCCTGGGGCTCCAGTGAGGGTGGGGGGATGTTTTCAGGGGTGGTGGTCACTAGGCAGAGAGTGCCCATGGTTGGCTGGCTGAGGCCAGCCTCAGGGTGGCTGGGTGCCCTTTCCTGTGGCCTTGTGCCGCTGCTGTTGTTTTCCCGCACCCTTCAAGGCTTGCCTTGCAGAAAGCCATGTGAGGAGGTTGGGGGGAGAGGCTGGTATCCTTGGAGGATTGCCGGCCTTGGGGAGGCTGGGCACCCTGCGCATTGTTCTTCCAGGTTTTTTTCCCTCTCTCCCTGCAAGGCTTGCCTTGCAGAGCCATGCAGGGAGGTCAGGAGGTGGGGGAAGTGTGGAGGGAGGTCAGCATCTATGAAGGTTTGCCCGCCTTGGGGCGGCTGGACTCTTGGGCACCTTTCCTGCAGCCTCGTGCCGCTGCTGTTGTTCTATCACTCCCTGCAAGGTTTGCCTTGCAGAGAGCCATGAGAGGAGGTTGGGGGGAGGCCGGCATCCATGGAGGATTGCCAGCCTTGGGACGGCTGGGCACCCTGCGCCCTTGTTTTTCTGTTTCCCCACATACACAAGGCTTGCCTTGCAGAGCCATGCAGGGAGGTCGGGAGGGGGGAGCCCAGCATCCATGGAGGATCGCTAGGCAGCTGGGTGCCCAGGCACCTTTCCTGCAGCCTTGTGCCGCTGCTGTTGTTTTCCCGCTCCCAAGTTCGCTACTTAACCAGAGCCCTTTATTTCCTCCAAGAGGAGACTCTTCTGAGTTCTTTGTTGAGCTCCACCCCTTCCCTTGACAGAGAGAGGATATTAGGAAAGCCAGGAATTAGCAGTTTACAATCACTGAAATCGCACACACAGCCCGTGCAGGGGAGGGGGAGGAGGCCAGGTGAAACCTCGAAGAGTTTATATGCATACATTCAAGACCAACTCTCCCCTGAACTCCTGGATAAATTATGGAGAGGGATTTCTATTTTCTTTCTTTTCATTTCTCCCCTCCCTCCACCCTTCTTTCCTTCCTTCCTTCTTTCCTCTATTCCCATCTATTTGCTTTCTTTCCACCTCTCGCCTCCCTTGTTAAAACATCCCTAGTTAGGGTTGCCAGGTTCCACCTGTCCACCTCTGGGGGATGGGAGGGAGGGGTGGCCCAATACAGGTTGGGTAACTCCTGGAGATTTGGGGATGGAGCCTGGGGAGGACTGGGACCTCAGTGGGGTACAATGCCAAAGAGTTCACCCTCCAGAACATCCATTTTCTTCAGGGAAACTAATTTTTGTAGTCTGCAAATGAGCTGTAATTCCAGGGGATCCCCAGGTCACACCTGGAGGCTGGCACCCCTAGTTCCAGTGCTGAAACTGGAAGCTCTGGTTCTTCTGTGTGAGATGGTGGATGCAGACCACTGACATTGGTTTACATCTGCTGAATCACCCTGCTTCATGTAGGATGCACAACAGCCAGGTGGTGGAGGAGAGGAATGTATTTTACTTAGGTCTATATATCCTTGACTGAGAACAATTGTTGTTTTTTTCATGGTAGTAGGGGGTGGGCTGCTCTTCTTTCAATATCCGTTTCATTTTTAAATTGTAAGCCCATCTTCATGAACAAGATGGGGGGGGGATGCAGATCAGAGGCCTTTTAAAATTTCCTTTTGATCTGTGTGGAGCCCAGAGAGAACATTAGTAAGGGATGTGCACTCTATGTTCATGCTCTTCATTTTGCTGTTACTTAAAATGGTGTGGTAGTTTCAAAGGGGCAACCAACTGGGATGTACTAAAAGGAATGACAGGATTGCCCATTGGAAATAATGGGAGAGGCTTGAAGGCCCATTGGAGATAATGGGAGCCAGGAATGCCAATTGACTTGCATGGGCTCTGTTGAAATACACTGCAGCCAAAAAAAAAGTTGCAAAGAAAATGCAGAATGGTTTTTCCAATAAGGTTTTTGGGCCCAGATAGGCTATTCTAGGACTGTAATGACAGTTCCCAGAGTGGAAAAACAGTCCCTAGCAATAGAATCTGTGCTGCATTTTAAGGTGGAATTTCTAAACAGTGTGCTAAGAAGGCATCTGTTCCTGGGGTTAGCCCAACCCAGGGGCATTGCTAGGGGGTTCCCAGGCCACCCTAATTTTCTGGGGAGCCCCTCCCTAAATGCCACATAGTTCCACCTCCATAGATAGTGACAATGGCCTGTGATGTCACTGGCTCCTCCCTATGATGTCATTGGGTCCCAGTTCTTTTAATGACTTAGCAATGCCTCTGGCCCAGCCCCAGCCCCCCCTGGGAAATTGCAAAGTCTACGCCCTTGGTTTTGTATGCATGGTAGACGCAGCAGGTTTGATGGTGGTGGTGGTGGAAAGTGTTGTCAGGTCGCAGCCAACTCATGGCAATCCCATAGGTTTTTCAAGGCAAGAGATGTTCAGAGGTGGTTTGCCATCACCTGCCTTTGCTTAGCATCCCTGGAATTCCTTGGTGGCTTCCCACTCAAGTACTAACTAGGGTCAACCCCACTTAGCTTCTGAAATCTGAGAAGGTCGGACTGGCCTGGGCCATCCAGGTCAGAGCCAGCAGGTTTACTAGGGTTGCCAAGTCCCTACCTGTTGCCGGCAGGGGGCTCCAGCCTGCTGTCCTTAAGATCTTGAAATATGGTGACCATGGATTTTTTTTTTTCCTCAGATACTAGAGCATCCCCTCGCAATGTGCCTTGCATGGTGATGTCATTGCG